>OX422210.1:523826232-525228732 GCA_949130495.1 Sambucus nigra | reverse complement strand
CATTTTTTCAATCTCATCCTTCATAGTGAAGCACTTCTCAATCAAATGGCCATGATCTTGATGGAACTCGCACCATAAGTTCTTATTTCTCTTATGTGGAGGTGCTTTAAGCCTCTCTGGCCATCTCAGAGTTCTATCATTATTTAATTCGTTGAGGATATGTTCATAACTTACAGTTAGAGGAGTGCAGTATGAGAATTTATTGTCTGCAGATCTTTTCTTACTGGCTTTGTTTTTCTTCTGAAATTTGCTTCCACTGCTGCTCCCCCTTTTATCCTCGTATTTTGTAGCCATAGTTTCCTCTGCGTTCATGACCTTTCCATCTATTTCTAATAACTCAGCCATTGAATTTGGGGGGGGGGGGGGGGGGAACTACAACTAGTTTCCATAAGAGCTTTCCCTTCTGCAGACCCCCAATGAGAGCTTTCATGGATATGCTATCTTCATAATCTTCTACCTCCAACTTTTCCTTGTTGAACATCGTGATGTAATCTCTGAGGCTTTCATTCTTCCCCTGATTGACATACAACTGATGGGTTGTCTTCTTCTGAGGTCTTACCCCAAAATAGAAGTTGTGAATGAACCTTTTGGCCAGGCCTTTGAAACTCTCAATTGAATTTTTTGAAAGAGAAGTGAACTAGATATGCGCAACCCTGGTCAAAGTGCTAGAGAAAGCTCGACACCTTATCTCATTAGGGATGGAATAGATGTCAGTTGTAGGCTAATACATCTTAATATGATAGACTGTGTTGGTACTTCCATCGTACTTAGGAGACACCATTGGAGGTTTAAATTTGGCAGGGGTTGGGAAGTTGACAATTCTTGCCACAAATGGAGAACCCTCAGATTATCCCCTCTGCAACGAGTCTTGGCTTTTCAAGAGATCTCCAATTTTGTTTCCAAGCCTCTGAATTAAATCATTCTATGGTTTAAAAAAATGTCATCTTGGCTGAGGTTATCCCCATCCAGCTCCAAGGGGTGGACTGAGGGTTCCCCAGCTACTGCACAACGTCGACTGTTGACCTCCCCTAACCACAATATCGATCGTGTGGGGGCCGGACATTATGGGGAAGACAGTCACCTCCTTTGCTTCTAGAGCCAACGAGACTTCTTGATCTGGACAGCCTTTCCTTCAGACCATTAACAGGACCGAGCCTTTCAATGGCCGAACCTCTACTCAAGCGATCAAATGTTGATCCCTTTTGGCATGCATCACAGTCTCATCTCTCACACTGACCTCTGCTCTGCTAGATAGGACGTACAATATTGTTTAAGACCTCATACGACTCCCAATAGTCTATCAGAGCATCCACTGCCTCAATGTCATCATACCTATCCTCAGGGAAAGGGTTTCCTTGCCTCCCTAGGCGTAAACGCCTAGGTTCAGCAACATCCCTCCTCTACTGAGGAGTAGGTAGGTCCTTTTCGTGGTGCCTCCGGTGGTCCTTTGGCCTCATGATGTGGCTGAGCAGCTGTCGAAGTTATCATCTACGGTGAGACCCTAGGTGGTCTCATTATTATGTTCTGTCTTAACTGGGCAAATTGTTCCTGCATCGCATGTTGAGTTACCACTAAGGACTTCAAGGCTACTTCCACCTTAGCCATCTCGGACTAGGGTGGTGCTTTACTTGAACTAGGACCTCCAACACCAGATGGTGGAGGTGGTGTAATACCCCGTACTTTTGGCTATATTTATTTTTGGGGATTAATTAATTAAATGCGTATTAATTGGAAATTAATCCGGGTTATAAATACTAACGAGATGCGAGTTGGTATTTGATTATGTGCATACATGTTTTGATATATGTATTTGGTATTATAAAATTTGTCGTGAGATTGATATATGGCATTTTAGAAATTTTATTGAGACGCGTGGGACCGCCGCGTCACGGTATAATATTTTGTTAATAAAAGTGAATTTAAAATATATAATTCGTATGGTCATTTTGAGTGCGCCAACACGTCCGGAAGGGTCGAGATAGTCAGAAAACACTAGCCGGGGATATAGTTTGGGTCCCGGGGTATTTTTAGGCCATACCGGCATCATAAAGGGTATTTTGGTAATTTTACATTTTGAGGAATTAAAAGTGACGAAAATTTGGTTAATTAAATATGATGTGGATTTGACCCACTAAGCCCATAACCAAACCATATTAACCTAGAAGGCTACGTAGGTTATCATTTAGGTTTTCTAAGTTCTCCAAATCAAACCCTAGCCACCTTAAGCCACCATTGAAGAAGGAGCTTGGAGAGAGGAAATTCTGCAGAAAAAGTTCATCAAACCTACACCAAAATCAGAAATCAAATCAAGGCAAGTGACTTTAATCCATTTAATTTCAGAGAATGTCTTTTCCATGTTAGAAATTGGAGAATTTTGATTGTTCTTGAAAGATTGAATGAAAACCCATGTAGTTGGAGATTAGAACTTGAAAATTTGGAAGAGAATTGCATGTAGAATGATAGGTAGATGATTTCTCTCATGATAATTGTGATTAGAAGAAATTAAAACGGAAAAAATTATGGGATTTGATGATGATATAAATCTAGGGTTCATATTCTTGATAAAATTGGGGAAAAGTATAAAACCTTGTGATTTAATGATGTTTAGGATGCATTAATGTATTAAAAGATGTTAATATATGACCTTAGCATGTTGTAGTATTATTAGAGGACTTAAAACCTTGTTAGAACGAACTTTGGAGAAGGATTGAGGTGTTAAAAATGGTGAGAAACGTAACTTAGGAAATCTGGGCCAAATCTGGTAGCTCGTTAGAAGCCCCTACCCAGGTCGTTCGAACGAGCTTCTAACGAGTTGACCAGTCGCTGCTAACGAGAATGGATTTCGTTCGATATCTCGTTCGAACGAGATATCGTTAGAAGGTACAGTTCGTTCGAACGAACTGGGATCTCGTTCGAACAGCCTCGTTCGAACGAGACTTCTAACGAGTTGGCAGAGGAATCTCGTTCGAACAGTCTCGTTCGAATGAGACTTCTAACAAGTTGACAGTTTGGTCCTTTTTGGACTGTTTTGATTTTTGGAGTCCCGTAAACTTGTTTCGAGGGTATAGATAACCTTCCTTTGATGATGTAAGGATAGATTTGGGACTTTTGGGTTATTACGAGCAGTAAAGTTATATACAAGAGATTTAATTCAATGAACCATTTGGGTTGAGACGTGAGTGTTTACTACGACGTGAGTGAATTATGGCGCGTATGATTACAAACTGGAATAGTACTAATTGTGATAATTATAGTTAGTACGAGAGTGCAATATGTACTACGATTAAAATACGGTATTACTAAGATGTGTGTTTACTTAGTATTGGTATATGAATTGTGTGTATGACATACCTACCATACTTGCTATCACGGGAGGTTGCGTTCTCTTAGGACCCTCTAATCCTTGTGTGCCTACGGGGGGGATATAGACTGGTACCTCGATGAACATAGGTCAGAGAAAGACTTATTGGGATGTTAATAAGTCCGCTGATCGTGGGAGCATAGGTATGTGCGTGACCCATGTGATGTGACTGTGTTCGCCTCCACTATTTGTGATTTGTGTTATCTGAACTATTCTTGAGAGATTCGGAATGTGTGATCCTTATGTACGTGATGTACCGGGATGGATAGCAGAGTATGTGTGCACCGCAGCTTAATTCTCGGGGTGCTTGTATTGTATATTTATGATGTGAATAATATACATTTAATTAATGAGAATCCTCATGTTAATGTTGTGAATATAATTACGGTATTGCTTCGATAAATATAGCGAGTTAACTAATTGTGATATATATATATTGCATAATGAGCATCTGAGTTTATGTTAAACCCCTTTTTAATTACGAGCGTTATAATGTTAATGGAACCGAGTAATATGGGTAGGACCTTTGGCAGTCTAGCTAGTTATATTGTCACTTAGCTAGTGGTTTATATCGTTGTAGATGGGTACTTTCGTTAGGAGTGCACAGTTAGACGAGAGGTGAGAATATCATGTGAGTGCACGTCCTAACATGTACTTTGCATTTAATGTTTTAAATGTTTTTAAAGCACTTGCAGGTTTTTAAAATATAACTCCACATTCGGGCTCTGACCCGTTTGCTTTTCAAATCTTTTTCTTGTAAAACCATTTTAGGTGCCCAGCCACAGGGACACCAAGCATAGGATACTCATTCAGGTGACGAGCTGTAGCTGTTTGTGGAAGCTACAGGGATTTGCATGTAGACGCTTCTATCTTTTGGATTCCAGAGTCACTATCTATCAGTTGTAGGGCATGTTGCCATTTCTATTTAGAGTCATCTTTTACATTTCAGTTCTCAGACTTTAGCATGTATTATTTCAGTATTCGGTTATTCATTTCAGTTATGGGATTGTAGTGAGGAGTTTTCCTCCAAACTTTATTTACACTATGTGATGATGATTCATTTTACTTCAGTATGGTGAATGGTGTTATTTATTTCTTCATTACACTTGTTGCATGTTAATCAGGCTTAAATTAAAATTTGGCAACTTAATTTTTAAATACTAGGTGGTTAGTAATAATAAAATGTTTTCGACAGTGATGCTATTAACTGAGCCAACTTGGCATTTTGAATTAATTTAATAAAGGAGTAGCTACCCGGTATTTAATTAGTCGGGGTGTCACAGGTGGTAACTCTATTTCCGTGGAAAAATACTATAGATCTTGTAAATGAAAACACGAGAAAGATTGATACCTTTGAGGATCTCTTTCAATGGAGATACATCTCCACATAATGTGGGAGGACTGGTGCACCACCAGAGTCTTCGATATGTCCAAGCTTTAAGAAGGGAGAGATATAGCTTCTCGTTTCCACAGACGGCGCCAAAATGATGATGCCATAAACAGCACCACCAAATAAGGTGTTGATGAGCTCACTCTAGCAATAACAATGGAAGCACAAGAGTAAATATCTAGTAGAGGGAGGTGAGGATAAGGGTAGAAATACTAGTATATAAGTGGTTAAACCAATCTGGCCTACATCCACTATGAGTGTGTGAGTAATTTCACTATAATGGTGGCATTGATGGAATGTGATTCAATCTCTCACTTTCTCTCTCTACTGTGTATACTAGCAGAGTTTCAACTAGGTTTACAATTATCGATCCCTTACAATATAGGAGAAGACAAGTATATATAGTGCTTGGGGGGTATAATGTACCCCCCAAGCATGTAATGAGCATGTATATGAGAATCAAACCCGTGTCCTATTGACACCTGGCTAATCTCATGTAGATAATGATGACTAAATATTCCCTCATGTGAGGGGAATGATTTAGTTATAACTACCTAGCCCACGTGTTCCAAGTCTTTCATATGTTTGCATATGCTCGGACCTGTGGCATTACCTATTGTTCCTTTGGCTTGGCTGAGTAGAAGGCTGGGGAAGTCCGATAGTGTTGCATTGTCCTATTAGTAATTAACATGACATCTACCTAGGAGACTGTTCGAGGCCAGGTAGTAGGCCGGATGCTGTGTCGGATGAAGAAGGGGACGAGATTGGCAGTAGTTCGAGCCCACGAGATGTTGCTGACCTCGGCTGCTGACCAACCAAGGTTGGCTAATGAGGAGCCGATGTTGCAGAGGACGACCTTTCTGATGGCTATTGTAAGCTTCCCGTCAACTCGGTTATGACACAGGCCGAGGTTAGTGACTCCGAGTATGTGGGTACACTTTGGGCATATCAATTACTGTAATAGAAATACTCAAGATAATTATTAGTCTAATTTTGAAATGAAATATTATAGAAAGTCCCGAGATGGACTCAATCCTTCTCCACCATTTTGTCTTAAAAAGACAATGGGTAAATTTCAAGAGGGTGTATATAATGGAATATTCTACCAATTAAATCATAACAATAGGTCATATCAAGTGTCTCCTAGATAAAATAGATAAAGGAGGCATATTTTATCATTTTTCAAATGACCGTGCCTCAGATCCTCAGAGACATATTATTAATAAGATATAAATAGGAGGATATGGATAATTCTGGTAGAAAATTAATCAAGAATAATCATCCCTCTGAATTTTCTTAAAGATACAAATATAATATTTTCCATGGGGGTTGTAAACAGACTGGCTAATTATTTTTCAGTTTGTAGATTTTCAATTATGAGTTCTTTAGATTATACCAATTCACGAATAAAATGATTTCTTATCTTGATGTCCTTGGTGCGAGAGTGTTATACAAGATTCTTAGAGATATTGATAGCACTTTGATTATCACATAATAAAGTCATTTGGTTATCAGTAATGCCATAATCTCACAACATTTGTTTGATCTATGATAATTGAGCACATCAACTACCACCAACTATATACTTAGATTCAGTAGTTGATAAGGATATACAATTTTGTTTCTATTGCTCCAACTAACTAGGTTGTTTCCTACGTAGTAACAAGAACCAGAAGTGCTCTTACTATCATCGGAACATTGATCTTTGGTACCATTAGTGTATCCAATTATAGAACTATATGTATCCTTAGTGTACTAAATCCCATACTCCAATGTGCCCTTAACATATTTAATGATACGTTTTACACAAAATAAGTGATATTCTTTAGGTTCACATTGATAATGTGTGCAAACACAAATGGCATACATAATATTTGGTTTGGATGTAGTTAAATATTACAAACTTCCTGTCATGCTTCAATACAAGGTTGGACCAATATGTTCCCCCTTTTTATCTTAAGATATCTTAGTTCTGCTGCTCATGGGAGTGCATGCAATCTTATCATTATCTAGGCCAAATTTCTTAATAAACTCATTTGTGTATTTAGTTTGAGGAATAAACAGGCCACCACTCAATTGTTTAAATTGCAAACCTAAAAATTATTGTAACTCCCTTAAATTATAAACTTGTGCCAGGGAAGTTATACCAAAGCGAGTGTTATGTATATGAGAATGGAAAATATTAATTGCCTCTGTGGTTTTCACCAATTCCCTAATTTTAAACCAATTTTAGTTCATCCCTAAAATATACAACTACGTGTCAAAACAAATCAAGTAAGCATGCGACACATAATTCAGGAAAAATCCCCGAAGGGCAAAACCTCTATTTCTAGAACTTTGACAACTTTATAAGACCATTGACTTACATACAACCTGATAATTTCCCACAAGTGTAACTCTTGATGTCTTCGTCAAACCTTCAAAGCATCGACTAGAAATCAACAGTGGTTCACACGCAGCTATACCACAAGGACACGAAGTCCTGACACACAATCTTAAATCTTCTCAGCGACTCCCTCCAAAATAACACGCAACTCTCGGTTGTAGAGATCTCCCCATGAAGGATGAACAATAGCACTGTTGTTCTTTGGGTTCCAAAACAACTCACATAAAGATTGGGATTTGTTTATGAATTGTAAATAAAAAGGGTTAAAGACCCTAAAGGAGAAAACCTAAATCAGCTGTTTTCGCAGTTTTGTGTATAATAAAAACGTTAGGTTTCTAAATAAAATGAAGTTGAAAAGTATATTTATAAAATACTTAAGGCTGTGGGTCGCTCAAACGAAACAACATGTCGTTTTAATGAAATACACTGTCATTTGAACAACAGATATACTTCGCGCGACACGCTGTCATTTGAACGATATACGGTGTCATTCAAATGACCTATCAAATGAGATTTTAGGCCACGATTGTAGATAATTTCGATACGAACGTGTGGCCACCAGTTTTGTATTTTTCAGATTTTTTTATTAGTTATGATTTTTCTACGGAAAGGAGTCCGAGAAAGAAATCCTTAGATATAATAAATTTGAAAAGAAATTAATAAAAACATTTAAAGCTCCGCTCCAACACTTAGAAAATATTTTATGAAAAATAATCCCAATACTTTAAGTACATTATAAAGGTACTCTAAAACGTAACCTTACCAAAGTTAACCTTACGGAGACTGTTTGATGAAGAACCTTGATTATTCGGATCCGTATTGATGTGAATGTGACCTTAAACGTCTTCGATGGTGTAGCGGTATACGATATATAAATTGATAATGGACAAAACTATCCTTACAAATCTCACCCTATGTCTATGTCAGTACAAAATAAAACATTCGAATTATCAATCAAAATATAACCTATACAAATGTACCCTCCCATGAACCCAAAACCGAAAAGGTAAATGACAAGTCTTCAAACATTCTTTGTCATCATCAGAGTGCGCCATCCAAAAATCTTAAATTGTACCTACACACATGAGACAAAGCAAAAAGCTCGTGACGTATCGAGTTTGAAATGATATAAACATAAAACATATAAGCATAATCAAATCTCCCCCATACTTAAACTCCCCCATAATATAATAATTCGTTCTCTCCCTTTTTATTTGTCCGAAATAGACAAGGAAAAGAATCAACCAAATAAATCAAATCAGGTTGTCACAGTAAACAAGGCAAACAAATATGACAAACGTTCTCAATACAGGATATGCTAAAAAGGTTCACAAACTATTTTTTATTTTTAATTTTTTTATACAAAAGTGTTACAAACACACACCATGAATTCATACTAAGATAACCAAGTCATGAAAACGGTATGAATGGGAGTGAACAAATTCGATAGGAAATCAAACTCAATCACATGAAATGTGCACGATGCATATTGTGTATTCCTAACGAATGAGCATCAAAATCGTCCTTAGGTGTAATGACATCGTCTTAAGTTAAAATCAACAAATCAAAGTCTACATGATTTTCACACCAATAACGTCTAAAAACTTTTTAATGCTTTTTCAAGACTTTTTAAGGACGTGCAAAGCCGTTTTAATTCTCCAACCAAACTCCCTCATATATATTTTCTTTTTGAGGTGATCTAAATTCTCAAACATTGAAGAATTTATGAATAAACCTAATGGCCCATTTTTGGCATAAATTTCTTTTTATTGCCTTTAAATTTTTTTGGGTTCTTTTAAAGCTCTTTGGACCCCGAATAATTAAAATACCTCAATTTTTTAGGTCCAATTAAATGGTGGCTTAATCACAAAGGATAGATGTGTACCTTTCATAGCCCTTCACCATATTTAAAATACACAGAAATTCACGGTAAATGGTTTAAAACATGCACATCTTTTATTATCTTATTTGATTGCATTTGATTCGTTTTAATAGACATAATTGAGATGAAAACACGTAACCATCATGTGATTAGACAAGAACAATATTCAAATAAATTCGTGATCGTGTGCATGAAAGGAAATAATGAGTCAATCATGTAGGTAATAACACTTAATTACATCTTAATGTCTCTAAACACTATAAAGCACATGAATGACATAACTTATTGTCTTAAAAAACTATCAAATATTCACATGGATAAATGGAATAAAATTATGACTCGGTCATCCTAAATGTCAATTCATATATGGTGCGAAACAAAATGCAAAAATCTTTTTGGATTTTTCACATTTTATCAAAATAAAATCTTTTTGTATTTTTCCAAAATTTTTCAAATACAAAAAAACTAATACAAAAAGTACACATGTCATAACACTAGCAAGAATATATCAAAAAGCACAACTAGCGTATGACAATCATGTAAACACAATCAGCTATTTGATATGGCAAGAGAAGAATCATGTGCAAGCAAACGAGAATCAATATGTCTAAAATCTAGTGCCTCTAAAAGTGATTTTCTAACCCAAATAGATGTGAAATGTCGTGTGGGGATTTCGGGAATCACAGTAACACTAGACATAAAATTCCTAGGACCTCTTCAGAGATCAAAACAGAAATGCCTAAGGTTCCCTTTCCTATCACAATGTGAACAAATGTAAACGGGTGGAACGACACCTTTGGGTTGACCTTTTCTAACATCCTTAGGAGCAAATAATGGTTCTGGCTTTAGCAATGGAAGCATTAGAACAAGACGAGCCATTACCATCACTACACAAACTACTCGAGTCTTTCAAATTCAAAATTTTAGACTCAAGCAAAGAATTAGAATCTTCCAAAGTTAGGGATTTCTTTTTGAAGTTATCAATTAAACTTAACAATTTATTTCACTCATCCTCAATTAAAACAAACTTATCCATAAGAGTCTCTTCACGTACCATAAAATCATCGATTAGTTTTTTTATCCTCAACGGGACAATTAGGAACCCTAGAATGTTTTAAGTCCTCAAATTCTTTTCTAAAACTAGAACTTTATCATCACTCTCCTTTTTGGCAACTTTTAAAGAATCAAAGTCAATACACAAATTACCAAAGTGTTCACGACAAATATCTCTTTGATTTTGAAACGTTTGCAAATATTCAAACTTATTTTTAAAAAGAGAATTTTCTTCTTTTAAAATTTTTATTCTTTTGCAAAGTTTCAAATTCAAAAGAGTTAATTCTTACGCACGGTCGTGAACTTTATCAAACTCATCTCGACTAACAACATCAACAATATGAGAATCCATCGAGAAAACAAATTAGGAGAGGAACACAAATAACCACCAGGAAAAATTGAACTACAGGATCTACACAGTAAATTAGTGCAACAGGCTCTGTTACCAATTTGAAAGACCGTGTGCGATACTGATTTCAATAGTTGCACAAATTCCACTTACAAACTTATTTAATTAGTGTCAATTTATGAATTAAATCAATTTAGCTCTGATACCATTTTGTGAAGGTATGCACTCACTTTTAATAAAGCTCTGATACCATTTTGTAAAAGGCGCTACAACGGAATATTGCAACTTCTCAAATGAATCCAATTTTAATTATGTGTCAATCCAACCAGTTTTAATTAAACCCAATTTTAGTTTATCCCTAAAATATGCAACTGCGTGTGAAAACAAATCACGTAAGCATGCGACACACAATTCAGGAAAAATCCCCGAAGGGCAAAACCTTTATTTCTTGAACTTTGACAAGTTTAAAAGACCAGTGACATACATACAACCTGTTAATCGCCCAGAAGTGTAACGAACGGTGTCTTCGTCAAACCTTCAAAGCATCGACTAGAAATCAACAGTGGTTCGCACGCAACTATACCACAGGAACATGTAGTCAAGAAACGCAGTCTTCAATATTCCCAACGACTTCCTCCATAATAGCACGCAACTCTCGATTGTAGAGATCTCCCCACAAAGGATGAACATCAGCACAGTTGTTCTTTGGGTTCTAAAATAACTCACATAAAGATTTAGGATTTATTTGTGAATTGTAAACAAAAACGGTTAAAGTCCCTAAAGGAGAAAACCTAAATTTCCTATTTTCGCAGTTTTGTGTAGAATAAAAACATCAGGTCTCTCAATAAAAAATGGAGTTGAAAAGCCTATTTATAAAATACTTAAGGAGGTGGGTCGCTCAAATGAAACAACATGTCATTTGAACGAAATACACTGTCGTTTGAACGATAGATATACTTCGTGCGACATGCTGTCGTTTGAATGACATACGGTGTCGTTCAAACGACCTATCAAATGAGATTTTGAGCAATTATTGTAAATAATTTCGATACGAATGCGTGGCCGCCAATTTCGTATTTTTCTTATTTTTTTTGAATTAGTTATGATTTTTCTATGGAAAGGGGTTCGAGAACAAAATCTTTAGATATAATGAACTCAAAAAAAATTAATAAACACATTTGAAGCTTCGCTCCAACACTTAGAAAATATTTTATGAAAAATAATCCCAATACTCTAAGTGCATTATTAAGGTACTCTAAAACGTAACCTTACCAAAGTTAACCTTACGGAGACTGTTTGTTGAAGAACCTTGATTATTCGGATCCGTCTTGATGTGAATGTGATGTTGAACTTCTTTGACGGTGTGCGGTATATGACATATAAATTGATAACGGACAAAAATGTCCTTACAGTACATAAATTTGTGTAATCAAAACCTTATTATTTATTTTTGAATAAACAATGTCTGGTCACTGCCTTTATGCTTAAACCCTTTATTGACTAAAAAGGCCGAGAGACGTTCGTACTAGGCCCTAGAGGCTTATTTTAATTCTTATAAATCCTTCTTCAATTATAATAAATGGTTCGGGTTATTCTATGTATACTTACTTAGTCAAAATACCATTCAAAAGGACTGATTTAAATCCATTTGAAAATGTTTGAATCATAAGTGACACGCTACAACAAGGAGGACTTGAACAGACTCAAGTCTTGTTATCGGTTAAAAAGTCTCATTCCTTTCCATCTATTTGAGAATATCCTTGTGCTACCATTCTTGCTTTGTTTTTAATTATTATCCTAGTTCCATCCGTTTTATTTTTGAAAATCCAAGGGGTGTCAGTGGGATAAGATAACAAAAATCATGACTCTTAAACTGGGTTAATTCTTCTTGCATAACATCAATTCATTATAAGTCGTTAGGAGCATTATTTACATCATTTGGTTATATTTGAGAAATAATGCATGCAAAGTTAGTCATATTTTGAAGTAGGGATATTGTGAAGCACCCTATATCTTTGACTCACTTGAGTCTATACTATATAGGTGCTCATCTAGTTTGGAAATAGTGACAAAATTGAGTCATAGCCTAGTCTACCAAAAAGCCTTCAGACTTTACATATGAATTCCTATAAAGTTCCTAAAGGTAGAACACCAACACCTCACATATGACTGCATTTTTTAGTTGCATTCTTCATATTATGGGAGTGTGTGCGTTAAATCCCATCAAAATGATTTTCTACAATTTTTGGCATATTTTAAATAATTTTAAGAATTTTTTAAATAATTTTTAAACATTTAAAATTGGATTTTATAATATTTTGGGGCTATTTTATAATTTCCATAAGTTTCTAAAACTTTTCTTAGGTAGAATCTGAAAGGGCTAGATAATATTGTGGGGAAAAATTGAATTCTTTCAATCTTCCAAAACACGCATTTGTCAGTTGATCGTAGCCTTACACGTGTTGGTATTATATCGGAGATTTTAGTTACACTATTGGATCAATCTTATCAATGGTCCGCATGTCTGTGTTTAAAAACGGTGCTTTGACAACCATTAGATTTACTTCGATCCTTTGTTTTCAATCCTGATTGTTGATTTGGTTTGACCTTCTGAAGCCTTCCTTGATCAAGTATAAATAAGACCCATACATGCAACATTTACAATCTTTGGATCAATCCACATCTGAGAGAAAAAAAGAGAGAAAAGAGTGAGAGAGAGAGAGAAAGAAAAAGAGAGAGAAAGTAAAACCCTAACCCAACTCTGGCCAAATTCTCACTTAAAAACCCTTCTGAGTGGAGTTAGTTCGTGATTTGAGAAGATCCATCCTCTCTAGTTCTTAATCTCTTGTCCAACTAAGTCACGTTATCCATATCTCATTTTCTTTCATAGGAAGTTGAGATTTGAGACTCTGTGATACATATCACGTAGATATTACTGTATTTGATTTCTTTTTTCGAGAAATCTTTATTTTGTTTGCTGTTTTTAAAATGTTTATGTTTCTTTCAAAACCTAAACCAAAAAAATCATTTCTGATTTCGGTTTCTGAGAATATCCAGACTTAGATATAGTGGAGATCTTAATTAGGGATTTACACTTTCATATATTTCACATTTTGTGAAATAACTGTACATTTTCGAATAAAGAAAGTTTCTAGGATCTTAGCTCTTTTATATAACAAGATTTCCTCTTTATATGCAGATAAATTTAAAGGTCAAAAAGTCTAAGAGTTTCAATCAAATTGATTTTGGAAATTTCTTTTGCATGTTAGAAATTTGTTTGTAATTTGATAATTATTATGTCAGTAATAAGTGTATGTGAGTTGCATGCATGTGTTAGGCACATCACATCACAACACTTTCACACTACAACACTAAAAGTTGTTGGAAGAGATATTTTAGACTTTAAGAGTCGACGTAAAGCTAAAAGGAGTGGAGTTATAAAGCTGAGAGAATATCTACAACATCAGAGCTTTAGGAGAAGTTAGAATAATCCATATGAGTTGGTATATTTTCTGAACTTAGATTAGATCTGATTGTGTGTTTAGATTGTTAAATAGTTTGTAATCCATTAGTCTATTTTATTGAATTTTTGTTTTGAGGTGTAGAGACCTCCGTGGATGTTTCCCCTATAGGGTGAGGTTTTACCACGTTAAAATCTTGTGCATTTTCATACTTTATCTTCCTCTCATCACATTCTATTGGCGTACTGATTTAAAACTGTTTTAGTTTCGGTTTTTAAAACATGGATACATAATATCTAAAATATCTCATTCATAATTCTTTTTATACACATCTTGAGTTAGATGTTTGTTTTAATAAAAGAGTTTCTTCAAAAAACTGTTCGAAGCCATTTAGACCGTTTAATCTTGAATTAAACGACTTAAGTGGTACTTTTTCAACTGATATCAAAGCTTTGGTTTTACGAATTCCTTTAGATCTTGAGTTTCTGAAATTATTTTCTCAAAACAAACTATGGATGAGATATTTGAGAGATCAGGTAACCTGTCCAGACCCCCTTTATTTGATGGAACCAACTTCCCTTACTGGAAAGTGAGGAAGGTTGCATTCATCCAAGGGACATTGGGAGATGATGTCTGGGATGCTATTAAAAATTTCTATACTTTTCCTACTAAATCATCTACGGAACGAAGTACTTTGAGGATTAGAAAGTTACTAAGTGAATTCACTAAAGATGAGAAACAGACTTCCCTTAACAATAACAAAGACAAAAATGCTATATTCATGCCTATCAATGAAAACGAATTCAAGAGGATATCTTTATGTAATACCTCTAAAAAAGAACGGGACATCCTAATAACTGCACATGAAGGAGACACACGTGTTAAAGCTGCTAAAACCCAAATGTTAATCCAACAGTATAAGACTTTAGTCATGACTGAGACCGAGTCATTTGAGGACTTATACAATAGGTTGACAGACATAGTGACTAAGATGCATGCTAATGGGATAATCTATGATAGGAAAGAAATTGTCTCTAAAATTCTAAGGTCACTTCCACAAAAGTTTGACAGTAAGCGCTATGAAATTGAGGAGATGGACGATCAAAACCTTACGCCTGAACTCCTCAGTAGCAAGCTAAGAACTGTGAAAATGGAATTAGAGTTTAAGAAAAAATTAACTCAGACCCATAAGAAACAATCTGCCTCTAATCTTGTTTTTATCTCTAAGTTAACTAAACTTGAATGTCATTTACCTGAAATTGAATTAAACTCTAATGAGGACTGTAATTTAGAGAGCTTGGATAACCCGATTGCATTAATGTCTAAACACTTCAAGAAAATTATTAAATTCAAAAATAAAATTGCAAATAGACAAGGAAAACCTACCTATCCAAACAACTCTAATAATAGGCCTCAAGCGAAAAGACTAGACAACAAACCTAGCATAGATCTTAAGAACACTGAATGATATAGATGTGGCAAGTTAGGTTACTTAGCCAGTGAATGTAGAGTTAATTTAAATAAGACCAAGAATACTAGGGCTAACTTGTGCAAAACTTGAGATAATAGAAGTTAAACAGAAAGTGATGAACCTAAGTCATCTAACACTTATGAACTTTATATGTCCTTCTTTTCTAAAATTATATACACTGATGATAAGGATTCTGATCATGCTATGTTGAATGATTCTATCCCTACTGATATGTTTGCTTTTATTACTTGAGAATACTGATAACGCTTCAAATGCGGTGTGTGTGAGTCAAAGGGAACATTCTGTTGTTGATGCATTTGGGTGTGTAAATCCTAAAAATGAATCGTTAGGGGACACTACACACTGTACACTGAGTGACTCCGATAATGAGGACTTTATTGACATTCACACAGTCTACACAAAAACTCTTAAGAAAAGCACTAAACTTGAAAATATTATCAAAGAACTTACACAGAAGATAGAAACCCTAAGTCATGTGATAAAAAATAATGAAGAGTACACTTCTCAATGTCTAACTCATGAGAATGAAACTAAAAATTTTGAATAAAAACTTAAAGAGTTGTGTGACTCAAATGAAATTCTGGAAAAGAAATACAAAGGGACGTTGTTAGAATTGGAACAACCAAAAGAAAGACATCAACAATCTTCAAAAAGTTTGCTAAATTTGAAAATAACTCTAAATGTTTTGAAGGCTGTGTTGTAAAAAGTAAGAACAATTCTGATGACAGAACCTGAACAGAATTTTCCCCAATAATTCCAAGCAAATAAAAACTTTTGAAACTATTAAGTTTGTGTCTGGTGGAAAAAGACTTATTGAAACTTGTCCAGATTTTCAAACTTTGAAAAATGATTTTGACTCAAAATAACAAAAGCTAGACATTAGTGAATCAAGTAACTCTAAGAACAATGTTGAACATAAGGTAAAATACGTTTGTCCCCCTATTAGACAAGTTGATTCGTTATTTCATCATGTGCCACCTAGGAACAAGACTAGAGCTCAAAATTTAGACAATCCTTTGGTTAATAATTTTTCTAAGGTTAAGAGTTCTACGAGCCATATTTACTGCTCCTATTGTGATGTTTTTGGACATTCCCTTGATGGTTGCTATTCCAAACAACTATATAATTTGTTCTATAACTCTCCTGTCTACCATAACATCAACTATTCTAGGAGAAACCGAAAAAATTATGTCCTACCTAGACTGCCGGACAAGAATTCTAACTATCAAAATAGGAAGAGAAGAACTAATACTAAAAAACCATCAACAAGAAGGAATCCTAGATTCTTCTCTAAACCAAATGCTCAAACTGTTTATAATCTTCATAAACTTCTGCAAAAATCTTTTAAAGAAAAGATAGAATCTCGCAAGTTTTATCAAATACGAACTAATAAGCGCAAATTAAAAATTAAAGCAATTTGGGTTATAAAAGATGATCTATTACCCCAAATGAAATGAAACATTGTGATCAGTGCTTTTAAAGGAGAACATACAACATCTGTATGGTATTTAGACTATGGATGTTCCAAACATATGACCGGGGAGGATTTCAAACTTTCAAACAAAACTAATTTCTTCGTAGGAAAAGTCTTATTTGGAGATGGTGTTTCAACCCAGATCATTGGTAAAGGAACACTCCATGAAGAAGGATTACCTATTCTTGAGGATGTTCTCTTGGTAAAAGGTCTTTAAAGCTAATTTACTAAGTATCTCGCAGTTTTGTGACTCCAACCATACTGTCACCTTTTCAAAGAACAATTGTAAAATTTTAAATGAAAAAGGCGTTTGCATTATTATAGGACTCCGTACTCCAGATAACTATTATACAATCAATCCAAGTAGAGATGTTTGTAATATTACCTGAATGGATGATAATGAGATACGGTATAATCGGTTGGGTCACATTAATTATGACAGTCTTAGTGAATTGTGTCCCAAGAGATAGTTAGAGGTGTTCCTAAGATCAAACCAATTTCAAACATCATATGTGGTCCCTATCAAGAAGGAAAAATTATTAAGGCTCCCCAAAAGAAAGTTAAAGAAGTTCTATCCACTAAACCTCTAGAACTCATCCATATGGACCTAATGGGTCCTTTTCGTACTGTTAGTCTTTGTGCCAACAGTTATATTTTAGTTATGCTTGATGACTTCACTCGATTTACCTGGGTTGCTTTTTTAAAACACAAATCATAAACTTTCCGTAAATTTTTGAAAATCTTAGTTCATATACAAAACGAAAAGGATTCCCAAGTAGATAGAATTCGTAGTGGTAGAGGAGGTGAATTCATAGATTCAGGTGTCAACGAATAATGTGACTGTAATGGTTACAAACATGAATTTAGTGCCCCTAAGATACCTTAAAAAATGGAATTACTGATCGTAAAAATCGCACTCTTTAAGAAATGGCCCTTGTGATGATTCATATGAAGAACTTACCTAAATATTTCTGGGTATAATTCATTCGTACAACCTGCCACATAATCAATTGAGTTTATCTAAAGAAAAATACCAAACAAGCATCCTATGAAAATTGTTATGGGAAGAAACCTAACCTAAAATACTTTAGAGCCTTTGGTAGCACTTTTTATGTCTGTAAGAATAGAGAACATCTGTCTAAATTCGAAACCAGAGGAGATAAAGCTATTTTTTGAGGATACTCTTCAAATAGTAGAGCCTACCGTATCTACAATCTTCGTACTAAAACCTTGATGGAATCCATTAATGTGGTTGTAAATGACACTAATGTAGAGAGTAAGATCAAAGTACAAACTAGAGTGGATGAATTCGAAAACATTTTAACTTATGATTCTCCAGAGATAGATGAGTCCTTACCAATTGCGACCCATGAAGTGCCTAACTGGGTTTCCAAAGATCTTCCTTTATATAGTGTAGTTGGTAATCCTACTGAGTTAGTTCGTACAAGATCCCAACTACATACTTTTTCTCATTATACATGCTTTGTTTCTCTTATAGAACCAAAGAATGTTAATGAAGCACTCAATGACCCATTGTGGATAAGTGCTATGCAAGAGGAACTTTTTCAATTTGTCATACATGATGTATGGTATCTTGTACCCCGACTTGAACATAAAAGGGTTATCGACACATGTTGGATTTTTAAAAATAAAACACATGAATCGGGGATGATTATTCGAAATAAATCTAGATTTGTTGCCCAGGGCTACTCTCAGATTGAAGGAATAGATTTCGAGGAAATGTTTGCTCCTGTCACTCGCCTTGAATATGTTCGCTTACCTTTTGCAATAGCTTGTCATTTGAATTTCACACTATATCAAATTAATGTTAAATCTGCTTTCCTTAACGGCATCTTGACTGAGGATACCTACGTAGAACAACCCAAAGGTTTCATTGACCCTCATCATCCAAATTACGTCTACCAGCTTAAGAAAGCTCTTTATGGGTTAAAAGAAGCTCCTAGAGCTTGGTATGAACGTTTATGTACATTCCTTCTAAATAACGATTTTAAACGAGGAGGGAATGATCAAACTCTTTTTGTCAAACACTTTGACAGAAACATTAAAATAGCCCAAGTATATGTAGATGATATCATTTTTGGATTTACCTCCCCTACAGATGTCAAAACATTTTCTGACATTATGCATAAAGAATTCCATATGTCATTTATGGGGGAGTTGCAATTCTTCTTAGGAATTCAAGTTAGGTAAAATTCAGATGGCTTATTTGTATCGTAATCAAAATACACTTTAGAGATTGTCAAGAAGTTTGGCTTAGAAACAACAAAAGAATCTAGGACTCCTATGAGTACTTCTGTGAAACTTTCAAAAGATGAGAATAGTAAAACTATCGATTCTAATTTATACCGTAGCATGATAGGAACCTTAGTTTACCTTACTGCCTCCCATCATGATATTATGAACTCTGTCTGTGTGTGTGCCTGATATCAAAATAATCCTAAAGATAGTCATTTATTATGCATGAAAAGAATTATCAAATACATTAAAGGCACTCTAAATTTAGGACTTTGGTACCAAAGACACTTCTAGTACTATAGTAGGATACACTGATGCTGATTAGGATGGGTGTTCTGATGATAGTAAGAGTACTTCAGGATCATGTTACTACATTGGTAACAATTTGGTAGGATGGAGTAGTAAGAAACAAAATTGCACTTCCTTATCTACTGCTGAATCCGAATATATTACCGCAGGAAGTTGCTATGCTCAATTATTTTGGCTAAAACAAATGCTGAAAGATTATGGTATAACTCAAGATAAGTTACATCTCTATTGTGACAATCAAAGCGTGATTAATATTTCTAAAAATCCAGTTCAGCACTCTCGTACCAAACATATTAAAATCATATATCATTTCATACGCGAGTTAGTTGAATCTAAGGAGTTAGAAATTAATTACATGCCTACTGAATTTCAATTAGCTGACTTATTTACTAAACCATTGGATTATCTTCGATTTGAATCTTTGCGCAAATCTATTGGTATGGTTATGGAAGAATAATGATTTATTATTTCATACTTGTTTTCTTTGCCCCTTGTCCATTTGAGACAAAATGAGGGAGAAATTTGAGGCTTCTTGGGCATTCTTGCTGTATTCTCAACTAAAAAGCTTGATTTTAGTTATCTCATTTTCAGGAATCAGTACCTTCAGTTACATTAGAATTTTGATAGGGTATTGGTCTGTAACTAGTTAAGTTATGTAATTTTCCTTTTCTAGGATATTGGGTATATATAATTTTTATATAGGAATAGGATTTTCTTATTTTTTCTATCCCTACAAGTCCTCGATGACTCAAAGGAGATTTTGTCTCATGTTTCCAACGGGGGAGATTGAAGAACCCTATATCTTTGACTCACTTGAGTCTATACTATATAGGTGCTCATATAGTTTGGAAATAGTGACAAAATTGAGTCATTTCCTAGTCTACCAAAAAGCCTTCAGACTTTACATATGAATTCCTCTAAAGTTCTTAAAGGTAGAACACCAACACCTCACCTAGGACTGCATTTATGTGTTGCATTCTTCATAATATGGGAGTGTGTGTGTTAAATCCCATCAAAATGATTTTCTACAATTTTTGGGATATTTTAAATAATTTTAAGACATTTAAAAATTGCATTTTATAATGTTTTCGGGATGTTTTATAATTTCCACAAGTTTCTAAAACTTTGCTTCGGAAGAATCCAAAAGCGCTAGATAATATTGTGGGGGGAAATTTAATTCTTTCAATCTTCAAAAACACGCATTTTTCAGTTGATCGTAGCCTTACATGGGTTGGTAGTATAACGGCTAGATTTATGTTTTCTTTACCTCACATATCTGAGACTTTAGTTACACCGTTGGGTCAATCTTATCAATGGTTTGCATGTCTTCTAAAACGATCCATGTGTTAACCCTTTGAAACAATCAAAGGGTGTTTAAAAGCGGTGCTTTGAGAGCCATTAGATTTACTTCGTTCATTTGTTTTCAATCCTGATCGTTTATTTGGTTCGACCTTCCAGAGCCTTCCTTGATCAAGTATAAATAAGACCCATATGTGCAACGTTTATAATCTTTGGATCAATCCACCTCTGAGTGAACAAAAGAGAGAAGAGAGTGAGAGAGAGAGAAAGAAAAAGAAAAAGAGAAAGAAAATAAAACCCTAACCCAACTCCGGACAAATTATCACCTAAAAACCCTTCTGAGTTGAGTTAGTTCAAGATTTGAGAAGATCCATCCTCTCCGGTTCTTAATATCTTGTCTAACTAAGTCACGTTATCCCGATCTCATTTTCTTTCATAAAAAGTTGAGATTTGATTCTCTGTGATACATATCACGTAAATGTTACTGTATTTGATTTCTTCTTTCAAGAAATCTTTATTTTGTTGGTTGTTTTTAAAACGTTTATGTTTCTTTCAAAACCTAAACCAACAAAATCATTTCTGATTTCAGTTTCTGAGAATATCCAGACTTAGATCTAGTTGAGATCTTGATTGGGGATTTACACTTTCATATATTTCACATTTTGTGAAATAACTGTACATTTTCGAATAAAGAAAGTGTCTTGGATATTGACTCTTTTATATAGCAAGATTCCCTCTTTATCTGCGGATAAATTTAACGATAAAAAAGTCTACGAGTTTCGATCAAACTGATTTTGGAAATTTTTGTTGCATATTAGAAATCTGTTTGTAATTTGATAATCATTATGTCAGTAATAAGTGTGTGTCAGTTGCATGCATATGTTAGGCACATCACATCACAACACTTTCACACTATAACACTAAAAGGTGTTGGTAGAGAGATTTTGGACTTTATGAGTCGACGTAAAGCTAAAAGGAGTGGAGTTACAAAGCTGAGAGAACATCTACAATATCAGAGCCTTGTGAGAAGTTAGAATAATGCAGAGGAGCTGATATATTTTCTGAACTTAGATTGGGTCTGATTGTGTGTTTAGATTGTTGAATAGTTTGTAATCTGTTACTCTATTTGAGTGGATTTTTGTTTTAAGGTGTTGAGACCTCCGTGGATGTTTCCCTAATTGGGTGGGGTTTTACCACGTTAAAATCTTGTGCACTTGAGTACTTTATCTTCCTCTCATCGCCTTCTATGAGCGTGATGATTTAAAATTGTTTTAGATTTGGTTTTCAAATCTTGGATACATAATATCTAAAATATCTAATTCATAATTCTTTTTATACAGATCTTGTGTTAGCTGTTTGTTTTAAGAAAAGAGTTTCTTTAAAAATCTGTTCGGAGCCATTTAGACTGTTTAATCTTGAATTAAACAAGTTAAGTGGTACTTTTTCATATTGTTCTGACAAGCTCCATAGGGTTACCAACTACCTTATTAGGGGATGATTTTTAGAAACCTAATTTGAAACCGTAGGGACTTCAGTAGGAAATGGGTCATTATATGAGGATAATCTATTTCAATAAATAATTCTGACTCATCCACGATAATTGATTAAGTACCAACACTCCCAGCGCAAGTTTCATTAACAATTACATTTATAGATTCCATTAGGACTTTGGTACGCAAATTGTAGACCCGATATGCTCTACAATTTTGGGAGTACCCTAGAGAATTTACTTTATCACCTTGGATGTCAAAGTTTAAAACGTGTTCTCTATCTTTGCAAACATAACGAACACTCCTGAAGGTTCTAATGTATTTAAAATTTGGTTTTCTATTGTTCCATAGTTCATATGAAGTCTCTTTAGCATTTTTCCTAAGGCATATAAAAATGTGACAAGATGTCTCAATTTCCTCAACCCAAAATTATTTTATCAACCCTCTAGCGTGTCACATAACCCGAGCCATCTCTTGAATTGTTCAATTTTCCTCTCAGCAATATCATTATGCTACGGAGTTTTAATAACACTGAACTCATGTCGATATCCATTACCAAAATAATATTCTACTACTCCAGTCTCCTTGAATTCTCCACCTCTGTCACTTCTTATACATGAAACTTGGGTATCCTTTTCATATTCTATTTTCAAAAGGATTTTATGAAATTCTTGGATAGTATCAGATTTTTGTTTTCATAAAATCTACCCATGTATATCATGTAAAGTCATCCACAATGATAAGAATGTAACTTTTTCCATCCACAATGATAAGAATGTAACTTTTTCCACAAAGGCTCACAGTACAGGAAGGACCCATAAGGTCCATGTGGATAAGTTTTAGAGGTTTTAAAGTTATTATATCTTTAACCTTCTTATGAAGAGATTTACTTATCTTTCCAACTTGGCAAGGACTCAAAAAATATTTGAAGGAATTTTTATTTTGGGTAAAACTGTAACCCATTCTTGGGAGCTCAATCTGCGTAGGTTATCAAAATTAGTATGCCCCAATATATTATGCCACAAATCAAAGTCATCTAATCTTGCTAACCTACATGACTCATTACTAAAAATAACTATATCGCAGTTATCTTGATTTTATTTCCCGTAAGAATACAGTTATTGACTTTGTTCAAAATTCTGCATTTAGTTTTGGAAAAGGTAACTGTGTGATTAGAATCACAGAATTGAGATATACTAAGAAGATTTGATTTAAGCCCTTCAATTATAGAACATCATTAAGGAAAGGAAGACCCTCTTCTTGAAGACTTCCTTTACCAATGATCTGGGATAAGACTCCATCACCAAATAGAACATTACCTCCTAAAAAGTCCTCCCATTTTGTCGGTTTAGTCTCATTCCCGGTCATGTGTTTTGAATAAAGGTACCATCCATCACAGGTTCTTTTAGCTTTAAAAGAAGTTATAACAACATTACACTTTAGTTGGGGTAACAAGTCATCTTTTATAATCCAAATGGCCCTAGTTTTGAAATATTTTTTGGCGTTTGATTTAGAAAAGGTTTGGGGGTTGTCTTTACTGACTTTCTTTTAGTGCGAGACTTTTTTCTTTTCATTCAAAAGTTAGAGTTTTTATTAGTCCACCTTGGGAGAACATAGGTATTGTGTATATTCCTAGAATAGTTAAAGTTACTGTTGATTGCAGTATATAAATGCTTTTGAAAACACTCACCTAGAGCGTGACCGTAAACAGCACAATAGGTACAGTATTAATGCAAGGTTTGCTTGACTGTCTTATAAGCCTTTAAAAATAGGTTTATACGCTCTTTAAAAGTGAGGTTTAACTACAATAGTTTTTTTGTTTTTCCCAAATTCTCTAATGGGGGGCAAACATAATTTTCTTTGTTATCAGACTTCTGCTCTTGATAACACAAGGTCTTGGTGTCTTGTGAGACTGGTTTCTTCAAAATATTTTTTTGAGGTTTTTAAAATTCTTGATCTGGTTTGCTTGGTAAAGTCCCAGACAAAACAAAGAAAGTTTTAGAATCACTTTGAATAGTAACCTTTGCTCCTTTAGTGTTTTTGTCAAATCCTAGGCCAGTTTTCTCATCAGATTTTATTTTAGAACTAATTATTTTATCCTATGCTTTTGCATTAATCTCAAAATGATGACATTTTCTGGAAAATAGATGAGACTTTTTGTTTGGATTCTTCCAATTATAACAAATAAGACATATATATTTCTTCTAAAATTAAATTTTAGAAAAAAGTTCATTAATTTTAGAAATATAGTTTTTGGTTTGAGTCTCCTGAGCCACACATTGATTAATGTAGTCCTCAACATTCTACCTAACAATTTCACTTAATCTCTCCATACGTTCAGTCAATTTTTTAAAAATTTTATCAAGTTTATAACTCTTCTTCAGAGTCTTCTAATACAAGTATTGAATATCAAGTAAGTCATGATCAACAAACTCACTAATTGAAGCGTGTTGGTTGTTTTCTTATGATTCAATTTCCAATTTGGAACACACAGATGCATTCAATTCATTATAATGATCTATGCTTTGACTCACGCATATACTAGAATCATCATAAGTATTAACCACATAATCATTTGATAGTTCATTCACATAGACAATAGGTATAGAATAAATAATATCATCAAGAGATAAACATTCTTTATCATCAGAATACAAAATTTTAGCATAAAAGGACATGCGTGATTCATATATTTCTGATAACTCATGCTCATCATCATCTGAGTCACTAGAGTCTTCCCAAGTCTTACACATATGGTCCTTAGGGGTAGTACTAATCTTAGATTTACATCTATTATCATAATAACCCATGTTAGCACCTTTCTGACATTTCCTTTCTTGGCTATCTGATTGTTATTGAATGTTAGTCTATCATTATTACGGTCATGGGGTTTAGGAGCTTGAAAGGTTTGATAGCCATCGTTCCATTGTTTAGTTACCTTAGCATTCTTAAAATTTATAATCTTTTTGAATTAATCATAAAGTCTATCTGGTTATTAATACTTTTAAGATTAAAGTCCTTATTGAAACCTAAGTCATAATCAGGAAAATTTAACTTAGGTATTGTCATTTGAGAAGAAAAAACTAGGTTAGACCCAGAAGATCCAAGTCACATGTTTCTTATACTCTAACTCCATTTGAGCCTGGCTTGGATCATACATTTCTTCTATAGCATAATGCTTGTTATCAAATTTAGCTGTCAAAGATCTAAGTGCTTTCAGCACAATTTCCTTTCTATCATAGATGATACGATTATCAAGTAGTTTAGTAATAATGTCTGAGAGATATATATAGAAGTCATTAAAAGTCTCAGATTCATCCATCACAAAGGTATTTTTTTATTGCACAAGAATTTGAGTTTTCCTAGCCTTAACATGCTCGTCACCTTTAGGGGCAATGACAAGGGTATAGCATGCTTCTTTGGATGTAGTGCGAATAGATTTTCTCTTGAATTTGTGTTCATCTACAGACATGAACATACAATTTTTACCCTTATCATTTCATAGTTACATCTTTTTCTCTTCAATTTAAACCCAACAAGAGTCCCTTATTATTTTTACCCTTATTCAGCCTGAGATAGCATGCAAGAACTAAGAAGCATTCAAAGACAGTTTACGTAAAAAAAAAATTACGTGGTAAAACCCCAAAGGATAGGGAAACATCCACGGCGACCTCTACGCCATAAACCTAAAATATACTAAAAGGGGATGAAGGTTACAAATTAAATGCATATAAAACATGATAAAAAAATCCGAAAGAAAATATACCTAAATGCTCAGAGCTCCACTTCCCTAGGTAATTTTCTCTGATCCAATAGTGTTTTGTAATCTATACTCCTTAGCATGTCTTTACGTCGACTCACGATTTTATCTCTCCACAAAAACAACCACGCTTTACTAAACAGTGATATGTGTGACAGGGATAATGGGGTGATTCTTCGATCTATATGAATATGCAAGAACACACACACACACACACAATACAAACAGTCCTACAAATTACAGAATTTCTTCTAAATGCCTAGATCTAAAACCTCTAATATCAAATTCTTTAAAAAAAATCAGATATGGTCAGATCATTTGAAAAAATTGATATAAAAATTGTATTTACACAAAAATAGATTTTACAATTTGTAAAATCAGTTTGAAATACAATCAAATTTTAACGTCATGGAGTCTTTTATGATATTTAACGTTATAGGTCTAGAAAATTTGTGTATCTATAATAATCTTGAAATATATAGGCTAATTTAGACGAAAATCTAACATAAAAGTGTGTGAAGTGTATCACATGAGTTAGAGACTTTATTTTAAGAAAAAAATCAAGTCCCTAACAAATGTGAAGGTTGTTTTAGAGGAGAAACATATATAGAGGAATTTTTACAAAATCTAAGCTTAAACTCTGAAAAACTCAACTCTCATTTTTGAAAACCCTAAAAGGTTTATAGAAAATGTACACTCTGGTTTAAAAAAAATGTTTTAAGAGAAAGCATTTGTAAAATGATTTACACTTTGATTTTTTTGAAATTTCTCTCTATACTCTCTCTGAAATTTCTCTCTAAATATTCAAACTAGATGAAAGACCTATATGGTACAGACTCCCAGTAAGTAAACTATATAGGGTGTTTCAAGTTCTTTAAATCTTCCTCATATTGACCTCTCAACTGAAGATCTTCAATGGAAAATGATGAAAGTTATGTATTCTAAGTTTGTTTTGATGAGTCACTCAAAAAATATTTCAATAAAAGTGAGGTAAAATCAAATCTCAACTAGGATTTCTAGAAAGAGAAAGAGAAGCTCTTAGATCTAAAAGTTGTAGAAAAGAAAGTAAGAGTTATAATTCAGAAATGTAGTAAAAATGCCTTTTATTGTGTAAAAAATCTAGTTTCCTGCTACTACAAAGTCTGTGCGTATGAAGGATTTTTGTCATGTGCACGACCATAAAAATGAGCAAAATAGGCATTCTGGTCAAATCCGTTTGCACGGTGCGAATTTGACTATGCGTGCACGTTGCAATTCGCACGGTGCCAATTTGTCTCCGTGTACACATCTGATAGCATAAATTATGAAAATGCCATTTTGAAGGATTTTTCAAAGTAAATGATTTTGAATGGATCCTTTTGTACATGGTTAAAAGTGTGATATTTTGATGATAAAAACAAGTGTATAAATGTGGAGAAAAATGTATGGGATTATTAAGGGAATCTGAAAGTTTATCAAAGGTCATATACTATATTAGAAAATGTCCAAAAATCCATTAGAGTCTCTAAGTAGATGAAACGATGCAATGCAAGATGACTTGGACGCAAATTGAGGCATTTATTGAAGGCAAGCTTCTAAACACATAATAAATGTTAAGGATATGTTCCCAGACTAAAATAAAATTTCCTAAACATCCACAAAACAAAATATATTGACAAGGAATATGCTAAGAAATACTTCTATGTTTTATCTCCCCTTTTGGCTATTCTGTGAAAATACCTAAAAGCCCAAAATATATGCAAATTCCACCATATACAATAAACTCCTAACCTTCAATTTACATCACCCACAACTTTAGAAAGGACAACAAAGACTAATGCAGTGCAAAACAAACTGATATTCTCCATGTTCAGATATATAGGATACTCAAACAACACAAAAACCATCAAGTAGGTAACATAAATGTGAAGCAAAGCTTTCCCTGAATTAGAACTATCAGTGTATAAATTCACTATCGTAGATAATCTCTACCCCTCCCCCCCCCCCCCCCCCCCCCCATTTTTACCACGAACAAACAATGGTAGAAAAATAAGACCAAGATAAGTGAAACCATAAAGAAAAAAAAATATATGAGATATAATATATATATATATATATATATATATATATATATATCAAAGATAATAATATGATAATCTATCTCATTTAGGATGAACGCAAAATCTGTCTGCCCCTAAATTGCATGTAGGATAACCATAAAAACAAATCACAAGATATCAATGGTAAATTGATACAGTCAATGATAAAGAAAGAATGACCATATGATATCTATAGATAAACCAAACAAGAACTGCATGCAATGATAAAAGAATATGTATAATGAAGTCTAAAAGCGTAGCATGGAAATACATCCACAAATGAATAACATCATGATTAATTAAATAAATACACAAACTAGAAAAATATTTCTCCCCTTAAAGAAAGTATCACTCCCCCAAAAGCTATGCATGGAAAAGAGAATCATGAAAATAGTGACAAATTAAATGATATTAAGCATGTGAAACATGGTGGGAGTAAGAGTATCACGAAGATACGTGTCTAATACACGTGAGCATGAACACGGAACATATGAAAAGACATAAAAAATCAATGACAAGAACCACATATGTCTAAAAGTATTATGAAAGGAATCATGTAAAATATACGAAGATCAATTATCCCATTAAAAATGAGATCGAATACCTAATAAACATGGTATAAGATGAGTAAGAAAGTATATTCATCATCAAGATCAATATATCAACCAAAAATAACAAAATGTATCAAAAGGCATGCCTAAAAACACATAAGCTCACAAAAGATAGTCTGCAAAATTAAGTACCAATCTCTAGCAAATATAAATACAAAAGTGTCATAAGGGACATAAGAATTACAAGGAGCTAAACACGCGTATAAGGCAAAACTAGCGAGTTACTAACATGATAAGTGAAAACAAAACTAATTAATCCAGATGGATGACATATAGATTCAAAAAGACCTAAAAGAAAGTTAAAATGTACAACTTTCAATCAAAGTACACAAATAGATGATATGAATTCTCAACTAAAGCATTGACCTCAAAATCTAACAACCTAGGGCATGAAAAGCACACAAAACGATAGATGATAAAAACTTAAAAATCACACAGAGACCTCTAATCAACAAAAACTATTATTTCTAAAGTCCCATAATATCATAAGATGGTATATACAATGGATGACATAGAGATACAACCTCCCAAGAAGTAGGTACAAATACATGATGAAAACATAAACCATAAATTTCTGAAAGTAAAACTGCAAACTGGGCATAACCACGCGAATGGGGAAAATATCATATGATCAAGGGTGAAAAGTGGTGTTGCGTCAAAACGCCGATCGTTGTTTTCTATTCACCGCCTCAATATAAAAACCTAAATTATGAATGCACTTGCGATACAAGTGTAGCGGTAAGTCGGGTATCGAAAATCCACAGAGACGAGTAGCTAGAATTTAATTGGTTTAATACTTCTAAAATAAAAGTGTAAAGATGATTATACACAAAAGGGGAAAAGATGCATAAAAAGGAAATATTAATCTAGGCGAGTGTATTTAAACTAGAGTAACAAAGCAAGTAAGAACTATAGGTTCCGTCGAATATCACTCACCCAAGTTAATTAGTATAAAATGGTTACATGGGTCAACGAGTTATTACAAATGCGTCTCGTTTTGACAGTTAATTAAATCAAGGGTTGTCACGCCCCTAAATTTTTATAAAAGTCTAATACGATTTTGGTGTAAACAAATACCCCATAAATTACGCATGCAAGGTCGTAAGCATGGAACATACATGATATGCCCCGTCAAATTCCCTAGGCGTAATAACTAGGACAACACACCCAAAATAGACCCGTAAATACCATCACCAAAGCAAAGCAACATGTCAACCCGAAATGAGTTCAATCCGACACAACCTAGACTAATTTATCAATAAAGCATATTAAAAAGCATGTATTTAGGTGAAAGCAATATATAAAGCAACTAAATTAACTACAAAGCAAGAAAATAAGGAAATAGAACTTAAGTTAATTGGAAAGGATAATGAATAGTGACCTTACAACACCCAAATGGGTAACACCCAAAGAGAGGAGAAGATGAGCTCTCAAAATCCAAACCCTAACCTATTTTATCTAAAACGAAATATCTCTCCCAAATAAAAGCCTACAACATTCTATTAATACCCCAAAATAAACCCCCAATAAAGCCAAGTCAAAAAACCAAAAATAAGTCATTTTTCGTCCATATCTGATGGGCCCGATCGACCTCCCTTTTGGGGCTGGTCGACCTCGCTTTTGACAGCCCCCTTTTCCCTCTGAACCAATTTTGATGTGTTGCACGAAAACAACCATAACTCCCTCATAAGGAATCGAAATGATGCGTGGCTGGAAACGATGCGAAGCTAAATAAATTCTCTACATGATTATTTTTTGAAACCCTACAAATTATGCAGTATAAAATTACCAAAATGTCCTAGAAGAAGAAGAAAATACTGAAACCTTCCGGAAATGGCAATAACTTTCTCATACGGAGTCAGAATGTCGCACGGTCAATGGACACTAAAAGATAATTTGATGATATACATGTTGATAACTTCATTACATAAAAAATAGTGAGTTTGAAAAGACCAAATTTCCCTTGAAGTAGCATTCGACGACGAAACTTCTCCGAAATGCAACTGAACCTCACTTTTAGCGTTCCAATACCTACAAATCACAAATAACCCCTGCAAAGCATGTATATATCCAAATCCAAGGTTGTCTGGTTAATGAGCATAATTATAGGCATTGAGGACCGTAAAAGTGTTATAATGCATAAAGATAAAGGGCGAAAATATGCAATATTCGATTCGAATTAGCATACCGCGTGAACAAGCATAAAAGTGACCGTGAGAATGGTTCTAGGAAGAAACCAACATATCAGTAGGCCTTAATCCACAGTGCTAATGGCTAAAAAATCAAACCGCGTGAATGATTTTTGACATAAACAACACTCTCAAAAATCAATCTTCAAGAAAGCGAAATCCAACCTTATCACTCCTTTGAAAAAAGAATCCACCCTTCAATATCGGCTTAAAAAATACTCATTCTTGAACAACCAAAACTCGATATAACTAAAAATGACCCAAACAAGATCAAAAAGGTAAAGTTACACTCAACAACTCAAAATCAACTCAATACGCCAAATATCTGAGACTCTGAAATGCATGACACACAAGATGAATCAAAATCAAATATAGAGATGGTATCAAATGATCCAATCAAAACGTGCAAAAACACTAGATAATTAGATAGATAAATTCTACATAAAGGTAACATATATAGGGTATATGTACAGACACTCAAGATTTGTTCTCACCAAAAATCAAATGCCAACTTTTAACTTTCATTAGGCATTAAAAACCATCAAGTTGATTACACATGTAGAATTTATGTAAGAACATATGCGAATTATACCAATTCACATAAAACTCAACTTATCGTGTGATGTTTGACACATTAACATGTATGTACAAGAGAACAAAGTGAATAAAAAATGTTTTATATAACATTAATTCAAATCATGAGATAACTATTCATCAAAATCCAAAAATCATATTATGAAATAGACAAAAAGCTTCCATCCACTTCATAAACTCACTTAAGTGCATATTATTAGAATGTTTTAATGCCAAACTAAAATATCCAATTAATTTGAATGCCGATTGAGCACTTGGATAGCAGTTATTGTCAATATATTAGCTTTTTCCATTGTTGGTCTTTTCACACACTTTAGATGACACATACTTAAGCGAAACTCAAATTCAAATCAGGTGTTATCACTCTAATAGTATAATTTATCAATGCATAACACAATCCTTATTTAACTCTAACAAGTATATATATACACTAGGGTATGATCGTTCATGAAGGCACGCTGATAATCGCAAAATGGCAAAAAGTTTCAAAGTACGTAATTGCAAGAAGGAAAAAATTTCGTTTGCCAAGAACGTTCAAATAGTCTAAATTCGTTTTCAACACTCGAATTCACATTGTCCAATAATGTTTTCCACCCTCGAATTCCTTTGCCAAGAAAGTTCAACATTTGCCACCCTCGAATTCAAATAGACTAAATACTCTAAATTCGTTTGCCACCCTGGAATTCGTGTGCCAATAATGTTCAAATAGTCTTAACAAATAAAAAATTATCCAACAACATTCAAATAATCTAAATTCATCACTTGAATTTACATTGTGCCTCAAATTAACAATGTGTCAATTCTAAAAAAATGGGCATAGTCTCCTTTGTATACTGGACTAACCATCCTGGTTAAGGGGTAACAACCAATCGTACAATATTCAAAATGTTCAAACAAACCCAATACAATTTTTTAATCTGCCTGTATACGGAGCATTTGTGACAATATATGAATAAACCAACATAAACATGACATATACATTTCTTGATGTACGTTTTAAGCACTAATAATAACTAACTCAACTCCCTATTCAGTTCAGCATCAAGCCCTTTGTCCAAAATAGAGTCTGATTCACTTGGTGGAATATGCATAACGCTTCTCCACACAAAAGTCTCTATAATGGTTGGGTATTTCCTTTTTTGACCACCCCTTGACCTCGAATGAAATTGTTCATCGAACTCCTTAAAATCATCGGGAGTGGAAAGATGGAATCCGAATTGCTCACGATTGTTTCTCACATGCCTAAACACAAATCTCATGTCACCCAGAAATACCAAAACCAAAGGGTTTTTGTTTGAAGTTCATAGCTTTCATGTGTTGACAAAGATTTTGATCTGGATGAAAATATGTGGAGACATCCCTTATAGTTGCATTTTATCCTCTTGAATGCATTCCCATCTGCATCATGATTTCTTAGAAGTCATTTGATGTTCTTTTTTAGCTTCTTAGTCCCACATTGCTCTCAGGTAATGTGACTGTGGCATGCCCGAACATATGCGCCTTAATAATGAACATAGCAAGGAAAACCATATTATTAAATCTGCAAAACAAATCACAAAATAAAAATGAATTAGGTCATATTCAAGCATTAATACGTTCATGTTTTTAACAAAAATATTCAAGTATCAATGCATTTCAGGGCAGTGTTAAACGTACATCTGTGATTAGGTCTTATGAAGAAGATCTATTGGAATCCACACAATAGTACATCTATGATCAGATCTTTCCCTAAATTCTCCAGGTAATTAAATCTGCTCTTTCTATTATATATAATATGCATTAAAATGTCTTATGCATCTAGTTTTACTATGCTTCCTGACTGAGTTTTATTTGCTTAATAAATGTAGGCATTGTCATTGTATGTTACACAATTTCATAATTTATACTCTTAAGAACAGTTACATCAAGTGAAAAAAATAAAACTTATAGATATCAGATTCGTGGGATGAACACGATCAGTAGAATCTTTCAATACTTAATCCAACTCAAAAAAACACATATACTAACTAATACTACAATAAACTAAATTTCTAATCAAATAACTTAGTATCTTGTAAGTATCGCATTTAGTTACTATTACATGATTGTGTATCCAATTACTATTAATCAAACAACTTACATGATTGTGTATCCAATGCTCATTCTCGTTCACGCCTGTGTGTTTCATCTAGGAGCATCTATAGTATTCCAGCATCAACTTCATAACATGTTTATCAAAACTTTTATAATATCAGTTGTATAGTTATTGAATACTATAAACTATGGTTATTAAATATCAATTATTGAATAATATAAACTATAGTTGAATAATAGCAACTATACAGCTTATATTAGTTGATATTAGGGGGTTATTGAATATGAACTGTTTAATAAAGAATGCATCAACACCAACGTAGATAGTAATCAAATTACTAACAACAATAGCAACATGAATATAACAACGAGACCACAAAACTAATAAAAGAACTAATAGGAACAACACCAATGTAAATAATAACACCAAAATCTGTTATATCTGTGAATAAAATGTCATTACTGTTCATGAATAGAACAAAGCTTAAATTATGATATCTAGTTATATAACTAATCGTAATGAACTGGCACCTACCTATCAAAATCAACACCTAACTTTCTCCCCCGAATAAGTTTAAAAACAAATAATTTATAAGGAACAAATGAAACATCAAATCCAAAGAAGTTAGTAGAAATAAAACAAAACTATGCAGAAAAGTATAGTGCTTGTCAAATAGTATTTTTGACAAATGTTAGCTTTTGAACCCTAAATGGAAAAAAAAATGCTACCTACCTTTTTGAATAATTACATATTCATTAATTATATTATGAACACCCAATGTGAATTAGGGTAAGTAAGACTACATAGAGAGAAATAGAGAGAGGGGGAAGAGAAACCTATCTTTGTCTTGTATTTAAGAGGATAAATTGGACCATCGTGATTAGGATACCGCTCTTCTTATGACGTAACTGACTCAATAGTCAAAGGATCTCCGCTCTTGTTCGCTAATCCTGGAACGCCATAAGTGGCGAACTCTTTATCCATGCAGCAGTAAGTCTTACCTTAGTGTGAGTGCCCCCATATCAAGAAGCCCTTGCGTGGTTCACTCTAATCCATGGCATGTTCACCATTTGCCAAAGAGAAATTCTATCAATCCTAATTGCTATCAAGTTCGTCCAATTAAATCATCATAGAGCATTAAGATTACGTTCCCAAAATCTCCATCGAACAGACTTGGGGGAGTGACGCACTCAGTGGTGTTATCAAGACAAAATTAAAAGGAAATATGAATCCTAATCTCGCACAAACTTCCAAAGACCTAGGTAGAAAAGCCTTGGAACATATATCTTCCTCACCGTTTATTGTGGAGATAGAGTCCACTACCAAAGTAGTTATCGATGCTAAAAATCACAACTTTTGATGGGAAAGAGGATATCGCTCATCACATCAGGCAACATAAATAGACGATGTCCCTCTAGAGCCATCACAATGACCTCCTGTGTTAATTTTTTTGCATCCAGTTTAGAGGAGATATGTCTAAAGTGGTTTAAGAAATTATTCCCCAGATTAATATCTCCAATCAGTAATGATTTTGAATGATTCACGTCATGCGTCATCACTGGCAGTATGGAGGTCAATAAAGTGGATTCACCTATTTCCCCCTTGAAAAAAGAAAGGGGAATCCATTAGTAAGTACACGCATTATAATGAGAAATTGCAATCTCATCCTTCAAGTTCGGCATTGATCGGTCAAATGACCTTTATCAGTGTTGATGAAAAAAAATAGACTAGGCCTAATTAATTGATCATAGATAAAATAAGTAAAACAAACAAGACATAAGAAATTTTAGAATGGTTTGGTCCAATGGAATACCTGCGTCCACCGTTATGTATTGATTGCCTTGAGTTGTCTTCCCGTACTTTGCAATAAGGGTGATATAATGTATTTATAACCCAAAAGGGGTATCGATAGTTATCATGTGAAAGGATGGAATGCCTTCATTTGTTAGTCCTTTACATAAATGCATAATAAGAATTAAATATATGAATGTTGTCCCTTCATTAGTAATACAGGCTGTAAGACTGTTGTCGCTTTGTTGGCTATACAAGTTGGATTTTCAGTTATTGGTCGGGCTTCATTATTTACCGGGCTTCCCTATTGTTCAGTCTTCCTTGTTCATAGAGCTTTTGTATCATGCTGATTTGGATTTGTTCCACATTACGTGACATGAGCTGACTTTTAATGGGTCCACGTAGGGTGGTAAATTTTGGTATCAACAGAAGCCCCCAATGTTTCATACTTGGAGATGATGCTAAAATGTGGAATATTATGCTTCAACGGTAGTTCGAGTTGCTTGGTCAGCTGCAAACCTTCCAGACTTATGAAATTTATCCACTTAATTGACAGTTTTTTAGCATGAATGGAAATTTTGTAAATATTTCAAATTTTAGCAAACATTTTTGGGGTATCTTCGTCTTTTACTTTGTTAACCGCCGTAAACTCAACCGTCGTTCACTTTAATCATTTCTTTTCATAGTTTTCGAGGCGACTTATAAAAATGGCGGTAAAACTTCGATCATTTTTTACCTCTCACTTCTGATTTTGTTGTTGTGTTCTTTGAACTTTCGTGCGATCATTTTCTTTTCTGTCTTCAGTGCTTGTTGAATCCTTAAACTTTTGTAAGAATTTTTCTTCTCTTTTTTTTCTTTATCATGGTTTATTCCATCGAGTCACTTGATAAATTCATAATTGACTTTAACATTCCATCTTGGGTTTTACTGGAACATCCCACCTTTCCTTTTAATTTTTTCTCTCTTGCTGAAGGCCATTGGTTCCTTTCGATCTTTATTATTGAATGTGGGTTCACATTTCCTCCCAATCCCTTGTGTTTGGAGTTTTGGCAATATTTTGACATTGTTCCTGTACGAGTAGATGCTAACACATGGAGAGTAGTGAATGGAGTATATAGATTAAATCAAATCTATGGAACCCATCTAGGAATTTCAGAAATAATATTTTGTTATAAATGGGTAACTAGTGATACTACTTATCATTTGAAAACTAGGCCATTTAGTAAAGCTTTAGTAGTTAACCTCCCTGATTCAAATAAGGATTATTTTGAATATGGGATAGTTGTAAAAAATTGGCAACACGCCCCTTTAGTTGGAGGTGCTAAATATTAAGAACCTAGATGTCCGCTCTTTGGAAACGGAATAGATTTTTTTGTGTTTTAGTAATTTTTCCCTGTTTATATTTGATAAAATGTCATACTGACTATTGCTTTGTAAATTGAATTGTAGTTGACCAGAAAAGGAAATCCCCCAAAGAGAGTGAATTAAATTTGAAAGAATTGAAGTTTATCTGGGGGTTTCACAAGGTAGTTGCTGAGGATCACGTTAGGTCCACCTCTTATTTGCTTCAATACAGAAACACTGTTTCTTCCTTTATTTCCAGACCTTCTGTTCTCATGTTCTAGTAATTGATCTTGATCAAGAGGTTACTGCTGATTCAAATACACCTCTATCTGAAATTATAAAGAAGAGAAAGTTTCATGACCTTCTCAGTGGTAGCACTTCTGGCTCCCAAGCACCTACTGAAGGAGCCAAGAAGAAAACAGGGGATGTTATGAAGCCCCCAAACCCCAAAGAACCAGTCCCCAAAGATGATGCTCTCCCTTTGAGGAGACTTAGAAAATGGCTTGAAGAGAAGCAAGTCAACTAGGTGACTAATCAATTGTCCTTGGTTGAATTACCTTCTTTTGACATTGTTCCTTCAGTAGCTATTACTCCTAGTTTAGCCAGGAAGTTGATCAAGTCTGGTACACTTCAAGACCATAGGGGGTAGATTCCATTCTCCCTCGAGCGAGGGTTTCTGAATTGGCTGCTCAGAGCCTTGCATCAGTAAGTGGTTTATATTTTCTTAGTATCATTGTCTTTTGTATTTCTCACGTACTGACTTCCTCTTCTTTTCTTATAGATCTTAGTGAATTTATATAATATTCTAGAGAAAGATTATGCAATTAGGGCTTCTTCTTCGAATGATGTGGAGGAAGCCCTGGTTGGCTTGAAGAAGTCTCTACTCGAATCTCAGCAAGCCCTAGAGACTGAGAAGAGTACTTGGGCGGATAAACTAAAGACGGATGAAATTACTTGTCAAACATCTGATGAAAATGCCCTTTAAGCGGAGCGCAGGGCAAAGAAAGCTGAGCGCAGGGCTAAGCAAGCTGAGAACAAGGAAGAGGCAGTGAAGCGCAGGGCAGAGGAAGTTGAGTGCAGGGTGAAGACTGATAAGGAGCTTCTGTCCTCTGAAAGGTCTAAGAGGAAGTCTGTAGTTAATACATCCATTAGTGCTGGTTGGGACAAGGGCTGGAATAAAGTTATTTCTACTGCCTCTGCTCAAATTGAGTAGCCAAACAAAAGTATTTCAGAGATATACTCATGGTCCTCCCCCAGTTATTTAGGATGAGGTTGAAGATGAATATGGTTTTAGAGAGTCTCCCTAGTGGTTGAATGTGATGCAGACCAACCAAAAATTTCTGAGTCTTCTCTTCCTCCAGTCGAGAAAATCGAGTAACTCTAGTCTGTATCCCCTTCTTCTGAATAGGACAAGAAGGCTGATAATGATAGGGAGAAGGTGTAAAGTTTTTTGGAATTTTCCCTTTTGCTTTCTTATTTCTTTTTTCTTTATTTTGATTGTACTTCAACTCTTTATTATCAATAAAAGAACCTTTTATTCCTTTTTATCTCTTGTTGATGATACTTGTTCTATATTCTTGTCGTTAATTGGTGATCAATTTTTCTTGCCCGTTTATAGCGAAGATGAAACAACTGTCTTCCAAAGATACCGAGCTACTCAGGAAGTGCAATGCTTTTTTTATAAAAAAGGTCATACAGACTTGTTCGAAGAAGAAATTATTCGGTTGCTCGGTGATGATTATCAGAGAAGGCTAAAGAAACCTACAAGTATTTGAAGTACTTACTTGATCGGGTGGTAGAAAATAATGTTTCCTACTATGAGATGACAAAAGAAATTCAAGAAAATCTTAAAGAATCTACTGCGCTGTTGCACCAGAGCTACGAGCAGAAATATCGAAGCTTAAGTGTAGGTCGGGGATTTGATAACTTTATTTATGTTTACAATAAAAATTAAGCTTTACTTAAGCTTGAAGTTGAAGAAACTAGGACCGTTGCCAAACTCCTGGAAGAGGTGAATAGTAATTTGAGGGATGAAGTCACTACACCAAAACCAGGAAACTGGCACGGTTTAAAATAGTGCCAGACGTAATCTGGCACGATTAAAAACCGTGCCAGAATCAGGGGGGCCAGATTTTCTAGCACGGTTTAAAATCATGCCAGATTTCTCAAACTGGCATGCTTTTAAACTGTGCCAGTTTTTAACCTGGCACACTTTTAAACCGTGCTAGATGTTAAATCTGGCATGCTTTTGGCACATGTTGAAACCGTGCCAAATTGTCTGTTTTCTGGAACGCTTTTGGCACGGTTATAAAGCGTGCCAGATTATTTTATAAGCGTGCTCATTTTTCTTAATTGTTACTATTTTGGCACGATTTTAAACCGTGCCAGATTTTTCCGATCATTAAAATAAATAATAATTAGAAACAAATCTGGAAAATCTGTAAATTCCAAATCCGGTAGGAAAAATATTTATTATTTAAAAAAAACCAAGAAAATTCACAAATTATGAATATCGCAGGTTGATAAATTAATGTGCATATAAACTGCAAAAAAATATAAGAGTTAATACCAAAATAAAGCCCGCACGGCCATAAAAGTCGACAATAACTTCAAAAAATTACAAGAGTTAATATTTCCCAGATAAAAAAAAATTGGACGGAGTTTGCTCTACTTTTTAGCATTCCAAAACCTACTAACATAAAATCTGCCAATATAAAGCCCGCACGGCCATAAAAGTCAACAATAAAACTACTACAGCCAGCACGGCCATAAAAGTAAACAATAAAACTACTAAAGCCTGCTCGGCCATAACATAAAAAATAGAATCCTGAATATTATTGACACTAAATAAATAATCCTCCGATTGTAAAGCATTGACTTCTTCGTGTGTTCCAAGTGGATAAAAGCTAGCGATATAATGTCATCCTATAAAAAATAGGACACAAAATAGACACAATATTAGTAACTAAGTCATTTAAAAAAATTGTATTCAAGCAGAAAAATGCATATACGAGTTAAAATTATTATTATATTCTCAAACTAAAAGTCTCGTGAGTACATTGTTAGTTCATACGAGTTACATTAATCTCATACGATATGTTAGTACCTCTTACGGGGTTGATTGGGTGCTGGTTTAGATTTTCACCTTTAATGGCTTATTTTTATGCCTAATCTAGATATTATCAAATCATCATCATATTCATTAACTGGGAGCCCCGTGAATACACAGTCAGTTCCTATGAGTTACATTGGTCCCGTGCGAGGTGTTAGTGCCTCTTACGGGGCCGTTTGGAGGATGGTTTGGGTTTTCACCCTTAAACGTCTTGTTTTTAAGTTTAATATAGATATTTTCAAATTATCGTCATATTCTCAAATCGGGAGACCCGTGACTACGCGATCAGTTCCTACGAGTTACATTGGTCCCATGCGAACTGTTCGTGCCTCTTACGGGGCCGTATGGGGCGTGAATTGAGTTTTCACCCTTTAACGGCTTGTTTTTAAGCCTAGTCATCTAGATATTTTCAAATTATCATCGTATTCATAAACTGGGAGACCCGCAACTACGCGGTTAGTTCCTACGAGTTACATTGGTCCCGTGTGAGGTGTTAGTGCCTTTTACGGGGACATTTGGGGTTTTGGTTTGGGTTTTCACTCTTTAACGCCTTGTTTTTAATTTTAATCTTAATATTTTCAAATTATCGTCATATTCTCAAACCGAGAGACCCATGACTACTCGGTAAGTTCCTACGAGTTACATTAATCTCATACGATGTGTTAGTACCTCTTATGGGGCTGATTAGGGGCTGGTTTGGATTTTCACCCTTTAACGACTTATTTTTAAGCCTAATCTAGGTATTTTCAAATCATCATCATATTCATTAACCGGGAGACCCGTGAATACACGATCAGTTCCTACGAGTTACATTGGTCCCATGCGAGGTGTTAGTGCCTCTTACGGGGCCGTTTGGAGGTTGGTTTAGGTTTTCATCCTTTAACATACCAGCGGAGATAGGGAGATCCGAACACGAACAACAACAGAGAGAGGGAGGGGTTCTGTCAGTGATGAACATTAGTTGATGGATATCCGAGTAGCCTTGGTCCACCAGATTGAGAGGTTCTTTGTCAGGAAGCGAAGGACTAGGAAGGGGGGAGTAAGGCAGCAGCCGCAACTAAGGTTAACTGTATAGAGTTGTATTATTTTTGTCTGAAATAAGGTTAAATGTACAGAGCCACTTATGATAAGTGAAATGATATACAAAAATATTATATGTTGTCACATTGAAATGATGAAAAGAATCATTAATGAAATGAACTAATCATAAAGACGAAATTAGAATACTTTCCAAGAATGATGTTTTCAGATCTAGTGAAAACACCACATTTCAATAGAAATGTTTGATGAAAATAATATGCAAAGGTAGTTAATAATAAACAAAGGGTGTGGTAATCTCATTAATACAAACTTTGGTGTCTCATGATCCATTTTCATGCATCCATTGTTCAATGCCTTTCATCCATAGTAGCATCCACACACCTAATTAAGAATAAATAAGCCAACATGAGTGAATGACTTGATTTCATGATCGAGTAATCAATAAAAAATAGTGGTGTTGTACCAAACGTTTGACATAGCATATACACATTTAACCTAACATGGAACCCATACCATAAACCACATAACCACCAAAGAATCTCGCACCCCACCCCACACCGATGGCATAGTTATAGATTTCTTCACACGTAAATACATACGAGGCTCATATAGAAAAACATCCACAATATGAAAAGGGCAAAACCCGTATTATTTCTCACGAATTTTAGAACCTGAAAAGCATACAGATACAATTAGGTTAGATAATATAGGCAATAAACACATTATTATATACACACCGTGACAATAATAGTTCATTCAGTTGAACAAATGCGGCATGCATGCTTACTATGGTCGAATATCTGCACCAATTGGAAGCCAAAGCAAAGAGTTGAGTAGAGCATGAGTCACTCCAGACAAAGAAGTTGAGTACTCCTCCAAAGTAGACCATTCATCCCAGTGAGTGTCATCAGGACTAACTATAACAACACATTTGGGTCTCGACCCAAAACAAAGTCAATGTTGAAGCTTCAACCAGGGATAAGGAACAGAAGCATTGCAGAACAAATTGAAAAATTGCAAAAAAATAAACAATGGAAAAGGCAACATTAGATATAGATTGAAATAAATCAAAACTCAAATGAAATGAAACTATAGAGAATATAGATAAAGAGATAAGGAAGGAATTATCATTCGTCATCGCCATTAAGTACAACAATACCATGTTTCAAAGAAATTAAATTTGAGAGAAACTAACATGTTGACCAATAAACTGACCCAAAACTAATACAAACTCAACACACGCTAAAAACTAAAAAAATAATATTAAGCTCTTTTTCAAATAGCAAATAAGGACATAAATAAATACTGCGATATATGCCAACAAATAGAAAAAAAAATACTGAAGCGAGCCATTGGAAAGTGATTGGGTTCGGAGAGATTGGAAAAATTAGGTATTAGTTTTAAGGATTACCTGAATCCAATATTTTGCCACAACATTATTCTAGCAAGCGATTTCCAAACGCATGTGACATCGCTAACACACCTACCCTCCAAGTGACTGAAAGGATTCAACAAAATACAAACATCTGTTATGAAAAGGAGGGTCTTTAATTATGAATAAAAAACACAGTTGGAAATAAAAAGAATGAGGCTTTCGTTATCTAACCGTGAACATAATACACACATAGTTATTCTACTCTATAATAACAACATAGGATGACTAACATAGAAACATACAAACAACACAAATAAAAAATCAATAAAAATAAATACGAAGAGTCCTAAATCATAAACCTGAACACCTTTGACGACATGCCCAAGTACCTCTAGATGACATACGCGGATCTACAAAAATGAACCTCAATTTAAAGAAATAGTACCGTGTGTTAATAAATATTTCACATGTTCTCCATCAAATTTGCATACCATGGCAAATGAACACCACCAGAACACTAACGCAACTTCCACCATCCTTTCGGCCAGAGCAACCGCCCGCCCCACATGCTGGAGGTCCATTGAATAAGTGACATAATACATAACATAACTCCCAATTTATGCATGATTCTACTTCTTACCATCCTATCAAATAAACTAACAAAAAGTTTGCCACAAAACCAACCATGCGAGCAGAGCAAATAAAGAACTTCATTTTAGCCACCCCATAAAATTAACAATCTTTTCAAGCTCTTCTTTAGGGACGACCAACAGATCAATCTTTGGTAGAGGAAAACTATCCTTAGGACAGGATTTATTCAGGTGAGTGAAGTAAACATAGACTCTCCACTTCCCATTACTCTTATTGACGATGCCTGGTTTAGATATCCGCTTGAATAATTGAATTTCTTTAATAGACCTTTCTTCTAGAAGTTTCCCCGCCTTTTCTTCCACAAACACTTCCTTTTCTGGGGCTATCCGATAAGTCTTTATGTGATCAGCGAGAATGTAAGGTCCACCTAAATTCAATGGCACATGACTTGGCGATCAATCATAGATAAGAAATCATAAAATTCTTCTTTTTTATGATTAGTTAGTGAGTTGGAAATGAGAAAATTCTTCTCTAGGTATTAGTTATCAAACATTAATTCGTGTAATGGTTCCGTGACCCTGTCTGCGGGGCTACCTTTATTTTTCTACCCCGATCTGCCACACTTAAGTTGCAACTTGGACGGAGTACCCCTTGTCCTTGTCGCTTCCTTCGTAACCATTATTTCTTTCTTCTTTTCTTGCTTAGAACCGATGGTAGTGATAAAAGTATTGTTGAGCGACATCCTCATTTCTCTTTATCCCCATTATCCCCCTATAGGTGATGCATTTAAGCTTCTGATGATAAGTGAAAAGGACAACCTTTATGGCATGAATCCATCCTTGCCTAAGGAAAGTATTGTAATGGTAATCATTGTCCACAACTAGGAACTCGATTAACTTTGAGATATTCCCACTTCGGACTTGGAGAATGACCTTCCCCAGCTATATAATCCTCTTTCCAGTTAAGCCAATCAAAGGTTTTGTTGCTTCCTTTAAATTCTATATCTTGAGGCTGAGAGTGTTGAATAACTTTAGGTACATAACCTCCGATTAAATCTCCTGGTTAAATAGTACCTTGTAGACATCGCAGTTTGCAATTTAAAGAGTAATTAGTAGCATATTATGATGCAGAGTCCTAAATCCAACTAGGTATTCCTCAGAGAAAACTATATGAGGAGTCTTAAATTAAACTTACTAACGCATCATGATATTGAAATTTTGGCAGGGCCGATCTCGAAAGCTTCCATGACCATAATAACTTTATCCAATTCCATCCCAACAATAACTTTAATAATAACTTTAATTTGGTTCAGACTTAATGCCTGTGAATGATCGCAAACTCGTGCCCTATGTCATTATCATCTAGATGCTATCAGGCTTTTGGCCATGCTCTACGGGGGTCTTTACACCATTATTTTCCACATAATCATCTAGTTGCATGCCTAGCCTACTTCTTCTAAGTGGGATTTGAACGCCTTGCAATTCTCTATCTTTTACCTATTGTCCTTGTGATCGAAACATCTGAGGATAATATTTATTTTTTATGGATCCTCTATTATCTTCTTCGGACACTTAAAGAACTGCTAATCCTTAATCTTATTCTAGATCTTTTAGATCGGTTACCTGAAAATAGTATTGATCGCTTGTTAGGCCTTGGTCGGGTCCACCCTATCATTATTGTTGGACCCACCATTCTGATTCTTGCCACCTTTCTTAAGAGCGTTGTATTTGTCTCCATTATTGGTCGATTTTGATCGACCATTTTTGTGTTGGGTGCTAGCTACCACATCTTCTACTTTGGAATAATTCTCAATCATGGACATCAGATCGTTAATAATGATGGCCTCTTTATTTTTGAGAGACTGAAGCAACGTAGATTTTCTTAGTAGACTAATTTTGAATTACGTGACGGATACCTTCTCAAAGCGATCCTTCACTTCATTATAAGTTTCCTAGTACTGTAAAGCAAACTCCCACAAGGTTACCTGGAGTTTTTTCCTCATGATAAGGAGTGAGACCATCCTTTTAGGATGATAACTACTAGTTATGAACTTGTTCGTGAATCCCACTGCGAGCTACTCGAAGTTGGATCAACTTGTGTGGTAACTTTTCAAACCACTTTTGTGCGATATTATTTGGATTGGAAGGAAATATGTGAAACATAAAGGCTTTATTATTGCTCTAGAGAGTCATCGCTTTCGTTATTTATGAACATAATTTATGGGGTAAGTTTTCCCATCATAGATTTTGAACCTGGGTGTCCCAAAATTCTTTGGAGACTCTATTTCCTTAATTTCTTTTGAGAATTGAGATCTTATCTGACTTATAAGGTCTCTCCCATCCATTTCTTTAGTGGATATAGACACTTGATGACCTGGATGATCATCCATATCTCATTGTATGATGTCACAAAGACATTTCTTGCAATAACCTCCTTTATGGGGTTTTTTTCTTGTCAAGATCTTATATCTGGAGTTCTCTTTATTGCATCACAAACTCCTTCCTCAGCTGCGAATTTTGATTGTTTGAGGGCTTGGTGTTCGGGCAGAGTGTTTGTATTTTTCCCCATTGTGGCCATCCCTGATCCTCGCCTGCGGGCGAGCGCGTGAAGGGAAAGGATCCTAGAGTCCTGCACATCCCTCTCGGGAGCGCTTCGGCCGACGTCAATTGAGATGAGGTGTAAAAATATAGAGAGATTCAGAGTCGCCAGTCTATTTTACTCAAAACAGACAAAAAAACCATCCCGGAGGATGGTATCCAAAGATATAATGGTGCATACGAAACCAAAATGATTCGAGAAGGGTTCGGAGGCTAAGTTACGAAATGGGAAGGTGTTAGGCACCCATTCCGCCCTTTCGGTCTCTCATGGATATGTGCTATTTTCCTTTATTTTTCCGCATGATATGTGTGCATGTGTATATATATAGTGGATATAGGAATCCTCGACTTGTATCATGGAAGAGATAAAGCGAGTCATCCGTAGGAAGGTGTAAAAATAATATTTAGAAAAATAAGATTTACACGATTACCCTTACGTTGATCGTTATAATGGAACGAGAACGCATATGGAGTAATACGTCACTAAGACCAAGTATTTGGAATATAAGAAGATTGGATTTAGAGAAGATAGAAAATGAGAGAAAAGTGAGAAAAAGGACTCGAGTCTCGGGTTTTACCCCAAGACGCCTATGTAGCCTATAAAGACATCAAAGTCCACATAGTTCGCATACAAGACGAGGAGTGGGGTTTATGCCATAAATCCAAATGGGGTATCTCTTATTTATGAGTGTGTGTGTGTGTGTGTGTGTGTACAAAAAGTGTTTTAGTTGTGAGAAAAGTGTGAGAAAGGTATGAGAATCCCTATTTAGAATTTATAAGCAAACCCTCTTTTTCTTGTTTTTTAGGTTTTATTTATATGAAAATAGGAGATGTGAAATAATACTAAATAAAAAGTATATTAGGATGTGTGAGATGAGATAATAAAAGGGCTAAGTAATAAAAAAAATTATTACGAATTTAAGAGATTTTGGAGAGAAAGTTGAGAAAATTGGACCTTCTTGAAGATCTTGAGCTCGAGTTTGAATGTTGGAGAGCAGCCCTTGCACTTGGATGATGATGGAGAGTGTCTAATTCACCAAGTTTGATGAAAAGGATGATGAAAAGTGGATGTTAGGAAGGGATTTGGGTGTTGAAATCGTGGTGCCTTTGAGAGAGGTTTTTAGGATTCGCTGAGAGAGATTTGTATCAGATCTGGGATCTCTTTGCAAATGAAGTGAAGGCCTCCTTTTATAGTCCCATGTCATTGTCGATCAACATAGACCTGGTCCTTCCTATCGGCACCTACCGATAGGCAGGGTCTGGAACCTGCCGTTTTGTAGTGTGTTTCAGGCCTTTTCGGAAAATTAGCTGCCAAGGGCAAACTGTTAGATACCTTTGAAAGTCCTTGGGACCTCTCCCAGGTTCGGGAGTTAACTTTGGGTCAAATATGGCTCGGAAGCACTTATCGATCCATTAGACGGGGAATCATTCGGACGTAAATCGATCATTCATCCACATGGTAAGTTCTAATCGCGCATGGGATGGACCGTTGGAAAGGTCAGGAGATGTACTTCAATATTACAAAGAGTTTTACCCGGTTTGGGGAGTTGACTTTGGTTAACTGAGCCCTGGAAGTATTTGGTGACCTCTTGGAGTCAAACGAATCGTTCGTCCGCATGGTAAGTCAGAATCGCGCACAAAGCGGACCATTGGAAAGGGGTTTCAGTGACCTTCGAAGATTCATTCAGTCTCAGTCGAGCTGAAGAGTTGACTTAGGTCAAACAGAGTCCGGGAGCGCCCGGTAGTCTCTAGATCAAGTTTTAGACGCAAACGGATCGTTCGTTTGCATAGTAAGTCAGAATTACGCACGGGATGGACCATTAAAAAGGGAAATTAGTGACCTTCGAAGATTCAATCAACTTTGGTCGAGCTGAAGAGTTTTACTTTTAGTCAAACAGAGCTTGGGAGTGCCCGATGGCTTCTAGGTCAGTACTCAGGACATGACCTGGGTTTGTAGTGGTGCTAGGGACCTTAGGCGAGTTAGGGGGTAACTAAATGGGGTGTCTATATAGCCCCTCGATGGGTGAGTTTGGAACAAATGAGAACCGTCGAATAGACACCATATGATGCTTTTAATGGAGTATGACCGATTGACAGGGTCAAAGCCGATTCTGAGGACCTGAGGGGTGTGCTGGGGATGACTAACTTTGGTGTGTCAAAGCCAAATATGCGGGCTTAAGTGATGAGGGTGACCGTTCTGCGGGTTAAAGATAATTCTGCGGGCTTAGGGTAAAGATCTAATAACTGAGGCAAATTCTTACCTAAGAGTGGTGATGACCGAGGACCGAGGTCATTTCTGACCTAACTCAGGTGACGATCCAAGACCGAGGTCAATTCTGACCTAAGAGTGATGACGATCGAGGACCGAGATCATTTCTGACCTAACTCAGGTGACGATCCAAGACCGAGGTCAATTCTAACCTAAGAGTGGTGACGATCGAGGACCGAGGTCATTTTTTACCTAACTCAGGTGATGATCCAAGACCTCAAGACCGAGGTCATTTCTGACCTAAGAGTGGTGCCGGCCAAGGATCGAGGTCATTTCTAACCTAACTCAGGTGACAATCTAAGACCGAGGTCAGTTCTGACATAAGAGTGGTGACGACCGAGGATCGAGGTCAATTCTGACCTAAGAGTGGTGATGACCGAGGACTGAGGCCAATTCTGACCTAAATCATGTGACGATCCAAGACTGAGGTCAATTCTGACCTAAGAGTGGTGACGACCGAGGATCGGGGTCAATTCTGACCTAACTCATGTGATGATCTAAGACCGAGGTCAATTCTAACCTAAGAGTGGTGACAACCGAGGACCGAGGCCAATTCTGACCTAACTCGGGTGAAAATTCAAGATCGAGGTCAATTCTAACCTAAGAGTGGTGATGACCGAGGATCGGGGTCAATTCTGACCCAACTTAGGTGAAAATCCAAGACCGGGGCCAATTCTGACCCTAAGAGTGGTGACGACCGAGGATCGAGGTCAATTCTGACCCAACTCGGGTGACGATCCCAGATCGAGGTCAATTCTGACCTAAGAGTGGATAAAGATTGGATTCTGATTCTGCTGGAGAAAGTGCTTTGTGATTTTGATCTGAGCTGGGGAGATGATAGCTAGGGAAGCTTTTGTTTCTTTAGGAGGCCTCGCAGGGGGGAACAACCAATTTTGGTGCTGTAAAAACTCCGTTGGGGAAGTGATCAGGTGATCCTCAGAGATCCTCTAGGGCTTTGTCGGGAGGAGATTCACTTGGTTTTTGAGGATTTTGCTGGGAAAGAGGGCTTCCGCTTGAGGGAATGTGATATTTTCCTGGTGAAAAGTCTCTAAATCCTTCCTGGGATTTTTAAGAATTTTCCGAGGATTTTTCGGGGCTTTCTGGTATTTTTCGGGTATTTCTGTACGAAATTTAAAGGGGGATGTCGGTCGGCATGGTATGAGGGGTGCCATTCAGTAGTGGCACAGACTTTTGGACTACCTCGGGAAGGTAAGGAGTCAGTGCCGATTGGTATGGCGTTTGATATCCTATAAAAAGGGGGTAAATCCTTTTATTTTTTCACAGCTTCTTTGCTTTCTCTCTTTCTGCGATTTCTCTGCAAATCGTTCTAGCATTCTGATCTTTAAGAAATGGCCGCTTTTGTGAGCATCACAGTCCACAGGGGGTGGTTGACCGTTGATGACTAGGCGAATGTGATGTGGAGGGCCAGGGGGCCTCTTGCTTTGGGGAGTGAGAACTTCTTTGATGCGTTTGAGCCTGTTGCGGATGAGCAAACTTTATTGCGGGAGCCGTCGCATCATCGCTCTTCGAAAGTGAATCCTGGTGGTTATGTAAGTGACCTGACCTTTGGCATTCCTTTCTTTTTCGGTGATTTTTCTTTCTTTCTTGACTTCTGATGAATTTTTCCCTTTTTTCCATTCTGATATTTCCTTGAAGGACATGCGCGCCCGTGGGACGACGGGGCTCAGGGATGTCAGGGAGCATCTCCCACCTGTGGTGCATTGGGTGGTATCATCAGCAGGTTTTGGGAGGTTGGCATCTACGCTGGATGAGACGCCTCATTCGATAGCGGTCATGTGCGCTTTAGGAGAGAGGTGGTGGGATACTACCCACACCTTCCATTTCGGCTTCGGGGAGATGATTGTGACTCCTATAGATGTGCAGCAGCTGTTCGGGCTGAATTATAATAGAGAGCAGATAGGGGTGGATCGCTCTTTGTGGGTGAGACTGGAGGCAGTGCGTGCAACACTTGGTGATGTAGGGAGGATAGTTTCTGGGGATTCTATCCCGTTTTCCCTTCTTAAGGATGTTCTGTTAGACATGGTGATTGATGTGGAGGATGGGATGCAAGTGAGGCAGATGGCCCGGTTGTTTCTTCTACTAGTGTTGGGAGGTTTCATGGTGGCATCGAGCAGTGACGTCGTCCATTTATGGTTCTTACCGTTCTTAAGGATGTTTTCTAACATCCCTTTCTATGATTGGGGGAGTCTGACTTTGGCGACCCTTTACTCTTCTCTGGATGCATTCAGCCGGTGCTGCCGGCTGACCTTTACAGGAGCCACGAACCTTCTTGAGGTATTCTTCAGTTTGCGCATTTCTTTTCATGCATTCGCATTTTCCTTTCATGCATTCACATTTTCCTTATGCGTCGCTTTTTGTTTATGAATTTAGACGTGGTTCTATGAGGTTATTGGGTGCAATACTCCGCTGATAGCTCTGAAGGACGACACTATTGGGGACTTATGTCGATTGTATCGATGGCGTAAGGCCAATCGGCAGTCGAAGGGATCTCTATCCCTGGAGGTAGTACGCCAGGTTTTGAATGACCTGACCAGTGGTAGGGTAAGAATCTTTCCATTTCCACTCTTGGTTTTTGCACCTTCTGATCTTGTATTAATTTATGCCTGCTTGGATATTTTTAGGTGACCTTTTATCCCCGGGGGACAGCCATTCGGGATGTGGGGACGACCGGGGTGAACGCGCAAATAAGGCGTTTGCTGGCGCATGAGTTTGGCCATTCTTGGTATCTCGGGGAGAGGGTGGCTCGCCAGATTTCTTAGGAGGAGGTGGTGGTGCCACCTTCACAGCCTCCTACGTCTATGAGGATGGAGCGATTGTTGTCGGAGGATGCGAGGATCGCGGCGATGATCGGTGAGTCCTATTTGTTGTACACTGATACGGCTGTGTCCTATACTATATGGACTTTGTGACGAGCTGGCTGATGGTGCCCAGCATATATGATTCCCTACCTTTCCCTCCTGTGGGTTCGAGTCATGCGGTGGGATCCTCCCACAGTGGCGGTGGTCCGACGGCAACCGTGGTGGCTGCGACTTCAGAGGTTCCTTTTGTGCAGTTGCATGCCCCTTCATACAACATTTGGCGGGCTGATGGAGGGATGGTACCTATGTTGCATCATCCTCATACGATGGATCCGAAGGAGTTGGGTTTGACAGAGGAGGTCCTTCAACCTGCGGTATACCTTTCTGTTCTTCTCTTTCTTTCTTTTCTGTTTTGGTCATCTCTGCTTTGATACTGATTTTGCTTTTCCTTGCTCTTTTTTTTATCTGGCAGAAATTTTGACAACCCAAATTACAACAACCCTTATTTAGCTTCTACAGAACGTAAATTAAAATAAAAAGGCCTTAAGCATCATACCAATTACCTTAAGAATCTGGTTGATTTTCAGGGTCCTTGTTCATACTACAAAAGCTACAGGAATGTGAGTACGATAAGTAAACATATAAAGTCCAAAATTTCAGTAAATCTGTTATATTTTAACCAAACATAAAACATATGAATACCATCAGTAAATCTAACCGATTAAATGGTAAGCCTATAAAATCTATACAAACCCCTAATCTGAACTCCATAATATCGAAATATATATTAGAATAAATAAAAAATGCAAAAAAGTAAACCAATACCCTAACAAATCCATGAAGAGAGTTCAGGAAAAATAGGAGAAGAGGACAAATGCACCTCGGTGGTCATTTAATGGCTATGTGGTAGTCAAGAATGAGATGGAGCTTGGTGTGTGCTTTAGATGAGAGAGAGTGAGTACGAATGGTTTTGATTTTGTTTATTTTCATAAATGTACAGGGGGAGTAGGATAGAGTGTTACGAAAAGGGAAGCTCAACCATTAGATTAAGCATGGGTGGAAATAATCCTCACTCTTCAGTGTGGAAATACCATTGTACCCCTCAATTTGACTTTTGAAGAAAAGGGGGAAACAAATTAGAGTGTGTCAAAAGAGGGGAGAAAACAAAATTTTCAAGGGTTAAAATAGGAAGGGCAAAAAATAAATTCATGTTGTGATGTCACAGTTTCATCTTATGACATACATAAGTTTTTGTAACTTATTTAATATAAATATATATAACACTCAAACTCATAAAGTGGACTATGGAGACTTAATAAGCATGCCATACGATGACAATAGTAAAGAAACTGAACTCAATCAATCATAATAAGTCTCAATAAACTACTAAAACACGTGTGATGGGGCGGTGCAAGTGATATACAAGCTGAGAATTCGCAATACACTTGAAAAAATTGATTTTCATTGTATTTTAAAGAATTTATTTACAAGGATCGCATAAACCACATGGAAATCAAAGTAGCCAATTTTTTTTATTAAAACAATTTATCCATTGGCAATTGGTATGGTATGCACATTCTCAAAACTCATGGAAATAATTATTTTTTAGATTTTTTATGTATGTAGCATAAAAAGGACAAATTATGTACAAAAGCATATAAAACAAAAGTATGCAAGGAGTAAATCATACATATATAACTGTAGGCCCCTTTTTTCTATGAGAAAAATGTTTTAAGGATGACAAACAATTTTCTTTTTATGAAAACCCTTTTCCAATTTTTAATTCACACATAATTGTGAACATATTTTAACTTAACCAATTTCAATTTGATTAATCCTAAACATGCACCTAGTGATTAAACAAAGTAAGGAAAATAATTCTCACAAAGCCGGATGTTCGAAGAAACCACTAAGGGAAAAAAAAACCTCGGACAACCCAAGCCAGACAATCACTGTGATGAAAATTACAAGGAACAGACGCAAGTTTTACTCAACTACATAATCACCACGAGACTTGATGCTCTTATGATCTTCAACCACTCCTCCACAGTGCCCACGTAGAAAGTACTTTTTCCACGATACTCGTCCATAACACATGCATCCACATATATCTTGGTGTCCACCGATATGGCTTGTAATATCTACGATGTTGAACTAGGCTCTTCCGCTTCTTCATCACAAAAACCCTGCAAAGTTCTATGTATAACAAACTCCCATGGTGCCAACAAAGATCACTACAACATATAGTAATGAAAGCTTGGATCTTTGAAACTCTAAGGATGTTTTTGGCTTTAGAAAACCTTAGAAAACTTTGTGTAGAAAACGTACTGGTTCGTAAACTATTTTTCAGACTGCACACACTTTGAAACTCTGAGAAAATACGCCTTAAATAATTTTTTTAAGTCCGTCTCTCTCTCGAACGACATCCCTATGTCGCTCGAATGACTGTTATGGTCATTTATACGACTCACACGTGTGTTTGATCTTAACACGACTTTAAACCATCTTTATCTCAGAATAAACGAAGTGTAAACGTTTTCAAACTCTTTTAGAAATATTTTAAAATTATTTCTTTAATATAATAACATTCTTAAATATTTTAAAATAAATTTTGAGTCCCATTAAAATTACGCATTCATACCTGAGTGATCTCGGAACGCAATTTGAATTGAAGACGAAATATGCACCATAAAATCAACATGATAAATCTTTAAAGCTTTGCCGCAATGTCTTTAATAAATTTCAATACATCATAAAAAACTTACCTATAACTCAAATTTGTTTTGTTACGAGAATAAGTCAAATAAACATACAACAGACTCAATTGGAAATTTTTTCCTAACAAATCTCCCCTTTTGACTATTCCGGGACAAAACCAACAGTGAAATGCCTAAACCGAGCCATCAAGCCGTATGAAGCCTAAATCCCATCCCATAAATCCAAAATTAAAAATGCAAGATAAAACTAGAAAATGATGGTCCAGCAAGCATGAACTATCTGAATGTGATGTAGTCTTAAAATCTCCCATCTCTAAAGCATACCTACACACATGAAACATAAAAATATCCAGTGAAGTATGGAGGAACAAATGATATAAACCAATAAGTAAAAACAAACCCAAATCATTTGTTATATGAGCAAAACATGATATCAATTTGTTAACAACATCTAAATCAGGATACGAATACCAATTTGTGCAAACTCATTAATATACCAATAAATAAGCATGAACGTATATGATATTAATGTAATGCAATAAAATTTATGTGTAATGCAATAAATATTGTCACGGTTATTGACCATGACATGATCGTGACAAGTCTAACGAACTTGTCACAGTCAATGAATGTGAAAAGTCCGTGACAACAAAAGTTATCACCCCCGGACTTATCACAGTCTTTGACCTTGATAAGTTGGACTTGTCACGGTCAATGATCGTGATAATCTGACAGATTTGGTGTAGTGCAACAAAATAATCTCCCCCTTTAGCACATACATCTCTCCCCCTTTTTGTCTCGAATAGAGAACCCGGTGTAAAAATATCTAACATGAGATTATCAGTGAAATGTATCTAGATAAACATGAAACAACTAGTTATTAATGATAAAAAAAATGTCAAATCTGTAGCTAGAAAATAGTAATCACACAATAGGAATCAACAAGCTAGGTGTGACTAAACTACCACAATGTAGTAATAGATTTAATCGATATGGATATGCATATACCAAACAGTCCAGAAGAAATCCAACAGTACTAAAAAATATGTCAATATGAATCAGGGTACTGAAATAGCAAAAACCAGAGAAACTCTCAGATGGTCGCTCGAACGAGGCTACCTTGTCGTTCAAACGAGATAGGCTTTTCATGAGATGGATTCATGCGACATCTATTTCTTTCTCGAACAAGAAAATCAAACTCTCACATCCAGTTCTAAAAATTAAACAGTTTCGCCCAACGAAAAAAATTCTTGAAAAAACTAACTGGAAGTGGAAGAAGAATGTAAAATAGTAGCGAAAACAACAAAAATAATATGAGTTACATGCTAACGTAGTACCGATGTGCTCAAACATGAACATGGAATGTATGGGCATGAACTACAGCAAATGAATCACAATTCCAACACATCGAAATGACCAAGAAGCTCTAATTGATAGTTATAAATCATCAAACTTTATTTTAGCCATATGTGACAATTTAAAGTGTGAGATAAATGAACTAAACAATCAAGCATTCACACAAATCCGAAATTTTGACGATTCTACAAACAATAGCGTCATGATACGATTTTTGAACGTTAGGATTTGTGGTGCAAACTCGTTTAAATTATCCATACGAACTCCCCCGAATATATCATATTTTTCTTTTGGAATGAACATACACTAATTTGTTCCATTTTGGCATAAGATTCTTTTTTTTTACCTTTAATTTTTCTGGGCTCTTTTAAATAGTGGTTTTCACGACGAGTCAATTTTACACTCTCGCAGCCCTTTCCCATGAACACTCATCTTTTTTTCAATTTCAATCCTCATAGAAGCAAATACATCTAAAGTCCTTGCTTGCACAACTTCTTGAGCAATAGCTTCAACTTTCGGCCCACATGCTGCAGGTTGCTCGACCTCCATTTGAGATACAAGAAATGGCTAAGTAAGAAACAAAATGAAAAAAACATATACAAATTATCTTGCAAGTATGAATTTTATGCCAATAAGACTTGGCCTGCTTGACCCTAGATTATGGGAGATTATAAGACAATAAGACTTGGCCCGCCTGACCCAAGATTATGGGAGATTATGCCAATAAGACTTGGCCCACCTGACCCTAGGTTATGGGAGATTTTATGCCAATAAGACTTATCCCGCCTAACCCTCGATTATGAGAGATTATGCCAATAAGACTTGTCCCACCTGACCCTCGGTTATGGGAGATTATACCAATAAGACTTGGACCGCCTGACCCTCCGTAATGGGAGATTATGCCAATAAGACTTGGCCCGCCTGACCTTCGATTATGGGAGATTATGCTAATAAGACTTGGCCTTCCTAACCCTCGATTATGGAAGATTTATAAGACCAACATGACTTGGAAAAACTAAAAAAAAAGGTTTTTATGCAAGGGATAGATAGAAGAACAAAATAGTACCTCAGGATGCTGCTCGTCCGCAAATTCACGAGTGGCCATTTGTACTATATCCTTTTCCTCAACCAGACCAGGAGCCACAAAATGATGTTGACTTTGGGGGGCAATCACATCCCCCCTACCTTAGCAACCTCCTATTGTCTCCCTTCCCCCTAACCAGCTGCAGCAAGATCGACACCCTCATAGTTAAGGATGGAAAGCCCAAATAGACTGACAAGGACTTGGTTATTCGAAGGAGGGGGAGCTGATGGGGAAGTTAAAATAGGAGCAGGAGCCTACAAAGGATAAGGTAAAAAGAAGTTAGAATATCAAGTTGAAAAATGGACAAGAACTTAAACAATAAAGAGAAATAAGCTTACCATGGGCACTGAAGAAACATGACTGGCAGACTTGGGAGCATCTCCAATGATCCTCACATCAGGAACAGTCAACTCAAGACCAGCCTGCTCACGCAAAAAAGAGGGACCAAGTGAATAGCAGCTACTAGACTCAGACGAAGTATCAGAAATAATTTCCCTTATGAGGAAATGGGAGGTTACCTACGATGTAGTAGGGGCAGCTATCTCCTAGAGAGTGGTCTCCTTTGAGGCAGGTAAGGTTGCGCCATCTTTCTCCAACAGACGACCCTCCTCAACATCATCGTGCGTGTCACCTTGCACATCAACCTGAAAAAATAAGAGAGTTGGAGTAGAATGGAGTTATTAGCACAAAAACAAAAGAACAAAAGTTTAGATCAAGGGGAATAGACAAAATATTTCTTCCTCTTCTAGTACATCTTCTAAAACTTCATAATCTAGGGGAGGCGATGCTGGTTTAGAAGGAGAAACCATCCTCCTTAACCTACACCTCTGAACCAATGCAGTTTCTTCTTCCTCTTCTTCTTCCTCCACTTCCTTCTCTCTCTCCTCACCATCCTCATCACCACTAACATTAGCAGATACATGCCTCTCGGGCAATCCTTCCTCGCTTGACTCAGATGAGGCCTCCACCATGAGCTTAAGAGTCTTGCTACTACCAGTAGTGTGAGAAGCATATGAAAAGTCTTGAGAAGCCATTTCAGCTGACATAAATTCCCTTTCTTCTTCATTAAAATTCTCCCATGTCTGTTTAAGATGATCAAACATTAGGTTGACTGCTTGAGTGACTTTATAATCAAGTGTATGAGCTACCGGATCTAGTTGGACAGTATTGAGCTTCTTTGTTGGAGTTTAATGGTAGCCCAAATCGCTGCCCCAAATGAGGAGATGCACAGAGAATTACTTCTTTCAACTGGTCTTGAGGGAGCAGGGGCAATGGTAGCTACCTCGGCCGGAAGGGAGGTCTAAGATGCTTTCTTGTTTTTGACAACTTCCTTGTCCACTGGATCAAATGGAGGTAACTCAAAGGGGATAGTGTTATTGGCAGTACTAAGAGGGAATACAAAAGCGAAGGTGGTACAATTTCTCAAACCCAACTCTCTAGGTTCGTATATCTCAACCTCAGGGTATCGAGGTTCCTTCAAAATGTTACTCTGAAAATGAACAAGTTGGTTTTGCCAGAATACTGTTATATTAATGGCCGAACACTTTCCTCAAGCTTCTTTGCTCGAAAAAATAGAATTACCCAGGTAACCTGTGCACAGACTCACAACAGCTGAAGTCAAATAATTCGCACAAGCGAAGGAAAAATTTATTGGCTTTACACGGGTAAAATGGCTCAATAAAGGGGTTCCTTGATCGTAGCCAAATTGTAAGGCTAGACGGTGGGGACTCTAAACGGAATAAAAATAATACCATTCCGTTTATAATGGTAAGTAGGAAGGGATCAACAGAAGTGGGACATTGTTCGAGGGAAAGTTCCTCACAAGAACTTCATCAAGGGGAGCAATGGGGCGTTTCTCCTAAGAAAAAAAATCATTTATAAAAAACTGATAACAACGTAGGGAGCGAGGTAAGAACCTTTTGGCTCGATCGATCAAAGAAACAAGAGGTGTCTTGACACTCTTATGATTCCAGCAACAGATACGGGGGACCCTTACAGGATGAGAACTGAGGTAGTTACCAGTAGGAGCGTAGTTGGGGAAATGGTCATAAAGGAAAGATGTTAAAGGACATGATTTGCATAATTGGAGACATCAAACCTGCCGATGCTCCGCATAGAATATTACACCACATGATTTAGCCAGGTATACAATGAACCAACAACGATAGCACCAAGAGGGATCTTCACACCGCTCACCATCCGAATAACCATTTTTATTAAATCCTTTTGGGAGAAATCATGGGGCTTGATCGAAAGGTAGATTTTTTATAACATCACCCATACATAGCCAGCCAACTCGATCTGGGATTTAAAGCCTTTTCCTGTCATGGGTTGTTCTAACACTTGCATTCCCTGAGGATTCTCCTTGGCCGCCTCGCAGGCCTTAATAATATATTTGTATTCGAGGAAGTATAAGTACCTAATCACTTGAGATTAGGTTCACTTGTTGTAAGTAACCATACAATCCTTCACCACTGCTTCCAGGTCAGAACTCAAGGACTTTTCTTTGCTGGAAACTGCCTCCTCGAAAAAAGTATCAAACCTTACAGCTTGAAATCCTAGAAGCTCTCAAACATCTTCCAAGGTGATAGTGAACTCACCCCTGGATGCCAAAAAATTATGTGACTTGTGGCTCTAGTGGGAGATTAGTAGTTGAAGGGCGATGTTACTTTTGGCGAGGGCATGATCACCCATCCAGAGGGAATAAGATAAACAAACAAACAAGAGCTAGTTGGGCATAATATTTAGAGTGGATGTATTCGATCTAAGGACCTAATCCCTCGCAGGCACCTGAGGAAGCTTCAAACTCTACTTTTGAGAAGAGGAAGTCACCACGTCCAATGAGAAAGTGGGTGATGGTAGAAGTAGGTATATAGGAAAAGTCTTCAGCATCTTCACCCTCCTCCATTGGTAGATTAGGGCTCTCTATTGACTCTAACTCACTGGGAATCTCTTCGCTATTTTACATAAGCGGTCAGGCTCGCCAAAATAGGGAGCATGGCGATAACGCTCCCACTAGTTTTGGCGTGCTTGGGTTTTGGGGGAAGCTCCCTTAGATGAGTGGGTTTATTTTGACGATGGGTGCCATGGAAGCTTAAAGGAATAAAGTGAGGGATTAAGTTGAAAGAGTTAAGGTACGAAGAAGAAAAACTCTTACAAAGGCTCAACACAAGAGAATGAAAACCCAAAGGTGAGTGTTTGAAATGAGGATACCCTTTTTTTATAGGGGCAATACGAACCCTAATAGGCGAAAAAAGGCGAAGCTTAGAAAAGCATAGTAATGAACATGTTAGATTGCGTGTTCATCAAGAACGCATGGCTGCAGAAGATCAAAGGTTGTAATGATGAAGTTTTGGGGGATAAACACGCAGATTAGGAGCACGGGGAATAAGAACGTACTCTGGCATCGCCATATGTCACATACAGAAGTACAAACGATAATATCATTTAATGCGACATGCTTGGGGTCTTTTCGTCTTGGAGAATGAAGAGTTTTGGGAGAAATTTAAATAAACCTCTTCACTTTCCCCAAGGAATATGCCATGAGTAATTATGAAACTTCACAAAAGAAAAAGGACATTATTTAAGTATGGAAGTATATTCATTATAACCAGCAAGGTGGTTCGAAAGATAGAAGAGAATATAACTCCTCCATTTTTAATAATTTGTTGTTTCTTATAAATCAAGTGCCCAGGGATAATTAAAAGTTGTTGCAGGAAAAGATTGAAGATCAACAAAGGGTTTTGTACAAATATTTTTTCTTGTAATAAATAAGTATCTCCACAAAGGGAAAAATATTGGGGGAGTCCACCCCCAAAGAGTGATTAACTTAGTCAAACAGACTGAACGACTCACTAAGAAGGAGGAGGAAGGCCTCCCGAGTAAGTTACCTCGAAGAGGCTCCACATAAATGGCTCGAAGGACCCACCTTGAAGATTCTTCATAGAGGCTTCTCGATGGACCCACCTCGAAGATTCTCTACAAAGGTTTCTCGAAGGATCTACCTCGAAGATTCTCCAACGAACCTGGTTCGAAGGATCCAACTTGTAGATCAAAGTCACTTGGATGATGATAGTTTATAATAAGAAATCGAATGATATATATCATTTCTTTTATCTTATAAATATATGTTGAGTGAGGTTGTTTAGTACCCACGAGGGACCATGCCTGGTAGGGCATGCGAGAGCTAACATGCTCTATCGAGCAACCTCCTCTTGGGAACCTCGTAGGGACATGGTTGGGAGGATTGAGAGCAAGGCAATGTTGGGAATACAATTACCAACCCTCTTGGCACACTTGGGAAAAACTTCACTTAGCACATATGATTACTCGAGCCATTATAGCAGAGCCACCTCAACTCTTACCTATTCGAGGGAACCTCCTCGAGGTACCTCAATATTCATATTATCCTTTAAATGATTATTAGCCAACAAACAAATAACCAAACATTCGGTCTACCTACCATTCGAGCAACCTTAAAAGCAGATGCCATCTAGCCTGACTAATGGGACCGTGTACCTAATAGAGTCACTATTTACCCACCTTTTAATGTCATAACATTCGACCTTTAGGGACTTAAAGTTACGAAGCTCAAGTGATTTTATCCACGGGAAAGCAGGTATAGTTCACCAAACCTGACCCTTTAGTCATCCTGAGGTAAACTCCAATCTGCCATGTCACATCCCTCATTAAGAACCACCATATTTCCAGCCAATGAAATAGTTTCCCGTCAAATTATGAGATCCCATGCATTTAATACGACATCTTCTACATTAATGGGAGGTACTTATGCATTTAAGATGATCGATCATATTGAACGTGGGAAAGTTCACTCAAGTAACTTGACCCTCATATAAATACACCATACAAATAGTTTAACGGGGGAGATAATTATGAATCTAGAATTGATGCCCAACTTCCCCCCATACATAAGAGCTATTATGAGAACATAACTTCCTATATCTATTGAATACCCATATCATTGAGCATTAACTGAGATTGAAGTTTTTGCCTTGCCTTTATTGTGCTTAGAGTGCTTGCTCTTTCTCCCTCCGACCACGCTACCTACTGATCCCATCTATTTATTATGCATGTTGTGTATTTATTGTGCCAACATATCACTTAATACAAGTCTGAATATTGAATCCGTTGGTCTCCTATTCACCTGTGTTCATTGCCAATGTTTAATATCACAATGTGTTGATCCCGATCTTGATAAGGGGTTACACCCCACTTTATACTAACCGTATTCCAAGAACCCACATCTTTCACACACAAATTCGGAATATTAACGATTCTACAAACAAGAGCGCCATGATACAATTTTCAACGTTAGGATTCGTGGTGCAAACCCATTTAAATTATCCATCCAAACTCCATTGAATATAGAATATTTTTCTTTTGGAATGAATATAAACTTATTTTCCCCATTTTGGCATAAGATTCTTTTTATTGCCTTTAAAATTTTCGGGCTCTTTTAAACGGTGACTTTCACGACGAGTCAATTTTACACTCTCGTAGCCCTTTCCCGTGAACACTCATCAATTTTTCAATTTCAATCCTCACGGTAAACGGTTCTTACATGAACACCTTCTCCTTATGTCTGCTTACGCATAGATGATAAAATTGAGATAAACGTCTCACGAAACTTAAATATGCAAGAGATGCCAAACATCCATATAAACTCATGCATGTGTGCAAAGATGGCATATATACAAAGTCGAATCAAAATGCATATCAACTTCAAAATAACCCCATAATACAATGGTTAAGATCATTCTAAGCATCAATAATTATGACCACATGTCCTACCCACATGGATAATGGAAGTTAGGGGGTCCAAGCACACCAATATGTCACATCGAATATATAAACTCAAAAACAAAAACAAAACAATAAAAACATGCCATTTTCGGTTTGTTTCAAAAATCTTTTTGTTTTTTCAACATATTTTGACTCAAATAAAAATAAAATCTTTTTGTATTTTTCTTAAAAATATTTAAAACAAAAATCTTTTTGTATTTTTTTCAAAAATATTATCAAAAATTAAATCTTTTTGTATTTTTTTCAAATAAGACTCAATAAATGAAAATATAATACAAAAGATACAAGTCATAACCCTAGAAAGGTATGAATCATGATGCAAAGACTAGCATATAGAACATATGGTAACACAATCATCCTTTCGATTTAGGATTGGAAGAATCAAGTGTAACCAAATGAAAACCATGAAGTTGAAGTCCTAAATCATCTAAGTTCGATTTCCTAACCCAAGTAGGTGTGAAATTATGCATGGGGGTTTTGGGAACCGAAACAACTTTATTCCTTAACTTCCTAGGAGCATTCCAAAAGTCATAGAAAAAACGTCTAAGGTGACCTTTCCTACCGCAATGTGTGCAAGCGTAAAGACAGTGGAAATGATTACCAAAATATCGACCTCTCCTCACATTACTATGGGCTTTCTCACACGATTGGTATTGGATTTGGGAATGGGAATAACTCTATCATCGTAGCCTATACCAAACCTATCACTTTTGACTTGGATGGTGCCTAACATCCTATCCAATTTTTCTGACCTAGATTCCAAGTCAAACTTCACCTTACTCTAGTCTTTCAAATTCTCTTTTAACTCACAAATCCTAGACTCAAAAACACACCTAGACTCCTCAAACTCTAAAATCTACCTTTTAACACCTCCATCAAACCACAAAGGCTAACTCTCTCATATTCTAGTTTAAGCCTCCTCTCCCGTGCCCTAAGATCCTCAATCAAAACATCGTTATTTTCTACGGCATGTTCATTCAACCTAGATTTTAATTTAGAATTTTATTCACCTTTACCGCCTCGGCACACAACTCATTAAAGGTAACTTGCAACTCTTTCACATCGACCTCCTCTTCCTCACTCACTTCACCCTCACTCACTTGTGATTCAACGACCTCAGAAGTGTCATGCACGTGATAATCTTCATAGGAATATTTATCGTCGTCGCTCGCATGACATGACAAGAAAGAAACAAACTTGCTCTCATTGGGGGAAGTCTCTCCCACTTTCGGATCACTATCACTTAAGGTGGCACTATAAGCTATCGATTTCTTTCCCTCTTTCCTAAGTCTAGTGGGACACTCGACAACTTTGTGACCATACCCCTCACACCCAAAAAACCTATCTGACTCAACCCTATTAAATTTCTCACTCTTATCTTTAGTGGTGGAATCTTCCTTGTTGTTCTATAATTTCTCAAACTTTTTGGCATTTTTCGATTGCTTTTGAAATTTAAGAAACTTTTTGAACTTCTTTTCCAACAAGGCAACATCCTCAAAATCGAAATTGTAATCGTCATCTGAAACTTTAGTTTCCTCCTTTCGGGCTTTCAAAGTAATGCCCTTTTCTTTCTTTGGCACATGCTTGGAGGTAAAATATTAAGTTCATAGGTTTGTAGGTCACCTACAATCTCTTCAAGTTTCATCGATTCAAGCATACCTAAGGAGTTTAAAATAGTCACTTTTGCATTAAACCTACTCGATAAAGATCTCAAAATTTTCTTTATCACACGGTTGTCAGGAATCTTCTCTCCTAAGTTAAATGATGAGTTGACAATGTTGGACAACCTGCGTAAAACTCATCAAAAGCCTCACTCTCTAACATCTTAATAATCTCAAATTGTGTAGTGAGGTTTTGTAGCTTAGACACCCTATCCGTGCTAGTGCCCTCGTGAGTAAGTGAAAGTGTTTGCCAAGCCTCTTGGAAGTTTCATAAGTCATGATTCTATTATACTCTTGTAGTGTGACATGTCAGGAAATTACGTGCAGAATTTTAGAGTTGTAAAGTGCAAGCCTATGTCCAGCCTCGGTCCATGACTCAACGGGTTTCAAAATAGTGACCTCACCCTCTCGTGTGACTAATGGAGACCAACCCTTTTCAAACTCTAACCATACACGCTCATCAATGGATTTGAAAGCAACTTCTCATTAGCATTTTCCAATAAGTATAATTTGTTCCATAAAAAATAGGAGCACGAAAACTTTCAAAACCACGAAAATTCATCCTGAAAAACACAAGGGATCAACTCAATAAAAATATGTTTCTAGCTCTAATACCAATTTGTAGGCCCCTTTTTCTATGCGAAAAGTGTTTTGAGGATGACAAACACTTAGTTTTTTATGAAAACCCTTTTTCCAATATTTAATTCGCACCAAATTGTGAACCAATTTTAAATTAACAAAATTTTATCTTGATTAATCCTAAACATGCATCAAGTGATTAATAAACTAAGGAAAAGAATGCTCACGATGCCGGATGTACGAGGAAACAACTAAAGGAAAGAACCTCGGACGATCCAAGCCAAACAATCACTATGATGTGGAATTATACGGAACGGACACAAGTCTTACTCAACGACTCGATCCATATAAAACTTGATACACTTATGATATTCAACCACTCCTCCATAGTGTCCATGTAGAAAATACTTCTTTCATGATTCTCGTCCACAACACACGCGTCCATGTATGTCTCGGTGTCCACCGATATGGCTTGTAACGTGTACAATGTTGAACACGGATCTTCCGCTTCTTCACCTCAAAACCCAACAAAGTTCTATGTAGAAGAAACTCCCATGGTGCCAATAAAGATCACTACAACATATAGTAATGAAATCTCAGATCTTTGAAACTCTAAGGACGTTTTTGGCTTCAGAAAACCATAGAAAACTTTGTGCAGAAAACCTACTGGTTCGTAAACTATTTTTCTGACTGCACACACTTTGAAACTCTATGAAAATACTCCTTAAATAATTTTTTTAAGTCTGTGTCTCACTCGAACGACATAGGCATATCGCTCGAAGGACATCCTTATGTCGATCGAATAACTGCGATGGTCGTTTGAATGACTGACATGTGTGTTTGATTTTAACACAGCTCTAAACCATCTTTATCTCAGAATAAATCATGTGTAAACGTTTTCAAACTCTTTTAAAAACATTTTAAAATTATTTCTTTCATAAAATAACATCCTTAAACATTTAAAATAAATTTCGAGTCCCATTAAAATTACGCATTCATACCTGAGTGATCTGGAAACGTAATTTGACTTGAAGAAATAATATGCACCATTAAATCGGCTTGATAAATCTTTGAAGCTTTGCTGGAATGTTTTCAATAAACTTCAATACGTCATAGTTTGTGTGGGATCGTGAAAATTAAAATCTACCTATGACTCAAACGTATTTTGTTCCGAGAATAAGATAAATAAAAATACAACGAACTCAATTGAAAATTTTATCCTTACAATAACAACACACTCTAACACAAAAACTAATAAACTCAAAATATTTATGAATTTTTAAATTCAAAATATTTATGAATTTTTAAATTCAAAATATTTTTGATTTTTTCCGAAATAAAGTGACAAGAACACAGTAAGAGATGAAAAATTCATATTTATAGAAAATGAATTACACCTCTTACATGACAATCCCAAAAGGATAAGTAAGAAACTCACCCAAAATAAGATCAAGGAGACTCCGAAATGAGTACAAACCCAAGTCACACAAACCATATCCTCACAACAAAATCACTCCTCAAAATATAGCCTAGGACAGGATAAGTTCCTAACAACTGAAGTGGGAGGAGGAACCTCTCTCGTATTAATGAGAGGTGGAGGAACATTTGAGGATGACTCACCCTTAATAATTAAAACACACATACCAACATGAAAATCACTTTCCTTCTTCCAAATATCCTTTCAAATGGTATTTTAGGGTTTAGTGAGAACCTTGAAACAAATTTAGGATTAAAATAAACACTGCCAGCGTTTTAAAAAACTTTCCTTTTCACAAAACAATTCACCCCAAATCTCCTATTTCCACGCAAGTGAGGAGGAACATAGGGCAAATTTCTTTGAAGACCATCTCCATGTGTCTTAAAACCCACATTTCTCTTAAATATATTTTCCCATGAAAATCCTTATCACAATCCATAGTTAAATCTTTGACTTTGGTCATGAGTGCATTCAAATCATGATTAAGACATCAAGGAATCATGTTCATGTAAAAGAGAACCAACATGGGATTTTTTATTCATAAAATAATATTCTTTAAGTTGTTCAGTTGTGTGACAAGGAATGCAAACGTAAAGTTCACGATGAACCACCTTAGGATGAGATTTAGGAACTATTCTCAACTTTCGTTGATTATTAGACAACTTATAGAAAAACTTCATCAAATGACTCTTTTTGTGACAAAATATAAAGATGTAAGGTTGGAAAGGTCTTTTCATACTTTCTTGATCTTTTTCAAATCATTAACCTTTGAAAATATTTTGATAATTTCCCTTTTTGTTCCAAACACTTGGAGCAACAAACACTTTTTCCCTCAGCTCTTGTTTTTATCTTTCACATTCAAGTAGGATTTAATCATTGTTATTGGTTCATGCGTTGAAACACTTTTCACAATGGTAGTCTTAGATTGAGAACAAGAAGAAACAAATTTGTCAAAGACTAAATCACAATCGTCATTTTTAACTTAAGTTATTTCCAAATGCATTTTGTAAATTTTATTTGAATGACCTTTAAGATCAAATTTTACTTTCTTTGACAAGGATAATTCATTTTCAAATGAATCAATCTTCTTTGTAAAATTACATTTGGACACTTCACACATTTAAAATTCATTCTTCATATTTTCAATTATCAAAGACAAGTTATTTTTTTCTTTTTCAAGAAACTCAACTATTCTTAGACACTTAAACTTTTATTTTTAGACCTTTAAAAGACTCATTTTCAAATAAATTGAGTTTAATAGATAATTTATCATTGTTTTTTTTTATAATTTCAAACACTTTTTCATGAAATTGTGATATTTCATACTTAAAATGTCACCATCTTCATCATCACAGCAGATATCATTCACATGAGAACTTAAACTATCAACATTTGATTTCTTATGAGAATAAGAATTATAATTCTCATTAATTTTGGAAACAAAGAATTTTGATCAATCAACCCTCACACAAGGACTATCACCACATGGACTATTATTATTAGGACAAACAAATTCTACCATCCTCGAACCCATCATAATGAAAAAATAATGATCAACTAGTCACATAAGCCAAACTTGCACAAGCAACAATGCAAGTAAGGCACAAAATCATAAACAAGAGCAAAATATCGCATAAGGATCTTACTCATGATGTTATTCCCTAAAACAGAAATCATGCTCTAATACCAATTAAAAATGCAAAAATTCGATATGTTAATATCTTACTCGCGAAGTGAATAGAGAAAACTTGAAAATAATGATAAAATTAAAATTTTATTTTTTAAACACCGTGTAATTCAAACTCATCAAACACTTATTAGATTCAATTTTAGTTCAAGAAAAGTGTTATGAAATCATTTAAGCTCAATTCAAAATTCGTGAGTTCAATTAAACCAAACTAGATGACGAATCTACACCTAGATTTAATTAGATCCAAATTCGATTTAATTTGTGATTAGGTGAGATCTATGCAAATTAGTTCCTTAAGTTTCAATTATGTGAGAATTAAACATCTAGAAACCAAAATTAATTGTAAATATAAGATTATGTGATGTTGTGCATTTTGAATAATTTTATATGCAAGAATCTGCATAACACCAAGATTTACGAGGAAAACCCCCAACCTGTATAAAAAAAATATCTCGGGACACTACAACTAATCCACTAGAAATATGAAGCATTTGAAAAGAGATAAGTCATTTACCTATCTTGAGTTCACACTTCCAAGCTCTTGCAATCCACCAATCTTCCAAACTCTACTTGATATATAGTGATTGTCATTGAAGCGCCTCCAAACCTCCTAGAGAGAGAATAATATATCTACATTATCATCCACACACCCACTTTGGATAACTCCACTCCAATTATTCAGGTCTTCCTCATGTTGACCTCTCAACTGAATATCTTCAAAGAAAATTATGAAGGACATGTTTTTTAAAGTTGTTTTGATGAATCACTAAAAAGTCTCTCACAAAATATTTTAATAAAAGTGAGGTAAAATTAAATCTCATCTAGGGTTTATATATAGAGAGAAAGATAAGCTCTTACATCTAAAAAATTCCAAAAATAAGCGTTCTAATTAAAAAAAATGGTGCCGAAATCCCTTTTTATAGTGTAAAAATCAAGTTTCCCATTATAGTGAAGTTTGTGTGCGAGAAGGCTCTTTTGTCGTGCGCACGAATATAAAAATGAGCTAAAACAAACAATATGATCAAATTGATTCGTACGGTGCCAATTTGCCTCCGTGCACAAGCCTGATAGCACAAAATACCATTTTGATGATAAAACTAAATGCATAAAATATGGAAAAAAAATATGTGGGCATAGAGAGAGCATCCTGAAGTGTATCAAAGGTCACATACCATATTATAAATTGTTCAAAAATCCACTAGAGCCTTTAAGACAATGAAGCGATGCAATTTAAGATGCCTCGAACCCAAATGGAGGCATACATGGAACTCAATCATCTAGAAACACAAAAAATGTCAAGGATATGGTCCCAAACTAAAATAAAAACTTCTATACGTCAGACAAAGAAAATATTTTGGTACAGAATAAACCAAGAAACACTTTAATACATTTTCAAGGTTCCCTCATAAATATGTCCTTGTGATTTATTTTTTGTGAATCCTATTGTTTATTATTCATATCAAATAGAAAGTCACATAAAATATTAACGTTAATAATGAAATGGTAGGAAATTGAGTTCTTCAAGGACTATAACCTAGTTAATTAGCATAATTTACTTAGGTTTGAGCCTTGGGTGTGTTACTTGAGTAATGATCATTCTTAGTATATTTTTTTATCATTAAAAACATATCACATATCATTTAATTTCACATATCGATGAATAAAATATGTTTTTAGCAAAATTGATAATAAAAGGCTAGTTTAGGCAAAAATTGGGCATTGTATAAATTGTAGTCTATCGAGTAATGTTCACAACCTATAGAATTTTTCAGATTCACCGTGCCTACATATAACCCCCAATTTTCAGATTAGTATCAGATCAAATTTCTCTAAAACGTAAAGTATTAATTGATTTTGTGTGATTTTTTCTTGTGATTGTGTATTTTTTAGATTTTGTGTTTTAGATATGATTTTTTTTATCTCTTTGTGTTTTGACTAGATCTCATATGTTAAGATGGATATGTTAAGAGATAAAGGTTCTACTAACTGCCCTCCATATTTTGATGGGAGAAATTATGGTCATTAAAAGGTTATGATGAGATATCACTTTGTATAAGCATGAAAGGGTGTGGATGATTATTGAGGATAGTTGTAGATGAGAAATTATAGGTGTAAATGGTGTGTTTAAGACAAAATCCTATAACACAATGGGGGTGAGGATGAATATTTGGATTGTAATTATAATTCAATGGCCTTAAATGTCATTTTTTATTCCAAAAGTACTCAAGAGTACAAAAAGCTCATGAATTTTGAAATAATAGAGAAATCATGGGATATTTGAAGGTACTACTCATCTAGTAAAATTCGTAGTTAAGAGATTTAATCTACAAATGATTTCTCTTTCAAAACGATGCATATATGAGAGAAGATGAGTCATTTGATGATTAACATTTAAGTTTATCAAGGTGGTTAACTGGTGTTATAATTTAGGAGAAATGATTCTCGAGAGTAGGTTTTTAAAGAAAGTTTTGAGGCATTTAATATCAAGGTTCAATGAAATTTTTTCTTTATTTGATGATATTTAATTCACTGACAGATGTAAATTATAGGAGGGGAGGGATCCTTGCAAACCTACGAGTAAGAAAAGACTCATGTTCCAAAAACTTCCAAAAGATGCAGCTTTCTAAGCTGAGGTAGTTGAAATCATTTTGATAAAATAATTTCAAGCCATCTGAAGATAAACATGAATGTGACATTAAAAAGAACATGTTACAACATAAAAGAAGAAAAGTAAAATAAGATGACAAGAATTATAGTTTTGGTGGAGCAGTTTATCATATTGATGCATGACCCACACACTTGAAGATAAATGAGAAAAAAAATAGGATTATGAAGAACGTTTGAGTGACCCTAAAAGTGAATCTTCATTGGATTCATAGAGTCAAGGGGAAGAGATTTTCATAGCATTTATAGTAAAATATATGAAGTTGATTCAATTGATAGTGTTGATAAAGTCGGAGATTCTAATGTAGAGATATACAGTTATAGTCTTTTAGAGTGTGTGGTCACATTTTTATATATTAGATGTGACATGTATAGATTGAATTCTCATGATGATTTTATATTTATTGCTAATGGTAACACATACACATTGTTCCATATCATGTAATCACAGTGAAAATGAATTTGATTACGAGAATACTGGAAAAGATTTTCATGAAATCTACTAAGAATCTTTATAGTTGAAAAAGAAAACTATAAATCTATCCTCTAAATTTGATTTTTTCAATTTTTTGTTTAACAACCTTAAGAAAATTTAACATGGAAATGTGAACTTGTTGATTTGATACATGGCTTAAATGTAGAGCTAACGTTAATGTTGAAGAAAAATGAACTTCTCAAGAAAGATTAAAATGAAATTGAAACCCAAAATTATGTTCTCAATATTAATTCCTTGAAATTGACCATCGAGCTAAAAGATACCAAATTCTTGAAAAATGAAACTTGATGAAAGATTAAACAAGCTCGACAAAATTATTTTTGAATATGCTCAAGTTAAAAATGGAAAGCATATATTAGCTTATATTCATAACTCAAATGACAAGAATAAAATTAAAGATCAATCAAGTAGTGATAGTTAATTTTTTTGTGATATCTTAACAAGGAACAACATCATATGAAGAAAGATAATGAGAATATTGTTCCCAAATATTTATCAAAGAAAAATAAATAACTTGATCCACATTTTAAAACTAAGCAAGGTTGAAATGATTATAGATATTTTTTTCTCATTTTGTGGGAAGAAAAAACACATTTATCCATTTTCTTTAAAAGAATGAAGTCATAAAAAAGAGGTAATAAATTTGAAAGACCTAAGCCTATTTGAAAAAAAATACTTTATTATTACTATATTTTGTTTTTAGGACATTTCGTGAACAATCGACATAGTTATTTGGTGGTTAGTGGTTATCTAAGAGTTGAGCGGGGACAATATCCCTTGAGAGAGTTGAGAAGTGAGTTGAACAATTTAACGAATAAGGTTCACTATTTTGTGAATAAAAAAGAGATAAGATAAGAGGATATGATGGTGAGAAAATATATTCCCTTTAAATATTAAAGGTGAATCCTAAGGAATATGAGGAGAGGATTGGAGAATAATTTTACCCTTATTAAAAATAAACCTAGAGTTAAGGTTGAGAAAGTTTGTATAACTATTTCTAGGGAAAGACAAGCCCATATAATCTATTCTTCCATTTGATCTTGAAGACACATCATCATCTACCTAGTTAGGTAAGATGCCTAAATAGTTATAGATTTTCTTATCTGAATCTCATCCTAAGTGACTTCATTTTAGGGAGATTGCATTATCATTTGGGTGAGATATTTGGTTGAATATCTTGTATCTTTATTTTTCCATTTAATAATATATTTTGCATGACATTTTCATACCATGTGCGTATACGCTTAATCTTACCATGGTATGTGTATATATCACGATATATTGAAAAATTTGTTTAATGAACTTATTTTGATTCTATTATTATAGAGTGAATTATATGGAAAAAAATATGTTTGTTCATATTTCAATGTTTGCATGAATTCATTTCCTAAATTATCTTAGTTTATATTATATGGAAATTTTAGTATTGATTACTACACTAGACTTTGACATTGCTTATGTTAATTTGATGTATGATGGTTACTATGTAGCTTGCATGATAGTTTACTTAAAACATAATTAAATCCAAAGATTGAAATTTGTTGCATTGGAAAGTTTATGTGGTCCATCTTGTGAGTTTTGGAGTAAAATATTTCATTGATTAAGTTAAAAAAGGAACTCTTTGGAATAATATAAAGGGATACCATTGGCGAGACTACATCGTTTTGAATTGAAGTATTATTGGATAGGTGACTAACAAAGTGCATGCGAAGGCATCCATTAGAAAAAGACAATTTATGATGAAAATTCCATAACCATGAGTTTCAATTTGAAAGAAAAGAAAAACAAAATAGGTTCTCATTTAACCCCTATCATGCACGTTTAAACATACTACCTTTAGGACATTATAAAATAAACATCATATTTAGGGTGGCTTGGGGACTAAACTACCTTTAGTTGATCTTATGGTAATTGATAAAATGATTAAGTCATGACGTAATTTGTGAATCACATGGAACACTCCTATATATTAAGTTTCTTAAGTGTAAATATATTTTGTTTCACAATTCATGCCATTTTGATATCAATAAACTTCATTATGATTTGATAAGAATTTTAAGCTTGTGTTGATCAAGTAAATGTTTATTACAACTGCATGTTATATTAGCTTATGCAATGAATTTCATTTTCTTTTGTGTTTTCCATTTTTTCACACACACACACACACACACACACACATGTGTGTGTGTGTGTGTGTCCTATAAAGTTTTTTTTGAAAAATATGCATTCTCCTTCACTGCATTTTATATTCATATAATGTAGATTTATGGAATTATACTGTTCATTAACTTTTTTTCGAGAATATTAATTCCCTGACTTAAGATGTTAAAGCATTTCAATACATCATGCACATGCATAATTGTGAATTATCCCCTATGAAGGAAAATTGATATTTTTCCTTCTTAAGTACTTGATCATCAAGGACCACTCTGGTACAAGCTTGCACAGTCATTGTTCGACAGTCTTTAATTCTTGAAGGTTCGATATCTCACGTATCATAATCACAAGATTAATTCCTACCATGTTTGCATAAGACCATGTTAATATGTTTATGAACCCGCTAAGGAGGCTATTGAATATACACTTGCTCAGAGTCGATTATGGAGGAATCTATAGGTTAATGGTCATTGTATTGTCCTCCTTAGATACCATAAGGTTTCTTTAGTATATCTTAAGTTTTTGAAAATCTATAGAGAAATAATAATAAAATAAATTTCGAATTCAAGTTAGTGCAATGCACATTCTAGGAACGCTATTTTTTAGGCAAAATTTCTCGCCTTTCGGATGAAAACCGTGAGTACACAGTGGAGTTTGTAGTAGAAATTTACCTTCAGGATACAATGTAGTGATGTTACTTGTTTGATTCAAACTATGCATGGTTTGATCAGACCAATAACACTCTGAAATGTTAACCTGGTAATTCCAGAAGGTAGAGGAAAGAGAGAGGAAAATAGGGGAATTTTCGATGTCAAAAATAAAGGCCCGAAACTCTTTTTATATCCATTTTTATGACTCTTAATGGATAGTTACACCTCCTTTCACGTGAAAGACTCAACAATCGTTGGGTCAATTCTTTTTGGAATTCTTTCGATCGCACAGTCCAGATTTTGCGTCTCATTGTAAGTGAATGGACGCATCCTAAATTCAACGGTTCAGATCGATTAACCACAACCGTTGATCTGGTTGACTTTGACAAAACTTAAGTCCGCCACACTTCGAGTGACGATGCGCAGGTGCAAAGTGTGTCGTCAAAGCACCCAATGCTCCCTATGGCTCCTAATCTCTCTTTTGCATGTCACGTGAACGGGCTAACGTGTGCCGCGTGTCATGATTGGTGGTGTTTTGCACCACCATAAATCACCATAGCATAGCCTTTTTTACTATAAGACTAATAGTCATCTTTTGTCTTTTAGTTATATATTTTTTCACTTTCTTGTAAAGTTTCTATGTGGGACATTTAAACCACACCCAAATCATTTACACCCATTTTTTATAGCTCTCTATCTACTACAAGGCCCAATATAAAATTCCCAAAATAAAAAAATCACTTACACAATATTATTTTTAAATTATATTCCAAAATAAAAATTCAATAATACAATTTAATTAATAAATTATATTTTGAAATTCAAACAATCCCCCTCCATTTCAAAATACACATAAATAAGGAATTGAAGATACAAGAATATATGGACAGTAACAGGATTTTTGGCATTATCACTGAAATCTAGTACATAAATGAGAGTTGTCTTTCGGACTTGAACTTCCATTTAGTGAAAATAATTCAAAGCTTCACCAAGGTGCTGTGGTGAACGTATCTTGAACCAATGAACTTTGGAGACGAGACGAAAACATTACACATACTGATCTCTACGTTGAAGAGTGTTATGTTAACATACACATTTATGGCCTTATGCTCATCCTGATTTCATGAGTCTTTTAGGATCGGTCATAGTTCTACAAAAAGTGGCCACCCTTTCATCATTCATATAGGTAAATCAATTTCAGTGATTCTACGAGTCATATTTATATGATTTATTAAGAAGTAAATGCCATCCTCTATCATGAAGAACACTAACACAACGAATATAGGAATGGACTTTTATATATAAGTTCCTAGTGTTCCATAACTATCATTTAACTTGTTAGTACCACATTGAACTTTGCCTATATTTACAAGGCATAATTTGGGTTCCCATTAAATATAGTTGATTTTTTATAGAACTTAGACGCATTCTTTTTTAGGTGATATATATCATTTCTCTAACAAGACCTTTAGTCAGGAGATCTGCTAAATTCTTATTTATTTCTACATAGTCAACTGTAATTACTCCTTCTTTTAGTAACTGCTCAAAACTTGATGTCGTAGAATAATATGTCTAGATTTCTCATTATAGGTTTTTCTTGAAACCTTTTATAATGTAGCTTGGTTGTCATAATTAATCATAATAGCAGGAGGTGATTTTTCAATAAAGGAATATCAAATAATAAGTTTTTAAGCCACTCCACTTATTTACTTGCATCAACTAGGGCTATGAATTTTGATTGCATTGTTGAATCAGACACACACTTTTGTTTCTTGGATCCTTAAGAAATAGTGGCTCATCCTAACTTAAATATCCAACCAGTTGTGGACTTGGAATTTGATTCGAGGTTATTCCAACTAGAATCATTATATCCTTATAATACAGATGGATACCCTATATAATTTTAGTAGTAATCCATAGTACTCTTTAGTTATCCAAGTAATCTAGAAATTGCATTCCAATGTTCTTGTCCTGGAATACCTGTAAATCTATGTAGTATTCCTACTGCATAGGCAATGTGTGATCTAGTGCAATGCATTGCATACATGAGACTTCCAATGACACTGGCGTATTTAGCTTGATTTATAGTATGTCCAGTATTTTTCATTAATTTGATACTAGGATCAACTGGTGTGGTTGATGGCTTAAGTTCAAAATGATTATATTTCTTAATAACCTTTTTAATATAGCGCGATTGAGATAATGCTAATGTATTACCTTTTCTTACTATTTTGATTCCTAGAATCACATCAACTTTCCTCAGATCCTTCATATCAAAGTGTGATGAAGGAAACCTCTTAGTTTCTTCCACATATTTGAGACTTGATCCAAATATAATCATGTCATCCACATAGAAGAAAATAAACACCATTGTCAAAATTACTATAAGTTCATTTGTAGGCATTATTTTCTTTAAACCCATGGGATCTTATTATCTTATCAAACTTTTATTGCCATTGCATAAGAGCTTGTTTAAGGCCATAAAGAGATTTAACTAGTTTACACACTTTCTTTTCTTGGCCAGGCAAAACAAACCCTATAGGTTGTTCTACATATATCTCTTCTTCTAAATCACCATTTAGAAAAGATGTTTTTACACCCATTTGATGAATCACTGAATTATATATAGAAGTAAGAGATATTAAAAAACTAATGGAAGTTATTCGTGCAATGGGTTCATATGTGTCTAAATAATCAATTCCATAGTTTTGTTTATAACCTTTTGCAAGTAGTCTTTCTTTAAATTTATTAATGGTATCATCCGTATTTAATTTTCTTTCAAATATCCATTTGCATCCAATTGGTTTTGCTCCAAGGGGAAAATATGTAATAACCCAAGTTTGATTTGACAAAATTGAGTTCATTTCATCATAGGTTGCTTCTTTCTAGAAGATAGTATCCATAGATATTATTTCTTTATGAAATTTAGTTGGTTCATCTTCCACATTAAGAACAAATGTGCTTTTGCTGTTAGTTTCATTCAAATATCCCTCTACAAGATAAATTACAAAGTCAGGTCCAAATATCTTCTGAATTCTTTGTCTCTTACTTCTCCTTGGTTCAACATCATCCGTTGATTCCAAAGGTGATATTAGTTGTGATGAGGTATTAGAAGCTAAGGCATCAATAGCCGGATTATTATTTTCCAATCCTTGATTCAAAGTACTTGACTTTGTTAGATGTTAAAAAAATTGCATATACACCGACTCAGTAATATCTTGAGTTTCAAGATTCAGAAATCTATAAGTCGTACTACTTTTAGAGTATCCCATAAAAACACACTTGTAAGTCCTATTTCCTAACTTGAGTCTTTTAGGTTGAACTTCTTCTATATAAGCAAGACATCCCCAAAATTTGAGACGTTTAAGATTAGGTTGACAATTGAACCATAAATCATATGGTGTAATATCATTATTTTTCAATGGAACTCTATTTATAATATAACATGAAGATAAAATTTCTTCATCCCACAAAGACAAATGCAACCTAGAATGATTAACATAGTATTTATCATTTCAACCAAAGTCCTATTTTTCTTTTCCTTTGTTCCATTTTGTTGCGATATGTATCGTGTTGTAACTTGATAAATTATTCCATGAGTATTACCCAATTGAATAAACTCAATTGGGTAATATTCACCACCTTATTAGATCATAGGACTTTGATTTTTCGATATTGTTGAGTTTTAACTTCTGCTTTAAAAATAAAAAAAATTATCGAATACTTCATCTTTACTTTTAAGTAAATATGTATATGCATATTTAGAGTAATCATCGATAAAAGTTAAAAAAATATATATTTCCTCCTCGAGTGACATTACTCTTCATATCATATATATCACTATGTATAAGACCAAACATTTCAGATGCCTTCTCAACAGATTCAAATGACTTTCTAGTTATCTTAGATTAAGCACAACTTTCACATTTATCATAATGGTCATTTTTATAATCAGAAATTAATCCTAGATTAGTCATATTTTTTATACTTCTATAATTACCATGACCTAATTTATTTTGCTATAAAGAAATATAATCAACCATATAAGCGGAATTAATATCATTTATTATATTAAATTTGATCATGTTGTTACAAAAGTGCCCTTTGCCAATAAACTGACCATTCTTGTATAAGACAAGCTTATCCGACTCATACATAATTTTGAAAACTCTATTATTGAGATGGTCTCCAGATACAAGATTTTTACACATTTTCGGTACAAGAAGTACAACAATTAAAGTAAGAACCTTCTCAGATGTCAATTTTAATTCCATTGTGCCATTTCCAATTACTTTTGTGCAGAGGTTATTCACCATTTTTACTTGATTTCCAATGATCTCTTGATATGTTTTGAAAAGATAAAGATCTTTGCATATATGAAAGGTTTCACCTGTATCTAACCACCATCCACTTTCATTATCCATAGAATTTGCTTCGCACACCATTGCAATAAGTTCTTCGACATTGTTGATTTTCTTTACCACTTTTTATCCCTTAAATGTCTTCTTTTTAAGTCGACATTCTCGAGAAAAATGACTCAGTTTGTCACAGAAGTAACATTTACCTTTCTTCTTTTTATTTTCTCCTTGGTTCTTGAAATTTGAATCATTCTTTGGTTTGAGTTTAGAATCTTTAGTATTTTTGGATGTTTGATCGTCAACCATATTTGCCTCATAGTCATTATCACTTTGATCTTCCTTCTTCTACCGAATACGAGAATCTTCTTCAATACGAAGATGGTGAAGAAAGGATTCAACCGTGTATGTTTTTTTTTATCATGATTAATTTTCTTCTTAAATTCATTCAAAGCGGAAGGAAGTTTTGAAAAAACCACCCCCACCTGAAATTTATCTTGAATGTTTATTCTAGTTGGTGTAAGATCATCAACTATTTGTTGGAGTTCATGGGCTTGCACAACAATAGATTTATCATATGTCATTTTTTTAATTCATATAGATGGAAATAAGAAACTTATGGCTACTCACTTCCTCATTTTGAGATTTATTCTCCAGTGCCTTCCATAATTCCTTTATCGTATGAATCATCCAGTGTGTACTATCAACAGTTTTAGATAATGTATTAAGAATGTGTTCGCGACACGTAAACTCATTCTTTCCTCTTCACATATTTTTTCTTGATATCTTCGGTGTTTTTGGGTGGGATTTCGAGAATAGGTTCAAGCCTGACATCAAGAATATCTGCCAGTTTGAGAGATGTGAGAAAGAACATGATTTTCCTTTGCCAATGGGTGAAATTTTTTCCATCAAAAAGATCCATTTGAACCAAATCTTGACTCATAAATTGATTGTATTGTGCTACCGTTCCTACCATATTTTTATAAGAATATTGCCTAATACTATTAGAAATTTATGACGGAGTAATAATAAAATAAATTATGAATTCGAGTTATTGCATGGCACGTTATAGGAATGTTATCTTTTAGGTAATATTTCCCCCCTTTAGGATCAAAAGCAGGAGTACACAATGGCGTTTGTAGCCATTTTGGTGGTTGTTCTTGGACAGTCACATTTTTCCAGGTGCGTGAATCAGCAGATCAAGTCTTTTCGAAATTCTTTCGATCGCATCGTCCAGATTTGTCATCTCATCGTAAGCGAATGGACGCACCCTATACGAATCACCATGAGTCAATCCAACGGTTCACATCAATTTTCTTGGGTTGTAACATCCTTTTATCAGTTCAATTAACCATAACCGTCGATCTGGTTGGCTTTGAAAAACTTAAGGCTCCCATGCTCCGAGTGACGATGCACATGTGCCAAGTGCCAATTGTGCCATCAAAGCATCCAATGCGCCCTAAGTCGCCCAATTGTCCTTTTTCGCGTTGCGCGAACACGCAAACGCACGCCTCATCTCGTAATTGGTGGTGCTTTGCACCATCACAAAGCACTATAGCATAACCTATTTGACTAGAAGACTAATAATCATCTTTTGTCTTGTGATTATATACCCTTCACTTTCTTGTAAAGTTTCTATGTAGGACATTTAAATCACACCCAACTCATTTATACCCACTTTCTTTAGCTCTCGGTTTCTACTACAAGACCCAATTTAAAATCCTCAAAATAAAACACTCATTTACATAATATTAGTACTAAATTATACGCCAAAATTAAAACTCAATAATATAATTTAATTAATAAATTATATTTGAAATTTCAACAAAGTTTTGGGAGGTTCTTCAAGTATTTTAGTCTCATAGGGTTTTCAACGTGAAGGGTGTTACCTTCATCATTTTAATGTCACGTTTGTCTCTATTGCTACAAGGTAAATTTTTATTTAAATCTCCTAGTGGAAATATATTCTTAGAACTTGTAACTATAATGGGTTTTTCATATTGTTCTAAATCCGAATAAATAGGTAAATTTTGTCCTAAAATAATCTTCTTAAAAAGCATTAGTTTATCTAAGATCTTTAACTAAGTAAAAATATGAAGAAGATATGGCATCTAGAAGTTATTTTGAACCCCTCTCAAGGACTTCTCGCTTGAAGTAGAATCAATGACATAATAAATATATAAGAGTGTGAGACTCTCGACGATAGCTACCCAACTAAAATTATTTTTAATTAAGAATAAATATTTTCCTTTAATTCAAATTTGGGTAAAAGTTAATCTTAATGTCTAAATGATATAAATGTGATTTACCAAATTGATGTCTTTGTTAGCATCTATTCATTACTCACATAAAGGAACTAAAATGCATAATAGTAAATCATACACTTGAGACAAGGTAACCCCCATAAGGAGAAAAAATCACGGGTTAAACCGACACCTTACACTCATATTTATAAAGAATCATAAGAAGGGAAGAGTAACTTACAAACTTGAATCTTTCGTACACTAAATTATACACAACTTCCATAACCAAAATTTTCCACCATGTGGAAGTAAGAGCAAGTATTGATCTCTCTCTAACCATTTGCCACGTTGTAGGTGTGTACCTTCATTTATAATGTCGCATTTAAATTTTTTTTAAAAATACTATTTTAAAGTTAAAGATTGACTTTTATCCAAGTAAATAAGATCAAATAGAAGCTAAAGACTAACATCTAGAATATGAGAGTATATCTTATCGGTTGATGGTGTAGAAAATGTTTAGTCTCGACTTAAAAATCTCACAAAATATTTTTCAAGCTCGAAAGAAGTATATATTCAAGAACAACATATTTTTAGTATGAAATTATTACTTTCTATATTCAAGAATGAATCAAAAGTTTTGAAGAACAAAAAGAATACGAGTGAATATATTCTCTCAAATTTGATTGGGCGTGATTTCAAGATTTTTTTCCTTTTGTCTTTCTTCAAGTTGGAAGAATGTTGGCCACATGATTTATATAGCTAAATGGAGGACACTAGGGTGGATTATAAATTATGTATCAAACATACAAAGTTCTAAGGGTCAATTTTGTCTACGATAAACCAAATATTTTTTTCTTGACATGCTTTCCAAAGATATCTTTTAGAACTATCACTCAAAAAATGTGTACAAAAAAGTACTAGTCTGTTTCTTACAAGTTTGTTGTAGAAAACTTATGCTTCGGTATAGCTAACCTGAAGCGAAGCATGTCATAGAAAAATATATGAATTTTGCACTTAGATCAAGTGTGGAAGTGATGAGGCTAGACTGCATCGAAGCACAACAAGGAAATTTTTAGTTTTTCTTCCAAAAATTTAATAAATACTTTTGAGCTAAAATCCAAACAATGTTTTATTCTACCAAGTGGCATACATATTTTAGAATACATTCAACATGAATTTTCTTAAACTCCAAACAATGTTTTGGCTTATTCTGTGTTTGGACAAAAGTTTTTGATTCATAGTTTAGGACTTTAGTATGTTGACCTTTCAATCCTATGATTTGTTTTTTGAAGAGGTATCGGCTAAGTTAGAAGATCTACTTCACCCTGTCGTGTTTTTTTGCTCTTTTTTATCTTCACGTTTCAAGGATCTCTTACGTAAGAATGCATACATGATTTGATTTTTGGACATATTTATATTTAGTTGCCAGGTTTTTATAAAATTAATTTTAATTTTTTTTTTCTTTTTTTAATATTTTTTAGAAGAAAAATATTTTTTGAGACCCTGTTATAACGACATTGTGTATGTCGTTCGAATGAGATATGATACCTCATTAAAACAACTTCCAATAAACTTGAAATGAATCATCTTTGGACTTCACCGTAATGTCTTTGGATAGCTCTTTGGATGCTAGAACGAGACGAAATACTTCATTCGAACGATTTTCAAAGTCGTTTGATCGAGTTAACAAATTTTTGTTAGTTTTGAGATTTTCCAAATTGATTTTCACCCTTACCTCATTTTTGGAAAACCTCCTATAAATATGAGTGTGAAGCAATAGTTTTATAAGAGTGAAAATCTTATAATTAGAGTTCCCAAACTCTATAATAAAGTTCTCAAAAATCCTAGTTTACACCCAAGTTGTTCAGGATCCAAATATTCATCATATGATGCTTTAATATCACATTTTGGGCACAAAGGTTTATTCTCCATATCATTGTGAGAATTATTTCATATTGAGGACCCCATATTTTCTCTTTACATACGGTGGTCTCCTTTCTTGTGGTGTTGCAGTGAAGAAGCGGTGGACTGTGTTGTTTGATCTATTGACGGTTGCTGAAGTTATTTGGTAAATGCCGAGGTGTGTGTGGACTTACACATTATGGATATGCACAAGTGGACTCTTGGGTGTCATTGTGCGTAGGTTGAAATAACTAAGAGTGTACTTTCTAGGCATTAAGTCATTGTGTAATTCTACGGTGATGTCGTTTGTAATTCCATATATAGTGAATTTGAGTGGCTAGGCCATCTGAGATTTTTTCCATTGTGGGTTTTCCTCGAACATCAGGCATTATGTTTGATTTACTTATTTTATTCTGCATTCGTCTAGATGTATGTTCATGTTATGAAAAAAATGGGTTAATCCATTTAATCACAACGTGTTTAAAATTGGTGCAAAGTTTTACGTTGGGTTAAATTGTTTAAGTTTAATATTTAATTTGAAAAAAAATAAAAATTGGCTTTTGTTTAGACCATTTTGTATATATCCGTACTTCTCAATAATAACAATGTTTTGCATCATTTATTTGACATCCCACAAAAAATACCCACAAGGTTATGGAAGTGAATGATGTCGACATGAAGATGATGAAGTCCGGTGAATAAGCATTGACTTGAAGCTTTGTTGGAAGGAGCTGTTGGACTAAGAAACAAAGTTGGTTTTGGAAACAGAATTAGACAACCAAACAATTCGAGGGAACTCAATAATTCATCTACTCTTACAATCTCTCCCTTTTTCTATTTTGTGACAAAATAAACAAAACAAAATATTACAAGCAAATGGAATAAATCTACCACCTATGACACAACTTACCCGAACAAAGGCACAAAGATAAAATAACAACTTTCAAATATCACTTGTACCTATTTCCTGTCACACACTACAAAACATATCAAGATACCATTGTGTAATCTAAAAACAGTGAAAGCATAGCATTAACATGAAATAAATGATATGGAAATGTAAAGCTTTCATCAAATTATAAAATGCTAAATCTATTGCCTTAAATAAACTCTCCCCAAGATGTTAGCATGAAACTGTCCTCCCCTAGGAAGTAAAATGTATGAGTAAAACCTTAGAGCAAAATATTCTCTCCCCTTAATATATAGTTATCTCTCTTATATTACAAATTGATTCTCCCCTTATATCATAACATATATCCCTTTGGAAAAATTCTCACCCTTTTGTCATGGAATTCACAAGGTAAAGCTAAAATGATTAAGAAAAGGAATCAATAATAACATCAGAAATTAAACTACATACTATTTGGAATGAAAAAAAGACAAAATACAAAGCATGATATTAATCACCATAACCACGAGGAGAAGAAAGTAATAGCAGATATGAATCGCGTGATCTATATAAAGGCATAAAGGATTAATAATGATATATAAGATAAATATAAAAAATAATCATTAATAAACAGCAAAAAATGTTTTCAACACCATAATAAGTACTACAAAGAGCATAGGATTATAATGAACAATATTTGATTTGTTATTAGATGAGATATTTTAAATTTTAGATCTTAAGTCATAAATTGGTTTTGCAAGGAGGCACATGCATATTTCTACCAAATGAGAATAACTCTTAGACCAAACTTGATAAGTAAAAAAGAATAAGCAATATTATGACACACATAAAATTTTTAGTTATGGCAATGTTCATCATCTAGAAATAGTTATCTATAAAAGGATAATAACATGATGAGATGATTAACTAAGAGCATAAGATCATAATATCATATCTCGTTTGTGTAAAACAAAAACAATGAACATCATTTAGAGAAATGTCCAAGCTCAACTTTAATTGATAATTATGAATTATATAACAAAATACTCAAAGACTTAACTCAAGTTAAATATCCAACACCATTTTAAAAGCATTTTCAACTATCATTTTCCCCTTAATAAGAAATTTTGGTTAACACCTCTTTGTCGAACCATAAAATACAAGTTATAGGATATATAAACTATGATATAAAAGCTAAAACTCCTAGAAATATTACTACAAGCTCAATCATGCAAACAACCGATGAAGTTACAAGATAATAAAATCTAAATAATTCATGAAGATTAAGGTTAAAAGAGGATGCAAGGCCGACATAAAAAAATAGACAAAGATGAAAATACCCTATTATAGAAAGAATTATAACACACGTGGATCAACAAAATATCAACTGCATACGATAGTCCTCATCACATATAATTGGAATAACCAAACAAAACATCATTATCAAGATAATCCTAAATATGGTATATCAAAAAGATAATCATGATATAAAACTCTCATATAGGAATTAAAAGAAAATAGCCTAATATTAGGTGCATATAATCGGATATGAAATTTTAACAAGATTATAAAAAAATATTTTGAGTTTTTCAAAATATACCAACAAAGAAAAAGACACAAAAGATAAACCCTAAATAGAATCACAAGAGGCCTAAGGACATAACATCATAAATTATAAAAATTACTTGGCAGTCACAGATACTCTCTAACTACTAGAGGTGTATGGAGCCAAAGTATGGTCTCGTTTGGTCTTTAGGGCAATTCTATCCCAAAAGTCTTTCCTGATCCACTCACAGATCACTCAGGTTTTTTTATGGATATGTATGAGGTAGTTAATGGGTTTAGTTAGAGGTATAATGGGTTTATATTTTCCTCTATTCTTATGATACTTCCTTCGTCCTTTATTTTATTTCCCTTTCTACCAACGAAATTGTTTCTTTCCTTACCATTAAAATGCATCAGTTGTTTCTTAATAAATCAGTAAAATCCACTAAGTGATCCTATCCTTTGTAATGGTTGAAAGATTAAGTATTGATCATATTAACTTTAGCTGGTGCCTTAGAAACAATATGAGGATTGTGTTGAATTCTATTGAACTGAAAAAAAATCCTTCAAATGACCTTTATTTTCGTAAAAAGAGAAAAATAGATAGGTATCTTCTTACAAACTTGATCTTGTTTCACATTTCCAGTCTTTGTAGAAGTATTAGTAAGAATTATAATGTAGTCGTTAATGGATGACACTTTAACAATACATGCCTCAAACTTGTTAATGCCTAATCTAGATTTATCATTAACTGATTGGGTTGGTTCAATAAACATCTTGCCCAACGTATTCGATCTCTCTTTTAACTCAACTTAAAAGTAGTGGCTTATAGAGTAATTTTTATAATTGATCCACTTTATTTTATTTAGCTTATCCCGTTACACCCCACTACACCTTTATGACAACTTCCACGTATTCGAAGAGATGAAGTTGATTATGTTTGGAAAATTGAATATCGCAACAATATTTAGAAGAGTTCTGAGGTGGTTTGGAAAAGATTTTAATTACCCGAGGTTATTTTTAAAATGTTTGCATTTAAAAGTTATCATAATATTTTAAAATTATTTTTGAAAGATTTTTTTTAAAAAACTCGCTAACTCATTAGAGAGAGAATTGGTATGTCATTTAAATGAGTTTCGTAGTGTCATAATAATAAGGTTCCTTCGTTCGAATGACTTCTGGGTTCGCTCTAGAAATGTCGTTTGAAGTTTCGTTGGAAGCCATTCGAACGAGAAAGGGTACATCATTCAAACGAGGTGGAAGTTCGTTCGAACGAGTACACATGTTTTTATTTTTTAAATAATATCTTTCTAGATCTCTAATGTGTATCTCTTTGTAACAACTTTACCTATAAATAGAGATGTGGAACTAGACTTTTTTCTCAAGACTTTTTAGAGTTCTTTTATGATCAAAATTTATATTTCTTTCATACAAACCCCTTAGATCTTTAAAGATCTCTTTTTCAAATAAAAAAATAACACAATAAATGTTCTAAAACCCATGTAGAGATTTTTTTTTATTGTTTATTTGTGGAGTTATGGCTTTACAGTTGAAGAAGAAAGGAATGGAGATTTTTGAGGCTGATCGGTGGATACCGAGGCAAGTCTTCTTGCTGTGGGCTGTGTTGGATTGTACTATTTTTCGTTAAAGAATTTAAGACCCTACCGCATTATACTTAATGGATCTGTAACTAGTCTATAAGTCATCAAGTGTTTGTCTTTTCTTAAACAGTGCTAAACTAAAGGTTTTGCCCAAAAGGAATTTTCCTCAAATTCTTCTTCTTACTTTTTGGTTTGGATTTTGGGGTCATTATTTTACTGCACCTTCACTTTAAATTAAATCAAGATAAAATTTGATAAAAGGTGAATTTTTTTATGTGGCCATCTCGGGGCCTCCCTTTTCGGATTTCCTTCAGTGCGTACATGGGGTTTGCACCCTTTCTCGGGGCGCTCGGTCGTTATTAATATGGGAGATAATGTGTATTTATAGAGTCATCAACCTATTTTGCACAAAACAAGCAAAAGAAATGTCGCTACCTTGAGATAACGGCATCAAGGATAATATTAATTCTTATGAAACCAAGTATTTCAAAGGTCTGGGGACTAATCTACGAAATGGGAAGATGTTAGGCACCCATCCCGCCCTTTCATTCTCTCATGTGCGTGTATTAATCTTCTCCTATTAAACTCTGTGAAGTTTGTGCTCATGTGCATAATATAGATGAAGAATGAAATCATTCAACTCGCGTCATTGAAAAGGACGGAGTGAATTCATCCTAAGGAGTGTTACCAAAAATTAGAATTCAAAATATTATATGAGTGTTTATCGAATCACAAGTCGCTATGGAAGAGAAAATGTGTATATCAGATGAAACATAAGCATGTAAAAATATGAAATCATAAAGAACAAATATATATATATATATATACACACACACACACACACACACACACCAGGACACCTACGTAGACCATAGGGCATCAAAGTCCATGTAGTTCGAAGATAACATAAGGTGGGGTTTAATCCATAAATCCAAATGGAGTATTTCTCTTATGTGTGGGTGTAGGGAAAAACTTTCTTTAAGACTGAGAATGTGAAGTGACAATCCCTCTTTTCAAATGTATAAATAAACCCTTTTTTTCTTATTTTTTTATGAAAATAGAGTATGTGCAAATACTACTAATAAAGGTTTGAGATTAATATACGTGATGTAATGAAACAAAATGAAAAAGTAGAAATAAAGCAAATAATACTAAAATGAGAGAATTAGAGAAAAGGATGGAGAATCGGACCTCCTTATGGACGCTTGATGTTGATCTTGGATGTAGATATGTTGATCTTGCAATGGTACGGAAGTGGTATGGTTAGGTGGGGGGAATATACCAACTGAGGCATGAAAGTGATGGAAGGGAAATGTGGGGAAATGGTTTTTTAGGAAAGGAACAGCTCTGAATTCGAGAGAATGTTCTTTGAATTGCTGAGAGGTATGTTCAAGGGTGCTTTTCAAAGTGAGATCATGGCCTCTATTTATAGAACCAAGGGGTCTACCGATCGACATGGTTATAGATCTGCCTATCTGCACAACAGCTTAGGCACAATGCCTATATATAGGGTCCCTGGGGTGCCATTTTGTAGTCCGAAATAATTTTTTTTTAAAAACAATCGTAAAACGCAACTCATAAGTTCGAATTACGCACGTGGTGGACTGTTGGAAGGGTTACTCAGAGCCCTTTAGGAATCCATTGAGCCAAACTTGGGTTCGGGAGTTGATCGTGCAAATAAGGCCCGGAAGCTCCCATTGGTCACTAGATAAAAAATTTTTGGAGGAAAACGGATCGTTCGTCTGAACCATAAGGCCAATTCATGCACAGGATGGACCATTGGAAAGGGTATTCAGTGCCCTTCAAGATTTCATTCAAATTCGTTCGGTTCAGAGAGTTGAACAAGGTCAAATGGGGTATAAAAGTTCCCGGTGAACCTTAGACGTAAAATTGATCGTTCGTTCGTACCGTATGGCTAATTCGTGAACGAGTTAGACCATTGGAAAGGAGATTTAGAGACCTTTGATTTTTCATTGAGCTTCGCTCAAGATGGAGATTTAACCGAATTCTAACGCGGCTCGGGAGCGCCCAATGACTTCTAGATCAATTTTTAGGGTAAAAAGGATCGTTTGTCCGAATTGTAAGGTTGATAGGTGCATGGGGTGGACCGTTGGAAAGGAGATTCAGACCCTTTGAATATTTATTGAGATTCATCTCAAGAAAAAGAGTTGACCAGAGTCAAATAGGGCTTGGGAGTGCCCATTGGAATCTAGATCAATTTTTGGGGTAAAGTGGACCATCATCCGAACTATGTGGCTGATTCATGCACAAGACACACCAGTAAAAAAATAATTCATAGCCCTTCAAATATTTACCGAGCTTATTCTAAAAAAATAGAGTTAAATGGAGTTAAACAGAGCTCGAGAGCACCCAATGACCTCTAGATCAGTTTTTAGAGTAAAACGGATAATTCGTCTGAATTGTAGGACTGTTGGGAAAGGGATTCAGATCCCTTTGAGGATTTATTAAACTTTAGCTCAAGAAAGATAGTTGACCTAAGTCAAATGGGTTATGTGAATGCCCGGTGGCCTCTAAATCAGTAGTTGGAGTACGACCTATGATTTATGATGAACGGGTGAGTGCTATGGACCTAAGGAGGTGGATAGTGAGGGTCCTAGGATGGGGTGTCTACAGAGAACCCCTCTATGGGTGAGCTTGGTAAAAATTAAGGTCTTTGAATGATAGACACCTCGTTGACTTTAGGGAAGAGGATTCTAGGCCAATTTTGCAGAGCTAGAGGGAGAGGATGATCGATTCAGAGGGTCAAAGACAATTTTGAGGACCTAAAGAGACAAGGATGAATGATTTAGAGGGTCGAGGCCAATTATAATGACCTAAGGATGACCAATTCAGGTGGTCAAAGAGGTGTTAAGTTTGATTCTAAGGGGCTAGGGTGACCATTTCAGCGAGTCGAGATCAATTCTGAGGACCTCAGGAGACGAAGATGACCTATTTAGTGGATGAAGGTCAATTTTGAGGACCTAAGAGGACGATGATGATCGATTCAATGGGACGAGGTCAATTCTGATAACCTAAAGTTATGCTAGGCATGACCAAATATGTGGGCCGAGGTTAATTATGAGAACCTAAAGTTATGACGACCAATTCTATGGGCCGAGGTCAATTCAGAGGACCTAAAGATGGGACGACCGACGTCAAATCTGAGGTCCTAAATTTATGAAAACCACTTTTATGGGCCGAAGTCAATTATGAGGAGCTAAACTTGTGATGACCAATTCTGCGAGTTGAGGTCAATTCTGAGGACCTAAGGTTGTGATGACCAATTTCGCAGGTCGAGGTCAATTTTGAGGACCTAAGTGGTGATGAACAGTTCTTATGGCCGAGGTTAACTATAAGGACCTTGAGTTGTGATGATCGATTCTGTGGGTTGAGGATAATTTTGAGGACCTTGAGTTTTGATGACCAATTCTGCGAGCCAAGATAAATTCTAAAGATATGACGATCGATTCTGTGGATCAAGGTCAATTCTAAAGAATATAGGTGTGATGACCAATTTTGCACATAGAGGTCAATTCTGAAGACCTGAGTTATGACAACCAATTCTACGAGTTGATGTCAATTCTGAGGACCTAAAGTTGTGATGACCAATTCTGAGGTCAAGTTGCGACGATCGATTCTGAGGGTCGATGTCAATTCTGAGGACCTTGATTTGTGACGACTAATTCTAAGAGCCGAGGTCAATTTTGAGGGCTTAAAGTTATAATTTGGATGGGGATAACTCCATTGGGGAAGGCATGAAGGACTTTGACGTAGGCACACCTTTCATTCCACTGGAGATGGTGTTGACTCAAAATTCTGCTGGGGAATGTTAAGTTTTGAGCTTTTTACTGGGGAATTGTAGTAGACTTGGATGCGGGCACATAATTGGTTCAGCTGTGGAGTCTGCTAGGAATAAGAGTGTAAGATTAATCCATCTTGGAATTTCAAGAGTCTGTAAGGGGCTTAGTGATCCAAAAATAATTTTCTTAAGGGAAAATGATGTTCCACATTTTTCATGAATTTTTGGAATTTTTTCTGGGAAATTCCAGGAGTTTTCTAGCAGTTTTTGTACATAATTTTAAGGGGACTCCTGATAGGCAGGCCTGTAAAGGTTCCAATCGACAAAGGGCATGGTCTCCTGGGCTTCTATAGGAAGAGGAAAAGGCAACTCCCTACTCACAGAGTTAGGAGGTTGTCAATGGGCAGGTCCCTTAGCCTTCTATATTAAGGGGCGACCCCTCTTTATTTTTCACATCTTCAAGTTTTTGAACCTTCTGCTTTCTCTCTCTAAGAGTTTTTCTTAAGTCTTCTCTTCTTGAAATCTTCAAATGGATGGTACTTCAAGTGATGTTTACAATAACGAGTGGCCGGAGGTTGACAACTGGGCTGGCCTAAAGTTGTAGTCTGCGGTGCCCCTTGCGTTTGGTAATGAGAATGCTTTTAACTTGTTTGAGCCAGTTGTTGATGAGGTTAATTTTCAACTTTTATGATTTCTTCTTGGCATATTTATTTATTGAATGGATATAAATTCTTTATTGGGGATGCAGGTTACTTTTACCCCTGGGGGGTCTCTCTACGAGACATATGGGTTACTGTCATGGATGTACATATGTGGAAACTGGTGGATCATAAGTTTGGGTACATCTGGTCACTCAGAGAGAGGGTGGTGAGGAAAATAGTGGTGGAGGAGGTGGTTGTCCCACTGTCAGCACCCTCATGTATATGAGGCCGGTGAGGGAGATGTACGATGATGCCAAGGCTCTAGCAATGATAGGTAATTACTATACACATTACTCGGATATGGTGGCCAGTTACAATTATTTGGACTTCATGACGTGTTGGTTGATGCCCTCTTATATCTATAATGTGGAGAATATGCCTCCACTCACCAACTTTTTGGGTAAGGGTACTAGTGTACCATTGGGATTGGTTCATAGTACGGGTGGTGGTACGTTGACTGTGGCAGCGACGACAGAGGAGGCTCTATTGATTCAGGTTACTCTCCCTTCTTGTAATTTTTGACTGAGTTGTCGGGAGTCATTAAGTGTGCCTTACCATCCTCATGCATCAGCGTCTGGGTTGACGAGGCTTACAAATGAGGCCCTCTGACCTGAGGTATATTCCTTATCGTTTTCTTTTATGTTTACATTTATTCTTTCTTTACTCTTTACTGTTTGGCTCGTCTTTTTTTGTTTCTCTTTGCTCGCAGTATGTTCGGGTGCTGACCAACTGGCTGCGGGACATCAAGGAATGGATGGCCTCCATGTCTGATTATATAAATAAGTCTACCCCTTCCTTCTTGGTGTCATCTTCCACCTCAGATAAGGATTCTGGCTCTGGGAATGGAGGGTTTACCTCTCATCGCAAGGGAAATCATGTACACCGTGGAGGTTGAGGGTATGAGGGGAAGGTTGATAATTCGGGCAAAGTTCCATTTGTATTTTTTATTTTTCCCTGCAAAAATGTAATCGTGTAACAATATATATGAAAGGAATGCTTTTTTGTATTTTTCTTGATTTAGCGACCTATACTATTTGCACTTTTAATTTTCTGCTGAGATTGTTTTATTTTATGCAAAGATAGAGATAAATATGAAAATATTAATGAAAGGTAAAATGTTTATTTTTTATAAAAGGAGAGTAAGAATAATTAATTCGGGGGTTAATATTTCTTTTCAAATATTTTTTTTAGTTTTGAACAAAAAAGGAAAAAGATTTTTGAGCAAGAATTTATTTTGCTAAGGCAAAGATGAGAATGAAAATGATTTAAATGAAAATATTTAATAGAAAAAAGGGTAATAAAAAGTAATGACCTGGGGGTAAGTTTTCAAAATAAGGATTTAAAAAAATTGATTTTGGGAAAAAAGGAAAAATGGAATTTTCTAACATGGAGGGGGGGGGGGGTGCCGATCAACATACCCATTGACCTGCATATCGGCATAGGGATCAATTTAAATCACTCCTAGGCGTTGATTGCACTTTCCTACATACTAGTGTACTTATGTAGGGTTGTGGGTTAAACGGAATTCCAAAAAATTTATTTTTTGCATGGATTTTTAGGTATAAAAGGAGAGTGTATGGGGTGTGTTTTTTCACCAACACTGATATTTCTTATTTTTCTTTTTCTTTCTCTATTCTCTATTATCCAAATGGATCTTCTAATGTACGAAGAATTCTCTTATTATCCTGAAGGCTTAGAGGCCATGTGCCTCTACAATGTTGATTATGATACTTTCAGCTTGCGTCGAGTTTCTCTGAGGCATAGTTGAGCCATAGATTGAAACTTGCTAGTAATGACAGTATAATTTTGGTACCATGACGACCATGTCTTCTTGTTTTTCCTAGATGAGGATTGTCCTACCTATAAGGAATTCTCAGTAATGTTGACAGTTGGCCCCAGTTTTGCGGCGACCGTGCCTAATTTTTCTTGTTCTCCTCGAGCATTTCTGGCAGATTTTCTCTCTATTTTCCTTTCAATGAATCGACCGTTGGTTCATGGAAGGACCATTTCTCTTTTTAAAGTTATGCATTTGTCAAAGGGGCTTTGAATATGCTCGCTTTTCCAAATCAATTACTTTGGGCCAGACTTTGAGGCTATTACTGGTGACAAAGGACTTGACAGTTGATCCCCAAGTGGCTATGATAGCGACACCACCGTAGTCTTGCGATAGTGGTGCTGGCGGAGACCCTAAACTAATTCGATGCTTGGAAGGAGGGACGATCTAATTTTCTATGGGGAGCCCAGGCATGTTTTTCATATGACTTGCTAAGAGGTTTCATCTAGTAGCCCCTCCCGATTATCCCTTGGTGGGTGTGCCTAACTTCTTTGTCTGACCTTTTTTCAGTTTTGGGCCATCGATAAAGAAATGGGTCAACTAGTTTGTGGATCCCAAAGCTCGGTGTCCTCATTGGTCGGTTCCATGGTGAGGGGACTTGCAGCCTATTTTGCAGTGAAAAGAGTACCGATACGTGTGGTTGGTTGGCCTCCGTCAGACCTCATTTTATTTCCCTTGGTTTCTTCTATTCCAAGATGGGTGGCAATAAATAGTGTATCCTCGCATAACGAACTTCTTTCGAATGAAATACCTAAATGAATCATTGCGGATGATACTTGGTTCCTTGTGGCGGTGCCCTCGACTGTCTAACCGTCTGTCATAATCTGTAGGAGGGGCCTGGCAAGTGTTTGGGGACTACCTGAAGTGATGGTGGAAGTGGGTAGTGGATAATACTATGGAGTAAGAGACTGGGAAAGGGTGTCTTATTGCCTTAGACACCATAGATGAGGGTAGTGAGGTTTCGTCTAATCTTATCAGGGCGTATCGCTCCATAGAGCACATACGGAGTGTTAACCAGGAATGGGAGACTTAGGGACCTCCAGGGGAAGAAAATGATGATAAGGTGAGACCGTCTGGAAGTTGAGGACAATGTCTATGAAGCTGGGGTAACATTTTATGGAGATGGGATAATTTGTGTTTTGGGTGATTTTAGTGTTTTCCTGTGGGGGGCGGATAATTTTTTTGAACCTGATAGGGATTAGGTAGTTTTGTTTAAGATGTTTTTTAGTGAGAAATGGTGGTTTATCTTACCTCCTTTCATTGATACTTCATGTAACGGTGAAGTATTACCTCATTGAGAATAAAAATAATTTTGATCATATTTTGTTATGTCTTTTGATGAGTTTTTCATTTGAATTATTTATACCAATCGAAAAGGAATTTTGTTCAAAAGAATAGCATTTTGTGCAAGAAAGGGAACGTGCCCATGTATAGGGTATGGGCTGCCTACATACCTCTAGGAGGTTTTGAAATTTTTTATGACTTTCATTTTGAAAAGAATTGGTTTTATAGGATCAGGTTCCATATAGTTCTACGTAGGAGGAAATGAAGATATTTCTTTTTTTAGAATAGAAGGGGGATGAGAAAAGTCATAGCGCGTCGAGATTTTGGACATTGGGTAAAATTTCTTGAGATGGTTCAGGTTGAGTGGATGTGTCATCTCTTCTCCATCGCGGTCTATGAGCATGGAGGCGTCGCCTGACAGAATTTTCTCAAAAATGTAGGGGCCACTCCAATTTGGTTTGAACTTCCCTCTAGGGTCCCAGATGGGTTCTATGATCTCCTTGAGGCCATAGTTTCCTTTCTGGACGCTACGATCCTTACATTTTTGATTGAATGATCACGCTATCTAGTAATAGTACCCCTGTATATGGTATAGTTCCTAAACTGTCTTTTTATCCAAGAGTGAAAGTTCATCATAGCGATTTTGATGCTAGTCTCCTTCGCTAACTTTGTCCTCGATCATGACATGCAAGGAAGGTAATTCAATCTCAATGGGGAGAAATAATTCCATGTCATACACTAGAGAATAGGGGTAGCCCTAGTAAATTTTCTAATACAAGTGAGGTAGCTCAAGAGGGCATACGGGATTCGATCGGCCTAATCTATGCAACTCTCGATCATCTTCCTGATGATGGTTTTAATCTTTTGTTGGTGACTTCGACAGTATAATTGGTTTGGGATTGGTAAGGAGAGAACTTGTGTCTCTGAATCCCATACTCGTCGACCAGTTATGTGATATCAGCCTCAAAGTGGAGTCCATTATTTGATACTAACTCATGGGGAACCCCGTATAGGCAAATGATGTTCTTTATAATAATTGTGGCCACTTTCTTGGTATTCAGCACTGCGTATAACTCAGCTTTGACCCGTTTGGTGAAGTAATAAATGGCGACCAAGATAAACTCATGACCGTTGAAATATTTGGGACTAACCTTACCTAAATGCCCCAAGTGGAGAAGGTTCAGGGATATATCATTTTATAGTTCTTGAGGAGGCAAGTGTTGGATATTTGCAAACTATTAGAATTTGAGGCTTCTGCGAACATAGGCAGTGCAATCTTGAACCATAGTGGTACAGTAGTAACATTGACGAATCAGTTTCTTGGAAAGTATATGATCGTTCATATGGGGCCCACATTCCCCATTATGGATCTTTTGCATCATTCCTTGAATATTAGCCCCTGCTATGCAAAGCAAATGGGTTATATAAAATTTTCTCTTGAAAAGCGCTTTATCGCAAATGATGTATTGTGATTCCAATTTGCAAAGGGCAAATGACCTTTCTTATCTGAATCTTGGGATACCTTCCATGTTTGAGGAGGCGCCAAATGTCATAATACCATAACCCTACCATATCGGAGTCTTCCTTAGTGACGAGCTCAATATGGTAACGGTAGGTGGGCATAACCTATTTCTAAACTAGGAAAGGGGCCATTATAATTGCCTCGAGCGTTTTGACCATGGAGTCTAGGGTTGCAAGGGCACCGTCCAGGTTGTTCTTTATACGAGGTAGGTAATGGAAGGTGACATATCCGAATTCAGAGGCGAGCTCCTCTTGGTGGGCATGGAAGGGTAGAAGCTTCTCTTATTTGACATTCCATTTTCTGAGGATTTGGCCGACGATGAGGGCAGAGTCTTTATAAATGTCTAGGTGCTTAATACCTTGAGAAATGGCGATATTGAGGCCTACAGTGCATGCCTCATACTCAGTTATGTTATTCATTTCAATTTGATGGCAATGGGGGTGCGAGAGTCATCAGAGGCAATCATGAGTATCTCAATGTCGTATCCTTTATTATTGGTAGCTCCATCAAAGGACAATTTCCATCTAAGTTCTTCTTGAGAGATGCAGAGGATGTCTTCATCTAGGAATTAAGAGACCCAAATATCGGTTCCTTCTATAGGATAATCATCATGGTAGACAAAGATGGCTCTCCCTTTCATAACTTTCTACGTGTCATGATAAGCACCCAAAATTATCTATTTTATACCCCGAATAGATGCGTTTTAGACACTCATTTTAATTAAAAATGGTTATATGTCGTATTTTTTTCCAGGTCAATCATCAGTCGCAACATCAAATAATGTTAAATCAAGTCAATTGCGACACAATAGCGGTCAAAAGCATGCATTGAAGAAATCAAAGGGACCGTTAAGTCAGAAGTCTCGTTGAGGTTGCTCCGAAGAGTTTCGAGGTCCCAAACCCTATCCCCAGACCATCACCCGAGCCTGTGTGTGTTGAGTTTGTACCTTTATTATTTTTTTATATTTCTATTTTGAGTCGTTTTATTTTTAGAATTTATTTAGAATTTTCTAGGGTTTATTTTCTATTCTTATATTTCTTTATTCTTATTCTGATCTTTATTAGTTTTTAATATTTATTTTATTTTATTATTTTTCTTAGGATTAGTTTTTAGGAATTTATTTTATTTTTCTTTAGTTTTTAGTTTTAATTTATTTAGTTAGGATTTTTAGTTATAGAGTTTTATTTTTTTATTTTTAATTCTTTTTATTTTTTTGAGTCTCTTAGTAATAAATTAGAATTTTATTTTTATTTTAGTTCTATTTTTTTTGGTAGTGTCATGTTTTTAATGGACCTAATTAAACACATACAACACACTTATTTACACTACTTACCTACACCAAACATACACACAAATACACTCACTCATCTAGCATACACCCTCACACACCCTATCTACCCCCACTTCATCTTCCAAACATCCACTTTCTCTCATATCTTCCACCATTAACAAATTAACCAAACACCTCCATAGCCAACCCCATAACACAATAACCGCACCTGCTACCCATCTCGATCCAACCAACCCGAGTCTGGAGCGACTAGCTTGCTCCGAATCAACCTGATCCCAAACCCGGTTTAGCCCCATGCTCCGATCGCGAACAGAAACTCATACCCGGTTTACTCGATCCCAAAACCTGGTTCACCAATAGCCACCCCCACCGGCAAACCAACCCGAGACACAATCCGAGGCCAAGCCTCTGAAACCCTTTCGCCCTAAACCCGAACCCCGTGCTAGCTACTCCAAACCATCCTCCAACTCGGGTACAACCATTTTCAACCAAGACCCATCTCCGATATGAACAAACCCGGATCAATTTTAATCCCAATTAAATAACCCAAAACCAATTCCAAGCCATATCTCCATAAAGATAAAATCCCAAAACAATCGGAACTAATCCCAAGCCAAAAGTAAATCCCCAAAACAAATCTCCAAAAAAAAACTATTTGTGGGCTATAAAAACAAGGGAAGGCAAATCATTTAAAGAGGAAAGAGAGACTGCAAATAGAGATAGAGCTGTGTATATTATGTAGAGTAGGTACATAAAAAAATTCCAAAAAAATTAGTTTAGCATTAGAATAATTTTTAGGTCTAGTTTTTATTTTTTAATGTAATCAAGTACTGGATTTGTGAAAATATTGGGATACACGTGCATGAACGCGACTCAAGGAATCAATTCAAGGGAGACTTTTGTGTATTGTATTTCTTGCTCTACTTTTTAATTTATTATTCCATGTCTGTAATTGCTCTTAATTGTTTAAATATGTTTGGCAAATCACCTTATTCAAGGGGTGGGATGAAACTTGCATACGATGTTAGTTTTATTAATCAATTTCATTGATTATTATAATTCTAGAAAAAATAACCTTTAACTGTCACCAATTAATTTATATAACGAGAGTTAGTAAATTAATTGTACGAATTAATGTTTGAATTTAGGAATCGAACTAGAGATAGGTTTTTCTGAAATTTGAATATTAATTTTGTGTTGAAATTTGGGAATTCATACCATTTTTATTAAATTGTTCCTAGCGGGTAATTTTGTTAAAAATAGTATAGTTCTTAATTTTTCATCATGTGAAATTTTTAAATTAGTTTTCTGAAAAATATATTTTTAAATTTATAATTATAACGAGAGTTAGATTATCGATTTAATATTATCTCAAAATGTTTCAAATTAATAAATTGAGAAATTTAAATACTTGATAATTCAGTGTAATCCCATCTCTTGACCTTCTCACATTTTTCACACTCGGTTACACATTATTTTTCGTTATTTAGTCATTTTATAATTTTAACATTTAGTAGTTAATTTTTCCCTTGAAATTATTAATTTTTTTAAAAATTAATAAAAAACATTTGAAATTGCAAGTTTTCACATTAATTGTTTCACCTTGAAAATTGAATTGATACCTGTACTTATCGCAGTACGAGTTGTTTTAAACAAGTTTTGGAGGTACTCAAGGAAATTTTGAGATTGGCTTTTGAAGGCAACGACAGATACACAAAAAACTCTTATCAAATGTCGTTGTCGCCACTTTCTTGACGTGGAGACAAATTGAAGGCTTGTAATTTTTTTCAGTTGTAATTATTATTCCTCCTTCCTCCTCCTTAGACTGGTTGTATAGGATTTTTAAAGCTTTGTATTTATTTTGGTGCATTTTGACATCGATTTATTTGTAATAATTATTCATAAAAATTAAAAAGGGAAACCAGACAAGGTAGAGAGAGGGCATCCAAGGTGAAGATTTTGAAGCCTCTCTACTTTGGGTCGGTAGGAATCCCAGGGATGACTGAGATGGGCGAGATCTCCCCCCGATCGACTCAGCTCGGTCTTCACACCACGTGTAAAATTCGTGGGAGGTATTTTTTTATCCATCGCGAATCTCCTATCAGCGAGTTCAATTTTTATGTGTTTATGTGCTCCTATGTGCTTTTAATTTTTGTATTGCACTTAAATTGAATGGTTTGATGAATTAATTTACCTAAGACCTGGACCCGGTCATTGTAATGAGAAGGGATTTCATCACCCAAGACTCACTCGTTTATCCATTGTGTGCTACCCTAGCTGTCATTAAATTTAAAATCAATCAACTAGCTAGCTTCGTAGGAACATATTTTTACAACCGGCGATCAGAAAGATAAATTCCATGATTTTTATTGCCCGAGGACTTAATTAAAAATTTACTATCCCTCTCACTAATTTTGAAGATAATAATTGCCTACGTGCTCATTAGGATTTTTTTCTTGACTCGTGTGTGTCCAATTCAATTCTTTAGGTAGTCGGTTTTAATTAGTTCGTCCAAATAACGAGCCCATTTTCTCCCCTTTTTCGAAAAATCCCAAAAATATTTTCCTTTTTTTATTAAAAATATTTTCAAAAAACCCAAAAAGATTTTTCTTTTTTTTCCATATTTAAAATGGCCAAAAGATTTTCCTTTTCTTATGTTCAAAAATCAGAAAAAGATTTTCTTTTTCTTTTTCTTTTACAAAATATTTAAAAATTCAAAAACACCCCTCTCGTCATGGCCAAAGAAGGTCCTTTATGGGAATACTTTGGCCATTTTCCATTCTCACGAAGTTTGTTTGAGGATGAGCCTGAATCGAATCTACATACATTAATTCATGGATTTAACCCTTACATACCCACCGTTGATACTCGTGTGTCGTCCATGCACACATCTCATCTTCCACCGCCTTTGGTGCTGAGTGTCAACACATTCCATGCTTCATCGTGCACACATTGCTTTCTTGTTGATCACTTGTCCCATGAGTGTCCATTTATTTTCTCTCCATCTGAATCAGCCATGGAACATGTGTATCCATATGACACTGTTTCGGACCCAACCTCGGTGTATTGTCACGACTTATCTAATGTCAAGGGGTATGAGTACTAGCTATTCCTGGAGGCCTGATCACCCTTCCATGCAATATGAATCCCAACACCATGTTGTGGATCCTTATGGTTTCCATCAATCGTCATTGCCACCTCGTGCACCTCATACCTATCAGTCCCTTTACTATGCTCCTTATGCTAATCAACCTTTTGTCTCTCACGGAGATGCTTCTCCCTTAAATGACGCACTTGACCCCGCGCCACACACTTTCAATGAGTATTCTACCTATCCTAGTGTCTATAGTGAGTTGTGTCCACCTCAACTACCACCACCACCCACCAACACTTTATAGCCACCATACACATCCGATCTCGAGAGCTTCTTGCACAAACCTTCCCCGAACCCGAGCGCACTCTTAAATCTCAAAATGAAGCCCTTCAATGGCTTAAACAAAGGTTAAATGAATTTGAATGTGCGTGCGAGCCGGATTCCACCACAAGTCAACCCATTATTGCCCCCACGTGGAGTGATGATGAGTCGATTTGTGACACGAATTTTGAGTGTGACCAACCCTATCCTCCCGAGAATCTTGAAGTTGAGACCATTATATGGTCTAGGCCTCAAGTTGAAAATTGTTTTAACATATCCATTGATTGTGAGACTGATCCAACACTGCCCTATCCTCTCGAACCCACCATTGAGGTTCACCTTTCCCCTTCCACCGAATCCATATTTATGCCCGAGTTTACACCTATCGAGCCAACCCTATGTGTTCCCGAAGAATAAATTTCTTATAGGTTAGCTCCGGGTATAAGTGCTTCCCATTGTCCTAAATTTGAATTCGAGATGGTTTCTACCTCTCTGGATCTGGAACCTGTCCCACCATGCTTGGCTCCCTTTGAGTCAGGTATTGATGTTGATTCATCTACCTCGGATTTGGATGCCTCGTTAGATTTTTCCACCACTTCGAATGGTGACTTTCGGGTGGCTAAGTTGATCAATCCCTCGTTCATTTTCACACCTCCTCCTACATGTGACTTTGAGTATCATTCCAAGACTCGTGAGGAGTGTGTATCTCCTACTCTTGAGTTAGATCATCTTCTCCCACCCTTTGTCCCACCCGACCCTCTTATTGTCCCTTCCATACCACCATTTGATTTGGACCTTGCTATTCTACCTTCCATGTTCAACTCTAAGCATTTTGGTCCTCACCTACACCCACCCCCGCCCTAGTGCTCCACGTTACCATTTGTGCACTTTTCATCGAACCCACCATCCATGTGAGTATTCACTCTACTCTCCCCATATGTGACACCGATCTTGATACTTTATGCACATCACTTCCTTGCGGTGTCGATTTTTTCCATTTAGAGTTCCTTGGCATGTCAAGACGCGACCACTATCATCGTCTATTTATACAACGGTCATGCCCTTTCTATGAGGCCCACCCCTTCACTATTGCCACACCATTTTGCCTCCCCATCCAATTAGAGCATTATGCTTATAGGTCCCTTGTTGCCCTCACCTTTACGCTCAATAAGGCCTGTGGCCGGTGCCTGTTCACCCTCACCCTAACCCATCTTCGCCTTACCCTAATACCCATCCACCCACCCATGGTCCACCGATGCTTTTCATCGATTGATGCGCTTTGCCATACAAGTGCATTGACTTATTATAGCCTTTATCAAACAAGACTGACGCTTCAGTCTTGTTTGGGGGTGATTTTCATCACCTAATTTTTTTGCTACCCCGCGCTTTCGTAGTTCTTATCTTTAGGGTGAGTTCTGATCGTCCTGGCTGAAGACGTTAAACTTAGCACTATCGGGAGGCAGTCCGTCATTCATTGTTTCTGAGGATGAGTCTTATCCTATTTGGGGGTGGTGTTTCACATCACCCAATGATTTTCACATGATTTATAGACTTGTACGTATTTATGTCGCATTTGTTCTTCAAGTTTGATCTCTGCTCCATCATGTGGTACAGTTTCATTAGCAATTCATTATGGTAATATATTTCCTCCCTTGTGCTTTTCATTTTTTTATTTATAGTTTTAAACATCGAGGACGATGTTTTCTTTTGTTTGAGGGTGGGAAATGTTTCAAAATCGTACATCTTTTAAAAAAATTCAGAAACAAGTGATTTCAAACTTGTTGTGCTGTTAAAATTAAATTTTTATGACATGACTTGGATATCATCCCTCTTTCAGAAGTCTCGGAATACATGTGTTCGACCCTAAAATTACACTTTTTATCATGAAATTAATTAATACCTCTTAACGCGTACTGGCACCATGAATCCCTAAACTCACCAATTTCCATTATCACGTTTAAAATAAAAAATTGAAGAGTAAATATATTCTCAATAAAGCCTTAAAAGGTCACTAGTGGTGACTTAAACCCGTGAGATTTGAGCTTTTCACCTTTTTTAGGGGTTTTATGTATCTCCGAGTCACAAGTTGACTCAACTTTCTTTGGATACTGCATTTAGTCGTTACGTGGTCTCATTATTTTTTCAATTTTGGCATAAGCACTGAGAATGACATCACTTTCGAGTTGTAAGAAACATGTTTCTTATAGTTTGTCCTCAGAGCTAAATCGATTTTATCATACACTTATGATTTTTACCCTTCACTCCACCTATCATCATTCCATGTTTTCCTTACCCATATATGTCACAAATACCATCCATATGTCATTTCCCATCATTACCATCATTTTTTAGAAAAAGAGTGTTTGAAATTATCAATGTAAATTGTCTTCATTTTCGTTATGAAAAGAAAAATGCATCACAATAAAAAAGAGAAAAAAGAGAAAAATAAAAAACAAAAAATAAAAAAATAAAAATAAGAGGAAAGAGAAAGCATGCGATTATAGATTTAAAAAATGAAGACATTAGTCAAAAGGTGTCACACTCTTCTCAAAAACCCTAACATTCATCTTCTTCATTTCATTATCCCCTCATACCTTTCATAATCACATTTTTCACCCTTGGTAAAGTATTCGGAAAAATGAGAAGACTATATGGTGAATAACTCGACATTCTCAACAAAAGTGGTTAACATTCGTTCATGAGATCAATTTTCTTTCATGTATCCATCATTTTCTATAAAGTGTGTGAGACGTTTGAGCTTGTTTATATTTACCCACCTCCTCACACACTAGAGAGATAAACTTACCCAAATCTCAGAGAGTTCGATTCAGAGAGATATATCTAGTGAGAATGGAAGTCAAAGCGTCGATTCTTAAAAGGCAATCTTAGAATTACTCTAATGATACTTAAAATTACTTCACACTACACATGCTGAGTTTTAGGAAGGATTATGATTTTGGTATTACATAATTTAATATCTCATTTTGATAGTTGAATACGGTGTTCCTTGACGTCCTTTAAGTGAGGTTGTATAGCGTTTCATCATCTACTCGGATACTGCATTTAAATAAGTTTTCAAATTTTATGGGTACATTCACTACAAACCCTCACAAGACACCACTCATCCAGTAGGGCAACCTATAGGTTTAGCGACTTGTTGCACAGGCTAAGTGCAATCGCCAGTGCCTGCAAAAGTGGCACACTTTTGGTTACTTATATCTGTTTTCTCTCTAATTTTTTGCTCGAGGACTAGCAATGTTCAGTTTGAGGGTGGTGTGATAAACACCCAAAAGTGTCTATTTTATACCCCCGAATAGCTGCATTTTAGTCACTCGTTTTAATTAAAAATGTCCTTATGTCGTATTTTATTATTTTCAGGTCAATCATCAGTCGCAACATCAAATAATTCTAAATCAAGTAAATTGCGACACAATAGCAGTCAAACGCATTCATCGAAGAAATCAAAGAGACCGTGAAGTGAGAAGTCCCATTAAGCTTGCCCGAAGAGTTCTGATGTCCCAAACCCTATCTCTAGACCATTACACGAGCCTGTACGTGTTGAGTTTGTACCTTTATTATTTTTTTAGACTTTTATTTTGAGGCGTTTTATTTTTAGGATTTATTTTAGATTTATTTAGAATTTTCTATTTTTTATTTTCTATTCTTATTTTTCTTTATTCTAATTTTGATTTTGATTAGTTTTTAATCTTTATTTTATTTATTATTTTTCTTAGGATTAGTTTTTAGGAATTTATTTTATTTTTCTTTAGTTTTTAGTTTTAATTTATTTAGTTAGGATTTTTAGTTATAGAGTTTTATTTTTTTTTAATTTTAATTCTTTTTTGTTTTTTTTGAGTCTCTTAGTAATAAATTAGAATTTTATTTTTATTTTATTTCTACTTTTTTGGTAGTGTCATTTTTTTATGGGTCCAAATTAAACACACACAACACACTCACTTACACCACTTACCTACACCAAACATACACACAAATACACTCACTCACCCACACCAATCTAACATACACCCTCACACACCCTATCTACCCCCACTTCGTCTTTCAAACACCCACTTTCTATCACATCTCCCACCATTAACAAATCAACCAATTACCTCCATATCCAACCCCATAACACAACAACCCCCCACCTGCTACCCATCTCCATCCAACTAACCCGAGCCTGGAGAGACCAGCCTGCTCCGAATCAACCCAATCCCGAACCCGGTTTAGCCCCTTGCTCCGATCGCGAACCAAAACTTCAACCCTGTTTACCCAATACCAAAACCCGATTCACCAATACCCCCCCACCTGCGAACAAACTCGAGACACAATCCTAGGCCAAGCCTCTAAAACCCGTCCGCCCCAAACTCGAACCCCGTGCCAGCTATTATAAACCATCATCAACCTCCGGGTACAACCATTTTCAACCAAGACCCATATCCGATCTGAACAAACCCGGATCCATTCTAATCCCAACCAAATAACCCAAAACCAATTCCAAGCCATATCTCCATGAAGCCAAAATCCCCAAGAAAATCCGAACTAATCCCAAGCCAAAAGTAAATCCCCAAAAACAAATCTCCAAAAAAAAAACATTCGTGGGTTATAAAAACAAGGTAAGGCATATCATTTAAAGAGGAAAGAGAGATTGCAAATAGAGAGAGGCTGTGTATATTATGTATAAAGTAGGTACATAAAAAAGATCAAAAAAAATTAGTTTAGCATTAGAATAATTTTTAGCTCTAGTTTTTATTTATTTTTATGTAATCAAGTACTGGATTTATGAAAACATTGGGACACACGTGCATGAACGCGATTTAAGGAATCAATTCAAAGGGAGACTTTTGTGTATTGTATTTCTTGCTCTAATTTTTAATTTATTATTCCATGTCTGTGATTGCGATTAATTGTTTAAATATGTTTGGCTAATCACCGTATTCAAGGGGTGGGATGAAACTTGCATATGATGCTAGTTTAATTGATCAATTTCATTGATTGTTATAATTCTAGGAAAATTAATTTTTAATTGTCACCAGTTAATTTATGTAACGAGAGTTAGTAAATTAATTATACGAATTAATGTTTAAATTTAGGAATCGAACTAGAGTAGGTTTTTTCGAAATTTGAATATTAATTTTGTGTTGAAATTTGAAAATTCATACCGTTTTTATTAAATTGATCCTAGCGGGTAATTTTGTTGAAAATAGTATAGTTCTTAATTTTTCATCGTGTGACGTTTTAAATTAGTTTTCTGAAAAAGATATTTTTAAATTTTTAATTGTAACGAGAGTTGGATTATCGATTTAATATTATCTCAAAAAATTTCAAATTAATAAATTGAGAAATTAAAATAATTGATAATGCAGTGTAATCCCATCTCTTGACCTTCTCACATTTTTCACAATCGATTACACATTATTTTTCGTTATTTAGTCATTTCATAATTTTTACCATTTAGTAGTTAATTTTTCCTTTGAAATTATTTTTAAAAAAATTAATAAAAAAAATTGAAATTGCAAATTTTGACAATAACTGTTTCACCTTGGAAGTTGGATTGATACCCGTACTTACCGCAATATGAGTTGTTTTAAACAAGTTTTATAGGTACTCAAGGGAATTTTTAGATTGGCTTTTGAAGGCAACGACAGATACACAAAAAGACACTTATTATGACGTACACAATATTGAATTCGGCAAGCAGTATCAACCAATGGGCCATTCGGCTTGATAGAGCATATTTTTATAGCGGGTAATTGATGGGATCCATTTGGGATCCTAGTTGGATAGAAAAGGCAAGCATGTAGTGTCGTAACTTTTGTGTGACCCAAACTAGGGTGTCACGCGCTTTCTTTAAAGCAGTGTAGCTGACTTCGTATCTGAGCAGTTTCTGACTGGTGTAATATATAAATCTTTCCTAATGGGATTATTCATTGTATTGGGATAGAAAATCCCCTGTTGCAGAATCTGTGATGGCCAAGTAAAATAGAAGAGGGAAACCTGGGTGCGTAGGCATGAGTGCCAAAGGTTGGGTGAGGTATCACTTGATTCGATCAAAAGATTATTGGCAGGCCTCATTCTAGACTTTAGTTAAATCCTTTTGGAGAAGTTTGAAGATGGGTTCACAGATAGAAGTCGGTTGGATGATGAACCGACTGGTGTACTTTAGTTTACCCATGAATCCTTGGACTTCCTTCTCCATCCGTGGTGGTGGAATCTCAAGTATGGCTTTTGGCTTGGCAGGGTCTTCTTCGATTCCCTCCTCACTGACCATGAATCCCAAGAGTGTTCCTTTTGTGATGCCGAAAACAAACTTATGTGGATTTAGCCACATCTAGTATTATCGCAATCTTTTGAAGAACTTTCGGAGGGAGGAATATGACATTTTCGAGTGTTTGATTTAATGATCATGTCATCCACATAAACCTTGACCTCCTTGTGAATAAGGCTATAAAACATGGTTTTGGTAACCCTTTGGTAGGTAGCCTGGGCATTCTTGAATCCAAATGGCATGGCAGTATAGTAAAAAGTTCCCCACGGGGTGATGAAGGCAATTTTCTCCTAATAGTAAGGGTGAATCTTGATCTGGTTATATCCGACGAATACATCGATAAACAACTTGAGGGCATGGATGGCTATGTTGTCCACGATCATGTTTATGTTGGGTAATGGGTAATCATCTTTTGGGGATGCTTTGTTCAAATTTCGATAATCGACGTATATGCGGACTTTTTCTCTAGACTTTGGCAAGGGGACAATGTTGGCAAGCTGTGTTGGGTATTTGACAACGTGAATGAAACCCACGTTCAACTGTTTGACTCTTCCTCTTTAACTTTGAGTGACCATTCATTACAAAGTTTTCTCAACTTCTGTTTGAATGGCTTGTATTCTGGGAATGTCGCGATCTCATGCTAAGCTATGTGCTAGTCAATATCGGGCATGTCATCGTAGGACCATGCAAAGATGTCCATGAATTCTTTCAGTACTTATCCAAATTGAACACGCTCATGCTCGTTAAGGGTTGACCTTATCCTAATCTCGCTCTGGTGACTACTAGAATCGAGATTAATAACAATGATCTCATTATCATTAATTTGAATGCGGTTATGTTATTTTTTTATTTTCCTTATTAAAATCAGTTAAGAATTGTTCATTTAAAAAATCATCATCATCAAATGTTTGATTAGAATAAATAATTAATGTAAGGCACAATAAGATGCTCAAAATCTATGTTTATTTCATTTTTAGGAAAAATAATATTGAGAACCTCGTCAAAAGAGGTCTCGGTTACATTGATATCAGGAATAGGAAAAATAACAACATGTAAAGAGATTTGAATAGGGTAAATAAAAGGTTTAGGTTGAATCTGAGCAGGCTAGACTGGGACGACATTCCAGTTTATAAGAGGTATGTCAGCATTCGTGATGTTATTGGATGGGTCCGACTGCACAACATCTTAGCGGATCATACAAAGTCTCAACCCCAGTGTCTGCAAGTCGAAGGATTCTTCAAAGTCACTTTCCTCCGAGTCTTTAGTAATTTCCATGGTTTTCTCGATGAGAGGTTGCATATCATGTTTACAGTCTTTGGACCATGACTTACTGTCTCAAAAGAATATTTCCATCTCTGGTTTCATCTTCATGTTAACATGGTTGTACCATAGTTCAGAGAATCCATAGAGGGGGAAGTTTTCACCCTCCTTGGTAAGACTTTCATTCCAAGAGTCTCTTTAAATAATCTTTTTATATTCCAAGCTTCTTTTCGATGTTGATCGATGGAGTGCTTTGAGTTCAGCCAGTGAAGGTTCGTCACCCAGGCCACATGGGGGTAAGGCATCTTTCAGAACTATGGGCTGAAGAATTCCTTGTTGGAATGTCCCTAGCCCCATTCCAGGCATGAAGTTCATGTTCTTGAAAATCTGAATAACACTGACATTGCCATGAGGGCTTTGTTCTGGACAGACTTGTTCTTTGAAGTTGTTCACTGCTGGGAGGGGGAGTGGATCAATTCTAAAATCATAGAGGATCATGTCATTGGTCCCATGCTGAATTTCTAATACTAGGTTGCTGGTGCTTGCATTGTCTGTAAGTCCAGTGTCTCCCAAAATGGTGATAACTTGACCTTTGGCAAAGAACTTCAGTTTTTAATGGACATAAGAGGTTTGATAGGGCCAAACCCTAGTGTGAGTTTTATGGAACCCATTACTTCTCAGTGAGTGTTGTCATAAGCGCGTACGGTGACAGATGTGGGAGTGAGATCACTGAGTTTCAGTCCCGAACAGTTAAAGGTTCTGAGAGGACAGACATTGAGAGTAGATCCATTATTGACAAGTGATAGTGGGACTACCTTTCCCAAGAATTCGACAGAGATTTTGAGAGCATAATTGTCATCAGGGTCGTGCTTCGGTATTTCTTCTTCAAAAAATGAGAGGATCTGGAAGAGGTCAGGGATCCAACCATATTTACAGTTTCTTTAGGAGTATTAGAGGGATAAACTATGGGTCTGGTGAGGAGCTTTCACTACACAAAAACTGACTAATTGTCACGATAAAAAACCTTGACAAGGCGCCCTTGTCACCATAAAAAATCGTGTCAAGTTTGGGGGTGATAACGATAATTGTCATGGTCAAAGTTTGTGACAAGGAAAAACTTATCATAGACTTTAACCGTGATAAATCCATAATAATTATTAAATTGTCTTAGACTTTGACCCTGACAAGACCGTGATAAGTTCTTCTTTGCACGGTCTTGTCACGATTAAAGTTCATGAGAAAAATGGGCAACATTTAAAAAAAATTACAGGTAGTTATGTCCACTACCATTGCCCAATAGTCTATTTTTACCGGTTACAGATATATATATATATATATATATATATCAACCAACATATATTCATTCATAAGATTAAAAGCCATACAACATTCATTCAATCATTATATGAAACAATCAACAATAAATAACAATTCTATATTCAATAATCAAAGTTATTGTTCATAAACATAATAAACAAATAGTAGTCAAATTATAACAAATAATTGTTCATTATTCGTCACTTTAAAGGAGGAAGGTAGGCCACACTATATAGGAATTGAAACATCCCTCAATAGTAGTAATGCCATACTACTCACTCAACCACAAGGGTTCATTTTCTCTTCCTACGTACACATCCGTGACAAGGACCCGTTCCTTGTGCAGTTGCAATGGGAGGCTATGCACCACAGTACCAAGATGCGTATCTACTATATATACAATAGGGAAACCAATTGTTGAAACTATCCTTAAGACGGAGGTATGGGTGGTGGTGGAAAATATGTCATCATATGTAGATGAAGAGGGTGAGGTTTCGGTTAGGGTAAGGGTGAGAAAGATGGTACAGTGGTCCCCTCGTCCACCGCTTTATCCTTGATCTTCCCTGAGAATTTAAAGGCACCCTTAATATACTCGAACGTACTATGCACCTTTCGCTCCAAGTTTTCTAACTTCTCAACGTGGTTGGTTAACATATCATCCACCTTGCAAGCCAGCCATGTGTTACTCAACAAAATCTTAGCGAGCCTCATCTTCCCCACCTGAGATATTACCCTCTAATTATGGTCCTTGCGATCTCACCCGAACATTTGGTTGAGTGCGTTTATAGCGAGAGATGCTATGTCAGCATCACTCTAGGAGTTGTGCACTTCCTTAAGCTTTTCCTAAAACAATAAAAAGGTACAAAGTAAGCTAAATTAATAAGAACGTATGTGATTATAAAATTTTATTTTCATTACGTAATTAATATTTTAACTTACAATAGTAGAGGCCATATCTGGATTGACCTCCCCATCCTCCCCTTTCTTCATTCGAATTGCCACATAGGCATCGAGCCTATGTGGGTTACCGTCGGGGCCACTCCCCATCTCCTGACATAAATTAATGCAAAATTAGTTAATTAGTATATAATTATAACTAAATAAAATAAAATAAAACATAAAACAAATGGACATTAAAAACTTACCATCTGGTGCTCCACCTCTGCGTATGACGTACGCCCGAGGTAGTGCACGTCGACCTATTTGGCCCGATTTTCCCTCCTCGATTGACGAGAGGACAATTGTCTCTCTGAGACCTCATTATCAATAAATTGTTGCTAGCTTGCCAATAAGATGGCCTCTTTCGAGGGTATCATGTCCCTAAGCCACAATTTGGACACCCAGTCCTAGCCAAAGTAATGTACGCACATGTTTTTCTTTCACGTTTTATACTGATCTCGTAATTGTTCCAACGTGGTGTCACTTAAATTTGGGTCTAGACGAATTATTCATGTCAAACAAATATAAATAAAAAGGAAAGTGAGTTAGTAGTATTTAAATGATAAAATATATAAAAATGCAAAACAATAAGAAAGTGAGCAAGTACCTGTAATGCCCCCAGATGGCCATCTTAAGATCTTAGGGAACTCTCCTCCAATCCGTGTACCCAGGACTAACAATCGTCTTCAGTAAATATAGAGCCCTAGCTTCTAACGTCATCTTGTTATCCACTACGGTCCCCAATTTTCCCCACTTTGGGGGCCTAGTGCTAGATAAGCCTTCCTCGCCTCCGCTTCCCTGACGCCCTGATGTAGACATTTTCTACAAAATTATTGTTATTAGCAGTAACATATATGATAAAATGATAAATTCCAAATGAATGAAAGCATTAAATTGATTAAAATACAAATAAATTAAAGCACTAGAAGAATGCAAGTTAACTGAAGCACCTTATACTCTTGACTTACTTAAGTCTATATTATATAAGTGTTCCACTAGTTTGGAAATTGTGACAAAATTATGTCTAACCTAAAATCCAAAGAACCCCAGAGCTTGCACTACTATTTCATCTTTCTTGATTGAAGTGATCTAGACCTTATTCCCAACTCTCACACACAGTAGAATGGACCATATACATGTCATATTGCATATAATTGTGTGTACATATGTTGAGTATGTTTAAATCCCTAATATTGCTTTTTAGATATTTTTTGGGATTTTATAAACATTTTAAAATATGTTTTTATTAATTAAAACTTATTCTTAAAAGTTTTTGGGGTCATTCTACAATTAAGGCTTAATGGCTATATTGACTTAAAGTTGCCTTGGGTAGAATCCGAAAGCGTAAGAGACTTCAAGGTGTGTTTTTAATTATTTTAGACGAGCATTTTATCTCTTCTAATTGGCTAACATTTGTTGTCTTCTGATTGGTTGTAAGTGTGTTTGTTTATAGAGAGTAAAACAACGTGTGTTTACAACTCTTGGATCGTTTTTATCAACGATCTGCATGCGCCCTTTCATAATCCTTATGAACCCCTTATGAACCAATCAGGTGAGTTTTAACCATCGCATATTGTGAACCCTTGGATCTAAGTCAATTAACCTTGACTAAATCTGAACCCTTGATTTTGGACGTTACTCTCGAACCTTCTCAGCCTCCTATAAAAGGACCCTTCCTCTCAGCCTTTGAAGACTTTTGCCATTTCGGCCTTTTAGAGAAAAGAGAGAGAAGAGAGAAACCAAAAGAGAGAGAGAGAGTTAGAAACCCTAACCCTAACCCTAACCCTAAATCGTTAAATCCATTTTCAAATCAAAACCTCTTTCCAAGTCCGGTATATTCTAAACACCACCTTGATTGTTTGAGTGTTTGAGAGTTGTTGTTGGTAGGTTATTTGATGTTGAAACCTCTTTGTTCTTTAGATCTTGTGTCCAACTTAAACAGTTTGTCTTAGATCTATTTTCTGCTTTATAGAAATTTCAGATCTATGTACTTCATGTTACACTACACTTAGATTTACATATTTCGTTTCTCAGCTTGAGAAACATATTGTTGATTTGCTTTCTGTAAATGTTTTTAACTTTGAAATAAACAATAATGTTTTCTGTTTCTAGTTCTCTTGAAACAAGACCTTTGACCTAGTTTAGAATCGCACTTGGTAGTTTTCAATCTCAAAAATCTTTTCAAAACCCGAGAATGATTAAGATCTTGATACGTCTTCTGAGCCAGATAGCCGTGGATTATGGGATTGTTATAAAGGTCAAATAAGGTTAAGTTTTGTGAGAAGAGAGAAAAAGAAAAATCACAGCATATAGACTTATATGTAATTTTTTAGGACTGTTTGTATATAATAAGTGTGTGTGTGCATGCATGTGTTAGAGAGAACCTACACAAACACTTTCACTCTACCACACTAAAAGTGTTGGTAATAAGATCTTGAGAAAAAGAGTCGACGTAAAGAGCTTGAACAAATTGGAAGTTAACAAACTGGGAGGACAACATCAACAATCAGAACTGTAGAGAAGTTATAAGGACACCAGAGGGTACATTCCTAAACTTATATAGGTCTGAGTTGTATGCATGTTTGTTATATAGTTTGTAACTGTTAAAATTTGTTTATAGTGGATTTTTTTTGTTTACTCCTTAGAGGGAGTCGTGGATGTTTCCTCGGTTGGATGAGGTTTTACCTCGTAAAAAATCTTGTTCTTAATCTTTCTACATCTTCTCATCTCATTCTTGGTTGTGTTGGGTACAAAGTTTGTTTAAACTATTTTATAAACCTGTTGATAAAATCTTGAATAGATCTCGTACATACTTTTATAAAACACATCTTGTGTTCAATTAGTTTTGGTTTTTAAGAAAAGAGTTTCTTCAAAAAACTGTTCGGAGTTACTTAAATAGTTTAATTTTATTAAACGACTTTAGTAACATATTTTCAATTGGTATCAGAGCTTTGTAAACTTCTTTTAAAGAGATCCCGTGTTTCTGAAATTGTTTTCTGAAAATCAAATATGGACGAGAAAAATGAAAGATTTGGTAACTTGACCAGACCTCTTATCTTTGATGGAACCAATTTTGCTTACTGGAAAGTAAGGATGATTGCTTTCTGTAGGCGCAAAAAATCTCACCCGTAGGAGGGTGTCAATTCATCACAATACAAGTATAAAAATAAATACGAGAGAGACAAAGATTTACGTGGTTCGACCATGAATGGCCTACGTTACGGGGCTGCTGGTGTGTTTCATTAGAAGATCAGAGAGTTTATATGAGAGTGTTTCTCTAACTTCTAAACCCCCCTTCACAATGGGGGGTGTCCCCTTTATATAGAGTTAGGGGTTACATTAGGGTTACAAATATGGATAAGTAACAAATATGGATGAGTGGAGTTTCATCCCCCTTCTTTACTACTCAGTCTTCTTGTTTATTAAGGACTTTAGTCGTCCCTATATTGCTGACACGTCGCTATCTTCACCGGGGTGCTCCCCACACGTCATGTTATTCCGTAGGCATATATTTTGCCCCCACAATAGCCCCACAGGTCGTAGTTCAGCTGAGTTGATTCTGAGATGAGCTGGGAGCTGGTCCACAATCTCTTTAAACGTATGAAGTTGGTGGTGTGAACTGGACTGGCATTCTTTGATCTGTCATTTAACTTTTAAGCCTTCTTTGGTTGATCTTCTCGCCTTCATATGTTTTTAAACGAATGCTTGGCTTGAGTTGAGAGGCGTTCAATTGATATGGGAACCGGACTCGAGAGTGTCGAGCTGCCTACGTACCCTCTTGGGAACAGGTCAAACGTAGTTCACTGTCTGTTTTATTGTATGGCCCAATTTGTGAGGTTGACCACAGGCCTGTTCAGAATTTGTTTGTTGAGGCTTTATCGAGCATGCATCAAGTTTAGGGCGTCTCCCTGTATTTTGGTCTCGTATGGTCCATTTGTTGAGGCCGACCACATGCCTATGCGTCGAACCTTGCTCGAGCATGTACCTAGTAAGGGTGAGACCCTGCCTTAGGTTTTTCATATGGTCCAATTGGAGAGGCCGACCATAGGCCTATACGTCGAGCCTTGCTCGAGCATATACCTAGTAGGGGTAAGACCCTACCTTAGGTTTTTCATATGGTCCAATTAGAGAGGCCGACCAGAAGCCTATGCGTCGAGCCTTGCTCGAGCATGTACCTAGTAGGGGTAAGACCTTGCCTTAGGTTTTTCATATGGTCCAATTGGATAGGTCGGCCAGAAGCCTATGCGTCGAGCCTTGCTCGTGCATGTACCTAGTACGGGTAAGACCCTGCCTTAGGTTTTTCATATGGTCCAATTGGAGAGGCTGACCAGAAGCCTATGCGTCGAGCCTTGCTCGAGCATGTACCTAGTAGGGGTAAGACCCTGCCTTAGGTTTTTCATATGGTCCAATTGGAGAGGCCGACCAGAAGCCTATGCGTCGAGCCTTGCTCGTGCATGTACCTAGTAGGGTTAAGACCCTGCCTTAGGTTTTTCATATGGTCCAATTAGAGAGGCCGACCAGAAGACTATGCGTCGAGACTTGCTCGAGCATGTACCTAGTAGGGGTAAGACCCTGCCTTAGTTTTTTCATATGGTCCAATTGGAGAGGCCGACCACAGGCCTATGCGTCGAGCCTTGCTCGAGCATGTACCTAGTAGAGGTAAGACCCTGCCTTAGGTTCTTCCCATAATTTAATGTAATACCAATTGCATTTGCATTTTTCCATTTTCTAATGCCTCGCATGTAAATATTCACCTATTTTACGTTTTAGGTTGTGCCGGCACACTTCCTTAGGCCTAAAAGGCAATGGAAAAAATGCACCTGGTTTGAGGGGCATCCACCCGTTCAGGATTTTGACCGACCAACATAGTTGGCGACCAACCTGAGTTGGCTTTTTGCCTAGGTATCCCCCGTAGGGCTTTTATTGTTGCCTGGGCAACTCGTGACGCCATTTAACAAGAAAGAAGGCCGCTGTAACTAAATCAAGCTTGATCGTGATCGTCATTTGAAAGACTAATTTCGGTGTTAACCATGTTGGCATCTGTCCTGAGTTGACTTACTTTATTTTGCTTTAAATGTTGTAGTGAATCTATTCACGTGTCATCGTTGCTATGGAGCCCCCAATCGGGCTGTGAAGAGGAGGCTGCCCGACCGTCCAATGGGTCATCAGATCTGTATAACTGGGATGATAAGTGTGCCCAATCTCTTCTCGAGGCTTCGCTGCTTTGAAGAGTATCGCGTTGATCGTTCGTCGATATCCATACTCAATAATCTAGATATATTTAAGGATTATCTTGCTCGTATCTCTTCACGTATTGTATCATTTCTTGCTGCACGCTTATTCACTGACCATGCATGGTGGTTCCAGGAGGCTGTGGAAGACTCCATATAGCTCGTGCACCTAAAGAGATTGATAGGAGTTCAAAGCATCCTTGTGCAAAAATGCGCTGATCTGATATGGTGTTTAAGAAACATTGTTCCCCTGGAGTGGATATCTTAGTGTTGATGACGCGTTAATTCGTTGCTTGGTGGTCGTTGATCACCGTGGGTTGTCTGACGATGTTGCCCGATACATTCAGGATGGTCTGGTGTTATTATCAACATGTCTTGCTCATTGACTGTGATTTTGCTGGTCGTGTGACTTCTTACAGGTTGGATTCGTCCTTGTTGATAAATATAGTTGATCGTTGCTCTTCATGCCGTTTTATGTGTTATTGGATCTTTGTGGTACAGATCGCCCAACTTTTCATTCGACGAGGTTGAATTAAATAAGAATTTTATTGCCCAACTGTTTCTTGGAGCTTGAGACGTGATCACACAATGTCAACTATCCGTCGACGTTGAGGGTCCGTTGTGGAAAAATTGCAAAGGACCTAGTAGATGTTGCGAATGATCCATGCCTGAGCATCTGTTGGAGTATTGATGGGATGAATGATGCCTGAATGCCTGTCGAGACAAAAACTATAGAGGATATGGTAGATATTACGGGTGATCCATGCTCGAGCATACGTCGAGGAAAAGAGGACTAAGCAAGTATTACGAATGATCCTGTATTGTTAGTGAAAACTAACCTTCCAATAAATGCAATGTTGATTATTAATCGACTGTGCCAACCATCTGTTGGAACTAAAAATAAGAATTATTTTTACCAACCAATTGTTGGGGATAAAATGCGACATGTGTGGAAAATATCCTCGGGACTAAATATATAGAAATATTTTGTCGAGCATTTGCTGAGATGAACCTTGAATATGCCTGATCGTCTTTCAGGTCAAGAATCATAGATCCAGACAATCAATTTTGAAATTCAAGAAATATCAACATCCGAGCATCTGTCTGTTATAAATAATATTGCCCAAGCATGTGTTGGGTCCAAAGTGGTGTAAAATGCTCAACCATCCGTCAGAGCATTAACAAAATAAATGGTGCCAGACTGGTCTGCCGGGGCAAATTTGTACAGGTCCGAGTAGATATAGAGAGCGATCCACGCTCGAGCATCTATCGGTGTATTAATAAGATTTCCAAGAGCTTAAGATTATGGCCGAGCATTCGTCGGAACTGAATCTTGTACCTGTGGAAGTTAATAAGTTGCTCGACCATTTGTCGAGGCTAATTCAAATAGAATTTATCATGCAATATGATGTGCATCTGTTCGAGTACGTGCCGAGGAAAATATTCATAGTATTAAGTGAATGACATGAATGATCCCAAAATTTTTGTGATAAAATCTCATGAGGATGGCCGTGCCCGAGCATCCGTAGGGGCTACGCTAAGTATGAGTAAAGATATTACACCGACCATTCATTGGTATAACCAATAATAGCTAGACGACAATATTGAAAATTAAATGACCGGATAAATGACATGAGTGCTCTTCTAAGTACGCCCCAATATTTATGTTGACAAAATAATTGTAATAAAGTCGAATGAAAGATGCAAAATTTATCAAATATATCCATATGTATGGCACAGGAGTTAATTCGGAATTTGTGCAAATAGATTTAAGCAAATACTTAAAATACAAGTTAGGTTTCAAAAAATTGTTTTCACAGAAAATTTGTGTAGTGGCAATCAATTGTTTTTCTCATGTGAAGTTTAGAGTATAGATAGCCCCCTGCTAACAAATTTATGATGATAAAAATCGTGAGCATAATTTGTGAGCAAATAAAGTATTATGAAATGGAAACGAACAATGTACAAATAAATGTGTGTATCCATCAAGTGGGATTGTGCTAAATATAAGAATTATCCTGACCAGCTATCCACTGGGGATAAAATGCGACATGCGAGGCAAATATCTTCGGGACTACATATATAGAAATATTTTTCCGATTATCTGCCAAGATGAATCTCGAATGTGCCTGACATCCCTTCAGGTTACCGAATCATAGAATCCGAGCTTCAGTCGGAGTAATGATAATTTTGCCCAAGCATTTCTTTGTGTATAAGGTGCTATAGTGTGCTCGACTATCAGTCGGAGCATTAATAAAATGAATGATGTATGAATAGTCCGTTGGGGAAAATTTGTAGAATACCAAGTAGATATAGCGAGCAATTCGTTCTCGAGCATTCGTCGAAACATCGATGAGATTTCCAAGGACTTAATATTATTGTCGAGCATCCGTCGGGACTAAATGTTGTATCTGTGGAAGTTAGTAAATTCCCCGACCATCTGTTGTGGCTAAATCAAAATAGAAGTTATTATGAAAATAATATGTTCAATAAAGTATATAAAGATCCAATGATTTTTATCATAAAAATCTTACTGAGATAACTGTGCCCGAGAATCCGTCGGTGCTGAGCTAAATAACCAATAATCTCGCTCTGGTGAGATTAAATTATTGTAGTTGGATGACAATATTGAAAATTAAAATGTTCGAATAAATGACATGAGTGCTATATCACTACGCCCCATTTATTTATGTGAGCAAAATAATTTGTAATAAGGTCGCATAAAAAATTCCAACTAAAATCGTTGTAATAAAATCACATGGTCCCTTAAAATAATTTTATTTTTAGGGAGAACCGAGCAATGCAAACATTAGTAAAAAATATATCTTAAATGTAAGACACAGGGCTGATTTAGAATTTTTTCTAAAATTATTTAAAGTCCAAATAATGAGTTATAAATTGATTTTCAAAATTGTTTCCTTGGGAGGCTTCGTAAAGCCACGAATTGGGATAACAAATAGCAGGATTTCAATAAAGAGGGGGGCTTGACTAAAGCAGGTGTGAAAACCCACGCGCCTCAAACGGATTCTACCACTGTCTGAAACGCCTGAAATGTGCAGGTCGGAGAATAAGCGGAGTGGGATGGAGGAGCTCGCTGATGTTTGATTGGCTGCCCATTGATCGTCTGAGGAGCAGTATCTAATGCTCGCCGACCTGTGATTATGGACCAGCATTGTAGCTGAGGCTCGCCGACCATTGTTTATGGTCCGGTTTCGTAGCCGATGCTCGCCGACTTGTGATTATGGTCCAACGTTGTGGCTGATGCTCGTCGACCCCTGGTTATGGTCCGGCATCGTAGCTGATGCTCGCCGACCTCTGATAATCAGATGGTGGCTCCAACCTTTATCATTACACAGTGGTTACCGTCCACTAGGTGGGGTCCGATGATATAGTGGTCGCCGATTATGAGGGTTTGTTCGGCGATGTTCCTCTTCTTCGCATAGGAACAGCATCCAGCAGGGGTGGAGCAGATTGAAGTTTTCCATGCCATTCATTCAATAGCCGAATTGAAGCTGATCGGCGAGGAGGGAGGCAGGTCGGAGAGTAACCATAAGGGATTTTAGTGAGGCTCAATTGAAAGGATGATCGTGCTCGTCTCCGCCGTCGATCAGTTATTTGGTCGTGGTGATCTCCTCCGAGCTCGTCACTGTGGCACGCTGTTCGTCGACCTTGCATGGTGGTTCAAATCACCGGTTGTGCTTGGCAAGACGTATATCCAGGTATTATCAGGTCATCCTCATCGTGGATGTCGACCAGACAGAAGAAAGACGTTACAGATGAAAATCAGCTTCAGAAATTTTTTTCTCAGCGCTTTTATCTTTTATTGCCGATGTGGATAATTCTGGTTGTAAACAGGTCATCGACCACCGGGGGCTGTTCGCCCAAGAAGGTTGGGGGTCGGAGAGTAACCGGAGTAGAGACAAGAAAATTTACTGGTGCTCGATCGATGATACGACTATGCTGATACGAGTGCGGTAGTTATACCAAGGGCTAACCCTCTGCTGGTGGAGCTTGGCTGGATGACAGCCTCAAAGGATAGGTTGGAGACGACCTCAGCCATAGAAAAGCCACCGCCCTAGTAAATCGTGTATATCTCATCTCAGAACAAATTTCGTGAATGGAGAAGTCAACCTCGAACTGCACGTGTCACCAGAACCAGTCAATCTTTGTGAAAAATATCTTATTGAAAGAGAATCATCAGATATGTTCGTAAAGACGTGGTCAACGTCTCTGTGAGAGAAGGCCGCTTTTGACGCTTATCTCATGCCAAAAATATGGGATATCTGTGAGAGAAGGCCGCTTTTGACGCTTACGTCGTGCCACAAAATATGGGATATGGGAATCATAATATATGATGTAACCTAGAAAAATAACGTGTATACCCATAAAAACATCAAAAGAATCCATATATTTGGAGAGTTTTCTCACATCTTCGGTATTGAGATCCATAAAAAACAATCAATGGTTATGCAGATTTTCAGATGAATATACACCAAGTAAAGAATTTATGAACATAAATATATGAAAACCAAACATCACTGAAACGATATTTGTACAAAACAAATAATCATATATGAAACGTATAATTTCTCGTGCACAGATTAAAAAAGAAAACGTATCTTTTGATTATGTGCGTAGCGTAGGCATCATTGTCCTTGAGCGTAAATCTAGATCTCTTCTAGCAAGAACGGGAAGGCTTTTTGTGCCGCTTTTCACAGACGACGCCAATTGTAGGTGCAAAAAATTTCACCCATTGGAGGGTGTCAATTCATCACAATATAAGTATAAAAATAAATACTAGAGAGACAAAGATTTACGTGGTTTGACTATAAATGGCCTACGTCCACGGGGCTGCTGGTGTGGTTCATTAGAAGATCAGAGAGTTTTACATGAGAGTGTTTCTCTAACTTCTAAGCCCCCCTTCACAATGGGGGGTGTCCCCTTTATATAGAGTTAGGGGTTACATTAGGGTTACAAATATGGATAAGTAACAAATATGGATGAGTGGAGTTTCATCCCCCTTCTCTACTGCTCAGTCTTCTCATTTATTAAGGACTTTAGTCGTCCCTATATTGCTGGCACGTCACCATCTTCACCGGGGTGCTCCCCACACGTCATGCTATTCCGTAGGCATATATTTTTCGCCCCACACTTTCATTCAAGGAACTTTGGGAGATGATGTCTGGGACATTATTGAAAATGGTTACATTTTTCCCACAAAACCAGCCACTGAAGGAAGTAATGAGAGGGTTAAGAAAGTATGAAGTGAGTTCACATAAGAAGAGAAACAAGTTTCTCGCAATAATAACAAAGGAAAGAATGCCATATTTATGTCCATAAATGAACATGAGTTCAAAAGAATCTCATCTTGTACCACTTCTAAGGAAGCTTGGGACACCTTGGTTACTGCTCATGAAGGTGACACTAGAGTTAAGGCTGCTAAAACTCAAATGCTCATTCAACAGTATAACTCTTTAATTATGTCTGAGACTGAATCATTTAATGACTTTTATATAAATCTAACTGATATTGTGACAAAACTGCATGCTAATGGGATAACTTATGACAGACAAAAAATTGTATCTAAAATTCTAAGATCATTACCACAGAAATTTGACAACAAAAGATATGCTATTGAGGAAATGTGTGATATAAATCTCACTCCTGAATTACTCAGTAGTAAATTAAGAACTGTGGATATGGAACTAGAATTTAAGAAACAATTGACCTAGTCCCATAGGAAACAGACTAGTTCCAATCTAAGCTTCTCTTCTAAATTGATTAAGCCCGAGTTTAACACTTCCAATGATGACTCTGATGAGGAATGCGATATAGAGAGTTTGGACAATCATATTGCCTTAATGTCAAAACAGTTTAAGAAAATCATTAAATTTAAAAACAACATGGAAAATAAACAAGGCAAGTCCAATTATCCAACTCCCTTTAATCACAAACCTCATGAGAAAAGTCATGACAAACATCACAAAGACCCTCACACTAGACCTAACAGAGACCTTAAGAAGACTGAATGTTTTAGATGTGGTAAACTAGGACACATTGCACAAGACTGCAGAGTTAACTTGAACACTCAAAACAAACACACTAGATCCAACATTTACAAGACATGAGATGATTCAAGTGACTCTGAAAATGAGGAACCTGAGTCATATGATATTTTCGACCCTTGCATGTCTTTCTTTGCCAAGATTATCTATAATGATGATATGCCTGTGTTTGTTAGTGAGGATGAATCTAGTAATTCTACTTCTGATGTTTCGAATAATGCTGTTACTGGTTTAGATGCTTTGATTACTGAGAATATTGCTATCTCTTCCTCGGGGTGTGTGAGTCAAAGAGAAAGCGATAATGACGATATCAATGGGTGTGTGAGTCCAAAGAATGAAGCCCTAGGGGTCACTTCACACACTACACTAAGTGACTCGGACAATGAAAACCTCCCAGAAATTCACATACTCTATGCTAAAACTCTCAAGAAAAGCACTAGACTAGAAAAGATTGTGAAAGATCTCACCAAGAAACTAGAAGATTTAAGCCTGATGGTCAAACTGAATGTTGAAGAGTATACTACCCAATGTTTAACTTATGAAAGTGAAATCAAAATGTTTGATAAAAAATTCAGAGATTTGACTGAAACAAATGAAACTCTGGAGAAAAAATACAAAGGGACATTGTTAGAATTGGAACAAACTAAAGAAAAGACAGCAACTGTTTTCAAAAAATTCACAAAATTTGAAAATAACTCAAATTGTTTTGATGAATTTGTTGCTGAATCAAAAACCAATTATGATGATCGAACTGCAATGGGATTTTGCCCTAATTTGACAACACAAACAAAATCTTTTGAACCTACCAAGTTTGTGTCAGGAGGTAAAAGACCTATTGAAACCTGCCCAAATTTTCATTCTCTAAAAACTGAGTTTGATTCAAAACATCAAAATTTTAACATTAGGGAATCGAGTTTCTCTAAACATGAAAGTTCACCTAAGGCTAAATACGTCTGCCCCTCTATTAGGAAAAGTGAGCCTACATTCAAGACTGTCCTACCTAGGAATAGAGTTCAACTTCAAAATTCCTCAAAACCTTTGTTTAGAGACTTTCCTAAGGAAACCCCAACCTTAAGCAATCTTTATTGCTCTTACTGTGATATATACGGTCACTCTTTTGATAGTTGCTATGCTAGGAGACTAGTTAAACCTGTCTTTAATCCTCCTATCTATCAGAACTTTAACTATTCTAGGAGAAGCCGCAATAATTATGTACTTCCTAGACAACCAGACAAAAACTCTAATTATATAAAGAGAAAGTCCAAACCTAAAAGAACATTCTCTAGAAGGATTCCTAAACGCTTTCCTAAACCAAATGCTCATGTCTTTCATAAAATTCAAAATCATGAGCAAAATATTTTTCAACAAAAATCGAATGCTCGCAAATTTTATCAATTGAGAGCTAATAAGCACAAAATGAAAACTAGAGCAATTTGGGTTAGAAAAGATGATCCATTACCTCAGATGAAGTGTAACATAGTTATTACTGCTTTAAAAGCTAAACACACATCATCTGGATGGTATTTAGACTCTGGATGTTCTAAGCACATGACTGGAGATGATACAAAACTTTTGAACAAAACCAATTTTGCTAGAAGAAAAGTTATTTTTGGTGATGGAGTATCATCTCAAATCATAGGCAAAGGAACTCTCCAAGAAGATGGATTTCCTGTTCTTGAAAATATCCTTCTAGTTAAAGGTCTTAAGGCCAATCGACTTAGTATCTCACAATTTTGTGACTCAGATCATACTATTGCCTTTTCAAAGAACAATTGCAAAATTTTAAATGAAAAAGGAGAATGCATAATTACAGGATTCAGAACTCCTGACAATTGTTATACTGTCATGAACAATTCTGAAATCTGTAATGTTGCCAGAATGGATGACAACGAGATATGGCATAACAGAATGGGTCATATAAATTACGATAATCTTAGTAGACTGACCTCTCAAGAAATAGTTAGTGGAGTTCCAAAAATCAAATCCATTCCTAATATTGTTTGTGGTTCCTGTCAGGAAGGTAAAATTGTTAAGGCACCTCATAAGAAAGTTAATGATGTTCTTACCTCTAATCCCTTGGAGCTCATCCATATAGACCTAATGGGTCCCTCCAAAACTGTTAGTCTCTGTGGACACCGTTATATTCTAGTTATGGTTGATGACTTCACCAGATTTACTTGGGTAGCCTTTTTAAAACAAAAATCTGACACTTTTCAAACTTTCTTAAAAATACTTATTCGAATTGAAAATGAAAAGGACACTCAAGTAAATAGAATCCGTAGTGATAGAGGTGGAGAATTCAAAGACACTGGTATAATAGAGTATTGTGACTATAATGGTTACAAACATGAGTTTAGTTCTCCTAAGACTCCTCAACAAAATGGAATCGTCGAGAGAAAGAATCGTACCCTTGAAGAGATGGCACGCGTTATGCTACATGCCAAGAATTTGCCTAAATATTTTTGCGTAGAATCTATTCGTACTGTGTGTCACATTATAAACAGGGTCTATCTTAGAAATAATTCCAAACAAACCCCTTACGAACTTTGGTACAAGAATAAGCCTAATCTTAAGTACCTTAGAACTTTTGGTAGTACTTGTTATGTATGCAAAGATAGGGAACACTTGTCCAAATTTGAGAGTCGGGGAGATAAAGCTATATTTCTAGGATACTCGCTTAACAGTAGAGCCTATCGAGTATATAATCTTCGCACTAAAACCTTGATGGAATCCATAAATGTAATTGTAAGTGACACTACTGTAGAGAATAAGACTGGTGAATCAACTATTGGGGAAGAGCCTACAAACATTTTAGAAAATGACTCTCCTGAAATAGATGATTCATTACTAATTGAGATACCTGAAGTACCTAACTGGGTTTCTAAAGATCATCCCATAAATAACATATTAGGTAACCCTAGTGAGCCAGTGCGTACAAGATCCAACTAAGAAATTATGCACATTATGCATGTTTTGTTTCTCTAGTGGAATCAAAGAATGTAAATGAGGCATTGAATGACTCTCTCTGGAGTTCTGCTATGCAGGAAGAACTTATTCAATTTGTCATTCATGATGTTTGGTATCCTGTACCTAGGCCTAATCATAAAAAGGTTATTGGCACACGTTGGATTTTTAAAAATAAGTCTGATGAAAGTGGGATAATCATTAAAAACAAAGCTAGATTAGTTGCTCAAGGATACTCTCAAATTGAAGGAATAGATTTTAACGAGATCTTTGCTCCTGCTACCCGTTTAGAATCTGTTTGTCTTCTCTTTGCCATAGCTTGTCATTTGCATTTTGCACTCTACCAAATGGATGTCAAATCTGCATTCCTTAATGGAATATTGACTGAAGAGACCTATGCAGAACAACCTACAAGGTTCATTGACCCTCAATATCCAAATCATGTATTTCGTCTTAAAAAGGCTTTGTATGGCCTTAAACAAGCGCGTAGATCCTGGTATGAGCGTCTTTCCAGTTTCCTCTTAGATAAAGGTTTCAAAAGAGGTGGAAATGATCAAACCATTTTTGTCAAATATTTTGGCAAACACATCATTATTGCTCAAGTTTATGTTGACGATATCATCTTTGGATCAACTTCTCCCTCAGAAGTAAAATCCTTCTCTGAAATTATGCATAAGGAGTTTCAAATGTCTCTTATGGGGGAGTTGAAATTTTTCTTAGGTCTTCAAGTCAAACAAAGTTCAGAAGGATTATTTGTATCGCAATCTAAGTACGCTTTATAGATAGTAAAGAAATTTGTCCTTGAGAGTGCTAAAGATGCGAAAACACCCATGAGTACTACGGTAAAACTATCCAAAGACAAAACTGGAAAATCCATAGATCCAACTCTATATCGTAGCATGATAGGAACCTTGCTATACCTTACTGCCTCGCGTCCTGATATTATGTATGCTGTGTGTGTTTGTGCTCGTTATCAAAATAATCCCAAAGAGAGCCATCTGAATTTTGTTAAACGAATCATTAAATATGTAAAAGGCACTCTGAATCTAGGACTTTGGTACACTAATGACACACCAAGCACTATAATTGGGTACACTGATGCTGACTGGGCTGGGTGCACTGATGATAGTAAAAGCACATCAGGTGCATGTTATTATATAGGTAATAACTTGGTAGGATGGAGTAGTAAGAAACAAAACTGCACATCACTCTCAACAGCTGAATCTGAATACATAGCCGCTGGCAGTTGTTGTGCTCAATTACTGTCGCTTAAACAAATGCTAAGTGATTATGGTATTCAAGAAAACCAATTGAATCTCTATTGTGATAATCAAAGTGCGATCAATATTTCTAAAAACCCTGTTTAACACTCGCGAACAAAACCCATAAAAATAAGACATCACTTTATACACGAATTAGTAAAAACTAAGGAATTAGAAATCAATTATCTTCTTACTGATTTGCTACTCGCAGATATGTTTACCAAACCTTTAGATTACAATCGATTTATTTCTTTGCTTAAATCTATTGGTATGGTGTGTGCTGATTAATCTCTTTGATCTCTTTATTTTTTCCCTTTGTCCATTTGAGACAAAATGGGGGAGAAATTTGAGTCTCTATTCTTACATATGCTAAATGCTAAACAGCTTGATATTAGTGATTCATTGCAGGTTTTTGTATAGTTATTCTCAACAGTTGTAATAGGGTATTCAATTGCAAATAGTTGAGTTATGTACTTTTGGTTTCTAGGATTTGGGTAGATAGATTTTTTGGTAGGAATAGGTTTCCTTTCTTTTGTTACCCTACGAGTTGCAGTTGACTCAAAGGAGGTTTTGTCTCATATTTCCAAAGGGGGAGATTGAAGCACCTTATACTCTTGACTCACTTGAGTCTATATTGTATAAGGGTTCATCTAGTTTGGAAATTGTGACCAAATTATGTCTAACCTAGAATCCAAAGAACCCCAGAGCTTGTACTACTATTTCATCTTCCTTGATTGAAGTGATCTAGACCTTATTACCAACTCTTACACACAATAGAATGGATCATATACATGTCATATTGCATATAATTGTGTGTACATATGTTGAGTGTGTTTAAATCCCTAATATTGCTTTTTAAATATTTTTTGGGATTTTATAAACATTTTAAAATATGTTTTTATTAATTAAAACTTGTTTTTAAAAGTTTTAGGGTCATTCTGCAATTAAGGCTTAATGGTTATATTGACTTAAAGTTGCCTTGGGTAAAATTCGAAAGCGGCAGAGACTTCAGGGTGTGTTTTTAATTATTTTAGATGCGCGTTTTATCTCTTCTAATTGGCCAACATTTGTTGTCTTCTGATTGGTTGTAAGTGTGTTTGTTTATAGAGAGTAAAACAGCGTGTGTTTACAACCCTTGGATCATTTTTATCAACGATCTGCATGCGCCCTTTCATAATCCCTGTGAACCCCTTATGAACCAATCATGTGAGTTTTAACCAACGCATATTGTGAACCCTTGGATCTAAGTCAATTAACCTTGACTAAATCTGAACCCTTGATTTTGGACGTTACTCTCGAACCTTCTCAGCCTCCTATAAAAGTACCCTTCCTCTCAGCCTTTAAAGACTTTTGCCATTTCGTCCTTTGAGAGAGAAGAGAGAAACCAAAAGAGAGAGAGTTAGAAACCCTAACCCTAACCCTAAATCATCAAATCCATTTTCAAATCAAAACATCTTTCCAAGTCCTGTATATTCCAAACACCACCTTGAGTGTTTGAGAGTTGTTGTTGGTAGTTGATTTGATGCTGAAAACTCTTTGTTCTTTAGATCTTGTGTCCAACTTAAACAGTTTGTCTTAGATCTACTTTCTGCTTTATAGAAATTTCAGATCTATGTACTTCATGTTACATTACACTAAGATTTACATATTTTGTTTCTCAGCCTAAGAAATATATTGTTGATTTGCTTTCTGTAAATGTTTTTAACTTTGAAATCAACAATAATGTTTTCTGTTTCTAGTTCTCTTGAAACAAGACCTTTGACCTAGTTTGGAATCGCACTTGGTGGTTTTCAATATCAAAAATCTTTTCAAAACCCGAGATTGATTAAGATCTTGATACGTCTTCTGAGAAAGATAGCCGTGGATTCTGGGATTGTTATAAAGGTCAAATAAGGTTAAGTTTTGTGAGAAGAGAGAAAAAGAAAAATCACAGCATATAGACTTTTATGTAATTTGTTAGGACTGTTTGTACATAATAAGTGTGTGTGTGCATGCATGTGTTAGAGAGAACCTACACAAACACTTTCACTCCACCACACTAAAAGTGTTAGTAATATGATCTTGAGAAAAATAGTCGACGTAAAGAGCTTGAACAAATTGGAAGTTAACCAACTGGGAGGAAAACATCAACAATCAGAACTGCAGAGAAGTTATAAGGACACCAGAGGGTACATTCCTAAACTTATATAGGTCTGAGTTGTATGCATGTTTGTTATATAGTTTTTAACTGTTAAAATTTGTTTATAGTGGATTTTTTTTGTTTACTCCGTAGAGGGAGTCGTGGATGTTTCCTCCGTTGGGTGAGGTTTTACCACGTAAAAAATCTTGTTCTTAATCTTTCTACATCTTCTCATCTCATGCTTGGTTGTGCTGGGTTTAAAGTTTGTTTAAACTATTTTATAAACCTGTTGATCAAATCTTGAATAGATCTCGTACATACATTTATAAAACACATCTTGTGTTCAATTAGTTTTGGTTTTTAAGAAAAGAGTTTCTTCAAAAAACTGTTCGGAGTTACTTAAATAGTTTAATTTTATTAAACGGCTTTAGTAACACATTTTCATTAACGACATTATAAGAATACAAATCCACATCATAAACCAAGCTAATGATTGTTTCAAATAATTGGAATACTTATTATAAATCTAAAAACTGTTTCAAATTCGGGCCATATCATGGACTTTGAATTTATGCTTAAACTGATTAAAATACAAATTAACATATTCACTAACCAACCAACCAATTTTGATTCAAATTAACAAAAATGGATAAAATCCAAATGAATAAAAGCATTAAACTGTCGTCCGAGTGATATAAAGCACTACAAGAACGCAAGTCAACGACATTATAAGAATACAAATCTAAGCATTGTATCACATACCAAACTAAGCAATGTTTCAAATAATTGGAACACTTATTACAAATCTAAAAATTATTTCAAATTCGGGTTATAACCTAAAATGGATTGATATTTGGTATGAGCAGCCAAGTCATCCACACTAGTGATTTGATACTTTGGTAGGTGTCAGACGATTGACCACGGCTCATTGTTGGTATACTCTGAGTAAAATGCTTACTTGACCTTTTGAAAAGAACAAACAAACGGCTCATCGCTCACGTGATAGTTTCTCTTAAGTTTTTAAGGAATAATAAGGTTAGTTGATCCGTTGTCCTCACTAATTTTACCATTTTTACCGTCGGTGATCGCAAAATTTATGTAACAAAACTTATTCTTCTCAAAACATCATTAATATTATGTAAAAGTTAAATAATATTGTTGTAAATTTGTAAAAAACTAGTGCAAGTACATAAAATATGTTTTTTTAATGTTTTATGTCTATAGTGCATTTTTTTAGGTGCATTTTCCTATAAAAAGTTGGGTATTTTTTTTAATGTGCTGCTGCTATGTATAATTTTACCCTACTTTTAATTGATGTTTCAAAATTTATATTTCCACCACATTTTATTTATATTTCCATGGTAAGTATGTTTCATTTCTATTCTGTAGTATCAAAACCCTAAATGTTAGAGATGCCTAGGTCAAACCAACTCAATTGTCATCTAATTGTCAAAATTCACCAGTCAACAACAATTCAAGAATCCTAAACAACAATTCAAATGATAATATGAAATATTCAACAAAATTCATTCAATTATTGTAAAAATAAATTGACAATTCAATTATTGATAATCAATTTTTTTTTATAGAAAATGCAAAGAAATTAAACCCAATAAACCAACAATAACACACATACAATAAATAAGGAAAACACAATACACATACACACATAATAACACACATAAATTACATGTGATTTCTGTAATTTAAAGGGTTTGTGTGTGGTGTTTGTGGTGTGTGTGTGTGTGTTTGTGTGTGGATTTGTGTGTTGTCTGTCTATCTGTTTGTGTTGTTTATTGTGTGTGTGGTGTGGTGAAATTGAGGAGAGAGACAGAGAGGACTTGAAATTGAAGAGAGAGGGAGAGAGTTGGTGAGAAGGGGAAAGGGTTTGTAACATTTCCCCAATTTCATTAATAATATTGTCACAGTCCCGTCATAACTTTCGACCATGACAACATGTTGTCATAGTTAAAAGTCTTGGCAGGAACATGATAATATTTTTATCGTGGTCATTGGCCGTGATAAAGTGTTGTCACGGTCCTGTAGCGGTTAATGACTGTGACAATAAATGCATATTCTTTTGTCATGGTTTTTTACCATGACAATGCTGGCCGGGTGAAGAGTGACATTTTATGTATTTTGGTTTAGTGTTTATCAAGGAATTTCGGTGTAGCTAAGAGGACCTGAAAAGTCCCCACGTGGTTATGCTGGCTTGGGTCTTATTGAGTTGATCGGGGATTTTACTTTCCTCAACGATCATTTCTAGCATTGGAAGTTCTTCGACCACACCCTTTACTTTTTCTATTTCGGTTGAATGAAGGATTATATCTTTATAGTACCACCTTGATTGGGTCATGTGGTTCACTGAGGAAGGGAAGAACAACAACCCCGTGGCTTCATCTATCTCGAGATGAATGGAAACTTTTTTGATTTCACCTAAAAAAATCCTCAAAAGAGATAATTCCACACAAGTTGGCAACTGTACTAGCTTCTTCATGATTCGACTCATCGTCTGAACTATTAAAGTCATCCCCCCATCCAGTGGTGACTATGTCTTCTTGCCAATAGTTATCAATACACTCGATAATCGTAACAACTTCATAGTATAAGTTTTCCCACTCAACGAGGAAGTGTAGGAGTGAAGAGACCAATCATCCCTGAAGTTTCAAAGAATTAATTAACTTAGAGATGCTATAGATTTCATTCGTCTGATGCCACATATCGTCCATGATTTGTACTACATTATATATAATGACTTCTTCAACGGGAATTATCCATTCGTCTTATTCCTGAGGCCACTTACGGGCATTCATGAACAAGCTGTTGAATTTTTGGTAACCAACAAACATCTCAATGGGAAATTTTAGCCAAAATACTAAGAGTTGGTTCAACATAGTAGGCAACTCCATGCCCCCCTCGGATTAGGTACAGATGACAATGCAGGCCCTTGTAAAGAGGGACATAGCTTGATCAGCAAGATACGTAGGTTGCAAGAGAAAGGGTGGGAGACCTTGAGAGGTTTAGGTGAGATTGTGGAGATGATGGGTGCTTTGTTTGACACGATTTGAGTAGATGGATCAAACTTTGGGTCACTTTCTAGAAAGGTGACATTTGTATGAGCTGAAAGAGGGATGTGAGGGATATTGGGTTTAGGATTAGCTAGTGGGGCAATGATACCCCGATCGATCAGGCCTTGGATCACATTCGAAGGTGGAAGCACTCATCGGTGGTATGTCCTGCGGATTAGTGAAATTCACAATGGGCATCGGGCTTAAAGTTTTTAGGAGTGGATTGGGTAATGGATGGGGGTTTGATTCGACACGAATATTGTATTTATTCACCCTTATACTTATGCATTTTAGCCCCTTTGAGTACCTTAATTCCTTTATTTATGCTCGTTAACTAGAAAACCTCCGTTTTATATGTTAACATGCTATATGAGGTATAATTGAGCTTTTGTAGGTATTAAAGTACTTAACGTGAAGTTTGGTCGCTTTTCGAAAAAGTTTCGTTGAATATTGCAGCTTTGGGGCATTTTGGTAATTTTAAAATTCGGGTTTTAATCTTGAACTCTTCGCGTACATTTAATCCCTTTGATTTCTCTCCGTGTGTCCCCTGACGGTGCTTGATTCCGATGTATAATGAAGAAGTTATGGTTTTTAGGATGGTTTTGTCTTCTTTTTTTTAATAGAGATCTATTTATTAATAGGGGTGAGAAGATCCCTCACTATGGCTTACAAACTAAAACCAACTTAAGAAACAATCCTAATGTATGGAGTTTGCATCTTATCTAATATTAATATACCTTTGAAATACTCAGGAAGGAGATATATACTATAAGACGTAAAAGACTTTTTATGAGAACTTCCCATCTTGGACAAGAAATCTACTGTAAAATTTGCCTATCTATGAATATGAAAGAACTTGCACTGAACATTAGAGGCTAGATATAAAACTTGAATCACTTGGCTTTTAATTTTCCATGGACAAGAGGACTTTTTGTGAAGAGCTTCTATTAAAACCTTGGAATTAGGTTCAATAATAAGCTCATAATCTTTAAGGCCTTGAAAGTGGGTAAGGCCATAGACTAGAGCAGCAGCCTCAGTTTCTAAACTTAAAGAGTCTCCTAAATATTTGTAGAAAAGCTATAAAACTTGATCTCTGTGATTCCTAAGAATACCACCAACACCACTTTTTCCAGGATTTCCCAGAGAACAACCCTCAACATTTAACTTCAAAACTACTTTAGGAGGAAGAGTCCAGTGCACTAAGATGAATTTGTTTTTAGGAATTTTTGCGCCTTTAAAACAAATTTCAAAAGTTACCTGAATGTTTTGAATGAAAGTATTAATGAACATGGGAGAACTATCAAATCTGGCTCGATTTCTTTGAATCCATATGTTGATACCAAATTTAGTCTGCTGACATGGCTCAATCGAGTGAAGACACGTGGCAATCTACGTGGCAGCAACAAGCACTTCCAAGAAACTCAGACGCTCCAAGGAACCATACTACAACGAGGAACACTGCTTCCCCGAGGAACTTAGACGATTCGACCTACAAGAACTCTCCGAGGAACTTTTGAGTACCGAGGAACTTTTGATTACCGAGGACTTTAGGCGGTCCGAGCAGCTTAGGCGGTCCGAGCCTCACCTCAAACAAAGCATTAATAGCAGGAAAATCAACAGTCTCACTGTTCATTAAATGCTTATCATTCAGATGTATACGCTTAAGGGGCATTTAATATATTACCCTTTCACATGTACAGCATTGAATGTATTACCCTTTCACATTACAGCCTCAGGGCTATAAATACATTGTACAATCCTTATTGTAAGGGGACCGAAATTTCTTGATAGAACTTGTAATCGAGAATTCCTAAACAGTCATCAATAGCAGAAACAGTGGATGTAGGCCATTCTTATAAGGCTGAACAACTTTAAAACTTCTTTGTCTCATTTATTTTATCTGTGAATAAATAATTAGATATAATCTAATTTTTTACATCAACAGATTGGCTCCGTCTGTGGGAAATGACTGGTAATATCATTTTTCATCAAAAATAATCCATCACAAATGGCTGATATTCCAGAATCTAGCAATCGAAACACTGGAAGTCCTCCAAATCCATCTGCTCCGCCAAATATTCCAGATCTGGCTAGAATAATGACAAATCTGGCTCAGGGCCAGACCGTCATGCAAGAAACTATGCGACAACTCATACAAACCCTCCATGGCGGTGCACCAACCTATTCAGGACCACGAAGTATTCAAAGAAATACCTGCGCATCTTCTTCGCGTACTAGGCGTACCAATTCATATCACAATGAGGAGTCTGAAGATTTTTCTTATCAACCTGGACGAACTTCGTCAGTGCGAGCCACAAATACTGAACAACGTATCACTCTCTCTCTAGAAAGGACTAGTGCACTAGAGAGGTTGAGCAGGGTATCAACTTTTGATTGATTAGGACCTAGAAGGAGTAGAAGTCCTCCAAAAGTCGCATCGAGAAGTTTTTGACGACCATCAAATTTAAGGGAAGGATCTGCCCAGTCGCGACCAGCTGCTCGTCAAGATAGATCCCAGGAAGCCACATCAACGCGATCAGTTGCTCGAACCAACAGGCCCGAGGAAGGAAATGATGCATGGAAAGGCTCTATTCAGAGGCTGGAGGATAGATTAGGGGAAATGGCTAAAGCCAAGAACCCTCTATAACGAACTTTTGTTCGAGGAACACCTTTTGTCCAGGCCATTGTAGATTTTCCAACACCATCAAAGTTTAAATCACCTGTTATAACCCCCAAATATGATGGAAAGACTGACCCTGTCCTTCATATAGAACAATACCAAGCTGCAGCCGACATCTATATAGTTCCAGATGAGATGAGATGCATAGTATTCTCGGGAACACTTACCGGATCTGCTCAAATGTGGTATAATAATCTTCCTCGGGGTAAGATATCAATTTTTCTTCAACTGGCCGAGTTGTTCATTGGGAATTTCTATTTTAGGGAAAAGCCAGTTAAATGAGTAGCGCATTTGTTAAGTGTTGGACATAAGGCTGGTGAGAGTACCAGAGATTATATAACTTGTTTTAATAACGAGAAACTCGAAGTAATTGATTATGAGGAGAAGACAGCGATTACCGCCTTGATGAGTGGACTACTGCCCAACAAGTTGTACTACACTTTGGCCAAAGATCCACCTAGAACCATGTCAGACCTGATGGGAAAAGCGTCCAAGATTATGAATGCGGAGGAGGCTATGGCTGGGAAGAAGAACATGGATGCCAAAAAAACCAAGGTGGAAGGTGATAAAGCTAAGAAGAAAGATCATAAGAACAATGGTAATGACAAACATTCAAAAACTAGGTCGGTATGGGACGTCATGAAGAAATTCGATAGTTATACTCCTTTGAAGAAGGATATCAACCATGTTCTAGAATAAATCAAGAACAACGAGGAATTAAACTGGACAAATAAAATGAAGGTAGACCCTGATCGGAGGAATAAAGTAAAGTATTGCGAGTTTCATAAAGATCATGGCCATATGACCAAAAATTACATACCTCTTCAGAATGAGATTGAAACACTCATCAGACAAGGAAAACTGACAAAGTATGTTGATCGTGGAAGCGAAAGAATAACAATGACCGAACAAGAGAGAGGTCTAGATCTCCTCGTCGAGCAGAGGAGAACAAGAAAAAAAACCATGAAGTTGATCCAGAAGACGACCCCGATCTTCCCAAGAGACCAAGGCAGCCAGAACGAGAGGTATTTTTAATAACCTTTGGGTCATTTGATTGTAATGTTATTACAGGTGGAGATGCAGGAGGAGGAGACCTTACTGCAGAGAGAAAAGCTTACCTCTATGAGGCTCAATCTTGCTCGTATATTCAGCGAATAAATCTAGCTGAGGAGAATCGCCCGAGAAAGGTGAACAAAGAGAAATTGGTCATTGGTTTTTCAAAGAATGACCTCGCAGGAGTTTTGTATCCTCATGATGACCCATTGGTGATCAAAATGAGGATGAAAGAGGTAATGATCTCAAGAGTACTGGTAGATAATGGTAGCTTGGCAGACATCATGCTCTACTCGTGCTTTGACAGCTTAAATCTAAAGCTATCTCAACTGGAGCCTTATCATAGACCCCTCCTCAATTTTGCTGGCGAGAAAGTATTTCCACTTGGGACGATCAAGTTGGATATATTCATTGGTACGTGGCCTGCTTTTCGAACATAAAGAATATGCTTCTTCGTGATGGATAAGAATGTTCAATCATTATACAATATCATCATGGGAAGAGTAGGATTGAAGAAATTTGAGGTTGTACCATCTACAGTGCATCAGTGCCTAAAATTTCCAATAAATTTTGGAGTAGGAGTTATGAAGGGTGACCAAAAAGTAGCTCGGGAATGCTATTATTCATCCAGCGAGCAAGAGGAACTGTAGGAATCAAGGAAAAAGACTACTACTTATCAAGTGGAAGAAGGGGGAGAAATTGAAACATTGGATCCTAGAGATGAGTCGCAACTCGTGAAGGGTCAAGTGGTGGAAGCTACTGAAAACATCATTCTGGACGACGAGCACCCTGAACGAACTACTCAAGTAGGTTCGTCATTGGAAGCCTCACTAAAATAAGAATTGATAACTTTCCTTAGAAGTAGAAAGCAAACTTTTGAGTGGAGTCATGAGGATATGCCTGGGATAGACCCAAATTTCTTATGTCACGAACTCAATGTGAATAAGCAGATAAAGCCTGTGAAGCAAAGAACAAGAGTATTCAGCCCCGAGAATAATTAAGCTATACAGGAGGAAGTCGAGAAGATCCAGGGAGCCTGCTTGATTGAAGATGTTAAATATCCTTACTGGTTAGCAAATGTGGTGATGGTGAAGAAGAAGAATAACAAATGGAGGATGTGTGTAGACTTCACCGACCTCAACAAAGCATGCCCAAAGGATCACTTTCCGCTGCCCCGAATTGATCAACTAGTGGATGCCACCTCGGGACACGAGCTGCTGAGCTTCATGGATGCTTATTCTGGTTACAATCAGATTAAAATAAAACGTGAAGACAGGGAGAGTACTTCTTTCATTACCCCTAGGGGAACTTATTGTTATGATGTTATGCCTTTTGGTTTGAAAAATGTAGGTGCGACATATCAGCGGATGATGAACAAGGTCTTTGCTGAACAAATCAGTTGCAATATGGAAGTCTATGTTGACGATATGACGACAAAGAGAAAGAAAGTTACCGATCATCTAGTTGACTTGAGTCAGACTTTTGATCAACTGGATAAATATCAAATGAAGCTAAACCCGACGAAGTGCATATTCGGAGTATGAGAAGGCATGTTTCTCGGATACATTGTCAACCAACGAGTCATTGAGGCAAATCCTGAAAAGATCAAAGCTCTATTAGGGCTGCGATCTCCAACGACGAAGAAAAAGGTGCAAAGTCTTACAGGATGAGTAGCAGCACTCAACAGATTTGTATCACGAGCAACTGGTCGATTTCTCCCATTCTTCAAGACACTCTGAAAGACTTTTGAGTGGAATGATGAATGTGAGAAGGCTTTTCAAGACTTAAAGAAATACTTGGGAGCACCTCCACTGCTATCCAGGCCAGTGATGGGAGAAAAACTGTACTTGTATCTGGCAGTGTTCGAGAATGCAGTTAGTTCGGCATTGATAAGAGTGGAGAATGGAGTACAAAAACCAATTTATTATACGAGTAAGACCTTTCGAGGAGCAGAGATCAGATATCCAAAACTAGAAAAGTTAGCACTGGCACTGATCGAGGCGATTAGGAGAATGAGGCCATACTTCCAGGCTCATACGATAGTAGTATATACTGATATGCCATTGAGGCAAGCCCTTCATAAACCAGAAAAATAAGGGAGATTGATGTACTGGGCAATAGAGCTTGGTGAATATGATATAGTTTATGAACCCAGATCATCGCTAAAAGGGCAAGCTGTAGCAGATTTTATAGCAGAGTTCACCTATCCTGATACCCCCGAGGAGAAAAATTTGCTCGCTGATCAACCTGTGGATGTTACAGGATCATCAAACACAAGCTCAGACCAACTTAGGTTAGTAAAAGGGCAAGTGGATGTTACAGGATTATCAAATTCGAGCTCAGACCAACTCAGGTTGGTAAAAGGGCAAGAAAAGATGATCGACGAAGTGCAAGAAATATCAGGGGAGGATGAAAGGAAGCAACAAATATTTCACCGAGGAACTCTGTCAGATCAGAAGTTTGAAGATGAGATACCTATATGAAGGCTATATGTAGATGGCTCATCTTGCATAACAGGCAGTGGGGCAGGGATAGTTTTGAGCACTCCGGACGAGGTCGGCATGGAATACGCCCTACGTTTCCAATTCAAAGCTTCCAATAATGAGGCTGAGTACGAGGCCATGATTGCAGGTCTTAATTTGGCAAAAATTATGGAGGCGCAGCAGCTTATTGTCTTCAGCGATTCTCAATTAATCGTAAATCAAATGTTAGGAATATATGCAACCAAAGGAGAATTAATGATCAAGTATCAGGCGAAGGTGATAGAGTTGGTATCAGAATTTGCTGCTATTCAGTTGGTCAGAATACCAAGAATGGAGAATGCGAGAGAAGACGCCCTAGCTCGATTAGCATCAGCTACTCGTACCGAGCTACGAAGAATGATCCCAATTAAAGTTTTAGCTGGTCGGAATATAGATGAATATCTGACGACGAACTTTATTACCCTCGATTTAGGATCATCATGGATGGATCCCATCAGGGCATATATTGAGAAGGGAGAATTACCAATTGAAAAGCTTGAAACCAAGAAATTAAAGTTCAAAGCTGCTCGGTATGTATTAATTAACGATATTCTATATAGACGAGGAATGATGGCAGGTTTGCAAAGATGTGTGCATCCCACCGAGGTGAAAGATTTGATTAAAGATATTCATGAAGGGTCCTGTGGAGCCCATGTAGTAGGTCGAATGCTTTTGCAAAGGGTAATGACGCAGGGATACTACTGACCGGCGATGAGAGCTGATTGTATAGCCTATGCCAAGAAATGTGACAGGTGTCACCGCTTTTCCTCCATCAGAAGAACTCCATAAGCATTTTTGACACCCATCATTTCCCCCTGGCCATTTGCTATGTGGGGAATAGATTTGGTTGGGCCACTGCCGACGACCAGGGGAAGGTTTAAGTACCTCATCGTCGCAGTGGATTATTTTACTAAATGGGTTGAAGTTGAGCCTCTCATTGATATGACGTACGACAAGGTGTACCAATTTATTTGGAAGAACATCATTTGTCGAGATGGTCTTCCTCATGCCTTCATCACGGACCATGGAACACAATTTTATAACGAGGAGTTCACTACCTATTATCATCAATCAAATGTTTTGAAGATCCACTCAGCACCAGGCCATCCTCAAAGCAATGGACAAACTAAAGTGACAAACAGAACGCTGCTGAATGGCTTGAAGAAAAGACTGGACGATGCGAAAGCAAATTGGATCAACGAGTTAGAGTCAGTACTGTGGGCTTACCGAACTACTCCCCGAGTAGAAACAGGGGAATCTCCATATATGCTAGCGTTTGGAAGTGAAGCTTTTATACCTGCAGAATTGGGCCTCCCAACACACAGGGTATTGAATTTCAATTCCCCTGTCAGCGACTTAATGAGAAGATTGGATTTAGATATTCTCGAGGAAGTTAGAGAAGAAGCAGCCATTAGAAATGCTGCTGACCAGCAACGAACAACTTTGTTCTACAACAAGAGAGTGAAGAAGTGCGACCTGAAAGAAGGAGACTATGTGCTGAAGAAAGTAATTCAAAAGCACAACAAACTGGAGGCAAACTGGCATGGACCATACCGAGTTACAGAAGTTGTTCGACCAGGAACTTACCGAAAAATAACTTTAGAAGGGGAGAAGTTTAAGAATGCATGGAACGCAGAGCACCTGCGCAAGTATTATCAGTGATGGATATTCTCTCCTTTTATTGAAAGTTTTTCGGGGAATATTAGTGCTAGACACTACTCGGCAAAGCTCGGAGCTCAGACTACTCAAATTTATTCTCAAAAACTCCAACTAAGGTTGGTCGAGAAATAAATGTATTCCTCCGGGAAGTAAAACTTGTATTCCTCCGGGAAGTAAAGCTACCTGTATTCCTCCGGGAAGTAAAACTTGTATTCCTCCGAGAAGTAAAGCTACTTGTATTCCTCCGGTAAGTAAAGCTACTTGTATTCCTCCAGGAAGTAAAACTTGTATTCCTACGGGAAGTAAAACTATGTGTTCCTTGGGAAATAAAAGTATTCCTAAAAATGCCAACTTATGTTGGTTAGGAAGTAAATATATTCTTGAAAATGCCAACTAAAGTTGGTCGGGAGGTAAAAGTATTCCTGTTGATGCAAAAAACTGGACCGAATCCCATTTTTATGATCACAGATAAATAGATAAAAGCAATCCAATCAAGCACATGAGAGACAAAGATTTTTAAAGTGGTTCGGCTATAAGGAAAAGCCTACGTCCACTGTTATTTTATTCCCAGGGGTTTACAATAGCACAATGTGGTGTAGAGAGAGAAAAAGGTATGGATCTTGTGTATTGTGTCTCTCGGTTCTTGGATCTCTTGGATCTCTCGGATCTCTCCCTTTTGGCTAAGGGAATACATGTATTTATAGTGGTGGGGGATAAAGAGATTCATTGTATGTAGACATTTATACATTATGTCTACATTCAACGAATCTAATTGCTTGGTATGCTATCTGTTGTCATCTACAATATAAATGTACATTAATGATCATTAAATACGTAGTTATCCTTTGATATTCCTGGTTGGTATGCCGACCAACACTCTTCGGGTGCCGACCAACTCTCCTCGGGTCCCGACTAATACTCCTCGGGTGCCGACCAACTCTCCTCAGGTGCCGACTAATACTCCTCGGGTGCCGACCAACTCTCCTCGGGTGTCGACTAACTCTCCTCGGGTACCGACCAACTCTCCTCGGGTGCCGACTAACACTCCTCGGGTGTCGAATATTGCCACGTAGGATGACACGTGTCCTTTTCTGATTGGTCCTTGCAGATGGAGAATTTTTGCGTTAACAGAAGCCCCCAATGCTCCATGCTTGATGGTTTACTTGAAAGGATGGAGTATTTATTCTGCAGTGTTGCTCGATGCTCGTGAAATTCTTGATCTACCTTCTTAATTTGTTCAACATAAACTGCATTATCTCCTGGATGACATATGATGCAGGATGATCGATGGTTTCTAATCTTTCTTTTGAGGAACTCCGTGTGCTATGTATCACCCCTGGGAATTTGGATGCAGCCATGCCATAGTATGCAACTTGTAGCTTGTCATAATCTTCAAGTATGTTGATTGGTTCGCCAGCCGACCAAATGCTTCCTGTGTTGAGCAATTGAATGCTAACTTCACGTGCTTGATTCTTCTGATTTATGATCCTCTGAATACTTTGTCGAGTAACATACTAGCTTTTGAACCCAACTCTTCAATCTGATTAGTACCAAGCTAGTGGTGGACTTCGAAACATTTTCACACAATTTCTTCTTCATTATTGGTCGAGACAGTAGTAGAAAACATCTCAGTGCTGTAGATGTTGATTTTGACTTCTACCTCTGCTCAGGGACGAGCAAGAGGTTCTCGGGGACGAGCAAGTGATTCTCAGGGACGAGCAAGAGCTTCTCGGGAATGAGCTAGTGCTTCTCGGACAGATCATCTGTGATGAATATCAGAATGTTGAAAGATCTTAACTTCATAAACTCCCCTTATACTTTGGATGATCCTCCTGCTGGTGAGGAACCTGTTTTAAAAGAAGAGGGAAAAGAAACCAATAGAATAGGAATCTCAATGTAATAGTTAGTATACATTTTCATTCTCAATGTATTTTGTTTTTTGAATTTAATGAAAGACTTTCATTTTTGTTCGCAATCTTAATTGCTATTGTTTTGTAAATATCAAACACTTTACATTTATGCATATGTATCTGTTAAAAAGATAACAATATTGTGTTGTTCATCGACCAACTTAGTAATAAAAAGAATTACAAGTATTAAAAATGTTGCTCGATCACTTAATAATAAAGTAATGAGTATAAAAATGTTTAAATTTTTTCCAACCAACCAAGGTTGTTAAATTGTGCTCATCGACCAATTATAGTTAGTGAGAGTTTATCCCCGACTAACCATACTTGGTAAATTTTTGTCTTTATAAAATGTATCCGACCAACTAAGGTCAATAAATTCTTCTTGTCGACCAACTACAGTTAGTGGGTTTTTATTCCCGACCAACCATACTTGGTGTATTTTGTTTTTCAAAGAACTTTTTACTAGTTATCTTACCAACCGTAGTTGACCACGCTAGTGTACACCTCCTAACCAAAGGAGTATTTTTGGTTCTTTCGAACTATTTGGTTCTTTTGAACTATATGTCCACTAGATATCTTACCAACCGTAGTTGATCACACTAGTGTACGCCTCCTAACCAAAGGAGTATTTTTTGGTTCTTTCGAACTGTCCACTAGTTATCTTACCAACCGTAGTTGATCACGCTAGTGTCACCTCCTAACCAAAGGAGTATTTTTTTTGGTTCTTTCAAACTGTCCACTAGTTATCTTACCAACCCTAGTTGATCACGCTAGTGTCACCTCCTAACCAAAGGAATATTTTTTGGTTCTTTCGAACTATCTGACCAACCGAAGTTGATCGTGGGTTTGAACTATCGGTGTTTGCTTTTATTGCTGGGCAGCGTAGTGTTGCACACAATACTGACTGTAGCTCATTAATCCAATTAGCCTTACATAGCCTCTTTTTCAAACCATTTAGTAATGTTCTGCTCGTCACTTCAGTTTGTCCATTATTCTGAGGATGACCTGGTGCTGAATGAACCTTCAAAATGTTTGACTGATGACAATAAGCAGCAAACTCCTCATTATCGAATTGTGTTCCGTAATCTGTGATGATGGCAATGACGAGGTATTTGAATCTTCCTCGGGTCGTCGGCAGTGGTCCAACCAAATCAATTCCCACATGGAAAATGGCCAAGGAGAAGTGATGGGTGTCAACAATGTTTGTGGAGTTCTTCGGATGGAGGAAAAGCGTTGGCACTTGTCACATTTCTTGGCATAAGCTATACAATCAGCTCTCATCGTCGGCCAGTAGTATCCCGGCGTCATCACCTTTTGCAAAAGTGTCCGACCTGCTACATGGGCTCCACAGGACCCTTCATGGATCTCTTCAATTAATTCTTTCACCTCGGAGGGATGTACACATCTTTGCAAACCTGCCATAATTCCTCGTCTATACAAAATACCATTAATTAGTACATACCGAGCAACTTTAAACTTCCATTTCTTGGCAGCGAGCTTATCCTCCAGTAATTGTTCCTCCTCAATATATGCTCTGATGGGATCCATCCAAGATGGTCCTAAATCAAGGGTAATAATATTCATCGTCAGGTCTTCATCTATGCTCCGAATTTCTAATACTTCAATTGGTATCGTTTTTCGCAGCTCGGTACGAGTAGCTGATGCTAATCGGGCCAAGGCGTATGCTCTCACATTCTCCATTCTTGCTATTCTTACCAGTTAAACAGCAACAAACTCTGATACTAACTCCATCACCTTTGCTTGATACTTGATCATCAATTCTCCTTTGGCTGCAAATATTCCCAACATTTGGTTTACGATCAATTGAGAATCACTGAAGACAATAACCTGCTGTGCCTCCATAGTATTTGACAAATTAAGACCTACAATCATGGCCTCATACTCAACCTCATTATTAGAAGCTTTGAATTAGAAACGTAGGACGTATTCCATGTCGACCTCGTCTGGGTTGTTCAAAACGATCCCTGCCCCACAGCCTGTAGTGCAAGATGAGCCATCTACATATAGCCTCCATATAGGCAACTTGTCTTCTAATTTCTGGTCTGATAGAGTTCCTCGGTGGAATACTTGTCGGTTTCTTTCATCATGTCCTGATACTTCTAAATACACCTCTTAAATTTCAATATACCTCCTGAACTTCAATATTCCTCCTGAACTTCAATATACCTCCTGAACTTCAATATCAAAAGTAATTCCTGAGAAAGAAAAACAACTCCTGAATGATGATTAGTCGGGGCCCTGACCGTGTGAGTTTGTGGAGTTGAATTTGATGCTCGACTGCATGATGTTATAAGAATGTGCCACTAAATGAACAAATATATCTGTAATAGAAGCCCCCAACTGTGGAATGTGAACTTTGAATGAGATTTATCGACCAATACCAACCGGAGTTGGATTTTATCTACCAACCGGAGTTGGATTTTGTCTACCAACCGGAGTTGGATTTCATCTACCAATCGGAGTTGGTGGTAATTGATAATAAATGATGAAGAATTCCTCGGAGCTGACCAACGGATTGTTGGGAATAAGATAATATAAATGCTGGAGACCTCCTCGGCGCTGACCAACAGATTTGTTGGGAATAAGATAATATAAATGCTAGAGACCTCCTCGGTGCTGACCAACAGATTTGTTGGGAATAAGATAATATTGTTGGGAATAAGATAATATAAATGCTAGAGACCTCCTCGGCGTTGACCAACAGATTTGTTGGGAATAATATAATATGAATGCTAGAGACCTCCTCGGCGCTGACCAACAGATTGTTGGGAATAAGATATAATAAATGCTGGAGACATCCTTGGAGCTGAATAAGATATAATAAATGGTGGAGACCTCCTCAACAGATTGTTGGGAATAAGATAATATAAATGTTGGAGATATCCTTGGAGCTGAATATATGATTATAAATATTTGTCGAGCTCCATGCTGAAATGAGAATAAAATATGCATCCAAATAGATATAAAGAATAATTAAAAATAATAAAGTGCCTCGCCGATCAGTCGAGGTAGAATCATATAATGCCGAACAAGAATAAGATCTTTCAGAACATAAGAATATGGCCGAGAACTTTGCTGGGCCTGCATATAAATAAGAATTACCCCGACCAACTATCCGTTGGGGGTGAAATATAATAAATGTTATAGTTCTCCTCAGAGCTGAATATGATAATAAGTATCTCGCCGTGCTCCATGTTGAGATGAATATAGGATATGAATCCCAATGGATATATAGAATCATTTGTGCTGGAGCATATATCATAGCAATAATAAAATCAATAGTTCCTCTCTGAGGTGAAATTTCATACTGCCGAGCTATGATAATATTTTTCAGAAGAGTAAGATTATTTCCGAGCATTCGTCGGAGTTGAATCTTGTACCTGTAAAAATTAATATCTTGCTCTACCATTTGTGTAGGCTGAATTGATTAGTCATGAGAATAATTTACTCATCCAATCAATATATGATATGTATATGCTTGAGAAATAAAAATATTAATAATATGCCAAATGTGTGTGAGATGGACAAATTATTATCAAATATGCATCATAAATAAGACATAAAATTATTTAATCTCCAACAACTAATCAGGTATTAGTTGCTGTTTGAAAATTATTTATCACATGGTTTTAAAAATATTTTTTGGATGATCATAAGTTAAAAAGACTTAAGCCCCCTGCTTGTCCCCAAGCCGAACTCGTGTTTAAAGAAATATCGGGGGTGCTTAGCATTTTTTAATACCCCAAGATTCTACTGCTACCGACAAATAACATGGATGTTGCCGACCAACATTTAAGGATATCTCAAATTCTAGAATATATGGTTGGATGACCAGAATATTTCGAATCTTTAGATCAAAAAAATAACATTCAATGTAAAATTTAAGCCTTAAGAATGTTAATTAAATGAATAAATATATAACCCACTAGATCGTGTGATTTCGACAAAGAAACCTTGTGATGTGATGAACGAGGGGCCAACATATCAAATTTGTGCCCAGAGTCTTGATATGGTCATGATTATTTTACTGATCCTCTTTTATAAGAGGTGGGTAATGATTTTTCAGGTGAGAGAAAATTATTTTTTATATTGAGCCCTTCCTATTCCCAATTTGGAGAGATAAAAATATGGTGAATGATAGAAGTTATTACAAAATTTATATAAAAAAAATCAATCAATGAGACTTTATTGGCATAGATGGAAGATGAACCAAATTAAGTATATAGTTCATAAAAGTGAATGCAAAGAGACTCAAACTTAAAGAGAGAGAAAATAGATCTGGCTCATGATTTCCATGAGAAGACTTTTTATTGTCTTTAACCTTTTCCCATTCTTTTATTAAAAATATGATGGGAATTTGAATAGACATCAAAGATCTTACAAAATTTATTTCAAAATCAACAATGAAAATGATCAAATCTTATCATCGTCGTATATATTGGTATATGTAATCATTTAAAATATTTATTCCATGATATAAAATAGAAACTTGAGAATCAAGCAATAAGTTATGATTTATGAAATCCACTATTTTTCAGATTTCTAAATAAGAATTAATCTAATAGTTATGATTTAAAAATCATGATATGCAACATTTTGCAGATAAAAATTGGACAATTAATTTATGTATATAAACATAAAAATCATGATTGAATCAAAAGATGTATGTATAATTTATTATACGTAGAGAAAATAAAAACTTAGCTTTTGATGGAGAACAACGCTTGTAACACGTTCCCACAGACGACGCCAATCTGTTGACGCAAAAAACTGGACCGAATCCCATTTTTATGATCACAGATAAATAGATAAAAGCAATCCAATCAAGCACATGAGAGACAAAGATTTTTAAAGTGGTTCGGCTATAAGGAAAAGCCTACGTCCACTGTTATTTTATTCCCAGGGGTTTACAATACCACAATGTGGTGTAGAGAGAGAAAAAGGTATGGATCTTGTGTATTGTGTCTCTCGGTTCTTGGATCTCTTGGATCTCTCCCTTTTGGCTAAGGAAATACATGTATTTATAGTGGTGGGGGATAAAGAGATTCATTGTATGTAGACATTTATACATTATGTCTACATTTAACGAATCTAATTGCTTGGTATGCTATCTGTTGTCATCTACAATATAAATGTACATTAACGATCATTAAATACGTAGTTATCCTTTGATATTCCTGGTTGGTATGCCGACCAACACTCTTCGGGTGCCGACCAACTCTCCTCGGGTGCCGACTAATACTCCTCGGGTGCCGACCAACTCTCCTCGGGTGTCGACTAACTCTCCTCGGGTACCGACCAACTCTCCTCGGGTGCCGACTAACACTCCTCGGGTGTCGAATATTGCCACGTAGGATGACACGTGTCCTTTTCTGATTGGTCCTCGCAGATGGAGAATTTTTGCGTTAACAATTCCTAAAAATGCCAACTTATGTTGGTTAGGAAGTAAATATATTCTTGAAAACGCCAACTAAAGTTGGTCAGGAGGTAAAATTATTCCAAAAAGTGCCAAAGCTCCTCGTAGAGGAAAAATCCACTAACTATGGCTGGTCGGGGATAAAAACCCACTAACTGTAGTTAGTCGAAAAGGAAAATTTATCGACCTTGGTTGGTCGGAAACATTTTATGAATACGAGAAAATAATCAAGAATACGAGAAAATAATCAAGCAAAATTATTGATACTCGTGACTTTTTAAAATTATTACTAAGTTGGTCGAGAAACAAGTTAGTAAGTTGGTCGAGGAACAACTTAGTAACTTTTTAAAATGACTACCAAAAATTCAAGCTAGTCGACAATAAGTTGATCGACAAACAAACAGATACACATGCACAGATGTAAAGTGTTTTATAAGACAATAGCAATTAAGATTGGGAAAAAAAATAAAAGTCTTTCATTAAATCCTAAAATAGATTACATTGATAATGAAATGTATACTAACTATTACATCAAAATTCCTACTCTATTGGTTTCTTCCCCTCTGCTTTTGAAACAGGTTCCTCGCCAGCAGGCGGATCATTTAAAGCAAGAGGAGAATTTATGAAGTTAAGATCTTTTAACATCCTGATATTCATCACGGATGGTTGATCTAGGAGGTGCTCAGGACAAGATATCTCGACATTAGAATGGATATTGTAGTCGTCAAGATACTTGGAAATTAAGCACTGAGGGATGGCCCGAGCAGGGATCCAACTCATATCGAGCTTGAATGGTGGCACTGGGAGGTCGAGCAGCCCAGGATTATGGTAATCCCACACGTAATGACCCTGTTCCAGTTGCAGCACACCTAAGGCATTCAACCAGCCCTATTTATAGCCCTCATTATTGGCATTCTAGATACGATCGTCCAAGTGGTAGAGAGCCTCGTTGTACCCAGCCATCCAGAACTCCCTAGGCTGTTTGTGGAATTGATATGTCAATCTTTCTAGCTGTTCGTGGAGATTTTTGATTAAGAGTTCTTTATTCTCCAAAACAGACTTTTGCGTAGAATGATGCTCTTCCAGGTCCCTAATCTTCTTTGACATTTCAGCCAATGCCTGGTTCTTCGCCATTAATTGGAAGGCCTGGTTCTCTAAGGCAGATTGAGTCCTCTATTCCTCGACAGGAATCCGAGTAGCTCTTGCTCGTCCCCGAGGAGCTCTTGCTCATCCACGACAAGATGTAGAAGGGACAGATTTTTTCAAGGTTTCCAAATCATCCCTCAAGTTGGCGTTCTCAACCTTCAAGAATGAGAATCCCTCATCAGTCACTGGGATCAAGGCTTTTGAAGTGGAAGATGCAGACTTCAACTGCGACAACTCTCTTTGCAGGTTGTTATTCTCTTGCTCTAATAATTTAGCTATTTTTCTACACTCTTTGACCTCAGCCCTCAGAGTTCTCTCCCGCACGTCGTAAGCAGCAAAATGCTTCTCGTATCCCTTATCGGTAACGATTTGCTTGTACTTTTTCTCCTACCCCTCGTGCAAGAGGGCAGTGGATTCCTTATATTATTGCTGAAGGTCTTCAAGGGTGCCTTAAAGATCTTCAATCATATCATAATAAGCTACATTATTGGCCACCGCACGATCAAGCAAACACTTCAAATATTGGTAGGCCTCAATTTCTTATTCCGAAGCATCTTGGCCGAGGATGTCGACGATTTGTGCTGCACTCAGATCTGTGTGACCAGCCTTAAAATATTCATTATATTGCCACAACAGCTTTGTATCATGAGCAGACAGTAATTCCATCCTGGCCAGAAACTAGTAGAGGAAGAAAAAGTAGTAATCAATAATCAAAACAGAGCATGAAGAAGAGACAACAGTATGCAAAAACAAAAGTTCATGTTTTATTATATTACAAGGTTCAGAGTTACATGGTTCAGGATTACATTTGTCAAAGAAAAATAAAATAGATAGAATTTCGAACAACTTTACACCTTTTCCTTGTCTCCCAAAACTTTCTCGAGAGGCTAGGACGAGGAGGTAGGTTGCTCGAATGGAGCAGGTAGTAGCTGGGGAAGTGCTGGAGGTTGCTCGGAGGAAGTAGCGAGCTGCTGAAGTTCCTCGTTAGCAGGCTGGATGGCTGGGGGATGATCTCCCATCACCATGGAAGACTCTTCGGAGGCAACTTCGTCCTCTTCTTCGTCTTCAGGAGTTGGAGGGAGACCAGGGATGTGTCGCTAAAAGAGTTCGGAGTTTTCATCAACCTTCATCTCCTGTAGAGCAGCGACCCACCCATCTCTAAAGTATTTATGGCTGCCATATTCTACTTGAGACATCATGGCAGCCAAGCCTTTGTTCCACCCCTTGTCCCAGCCGGCGCTGAAAGACTTCGTTACAGCCATTTTCCTCTTTAACTTCTCCGAGGAAAGCTTCCCGGACAGAAGATTTTCAGCAGTCTTCAGTTTATTCTCAACTTCTTCCTTCTAGCGACTTACTTCGCGAAGTTGGATTAATTCTTCCTCAGCAACCTTGAGTTTATTCTCAAACTCTCCAGCATCTTTGAGCTTCTTGTCGAGCTCTTTATTTTTCTCTTCCAAGTCCTTTAAATTTTTCTCCAACCCCTTGGAGACTTCAATAACTCGAGCCTTCTCCTGCTCGGTGGAGGCAAGCTTCTTCTCCCAAGTTGCCTTATCATCGGCATATTTCTGGCGAGACTCTTTCAGAGACTGCTCCAAACTTATTAAAGCTTCCTCTACACCAGAAGAGGAGATTGAAGATTTAATAGCTTCATCATTCTTCAAAATTGTGTTAAAGCAGCTCACCAACTGAAAAAGAAAATGAAAGCAAGTCAGAGACAGATATAATAAGGGAAAGACGAAAAGTTCAAAATAATAGGAGTTACAGAAGCAATGTGGAGAGCTGCCAATGTGGTAACTGTGTTCCGAGAAAGGTTTTCTTCAATGCCTTGGATCTCGGGAATGATCCAAGTCTTCACCGAGCTCATGGCAGAGCTCGGGGGAACAAAAGTGGGAACTCCACTAGTCGGGGGATGAGAGACAATGTTAGCCAAATTGACCGAGGAGCTCTTCTTCAGCCTCCTCGGAGGAACAGGAACAACTTCGACCAAGGAAGAACTCTTGGTCGGTGATATGACAATCACCTCCCCTGGAGCAGCATCCTTGCTCGGGGCCACTTGGGGCTTCTCGGCAACCTTTACAGGAGCAGCCGGGGAAGGTGCATCAATTTTCTTCGTCCCCTCTCCTGGGACGTCAATCTTACTTCTATTTGCCTCTCCAGCACCAGAGGAAGGTTTCTCAAAAAGGGTGGGAGGTCTTCTTTTCTTCATCCTTTCACTTAAAGGAACGTGTGACTCAGGTGAAGAACTGGTAGAAGCTCGTACTGGTTCTACTTTACTTATTACCGGACGAGCAGTAAAAGAAGTGGTGTAGCTCTTGTACTGCAGCAAATATGAAGCTGATCTAATGTGCTCGTCGACAACAGTCTGATGCAGACTCCAGATAAGTTTTAAGTGCCTTATATTAACGTCTGCCTCCTTTGGACACTTTCTTTTACTGTCAACTGCAAATAAATCAAAATTGCAATATTAGTGGCACATTTTGTTAAACACAGAAGAAGCATGATTTCAAAATAAGTAAGATGAAATAAAAATAACATATCCCATTGCCATAGGGAGGGCATCTGGGACCCTAATAAAGTTCGTCTCCAGATAAAGGTGCATGTTGCCAATTTTTTATAACGACCCCGTGCTCAAAATAGTCCCTATTGGCATCCAGGAGATTGACCACTAAAGCCCTATTTAAAAATCTAGTTTTTAAATAAAAAGTGTTATCACCAACAGCCCATCTATAACAAAACATGATTTCTGGAATTCCTATGCGAGTTCCATGAATTTGATTTAGTCTATGAACCCCATTAACTATTCTCCATGTATTGGGGGCTATTCTTGCAGGAACAACGTCAAAGTATTGACAGAATTCCAAATATAGAGGATTGGGAGGAAAAGAAAATCCATACTCAGCAACAAAGAGACTGGGGAACCAATGTCCCTCAGCCAAACGGAAATAGTCTGAAGGCTCAGAAATCTCTTCCAAAATAACCCAGGAGGGAATAGAGAAATTAGAGAGAAATTTATCAATCGATTCTACAGGATAAACCATGATGAAAGAAGGAAATGAAGAAGAAGGAAGAAGATCTTACAGAAAAAGAGTGGATTTGTTGGCAACGAACAATGGAAAGGATGAACGCATAAGAGAGTAAGACAATGGAAAATTCGAAGATACAAATTTGAAAAAGTAGAAGACGATGGGATTGTTTGTGACACTTAAATACTCTGCCTTAGGAAACGGTAAAGTTAATGATTACAAAAAGAAACGATTACGCTACCGGCGGTTAAAAGGATAAAAAGTACGCGGAGATCGAGGCGGTTATAAAAATTCAAAAAAGCCTGATTCTACGAATTTGGAAGGAAAAATAAATACAAAGGAAACACTCCTAAAAATCAGGAGGACCATTTAAAACTACCATATTCCGAGAAAGAATGTTCCACACTCCTCAAATTTCGAACTATGAAACATTGGGGGCTTCTGTTGATACCAAATTAAGTCTGCTGACATGGCTCAATCGAGTGAAGATACGTGGCAATCTACGTGGTAGCAACAAGCACTTCCGAGAAACTCAGACGCTCCGAAGAACCATACTACAACGAGGAACACTGCTTCCCCGAGGAACTTAGACGCTTCGACCTACAAGAACTCTCCGAGGAACTTTTGATTACCGAGGACTTTAGGCGGTCCGAGCAGCTTAGGCGGTCTGAGCTGCACCTCAAACAAAGCATTAATAGCAGGAAAATTAACAGTCTGACTATTCATTAAATGCTTATCATTCAGATGTATACGCTTAAGGGGCATTTAATATATTACCCTTTCACATGTACAGCATTGAATGTATTACCTTTTCACATTACAGCCTCAGGGCTATAAATACATTGCATAATCCTCATTGTAAGGGGACCAGAATTTCTTGATAGAACTTGTAATCGAGAATTCCCAAACAGTCATCAATAGCAGAAACAGTGGACGTAGGCCATTGTTTTAAGGCTGAACCACTTTAAAACTTCTTTGTCTCATTTATTTTATCTGTGATTAAACAATTAGATATAATCTAATTTTTTACATCAACACCATATAAACCAACAAATTAGAACTGGAATTATTTTCAAGATTTGCTTTGAAGAAGATTTAGAAGACAACCACTAAGTAATCAATCTCTTCCTTATGGAACCCTCTTGACCAATTATCCCATACTTTGAATTAAATAAATTCCACACCTTAATAGCTATTTGACTAGAAGAAAAGATATGTTCATTTGATTCTTCATGATGAACTTTGTAACAAGAGAATTTTGAGGGGCCTCTAATACCAACCTTTTTGGTATTTCATCTGTAGGCAAAATGCTTTTGAGAAATTTCCAGACTAGCACCAACATCTTTAGGGAGATACAAGGATCCCAAATGAATTGAGATGACATGATATGAGAACTATGCAGTCTAACAGATTCCCACGCAGAAGAAAATGAGAAGGCACTTGAAATAGATGCAGTCCACACCAGCTCATCTTTGTCTTCATTCAAAATTGGAGTCTGCTTGATCTGATTAACTATTTGCAGAGGCAAAAATTAATGTAACTTGTCACAATCCCAAGTTCTGTCTTCTTTCCAAAATTCTTTTACTCTTGTATTCCTAGGAATATTAAAGAAATCACCAATCGGCGTAGAGTCCATGCAACTGTCCCAAGAAAAATTAATGTCTCCCAAGATTAAATTCCACTTCATATGATTGTCGGCAGTGTCTCTAATGCTGCTAATCCTACCCCAGGTGTTTGCGAATGATTTTGGAGTCATTTATAGACGATGATTTTTTCTACAGTACTTTACCTTAATGAATTTTGACCATAGAGAATCAGTGGACCTGAATTCCCACCAAAGCTTCATAGCCATAGCATTACTGATGTCACTCAAACTCCTGACGCAAAGACCACCTTCTTTGATAGGCTTAGCTATAGACATCCATTTACATCAATGATGCCTCACTTTAATTTCTGAAGAACCCCAAAAAAATCTAGCAAAAATGGATTCTATTGTTCGAAACACTTTTTTGGGAGGGTTGAAAGCAACAATAGTGTGAATTAGAATGGAAGATAGAACACTTTTAATAATGACCAACTTTCCTCCCATAGTTAGCATTGTATATTTCCATCCAGTGAGAGTATTTCTGATTTTCAGAATTAGGTGGTTAAAATGGGAGATCTTCTTTCTACCTGCAAACAAAGGGCAACCAAGGTATAAAATAGGAAATTTTTTATTATTAAAACCAGTAGTTGTGATGATTTTCTTTTCCCTCACTTGAGTTAACTTTTTAGATAAAAATATTTGAGATTTGAAAAAATTGATTTTTTGACCAACAACCCTTTCAAAATTTTTAATAACCTCCAAGATCTTCTTTAAATCTGAGCTTGCACTAGATGAGAAAATGATAACATCATCAGCATAAGCAAGATGATTAAACTTGGGGCATCCAATTTGCATTTTGAAACCATGTAATTGAGGAATTATCTTGTTGAGGTTTCTAGATAGAGCTTCTTCCATAATGATGAACAAACTTGGAGAGAGAGGATCTCATTGCCTTAGACCTCCAGAAGACTTGAAAAATCCACAAGAATTTCCATTAATAAGCACTGAAAACCAAAAATTAGACAGTAATTTCCATATCATATCAATCCAATTCTCAGATAATTCAAACTTCCTTATAATAAGTATTAGAAACATCTAAGAGACTCTATCATATTCTTTAGCTAGATCCAATTTTAGAACCACATTCCCTCCATAGTTTTTAGAATTGATCATTGACACCAATTCTTGAGCCAACATAGCATTCTCAATCATATCTCTTCCCTTCAAGAAACCACTTTGGTTGTGAGAAATGATTAGAGGCAAAACCTCAATTAATCTATTATAGATGATCTTGGATATAATTTTTCTAATGAAGTTTTCTAGACTTATAGGTCTGAAGTCTGAAGTCTGAAAAACTTTTTGGAGATTGGCATTTAGGAATCAAAGCAAGTAATGTTGAAGTAATATTTCTAGTCGTAGAATACCTAAAAAGAAACCTTGGACAGCAGCAACCACCTCTTTTTTAATAATTTTCCAAAATTTGACAAAAGAGAATCCATTAAATCCATCTGGACCTGGACAGCTATTGGGATTTAACTGTTTAACCACGTCTAAAATTTTAGAGCTATTAGGTATGGAAGATAAGGAATTGTTTATCTCTGGAGTTATTAAAGTAGGGATATGTGACACCCCGCCTAATTAAATACCGGGCGATCACTCCTTTATTAAATTAAATCAAGGTGAACAGTTGGTTCATTCTCAGCATCACTGTCGATAAAAAATAAATTTCCAATTTAACACCCTAAATAATTAAGCTAAGTGTCAAAACCAATTTTAAACATAAACTTCCAAATTTTATTTAAAGAAAAGATTTATTTATTTTATTAACAAAGATTAATGAAAAAGATTCACGCCACACTAAACTGGAACCAAAAATCCAATATATAAAACATCCATCAACGAATGCCAACATACGAGAAAATAAAGTAATACATCCATCTTGAACAAAATCCCATAATAACGAACTAGGAAACAACTGAAATAACAATGTCCCAACATAAAGAAATAATGGAAAGGTCTACACATGCCCATCTGAATGAAAATGCTAGGAGTGGATCTGAATGAACGAAGTCGTCTAATCAAAAGACCTGCAACTCCCACCTAAGCTGCAGCACGTTCCTTCCAAAAGATCTTAAGCAAGACGCCCCTGTGGCTGGGCACCTGAAATACATACATATATATACAAGGGGGAGAGGGAGAGAAGAAACGGGTCAGAGCCCGAAAGTGTGTGTTATTTAAGATCAGTTTAGCAAGTATTTAAATTGATACAGGCCAATGCAACAACATATTAGTTCGACACTCCCTTGAGAAATTCTCACCTCTCTTCTAGTGTGCACGCCTATCGTACTAACCTTCCCAAATGGTTTAACTTAACATTTAGATCATACTAACCTCCCCAATAATTTAATTTATCTTAACTTACACATAAGTTTTAAAACCGAACAATGTCAACGTGTAAAAAGGTCACTTTCTAGTTGTAGCACAACTCTCATTTTAACTTCATTAATTTATAAAGTTTCCCAGTGTCATATTATACTTTCGCAAAACAGTATTTATTATTTGAGTCAACAACCATGTCCTACTTATCAAGTCACAGTAGGTAGTTTGAATTCCATAATCTCATATATATATATATAAACTACTCGGATAATATATATATATATATATTAGCAGCCCAACTAAGATTATGGTGCGGGCATACTCTACTATCCAATCCCCGTATCGCTCACACAAAGGGAAATACAAGTTTGGAATCACTCTCGAACTGTATTAACATATACAAAACAACATTGAGGCGAATTATAGATTCCATGTCTCTAAAAGGTCAGTACATACCCTCACACCTCATAGGACCGTCTGAACTATCGAATCGATAGCCTGTACCAAGGATATCTATCTCCTAGGGTACGAACCAATATCCCCCAAAAAGCAACACAGGATAAGGTCGTCCCAGCGCGGTAACCTCAGGGATAGTTAGTAGCGCGGGTAAATTTTTCACATGTATATAATATATGCACACACAATCATATAAATATACCAATTTCATCATATTAATATAGGTTCCTCTCATTACCCATAATTACAACATTTATCCTTAATTTCACATTATTAAGATTACGTATAAGGTTTCGTCTCTAACCTTAACTCGAAGGTTTTCTCACTAATTATGTGATACTCGTGGATTCTAACTATCCAAGTAGTAAATTCAATAGGTAGACGTCTATGCACTATCGAAGTATTCGACGTAATCTCTCACTTGAAATATGTAGTTTCCTCGTTCTTTAAATAATTGACCCTAAAACCCAAATATCGTCACATAATAAAGTTCTTCAACACTTAATCATATGTCCTACTGGTCTCTCCTATATCCCAAAACATTTTATTCATAATCCCAAAAGTTATTCCACGGTAAATTAATTCAACTAATTAAACAAGGGGAAATAAGAGGCTGCCAGGAAGGGTCGATCGATCGACGACTGGGGCTCGATCGATCGAACCTTCGATCGATCGACGCTCTAGGGTCGATCGATCGATCAAACAGGTGTTTCGATTTCTGCAGAAGTGCAGTTACGGGTTTCATCACAATTCTTCATCCAAATGCATATTTTTCAACACTAATCGTCCCAAAACTTACACCACAAACATAATAACATATTACCAGATGTTTCTAACGTTAAGCATGCGTATAACCATCATTAAACATGATTAAACAACCTAAAATCTCATCTAATCATCAAGAACCCTAAGTTTTCTTAACTTCTGTTCTAATCAGTTTTTCTCCAGAATTTCCTTCTACATAATCATCAAAATTCGTGGGTTAATCATCTACATCATATAAGACTTCCAGAATATGGTTTTAATCTTTTCTACATGCAAATTACTATCTAAAAGTGGGGTTTTCTTCCATAGATTATACTCCTAATCATTCCTAACTAATATGAATATTGCACCAACGAAAATACGCAAGTTAAACACTTGCCTGGGATTTCAGAGGTCTGGTTTCCTATTGATTTTGGTGTGGTTGCGTTCTCCTCTTCGAGATCTACGTGTTGGTGGTGGCGGCGGTGCAAACGGTGGTGTATTTGGCCTTGAATCACCTTGAGAGCTCTCTCCTCTCTTCTCCTATGGCCGTACTAGGGTTATGAATGTTCTAACCCTAAAAGGCCGACCTAAATAGCTGCTAAGGATGGCTGAAATTCGTGGGTTTAATTACCCTATTTTGTAAAATGACCAAAATGCCCTCCCGGGTCACTAATTAGGCCTAAAAACACCCCGAGACCCAAACTAAACCCCCGGGTACACTTTTCTGACTATCTTGACCATTCCGGACGCGTTGGCGCACTCAAAACGACCATACGGACAATTTATAAAATATTCCCTTTTTAATTAACATAATTAGTCCCGACGTGACACGGGCACGTCCCGACTTAAATTTTCGAAATAGTCATATAATTTACTTATGACATTCAATATAACCAATATAATATATTACTATGCTCATTAGTAATATACAACAAGTTTCCCATAATTACTAACTCTAGTCACGTTAATAATTATAGCATAATTAATTTTCGGATTTTTATTAAATAAATCATCACATTAAATTTAATAAATCCCCAAATTAAAAATAGCATAAAAATACGGGGTATTACATACTCCCCCCCTAATAACGGAATTTCGTCCCGAAATTCGGAAAATAAGGCATACCTGGTAAAAACAACTCTGGATATCTCTCGCGCATATCTGCCTCACGCTCCCAAGTGGATTCCTCCACATTATGATGCTCCCACTGGACTCGCACAAGTGGAACTACCTTCGACCTCAATCTCCTCTCATTATAGTCTAGGATAGCCACCGGTCTCTCCTCGTAAGAGCTATCAGGCTGTAAATCGATCTCGTCTATCGCGATGTGAGTATGGGCCATATCATCCCGAATATATCATCTCAGCGACGAAATGTGGAATACATCGTGGATGCGATGTAAATGTTCTGGCAATCCCAACCTGTATGCTACTGGCCCAATTCTCTCGATGATGGGAAATGGTCCTACGTACCTCGGATCCAACTTCCCCTCCTTCCCGAACCTCATCACTCCTTTCATAGGAGATACACGTAACAACACTTGATCTCCCACGTTAAACTCCCGGAAGAACCGTTTCGCATCGGCGTAGCTCTTCTACCTGTCTTGGGCTACCCGAATACGACTCCTGATTATCTCAATCCTCGCGGAGGTCTCCTGAATCACTTCTGGCCCTAATAACTTGTTGTCCCCCACCTCGAGCCAACAAGTTGGAGAACGACAAGGCCTGCCGTACAAAGCCTCAAATGGATCCATGCCAATCGTAAACTGATAGGAGTTATTATAAGCAAACTCTACCAGTGGAAGGTGTGGCTCCCAACCTCCTCCGAAATCAAGAACACACATTCGTAGCATATCTTCCAACATCTGATTTGTATGCTCTGTCTGTCCATCTGTCTGTGGGTGGTAAGCTGAACTCAGTCTCAACTCTGTACCCATAGCCTCCTCAAAGCTTTCCCAGAAATGTGACACAAAAATCTTGTCTCTATCTGATACAATATTCAGGGGCACCCCATGTAATCTGACAATCTCAGCGATGAACAACTGGGCATACTGACCCATGGTATAATCTGTCCTCACTGGCAGAAAATGAGCCACCTTGGTCAAACGGTCTACAATCACCCAGATAGAATCGTGGCCCCGCTGTGACGTAGGCAACCCGGTAATGAAATCCATGGAAATACTTTCCCACTTCCACGCGGGTACTTCCAACGGCTGAAGTAATCCTGACGGTTTCTGGTGGTCCACCTTCACTAGCTGGCAAGTAGAACACTTGGACACAAATTCAGCGATGTCCTTCTTCATTCCACTCCACCAGTACTGTCGTCTCATGTCCTGGTACATCTTATCGCCTCCCAGATGTACTGCGAATCGGGACCCATGAGAATGAGTCATCACTTCATGACGTAACTCCGCTCCTTCTGGAACCACTAACCTCCCATTAAACCGCAGACCTCCATCAGAACTAATAGAATAGGACTCCGCACCTTCGGCTAGAAGTCGCACAATCCGCTCCTGGCAAAACGGGTCTGTGGTCTGAGCCTTTATCACCTTCGTAACAATCTCGGGGGTGACAGTCATAACAGATATGAAAGAACGGGCTACTGCGTCCTGGTGACCCAACTCTTTCCACTTTGCTTTCCAAATGTCCGCTACATCGTCAACCGGTCTACGGCTCAACGCATCAGCAACTACGTTGGCTTTCCCCAGATGATACTGTATATCGAACTGGTAATCTTTCACAAACTCTAACCATCTGCGCTGACGCATATTCAGCTCTCGCTGAGTGAACAGGTACTGCAGTGACTTATGGTCTGTGAACAAATGGAATTTCTTGCCCAATACGTAGTGCCTCCAAATTCTCAATGCAAAGACGACCGCAGCTAACTCCAGGTCGTGGGTGGGGTAATTCTTCTCATGCGGCTTAAGCTTGCGGGAAGCAAAAGCTATAGCCTTCTCCTCCTGCTGAAGTACTCCCCCAAGTCCTCGTAAGGACGCATCTGTGTAAACCAGGTACTCTACACCCAGCTTCGGTAAAGCAAGGACTGGTGCCGAAGTAAGCTTGTCCTTCAGCTCGTCAAAAGCCAACTGACAAGCATCATCCCAGACATATGGTACCCCTTTGCGAGTCAGATTCGTCAATGGACCCGCTATTTTGGAGAATCCTCGAATGAACCTCCTGTAGTAACCAGCTAACCCCAAGAAACTTCGCACTTCCGTCGGTGTCGTGGGCTGTCCCCATTCCCTCACCGCTGACACTTTTCTCGGGTCAACTGCAATCCCCTGCTCAGAAAGTACATGCCCCAAGAATTGTACCTCTCGCAACCAGAATCCACACTTCTCGTACTTAGCATACAACTGATGCTCTCGTAGAGTCTGAAGAACCTGCCTCAAGTGTTCGGCATGCTCCTCCTCGGAATGGGGATATATCTAGATGTAATCTATGAAGACAATGACAAACTGATCCAAGAACTCTCTGAACACTCGGTTCATTAAGTCCAAGAACACGGCTGGAGCATTAGTGAGGCCGAATGACATCACTCTGAACTCATAAGACCCATATCTTGTCAAGAAAGCAGTCTTCAAAACATCATTTTCCCTAATACGTAGCTGATGGTACCCCGACCTCAGATCTATCTTCGAAAAGAAGGTTGCTCCCCTCAGCTGGTCGAACAGATCATCGATTCAAGGCAATGGATATTTATTCCGTATCGTGACCTTGTTCAACTCCCGGTAGTCCACGCACAATCTCAGTGAACCATCTTTCTTCTTTACAAATAAGACTAGAGCGCCCCAAGGTGAGGTACTCCTACGAATGAAGCCCTGACCTAATAGCTGCTCAATCTGATCTCGTAGCTCTCGCATCTCTGCCGGAGCCATACGGTACGGTGCACATGCTATAGGTCTCGTATCCGGCACTAAATCTATAACGAAGTCTATCTCACGACTAGGCGGTAGTCCTGCTATATCCTGAAACACATCGGAATACTCCCTGACAACAGGGATCGAATCTAAGGGAATCACAACCTCCTTAGAGGTATCCTCCTCTATGTAATACAAATGAGCGGTCGAACCTCCCTCTGGGCGAGGCTTCGCCACTACAAACATCTCTTGCCCCGAAATGGCAAAAACAATGCTCCACCGAAGTAGATAATCATGGCTCTATAAGAGGCGAGCCAATCCATACTGAGTATAACATCATGTTAATGAATATCTAAGACTATCATATATACATGTAATACCAAACTACCAATCTCTACCCCCACTCCCGGGCATATAAAGAAAAATAAAAGACCCACTCCCAAGATGGTGAGTCTACACACGTCACTGAGCTCACCGCCGTGGCTAACAACCCTAAGGCTTTCGCAAAAATTAGCTTATAAAATAGTGCGTTGCACTCGTAACAAACAAATCTCGACTCATGGTAACATGGATAGAAAAACATACCCTCAACCGCGGTTGGCGCCTGTGGGGTTGCTGCCTGTGGGAAATTATAGACACGTTCACCCTGTAGCTTTCTCTACTGAACTGAGGCTGTTGGAAAAGGTGGCGGAGTTGGCTTCAGAGGTATATTGTCCGCACATTCCTGCCGTGGGGCCCTATTCTTCTCTGGACAATTTTGACGCCTATGGCCATTCCTGCCACATTGGAAACACCTCCCCCGAAACTGTTTTCCTTCCTTACGGTATTGACTAGCCTCTCTTTTTCCCTCGTCTTGCTGGCCTTGGGGGGAAATCTGCGGAAAAACTATGTCAGGGCGAGGACAATCCATCCACTTGTGACCTGGTTGTACACATTTATAGCAGAGTTTCGAAATCCTTTGCCGGTCAGGTTGTAGTTTATCCCCAGTCTGATTCGGACAAGATTTACGTTTGTGGTCCTCCATTCCACAACCGAAACACCTCTTGGTGATTTCATTCTGAACCTGGCTTCGTTGTCCCTGACACTTTTGTCTCTGTACATAAATCTCGTTATTACTGGAACTGACTTTATCTTGATTGTTTTGTTGTCGCAGATTCGGTGCCTTCGCACAGTTCCCAACGTCAGTCACACGCACTAGGTTAACCTCTCTAGGTCTTTTGCCTCCTTTAAGTTGTAGGCTGCGTTCTTGGTATTGTAGAACTGCAGTGGTAACTGCTTGTGCCACGATACCTGCTAACTCGACGGTTGATACTCTCCCTGGGGATACCTGAGGTGTGAGTCGATCTTGCTTGATGACTCCCTTAACCGTCTTTGCTAGTTCTCCTTGACGATCCATCTGAAAATTTAAGTAAATTTGGATGAGTTCATCATTCAAATAAACAAATCGCAGAAGCACGAATTCCCAACGTATAGAGGTGAACACAACATTCCTAGTATTAGGGCTCTATATCAAAAATGTTAAGCTGAAAGCGAAATAAGCCGTACAGATCCTAAGGACACTAGAACCTGATGCTCTGATACCACCTGTGACACCCCGGTTAATTAAATACCGGGCGATCACTCCTTTATTAAATTAAATCAAGGTGAACAGTTGGTTCATTCTCAGCATCACTGTCGATAAAAAATAATTTTCCAATTTAGCACCCTAAATAATTAAGCTAAGTGTCAAAACCAATTTTAAACATAAACTTCCAAATTTTATTTAAAGAAAAGATTTATTTATTTTATTAACAAAGATTAATGAAAAAGATTCACGCCACACTAAACTGGAACCAAAAATCCAATATATAAAACATCCATCAACGAATGCCAACATACGAGAAAATAAAGTAATACATCCATCTTGAACAAAATCCCATAATAACGAACTAGGAAACAACTGAAATAACAATGTCCCAACATAAAGAAATAATGGAAAGGTCTACACATGCCCATCTGAATGAAAATGCTAGGAGTGGATCTGAATGAACGAAGTCGTCTAATCAAAAGACCTGCAACTCCCACCTAAGCTGCAGCACGTTCCTTCCAAAAGATCTTAAGCAAGACGCCCCTGTGGCTGGGCACCTGAAATACATACATATATATACAAGGGGGAGAGGGAGAGAAGAAACGGGTCAGAGCCCGAAAGTGTGTGTTATTTAAGATCAGTTTAGCAAGTATTTAAATTGATACAGGTCAATGCAACAACATATTAGTTCGACACTCCCTTAAGAAATTCTCACCTCTCTTCTAGTGTGCACGCCTATCGTACTAACCTTCCCAAATGGTTTAACTTAACATTTAGATCATACTAACCTCCCCAATAATTTAATTTATCTTAACTTACACATAAGTTTTAAAACCAAACAATGTCAACGTGTAAAAAGGTCACTTTCTAGTTGTAGCACAACTCTCATTTTAACTTCATTAATTTATAAAGTTTCCCAGTGTCATATTATACTTTCGCAAAACAGTATTTATTATTTGAGTCAACAACCATATCCTACTTATCAAGTCACAGTAGGTAGTTTGAATTCCATAATCTCATATATATATATAAACTACTCGGATAATATATATATATATATATATATATATATATATTAGCACCCCAACTAAGATTATGGTGCGGGCATACTCTGCTATCCAATCCCGTATCGCTCACACAAAGGGAAATATAAGTTCAGAATCACTCTCGAACTGTATTAACATATACAAAACAACATTGAGGCGAAGTATAGATTCCAAGTCTCTAAAAGGTCAGTACATACCCTCACGCCTCATAGGACCGTCTGAACTATCGAATCGATAGCCTGTACCAAGGATATCTATCTCCTAGGGTACGAACCAATATCCCCCAAAAAGAAACACAGGATAAGGTCGTCCCAGCGCGGTAACCTCAGGGATAGCAAGTAGCGCGGGTACGTTTTTCACATGTATATAATATATGCACACACAATCATATAAATATACTAATTTCATCATATTAATACAGGTTCCTCTAATTACCCATAATTACAACATTTATCCTTAATTTCACATTATTAAGATTACGTATAAGGTTTCGTCTCTAACCTTAACTCGAAGGGTTTTCTCACTAATTATGTGATACTCGTGGATTCTAACTATCCAAGTAGTAAATTCAGTAGGTAGACGTCTATGCACTATCGAAGTATTCGACGTAATCTCTCACTTGAAATACATAGTTTCCTCGTTCTTTAAATAATTGACCCTAAAACCCAAATATCGTCACATAATAAAGTTCTTCAACACTTAATCATATGTCCTACTGGTCTCTCCTATATCCCATAACATTTTATTCATAATCCCAAAAGTTATTCCACGGTAAATTAATTCAACTAATTAAACAAGGGGAAATAAGAGGCTGCCAGGAAGGGTCGATCGATCGACAACTGGGGCTCGATCGATCGAACCTTCGATCGATCGACGCTCTAGGGTCGATCGATCGATCGATCAAACAGGTGTTTCGATTTCTGCAGAAGTTCAGTTATGGGTTTCATCACAATTCTTCATCCAAATGCATATTTTTCAACACTAATTGTCCCAAAACTTACACCACAAACATAATAACATATTACCAGATGTTTCTAACGTTAAGCATGCGTATAACCATCATTAAACATGATTAAACAACCTAAAATCTCATCTAATCATCAAGAACCCTAAGTTTTCTTAACTTCTGTTCTAATCAGTTTTTCTCCAGAATTTCCTTCTACATAATCATCAAAATTCGTGGGTTAATCCTCTACATCATATAAGACTTCCAGAATATGGTTTTAATCTTTTCTACATGCAAATTACTATCTAAAAGTGGGGTTTTCTTCCATAGACTATACTCCTAATCATTCCTAACTAATATGAATATTGCACCAACGAAAATACGCAAGTTAAACACTTGCCTGGGATTTCAGAGGTCTGGTTTCCTGTTGATTTTGGTGTGGTTGCGTTCTCCTCTTCGAGATCTACGTGTTGGTGGTGACGGCGGTGCAAACGGTGGTGTATTTGGCCTTGAATCACCTTGAGAGCTCTCTCCTCTCTTCTCCAATGGCCGTACTAGGGTTATGAATGTTCTAACCCTAAAAGGCTGACCTAAATAGCTGCTAAGGATGGCTGAAATTCGTGGGTTTAATTACCCTATTTTGTAAAATGACCAAAATGCCCTCCCGGGTCACTAATTAGGCCTAAAAACACCCCGAGACCCAAACTAAACCCCCGGGTACAACTTTTCTGACTATCTCGACCCTTCCGGACGCGTTGGCGCACTCAAAATGACCATACGGACAATTTATAAAATATTCCCTTCTTAATTAACATAATTAGTCCCGACGTGACACGGGCACGTTCCGACTTAAATTTTCGAAATAGTCATATAATTTACTTATGACATTCAATATAACCAATATAATATATTACTATGCTCATTAGTAATATACAACAAGTTTCCCATAATTACTAACTCTAGCCACGTTAATAATTATAGCATAATTAATTTCCGGATTTTTATTAAATAAATCATCACATTAAATTTAATAAATCCCCAAATTAAAAATAGCATAAAAATACGGGGTATTACAGGATAACCTCCAAAAATGGATCTTTGCATAGAGATGGTAGGCATATCTTCTTGTCTAAATTGAAGATTAAAAAAATTGATTACATCCCCTTGAATATATTTTTCATTCTTCTGATGCACCCCATTCTGATATTCGATATCTGATATCAGCATGTGTCTTCTAATTGCTTTCACTGAGCTATGAAAATAGGCAGGTGTTCTTATCACCTTCTTTCAAACACTTCTCCCTCGCTTTTTGACTCCAGAAAATATTTTCAATTTCTAGTTTCTTAGTGCTATTAGCTTGAGCTAGAGAAAGATTTTCAATATTTAATTTTTGGGATCTCTATCAAATGAAAGTTCCATAGGTAGAAAATAATCTTCAGCATTCCAAGCTTCTTGCAAGATATCTCCAAAACTTGTCTACTCCATTTCGATAAAGCAGACCTAAGATCTTTGAATTTATATCCTATTGAAACAAAAGGATTGGTGTGATTAGTAGAGTTCCAAGACTGCTCCACTATCTCATAGATCTCTGGTTTTTCCATCCAGAATTTTTGGAACTTAAAAGATTTAGTTAGCATATTAAAGGGGTTGCTAAAGCCAAGCAACAAAGGACATTGATCTGACATATGCCTATTGAGATGTTGAACTTCCCAAACCCCTAAGTTTTGAGCAGCAAGATTGAAAAATATCTTATCAAGCCTGCACCAAATTCTATCCAGACCTTCTCTTTTGTTGAACCAAGTATAGTTAGATCCCTTGAAACCCAAGTCAATCAATTCATTAACCTCCATAGCTTCTAAAAACTCTATAGAAGCACTTCCATCAACTTCATTGCCTCCAGCCTTTTCCCCACTATTGGAAACCACATTGAAATCTCCACTAATGAGCCAAGGATTTTATGTGAAACTTTGACCAAGGAAATTCCATAATTCATGCCTTTCAATCTTAGTATTCTTAACATAGATGAAACTAGCAAATAACTTAGTATCATTTATGAAGAAAGACAGATTAAGGCACTGCTCCATATCATAAATGAAATTACATTCAATAACCTCTGTAGAAAAACACCAAATTTTACTATTGGAGTTAGAGAAAGCAAGATCAAAACCAAGTCTTATTCAAAAACTTTCAATTTTATTCTTCTCCAACTTTGGTTCTAGGACGACTAATGCAGAAACTTTGTGAATCCTTAAGAGTCGCTTAATTCTCTTTAGAGCCCCCTTTTTTGAGAGCCCTCTAGTGTTATAAATGAGAGAACTTATCATTTGGAAAGTTTGTGGAGGGACACTTTTGCACCAGATCTGAGAATTCTGGTGTTTGGGATGTTTATATATGAAAAGAGACTTCTATCAACTTTAGAGCCTCGATTAAAAATAGGTTATTTATTCTTTGTACTTCCTGAGACTGATTTTTTGTTACCTTCTATCCTTGCCTTGGCAGTAAACTTGTCTTGATCATTTGAAGTTTCTATATATCGAGAAGAATTGGGAATTTTCTCAGGAGTACTGAACATAGACTTTGAAAAAAATCTTGAATTTCACCCTCCTCTTCCACCTCATCATCTGCTTCATATTCTTCTTCTTCTTCTTCTTCTTCTTCTTCGTATACTTCTTCATCTGCTTCTTCTTGAATTACATCTTCTTCTGCTTCTTCTACTTCCCTTGGAACTACTGCCTCTTCATTTAGAAGATCCTGATCCCTTCTTCCCTTATGACAATCATTAGGGACCCTTACTATATCAACATTGGTGTGTGTCACAACCTTAATCAGATGATATTTCTTCTTAAAAAAATTTGTTATCTTATGTGACCCCTCTTTTGACTCTTTAATCACTTTTGTACATCTGTCTTGATTAGATTTTTGAGATTGTTTTCCTTCCACCGTTGGGACTCTTGCGATTTTATCAGTTTGGAAAGCTTTGATCACCTATTGTTTAGTACCTTCCTTCTTATTAACATTTTAGGAAATCTTAGTGGTATCTTTCACCTGATTTTCTTCTATAAAAAGACATTCTTCTTTCTTGTGACCCCTTTTAGCACATTGAAAACAATAAGGAGGAATATCCTCATATTTAAATTGTTGCCAGAATCCCACTTTGGTTTCTTTATTTGCAATCCAAATTTGTCTAGGGAGAGGCCTCTTTAAATCAACTTCAAAGCAAACCCTATCTAAACTAGGTCTACCAAGAGATGTTGTAGCACTATCCATCTTCATTGGAATCCCAGCAACACTACAAATGAAGAAAATACTCTCCTTATTATATAGATGAATCGGCAGTAAAGGCAAGTTTACCCATATAGGAACTATAGTAGTTTCACAGTCTGGGTGAAATTCCTTTGTCCATTTAAAGACTCTCGTGGGATATCTCTGAAAATACCATGTGGATCTCAAGAAAGTCTATGAAAATCTTCTTCATGGAAAATCTTGATCATGATATGCTTTTGATCAATCAAACCAACATTAAAAGCTACCTTTAAACGCATTGAGGTTAACATATTCCTTATATCATCCAGGGGGTCGATCATGGGTAAACTTTCCCACAAGAGAGTGTTTAAAAGGAGCAAAGAGATTAGTTATATAGTCATTATCAAGGAAAAGAGTTGGTTCTCCCTTGTAGTAAGTAACTTCGTGTAGGGCATGAGACAGGGTTTTAGAAGAGCCAACAACTTCGGCGAAAAATTTTAAATGAGCAGGATTGGAAGAAAGGTTAGGGAGAGAATGATAATTGAGATTTGGGGGACAAAGATCTGGAGGATAGTCTTCTACCTCCAAGGTGGAGGTAGGTTTAGCCACTATGCAACCCTAGAGGGTTACGTGAGAGAGATAGAGAGATTGTGATCCGTTCTTAGTTCTCTGCAAAGGCCATCACCAACGTGTTATTGATGGTTTTGTCTTCAAAATCACACTCAAGGGAACATTCAAGGTCATTTTAGTCATTTCATAATTTGGGTTTTTAGCCTAATTTCTTCTTGGATGTTGTATCCCTCTGAGTTATCTTTGCGTAGCCTCCGATCGTGCCTAATATCGAGTTAGAACGAAGAAGTTACGTCATTTTTTGTATTGTTGGACAAAGCTGCAGAATGCAGACCTCACTACACCCAATCTGCCGAATTGTCACGGTCATTGAACTTGACAAGTTCAACTTATCAAGGTCAATGACCGTGACAATTCTTAGCGAGACAACTTTTTTTGTCACGGTCATGGACCGTGACAAGCTCGTTATAATTGTCACGGTCCCTGACCGTGACAAAACTTGTCACGGTTTATAACCGTAATAATCCCGTGACATTTAATAAAAAATTATCATGGTCAATGATCGTGACAAGTCCGTGACAACTTTATTTGTCAAGGACTTGTCACGATCATTGATCGTGATAATTCTTTGTAGAATTGAAAAAAAAATCTGCTGGGCAGTATGGCCACTGCTACTGCCCAGCAGTATATTTGTACCTGTTATAGCAATGTTGTACCTGTTCAAACATCATATATCCAAATAAACTAGAGATAATGCAAATATACATTCAAAATAAAAACAATATACATCACGATATAATCAAAATATAATTCTAATGTACCAACTTAAAAACAATTCAAATGTACCAACTTAAAAATAATACAATTCAATTAAAATAATGTCACTACATGTATTGGGTAAGGTTAAATACGAGGAGGTGAGTAAGCCACACGATATACGAATTGTTTGCACAACCACAATGCGGAGTTCTAATTCCCGGGTATCACATGCATGACGAGCACCTTGGACTCGATGTCTTGAAGCTCATGTCCATGAACTAGTCCACCCTGGACGATATTCGGGTCCCTCAACCCCCTACCTATCCGCTAGCCATCAAATATGTCCGGTATAAACACGCTCGGCCAACCAAGTGTCAAAATCAGTCTGTCAAAGGGAGACAAATAAGAAAGTGGATCATCAAAGTCTGCACATGTCGGCGATGAAGTAGCGAGGTCCACATCCTCGTCCTCCTGCACCTCCTCCCCCACCACCTTCTCTTTCCATTTCCTCTTGGGTTTTCCGCTGCCCAACAAATGATTCATGAATGAGAACATATCTTGGATCGTCGTCTCCAAACGGGACAGCTTCGCGTCATGCGAGTCCACCGTCTCGGTGTCGCTCGTCTCCAATCCGATGATCCTAGATTTGGCCGTCCGCAAGCTCACCCCCTTGTCCTCCCCTTACGATCAGAGCCAAGCACTTGGCTGAGTGCGTCTGTGGACAAAGATGCCTTGTCGGCATCAGACTGTGACTCATGCACTTCCTTAGGCTTTGCCTGAAACAACAAAAAGAACATGATTAGTAAAATGAGTAAATTAAAACATTATAATGTAATTAATAAAAAGTAAAGTGTAAGATTACTTACAATTGTGGTCGCGATGCTCGGGGACACCTCCTTGTCCTTCCCATTCTTCGTTCGAAGAGCCACATAAGTATCAAGCCTATGTGGCCTACCCCCAGGGCAACTCCCTGTCCCCTTAAATAAAATAAAGTAAAATTAGTATCGGCACCGCAAAGTAAAATAATGCAGAATAATATATTTCTGTAGTTATAGAAAAATTAAATCTTACCATCATCCTATGCTCCACCTCGGTGTAAGACGTCCGGTCGGAGTAGTACACGTTCGTCTTTTTGCCCAATTTTCCCTCCGTGATTGGCGAGATGCCAATTGTCGCTCCCCGATCTCATTGCCAACGAACTTTTGCCATTGTGCCAATGAGATCGGCTCCTTCGACGGGACGGATTCACGCCTTTGGATAATGGACTCTCGTGTCTTCCCAAAGTACAGGGTCTACATATTTTTCTTCCACATCTTGTGTTGGTCCCTCAACTGCTCAAAGATGGAATCGAATAGCTTTAGATCCAGGCTGAATTGTTCCTGTCCAACAAATACAATGTTAGTTGAAAATAAATATAAATATAAAATGAAATTGAAATCAAAATTCAAATATTCATATGAATATAAATATAAATATAAATATAAATATATATACATTACCTGTAGTGCCACCCAAACAGCTAACTTGAGCTCATATGGCATCTCCTTCCAACTAATGTACCCCGAAGCCGATGATCGTCTTTACCAGCTCGAGGGATCTCGCTAATAGCCCTGACTTGTTCTCGATGGCCATCCCCAATTTGCCATATTTGGGGAGACTAGGGGCCGAGGAGACCTCCTCACCTCCACTACCACCGAGCCCAGACGACATCATCATAACAAGCATCATCATCCTCGCCTTAATACCTGAAGGAGACATTTGTTGTAAAAAAAATGTCATTAGTACATATCAAAATGAATTAAGATAAGACATGCAAATATGTACAATTACTACAAATAAAAATGAATTGTTACTGTCAAACACCACACACACACGCGCGCGCACATTCACACACACACACGCAACCCACCACCCACCCACCCATCCCTGCCCCCTCCCCCCAACCCTGCCCCACCCCTTCTCCCTCCCTCCATCCTGCCCCACCCCCTTTCCCCACTACACACACACGCACACGCACACACAACACTACACACACATGCACACACACCACACACACACACAAAATAGTCCCCCCACCCTTCCCCACCCCCTTCCCCCAACCTGCCCCACCCCCTCCCCACCCCCCACCGACCACACACGCACACACACACACACACGTACATATATAATTTCAAGTATGTTTCATTTAATTATCATACTATATATATATATATATATATATATATATATATATATATATATATATATATATATATATATATATATATATATATATATTGTTCGATATACAAAGTAATTTTCAAAAAAAGTTGAAAAATCTCACCCCCATATGAACAATAATCCAGTGGTCATGCCACTTTTAAAACTAACCAACCCAACATCTTTCCACTATAATCCAACAGCAATGTCAACAACAAATGTGGATCTTGTACTCCATCTAATTCATCTACTCAATTAATTATTTTCATCAATTAAACTAACAATTAAAGTATACAGTTATTAATTTACTAATTTACAATGAGGGGCAATCCTACTTTCATAATTAATCATATATTAATTTACTAATTTACAATGAGGGGAAATCATATATTAATTTACTAAAAAAATTAATAACCAATCAATTCGTTTACAAGGGACATTACGCACAAACACGCACATACATGCAAACTACACACACGCGCACATACACACACACACACACACACGAACCTTCAAACACACACATGCATCCCCCCACCCCTACCCCATCACCCACCCATCCCTGCCCCCACCCCATCCCCCCACCCTACCCCACCCCCTTCCCCCACCACACACACACAGGCACACACAACACTACACACACACGAACACACACCACACACACACACACAACAGCCCCCCCCCCTGCCCCACCTCCTTCCTCCACCCACCACACACACACATACACACACACACACATATATATACACACACACATATATATATATAAATGGAAGAGAGAGAGAGAGAGAGAGAGAGAGAGAGAGAGAGAGAGAGAGAAAAGGAGGGAAGAATCGACGGGGGGAAAAAGAAGGGGAAAGGGTTTTTTTACTGGGACACTTGTCACGGACGTGTCACGGTCCTTGCCCGTGAGAATATTATAAGGATTGTCACAGTCAATGACCGTGACCAGTCCATGACAAGTGCATTTGCCATGGACTTGTCACGGTTAATGACCGTGAGAAGTAGTTGTCACAGACTTGTCGCGATCATTGACCGTGATGAAAAATGCGTGTTTTTTTGTCACGATCAATGACTGTGACAAGGCTACCCACTGGAAGGGTGCCAATTTATCCATTTTGGTGTAGTGCCTATAGGGTGCGAATAAAATTGGCAAAAACCAAATTGATTCCCCTAGTTTCAAATCTATTTGCACCAGAAGATTATACCCAATAGATTCCCCTGTTTTCCCCTATTTTCGAATAGATTCGGTTTCTACCGAATCGATTCAGTCCCCTGTTTTCAGCTTTCTTATTTACAAGTTTAACACTTAGCCTTAATGTATAAATACATTTTCCTCTCATTAAAGAGAAATAATTCATTTTATCTTAGATTAGATTAGGGCTTTGGGTGTTTTGAGAGCTCATCTTCTTCTATCTTTGGGTGTGGTTCTTTTGGGTGTTGTAAGTTGTACTATTCATCATCGCTACCATTAATATAGTTTCTATTTCCTTTATTTCTTTCTTTGTATCTAATTTTTTTTGGTTAATTAATTATTTGCATTTACTAATTAGGTTTATTTCATGCTTTAATTATGTTTTGTCCCTAGTTAAATAGGGTTGGGGTCTTGTGTCCGCCATTAATGGGCGTCAAGCTCCGATAGTTAGTTTTTGAGAAAAATTATGTTTAATCGAAAACTCACATATTAAGATGGGTTTATTATGCGTTTATCTTTCTTTATCACGCAACGTTAGTGTTTATAGCGATAATCCAATTTTAAGACGTGTGTGACCATTTTTGATTAAATGTTATATCTCTCATTTTTAAATTTAAGTCCTTCATGTGTTGTGTTTATAATTAACTAAAAATACTCGGTTAAATGTGTTTGAACCGAAATTATAATTACGCTTGTTTAGACCATGGAGGGGATGTGACCTTGACTCTCGTATATTAATCCTATTTACCAACTTCTTAATTTTTTCCTTTTTCCCATTTTAAACCCAAATCACCTTTTACACTTTCATTCTTGAAGTAATAAATCAATTAAAATCTATACTACACTCCATGTGGATTCTAGATACCCGAACTTTCCACTATACTTATAAAGCAAGTGTAGTTAGATTTTAGGTTTTTTGTATTAAGGCAGTGAACTAAAAACAATGAAAATGCCCTTACATGAGCACACGGTTCGTGTCGCATTAGGGTCAAAGGTTTTGATGAGATTTCGGTTTAACGAGGCCTGGTAAACTTTAAGCAGGGGAGCATGGAGTTCGGCGTACACTTTCCTAACAGGATTTGGACGACTTTCGAGTGACCAATAGGTAGCGGGATGGGAAATATTATTGATGGCTGAGACTGTAGTACTAACAAACTTCTCTTAATTTCGAGGGGTGAATGGTCAGATCTCCTTCTTCGGTTCAGATTCTGCTTTGGTGATACTTTTTTCGATTTCCACACCAGCCTCTTGGAGGTCTTGAAAGTAAAGGTAATATTATCCTCCCATAGATGCTCGAATAAGGGGCAAGAAGTTCTTCTTCACGATGCCGAATTATTCCTTCTCGGAGGGCCTGTTAGTCATAGTTGAAGATTTCTCTCTCCACCTCCTAATGAAGTTACTGAATGACTCCCAGGGTTTTGTTTGAGTATCTATAAGTCTCGGTGTGTGACCTCTAACTCTTCATTGTACTTATACTGATACATTAATTCTCGAGCCACATCTTCCTAACTACGGATTCTGGATTCTTCAAGAGACAAGTACCATAAGAGGGCACTTTATTTCAAGTTCTGCTGAAACATTTGGGCCATTATCTTTTCAAAGGTACCAAGAAGGTCAATGGCTCATTGATAGCTTTGATGGTGAACAATTAGGGTCCCGATGCCCTCGAACTTTTTGATGTCGGGCATTTTGAATTTATCTAGAAGTTTCGATTTGGGATAAGGAGATATATGGGTGTAATCCATGTAGTTCCTGGATATCTTGAGTTAGTAGAACTTCTTTGATAGAAATTTGAGGTCTTCCTTGACCTTTTTCAATTCCTCCTCTTTGGGATCCACGGGCACTTGTAGATTAGCCCCTAACTGGGTAAGGTTCAAAATTGGGAGTTGAGCTGGTGGTGACCCATTGCCAGGTGGAGCATGAAGAACATGTTGGTACTCTTTTGGGACCCAGATAGTATTGGGAGTGGGTGGAACCATAGCACGAGGAAAGAGGACCTCGGGTTCTTCAGGAATGTGGGCTCGATGTCGCTGCATTTATTGGACCTCAGTTTGAAGGTTGTCAATCTTGGTGCTGAGTTGGGCTAGGACAACCGTCACATTGGGCTGCACATTTGTTGCTTGGTTGGTGTTCTCCATGTAGAGCTTATGGAGGTAGATCCCAAATTCAATCTAAGTAGCAAAAGAAGCGGTAGAGCTTAGGGGAAATTTGGCAGAAGACTGAAGCCAATAAGGAGCCAGACCAAAATCGGGTATGCCATCGATCTAAGAGGAAAAACGATTCAAATTTATTTTTGAAAGAAGTATGGAAAATATTTTACTATTTTGGAAGGAGGAGATAAATGTTTTGGGCATTTTTTTGTTTTTAAAAAAGCATGGAAAAAAGATAGGAATCTCAGCATAATTATCACTATTATTATTAGGTTTTCACTTGTATTACGATTACCTAAATGTTGAAAAAATGTCGAAGAGTACTCGATCCTAGGAAAATAGGGCTTAAAAGTATAAGATACGATTTGACTTGTTTCTAGGCTCAAGGACAGGGTCCTATTTTAAAAGGGGCGAAATAGCGCAAAATTTTAGGCGGTATGCTGATCCAATATTTTTGACATTATTTTTCATGGTAACCAGAAAACTAAATATAAGTGCCCTATGCTTGACACATATATGAGGTTTATGCACTTGTTAGGCTAGTGGAAGGGTTGCCCTCGTTGGCATGACTTCTATGACATACCACTTGACAATAAGGGCAATCATTCATCGGGTGTGTGGACAATCCATTTGATATACGTGAGTGTATGTGAATTGCCTCACGATATACCTAGTGGGGACGGTATGTGTGAGAAACAATTCGATATACTCGACATACATGAATGAGTTCCTTGCTATATACCTCCCATCGTGAGTTTAGTCAAGCGATACGATGCGAGAAGGGGGGAATCGCTCGATATACATCGAATGTATGGGGCTAATGGAAGGTGAAAGTCATATCTCTTAAGTTAACTTCGCCTCACAGTCCCAACACCCATCAAAAGGGCCCCACCAGTATGGGACAAAATTTTAGTCAATATTGCCATGATCTTGGTGATGTAGTGTGCAAAAATGCAAGAGTCTTAATTAGTATATTTTGGAGAGAGGAAATATTTTATTTTCATGATAAGTAAAGGTAGTACTACACTAATGAGGGGAAATATACAATTATCATGAAAAGTAAATCTAGAATAAAGCATAGAGACTATACTATGCATGGTGATGGGGATATAGACATGCAAGTGAATGAAATGTGAATATTTACATGTGAGTGTGTGTAATAGTGAACCTACACATGGATCAACTATAAGTGGTGTGTGATATGTCTAAGTGATCATAGAGATATATACAAGTGTGAGAACTGAGGGTGTGTGCTAGTGAAGCCTAAGCATGGATAATCTAAGTGGTGTGTGGAGCATGTGAGTAGAATTGAAGCTAAGTTTAAGTGTGTGAAATGAACAGGGAGAGTATATACAAGTTTGTGAAGTGTATGTGAAAAGTGATATATAAATGAGGAGGGAGCATGATAGATATGAGATAGATATATACAAAAAGTAAATAAAGGAGTATAGAAACATACAGATAGGAGCATATGCACACATGTAGAAAAGAATAACACCCATGTATAAATAGAGTCTAGTCCTCTTAAAATAAATCACCAGTAGAGTCGTCATTGTGGCCATCCCGAGGCCTCCTTTTCTGAATTCCCTCTGGCACGCGCTCGGGGTTTATTCCCTTTCTCGGGGCGCTCGGTCATCGTCATTGTGGGGAATAATGTGTAGATTTAGAGTCGCCAACCTATTTTTCACAAAACAAGCAAAATAAATATCACCACCTCGAGAGAACGGCGTCAAGGACAATACTGATGCTTGCAAAACCAAGTATTTCAAAGGGCTGGGAACTAAGTTACAAAATAGGAAGGTTTTAAGCACCCATCCTACCCTTTCGGTCTCTCATGGACATGTATTAATCTTCTCATGTTAGACTTCGTGAAGTGTGTGCTCATGTGCATAATATAGGTGAATAATGGAATCATTCAACTCACTTCATGGAAAAGGACGGAGTGAATTAATCCTTAGAGTGTTCCCAAAAATAATCATTCAAAATATAATATGAGTGTTTGTCGAATCACAAGTTACTATGGGAGAGTGAATGTGTATATCGAACATAACACAAGCATTGTAAGAATATGAACTTATAAAGAACACACACACACACACACACACACACACACACACATATATATATATATATATATATATATATATATATATATATATATATATATATATATATGTATGTATGTATGTATATATGTATGTATGTATGTATATATATATATGTATGTATGTATGTATGTATGTATGTATGTATGTATGTATATAGCTTCCGAGCAATAAGTTATACCGAAATTACGAAATAAGGGCAAATATGTCCATCCTTTAAATCGTATTTTGTCTTATGACCGCACCATGTGTTATATTTTGATTGGTTGGAAGGGGAGGTAGTTTGAACAACTTAAAAACTTTGAAAAAACCTCCTTCTTCATCAAAATGGATTAAATCAAAGTCTTATAGCATATCCTAAGCTAAATGATAAGTTTTGGGGTAGAAAATGTAATTTTATGAAACTTTTGGGACTTGATTCTAAAATAATGAAATTTTCAAGGACTAAAATGAAAATATATAAAGGACCATTTCGTAAATAAAAATTTTTCAAGGACCTTCAAGAAATATTGAAAATGTATGGTGTAAAATTACTAAAATACCCTTCATGTGTAAAATGACCCTTATACCCTTAATAACTTTACACCTCATGCTGTATTTTGCCACCACACCTTACACATGTCATACATATAAATAATGATAAAACACATGTCATGCATTTAAATAAGGCTAAAACACGTGTCGTCGTTTGTTGAAATAAAAACTGCAAGACAACCCCGGTACGCGACACATCAATGCTGACTCACCAAAATGGAAGCTTAGTCACCCAGACACATTTTATCACCCAGATAACTTTGAGAAACTATAAATAGAATCCTTAGGATCAGTTCTTACACGAAATTCATTCCAAATATAAAAAATAAACAGTGAGAGAAAATGTGAGGAAGATTAAGAAGAAGTTTTATCTTAAGATTAACAAGCGATCCAAGATTATGTATCTATAACTTCGGACATCTGTTATAGGTGAGTACTCTATGACATTCCTTGTGTATTTTGATTATATGATATTATGAAAATTATCTCTCTCTCCCTCTCTCTCTCTTTATATATATATATATATATTGTGAAATGCTTTTATTCTCAAAATGCATCTGATACCGATGATTTTGTCGTTTGTTATATGTGTATATCTCTCGATATATACATCTGATTTGAATTATGAAATTATTGATTCGGCCTATGGAAACTCTTTTACTATGTTGGCCTTGACTACCGGGTGGAAATATTTGGGTGGTACCTTCCCAGCGGGTTAATTGCTGGTGTACCCCAAATAAGGCGTTGTTTCAGCTTGTTATATGTGTGTGTGTATATATATATAAGAGGGAAACATGTAAGCATGCATAAAGGAGGACTCGAATCTCAGAATTGGTCCAAGACGCCTACGTAGCCCATGGGGCATCAAAGTTCACATAGTTAATCCATAAATCCAAACAAGGGATTTCTCTTATATGTATGTGTAGGGAATGTGTTTTAAGAGTGACAATGTGAAGTGAGAATCCCTCTTTTGGAATTTATAGATACACCCTCTTTTTCTTGTTTTTGGTTTTTTAATGAAAATAAAGTATGTGCAAATACTAGTAATAAAGGTTTGATATTAATATATGTGATGTAATGAAACAAAATGCTAAAGTAGAAATAATGAAAATAATACTAAAATGAGAGAATTAGAGAAAAAGATGAAGAATTGGACTTATGGATGCTTGATGTTGATCTTGGATGTAGATATGGTGATCTTTCAATGGTATGAAATAGGTATGGAGAGGTGCTGGGAATTTACCAAGTGAGGTATTAAAGTAATGGAAGGGAAATGTGGAAAAATGTTTTTTTAGGAAAGGAACAACCCTGAATTCGAGAGAATGTTCTTTGAACTCCTGATAGGGATGTTCAGGGTTGATTTTCATACTGAGGTCATGGAATCTATTTATAGGGCCAAGAGGAATACCAATCGACATGTTCCTAGACCTGCCTATCGGCATAATATGTCAGGCAAACTGCCGATCGGGATGGTCCATGGGGTGCCATTTGGCTGTTTGAAACATTTTTTTTTAAAATAGACGTAAAATGAGAAACTTCGGTCTGAATCATGCATAGGTCAAACCATTGGAAAGGGTATTCAAATCCCTTTAACAATTTATGAGTCACTCCCGAGTTCGGGAGTTGATGTCAAACATGTTTGGAAGCGCTCGATGGTCATTAAACATGAAGTTTTCAAAGGAAAATAGATCGTTCGTCCAAATCATAAGGACACTTCAGGCATGGGATGGACCATTGGAAAGGGTATTCAATTACCTTAGAGATTTTATTAAGCTTCATTCGGTTCAAAGAGTTGACCAAGTTCAAATGGGGCTCGAAAGCGCCTGGTGACCCTTCGGGGTAAAATGGGTCATTTGTCCATACTGTAAGGCTGATTCATTCGTAGTCCATATAGTTGGAAAGGGAATTGAGAGACCTTCGAGGATTCATTGATATTCACTCAAGTTACAGAGTTGATCGGAGTCAAATGGGGCTTGGGATTGCCCGGTGACCTCTAGATCAATTTTTGGGGTAAAACGGATTGTTCGTCCAAACCGTAAGGTTGATTAGTGCATGGGGAAGACCTTTAGAAAGGATATTCATAGTGATTCAAAGATTTATTGAGCTTACAATCAATTAAGAGAGTTGAACAGAGTCAAACGGGGCTCGAGAGCGCCCGGTGGCCTTCACATTAGTTTTTTTAGGTAAAATAGAGTGTTCATCCGAACCAGAAGGTCGATTCATGTATGGAGTGGACCTTTGGAAAGTGGATTCAGAGACCTTTGAAGATTAATTGAGATTAAACTCAAGCAAGAGAGTTTACCAAAGTTAAATAAGGCTCGAAAGCGCCCGGTGGCCTCTAGATCAGTTTTTGGAGTTAAACGGACCATTCATCCTAATTGTAAGGCCGATTCACATATGGGACATATCATTGGAAAGGGGATTCAAATACCTTCTAGAATTCATTGAGATTATGCTAAAGCGAGAGAGTTGGACCGAGTTAAACGGGGCTCGAGTGCTCCAGGTAGCCTCTAAATCGGTACTTGGAGTTTAAGTTAGGGTTTATGTTGAACGGGTGAATTCTAGGGACCTAAGGAGGTGCTTGGGGGGGGGGGAGGGTCTTAGGACGTGGTGTCTACAGTTTTTTGGCCTAAGATACAAATATTCCATATAGCCCTAGCTGCTCATTTTCAAATTGGTATAAAAGCGTGTTTTACATATTTTTTCTGTGTGATCTTTAAATTGGGCTAAAATGGATAATATGTATAATAGGATTATAATATTTGATCGGTCAAATTACACTTACTGTAGAGCTAGAATGAGGTCGGTTTTAAAATCAATTGATGAAAGGGTCTATCTTGTGTGTGAAACAGGGTGGACATCACCCACTGTGATTAATGACGATGTCATGAGTTCGAAACCCATCACCTCTTAGACGGATGGTGACATTTAATGGAGTAATATTAACTCTTGTGTCTTGAGTGTTATTTCTGGAACTGTTACCCTTGATGGGTTTCGTCGTGTCATGACGTGCACCACGTCTAAGAAAGCACGGGATACCCTCCAACTCACTCACAAGGGTACCAATGTTGTGAAGATTATAAGATTCAAAATCTCCCTACAGAATTTCAGACCATTACGATACTAGATTCTGAAACATTTGATGGATTTTATGAACGCTTATATGAGGTTATAAACTCTAATCATAATTTGGGGGAGAGAATTCTTGAGATGCTCATTGTGAAAAATATTTTGAGATCACTCCCGTCCCGATTTATCCTTAAGGTCATTCTCCTTAACTTTTTGGGAATTTTAGATACTCTTAGGTTAGAAGAACTCGTAGGAGACCTTCAAACTTATGGAATCGATATGTTCCCTAAAACTATAAGGAAAAAGGAAATATTAATTGTTTTAAAATCCCAATCCAAAATGAAAGAAGGAAAAGGTTTTTGACTCTAACTTTGAGTTTGATTTTGAGCTTGATGACCTTACCTTATTTGAAAAAAAATCAAAAAAATTCTCAAATTTAATAAAGAAAATTCTTCCAAAGAAATAAGGGTTTTGAGAAAATAAAAATGGCAATAAGGATAAGAACATTTGTGAGAAAAATGAGATGAGACATTTTGAATGCGAGGGGAAAGAACAAAAAGATCATAACTATCCCATTAGGATAAAGAGATAGGGAAAAGTCAAAGTTGGATACAAAATCACTCTTTGAGATAGTGACGTCGAGTCGGTGAATTTCGGGGATGAATCACCTTATGAACCTAATTTATCTTCATTTATGGACAATCATGTTAGTACTTCTAGTTGGTACCATGTAGGTGAAGAGATGTCTAAAAGTGATAGCCTCGACACTTTATCGAACCATTTTGGAGAGATTGAAAATGATGAGGAGATTACATGTGAGGAGGAGTCTGGCCTTCAAAAAGTGTACACTAAACTTTATGAAGCGTTTTTAAGAATCAAAAAGAAAAATAGAAGTTTATCTCTTAGGTTATTTGATTTGAGGAAGAAGGTGAAAGTTTTGAGAGAGTGTGAGGCGTCGGTGAGTCAACTCGAGAAGTTGAAAGTTTCTTTGTGTGAGCAGTTGATTATGGTTGGTCGGGAAAAGACCAAATTTGACCAAAACTGTGGCTAGTCTTATGAGAGATCTTCATGCTTGTTTAAAGACTCATGATAAACTTGAAGCCCATATATCCCAAATTGAGAAATATCTTGAAGGTTTCGGGGAGGTTAAGGTCACTTTAAAGGGCACATCTATGCAGGTTGGAAATATGCTCCTTGCTCCCACGTTGGGTTTAAATTAGAGGTAAGGACTAGGTCATAACGGTGAATTCACTTCCAATGTCGCACCCGAGCTGATTCTCAAGTTTATGATGGATCCTTATGGCCCTCATCCTAAGCCAACTAGGAGACAAAACCCACCAAGCAGAGCGCACCCTAGGCATTTTGATCAAGGTAGACTCAAGCCGATTTATGTTTTTTCCCATTACAAACAAAGAGGTCACCTTAGGGAATTTTGTTTTAAGCTTGGAAAATTTTCAAATGTAAAATATGTGCGCGATACTGATTCAAACTAATTTTCAAATTTCCAAGCTAACTTTATTTAATCAGAGTCAATTTTTAATCCAATTTTATTCAGCCCTAAAATATACAACTATGTGTGTGTGTGTCAAACCATCACAAATAAAATTACTAGCTCACAGATTTTAGGAAAAATACCTTTCGGGCAAAACCTTTATTTCATTATAAAGATGTAAATCGCAACTTACAATAATTACAACGAAGTCTGCAATGATCATTCCTCAGAACAATCACATAGACACGCAATCTAGAGTCAAGAAGAACCGCAGCTCCAATTTATCCCAATAATACCCATAAGTACTCCCTATGACACGCAGTCGATGTCAGCCCGATAACTCCCTCAAGTGGAACCTAGATCAGCAGTAAAGATCTGCTCTATAAGAGAAACTTCAACAAAAGATGCGTTCTTGAGTTCCAAAATAGTTCACATAAAGCAATTGGGATTTTGTGAATTGAAAACAAAGGATTAAAACCTTAAAAGTGATAAGACAATGATTCTGCCAAATCATTTTTCGTATCTGATAAAAACGCAGGTCTTCTTAAGAAAAACGGAGTTGTTTAACAAGATATATATATATATATATATAATATTTAAGGTGGCACATCGCTTGAACAAGATGTCAATGTCGCTCAAATGATGACGCGTGTCATTCAAATGACTTCGCACAACATAAGTATGTCGCTCGAACGAAGTCCCTCTGTCGCTCGAACGAGAAATGAAAAAATAAATATTTTTTGATTTGTGAGAAAATAGTCCACCTCAACAGTTAGAAAAATACTTTTTACGAAAAATTCCGCTCCAACACTTAGAAAATATTTTGTAAAAAATATCCCCACACTCCAAGTCAAATGCTTTAATCTCGTGGAGGCTTGAATGTTGAAGAACATTAATATTTAGATCCGTCTTGACGCTTAAATGATCTTGAATAATTCTTCAACGGTTGTAGCGGTATACGACATACTCAAATGTTAGCCGGACAACAAAATAATGTCCTTACAAATCTCTCCCTGTGTCTATTACGGTATAAAATAAAAACATTCGAATTATCAAATTAAATGCCTATACATTATTTTTCTTCAAAATCTTCAACTTCAAAAATATTTAAACTTTTCTCATCAGGGTGTGCAAAATAATGATATTCAATTTTGTACCTATACACATGAGACAAAGATAATGACGCAACGAGTTTGAAATGATATAAGAAAAAAACAATCAATAATCAAATCTCTCCCATACTGCAAAAACTCCCCCATAATTCGTTCTCCCCCTTTTTATTCGACTGAAATAGACAAGGAAACGAATAAATAAAATAAACATGGAGTTTTCATGACAAAATGCATAGAAAATATGAATCAAACTACACTCAGCAAAGAGTATCTCAAAAGCTTCACAAAATATTTTTAGTTTTTCAATTTTTCATAAATAAAATGAAAAAATAATTTTACAAAAAACACACACCGAGAATTTACACTAAGACAACCAAATCATAAAAAATAGAATGAATGGGTGTGAACATATTCGACAGGAAAATCAATGCAATCAAACATAACATATGTGCATGGTGAATATGTGTACTCCTAACGAATGAATCTCAAAATGATCCTTAGGTATCGAAAGTTTTGAATTTAAATGATATCGACTCAATCCATCAACACATCAAAGTCAAGAACGATTCCCACACCAATAACATCTAAAATTATGAATACTTTTTCTTGACACTGTCAGGACGTACAAACCCGTTTTTCATTACTTTCCATCCAAACTCCCTCATAAATAATAATCATTTATTTTTCTTTTGAGGTGTCCCCTTTTTGGCATACTTATCGTTTTATTTCCTTTCATTTTTTTCGGGCTCTTTTAAACGGTGACTTTCACGACGAGTTAATTTTATACTCTCGCAGCCTTTCCCATGATCCACTCATCATATTTTGTTGCAATTAAATTATCTTGGTAAACGGTTCTTACATGCACTACTGTCATTGTCAAGTTTTATCGCATTTGGTTCGTTTTAAAGAAAGAATTGAGATGACAACACTCCGACCAATATGTGATAAACAAGTACTATAATCAAATAATTCCGTGAAAGTGTAGATTAAAGGAACTCGTGAGTCAAACGTGTAGGTAGTAATAACTAATCACATCTCAATGACTCCAAATATTGTAATGCACATAAATGAAATAATGACGCATATCAAAACACTATCAAATCGTCACACGGATATGGAATGAAATTGCGACTCGATCATCCTAAATGTCCATTCATATACAGTGCAAAACAAAATACAAAAATCTTTTTGGTTTTTTCAATTTTTTCTCAAAAAATTGAAAATCTTTTTATATGTTTCAAAAAATTTCAAAAACACAAATCTACTACAAAATGATACACACTAGCAATAGGCAAAAAATCTCATCATGCAAATCAACCTATGCTAGAAAACAAGTCTAAACCTCAACCGTTAGGTGCGGTGGATTTTTCCAAAGGTGGTGACATCCTATGAAAAACATCGATCAAGTCATGTGAAGTCTTGACCAAAAACATTACCTGCTCCCTAATATGAGCAAAATCTCTCGTGTAATCATCCAAAAACTTTACCTGATCCCTAATATGACCAAAGTCTCTCGTGTAATCTTCTGTAGCATCATGTGTGGGTGCGTGTGTGTGAACACGTGTAGTAGAAAAATGTGACACATGACCCAACTAAAGATAAAACCTCCTAAGGTGTAATCTCTTCTTGCAGTGTGTGAAAACATAAACAGGACTAGGTACACCTCTTGAGTTGGAATACACATGCCGCCAGACTAGACACCGTGTTGGTCAAATCACTCTTTTCCCGATTTAAAGCAATAAATTATTCACTCAAAGAAACCTTCACCTTCTCGAGTTGACTTGCTTTTGCCTCAAACAACCTCAAACTCTCTAACTCTTCCTCCAAATCTTTTACCCTAAGACCTAACTCCTTATTCAATACCTTAGTCTTTAAAGTCTCGGCGTACAAATATCTAAATGCAATTTGGAGCTCACTTTCATCTCCACTTTCACACTCAATATCACCCTCACTCAAAATGGTCAAACTATCCTCCTCCTTGGGGGTGTCACGTGCACAAGTACCCTCATCATAGTGGGACAAACTAGGTGTGCTCACGTGGCTAGATAAAAAGGCTACAAATTTTTCTTGTGAAGACTCATCCCCGGAATATTTCACCTCTTCCTCACTATCACTAAGAGTGTCTGGCAAGGAAATTTTCTTGACCTTTCTCCTTAGCCTAGTGGGACACTCAAAATCTATATACCCCCTACCTTCACACTCAAAACACTAATCTTTATCCTCTTTCTTACCCTCTTTCTCACGGCCCTCTTTTGCCTCATTTTTATTTTTCTCAAAAAATATTTTATTGGAAGAATTTTGTTTTGAAAACTTGATAAACTTTTTTGAAAAATTTGAAAGCATAACCATATCAAAATCAACCTCACCCTCACCCTCAAAGTCGGACTCACGAACTTTCACTTTTTTTTCTTCTCTCTCATGGACACTTTCTCTCCCTTCCTAGACTGGGCTCAAAGTGTTATTCCTCAATCCTTAGGCTTGACACTGTCATGAAACATGTCAATTTCATATGTCTGGAGGTCTCCTACCAGCTCTTCAAATTTTAAGTTGCCCAAATTACCTAAGGTATTCAAAATAGTCACTTTTGAGATAAAACATTTATGCAACGATCTTAAAATATTTTTAACCACTTGTGCATCAGGTATGGGCTCACCAAGATTGAATCTAGTGTTGACAATGTCAGATAAATGTGCGTAAAACTCATCAAAACACTCAGTCTTAAGCATGGTAATCGTTTCAAATTGGGTATTTAAATTTTGAATTTTAGACTCTTTGACTGCATTAGTGCCTTCGTGGGTAAGTTGTAAAATGTCCCATGCTTCTTTTGATGTGGTGCATGTCATAATACGTCAAAACTCCTTAGGAGTGACGACATCAGAAATTGCACTCAGCCCATGTTAATTAAAAGTGCTCCATTTAAATTTGTCCTTAGTCTAGGTAGTCACAAGTTTTAAAGATGTTACGTTATCTATGGTGATAGTGGGAGGCGCCCACCCTCTTTCACAAACGACCCACATGCGCTCATCATGGACTTTAACTGAGATTTCATACGTGCTTTTCAGTAGGCATAATTAGACCCGTCAAAAATGGGCATCTGATTATATAAGTGCTCCATTGAAAAAATTGTGATTTTTCAAAAAAGTCAATATCACACAATTTTTGCATAAAGAAGGAATACACAATAAATTAGTGAAACCTTCTCTTATATCAAATTGTAAAATATGTGCACGATACTAATTCAAACTAATTTGCAAATATCCAAGGTAACTTAATTTAATTGGTATCAATTTTTAATCCAATTTTATTCATCCCTAAAACATGCAACTACGTGTGTGTGTGTGTGTGTGTGTGCGTGTGTGTGTCAAACCATCAAAAATAAAATTGTTAACTCATATATTTCAGGAAAAATCCCTTTCGAGAAAAACCTTTAATTTAATATAATGACGTAAATCGCAACTTATAATAATTATAATGAAATTTATAATGATCACTCCTCGGAACAATCACATAGACACACAGTCTAGAGTCAGCAGGAACCGCAACTCCAATTCAGCCCAGGAATACCCAGGAGTACTCCCTATGACACGCAGTCGACGTCAGCCCAATACCTCCATCAAGTGGCACCTAGATCATCGATAAATATCTTCTCTACAAGAGAAACTTCAAAAAATATGCGTTCTTGGGTTCCAAAATAATTCACATAAACAATTGGGATTTTATGAATTTAAAACAAAGGATTAAAACATTGAAAATGAGAAGACAAAGATTCTGCCAAAACAGTTTTCGTATCTGATAAAAACGCAGGACTTCTTTAGAAAAATGAAGTTGTTTAGCAATATATATATATATATATAAATATATAAATTTAAGGCAACGCATCACTGAAATGAGATGTCAATGTCGCTTGAACGATGAGACGTGTTGTTCAAACGAATTCGCGTGATATAAGGATGTTGCTCGAACGAAGTACCTCTGTCGCTTGAACGAGAAATTAAAAAATAAATATTTTTTATTCGTCAGAAAAGAGTCCTCCTCAACACTTAGAAAAATACTTTTGACAAAAAACTCCGCTCCAACACTTAGAAAATATTTTATAAAAATTATCCCAACACTCCAACTGAAATGATAAGGTACTTAAACACAACCTTACCAAAATTAATCACGCGGAGGCTTGAATGTTAAAACAACTTTGATATTTGTATCTGTCTTGATGCTTGAATGATCTTGAATAATTCTTCGACGGTTGTAGCGGTATACGACATACCCAAATGTAAGTCGGACAACAAAATAATGTCCTTACATTAAACTTGCATCTCCTGTGATATGCTCCCACATGAGTTCAAACATGTGTTTCCGCCTGCACTTCCACATGTGGTCCTACTTATGCTCCCACACAAGATCATAGTGATTTTGAGAGTTTTCGAAAGTAGGTAGAGTTTTTGGTCAAATTTCTGCAATGTTTGATGGAGGAATTTAAAAGGATGCCTATTACTTATAAGAGCTCCTCGCGGCCTAATGATTGAGGATATGACTTGTTTCTAGAATAAGATGTTTATCTTGCTTATATGTCTTATCCCTATTGTTAGATTGTATTTTTACGTATTTATATGCTTTTATTTTGAAAAATTCAAAATAATTTTTGGGTTTTAAGAAAAAGTTGAAAATTTCCAAAAAAATTTATTTTTGATAATATTTTTTAGAAAGACAAAAAGATTTTTGTATTTTTTCACCATATATGGATGTGAATTTAAGACATTCGGATCGCCCATACATTCCATTCATACATGTGACTTTTTCATGGTGTTTTGAGATATAGCTTCATTTCTTAAATGTGCTTAATAATGTGTGGATAGCATTTCGTTGATCATAGATGTTTACTTTCTTCATGGTAGACTCTTTATCACTTTTATTGTACGTATGTACGGGATTTTTGAACATTGTGCTTACTTATCGCATGTCGAATACGGTGTTCTCATCTCAATTGTTATTAATAACGAACCAAATGTAATAACATATAAGTTGTGCTTGTAAGAACCATTTTTCGGAATTCATTTCTCGGGAATATTATTGTATATTAAGCAATGGAAAGGGGCTACGAAAGCGAAAAATACTCTTTGCATTAAAAGCCACCATTTGTAAAAATATTCTAAAAGATTAATTACACACAAAATAGAAGCCATCATTTTTTTACATTAATGCTTCACTGCATGTGAGCATTATATATCTTCAAAATTGAGAGTGAATTCATATATATGTGAGATTTTTAGGGTGCTATAAAGTATAACATCAATGGGTTTTCACAACGAAGTCTCTTAAAAAACATTAAATAATTTGATGTTTTTTATTTAAGAAGCAATTAAATTCATGGCATGCTACATAAGTCGAGTCAATTTCATTTAAGTACCTATGGTTTAAATTGAGTTCTTTCTTTAGAATTATCTCATGACTTCATGCACCTATGTTATGAATGCGCTTGTTGATTTCCCATGGAGAATGTTCAAACAATTTCATACCGCTTTCACGATTCAGATATTTTAGCATTATATTCCATGATGTGTTGTATTTGTAATTTTTTATACCTTCATTTTATACTTGGAAAATTTTTGTAAATTTTCAAAAATAGTTGGTATGCCATTTGTAATTTCATCGCATGTGCTTTAATGATTATCTTTGTGATGATATCTTTGCTTCTTCGGGTGATGTTACTACTTTCATGATTAGTTTTTTACTCCTTATCTATTACGGACAAAAAGGGGGAGAACAAATTGATAGGGAGATTATTTATTTTTTAAATTCGTACGCGTCACGGTATTTCTTTTATCTCATGTGTAGGTTATTCTGCCTTAATGATGATTTTATGGACCACACAAGATGAAGATTTTTCAGTTAAAGACTTATACATTTATGCATTTTCATTTCTTAATTGGGGAGGGCATCAGTTGTATTAGTCTTAGGGGTCAATTTGGCTTCGATTTTTATTTTGAACCGAAATAGCCAAAAGCAAAGATTTGAAAGAGCAAGTTTAATAATTGCTCGATTTTATTTTATTTGACTTATCCCATTACACGCCACTATACCTTCATGGCTACTTTAACGTATTCGAAGAGAAGAAGTTGATGACATTTGAAAGATTAAAGACTTTTTGTCACAATAACATTTAGAAGAGTTATGAGGTGGCTTGGTAAAGTCTTTAATGATCTATGGGTTATTTTTAAAGAGTTTCATTAAAAGGTTTTCAAAATGTTTTATAATGATCATTAAAAACCCTATAACTCGTTAGAACGAGAATTGGTATGCCGTTTGAATGAGTTGCGTAGTGTCATTATAACGGGATTCATTCTTTCAAATGAGATCTGGATCGATGACTTCTGGGTTCACATTAAATGCCGTTGGAATTTGTTCGAATAAGAAAGGGTACTTCGTTTGAACGAGTGGCAGTTTGTTCGAATGAAGATGCATTTTTTTTTACATACATATTTCCAAATCTTTAATGCCTATATCTTTGCAACAACTTTCCCTATAAATAGTGATGCGGGATTAAACTTTTCTTCAAAACTTTTTAGAGTTCTTTTTGTGATTACACTCTATACTTTTTTCATCCAAACCGTTTGGATATTTAGTTATCACTTTTTCAAACAAAAAAGAACATAATCGATGTTCTAAAACCCTTGTAGAGATTTTCTCTACTGGTGATTTGTGGAGTTGTGGCTCTACGATTGAAGAAGAAAAAAATTTGATTCTTGAGGCGGATCGGTGGATACCAAGGCAAGATCTACTTTTCGTCAGTGGTGCTAGATTATACCATTTTCTGTTAAAGAATTGAAGACTCTACCGCATTATACTTAGTGGATCTATAAGTAGTCTATAAGTCATAAAGTGTCTGCCTTTTCTTAAATAGTGTTGAAATTAAAGGTTTTTTTCGAAAGTGATTTTTCCTTAAATTCTTCTTCTTGTTGTTTGGTTTGGATCTTGGCTTTATTATTTTATTTCATGTTCACTTTAAACTAAATGAAGATAAAATTTGGTAAAAAAGTGAATTTGTTTGTTTGCCCTAGATACAAATATTCTATATAGCCCCAGTTGCGCATTTTCATGATCTATATCTAATCTTGTTCAAGTAATGAGAGATTAATATACAAGAAATTAGTAGTTTTTATAGAATCGTCTAACACCTTTTTCATTTTCTCTAACCCAACATGAAGAGTATAGTGTCTTGCTCTCTCCTTCTCTAAACAAATAATTTTATCCAATAGGATATCTCTTTATGAAACTACTTAGATAAATAAGTAACCATCTATAACGCCTCCATATCTCTCCTTTTCAATTAAGGACAATTGGGTGGAAAATTTGTGGTTTCTAATGCCAAGATCAAGATGTTCCCTTAGGAGACAATTGTGCACTATATAAAATTCCCCAACTTCGCTTTCATTATAAAATGATGAATGAAAATATATTTTGTTGTGCTTATCAACCGATATGTCATAAAAAATTCAATGACCTTTCGGTTAATAAAAGACCTGCATATCACCTCTTTTGGAGAGGTGGCATTCTCTGAGACAAAACTTGTATAACTCATGATGTCTTTTGATATTTTTATCACCTCTATGCTCCACAGGAATGGGAATGTAAATGGAAGTGAATTTGTGGAACACGTGTCCTCTGCCACTACAAGTAAAACAAGTCAGTGACTTATCTGAAGATTCAATCTTTTTCACCCCCATTTTGTTTTTACTTTGATCAAATTGGTGGACTTACACTTGTCATTTCCCTATTTTTTTGTTCTCCAAAATTTGGTGAACGTTTTGGTGAAGTAATAAGCATATTATTTCTCAAATTCAAAGGAATTGTTAAAGTTTTTTTATATAGTTAGCCTTGAAATCAATCTCTTTTTCTTTCTTTGACACTTGTGGACGATTACAATTTGCCCCATAGGTGTGAATTGGACCGAATAACTTATCGAGGCATAAAGGGATAATTGTATATGCTCTAGATTCACCTATGTAATCAACCTTTCCATCAAACCTCATGGGTGGAGATCATAAAATTTTATCAACAACGTCTATCTTTAGGATCTCTTTACCTAGGGCGGACAAATAGTTCAGTATGTCACTCAAACATGCATAGAAATCATCAAAAATTTTGTTGTCTTTCACGATCAATATTTTGAAAGATATGGTCGACCATTGAATCCTAAAGTGATTTACGTACGTGATGCCTTCATGGGTAAAATACAAAAAACCCCATGCTTTCTCAGCCGTTGTAAAACAAATTATACGTCTAAACTCACCAATACTAATGTCTTCGAATATAGAAGTTAAGCCTTTATTTTTCCACCCACTATTTTGGTCATTACTTTTATCCCAATTAAGTTTAATTTTTTTTTCTTTTGGAATCCATCGATAAAAACAAAGGGGTATCACCCACCAACTTCTACAATATTCCATGTTCTTTCATCGATAGGTTTTAAATGAGTCCTTATTCCAAAATGCATAATTACTATAATCGAAAATTGGTGGTAGGTTCGAAGTAATTACCTCCATTGTGCACACTATAAGATCTACTCTAGGGGTAATAAAACTAAATACAAGGGGAACATCTCTGATACCAGTTGAGAGTGTGTGCCCTCAATAGTAGCTAACTAATTAAAAATCATTTCTAATTAAAAATGTTTTCCTTTATTCCAAATTTGGGTAAAAGTTAATCTGCATGTCGAGGTAATAACAAAAATTGATTTACCAAATTGATTATTTTGTTAAAATATGTTCCCTAATTATATAAAGAAATCAAAATGTGGAATTGTAAATCACGCACTTTAGACGAGGAGTTCTAAGAGGAAAAACCCACAACGGGAAAAAACTTCTGGCCAAATTGACACCTTGTATTAATATATGTAAAGAATTACAAGAAGGGAGAAATGAAATACGAACTTGAACCTATCCTAGAGTCAATTATGCAAAACCTCCATAACTATTTTTTTCCACGTTGTAGTTACAAGATCAAGCATGAATCTCTCTCTGACTATTTTCTCATGTCACGGATGGCAACCTTCATTGATATTGTCATGTTAAAACCTTTCAATAAATATTGTTTTAAAGTTGATAATGAAATTTTATTCTATTAAATCGAAAACAATAAAGGACTAACAACGAGAATATGTGACGATATACTATTGGTTGATGGTGTATAAAATGTTTGGGCTTAACTAAAAAATCTCATAAAATATTTTTTAATATTAAAAGAAGACAATACTCAAGAACAATGTATTTTGGAAAATATTTTTATACAAAACTATCTTGAGTACGAAAGTATTACTTTATAGATTTAAGAATGTATCAAAAGTCTTAAAGAACATAAAGAAGAAGTATGAAAATATACTGTCAAATTTGATTGGGTGTGATTTTCAAATTGATTTATTTTTTTCTCTTTCTTTAAGTTGGAAGAGTGTTCGGTACATGAGTTATATATACCCAAGTGGAGGACACTAGGATGGATTATAGGTCGTGTCAAGCATACAAATCTCAAAGGATCAAGTCTATGGATTATAAACCAAATATGTTTCCTCGACACGCTTTAAGAACAAGATATTTTGTAAAGATCTCTTAAAAAGTGAAATTTGTATAAACATATCAGTCTAGTTATTACAAGTTCGTTGCACAGAACCTATGCCTCGCTATATTAAACATAAGGTGAATCAAATCAAAAAAAAAATACACTAATTTTCCACTTGGACCAAGTTTTACAGCAATGAGACTTCACTGTAGCAAACCTGAAGTGAATAGGTCACGCAAAAGCCCCTACAAGTAAATGTCCAATTTTTCTTCTAAAAGCTTGAAAATAATTTTAAGCAAAATTCCAAAATATGTTGTATTCAAGCAAGTGACATGCGTATTTAAAATTAAATTAAAGATGTATTTTCTAAGAAAAATATTTCTATGAGAATAATATATTGCATAATATACTTGATATTGAACAAAGTCATCCACAAAATTAATTTTAAATGTATTTTCCTCTATATTAAAACTATCTAATGGTGGGTAAAACTAAGCAAATAAAGTCATTTTACCATCAATTCTAAATTGGAGTTCTCATTGATATGGAAGTAAGTGATGTCGACATGAAGATGATGAAGTCCAGTGAATAGGTCTTGACTTGATGCTTTGTTGGATCAACTTCTTGGACTAATAGTCAAAGTGGGTTTCAAAAATGGAATAAGACAATATATAAATTCGAGAGTACTTGAGCATGCATTGGGTATAACACTAGATATATTCAAGATGAGTTTCTTATTGGGAAAATTGTCTCAAGATGCAATGGCTTGGAGGAGAATGCGACTTCTTCACCCAATTGATGGAAATTCAATGCGGTCTTTCATTCAAACAGGGATGGGTTGAGATGTACATAGGCAACAACTTGTGAGAGACAATTTAAAGGTACCTTATTTCTTCTTGTAAATCATTTTCCCTTCCAAATTGAGCGAGAGGGAGAGAGACGTGCATCCTAGGTGTTTTTTTTCCTAAGTGGGATTTTTTCTCAGAGATTTGATGTGGTGTGATTTCTTATGGATGAATTTGTAGTTAAAAATATCGGATCACACATTTGCTTATCTGGATATTAGTTTACGTTCATAATTGGTTGGTTAATTGAACAATCAGAGGCTAAAATTAAGATAATCACTTGTAATTTTTGTATATCTAGCCTTTAGAGTGTGAGTTGAGTATTAATTGGTTTAAATATGATTTTAAGGTTTAAAATTTAATTTCTCACTTGTTCAATTGGTGTTAGAAGAATAAACTACAATTTTTACCTAATTTTACAAGATTAGGTCACTAGTTTTTGAATTGTCAAAAATTGGGCATAATTTGTAGCATATCCTATTCACCCTCTAGAATATGAGAGGCATTCCATGGATCCTATATGAGCATGATTTCAAAGTATTAATGACATTTTCAATTTTTTTATTCGGTAGGTAGCCTTGAGAACTGTTGACTTAGCATATAAATTAGAATACAAAATTCTTATTATTATCAAAAAACGTAAAGCCTACTAAACTGATTCAGGATTTAAATTTGATATCTCTAGTTTGATCTCATCATAGGAAAGAGAATGTTGTAGTGTACAAATAAAGAACACGGCCTCGATGTTACCTTAGTATCTTAAGTTGTATTCCTTGTATGTTTAAATCATGCTAGAAAGTTGGCTCTAGAATGAGAATCATGTCCAATGGTGGTACCCGGATATCAAAGTTTTTTATTTAGTTCTCTTTCACTTGGTATATGAGGTTTTAGGACCATAAATTGTAACTTGTGAAAGATAAACAAATCGTACATTTAAGATATGATATGGACTCAAAAGATATTAGGAGTTGGATCTTAATGGCACTAAGAAACCTTTATTTAACATAGATTCAACTCATAAAACACATTATTTGTAATTAATTCCATTATATAATTATGATTATGCTACATCCCCTCAATTCATTACGAGATTATTATACCCACATTAATTTTATATATAAGCATTAATAAAATCAAATACTTAACATGTTTTTACTTAAACTAATGGATGATAGGGTATTTAATTGATTTTAACTCATGAAGGGGGTCAACACAAAATCCGACACAATAAATATTGTAATTAATCAGGTTGATGTTGATATTACTTGAAACCATTAAGAATCCACCCATGAACCAATCAATTCGTTTTGTTTCATGTTGTGTTAGTTTGTCATGTCTCATTTTCAAGGTATAAACACCGGATAATAAACAACGCAGAAGAAAAGAAAATAATAATATATTCAAATAATGCAAACATATGCTCATATACACTTTTCATTAAAATAGTAAAAACTAATTTTATTCAACTAATAATGAATCGATTACAAAAGCATGGTTTTAGTCTATTGTTCAAACTTTGAAACTCTACTTTATCTCTATGAAGATGTATCTCATAGTCCTTTTTGTGTACATCATCTAAGTCATCCATAATTATGTGGAGATACTCATGATTATGATGTGACACGTCTGAGTTATAATTACAAGAATTTGTTAAATTCTTTAAATTCTCACTTAAAATAATGTGGGTTGCTCGATGGTTAGTAATGACCCTTGTTTTTCTCCTTTGTTGATCTTTTTTCTATAAATGGCCTTTGAAATGTGTATTTCATGACCTTAAAATCTTCATTGATATTATTTTATATGTTGGTATGGATGGACTAGATTGATTACTATTATTCGTGAAATGAGAAGGTATGATAGGTGATTGTATTTTAGAACATCTTTCAATATGTCATTATAGTAACTGAATGCAAACATACGGTTACAATTACGTCATAAATATTCTGAATCTAAGTTGAGAAAAAAATAACATTGAGATGAATATGAATACAAAAATCATTCCTTCAAAACTAAGAATTTCATTAGACATATCTCGAGTATAATAACAAATTCAATCAATGGTTGTGACATTATGATCCCAAATAAGGTGGCAGGTGACATCATACCCGTTATGATACCTAGTCGCATCAATAAACAACACCCAAAAATACTTACTCGAGGGTTACCGAGAGCAACCCACGGTAAAACCATAACAAGCCAATTGAATCTCTAATATTATTTAATGGAGATTATTTAATCTTCCTCGTGAACGTATAGTAACACATACAAATCCACTCATCAACATGAAGTCTATAATATTACAATTCACTACATTGAATTATTCCCATACACATGTGTAACACGTCTTACATGTTGTGAGAGAGAAATATTGATCTCATGCAAATAAATCATGGAAATAACACACACACACACACATGTACAGTCACATAAGTAACACAATATATCTAATGGAGAATACCTATCTATCGCCATAACACAGTACAACGTAATATATATATATATATATATATATATATATATATATATATATATATAGTGTGTGTGGGGGGGGGTACCTCGATTTGTCACTTTGGCCTAGACGAGAAGCCCAATTAAACACGGCCCAAAGTCTAAAGGCCACATGCCTCAACCAATTCAATTTTAAGCCAGTCAGTTCCTAAAATCTCTCTTAAGAGATACTTTAGGGATTCTAGGCTAACGTGGGGGAGTCCCACACCTCCACCCTCCGAAATAACATGTATATAACAAACCCTCCGCCCGGGGCAAAGGGCATGTATTATTTTCTGTAAAACACTCCCTGGAGTAAAGAGAAATAATATACAGAGCACACCACCGTGAACGTAGTTCTTCTTATCGAACCACGTGCATCCCGTGTTGTGTGTGATTGTCATTCTTTTCAATTATTTATTTATATTGGTGATTGTTTTTATTTGTTATTTTGTGCTGAATTTATTTGTCACCATAATTGGCGCCGTCTGTGGGAAGAATTTGTTTTCCTTTATGAAAGCCTTCACCAAAAAGAATTTGGAATGTCTGGTCACAGCAGCAATGCCCCTCAAGCAGGGGATATTCAAGAGCAGCCTGCTCCTCGCAGGATTAGATCTGAAGTTCGACGTTCAAATCTTAGGGCTCGCCCAGAACGACAAGCCTCGGAAGAGAGCCAAGGGCCATCCATGTCCACATAGGTCTCCAGGCTAATCGACACCTATGAGGACATGCTCCAAGAGTAAGAGGAAGCTAGTCGCAAGCAAGAAGATGAGAATGCTCATTTAAAAAGAAGATTGGAGATAATGGACAGAGAACTCCATCGTAGCACCAAGCAATGTCAATACCGCCCTCCTAGACCTCAGGCGAGCAAATCTTGTATCCGAGGAAGGAGCCCTAGACGTGGATCTCAAAGGCTTGAGGGACACAGATCAGATGATTACTTGCTCGAGGAATAGTAACCAGCTTGCTGTTACAGGAGCCCAGCTCGAGGAAATGATGACATACGGAATTTGGTCTGTAGAAAATGGACCAGTACCCAGCACATCGGGGTGACAGATTGACCAGAGAGCTAGCCAGGCGAGCTCTCAGGACCCAAATGAAATCCCCTTTCTCAAGGGAGATAGAATAAGAAGCCCTTAAGAAGTTAGCGATCACTAGATTCAAAATATATGATGGAAAGGCTAAACATATCGACCATGTTAGGCAGGCCATGACCCTCTGCAACCATAAGGACGTCCTAATGTGTCGGATCTTTCCATCGAGCTTGAACGATGTGGACCAGAAGTGGTTCGAGAGACTCCCTCATAGATCTATTAGGAGCTTCGAGTCCCTAGCAGAGCTTTTCACAGCTCACTTCATCACCAGCAGCTCCCATCCGAAGAGGATGGATTCTTTGTTGACAATGAAGAAAATGACCCAAGAGAGCCTACGAGACTATGCAAAAAGGTATTGGGAGTTCTTCAACGAGGTTGAGGACTGCTCAGAGCAGGTCGCTGTGGCATCTTTTAAGATTGGCTTACCCAGATCTTGCCTCTTTCACCAATCCTTCACTAAAAAGGAGGACACAACCATTGATGACCTAATGGCTCACATCGAGAAATATGCCAAAGTTGAGGATATGACCCACCTCAGTGCAGGGGATAATGGTCGATCTAAGTTCGCTGTCAAGGGTAGCGACAGAGCTGAGAACCAGAAGAAAGGGAGCAAGAATGGGGGCAAGGGTGGCTCCAAGAGCGGGAACAAAAAGGATGCTTCAAAAGCATTTGAGGCAGTGAACACTATCTTTAAAGAACCAATTTACAATATCCTAGCAATGATCAAGGATGAGCCGTTCGTTAAGTGGCCCAGAAAGATGGGAGGGGATCCCTCAAAGAGGAACAACGCACTAAGATGCGCTTTTCATAAGGAAGGCGGGCACAAAACTGAGCACTGCAAAGCTCTCAAGTCTCACCTTGAAGAATTAGCCTAGACTGGGCACCTGAACGAATTAATAGAGAAGAAGGCAGAGAAAGTTGCTTCCAATGCAGACACAAGGCCCGATAATGTGTTCGAGGAGGATGCTTTCCATGATTTCACAATGATTCATGGGGCATCAGACCTAAAGAAGATTCAAGGAAATTTAGCTCGGATGGAAGTTAAAAAGCTTACAGCAATAATGCAAGCTTTTCAAATCAATCCAGCTAAAACACAGGCAGGGAAGCATCGACGGGCAGATGATGTCGACTACAGCAAACACAATGTGTTCGCAGATAAAGATTTGGTGGGAGTAAGGACCCCACATCATGATGCCTTGATCATTACACTCAGGATAGCTAACTACAATGTCGACAAAATGCTCGTTGACCAGGTCTGAAGTAATGTATCTCGATCTATTCAAAAAGTTAAAGTTAAGCATAGCCAACTTGAAGGAAGCCACTATCCCTCTAGTCGGCTTCGTTGGTAAAGTGACCGTCCCTTTGGGAAAGATTGTACTGCCAGTAAGGGAAGGAAGCATCTCTAAGATGATCGAGTTTTTAGTGGTTGACATTGACTCGCCCTACCAGGCCATCATTGGCAGAGGATGGCTACATGCGATGAAGGTCGTCCCCTCCACTTACCACCAGAAACTCAAATATGTGACTGAGCGAGGAGTAATGGAAATCCATGGAGATGAGGTGATGGAAAGAAAGTGCTTTATAGCAGCCATCCGCCCAAGGCCGGAGAATAATGTAGAGAAGGCCAAGGAGAAAGAGAAAGAACAGGGAGGTTGGATGCCTTCTAAGTAGCAGTTAAAATATGGAAGACCTGGAGTGGAGGAGACTAGGATCCTCCCCTCTGAGCGGGTCGTGGAGAAACTGGAGGAGGTCGTAGACGGGGGAAGAAATAAAGACAGGATGTTCTTGATCGGAGCCTCTCTCACAGATCGAGAGAAGAAGGAATTAATAGCACTTTTGCCAAAAAACTTGGATATTTTTGCGTGGGAGCCCTACGAAGTACCTAGGATTAATCCCAACGTGGTTTGTCATAGGCTGCACGTTGACCCAGCCATCAAACCAATTATACAAAAAGCACGACGAACTGCACTCAAGAAGGCTAAGGCTGTGGAGAGAGAAGTGGAGAAGCTGCTTAGGATCCATATGGGAAGTTCAATTCCATAAATGGCTTTCCAACCCAGTAGTGGTTCCAAAGAGAAATGGGAAATAGAGAGTTTATATTGACTTCACTGACCTTAATAGGGCATGCCCTAAGGACAGTTTCCCTCTCCCGAAGATCGACCAGTTAGTGGATTCCAAAACAGATAATGAAAGAATGAGTTTCCTGGATGCATACTCTAGGTACCACCAGATTCCTCTGTACGTACGAGATCAAGATATGACTGCGGTCATCACCACGGTCAGATTATATTGTTACAAAGTTATGCCCTTTGGGCTCAAAAATGCAGGGACAACCTACTAGCGACTGGTCACCAAAATGTTTAAAGACCAAATGGGAGATACCATATGGAGGTCTACATCGATGATATGCTTGTTAAGAGCATGCATAAATAAGACTACCTCTCAGACCTATCAATGACCTTATAAATCCTCAAGAAATACCGAATGAAGATCAACGCAAGTAAGTGTTCCTTCGGTGTCCAGTCAGGAAAATTTCTTGGGTACATGGTTAGCGAGAGAGGCATTAAAACCAACCCGGACCAGATAGATGCAATAAATAGGGTGCATCTCCCTGCACGATAAGAGACATACAGAATCTCATAGGCATGCTCATCGCCTTGAATCGGTTCATCTCGAAGTTATTCGAGAAGTGCCAGCCATTCTTCCAACTATTGAAGAAAAGCAAAACTATGGTGTGGAACCAGGATTGCTCAAAATAATTAGAGGATCTCAAAGCTTATCCCAGCACAACAACCTTGCTCGTAATACCTCAAGAAAATGACTCCTTGTACCTGTACCTTCCAGTTTCTAGCCACGCTATCAGTTCTGCACTAGTATGCGAAAGAACGGGAATCCATCACCCAGTCTACTACGCGAGCAAGACCCCCTTGGACACCGAACAGAAATACCTACCACGAGAAAATATCACCATTGCACTAGTGGTAGCCTGGAGGAAATTAAAGAACTACTTCGAAACTCACTCTATCATCGTCCTTACATCTCACCCACTTAAAGCAGTCCTACGAAAAGTAGATATGTCCGGTAGACTATCTAAGTTGTCAGTCGAGCTCGGGAGATTTGACATCTAATTTCAGCCAAGGAATATAATCAAGAGACAGGTCCTCACCGATTTCATCGCAGAATTCACAGAAGAACACCCTCACAATCAACTTCAACCCGTTGGTCAGAAGGAAGATCACTCGGCGCCAGTTGTTTGGTGACTGTTCGTTGATGGAGCCTCCAATTCCAAAGGGGAAAGAATAGGCATTGTGCTGGTCACCCCAGAAAATACAACCCTCGAGCAAGGAATTAGGCTTGGATTTAAAGCCTACAATAACGAAGCAGAGTATAAAGCATTGATAGCAGGCCTACAAAGGGCACAAGCATTGGGTATAAAATAATTTAGGTGGTCGACGACTCTCAGCTAGTCTCTAATCATATAAGTGGAGACTTCAGCACAAGGGATGAAATAATGGATGCCTACCTCGCCACAGCAAAAAAGTTAATGTCTAACTTCAAACAAGTCAGCGTCCAACAGTTTCCTAGAGGACAAAACAGCCATGCTGACGCCCTAGCGACCTTAAGCTCAGCGATCAATTCTGACTTGTAGAGAACAATTTCGATCGATGTCCTCACCCAATCGAGCATTAACCAGAGCGACCAGCAGCAAGACGCGGGTCATATTCTTCAGATTGAACTAGCCCCCAGTTGAATGGACCCCCTGAGGGATTATTTGAAAGATAGTACCCTACCAGACGATAAAAAGGCGACACATCAGATAAGAGTCAAAGCTGCTCGCTTTCACTTATCTCCTGAAGGCAAACTATATAAGAGGTCTTTAACCGGTCCTTACCTCCAATGAGTTCACCCAAAGGATGTTGAGCAAGTTCTGCACGAGCTCCATGAAGGAATCTTTGGAAGTCATATTAGGGCAAGTCGCTAGCCTTCCGAGCAATGAAGGAAGGCTACTTGTCGACGTACATACAGAAAGATTCTGGGATATATGCTCGCAAGTGCGAGAAATTCCAACTACACGCTCCTATGATTAACCATCCAGCCAGTGACCTAAAATCACTTACCATCCCCTGGACTTTCGCTTAATAGGGAATGGACATCGAGGTCCCTCTCCCTACCACTGTCGGTAATCGCAAGTATTTGTTGGTCGCAACAGACTACTTCACTAAATGGATAGAGGCAGAGCCGCTGGCAAACATCAGAGACGCGGATATGATAAGGTTCGTATGGAATAACATTATCACCCGCTTCGAGATCCCCAAAATCATAATCACTGACAACGAAACCCAGTTCAAGAGTAGTCTCTTCCAAGATTTCTGTAACGGCCACGGAATCAGGCACCATTTTAGCTCGATGGCATACCCCAGAGCAACAGACAAGCTGAAGCTTCCAACAAAATAGCGATTTATGGATTGAAGAAGCGTTTGGAGCGATCCAAGGGGGCATGGGTGAGCGAGCTTCCACATATCCTGTGGGCATATCGCACTACCCCACTGTGAGCAACAGAGGAAACCCCATTCACACTGACATATGGTATGGAGGCAATCATCCCATTAGAAGATGGCCTCCCCATCATAAGGTCCACCCTGGTCGACCAAGGCTAGAACGATGAAGCATTACTCGCTGAACTTGACCTGGCTGATGAACGCAGAGAGTTGTCTCTAGTGAAACTAGCAGGCTATCAGCAACAACTAGCGAATCACTACAATAAGAAGGTCAATACAAGGTCATTCCAATTGGGGGCTACATCCTAAGGAAAGTTCTTGGTGGCGCAGTAAAACCATCAGATCATAAGCTAGGACCAAACTGGGAGGGACCATTCAATGTGATAAGGGACAACCTGCAAGGAGCTTATCACTTAGAAACGCTGCAGGGAAGGGAGATACCTCGAGCATGGAATGTAGCTAATTTAATGAAATTCTACTTTTAGTTTTCTGTTTTGATCTTACAATGTTGAAATTTGCAATTCTTTTCTGATTAATAAAAGATTATTTGGCAGTGGCATTCTATGAAGTGTTGATTTCTTTTTAGAAACTTTATAACTTATGCACCATTTCCAAGTGACAGTTTCTCCTCTTAACACGCATATGCAGGGTTTTACCCTCCTTAGGTTCTCGTCACTTAACACGAGCAACCCCTTAGCATTTCCCCTAGAAATATATGAAGCCCTACAAGGGACCCTTAGGCAGCTCAGCTAACTCGAAATTGCTCGTCAAACGATGTTTGGCTAAAAAAATCTGCTCGAATGGAACATCCAACACCAGTTGTGTCCTCACCATTGCCACACTTAGGCTTAAGGGAGTGTGACTACATAACCTAAAAGGTAAAGTGGGGAAGAATGGTATCTTATAAGCATACTGGACTAGGGGGATACTCATGTAATACAACTCTAGTGGGCTAAGAAAAGCCCAAGATAATCAAAACAAGAAGTCAATAAAATGGACAACGCATAACACATGTTTAGTCAGCAAATCGCCCAAAACATAATTATTTAATTACTTCACTACATTTACAAAAGAGTTACATTGTATGAATTAAATAGATCCTAATGAGGGTTAGGCCTCCGAGAAAGGTAATCAGCTACTTGTGCTCTTCGGCCATTGTCTGGGTGAGGATCTAACTCCAACTCTACTTTATTTTCATCTGGTTCCAGTAACTTCCTGGGGATAGCATCTATGGGGACCCACTGGTCATCCCTCCTGAAAGGTTTAGGCATCAGAGTCGAAGGGGAGATCTTATGATGATACTAGAGTACTGAGTTCCCGAGGACCTTCAGCTCCCTCAGATAATTCAACCATCACCTAATAAAGGATAGTTCTTCAACCTTTGCCAACCTCGTCGGAGCATTTGTCCAACCCTGATCATAACCATCAGCCCACACTTGTCTAGGACCTTTAATAAACAAATGCCTCAGCAGCGTAACATCTCTTTGGATCCCGATAGCTATCACGTATGCTCGACGAACATCTCCTTGAAGCTTATCAATCTCCCTAACTGAACCCCTATCATCTATACCAGCTCACAGACCAGTCGATGAAGAGGAACCCCACATAACTTAAGGGGCAACGCTCGGCGCATGCTCTCGATGTCGTGACACCTCCTTCCTCGTAGATTCATTCTCTTGTTGAATAACTTCTCTAACCTGATTGATCTCGTAGGCATCTAAAAGTTTAGATCTCAGAGAATTCACTTCCTCTTGAACGGAAGCGCCAACCTCTTCCATCTACCGAAGCCTATCCTTCAGTTTGGCAACAAGCTCCGACTGGTGTTTGAAGCTCTAGTTCCTCGACCTAAGGGACTTGCAAATCCTTATAAAGTCTTGGCGAACTTGGTTACTAGCATTAGGACCAATAATCCTTACTAGTTGAGAAGAAGCGGGTATATACTCATCAACACCAATCAGCTACAGATCATATGAGCATTAAAGAATGACATCAGTACGCAGCAGGGAAAAAACTTCATTTCATCAAGAAAGGATTCATAGTATATCATCAAAAGTAAAGAACAACAAAATAAAAAAATACAAAAAATTCCCTAAGAAGGACTAGCTGGTAACCTCAGTCTGCTCTGAGGTCGCTGGTTTCTTCCCCTTTTCTACAGCACCTCCAGGCACACCTCCCTCAGAAGGAGCACTCGTCATTCCCTGGTTGAGGGTCACTTCGGCAGTGATAGTCTGGACAATAGGAACACCTTCATCGATAGCAGGATCTGGTGCCTCATCCATAACAGGTTTAGGGCTAGGATCGTGCTCGTCAAAGATTTGAGAGTCGATATCCACCTCGGCAACCAGGGGAGCCTTGTTCCAACCCTTCTTGAAGTTCAGGCGGTTGATATAGACAATATGAACATCATAATCCTTATACGCAACGGCCCATCCAGCATTGTATAAGCTTTCGTTAAGGGTGGCAGCCTCGGATTCCATCTTCTTCACCTTTCCCGCTAGCACCTTGTTCTCCTCCACCATGGCCAACTTGCTCGAGCAGACCAAGTCATAGGACTGCCTTAACTCCTCAAGCTCCTTGGTCTTCACCTCCTTTGCTCAATTGGTATCAGTAAGGGTAAGATCAAAAGACTTTTGGGCAGCATTGGCAATATTCAGACTGGCCTCAATCTCGGCATTCTTTTTTTCCAGCTCGGTGTTCCTCCCCACTAGCTCATCGCGGCTGCGGTAGAGGACAGCGAAATAAGTCAGAAACTACAGAATAGAGAAATTTTAGCAAGAGAAGTATTGAATAGAATATTGTGAGAATAGAGAAATAAAAGAAGACTTACCAAGGCTAGCCTCTGACTCGCCTTCAAGGCTAACTAGTCAGTCCTTATTGCCTTCTGACGATCAGTCGGCAAAATTGCTCTTTCAAGCAACGCATGAGCCAATTGAGGAGAAAGGGCAACATAGGGCCCCCTCAAGAAAAGCAGATATGGGTACCAGAGCTTACCTCGCTTTTGTCCTTACCTTCTCTCTCCTCTTCTCCTCTTCCCTCTCTTTTCTCTCATTCTCTGTTCTCTTTCTCTCCTCCACCTTCTTCTTCTCCTCCTCCTTCTTTCTCTCCTTCTCTCTCGATAGCTCCTCCTCCTCCTTCCTCTTCTTCTCCTGCTCATGGGCAGCAGACTGAGAACCAGTAGTAAAATCACCACTACCAGACTTCTTCTTCTTCAACCGGTGAGAGAGAAGCACATTATCATCATCATCTCGGATCAAATTCTTCTTGGGATGAGTCATGTCTTCTTCGCTGGAACTGCTTGAATCCCCTGAAGACTCTTGAACTTCTGAACCCTCTTCCAAGATGGAAGATTCTTCACTACCAGAGCTCTCCTCACTGGAATTTCCTTCAGCACCGCCCCTGTTAGCACCCTCGTTCTCCTCACTAGAGCTTCTTTCCTCCTCGTCCAATTGGATAGGGTCAGCAGAAACCTCTTCGGTGATGTCTAGATCAGGAATTCTATCCATAGGCCTCACAATGGAAATGAACCCAATGTTCTTGTACTCCAGAAAAAACGCCACTGATCGAGGATGTTCACAGCATCAGCCAAGAGTTCCCTAACTTTCCAGGCTTTAACCAGCACAACAGCTCGAATCTCGCTAAGATCGGGCTCTGAGTTCTTTATTTTTGCTGAAAAAGAAAAAGAGAAAGATATGAGAAAAACCATACATCAATTGAGTATCAACGAGCATACAAGAACTAATCCTACCTACGTATTCCTCCCCATAAAAGGGTTACAAATCTCCCAGACCTCGATCGTTCAGTATGGGAAGGGTAACTGCCAATTTCTAGCAATAAAACCCTATTGCCAGTAGTCCTTGTGGGAATCAGGTAGATTTACTACCAATACCCTATCAGAACTCCTAGACTTGAGCTATAGAAGGCCAAAGCTTGTTCGAGAAAAAGAGTAACAGAAGCAGATTTCAGTAAGCCCTAGAATGGTGCCATAGAGCTGATTATTCTATGCACACCATTGACAATTTTCCATACATTGGGCAAGCATTATGCAGTGACTATATTGAAGTAACCCACAAAGTGCAAAAACAAACTACTTGGGGGAAAAGAAAGCCCCTCTGGGACAACAAGAGAACATGAATCTAGTGACCGTCCTCAACTTCTCTGACATTATAAGGGATAGGGGTACATTCAATGTCCACCCAGTTTGGAATGTTATAGTATTTTCTAAATTCGGTTATCCACCTATTGCCTATTTTTGACATCAGAAAAGAAAAACCCTAGTAGAGGAAATGAAGAAATTCTAACAGAAAAAGGAAAAAAGAATAAATAAAAAGAACTTACAATGTAAGAGTCAGCTTGAGACAAGGCAAAGCCACAAGCAGGGATGATGAGAAGATGTGAAAAAATCTTGAAAATGGAAAACGAGACCTAGGAGTAAAGAGAGCTACAGTGAAAGCTTGGAGAAATTGAGAGAATGCGAATAGATATGAAAGCGATGATTCAAGGAATGACCTCTCTAAAATGATTGAAACCTTTCTAATCATAATGCACCAGAAACGAGGTAAACTACCACCTAATTCAGTTCGAAAAGTGCGCTTCAGTTCAAAAGTGTTGCATGAATCACAGAAATTTCATTAAGAAAAATCATTTAAAATTACTGAGCCCAAATTGCGACCTAAAAATTTTAGGGGTAATTGTCGGTACCTCAATTTGTCACTTTGGCCCGGACGAGAAGCCCAATTAAACACGGACCAAAGTCTAAAGGCCCCACGCCTCAAGCAATTTAGTTTTGACCCAGTCAGTTCCTAAAATCTCTCTTCAGAGATACTTTAGGGATTGTGGGATAACGTGGGGGAGTCCCACTCCTCCACCCTTCAAAATAACATGTATATAACAAACCTTCCTCCCGGGACAAAGGGATGTATTATTTTCTGTAAAACTCTCTCCGGAGTAAAGAGAAATAATATACAGAGAGCACCACCGTGGACGTAGGCCTTCTTGCCAAACCACGTACATCCTGTGTTATGTGTGATTGTCATTCTTTTCAATTCCTTATTTATACTGGTGATTGCTTTGATTTGTTATTTTGTGCTGAATTTATTTGTCACCACAATATATATATATGTATATATATATATATTCACACAAGCAACATGGTGTATCTAATAGAGAATATCAATTTATCCCTTATCACGGTATAGCGTAGGGAATCATGATAATATGTTTCATAATATATGGTAGGATAACCCAAAATCAACAAATAAATAAGGATGTAAAAATTAGATCTAAATCATAAATGTCATAACAAGTCCGTGGAAAAAAAAGTATAAATCTAATTCTTCAATCGTATACCTGTCAGACTCTTACCTTATCATCCTTGCCTATGCCTACTAAAAAATGTGAATGGAAAGACAAAATAAAAAAAATGATGCATAAAAAAAAATGACTAGCAAGTCAACATTATAGATATCAATACACTAATATCAAATCCAGTGTGTGTGTGTGTTCATCATGTGTATAACACATGTACAATATAACATTATCTAATGTCTAGGTATGAAAGGTGTAAAATATGCCCATCGATACAGTAGCTGATAACAGGAGTACATAATTGAATATAGAGTCCCCGTAGAACCGGGGGATACATAAAATATTAATCCATCTGATTTTAATGTGTTGTAGTTACAAATCTCTAATGCATATTAAACGCCGGTGTTAAGTAATCATTTCATACTTTATGGAAGATTGGGTACATTCAATGTCAGGGAGCCTAAAATTGCATATTTTGAAATACTACATGAAGGCCAAATGTCTCATAAGATATCGGGTTTGTTTTCCAATAAATACCTAGTGTGGATAAATGTAAGTATATATAACCTCCCTAAAGTCCATGTTACCAAGCTAATACTCTAGACCTTATGTGGGTCTTAAAATTTACACATAAATTTTACATTTTATATAAATACCATTTAACATTTGTAACATAATCCAACATTCCCACAAAAATATAATCTTTCCATTTTGGATAATTTTCAAAAAAGATTTGCAAGTCATTTGAATAATGAGCATGTCATTCTAACAATTATCCCATTTCGTTATTTAAAAGAATCCCATATTAAGCCTCAATAAAGTTCACAAACACCATTCCAAATAACTAAACTAACACAAGTTCTGATAATTTCTAGGATAACTACAATATCTAACAAAAATAATATTTTTAGTGGTGTCTACAACATACATAACGTGTTAAACACATTTATAAGGAAAAAATATTTAAAAATTAAATTTGTAATAAACAACATCAAATCATAATAATTTATACAAGTACAAACTAAGCTTCATCATTAAGGATAATCATAAAATTTTAAGAGAAAACCAACATGTAATAATGTATCTTCAAATTAACAAATAAACTAAAAGAATATGTCATCATTAAATATAAATTAAAATTGTAACTTAATAAAATTAAAACACAACAATATAGGTAAAATGAACAAAAGTATAAGTGTTCTATGTATAAGAAAAACATAAAAGTCCTTTTATTTGAGAGAAATGAAGGAAAATGATCCACGGTGTCTAAAAATAAAAAACTCCTTATTGCTTGAGCTTTATAAATGGTTCAAGGTACCTCGATGATCTACATGAAGTTGCGAGCATAAATAAATGATTTATGCTCACATGCAATAAGAATTACGTTTTTATGATTAAAGAGATGGAGGAAATGCAATTATAAATATTTCGAGAAGAAAATTGAGCTATTTATACTTATTATATGCACAAAAAATGTTAATGTATAAATATTCCATGGAACTAGCATGCAACCCGCGCGATGTATGGGCATATTATAATATTTGTTAAAAATACAACTAAAAGATTATAAATAATCACAAGGACATGTTCTGATTGAGATAGCTTGATTTTAAAACAACATAAAAAAAGATGGACTGAATGAATGTCAAAAAAGACAATTGCTTTTATTAAGAAAGGAAGAAATGTACTCGTATGTGGTCTATTTTATAATAAAATCTATGTGGGTAAAATGTAATTATGCAGACAATAAATATTCACCCACATAATGAAAAAGTAATGTTTAAATCAAGTGATGCTACTAAAACAAAGAATAAAAATAATTGAACGGATATAAATGGCTAAATATAATGAAGAGTTGTATATAAGTTGAGAGGGTGTTGACATATTTGGTTTTCAAGTATCGTGGCTTATGACCTTCACTATATATAACTACCAAAAAATAATATGCATGTATCCAATCTTCGCATTCTCACGAAAAGATTGAGATGGAAAAATGCTGAAAATTTATTAAAAGAAAACCTATTCATTTCACACCAAGATAGAAGATAATTTCTCCCCAAAACACAAACTCAACTAATCTTAGCAAAAAATAAATGATATAACAAATATTCGTAAAATCAAATAAGGAAAAAAGGGAAAGAATGTGTTTTCATGTTTTTATACATAGTTTTGTCATGTACTATTAAACTTATCGTGTAAAAATTATGAATTGAGTTAATCATGTTGTATCATTGATTTGTTTGCTTAACCTTTGTACTTAGGTCATTTTTATGCCAATACCAATTATAGAGTATAAAAATAAAGTAAAAACTAACAAAAATAATAAAAAATATATATAATTAGTCTATTATTAAAATAATTCAACTCTTAGATTTGGAAAATAATTGGAGGGCCTCTTTTATGATGATGTATAAGGTGTTAGTATCGGACATTAAAAAGAAGTAAATAAATGAAATCACATTCAGGTACCATAGAACCAAAAAAATCTGGAAAAGTAAACAACACACAGGAAGAACAAAGAAGAAAAAAACACAATTGGAAGATATAATTATATTTATATACATATAGAGAAAGAATGGAGGGATAAGAGGGACAAAGAGGGAGGGAAAACGACACACACACACACACACACACACACACACACACACACACACATATACATATATATATATATATATATATATATATAAAGAGAGAGAGAAATAGATGAAAGGTTGTAAAAAGTTGAAAGGTTGTGAAGAGAAGTAAAAAATGAAGTGCAAATGAAAGGTTCTTAGAAGATAAAAATCACATGTTAATACAATTAGCACTATTTTGTAAATGGAAATATGGAGATAGGTTCAATATAAGTATCCATGTGGACCATCTTCTAAGAGGATAAACTTAAATGAAGCAGTCCGTTTTAGATTATTATCAAGATGAGAACCCTCTCACTTAAGTGAAAATGAAAAGAAAATTGAGTCTTATAATGGGACATTTCTAATCGATTGGTTAACACCCCATGAGAATGACTAACCTATAATCCACTCACGAGTTACTCTTTTAGATTAATTAAGGATTAGTCTCGAGGAGATTATGAGAATGACCATAGTTTTCATCTATAATAACCCGTATATCATGGTCAACTCGTATCATTCTCAGCATGTAAAGAATAGATACAAATATATATGCCAATATAAAGAGATGCGATATGATAAATCTCAAATAACAAAATTGAATCATCACCACAACTACTAAAAATGTAAAAATGTCCCATAAACTACAATAGTAAAACCAACCTATAAACCTTAATAACAATGTCTAAGTCTCAATGAGATCAACATAATAAACTTGAAATATTCATGTCTCAATTCTCTCCATAACACATGCTAACTGAAAATAGAAGTGTACCTCAAAGCATGTAAACTGAAAAGTAAATAAGAAACTGTTAAAAGGAACCTATATACAAGCTCCGTTAGGCGAGGAGTCATATATAGAAAGGAAAGAGAATTGGTGCTAGCTAGAATTTGTTCTACTCTCTGGGTCTAACCCTACAATATGAAATATTTCAATGATATAAATGGGTAAGATCCCAGAAAGTAACCAAAGCAACGCAACTTGTAAGAAGTTATAAATATAAATGATATCTCCACAGGTTTTCTAACCTATAATAATATGAACGTGTATAAATTTAACCTAACAATACATTTTAATTAAACATTTAATTTCCATAATTAATTAATCTCTTAATTAATCCAACTGTAAATGAATCGAACCACTTCTCCATGGCCACAGATCATGTGGTAAGAAACACATAATCACATCATCAAGGAACAATCGTTCTCTAGCATGAGCCCACCAAGAACTAGTGACACACTGATAAGACCGGCTCTAGATCTTAACCAAGATACCATCATTCACTAGCATGAGCTCATCGCCCATCTAGGGCATAACACATAAAATTATGTTACATCCTGCCTAATTAGACTACCATCATGTGCAAGAAAAAATAAATTATACTCTATCGGAACACACCCATATAATCACTTTCCCAATTCATTATTTTCACTTAAAAATTATCATAATTACCGATATATCATTACACCTTCCATAATTTCAACTTCTTAAGTTAATAATCTGTATTTATTCATATACCCCACTCGTTGGGCAATACTAATCTAGTTTTTAATTTCATTAGTCCTAGACAATTGCCTTATAATGAGGACTATATCATTTTCACATGTAAACCTAAATAGAACTAGATTCTCAATAATTAAATGTCTTACTAAGGGTAAATTCTAATCGCATGATTCCTAAGATACCAACTCCTAACATTCTTTATACTTCATGAGTGGGAATTTTCATAAACGAAATCCAAACAAGGACCACCCAATACACTTATGTATAGATTAGAAAGGTGTAGAGACTCTAAAATAATTTTGTATAATTTTTATGTTATACTTTAATAATTACAAATTTTAAATCCAATCCAACAATAATTAACCCACAACGTGAACTGTTGTCAATTTTATCAAATACCGCAAGTGCACAGGTTATTATAGAATAACGAGTGTAAGTACGGGTCGAATCCACGGAGATTTGTCAATTTTAATTTTTGAAAGAATTGAAACTGTACGACTAGATAAAATGGGATAGGGAATATGTACTAAACTAAATAAAAGCAACTAAGATAAATGAGAGTAACACAAGGGATTTGTAAATAATTACGAAATAATTAGGATTCGGGGTTCATTTATCACGTAACTAATATTGCACACTAATTTAATGTTGTCATTCCCTTTTTATAACTCATATTAAACTGACTCTCGTCGCGTTTAATTAAGAAAATATGATGATTATGTTCAAAATATTTTTAACATCTCTACAAGACGGCTAAAATCCCTATTCCTTTAGAAAATACAAGTTTTGAAATTTGCAAATGTATTTAAGCATGGACTATCAAAACAATCAAAGTGCAAGCATAATCCATCAAAAATTCCTATTTTTAAATCTCAAAAATTGATTGACAATAATTTTGAATGTTTTAAAACACACTCTCTTGTCGTTTTAAAATGAATACCGAATCTTTAATAATAATTAAAACAAGTAGGGAATAAACAACAATCAAATTAACGTGACAATATTAGCTAACTATGATAAACTTCACCCTAATCCTAATACAATAATCAAGCTATCATAATGAAAGAGAAATTACAAGAATAAGAAGATATTTTCATTGATAAACCAAACTTACATTAAGTTCTCTCACAATAATCTTCAATCCTCTAAGAAATGATAAAGACTTGGCCCTCAAATTGAATACAATCTCTCAAAAATTTCTCTCTAAGATTCTCCCTACGAAATTCTCTACTTGTTCTACACACGAAATAATGAGCCCCCAAGGGTTCTATTTATAGGCTTAGGGTGAGGCGTTAGTGTTTTGTGGAACTCTTCAACTTCCATCTCTTCAATTTCCCCCACTCGAAAAGTCTTATCTTTTCTTGCTCAACACGCATGCCAAATTTTGTCCAATTCGAAGAATAATAAAAATTCTTGACTTTTTTACGATTTCACAAGTGTAAAAATAACATTTTTTCGAACGACCGTAAAATTCAGATTTTTCACGTCTTTTTCAAGTTGATCATCAATTTGCACCAAATTCCATAATTACCTGCCAAAATTTCACTAGGTAAATTTTTTCACAAATTAGCACATGAATATTATAAAATTAATGAAGCACCCATTTTTTACTTAAAATTGCCATTTTAACTGTGAATTCAAGCTTTCTTGCATTTTTTCCCTTTTTAATAAAATGATCCTAATAAATTATTAAATGAAACAAAATGGGACTAATAAGGTATAAATTTGGGTATAAAATATACAAAATAATGCACTCATCATGAACCAATACTAAATTCCTAAAATCAACAATAATTAACCCACAATTTCATATAATATGGATTAATGTAGAAGAAGGTGAAGACTTCCCACCTCCTAAGGTGGACTTAAAGAGGTTGCCTAGCTCCACTAAGCTTTCTCCTTTAAGCCTCCATGAGAACTCCCTTTAAACTCCATAATATCTTCTTCATCTTCTCTCCAAAATCCCCCAATAACATCTAGGAAATCTATAACTTTGCCTAACAATGGAGAAGATGGGTTTTATAAGCTTGAATATGGTGGAATAGGGTTAGACTATAGTGGTTTGGGGTGGAAGTATGGTGGTTCTAGGGTGGTGTATGGTGGTTCGTGGAAGAAGATCTCCAATGGCCAAAGAGAGAGGTAAAATCTGATTGGATTGCTCAAATGAGCCAAAACCCACTTTAAATACCCCCCCAAACCCTAAGGGTTAAATCCCAAAATGCTCCTAAACTCAACCCTTTAATCCATTGGTCTATGAAGCCATTAACCCATATTTTGATCTAAGTTGCTGAGAGCTCGACAACTCATCCAATTCGACGATCCAGGTCACGAAAATACATTAAAATTTATAAAAATTTATTATTTTCGTCCGATCGTTCGAACGACTTTGGACCTCGTTCGAATGAGATCCCCTCTTATTCGAATAAGAGTTCTAATGAGAGTCAAATGTAGGTTATAAATGAGTCAAAACCCAACTCGTTCGAATAGGAAGCTACCTCCCGTTCAAATGACAATGCACCTCATTCGAATGAGGGGGTTCCAACGAGATTCTAGAGAGCGATGAAAAATGAATAGGTATTTCTCATCAGATTCGTTCGAACGACCGCACTATCACTGCATATAAATTTTTAGCCATATAAATCTAGTTTAATTGCACTAGGGCCACTAAAATACCTAAATTGATTCATGATCCATCTTACCAAGTCTAAAGCCCCAACGAGACATTCCACATCACCAAATCACACAGGTATGGTCAAAATCACGGGAGCGGGTGTTACATTCTTCCCCCTTAGGGAATTTCATCCTCAAAATTCTTAATCCATCAACTACCCAAGTTCCTGGAGGTTATCAGTCCCTATTCTAAATCATGGGCATCTTTCAAGGCAATGCCATCGAAATCCTCAATCGTTCATAAGTTATCATACTTTCTTTCACAAGGGGATATCAACAAAGAACTTAGCATTCACCACGTCTTAATGATCGCAATCACGCTAGCCTTTAAAGTCACATAATAGGCCCTGAGTCTCTACTTAGCCGATAAATCACACTCAATTAAGTCCCAAGTCTTCTTTGGCTAACCCCAAGGCACTTAAACTTGATACTAACCTCTCATCGCTACTCACTCACTTCGATGGGAGACACACTGACTAAGTCACAACTTGTGCATCCGACTAATACCTTCCACAAGATCCTTCTATGAACCTAGGATCACTTTGGAAGTCCAATTATGGAACATTCACCCGAATATTACACTAATTCACTCATTGTGACAAAAAATATTATGTGTTATGTTTCCTCAAAATCTAACACTTTTATGATATCCTTGGATCATAACCTTTCTCTTCAGACTAGAGACGTTAGTTTCTATGACGGTCAATCCATAAGATCGTTAATCGTAAGAAAAATGAATACTATGAGTAAATCGTGCGGCAGACTGTTCAACCACATATACACGAAGCTTATGCAAAACAAAGGATACTTAAAATAAGGGCACACCCAAATGCTGAGATATATTGACTAAGCCATGTCCAACTTCACTCCCAATGAACCAAACTGTGTTGTAACAATAACACGGTACCATTACAGGCTATCACAATTGAGGGAACACAATCCTCGACTACCAGAACTGAAGGATCACAATAAATCAGAATGAATAAACAACTATTTCGAGGGAATCCCATCCATATGCAACGGACTACAGTTTAGGAAAGTCAAACCAACGCCATATGACTTGAAGTCTATAACTCCTCCTAGACGTTATCATCATATCCTATCATAGTCACACACTCTAGCCTGGGTTCAACCATGATGAATCAGATCACGAACCATTCATCTCCACGAGATGAAATTAACATAGATACTTATTGTCCTTTAGGAAGTCGATGATGAGCTTCCCTCCATATGAGTAATACTTCCTCCTTTCATCCTCGATAAACACGAATCGTTCCAGTCAATGAATGCCAAACACCTTTGTCAATATTGACCTTGTCCATATCTCAAGTCAATGTGACATCGTGACCAACCTAACACACCTAAGTTACTATCTACTTTATCGTACAATGATTGTATCCCAAACATCTCCTTAGGAATTGCCCATCTAGGCAAAGCACTCACCTTATTATAACCTCCAATGACACTAGGTCGTCACTGACCCTGGCTCTAATTTCTACCCCAACTAAATTTACGTGACGGCCACATCGGTCACCATTAGTACTATAAGGATAAAAAGTACTACTCGGGTCTACACCTTCTCATCCTTATAAGTCTGGTAAGACATGCCAAGAGTTAATCATTCCCTTACTAGGGTTATTCTAACTTATACTTTCGACACATGTCGATAATCTAATCATACTCTGATATCCCATCTGGGGTGCTGTTCTCAAGTTCTTAACATGACATCATCAATCTAAGTCTCAAATGCATTTCTCAGTACTCATCAAAATCATCATATGACGACGAGCAATATGTCCAATCATGACATTAATCACTAATTACCCTTAGAAGGTTACCTCATATATTCATACCTAATTTGATGACAACACCAAAGAATACACGATTTGACTTCGTTTGACTTGACCAATGACCTGATATCATCACATGACCCTCAATACAACCATCACTACAACACTAGCACTTCATAATACTGAACTTAACTAGATCCCTAAGGGTACCAAGCATACCCCAATGTAATTTGTCACCATAGGTCAGACAAGATTCCATCACCTATGACCCTAGCGTACTCGGTACACTATATCGATTTCCCAACATCCTTCCCACGACTATTAGACACTCACAAGGACTCTACACGTGGAGAACTACATTCATTAAACACCTCAAAGAATCACAACAACCTGTTTTTTATCCCCAAGGACGCCACATACAATAAGTGTCGAGGATGCTCCAAGGGCATCCCTTAAACAACTAATGTCATATACATGTATTAAATTGCAAGCTGACATTACTAAGGATTCTGATAGGATATAGAATGTCATGTACAACCTAAAAACCTCTAAGTCCACACTACTAATTTTCCAAGGGATCCTATTCCTCGAATGCCGCATCATATTCTCTAAAACCACATCATAGAAAACAACATATGGTTCAATCTTAAGTCACTTCAACTCCTCATCATTACACACGTAACACAGTTACCATCAATGACCCATAACTCTCATCAAAGCTCACGAGATACAACCTTTAATCGATAATTACTAAGGCATTCACCTATGATGAAAGTATCATATCAACTAAGGCCTGAGTACGCATCCTTAAGTAATGACCAATATGAGTCTACATGAATACCAATATGAGTCTACATGAGTACGCATCCTTAAGTTTTCCTAATCACATCATCATTATGAACTACACACAAGCACCTAACTAAGGAAACTAATGAGTCTTTAACATAAAATCAATACCTCTTAGACGCGACACTTTAGTCACCTAATCTCCACAGTTGACTTGACACAACTCATGCCTCTAATTAAATAGATGTTATTTACCTTTATTAACATCTTAATATACCTATCACATCATCAAAGGTTGACACAAAGGCACCTCACACTAGAGAATGCGGTGTCTCCACTAATGGCGTACGTAGACACTAGCAAATTACTAACATGACTACATCAGAAGCGTCGAGAACTATTACTGGAAACTAACTAACATCGCCACTTTTTACATGGAAATAAATTGCCTATCGTACTAATCTCCTTGACTCTATTATCGAGAACACAAACTAAAATCATCACCTTTCTAGGGTGATCGGCCCAAAGCCACCACGGACGTCAAAGATCCACTACCGACCTGACAATGTCTCTCTCGAAAGGGTAAATAACATCCATTGAATTAGAGGCATGGTATCAAAACTCTGATACCATATGTAACGCCTAGATCTTGATTTATGGATTACTCATGGATCAAGCCGGTGGGACCCGAACAATATATGTGAAGTGCAAGGAGAAAACCTAAATGATTTTGGTACTCTAGTTTTAATTAATTAACCTTTCACTTATTTAGTATGCAATTTTGATTCATATCAAGCTACGTGTGAGACCCGTGGGAAGCATTACAGAAGTTCGATCATTCAAAGCTTCTAATGCAAAATAAAAAGGGAACTTACCTGTACAACACTCTCAAAATACGGAACCGCACACAACCTGCCGTAACAAAGAAGAGGGAATAAGCCTAATACCCAGTGGGAAGTACAACAATGCAATTGAAAATTGAACGGCAAAAACGAGACCTTATCAGGTCATACCTACGTGCACATACAAATACCATACACACGCACACACAGATATCAATGCATGAAACTATTTTTATTCCAAAAATGTTACTTGTTCTGATTAAATCACATTAATCTTATGATGAGACCTTTTTTGCTTAACTTACCGAATTTCCTGATTTAACTCTACGACCAAATAACATAATACATTTATTTAGAGAGAATACTTTATTTATCGAAATGATCCATTTACTCACACCGAATTTACCTTAGTATTTTCCTTGAAAATAACCATTCAACACACGCACGCATTGTATTAACAAATACTTATTTTCCATTAAAAGGATTTCACAAACACATACTTGTGTTAATTATGGGTTAAAACCTCCTTGGGTGGCTTAATTACCCATTTAATCACTTCACTTTACGATTCCTATCATTATACATGGACATTAGCCGATTTCTCATATTACTTGTCCATATTATCTTTTCAATCGGAACATTTATCAATTACATTTCATGTTAGGTTGTCTTTTCTTATATTCACAGCACAAACCATTTATTTACCAGGTTACATTATCCTTTTCTCAGAATCCTCCAAATAACCACGTATTTTAACGGGCTCCACAATGCTGGCTATGTTATCATATGCTTTAACTAGTGTTTTGGGTCTTTTACCCTAGGGCTTCAAGCCCTTCTTAATTATTTTTCGGTCTTATTCAAGTCCATATTAAAATGTTTAACATTTTTCAAATTTCCACATTATTCCACCTTTTATCGGCCAAAGCCAAAACCCAAGGATTTCATCCCACCTTCTGTGACACTTTGAAAATCATCCTTTCTTGTCCTTTACACACTTTCGTTAGTTTTATCCCAAAATCCCTTTCATCTAAGACTAATATGCCCTGAATGTACCCCTCGGCTTAGAGACATCAACCTTGGACATGGAGATGGCCGATGTTAGAAGGAACTTGGATTCATCACTAACAGTCTCGTCCTAGGTAAGGTCGGCCACAGCCAACGTTGCTAGCTACCTCGGCAAGTGAGGTCACCATGATCCAGGGGAAGTTATCCTCCTGATCTTCCAAGGATTGCAACCTCGGCTCGGAAGATGAAGAGGTTACCATCCCATCATCAATATCAATCTCGGCTAGGGATCGGCCGACGTTCCATCTTTGCCACCTCTACCTCGGCCCAGGACGATGTCATAGCTCAATGTCTTACTTAGGCCTCTCCAACTGAACCAAGGTCACCACCTCGTCCTCTTCCAGGCTGAGGTTCAGACCATTGACGGATGGACGAGTTCTTATCAGCACATGCTCTGTTGGGAACACGTGTACACAATCAGTTATAACCGAATCATTCCCCACACATGAGGGAAATTTCATCATCATTCTCTACATGTGACAGTGACAGATGTCTTCATTCGATTGGCTAAGATCAACATACACATGCTCATTGCATGCATGGGGGGTGCATTACACCCCCCAGGTATTATATATAGTTATCTTCTCTCTTTTGGAGAGGGATCTAAAAATTAGCAACCCTAGTTGAAACTCTGTAAAAATAAACAGTAGAGAAAGAAATCTTGAAAGATTGTATCTATGGACATTAGAGCCCTCATACAGTGATATTAACCACACACCTTCACAGTGGATGTAGGCCTGATTGGCTGAACCACTAATATTCCGGTGTATAACCTCTTCTCCTCACATCCTTCTACTATATACCTTTATACTGCCATTGTTAACACTGAATTGAGCTTACAGACACCTCGAAGGGTGGTGCTGTTTCCAGCATCATCATTTTGGTGCCGTCTGTGGGAAGAGAGGAGCTATCTCTTCCTCTTTACTCGCTTAACCTCACCGGAGACTCTGGTGGTGAACCGGGCCTCCCCCCACTGCGCAAAGCTGTTTCACCATTGAAAGAGGTCCTTCAAGGTATTAACCTCATTTACTATACCAGCTATTTTGTGTTTACACATAGCACCGAAATTATCACCACCTCTTTCGCCGCCTGGTGAGGGAGGACCTAGCTCCAGCCAGGCACCACCCCAATCTGAAATGGCGGAGGTAGCCGCAGCCTTGAGGTCTTTGGCTGCAACGCAACAAGTAATATAGGAGCAATTCGCACAACTCAGCCAAAATATGATGAGGCACCTGGAGTCTCATCGAAAATGATCACCCCGACAGCTGTTCAGCCCCATCCTGATGCCAGGGGACCACCCCAAGCACCGTGGAAGGACCAACCTACCCCACAGCGGAGGAGGGACGTTGCTGACCCTAGGTGCTTACGCCTAGGGAGGTAAGGAAACCCTTGCCTGGTGGATCGATATGATGATCTAGAGGCGAAAGACGTCCCAGAAGACTGTTAGGAGCCATATGAAGTTTCGAACAACAGAGTTCATCCTGCCAATTGGAGCCAAGGTTGTAGAGGCCGAAGGGGTGACGAAGACCAACAATGAGGATCAGATTTTTATCGACTGAGTAGAGGATCGGCTTTTGAAAGGCTGGGCCCGATAAATGACCTAAGACAAAGTTTATCAATGTCGAGAAGCGCAGCCGACTCATAAAGGGAAGAGGGGAAACATCAGTCTCATCAAGGTCTACCCCATGCAGGAAGAGGTAGAGACCAGGAAAAGGTCAACAGCCAACGCTGTGCTATGGCTAGGGAACCCTCAGTCCACCCCTTGGAGGTGGCTGGGGAAAACCTCGGTCAGGCCGACATTGTAAGACCATGGAATGTCTCTATTCAACGTCTTGAAGAAAAGATAGGATACCTCATCCAAAGCTGAGACCCATTGCAAAGAGGCTTCTCAAAAGGCTCCCCCTTTGTGTCCAGGATAGTAAACTTTCCAACCCTCGCTAAGTTCAAACAGCCCATGGTCTCTCCCAAGTATGACGGTAGCACCAACCCTGTACATCACATTGAGATGTATCAGTCGGTGGCAGATATCTATTCGATACCAGATGAGATGAAGTGCCGCGCCTTCTCCGAGACTTTGACAGGAGCAGCGCACATCTAGTTTACTTCTCTTTAGAAGAATTCAATTGAGAACTTTAAGGGCTTGGCTGAACAATTCATTCACAACTTTTGCTTTGGGGTAAGACCTAAAAATAACGAGAGCCTAAGAGACTACATCGCCAGGTTCAACAAAGAAAAACTTGAGGTTGAGGATTACGAAGAGAATATAGCTATGACCGCCCTCAGAGGAGGTCTCCAGAAAGGGAAATTGTTATGGAAACTTGCGGAAGACCTTCCCAGGTCCATGGCAGAGCTATTGGCTACAGCGGGAAAGGTTATGAATGCCGAAGAGGCCATGGCTGCAAAATATAAAGATGAGAATGGAGGTAGCAGCGGGAAGTTTTAAAGAAAAAAGGACAGAAATAAGAGGCCAGCTGATGACAAGTTCGCATGTTATACCCCTCTCACGGTGAGCTGCGAGCATATCCTCAATGAGATAAAAAATGACAAGTCTCTAAAATGGCTGGAGAAACTAAAGGCTCCTCCGCATAAGAGGAACAAGAACTTGTGGTGCGAGTTCCACCAAGACCATGGCCATGTTACAGACAAGTGCTTCGCCTTGAAGGATGAGATCAAAAAGATGTTAAAATCTAGAAAGTTGAGGAAATACGTTGATGGTAAGGCCCCTAAAAGAGGAAGATATGACCCTAAAAAGAAGAGAAACGACAGATGTCGTGATAATATCCCAGCAAGAAGAGATAATGATTCAGATGGAGATGATGAAGACGATCGGACCTCCCGCCAAAGGATAAAAACACCTCAGTGAAGAGGGTTGGTATGATCTCCTTTGGTGTTAACACCATATGCGAAGGACTTGCAGGGGGTGTCTCTGAAGTGGCTTACAGAAAAGCTCATGTGGCAGAGGCCAAATCAATGGACAAACTTGAGGTGGTAAACTGGACGTCTTCTGATACTACGTAGAAGAGAAAAAAGGTAGACATGGATACTCTTATAGTTGGGTTCTCCCGACTCGACTTCAAAGGCATCCTAGCTCCACATGATGACCCTTTGGTGATCACAACAAGAGTTCATGGATGTGAGGTGTAGAGAATTCTTGTAAATGGAGGAAGCTCAGCAGATGTGATGTTTTGGCCTTGCTTCAAGAGCCTAGGTCCTAGCAGAGCTAGGCTGATACCCTATCATCATCCGTTAATGGGCTTCAACGGTGAAAAGGTCCACCCATTTGTCATGTATGAGATGGGCGTGCGGATGGGTGATGAGTGGCCTAAGAGGTTGACTCGGACGATCAATTTTTTTGTTATGGACAAAAATGTCTTCTCGGCCTATAACCTCATCATAGGAAGAGTAGCCCTTAAGGAGTTTGAGGTCGTGCCGTCAACGGTCCATCATATGCTAAAATTCCCTACCCCCTATGGGGTAGGGGAAGTGCAAGGTGACCAGACCATAGAACGAGAATGCTACTTCAACTCGGCTGAAGAGAGAGAGGCCCATAAGAGGTCAACCACCACTTATAACATTGACACAGTTGACCCAAGAGATGAAACAAAGTTGAAGAAAGGAGAGGCCGCGAAAGAGGTAGAATCCATCATCCTCAATGAGGACGAACTAGAAAAAACCGTCCAAGTAGGCAAAGCCTTAAAAGAAGAAATCAAGGAAGAACTGATAAATTTCCTAAGGAAGAGACAGAGTGTCTTCGCTAGGAGTCACGCAGACATGCCTAGCATCAATCCTGGGGTTATGTGTCACAAACTCAACGTGAGTAAGGATGAAAAACCAATAAAGCAAAGACGAAGAGTCTACTCTAGGGAGAAGTATGACGTCATTCGAGAAGAGGTCAAAAAGTTAGAAGAGGATGAATTCATCAGGGAAGTGACATACCCGAAGTGGCTATCAAATGCGGTCATTGTGCCCAAGGACAATGGAAAGTGGAGAATGTGCGTAGATTTTACTGACCTGAACAAGTCTTGCCCAAAAGACAGTTATCCCCTACCTCGGATCGACCAGATGGTAGATGCAACTGCAAGACATGAGCTCATGAGCTTTATGGACGCGTATTTAGGCTATAATATGATCTTCATGGATACTGAAGACTCAGAAAATACGACCTTCATTACTAACAAAGGGACGTATTGCTACAAGGTAATGCCTTTCGGATTGAAAAATGAAGGGGTAACATATCAACGTCTTGTGAATAAGATGTTCGAAGACCAAATAGGCAAGACTATGGAGGTGTATGTAGATGACATGTTGACGAAGAGCTTAAAGGCCTGCACTCATGTGGCAGACCTAGAAAAGACCTTCGATACCATGGACCTGTACGGAATGAAACTCAACCCGGTGAAATGTGTCTTCGGGGTAGGATCTGGGAAGTTTCTTGGATTCATCATCAATCAAAGAGGAGTAGAATCGAACCCTGAGAAAATCAAGGCCTTGCTTGACATGAAGACACCAAAGAGTATCAAGGACGTTCAAAGACTCACAAGAAGAGTGGCCGCACTCAACAGATTTATTTCCAGAGCGACGGACAAGTGCCTTCCATTCTTAAAGGTGCTCAGAAAGGCCTTCCAATGGGACGAAGAGTGTGACAAGGCTTTCAACCAACTTAATTCCTACCTCGGGTCTCCCTTGCTCTTATCTAGGCCCATCATAGGAGAGAAATTATATGTTTATCTGGCAGTGTCTGAATCAGCTATAAGTGCAGCCATAGTATGGGAAGACGTTGGGATCCAAAGGCCCATATACTTCAACAGTAAAGCCCTTCAAGGGGATGAGCAAAATTATCCTCGAATGAAAAAGTTGGCCTACGCCTTGATACACGCTTTAAGGAAGATGAAGCCCTACTTTTAAGCCCATTCCATGGTCATTATCACTGACTCCCCGCTAAGACAGGTCCTCCATAAGCCTGAGAAGTCGGGCAGGTTAATGAAATGGGACATTGAGTTAGGGGAATACGACCTCACTTATCAACCTAGGGTGGCCATCAAAGGGAAGGCGCTTGCAGACTTCATCATAGAGTTCACATGGGAAAAGGTAAAAGTTGAGAATAATTAAGAGTCTGCAGAAGAGTCAAATAGCAACGTCTTTCGACACCCAAAGAGGTTATGACCAAGGAAGCCAGTGATAGGACAACCGAGAATGAGGAAGATCGGTACCTCTTTAGGGAGGGAATAATGTTAAAAGGTGGCTTCTCATCAGATAGAGACATCTAGAACCTCTTTGTCGACGGGTCATCTTGCGAAAGTGGGAGCGGTGCGGGGTTGATACTCTCAGCCCCGGATGGTACTAACATCGAATATACCCTAAGGTTTAACTTCAAGGCATCGAACAATGAGTCTGAATATGAAGCCATGATAGCAGGTCTCTCATTGGCAAAAACTCTGGGAGTAGGATGACTTCTACTTCATAGTGACTCAAGGTTAGTTGTTAATCAAGTCTTAGGGGTTTATAAGGCCAAAGATGAAAGGATGGCTAAATACCTGAAGAGGGTGAGAATGATACTAGAAGGTCAAGATGAAGAGAGTACCTCAGTAAAACAACAGCCACGCAGATGCCTTCGCAAGGTTGGCTTCAGCAATGAAGAGAGACATCCGTAGAACAGTTTCGATTGAGATCTTGCCCAGAGTAACCATTGAGGAAGAAGAGGTTAGTAACCCTTGCCTCAATCTAAACCTAGGGGATTCATGGATGGACTCCCTTATCAGATATATCAGAGAGGGAGATATGCCTGAATCAAAGCTAGAGAGGAGGAAATTAAGATACAGGGCTGCGAAATTCTCCATAGTGGGAAACGTCCTATATAAGAAGGGATTCCTATTACCTCTCCTCAGATGCATTCATCCCACGAAAGTTCCCCGCATCTTACAGGAAGTATATGGGGGTTCTTGCTCCAGTCACATAGGAGGAAGACCCTTGGCCAAAATAATTATTACGCAGGGGTACTGGTGGACAACTTTGGCCAAGGATGCTGCAGCTTACGTGAAAAGGTGCAATAAATGTCAAAGATTCTCCATAATCCCCCATCAACCTCATCATCCTATGACGTCTATCAGTTCCCCTTGGCCATTCGCAGTATGGGGAATTGACTTAGTAGGACCCCTACCAAGAGCTGCAAATAATTACTGATTTCTGATAGTTGCCATTAATTACTTCTCAAAGTGGGTGAAGGCAGAGCCGATGATCACGATTACAGAGCAAACGGTCAGACGAAAGTCACCAACAGAACTATCCTCGACGGGATCAAGAAGAGGTTGGAAGAGGCTAAGGGAAGATGGACTGAAGAGATTTATGTTGTTCTGTGGGCCTATAGAACGATGGCTACGACACCTATGGGGGAGACCCCATTTATGTTATCACATGGATCAGAGGCCTTCATACCCATATAGGTAGGACTTCTTACTCATAGGGTTCAGACCTACGACCCCGTGAAGAATGGATAGGAAAGAAGACTCGACCCAGCCTTGACTGAAGATAAAAAGGAAGACACAGAAGTCAAGCAAGCAGCTTACCAGCAGAAAACAACAAAGTTCTACAACCAAAGGGTGAAATCAAGACCCATTGTAGTGGGAGATTTAGTACTGAAAAAGACGTCACAAAAGGCAAACAAGCTTCACCCAAATTGGCACGGTCCTTACAAAGTAATCGAAAAGGTTGTACCTGGGACCTACGGGCTAGAAAACCTCGAGGGGGAACCTTTTTTCTAATCCTTGGAATATTGATCATCTAAATAAGTATTACATATGATGTTTGTGTAAATGTATCATCTTATGAAGAGGTTATTAATGAGAATATCAGTTTCCATGTCAATTGATGATTCATTGTGCTCTAGTGGTGAATTATTTATGAGGATAACGTCTTAGTTGATGACCTCAGACCTTATAACATCACAATATGGTGACAAGGTCTCAGGTCAGACATCATACCTGGATGACCTCAAACCCTTTACATCATTAATTTGATGAAATTAATTATGAGGATAACATCTTAGTTGATAACCTCAGACCTTATAACATCACAATGTGGTGACAAGGTTTGAAGTAATACATCATACCTGGATGACCTCAAACCTTTTACATAATTAATTTGGTGAAATTAATTATGAGTGTTGATGTAAAAAACTAGATCGCTCTAATTATTCAATCATAGATAAATAAATAAGACAAAGATTTTTAAAGTGGTTCGGCTAGGAATAAAGCCTACGTCCACTGTTATGTTATTGCTGAGTGTTTGTGGAATTCTTGATTACCAGTTCTCTCAAGAAATTCCGGTCCTCTTGAATGGGGTTGATACAGGGTATTTATAGCCTTGAGGATGTACATGAAAGGTTCGATACATTAAATGAAATACATATGAAAGGGTAATACATTTAATGCAGCGTGTGCGTCAAGAATATAAACATTCAATGAACAGCTGAACAGTTGTCTATTTAATGATACGGCCGAGATGCAGCTCGGACCGCCTTAGTTGCCCTTTGATCAATGGTTCCTCGGAGCGCATGTTGTATCTCGGTTCCTCGGAGCGCCTGTAGTATCTCGGAGAAAATATGTAATGGTTGAAGGAATGATCTTCCTCGTTGCTATTGTGCCAGGTAGGTTGACACGTGTCTTCATATTATTCGTCCACGTCAGCATATTAATTTTGGTATCAACAGAAGCCCCCAATGTTTCATATTTCGAATTTTGAGGAGTATGGAATATTCTTTCTCCCTATGTAACAATATTGAATGATCTTCCTGGGTTTTAGGAGCATCGTATTTGAATTTACTTCCCAATTCATAGAATCCGCCTTTTTTCGAATTTTTAATAGCGCTTCGATCTTCGTGCCCTGTTTGTCCTTTTAGCCGCCGGAAGTTCAATAGTTTCTTTCGTGTAATCATTTCTTTCACTACTTCCCAAGGCAAAGTATTTAAACTTCTTGGGTAACCATACCGTCTTCTACCTTTCCCATTTTCTGCATTCAAGCTTTCTATTCTCTCTTTCAGTCTTGTGCATTCGTCTTTGTTTTCGTTCGTTGTTGACAGCTATCCTTTCTTCCTGTAAGCTTTTTCTTCCTTATTCTTTTACTCACCATGGTTTATGTTATTGAATCTGTTGAAAAGTTCCGCTCTGATTTTTCCATCCCATCTTGGGTAATTTTGGAAGAGTTTTCTGGAACTCAAGATTACTTTAATTTGGCTGAGGGACATTGGTTCCCCAGTCTTTTTATTGCTGAATGTGGTTTTTCCTTTCCACCAAATCCATTGAGTCTCGAATTTTGTCAATATTTTGATCTTGTCCCTGCAAGAATAGCCCCCAATTCATGGAGAATAATTAATGGGGTGTACAAATTAAATCTAACTCATGGGACTCGTATTGGGATCCCTGAGATCATGTATTGCTATAAGTGGGCCACTCTAGATAATATTTATTACTTAAAAACTAGGTTTCTGAATAGGGCTCTTGTAGTTAACCTCCCTGACTCAAATAGAGATTATTTTGAACATGGGGTTGTTATTAAAAATTGGCAATATGCTCCTCTGGTTGGAGATGAACTGTACAATGGTCCCAGATGCCCCCTATATGGCAACGGGATAGGTTTATTTTTCATTTTATTTTTTACTTATGAAATTATGCTTTCATCATGTTTAACAAAATGTATGATTGATATCTTATTATGTATTTATTTGCAGTTGATAGTAAAAGTAGAACTCCAAAAGAATCAGAGGTTAATATCAAGCATCTGAAACTTATCTGGGGTTTGCACAAGAACATTGCAGACGAACACATCAGGTCTGCCTCATATCTGCTACAGTATAAGAGTTATACAACCTCTTATACTGCTTGCCCTGTTGAACCAGCTTCAACTCCAGAAGGTTCTTCTTCAGATTCTCATCTTCCTTTAAGTCAAAGGATGGGTAAGAAAAGAGCTCCTCCTGCTCTCTTTGATGATGTTACTTCTGTTGTTGGGACCAAGAAAAGCAAAATTGATGCCCCAGAGGGGACTAAAAAAGTGGATGCTGGGTCTTCCAAAGCTACCGAGAAGCCCCCAATGGTTCCGAGCAAGAAAAATGCTCCTGTAGATGTAGTTACAATCTCTCCGACCAAGACCTCTTTGGTTGAAGGTTCTGACCGCCCGTTGAAGAGATTGAGGAAATCATCCTTAGTTACTCCGGCTGAAACTGCCTCCTCCCTACCTGCTGGTGGCACTGATGTTCCAAACATCATTCTTCCAAGTTCTGCAATGAGCTCGGTCGTACCCGAGGTCCATGGTATTGATGAAAGAATTCCTAGGGATATGCTGACATCCCTAGCTGCTCGTCACCTTGCTTCAGTAAGTTTCTCATACTTCTAGTTTTTCTTTCTTTCTCCGAAAGCTTACATTTTGTATTGACTTTGCTATTTTTCTCATCTTTCAGTTGGTGAACTGTTTTAATAATATTATGAAGAAGGATGAAGCTATTAAAGCTTCAAGCTCCTCGTCAGGTGTAGAGGATGCTCTGTTGGGTTTAACCCAGTCTTTAAAGGAATCTCGTCAATAGTATGTTGACGAAAAAGCTGTTTGGGAGAAGAGACTAGCTGTGGCTGAAGCTGAGAAGGTGAAAATGGCCGAAACCTCCAAGAATTTGGAGGAGAAAGTAAAAGATTTAGAGGTTAAACATCAGGAATATGATGGCCAGCTGAAAAAGGCAGAGGAAGAGTTATCTACCCTGTGAGATATCAAGGTCAAAAAAGAGGAATTGGATGTGAAGCTCTCCTCGGAGAAGTTGAGGAGAAAGGTTGCAATCAAGAAGCATTTCAGTGCTGGTTGGGAGAAAGGATGGGATAAAGGGATAGCTGCAATGACATCCCAAGTCCAATATGGGAAGTTGAAATACTTACACGATGGCTGGGTAGCTGCCCTGCAAGAGTTGAAGGTCCAAGACGATTCTGAGCTATTCCAACAACACCTCCCTGGTCCTCCTCCACCAATTGTGGAAGAAGAAGAAGATGAGCCTGCCTCAGATGAGTCTTCTATGTCTATGGGTGACCCAGTCTCTTCTTCTCAACCCTCTGTAGTCGAGGACGTTTCTTCTATGCCTCCTCCTTCTGAGAAGATTCCTGCTGATCAAACAGTTGTACCCACCGAGCAACCGAGCTCCTCGTCCCAGCCTCCCGAGAAAGTCTTGGGGGACAAGGAAAAGGTGTGAAGTTGTTCGGTATCATTTCTATATTTCATTACTTGTAATCGAACACTATAATCCTTTTGTAATCTAATAAAATACATCTTTGCTCATCTCTGTTGTTGATGATTTGTTTTTGTTGATTGTTGTCTTTTTCTCGTCCTTAGTTTGTTGCTAGAATGGAATTGATCTCTTCACATGATACCGAGCTGATGCAGCAATGTCACCAATACTATAAGGCTGGTCACACATTCCTTAGTACATCAGAAATTGCTGATATCCTTGGCCATGGTGCCTCAGAACAGGCAATTGAGGCTTATCAGTACTTGAAAAATTTACTCGACCGAGCAGTGGCCAACAATATCGCTTACTATGACTTGATTGAAGAGCTTCATGGTTCCACAGAGGATCTTCAAAATCAACACAATGAATCAATGGCTTTGTTGCATAAGGATTATGAAAATAGATACCAGCAGCTCTCTTCTGAAACAGGCCATAAGAAGATCATTGATGGATATGATATTAGGTAAAGGACCTTAAAAGGTGAAGTTGAAGCTTGCAGGCAGATTGCCGAGATCCTGGAACAAGAAAATAATAATTTACAGAAAAAGTTGGCTCAATATGAATCTGCAGCATCATCTTCCACTGCTCTAGTGCCCGTTACTGATGAAGGTTTATCTTTCTTAGAGGTCGAAAATGCCAAATTAAGGCAAGAACTAGATGATTTAAGAAGATCTGCTGTTTCTGGGACTGCTCGTGGACGAGGAAGAGCTTCTCGGGGGCGAGGAAGGGTTGTCGAGGAACAAAGTTCTCCAATAGCTTCTCGAAGCCGATCAAGAGTTCTTAGTAGCAATGTTGAAGAGGCTCGTACCCAATCTACCTTGGAAACTCAAGCATTCCAATTAAGCGTCAAAGATCGGGCTTTATCAGAAATGTCCCAGAAAAATCTATCCTTAGAAGATCAACTTACTGCAACAAAATCTGCTCTTCACACTAAGGATCTTTTTGCCAAAAACCTTCTCGAACAATTGGATAGATTAACCTTTCAATTTCATAAGCAACCCAGGGAATTCTGGATGGCAAGATATAATGAAGCTCTTGTTCATTTGGATGCTCGTATTGAACATACCAACAATGAAGGTTACAAGCAGGGATGGTTGAACGCCCTGGGAGTGTTAAAGCTAGAGCAAGGTCACTTCTTATGGGATTATCATGCTCCAACTTTACTAGACTTGCCTGTGCCACCTTTCAAATTGGACATGGCCTGGATCCCAGCTCGTTCCATTCCTCGCAGCTTAATTTCGAAATATCTCGGTGATTATAGCCTTCATTCTCAGGTTGAATTATCTCGTCATGAGCATCTCTTGGATACACCTTCTGTGATGAACGTCAGAATGCTCAGGGATGTTAATTTCATTAATTATCCTCTTTGCTTAGAGGATCCTCCTGCTGGCGAGGAGCCTGTTTCAAAAAATAAAGGAAAGAAACCAATAGAATAGGTTTTTAATGTAACAGTTAGTACATTCATGTAATTTGTAATTTATTCTGAATTTTAATGAAAAGATTTTCAATTTCTATTTGCAAATCTCTACTGCTATTTTGTTGTGTTTGTTAAACACCTTTGTATTTGTGCATATGTATCTGTTAAAAAGACAACAACAATATTGTTCATTGAGCAACTTAATAAAAAGTTACAAGTATCAAGGTTGTTCAATCACTTAATAATAAAGTAATGAGTATAAATTGTTCAAACTGTTTCCAACCAACCAAGGTGGATAAATAATGTTTGTCGACCAATTACAGTTGATGGGTTTTTATCCCCGACCAATCATACTTGGTTCAATTTCAAATATAAAAATGTGTCCGACCAACTAAGGTCAATAATTTGTCCTCGTCGACCAACTACAGTTAGTGGGTCTTTATCCCCGACCAACTATACTTGGTGTATTTTGGAATATTTTGTTCTTCAAAGAACTTTTTGTAATAATTTTACCTCCCGACTAACATAAGTTGTAATGTGAGAGAATATATTTTTTTATCTTACCAACCGTAGTTGATCATGCTGGTGTACACCTCCTAACCAAAGGAATAGTAGTGGTTCTTCCGAACTTTTTGGCTCATACGAGCTGTCCACTAGATGTTTTACCAACCGTAGTTGGTTACACTAGTGTCGCCTCCTAACCAAAGGAGTATTTTTTGGCTCCTTAGAGCTTTTGGCTCCTTAGAGCTGCTCCTAACCAAAGGAGTATTTGGCTCCTTAGAGCTTTTGGCTCCTTAGAGCACTTTTTGGCTCCTTAGAGCTGCTCCTAACCAAAGGAGTATTTGGCTCCTTAGAGCTTTTGGCTCCTTAGAGCACTTTTTGGCTCCTTAGAGCACTTTTTGGCTCCTTAGAGCTGCTCCTAACCAAAGGAGTATTTGTCTCCTTAGAGCTTTTGGCTCCTTAGAGCACTTTTTGGCTCCTTAGAGCTGCTCCTAACCAAAGGAGTATTTTTGTGCGTAGTGTACTACACTAGTATTCCCCGAAAAACTTTCAACCAGAAAATAGTGAAACATCCTCGTTTTATTCATACTGAAAGAAATGCTTTACATTTTACATTACTGATAATACTTGCGCAGGTGTTCAGCATTCCATGCATTCTTAAACTCTTCTCCCTCTAGAGTTGCTATTCTGTAAGTTCCTGGACGAACAACCTCTGTAACTCGGTATGGTCCATGCCAGTTTGCCTCTAACTTATTTTGCTTCTGAATGATTTTCTTTAGCACATAATCCCCTTCTTTTAAGTCACATTTCTTCACCCTTTTATTGTAGAACAGAGCTGTACGTTGTTGGTAAGCTGCATTCCTAATGGCTGCCTCCTCTCTAACTTCCTCGAGCATATCCAAATCCATTCTTCTCATTAAATCGCTGACTGGGGAATTGAAATTCAGCACTCTATGAGTTGGGAGAACCAACTCGGCAGGTATCACAGCCTCACTTCCAAATGCTAGCATATATGGTGATTCTCCAGTTGCTGCTCGGGGAGTTGTTCGATAAGCCCATAGTACTGATTGGAGCTCATTAATCCAATTTGCTTTAGCTTCACTTAACCTATTCTTCAAACCATTTAGTAATGTTTTGTTCGTCACCTCAGTCTGTCCATTGCTTTGGGGATGGCCTGGTGCTGAATGATACTTCAAAATGTTCGACTGATGACAATAGGCAGCGAATTCTTCATTATCGAATTGTGTTCCATGGTCTGTGATGAAAGCATGGGGGAGACCATATCGGCAAATGATATTCTTCCAAAGGAACTGATATACCTTCTCGTACGTCATATCAATTAGTGGTTCAGCTTCTACCCACTTAGTAAAATAATCTACTGCCACGACGAGATACTTGAACCTTCCTCGGGTCGTCAGCAATGGTCCAACCAGATCAACTCCCCACATGGCAAATGGCCAAGGTGAAGTTATGTGTGTCAACAATGCTTGCGGAGTTCTTCAGATGGAGGAAAAACGTTGGCACTTGTCACACTTCTTAGCATAGGCTACACAATCAGCCCTCATCGTCGGCCAGTAATATCCCTGTGTCATTACCCTTTGCAAAAGTGTCCGACCTGCTACATGAGCTCCACAAGATCCTTCATGGATTTCTTCAATCAATTCTTTGACTTCTGACGGATGCACACATCTCTGCAAACCTTCCATAATTCCTCGTCTATACAAAACACCATTAATTAACACATACCGAGCAACTTTATACTTCAATTTCTTGGCAGCCAGTTTGTCCTCCGGTAATTCTCCTTCTTCAATGTATGCCCTGATAGGATCCATCCAAGATAGTCCTAAATCAAGGGTAATAATCTTCACCGTCAGATCTCCTTCTATGCTCCGACTTTATAATACTTCAATTGGTATTGTTCTTCGCAGCTCGGTGCGCGTAGCTGACGCTAATCGGGCCAATGCGTCTGCTCTAGCATTCTCCATCCTCGGTATCCTCACCAATTGAATAGCATTAAATTCTTTCAATAATTCCATCACCTTTGCATGGTACTTCACCATTAATTCTCCCTTCACTACATATATTCCCATCATTTGATTCACAATTAACTGAGAATCACTGAAAATAATTACTTGTCGTGCCTCCATGACTTTTGCCAAATGAAAACCAGCTATCATAGCCTCATACTCAGCCTCATTATTGGAAGCCTTGAATTGGAAGCTCAAGGCATACTCCATGTCAATATCATCTGGGGTGTTTAAAACAATCCCTGCTCCACATCCAGCTGTGCAAGATGATCCATCTACATATAATCTCCATGTAGGTACCTCATCTTCGAATTTCTTATCTATCAGAGTTCCTCGATAAAATATCTGTTGTTTGCTTCCATCATCCCCTGGTATCTTTCGTTCCTCATCGGTCATCTGTTCGCATGATTTTTCTACATCCATAAGTCCTTTCACCAACCTTGGTTGGTCTGGACCTGTTTCTGTTGGTCCTGTATCGTCCACAGGTAGGTCAGCAAGCGCCTTTTGCTCCTCGGGGGTATCGGAGTATGTGAAATCTGCTATAAAATCCGCTACAGCTTGACCCTTCAATGATGATCTGGGTTCATACACAATATCGTATTCACCGAGTTCTATTGCCCAATACATCAATCTTCCTGATTTTTCTGGCTTGTAAAGGGCTTGTCTTAATGGCATGTCGGTATACACGATGATGGTATGGGCTTGGAAGTATGGCCTCATTCTTCTACTTGCTTCAATTAATGCCAATGCCAATTTTTCTAGCTTTGGGTACCTGATTTCTGCACCTCGGAAGGCCTTACTTGTGTAATAAATCGGCTTCTGGACTCCATTCTCCAATCTGATCAACGTCGAGCTAACCGCATTCTCTGATACTGCCAAATACAAGTACAACTTCTCTCCAGTTATTGGCCTGGAAAACAATGGTGGTGCTCCCAAATACTTTTTCAAGTCTTGAAAAGCTTTTTCACATTCATCAGTCCACTCAAAACTTTTTCGCAGTGTTTTGAAGAATGGAAGGCATTTATCAGTTGCTCGGGATACAAATCTGTTGAGCGCTGCAACTCGTCCGGTAAGACTCTGTACTTCTTTCCTCGTCGTCGGGGATCGCAGCCCTAAAAGAGCTTTGATCTTTTTTGGATTTGCCTCAATACCTCGTTGGTTGACAATGTATCCGAGGAACATTCCTTCTCGTACTCCAAAGGTACACTTCGTCGGGTTGAGTTTCATTTGGTACTTATCCAGTTGATCAAAGGTCTGGCCTAAGTCAACTAGATGATCAGTAGCTCTTTTGCTTTTGGTGAGCATGTCATCGACATAGACCTCCATGTTGCAGCTGATTTGTTCAGTAAAAACCTTGTTCATCAGTCGCTGATATGTTGCACCTGCATTCTTTAAACCAAAAGGCATAACATTATAACAATAAGTTCCCCTTGGGGTAATAAAAGAAGTACTTTCCCTGTCTTCAGGTTTCATTTTGATCTGGTTGTAGCCAGAATATGCATCCATGAAGCTGAGCAGCTCATGTCCCGAGGTAGCATCCACTAGCTGGTCGATTCTGGGCAATGGAAAATGATCTTTTGGACATGCTTTGTTGAGATCGGTGAAATCAACGCACATTCTCCATTTGTTGTTCTTCTTCTTTACCATCACCACATTTTCCAACCAATCTGGATATTTTACATCTTCAATGAATTGAGCTTTCTGGAGCTTGTCGACCTCCTCTTGAATAGCTTGATTCTTCTCGGGACTAAACACTCTTCTTTTCTGCTTCACAGGCTTGATTTCCTTATTCACATTGAGTTCGTGACATAAGAAGTTTGGATCAATTCCTGGCATGTCTTCATGACTCCAAGCAAAAGTATTCTTCCTGTTTCTCAAGAAAGTTATCAACTCCTGTTTTATTGAAACATCCAACGACGATCCTATCTGGGTTACTCGTTCAGGATGCTCATCGTCCAGAATAACACTTTCTGTAGATTCTACCACCTGTCCTTTTACAAGTTGAGATTCATCCCTAGGATCAAGAGTTTCAATTTCTGTACCCTCCTCCACTTGGTAAGTAGTAGTCTTTTTCCTTGATTTTTCAAGTTCCTCCTGCTCGGCAGACGAATAATAGCATTCCCGAGCTACTTTTTGATCACCTTTCACAACTCCAACTCCAAAATTCGTTAGGAATTTCAAACACTGATGTACTGTAGATGGAACTGCTTCGAACTTCTTCAATCCAACTCTTCCCATGATGATGTTATAGGCTGACTGCACATTCTTATCCATCACAAAGAAGCGTATTCTTTCTGTTCGACAAACAGGCCAAGTTCCAATGAGTATATCCAACTTGATCGTCCCAAGTGGAAAAACTTTCTCGCCGGCAAAACCCAGAAGGGGTCTGTGATAAGGTTCCAATTGAGATAATTTCAAATTCAAGCTATCAAAGCATGAATAGTACATGATGTCTGCTGAACTACCATTGTCTACTAACACCCTTGAAATGACTACATCCTTCATCCTCATTTTGATCACCAGAGGATCATCATGAGGGTAAAGAACACCTGCCAGGTCATTTTTTGAAAAACCAATCACTAGCTTCTCTTTGTTTACCTTCCTCGGACGATCATCCTCGGCCAGATTTATTCGCTGAATATATGAACAAGCTTGAGCCTCTCCGAGGTAAGCTTTCCTTTCTGCAGTAAGGTCTCCTCCTCCTGCATCTCCTCCTGTAATAACATTACAATCAAATGACCCAAAACGTATGGAAAATACCTCTCGTTCAGGCTGCCTTGGCTTCTTGGGAAGATCAGGGTCATCATCTGGATCATTTTCATGGTCTCTCTTCTTTTTCTCCTCTGCACGGCGAGGAGATCTAGATCTCTCTCTAGTTCTGTCATCATTCTTCCTTTCACCTCTGCGATCTACATACTTTGACAACTTTCCTCTTCGGATGAGTGTTTCAATCTCGTTCTGAAGGGCTATGCAATTTTTAGTCATATGGCCATGATCTTTGTGAAACTCGCAATATTTGGCCTTATTCCTCAGATCGGGATTTGTCCTCAGTTTCTCTGGCCACTTGATTTCCTCGTTATTCTTGATTTCTTCCAAAACATGATTAATACCCATTTTCAATGGAGTATAATTATCGTACTTCTTTAGGACTTCCAACATCGTCCTATTATTCCTGGAATGCTTATCACCACCATTACTTTTCTGATCTTTCTTTTTAGACTTGTCGACCTCCACTTTAACCTCTTTATCCATATTCTTTTTCGCAGCCATAGCCTCCTCGGCATTCATAATTTTGGCCGCTTTTGCCATCAACTCCGACATAGTTTTAGGTGAATCTTTGGCCAAAGTGTAGTATAACTTGTTAGGCAGCAAACCACTCATAAAAGCAGTGATTGCTGTCTTTTCTTCGTAATCTATGACTTCCAACTTCTCGTTATTAAAACGAGTTATGTAATCTCTAGTACTTTCACCTAATTTTTGTCTAACACTTAGCAAGTGTGCTACTCGTTTTACTGGCTTCGCCCCAAAACAAAAATTGCCAATGAACAACTCGGCTAATTGAAAGAAAGTTGAAATCTTACCCCGAGGAAGATTGTTGTACCATATCTGGGCAGATCCAGTAAGGGTTCCTGAGAAGGCCCTACACCTCATCTCGTCGGGGACGGCATAGATGTCAGCAGCAGCTTGATACTGTTCTATGTGAAGAACAGGATCTGTCTTTCCATCGTACTTAGGAGTAACTACAGGTGCTTTGAATTTCGACGGTGTAGTAAAATCCACAATGGCTTGCACAAAAGGTGTCCCTTGAACAAAAGTTCTCTGTAAGGGGTTTCTTGCCTTAGCCATTTCTCCCAGTCTATCCTCCAACCGCTGAATGGAACCTTTCCATGCTTCATTTCCTTCCTCAGGTTGCTTAGTCCGAGCAACTGATTGTCCTGACGTAGCTTCCAGAGATTTATCTCGACGAGTAGCAGGTCGTGATTGCGCCGATCCTTCTCTCAAACGTGATGGTGGTCGAAAGCTTCTCGATGGAGCTATAGGTGGACTCATGTTTCTCCTTGGTCCTAACCGACTGAAAGGAGATACCCGGCTTAATCTTTCCAAGGCATTGGTTCTCTCCGGAGAGAGAGATATAGGTTGATCTGTATCTGTAGCCCGTATCGATGAAGTTCGCCCAGGTTGATAAGAAGAATCATTAGACTCTCCATTGCGATATGACCCAGTACGTCTGGATCGCGATTGCCCACGATCACTCCTTTTCCCTGAATAAGTAGGTGCACCGCCTTGAAGAGTTTGAAGGAGTTGCCTCATAGATTCTTGCATGGCGGTTTGTCCTTGAGCCAGATTTGTCATAATTCCGGCCAGATCTGGAGGTGCAGATGGATTCGGAAGATTTCCAGTATTTCCAGCATTTCAATTACTGGATTCTGGGTTATCTGCCATTGATGATAAATGATTTTTATGAAAAACGATAGTTACAGTTGTTTCCCACAGACGGCGCCAATTTGTTGATGTAAAAAACTAGATCGCTCTAATTATTCAATCACAGATAAATAAATAAGACAAAGATTTTTAAAGTGGTTCGGCTAGGAATAAAGCCTACGTCCACTGTTATGTTATTGCTGAGTGTTTGTGGAATTCTTGATTACCAGTTCTCTCAAGAAATTCCGGTCCTCTTGAATGGGGTTGATACAGGGTATTTATAGCCTTGAGGCTGTACATGAAAGGTTCGATACATTAAATGAAATACATATGGAAGGGTAATACATTTAATGCAGCGTGTGCGTCAAGAATATAAACATTCAATGAACAGCTGAACAGTTGTCTGTTTAATGATACGGCCAAGATGCAGCTCGGACCGCCTTAGTTGCCCTTTGATCAATGGTTCCTCGGAGCGCATGTTGTATCTCGGTTCCTCGGAGCGCCTATAGTATCTCGAAGAAAATATGTAATGGTTGAAGGAATGATCTTCCTCGTTGCTATTGTGCCAGGTAGGTTGACACGTGTCTTCATATTATTCGTCCACGTCAGCATATTAATTTTGGTATCAACAATGAGGATAACATTTTAGTTGATGACCTTAGACCTTATAACATCACAATGTGATGACAAGGTATGAGGTCAGACATCATACCTGGATGACCTCACACCCTTAACATCATTAATATAGCAAAATTATTTATGAGGATAACATCTTAGTTGATGACCTCAGACCTTATAACATCACAATGTGGTGACAATGTCTGAGGACAGACATCATACTTAGATGACCTCAGACCCTTAACATCATTAATTTGGTGAAATTATTTATGAGGATAACATCTTAGTTGATGACCTCAGGCCTTATAACATCACAATGTGGTGACAAGATCTGAGGTCAGACATCATACTTGGATGACCTCAGACCCTTAACATCATTAATTTGGTGAAATTATTTATGAGGATAACATCTTAGTTGATGACCTCAGACCTTATAACATCACAATGTGGCGACAAGGTCTGAGGTCAGACATCAAACTTAGATGACCTCAGACCCTTAACATAATTAATTTGGTGAAATTATTTATGAGGATAACATCTTAGTTGATGACCTCAGACCTTATAACATCACAATGTGGTGACAAGGTCTGAGGTTAGACATCATACTTGGATGACCTCAGACCCTTAACATCATTAATTTGGTGAAATTAATTATGAGGATAACATCTTAGTTAATGACCTCAGAACTTATAACATGACAATGTGGTGACAAGGTCTGAGGTCAGACATCATACTTGGATGACCTCGGACTTTAAAAACCATTCATTTGGCTCAACAAAAGACATCATTATACCAAGTCTTCAGAGCTAAACACATTGCATGGCAAAGAAAGTCATCGAATAAACAATTCATTGAGAGGAAATAAAATCCCTCCTCAGAGGTTGACAGATTAAGTTACAAAATGCAAAGATATAAAGTAGCAATGTTGATCAAAGGTTACAACAAATCAAGAGTTACAAAAGATAGCTTAAAGTTTCACAAAATTTAAGTGTTCGTAGCCTCAGGGTTAGAGGTCACGTCTGCATTTCCTTGGCCAAGGGTATCTACTTCCACCCCATCGTCTTGGGCACCAACATCTTCAGTCATGGTGTCTCCTTGAGGGGCAGTCCCTCCTGCATGGCCTGAGCAAACTTGGGGTTGGCATAACCCAGGCTGATGAAGTCAGTGGCTGCAAGGCTTCTTGACTCTGTTTCCTTCATGGCAGCCCATTTACCAGTGTCCTTGACCCCTCTCTCCAGATATTCCAAGTCGAAGATGAAAAACTCATCAGAAACCTTTTACTCCTCCAATATCTTCTCGGAAGCATCATCCAAGGTAGCCTTAACAACTACATCGATTTTATGCTGAAGAGAGTCAGCATGAGTCTTTATAGGAGTATTATGATCTTCCCTCTGCTTGTCCATATCCTTTTGTAGTCCCTTCACCATGTTATCGACCTTCTTTAGAGCAGCCTTCAGACATTCTACTTCGGTGTTCAAGGTGGCTTCAGTATTCTCGACCTCTTGGCCCTTCTCAATCCGAGGAAGCTTCCCTAAGGTCCAGTTAACATAGTGATTCATGGTGAGGAGACCCTACAGAACATTTGTAAAGATGTCAGTCTAAAATCTGATATGTTTCGATGCTGATGTTACACTTGAACAAATTCAGAATCAAGAGTTAAAGGTCTTACCTGAATCGTACGATGAAGAGAGAATTCAACCAGCAGGGGCTTATTCTGGGACTGACAAAAGCGCTTGTCAGACTCAGTCATGACACCGCCGATAGCATCCAAGGCCTTCAAACTTTGGCCAATGACACTATCACCAATCTTTAATTGCTCAAGATGAGCAATCAAGGCACCCTCGGAATAAATAGGGATGGCACGATCCCCCTCTTTCTTCTTTTGCCTCTGATCCTTAGGGGCAGGGTCGGCAACCTTCCTCTTCTTGGTAGCCTCAGCCCTTGAGGTAGAAGGAGGGGGAGGAGGAGCATTCAAATCAGCTTTCTTGACAAGCTTCGTTAGACTTGGAACTGCCATCTCCCATAACTCGTCAGATATTCCTTTTGGGTGCTCTGTAGGATGGAAAGGTGTGAGTTAGAATATCAGATATGCATAAATTCAGAGGTATAACTTGTTGAAATAAAAAGGACTTATGAAGCTCTGTTAAAGGACTTCCCCCAAGCCCTATCTCAGAGAGATAGTAGGGGGTCATCAGATGTTCGAATTTGATAAGAAGACCATGCTCCCCCTGATCCCAAAGGTCTTTAACCTTCTGAAGATTATTTAGGCTTAGCCCAGGGTCAGCCTTGGCAGCCATTATTACCTTTCCCCATCTCAGGGGTATTCTCGGCTCTAATGAGGAATAGGGGGCACATGGACCAAATTCCCATGGACCTGATGCAAAGAAGTAACGTGGATTCTAGTTATGGTTTGAGGTTTGGGTAATCTGAAGCATCTTTGTATTTGACTTCTGAGCTAAAAAATGATAATAACTCAGATGGTTTCTGGAAGATGAAGGGATATAGAACCCTGTAAAGACTTGGATAGGAAGGTCTGAGTGATGGAAAGCCCTCTATAGGACAATGGCTCCAATTATCACCCTCCAAGCATTGGGTGACAACTGGGAAGGAGCCAAGTTGATGTAGGCCAATATAGCCCTGATGATAGGATGGATGGGCAGATGAAATCCCAATTTGAACATCTGCTTATATAGGTAGATATCACCCTCTCGGCCGTTATAAGCCTCTCTTCCCTCAGAGGTCTCCTGAGTTTTATAGAAAGACTTATGGAATATAGAGGTCTGAAGGCTAGAAGGTCGACCTCACTGACTGTACTCTCAATCTCAGCCTCCTAAGAGGTGTCAACATCACTCTCAACACCATCATCATTATCTAGCTTAACGTTGGCCCGAGCAAATGATGGGGCACCACCTGGAAACCTCTGAGAGAACTCAGCCCCTGTGACTGCTGATAGAGGGATGTCTTCACGAATCGGAGGAACAGCCACACTTAGTCCAATAATTTTAACCTCTGAGGAAGAGGTTGATGTTCTTGAACTTTTGTGAGACGAGGCCCGACTGGAAACCTCTGCCTGATAAGGGACATGATCTTGTTGATTTGAGAAGTTCATGGCCTCTTGGAAGGAGTCCACAGACATAGATTCTGAGGTGGATGACTCAGACTCCAACATTGGAGAAGGTTTAGCTGGGACCTCTACTTGGTTAACTGGTTCGGTTGGTTCAGGGTATATGACCTTCAGAGGTGGTGGAAAGATAGGTCTAAGTGGGAATTCCTCTGCCCTATGATCTTCCTCTTGTGCTCTTTCTATTTGCCTAATTATCTCTAAGGTCTTCTCTCTAAGAGAGGGGAATTCCTCTAAGAGTTGGTAAAGGGGTCTGAGCATATGAGGCAGACCTTACACTTACAACTCTCCTAAACAACAAACATGATTGGAAAATGGGATTAAAGATCAAACTATCAAACTTTGAACAACAACTACCAAGAACAATAAGAATAGTGTCGCCGAAAAACTAATAAACTCATCAGAAACCTCTTGAAGCTCACCAGAAAATGCAAAAACAAGAAGAAGACACGAAAAATAAAGAAGAAAGGATGGTAGAAGATACCTGAAGAAAAGTGGTAAGGAATAAGGAAGAGATTGCAAGGAATGACCACCCAATGCAACTTCAAACCAGAGCTCTTCTAGAAAGAGAGAGTTGTAGAAACAAGTCGAATCAGGAGAAGGAGAGAAATAAAGAAGAAAGAGAAGAAAAATAGGGTTTAAACCCTTAAGTGTGAGTGCACACTTCCCAAGGCCCATCATTGCCTTGGGATCCCAAGAGGCAACCAACATCATTACCCTTGTCAGGCACCCAAGCCACTTTAGTAATTGACAAGTGTAAAAAAAAAGGAATATTGGTAGAAAGCAAAAGGACCTCGGAGTTGTAGACCCCATAGTCATCTGCTCCCACATGTAATTAATGGCTAGGGGTGATTGATATGCCCTGAATGTACCCCCTCGGCTCAGAGACATCAACCTCGGCCATGGAGATGGCCGATGTTAGAGGGACCTTGGATTCATCACTAGTAGTCTCGTCCTAGGCAAGGTCGTCCACGACCGATGTTGCTAGCTACCTCGGCAGATGAGGTCACCATGATCCAGGGGTGGTTATCCACCTGATCTTCCAAGGATTGCAACCTCGGCTCGGAAGATGAAGAGGTTACCATCCCATCATCAACATCAATTTCGGCTAGGGATCGGCCGACGTTCCAGCTTTGCCACCTCTACCTCGGCCCAGGACGATGTCATAGCTCAATGTCTTACTTCGGCTCTCCACCTGAACCAAGGTCACCACCCCATCCTCTTCCAGGCCGAGTTTGGGACCATTGACGAATGGCCGAGTTCTTATCAGCATATGTTATGTTGGGAACACGTGTACACAATCAGTTATAATCGATTCATTCCCCACATGTGAGGGAATATTTCGTCATCATTATCTACATGTGACAGTGATAGATGTCTTCATTCGAGTGGCTAAGATCAACACACACATGCTCATTGCATGCATGGGGGGTGCATTACACCCCCCAGGTATTATATATAGTTGTCTTCTCTCTTTTGGAGAGGGATCCCAAAATTAGCAACCCTAGCTGAAACTCTGTAAAAATACACAGTAGAGAGAGAAAGCTTGAGAGATTGTATCTATGGCCATTGGAGCCCTCATACAGTGATATTAACCACACACCTTCACAGTGGATGTAGGCCTGATTGGCTGAACCACTTATATTCCGGTGTATATCCTCTTCTCCTCACTTCCTTCTACTATATACCTTTATACTGCCATTGTTAACACTGAATTGAGCTTACAAACACCTCGAAGGGTGGTGATGTTTCCAGCATCATCAAAGACTGTATTGGGTAACACCTTTCCCTACATTTTTATTTCATAAAAATGTTCCACTTTGCATAAAATTACCATTTTACCTATTTGTTTCCAAAATTGTCCTCTCCTCCATTTTCACAAGTGTTATTCCCCAAAAACATCGTTAAGTTATACATGTCAACTTCTTAAATGTTTTTAACACTTCTCTACTACTTTGGATAGACACATTTCTCAAGTTGGAAGTCTCTTTATTTCATTATTTTCTTTACCAAGAAAATCATTTGATATTTTAAACACTACTTCGCAAGAAAACACCCTTTTCCCCCTTTATTTTCACATGTTGTCTTGAAATACCCACTTATCACATTTTCTACATTTTTTCACAAACTTTAAGGGAAGAAATCATTATTTTCTTTTATTCATTTTAAAACCCTTTGACCCCTTTATTAAAATTGTTTATATGCTCTTTATCAAATTACAACAAGTTCAAACACATAGGAAGAGGAATTTTAAGTCCAAAAAATCCCATTAATGGGTTTCAAACATAATTCATTATAGAAATTTCATAACATTTGCAAAAGCATACTTTTCAAGAGAAAGGATATTTTTGTTTCTTCAAAACTTGAATAATTATATATATTTAAAAAAATCCCAATTTTTACAAGAGAACTTTGAGACATTTGTTCATAAAATATCTTTAACAAGATAAATATTATTTTAAACATTTTATTCCATAAAATGTTTAAATACCAAGTCTTCATGAAATATATCATTTTACTTTAAACTCTTGAAATCATTTGAAAACAATTTTACCCAAATCCATAAGAAATAACCCTCTTATATCATATATGCATTTTACTCTTATAAACTCTAATTACAGGACCAATACTACGGAAAATAGAGTTTTTAAGCTAAAGAGTATAGTTTTCCACTTCTAAGAAGCTCCAAAAATGGTTGTATGAATGTAGAAAAATATGGTAATCTCCCACCTCCTAACGAGGAATTAAGAGGTTCCATAGCTCGACAAAGCTTGCTCCTTGGAGGCTCCATGAAAACCCCCTCCAAATTCCATAATTTCTTCTTCATTTTCTCTCTAAAATCCCCCAATAACTTCTCCAAAATCCATAACTTTGCCCATCAATGGCGTATATAAGTTTTACGAGATTGAATATGGTGGGAAAGGATTAGACTATGGTGGTTTTGGGTGGAGGTATGTGTAACACCCCGTCATTTTAAAACTTAAATAGTGCGTTTTTAAATTAAAAGTTGAAAAGGTATTTTCTTTAATATTTTTGACAATTAAAAGAGGGACTAATTAAATTAAAAGATTTTCTTGGTCGAAATTTGATTAAATATTAAATATAAAATATTTTTTGGGACTTGAATTTTTTAAAAAAAAATTGAATGTACATTAAAATTCTTAATTTTATAAATTTGGAACTCCAAACATTTTTTTTTACATGAACTCTTTGTAAATTGTTAAGTATTATATTAATAGAATATTTTTTATGTCGAAAGTGGGAGTGTGTAAATGCTAAACCCCCACCTGTTTCCTTTCTCTTTAAGCGCATAACTCCCAATCTTTAGGAGTTGACTATTTTTTTATTAGTTTATTCATTTCCTTTGTTGTTTATCTCATGTGTGGTGATGATGATGTTAGGGGCTTCTTTCTTTGTTATTTGGGTTCCGCACGGAAGTTTTGGGAGATTAGTTGCTTCCTCTTTGGCTTGGGACGCGCATGGTGTGTTAACATATTTTTTTCCTTTCAATCTTTTGAGAGTTGTAATTCATTTAGGACTCTTTTCTTCTCACCCTATAAAAAGATCAAGGACCCTTTTTATTTAAAAAGTCAAGAATGTTTTTTCTTTAAAAAGCCCTCTTTTCCCTGCACAAAGTAGAAATACTCAGACCCTTATATTTTAACTCCAAACCTCCATTAAAAAAAACTTCAAGCACATTTTGGGAGCTCTAAACTACATATTTTCAAGAATTCCCAAGAATGAAACTTTTTTATTTTTGCGAGGCGAACGAAACCGAGTATTCAGAATTTTCAACAAACGATTTTTCCAGGCATGAATATTGTATTCCTTTCCTTTAGTATTATGCGTTTTAAGTGTCGTCTAAACACTTAATTGAATGTTTTTCTTAAAATAAATTAGAAACTTAATTTATAGAAAGTGGACATTTAATTTTGGAATTGCTTTTGTGAAAATTTTAATATGATTTAATCTTTGAAACCCTTGGGTGAGTAGGTTAGATTTTTGAGTTTTTTTGGTTTTGGGTGTAGGTTCTCATGTAGAATTTTATGGGGGTTATTGGGACACTCTCACTCTTATAAAACTTATATGACTTATAAAAGAGAACTACCATGACATATTGAATATTGTTTCATATTAATTAATTTAACATTGTTGAACGTAAATAATTATGTTGACGGTGTTATTCATTAAATTAAATTGAATTGGGACTTTTATGATTAAGTGCTATGTTATTCTTATGAACTGTGTATCGTGTGATTTATTTTATTCACGTTTGCCATCGAGAGGACGAGGGGCTTTTGGTTAGTATATTGCTCAACCCTATTTTTAGGACGCTTACTAGGTATGGTACTAATGGGTAGGCCTTGGTTATTATTTATTCTTACTAGGTATAGGACTAGTTAGTGTAAATTCGTGGGCATTTTATATTTCGGGGTGTGGCAGATTTTTACGTCATATCGTCTTTTCGTTAGCCTAGGCATGAGACTAGGATGTGTATTACATTGGTGATTCATCCTATATGTAGGATAGGACGTATGTGTACTTGGGGAACCTTAGGTATGGGACTAAGGGGTATTTTGAGGATCTCACATTGATTAAAAGGGTGGGGTAATTTATTAATTCTAAAATTGAGAAAATGAGAATTAATGCCTAAGATAAAAAAAAAAAAAGCAGGTATTAAAATTTGTGGTGACATAATGTGTGGGGGCTGACAGTTTAAATGGGTCGGTTGGCGATTTATGTCGTGTCGTGTGTGGAACCTTGTCAAATTATGAGGGATCAGCGGTATAAACAGATTTGGCTAACGTTTTGGAAAGGGAAGGTGTTAAACTTTGGTGGAAATTACCACCCAGGGCTAGAGGACCGTCATAATAAAAAAGTGAGAATAATGATAATTTGGGTTAATTTAATTAAATTAACACTTTAGGACTGTGGGATAATTATAATAATATTGATGATTTTTATGAAAATCTTTGGGGATGATTAGTAATTTATCTTGATTACATTTAATTAAAATACTCTATTGTGATATTTATTGTGTATAATGCTATTGTCTGGGTTCACGGACCTTATTTGAGGGGAGTGGTGTGTATTCATGCTCGGGGCTCTGAACTCGTGCATTGACTAACATTTTTAGGTATTAGTGCTGGAGTAGATGCATAGGATTTATCGGATATTACTTGGAGGTGCAGTTGGAGTTACTTTTATTTACTGTTTTATTTTGTTTAAACTTTCCTTTCCGTAGTATTTTATTATGAGACTTATTTTGGATTTTATTGGGCCATTCCGTTCCAAGGTCGTTTATGGTTTCAGATGGGTTATTTTAATTCGGAGTTATTTAGACTGTTTATTTAGAGAATCATTATTTGGATATTAGCATGGTGATGGATTTTTATCGCATGGTTGGTAATCATTTATTGGGATTGATTTAATTGTTACCTTGTCGATTGAATCTTATATGTCTCATATCTGTCACATGATGAGAATGGTATTTATTTAGTGACGCTCGATGTAGTTCAGTGGTGGTGGTTGGACACCCCGTTGTCCGAATTATGCGGGGTGTTACAGATGGTATTAGAGCATGGTTTTAGGTCTCATAGGTTATGACTCCGTTTTAGCTTCCACATTGCTTATCTTTGATTCCTTTTGATGATTTGTACTCCTTGTCATTACGAGTCTGATGTTGTGTTGTTCCTATCATTTCAGATGGCGAACACAAGGAGAGATGGGAGTAGGAGAGAGGGTACCATTTTAGGTCCCGCGACCCGAGAGAGGCAGAGGTAGGTTGTTTTGGATGCCGAGGAGTTAGCGGCTACATTCGAGAGGCCATAGCGGACAGTTTGGAGATGGGGAGACATAGGTGGTTGACTTTACATGGACAGGAGAGGGGTACACCCATTTTAGCTTGGGACAGGGTGAGAATCAGTTTTCTTAAGGGAAATCCTCCTACCTTTGGAGGGGGATCTGACCTAATGGTTGCTCAACAGTGGAGGAGAGATATGGAGAGGCACGTGAGGATGGTGGACTGAACGGATGTGCATAAATAAATTTTGTCTACGTTTAAGTTGACTGGGGATGCATTACAATAGTGGGAGACTGCCACCACGACAGAGGAGAGAGATCGGTTGAGTTATGCAGATTTTCAGATAAGGTTCAATAACAAGTATTTTCCCTATGCTATTATGTGTGCGAAAAAGAGAGAATTTATAGACTTGGAGCAAGGTTCAAAGTTGATTGTCGAGTATGAACATGATTTCACTAATTTATCTATATTTGTAATTGAGGAGGTTGATACTGAGAGAAAGAAGATGGAGTGTTTTATTAAGGGATTGTCATGGTCGATTAGGCCGATGGTGTTGGGAAACCTGGCATACACTAATTATGCTCAGGTGTTGGATGTCGCAATGTTGTTATGGCAAGAGAAAGATAATTATCAAAAGAAGTTTGGAAAGAGAGAAGAGTCAAACGTACAAGGAAGTGAGAATAAGGGTCGCAATGATCAAGCATGGAAGAAACATAAAACTAATCAGGAACAACAAGGTCAAGGGGAAGAGCGAGTAACTATTAGACATTTTGATACTTTTAAAGGTGAATGCTTTATCTGTGGGAAAGTAGGATATCAAAGGGAAAGGTGTTATAAGAGGCCGGGCCAATAAGGATAAGCGGTACAGGCCCAACAGGGTCAAGTCACATAAGGGGAACAAGGTCAAGGAGTACAAGGACAGCAAGGACTGAGGCCTCCAGTTCTCGCAGCAGCGGGTGTTCAGGGAGCACCAGCAGCATCGACAGTGTTAGATGGTCAGGGAGTGACCGCAACACCAACCAGAACCAGTTGTGGGAGGTCACTTTCGACTAGGAATGAGCAGGCATTAGAGGAGCCACGACGTGGTTAGTAGAGTATCGCGGTATGTAATTATTTCCTTAGATACTTATATATATAGGTGATATATATATATAGGTGATATATATATATATATATATATATATATATATATATATATATATATATATATATATATATATATATATATATATATATATATTGTAATTTTATCAAGGGATTACGTGCGGGTAGGATTGGGTGTATGGGCGCCTAATCATAGTACTCTACGGGTAGGCATATATGAGCCTTATTTTATTTGCGCATTTACGTTTTCGTCGAATTTCGACGACGAAATTCCTGTGCTAGTGGGGAAGTATGTAACATCCCGTAATTTTAAAACTTAAATAGTGCATTTTTAAATTAAAATTTGAAAAGGTAATTTTTTAATGTTTTTGGCAATTAAGAGAGGGACTAATTAAATTAAAATATTTTCTTGGTTGAAATTTGATGAAATATAAAATATTTTATGGGGACTCGAATTTTTTTAAAAAAATTGAATGTACATTAGAATTCTTAATTTTATAAATTTGGAACTCCAAACATTTAATTTTTTTTCGACATGAACTCTTTGTAAATTCTTAAGCATTATATTAATAGAATATTTTTTATGCTGGAGACGGGAGTGAGTAAACGCCAAACCCCCACATGTTTCCTTTCTCTTTAGGCATATAACTCCCAATCTTTGGCGGTTGACTTTTTTTTATTATTAGTTTATTCATTTCCTTTGTTGTTTATCTCATGTGTGGTGATGATGATGTTAGGGGCTACTTTCTTTGTTATTTGGGTTCCGTACGGAAGTTTGGGGAGATTAGTGGCTTTCGCTTTGGCTTGGGACGTGCATGGTCTGTTAAGATAGTTTTTTATTTCAATCTTTTGGGAGTGGTAATTCATTTAGGAATCTTTTTTTCTTACCCTAAAAAAGATCAAGGACTCTTTTTATTTAAAAAGTCACGAATGTTTTTTTTTAAAATCCCTCTTTTCCCTGCAGAAAGTAGAAATACTCAGACCCTTATATTTTAACTCCAAACCTCCATTAAACAAAACTTCAAGCACATTTTGGGATCTCTAAACTACATATTTTCAAGAAGGCACAAGAATGAAACTTTCTAATTTTTGCGAGACGAACGCAGCCGAGTGTTCAGAATTTTCAAGAAATGATTTTTCTAGGCATGAATACTCTATTCCTTTCCTTTAGTATTATGCGATTTAAGTGCCGCTTAAACCCTTAATTGCATATTTTTCTTAAAAGTAATTAGCAACTTAATTAGAGAAAGTGGACACTTAATTTTTGGATTGTTTTTGTGAAAATTTTAATATGATTTAATGTTTGAAACTGACAAGACAAGACTGTGTGATACTTGATTAAATTAACTCGCAAATTTCCAAGTAACCCTTATTTAATTAGAGTCCCTAAACATGCATCTACGGTGCGTGTGTCAACCCATAAATAAATAAAGCATGTGACACAAAAATATGTTGAGACACAGATTTTAGGAAAAAACCCCTTTCGGGTAAAACCTTTATTTCTAGAACTTTGAATAATTTACAAGACCATTGACTTACATACAACCTGATAATCGCTCACAAGTGTAACACACGGTGTCTTCGGTAAACCTTCAAAGCAACGGCTAGAAATAGTGTCGGTTGGAATCTCCCGTAGGAACTCCAGGAGGTCAGCACTGAAGAAGAGAGACGGCTTCTCCACAAGGGTTGAACAATAAAAAAATTGTGTTCTAGGGTTCCAAAAGATTCACAAAAGTAATTAGGATTTTTTTGTGTGAATCAAAAAGATGTTTGGCACATCAAAAAACGAACTCTTGTTGTGTTTTATCTCTTAGAAATGTTTTCTCAAAGACTTAAAGAAATACACCATCGGAATAATTATATATATAAGAAATATACGATGGTGGATAAAAAGCTCACGGAACTGTTCGAACTTATCCCAGGTGGACCGGTCCGGGTCTGAGGCAGATCGGTCCGACCTCGGATCGGTTCTTTTAAAATATGGCTTTATCGGTTCGCTACCAGTCCAGGGTTTACTGGATCTGCAGCAAGGAGGATCGGTCCGGTTGAGGGGCGGACCGGTCTGGGGGAGGATCGGTTCGTTTAAAAGGGGCGGACCGGTCCGGCTTCCCAGAAAAATAAAAAAACTTTTAAAAGCCTCATTTTGCTTGAAACAACTTACTTCTTATTTTTATAAAAAAACATTTTATAAAAATTTCCCAATACTAAATATGAACTTTAAGGAATGTAAAAACAAAATTTTACCAAGTTCATTCTCGCAGAGGCTATGATGTTGAAGACGCTTTGATATTCGGATCCGTTGATGTAGACGCGATCTTCAGTTTCTTCAACGGTGTAACGGCGTAAGAGATACAAATTGATAATGGACAAAAAAGTCCTTACAAATCTCCCCCTATGTCTATGCCGTTACATACATAAAAAATCCGAATTATCAGCTTATGACCTATACAAATCTACCCTCCCATGAACCCTAAAGATGGAAAGATACAAATGTATAAATCTTCATCGTTTGTTCTTCAATCTTCAACAATCATCAAATCTCAAAGCTTTTCTATCGAGGGTGTGAAACATATTGATCTTCATACCTACACTGATGAGACAAAGAAAATACCACGTGACATATCGAGTTTGAAATTAGATAAACATGGATACCAATATATGATAAAAACATAATCTATATCTCAAAAACTCCCCCAAAATTCAAACTCCCCCATAATATGATAATTCTCCCCCCCCCCCCTTTTTATGATGTCCCCAAATAGACAAATGATAAGAATGAATCAAATAAGCACAATCGGGATGTCACGGTACACAAAACAAGGCATCAAACAATATGGTAAACGTGCTCTTGCAAGGATATGCTCAAACAAATCTTCACAAACTATTTTTGAATTTTTCAAATTTTCGTACAAAAATAAGATACCAATTTGAACAAATGTCATACAAAAATCAAACCATGGATTTAGACTCAAACAACCAAGTCATGGAAATGGAATGAATGGGTGTGAACACATTGGATAGGTAAATCAATTCAATCAATCATATGTGCAAGATGCATACGTGTACCCCTAACGAATGAACATCAAAAGTATCCTTAGGCGAAAAGATTGTTGAATTTAGATGACACCGTTTTATACAAATCAACAAATCAAAGTCCAAATGATTTCCACACCAATAACGTCCAAAACTATTTAGCGCCGTTTCGAGAACTTTTCAAAGGACATGCAAACCCATTGATATATCCATCCAAAACTCCCTCATATATAATAATAACGCAATTTTTATATCTAAAGAGGTAGTAAACTCTCAACTTAGAGAAAACCTATTGGCCCAAATTTTTGGCATATTTCATCTTTTTATTGCCTTAATTTTTTGTGTGGGCTCTTTTCAAATGGTGGCTTTCACGACGTGATTATTATTCACTCGCAGCCCTTTTCCGTGTTCACTCATCATTTTTTCAAACTAAACAATTAATTCCTCATGAGCAATGGTTTTTACATGCACTACTTTTATTACTCTCGTATTATTGCACTTGGTCCGTTTTAAGGACAGGATTGAGATGAAAACACCCAACCAACATGTGATAAGTCAAGAATAATAATCAAACAAATTCGTGCATGTGTGCAATAAAGGAAACTATGAGTCAAACATGTAGGAAGCAACACTTAATTACATCTTAATGACTCCAAACATTATAAAGCACATGGATGAATTGACCTATTGTCTCAAAACACTATTAAATAGTCACATGAAAATAATGGAATGATGTTGTGACTTGGTCATCCTAAGTGTCCATCCTAAAATGCTGCAAACAAAATACAAAAATCTTTTTTGACTTTCTCAAAATTAATTTGAAAACGTGAGTAGACAAATTGTATCAGAAAGTAAATCCTCGAAAAATCAGGATCACGCGATAAATTAGTGTAACCCGCTCTGATACCAATTTGAAAAGACAAACCTGTGTGATACTTGATTAAATTAACTCTCAAATTTCCAAGTAACCCTTATTTAATTAGAGTCCCTAAACATGCATCTACGGTGCGTGTGTCAACCCATAAATAAATAAAGCATGTGACACAAAAATATGCTAAGACACAGATTTCAGGAAAAAAAACCTTTTGGGTAAAACCTTTATTTGTAGAACTTTGAATAATTTACAAGACCATTGACTTACATACAACCTGATAATCATTCACAAGTGTAACATACGATATCTTCGGTAAACCTTCAAAGCAACGGCTAGAAACAGTGTCGGATGGAATCTCCCGCAGGAACTCCAGGTGGTAAGCAATGAAGAAGAGAGACGGCTTCTGCACAAGGGTTGAACAATAACAAAATTGTGTTCTAGGGTTCCAAAAGATTCACAAAAGTAATTGGGATTTTTGTGTGTGAATCAAAAAGATGTTTGGCACATCAAAAAACGAAGTCTTGTTGTGTTTTATCTCTTAGAAACGTTTTCTCAAAGACTTAAAGAAATACACCATCGGAATAATTATATATAAAAGAAATATAAGATGGTGGATAAAAAGCTCACGGAACTGTTCGAACTTATCCCAGGCGGACCGATCCGGGTCTGAGGCGGATCGATCCGACCTCGGATCGGTTCTTTTAAAATATGGCTTTATCAGTTCGCTAACAGTCCGTGGTTCACTGTATCTGCAACAAGGCGGATCGATCCAGTTGAGGGGCGGACCGGTCTGGTGGCGGATCGGTTTGTTTAAAAGGGTCGTACCGGTCTGGCTTCCCAGAAAAATAAAAAAAACTTTTAAAAGCCTCATTTTTCTTGAAACAACTTACTTCTTATTTTTATAAAACAACATTTTATAAAAATTTCCCAATACTAAATATGAACTTTAACGAACGTAAAAACAAAATTTTACCAAGTTCATTCTCGCATAGGCTATGATGTTGAAGACGCTTTGATATTCGGATCCGTTGATGTAGATGCAATCTTGAGTTTCTTCAACGGTGTAACGGCGTACGACATACAAATTGATAATGTACAAAAATGTCCTTACAAATCTCCCCCTATGTCCATGCCGGTACATACATAAAAAATTTGAATTATCAGCTAATGACCTATACAAATCTACCCTCCCAGGAACCCTAAAGATGGAAATATACAAATGTATAAATCTTCATCGTTTGTTCTTCAATCTTCAACAATCATCAAATCTCAAAGCTTTTTTCATCAGGGTGTGCAACATATTGATCTTCATACCTACACTCATGAGACAAAGCAAATACCACGTGACATATCGAGTTTGAAATGAGATAAACATGGATACCAATATATGATAAAAACATAAGCTATATCTCAAAAACTCCCCCAAAATTCAAACTCCCCCATAATATGATAATTATTTCTCCCAGTTTTTATGATGTCCCCAAATAGACAAATGATAAGAATGAATCAAATAAGCACAATCGGGGTGTCACGGTACACAAAACAGGGCATCAAACAATATGGTAAACGTGCCCTTGCAAGGAGATGCTCAAACAAATCTTCACAAACTATTTATGAATTTTTCAAATTTTTCGTACAAAAATAAGATACCAATTTGAACAAATATGATACAAAAATCACACCATGGATTTAGACTCACACAACCAAGTCATGGAAATGGAATGAATGGGTGTGAACACATTCGATAGGTAAATCAACTCATCAATCATATGTGCACGATGCATACGTGTACCCTTAACGAATGAACATCAAAAGTATCCTTAGGTGAAAAGATTGTTGAATTTAGATGACACCGTCTTATACAAGTCAACAAATCAAAGTCAAAATGATTTCCACATCAATAATGTCCATAACTATTTAGCGTCGTTTCGAGAACTTTTCAAAGGACGTGCAAACCCATTGATATATCCATCCAAAACTCCCTCACATATAATAATAATGCAATTTTCATATCTAAAGAGGTAGTAAATTCTCAACTTAGATAAAACCTATTGGCCCAAATTTTTGGCATATTTCATCTTTTTATTGCCTTAATTTTTTGTGTGAGCTGTTTTCAAATGGTGGCTTTCACGACGTGATTATTATTCACTCGCAACCCTTTTTCGTGTTCACTCATCATTTTTTCTAACTAAACAATTAATTCCTCATGGGCAATGATTTTTACATGCACTACTTTTATTACTCTCGTATTATTGAACTTGGTTCGTTTTAAGGACAGGATTGAGATGAAAACACCCAACCAACATGTGATAAGTCAAGAACAATAATCAAACAAATCCTTGCATGCGTGCAATAAAGGAAACTATGATTCAAAGATGTAGGAAGCAACACTTAATTACATCTTAATGACTCCAAACATTATAAAGCACATGGATGAATTGACCTATTGTCTCAAAACACTATTAAATAGTCACATGAAAAAAATGAAATGATGTTGTGACTTGGTTGTAACAACCCTCGATTTTTGGAGACAGGGAAATTAAATTTTGGGAAAATAAAATTTAATTAAATTGGAGAATTTCAAAATTTGGGAATTGAGGCCCAAAAATATAGAATATTTTAAAGTATTCCGGATGATATTTTTGCGGGTACCATCAATCCCGGAAGGGTCGAGATAGTCAAAATGACTATCATTGGGTTTTATTTCGGCTCCGGAATGTTTTTAAGTTATTTTGGCTCGAATTGGAGTAAACGAGTCATTTAACGTGTGTATTAACATTTAACATTGGGTTTATTGTTTTAAGGGATTTAAGGCTTACGGATCAAGCCTTTCTCATTTTGAGAAAGAGAGAAAAAGCCCTAGAGAGAGAGTAAGAAAGGAAAGAAGAAGAAATGAAGAGAAAGATGAAGAAAAGCTTGGCGATTTTCGGCCCAACCGCGACATCGAGGACGATCCAACCTCTACAAATCTGAGGCAAGTGTTTAATCTTGCTAAACAGCTATTTGTGTATTTCATTTCATAATTTGTGGGGTAAAGAAATGGATTTTTGGGTATAAATACCAAAACTTAGATTTTGGGGTTTAAATCTTGAAATCAATGTTATTCTATGGTTTAATCACATATAAATGGTTGGGATGAGATGTAGGATGGGTTTTCTTGTTAATAACATTGTTGGGTTAAAGATTTGGGGGCTTGGTGATGATATTTGGGTATTAATTTCTTGGGTTTGCTGAGATAGGGAAATCGGCCAGCTTAACTGGTATGGCCGGTCGACCGCGGTCTGGGGACCGGTCGACCGCGCCTTAAGGGAAAAGCCTACTGTATTTCTTCGTAGGCAAAATATGGACCCGCGGTCGATCGGGGGTCTGAGACCGGTCGACCGGTCCCCTGTTTTTAGCCCAAAACTTGGATTTCTCCTCCCCCTTTTCTTTTGGAGTTTATTCTTAGGGGCTTCCTTAATGGGCTGTTTTATGGGTTTCCTAAGATGACTTCTAGCCCTTTTTGGTTGGGTTTATTGATTTGGGGTTCTCTCTTATAAAGTAAGAGATATCTTTTGGTGACTTATAGGGGGTCTCTCACTTAGTATCCGATAATGGGAACTTCTTGGAATCATTGGATAAGAAATATCCATATATGTTGTGAAATTTCTAGGCCGACATTTATGTCAAATCCTTATAAGGATAGGATATGGTTAAGATATAATTTGGGGCCAAATGGAAGAGATTGGTTGCATACTCTTTAAGAGTAAGGGGTCTCATATCCTTAGATAGAAATGTTTAGTCTAAGGAACAATTGATAACTCAATAGGAGTAAGGGTTACCGAGACTTATTCGAACCATAGGTGACATTGAGAACGATTTGGGATCGTACTATCGACTAGAATAAGCGGTAGCATAAATTCTAGTAGGATTAGTTTACACGTAATTATGGGGATATGACCACTGAGATTCCAATACTTGAAATGAGGTTGGAATAAATTGAGGTTTTAGACTATTAAGTCATGTGTGTGCCTATGGTTAAATAGTACTAAGGTAATTATGTACTTTTGGTTATGGATGAAATGTGTGGTGATGGATTCCTACACAAACTCTTGGGTGATAACCCAAATGTTGAATATATATGTATAGATATATACATATGGTTTTGGGAGACTATTCATCATAGGAAAAATGATTGAATATGTTTCAAGTGAGGGATTGTATACACATATCGAGGTACATTTAATGGAAATTGTGGTGACGGCTTGTATATTGAGGATTATGTATACTTATAGCCGGGTTTATATATCTTATACATATGAACGAGAATTAGTTTGTATATATATTGATATAGCTATGTGTGAATATATGTACATATATCTATGTATGAATGTGAATATATGGATATATTTATGTTGTGGACATACATGGTATGGGTATTTAAACCGTATATGATGGTTTATTATATTGGATCATATGATGGGATCATATGGATGTATGTATATTGCGTATGTGAGCGATATGTATACTTATGTGGTTAAGCATACCCCGCTCATGCTATCATTGGGAAGTTTCCGCGCAGAGGGTGAGCATCCTAGCATATAGAGCAGGGTGTGGATATTCCCCAGGTCATAGTTGTCCCTTGTGTTATTATACGATATAGATATATATTTTGGGGTGAGAAGTGGTGGGTATGTTTCGTCTCATTGCCGGTTGGAACTATGACCGCTTCCCGGGACGTCGTGTGTGTGAGTTATCACGAGGTGGGTGTCGTTGATCCCCACCAGGTGGTCCCCAGTTGTTACGTGAGACGGACTCTGGGAAGATGATAGCATTGATGCAGTTTTAACGGCGCTATATATAGCCGGGTATTATATGTGCATGGCCATTGTACATCATATATGGTATGTACACTTGGTCATGGGTATGGATGATGGTATGTATATATATATGGTGAGAATAAAACACCTATATATATATTTATATATCCTAGATGAAAGGATATGGTACTTCTATGGGGTACATCTTGAATGATAATGGTGCACCGGATTAATTGGGGGTTGATGTATCGCATTTAAGGAATACTTCGGTTACATCATCCCAAGGATAGTATTGGAGATTTTTAGTTGTTTTCATTTTGTAGTTTAAAAGTTTAGCAGTAATGGTAGTATTAAATTGTATGTTAAGGATTATGGATCTCTAGGATCGACATTGCCCAGGAGTAGTGTAACGAGGTGGTTCCTTGTTTGGATTTCACTTTGCGAGACACCTCACGCACGAAATGCAGTGCCATGTCGAGATTTGAGAGAAGTAATTGAGAGTGCAGCTACAGCGGAAATATTGCGACTTGTCAAATAAAAACCAATTTTAATTAAACCCAAATTTTAGTTAAACCCTAAGACATGCATCTATATGATTTATCAAATAAAATATAGCATGCAGGATAAAACAAATTGAAGACGCGAATAGGCTAGGCCTATGATAAGTTAGGTTGTCCTAATAACATTGGGGGTAATTTAACTAAAACTTGAGGACGCGAATAGGTGCGTGCCTTTAGATGAGAGGTGAGTTGAGGTTTCACGAGAGTGCGGTCTCACTTTAATTATGAAATAAGTGCACCGATAATTATTATGCACGGTTAACACACTTGCTAAATATTTTTCACATTCGGGGCTCTGACCCGTTTACTTTTCTCTCCTCCTTGTATATATATAGATTACCACAGGTATCCTACCACATGGATGCCGGATGACTTTCTATCCAGAGTCTTGGGATCCGTGACAGGTGCGGACTGTTATGGGATGTTTCGTGTAGCCGCTTCCTACTTCTTTAAAATTCTAGGTAGGATTCAAGTTCTATGTCGGGTTTGTACCCAAGGGATATTTATATACATGTTCATATTTATTCCATTTCAGCTATTGTATTGGCTGTGACCCGACAGCTTATTCGAGTCTACTTGTGTAGTACATCCTGTTGTAGTTATTTATTTCATTTTATTTCTAGCATTTTATTTACCATAGTTCTTGTGTGCATCTTACTTTCTTCATTAGTAGTGTTGTTGGTTGGTTGTTGCACATTATATTTAAATTTTCATATCCCGCTTATGTGATTTCGGGTAGTTAGTCCTATATTGTATAGTACCGACAGTTGATGTTGAGGCTGGACCATCTGAAACTCCTGATTTAATATAGTATAGAGCTGGCCACCCGTTATTATTTTAGGCGGGTTGTGACATTGGTCATCCTAAGTGTCCATCCAAAAACGGTGCAAACAAAATACAAAAATCTTTTTGGATTTTCTCAAAATTAATTTGAAAACGTGAGTAGACAAATTGTATCAGAAAGTAAATCTTCGAAAAATCAGGATCACGCGATAAATTAGTGTAACCCGCTCTGATACCAATTTGAAAAGACAAGACTGTGTGATACTTGATTAAATTAACTCGCAAATTTCCAAGTAACCCTTATTTAATTAGAGTCCCTAAACATGCATCTACGGTGCGTGTGTCAACCCATAAATAAATAAAGCATGTGACACAAAAATATGCTAAGACACAGATTTCTAGAAAAAAAACCCTTTTGGGTAAAACCTTTATTTCTAGAACTTTGAATAATTTACAAGACCATTGACTTACATACAGCCTGATAATCGCTCACAAGTGTAACACGCAGTGTCTTCGGTAAACCTTCAAAGCAACGGCTAGAAACAGTGTCGGCTGAAATCTCCCGCAGGAACTCCAGGTGGTCAGCAATGAAGAAGAGAGACATCTTCTCCACAAGGGTTGAACAATAACAAAATTGTGTTCTAGGGTTCCAAAAGATTCACAAAAGTAATTGGGATTTTTGTTTGTTAATCAAAAAGATGTTTGGCACATCAAAAAACGAAGTCTTGTTGTGTTTTATCTCTTAGAAACATTTTCTCAAAGACTTAAAGAAATACACCATCGGAATAATTATATATATAAGAAATATAATATGGTGGATAAAAAGTTCACGGAACTGTTCGAACTTATCCCAGGCAGATCGGTCCGGTCCTGAGGCGGATCGGTCAGACCTCGGATCAGTTCTTTTAAAATATGGCTTTATCGGTTTGCTACTAGTCCGGGGTTTACTGGATCTGCAGTAAGGCGGATCGGTTCGGTTGAGGGGCGGACCGGTCCGGGGGAGGATCGGTTCGTTAAAAGGGGAGGACCGGTCTGGCTTCCCAAAAAAATAAAAAACCTTTTTAAAGCCTCATTTTGCTTGAAACAACTTACTTCTTATTTTTATAAAAAAAACATTTTATAAAAATTTCCCAATGCTAAATATGAACTTTAAGGAACGTAAAAACAAAATTTTACCAAGTTCATTCTCGTAGAGGCTATGATGTTGAAGACGCTTTGATATTCCCATCCGTTGATGTAGATGCGATCTTGAGTTTCTTCAACGGTGTAATGGCGTACGACGTACAACTTGATAATGGACAAAAATGTCTTACAAATCTCCCCCTATGTCTATGTCGGTACATACATAAAAAATCCGAATTATCATCTTATGACCTATACAAATCTACCCTCCCATGAACCCTAAAGATGGAAAGATACAAATGTATAAATCTTCATCGTTTGTTCTTCAATCTTCAATAATCATCAAATCTCAAAGCTTTTCTCATCAGGGTGTGCAACATATTGATCTTCATACCTACACTCATGAGACAAAGAAAATACCACGTGACATATCGAGTTTGAAATGAAATAAACATGGATACCAATATATGATAAAAACATAAGATATATCTCAAAAACTCACCCAAAATTCAAACTCTCCCATAATATGATAATTCTTTCTCCCCCTTTTTATGATGTCCCCAAATAGACAAATGATAAGAATGAATCAAATAAGTACAATCAGGGTGTCACGGTACACAAAACAGGTCATCAAACAATATGGTAAACGTGCTCTTGCAAGGAGATGCTCAAACAAATCTTCACAAACTATTTTTGAATTTTTTTAAATTTTTCGTACAAAAATAAGATACCAATTTGAACAAATATGATACAAAAATAACACCATGGATTTAGACTCAAACAACCAAGTCATGGAAATGGAATGAATGGGTGTGAATACATTCGATAGGTAAATCAACTCAATCAATCATATGTGCACGATGCATACGTGTACCCCTAACGAATGAACATCAAAAGTATCCTTAGGTGAACAGATTGTTGAATTTAAATGACACCGTCTTATACAAATCAACAAATCAAAGTCAAAATGATTTTCACACCAATAACGTCCAAAACTATTTAGCGCCTTTTCGAGAACTTTTCAAAGGACGTGCAAACCCATTGATACATCCATCCAAAACTCCCTCATATATAATAATAATAATGCAATTTTTATATCTAAAGAGGTAGTAAATTCTCAACTTAGAGAAAACCTATTAGCCCAAATTTTTGGCATATTTCATCTTTTTATTGCCTTAATTTTTTTTGTGGGCTCTTTTCAAACAGTGGCTTTCACGACATGATTATTATTCACTCGCAGCCCTTTTCCGTGTTCACTCATCATTTTTTCAAACTAAACAATTAATTCCTCACGGGCAATGGTTTTTACATGCACTACTTTTATTACTCTCGTATTATTGCACTTGGTTCGTTTTAAGGACAGGATTGAGATGAAAATAACCAACCAACATGTGATAACTCAAGAACAATAATCAAACAAATCCGTGCATGTGTCCAATAAAGGAAACTATGAGTCAAACATGTAGGAAGCAACACTTAATTACATCTTAATGACTCCAAACATTATAAAGCACAAGGATGAATTGACCTATTATCTCAAAACACTATTAAATAGTCACATGAAAATAATGGAATGATGTTGTGACTTGGTCATCCTAAGTGTCCATCCAAAAACGGTCCAAACAAAATACAAAAATCTTTTTGAATTTTCTCAAAATTAATTTGAAAACGTGAGTAGACAAATTGTATCAGAAAGTAAATCCTCGAAAAATCACGATCACGCGATAAATTAGTGTAACCCGCTCTGATACCAATTTGAAAAGACAAGACTGTGTGATACTTGATTAAATTAACTCGCAAATTTCGAAGTAACCCTTATTTAATTAGAGTCCCTAAACATGCATCTACGGTGCGTGTGTCAACCCATAAATAAATAAAGCATGTGACACAAAAATATGTTGAGACACAGATTTCAGGAAAAAACCCATTTGGGTAAAACCTTTATTTCTAGAACTTTGAATAATTTTCAAGACCATTGACTTACATACAACCTGATAATCGTTCACAAGTGTAACACACGGTGTCTTCGATAAACCTTCAAAGCAACGGCTAGAAACAGTGTCGGCTGGAATCTCCCGCAGGAACTCCAGATGGTCAGCAATGAAGAAGAGAGACGGCTTCTCCACAAGGGTTGAACATAACAAAATTGTGTTCTAGGGTTCCAAAAGATTCACAAAAGTAATTGGGATTTTTGTGTGTGAATCAAAAAGATGTTTGGCACATCAAAAAACGAAGTCTTGTTGTGTTTTATCTCTTAGAAACGTTTTCTCAAAGACTTAAAGAAATACACCATCGGAATAATTATATATATAAGAAATCTATGATGGTGGATAAAAAGCTCACGGAACTGTTCGAACTTATCCCAGGCGGACCGGTCCGGGTCTAAGGCGGATCGGTCCGACCTCGGATCGGTTCTTTTAAAATATGGCTTTATCGGTTCGCTACCAGTCCGGGGTTTACTGGATCTGCAGCAAGGCGGATCGGTCCGGTTGAGGGGCGGACCGATCCGGGGGCAGATCGGTTCGTTTAAAAGGGGCAGACCGGTCCGGCTTCCCAGAAAAATAAAAAAACTTTTAAAAGCCTCATTTTGCTTGAAACAACTTACTTCTTATTTTTAAAATGTAACAACCCGCCCTTTTGGAGACGATTAAATTCCATAAATAAATATAAATTGGCAATTTGGAGAATTTCCTAAAATAGTAATTTTGGGAATTTTCGAGGATTAAATGATTTTTGAAGGATGTTGTGATTATTTTTGGGACTATATAGGTCGAAATATTTTAATTATATGTCGCCGTTGAGTAAAGCGACACGAGGTAAGATTTTTAATTGGAAAACCCACATTTATTTATTTTGGGTTGGAATAGTGATTTGCGGTCAAGTACCTCGGATGGAAATTCTGACTACACCATGAGTCTCGGAATGTCCGAGATAGTCGAAAAAGAGTGTCCAATTTTCGAAAATGAGTTTCGGGTAATTTTAGAGGTAAAAGTAACTCGTAATTGGCTAAACGAGTCGTTTTGGGGTTTTAAGGGGCATAACCCTTTTTCTTTCTTTATAAAGAGAGGGAGAGGGAGAAAAAAGAGAAAGGAAAGAAAGAAAAGAGAGAGAAGAGAGAGAGGAAGGAGAAAGAGGAGGTGAAAATGGAGATTCGGGCCAAACTCCGCCAGATTCGACTCGGGGTCGTCGGATTTTATCCACGAGGCAAGTGTTTACTTGCTTTGTTTATCATTTTGCATAAATATCGCATACCGTAGTTTGGTATAAACAAACCCTAAAGGTTTTGGGCTGGATTATCGTGGATAAAACTAGGGGTGTTCACGGGTCGGTCGGTTCGGTTTTGACTAGATTTTTTGGGCCAAACCGACCATGTCGGTTTTTGGAGGAGGAGAACCGAACCGAACCGAAAATAATGAAAAAACGAACCGAACCGAAACGAATCGGGTCGGTTTTTTACAGGGTCGGTTCGGTTTGCCCGTCGGTTTTTTCCTTTATTTTAATAAAAAATATTTTTTTTTAATACCTAATATAAATATAAAATTAAAAAATATAATATAGTATGTCAACACTAATATAAATATAATATAAAATTAAAAATTAAATAGTATAAAGTATAAAAATTAATTCGGTTCGGTTCGGTTCGGTTCAAAATCGGTTTTTTTATGCCAAAATCGAAAACCGAACCGACCCTGTCGGTTTTATAACTGATTAAACCAAACCGAACCGACCCTAAAAAAAACCCAGCCCGAAAATTTTCTGTTCGGCTCGGTTTGGTCGGTTTTTTTGCACACCCCTAGATAAAACGGGTTTTTGAAAGTTAAAACAATTAAACCCCAATAATATTTCAATTTGTGGAACTTAGGTTTGAACCTAAATTAATTGGTGGTTTTGGGTTCTAGGATGTTTAGAACCCTTAATATATGTGTATTTGTAGTTAGTTGAGGTTGTAGGACGTTGGGTGAGGCGACAAAAGCTTGGGAGAAGCTTTAATGGCCGAAACCTTCTTGAAGAAGGTGATGAATAGTAACCCCGTAACCTTGTGGGGCCATTTTGGCCAGGAAAAGAATTGATTTAGCTCTCGGGCAAAACACGAAAGTTGTAGATCTATTCGATACGATCACGTGGGTGCTAACCTCGTATTTTTCTGATTTGTTTACGATTTGATATGGTTTTTACAAGATGGAAGCTTCGGGTTGAAATCGTCAACCCGGAAATCAAATCGGAAACTGGAAAAATAAAGGCTAGGATTAGTCGTGTAAATGTTTGGGATAATTTTGGGGTAGTTTAGAAACCCCGATAATGAATTTGGGTTGTTGGAAAATGGATTTGAGGAAATTAGCTTGGGAGACCTGGTGTGACCGGTCGACCGCGCCCCTAAGGCCGGTCGACCGCGTCAAGAAGAAATGGCCACCTGCTTTGTTTCGTAGGCTTATTAGCAACCCGCGGTCGACCGGGGGTCCAGGGCCGATCGACCGGTGCCCTGTTTTCAGCCCAAGATTTTGGAGATTGGGATTATTTCTCCTTCTTTGATTCTAAGGTTTAAGGGCCCTCTAAATTAGAGTATTATAGAGGGTTATGTCCTAAAGGACTTGAGAAATTGGGAATATATATATGTGTTTATTCACTTAGAGTGAATTAGTATAATTGGAGATATCCAAATGAATCCGTAGATGGGATTTTGGTATATATATATTACTTGTTAAAGTAAGAAAATATTTTGGGATGAGTATCATGCGTATATGAATGCATGATTAGGATTCTTGAGAGAATCTTTGGGATTAAGGGTCATCGATAGATGGTTTGGAAAATATGGCCATTTTTATATATTCAGGTAGGAATATATGGTATATATATACTATGTGATTAAAGTATATATATGAATTAAGATAAATGACTTTTGAAAATGTAAATATAAATGTTTTCAAAAAGGAAAGATAAATGATTTTCTTAATTAATAAAAATGAGGATACACAACTCTCTAAATCGCTATCATAAGGGAAGTTTGCGTACGTATGGTGAAGCCCCCTGGCTAATGAATGCAGGGTGGATATAGTCCTATAGGCCATATGAGCGTTTGTTGTATTTTTTCTGCGATGGTTAGGATATTCTGGGTGTGGTCTTGACTATCTCGCAGGCATATGGCCACTTCCCGACGTCTTGCTATGTAGGATTTCACGTTGTCTTATGACAGGCCCTGGAAGATGATAGCCCTTTAGGGGCGCGCACAGTGGAGAAACCCGGACGGGCGGTCTTAGAACGCGTTATGTCAAAGCAATTCATGATAATGGATTGGCTTTAATTACATTTCCTGGATATAGGAAGGGAAATGGGTTATATGGATTGGCTTCGGTAACACTTCCCGGATGGAAGAAGGGATGTGGAAGCATATGATATGATCAAAGCATTTTTATGATAATGAAAATGGCTTTGAATAAATTTCCTGAATATAAAATGGGAAATGGGATATTTTGAAATGGAAAAGCATTTTTATGATAATAAAACTGGCTTTTAAAAAGTTATATGATATGTTAAAGCAATTCATGATAATGAATTGGCTTTTAAATACATTTCCTGAATATGAGAAGGGAAATGGAAGGTTTTGAGATAAAAATGATAAGTATTGATAAATACTTTGTATATGGATTCTCATTCCGGGAGATAGATCCGGATGGTTATGGTAAAATATGTATATGTATATATGGATAAATTGAGTGTCGAGGGTCTAATGGATCCCGACGATCGACCTTGTCGCATAGTAGTGTATCGGGGGGGTTCCTTGTTTGGATTTCTCTTTGCGAGACACCCCACGCACGAATATGGAATTGTGTTGAGACTGGGGAGAAGTTTAATCCCTAGTGCTCTAATATTATAAATTCTTATGGTATATATATATTTATATATATATCTTTTTGTATTGAGGGACTGGCGGATCTCGACGATCGACCGTGCCGCGTAGTAGTGTATCGGGGGGGTTCCTTGTTTGGATTTCGCTTTGCGAGACACCCCACGCACGAACATGGCATAGTGTTGAGACTGGGGTGAAGTTTAGCCCTTAGTACATTGCTTGGACTATCTAGAGTTGATAGTGGGTTGGGTGATAAACTAGTTTAACAGGGTAGATTGACTAGGATGTTTAGAGGGATGCGTTAGGAGTGCACTATTAGTGGAAAGGTGAGGGGTATCTCATGGGAGTGCGATACCAAATTTAAATATGTTAATGCACTTGCTAAATATTTTCAAAACTCGGGCTCTGGCCCGTTTATCTACTTTTCCTTTCTTGCTATATATATATATATATTATATAGGTGTCCAGACACAAGGACGCCTGGATGGCACTTCTTCGAGTCAGACGTCAGTTGCAGCAGCTGTGGATGCGTGCAGGACTTTCAGTAGACGCTTCCCTTCTTGTACTCAAGATAGGAGGTACTGTATACACATTCAGGCCAATGGTCCAACTGCATTTATTTATTCTTTTAGAGCATTCGTTATGATTGTATATTTTGACTGAGTTTTCGGTTATCTTATTTCATTTCAGTTTCATTTCCGTAAAACTGTGTGGATGTTTAATTTACAATTGTTAAAAAGAGTAGTAAAGTTAAAATTTTGACACTGGCCTAATAGGTTATTAGTAATTAAATGGATTTTTCGACAGTGATGCTAAGAATGATCCATATGAGACTCCTGTTATAATTTAATATAGGACTGATCGCCCGGTATTTTATTAGGCGGGGTGTCACAGATGGTATCAGAGCATCAGGTTCTAGTGTCCTTAGGAATCTGTGCGGACGTACTACGCTTTCAGCGTTGCTCTCATTTGTTATAGAGCCTCAGGACTAGGATTTTTGATTTCTCTTGTGAGATTTCGTTCTCCTGCCATATTATGAGATTATAGAAATCTTTTGCGCGCTCGTTTGGGATTCGTGTGCGGAGCTTGGATGGTAGCAGGAGGTGAGGCTTAGCTGGGACAGCTGGTAGAAGTTGGGGACGAGGGCCTTAGGAGAGGTCACTCCCCTTGTGACAATTGCTAAGGAGTTTAGTGGCGACTACTGAAGAATAAGTAGTCATGAGTATTGCAGTACCACTATTGTAGAGAATGGCATTAAGATTGAATTTTCAGTAAAGTTGAGGGTTCGAAAGGGATCTTACGGATAGTTTTAACCGTGAGTCCCCATGATTCAGCATTAATGAAAAGAATGTTGTTTTGGATTATTCATATAAGGGTCGGCTAGAGGCCGACAGTTGATAAAGGCGAAGATGTTGTTGTGAGTTTTACCTCAATCGAGGAGGTATATTTGGTATGATTAGATAAAGTCGCGGTATTCGTTAGCCCTAGACTCGTGTGTGTAATTTGAGTTTTGGCGGTATCGATAACATTATAATGTATGCCTATGTGTTTTCCGCGATAGCGGAATTTTATTTTCCTTCATTCGCCATAAAGGCGGGTGTTGATATATTGTATACATACATATCTGGTTAGTGATGCTCATTTTATATGTCTATACGAGCATGGTGGTATGATGAGTATAATACATTACGGTGTATTTTCGGAGCGATAGCAGGCTAATAATGGCAAGTCTATTGTGTCCATGGTTCCTGGAGGGAACGGGTTGTAGTTGCGGTGTCTCACCTAGATATAGGTTGAGTTCACCTTAATTGTTATGGGTTAATGGAACTTCAATGAGTAGAAGTTTCCTTATCGTGATTTGGGTATATAGAGATCTTACATATATGATTTAAGGCCGCAGGATTATTGTTGAGCGGAAGATAAAGCTCATTACTATTTGCGCAAGGACTTAAAAATGAGTGCGAGCGCAAGGTGGTATGACTCTTAGTTAGAGATAGGAGTTCAGACCACCTTTTCGTTCGATTAGGGGATAGGGATATCCCGGTTGCATGTTGAAATAACGGAACTCCATAACCAACGAAGTCAAGGGTTAATGTGTGGAGGGGTTCCTTGTTTGGATTTCGCTTTGCAAGACACTCCACACATGACTCTTAACGGCGTCGGGAGTGGGGAGCTGTTATAGGATGCAAGGATGTGGGTTAGTCTTATAGTGTGGATGAACCACTATAGACTATGAGCCCTGTGATGATGGTATGTTTATGTAAATATTGTGCTATGGAAAAGCACTAAAGTGGTCCTCTCACCACAAGTAGTTGGGTGGAGTAGGACTTAGAGAAATTAATTTGAGGATAACAGTTAGGCCTTAATGAAAAGGCAAATTTTGAGGAAATATGATTTGGGTGTGATGTTCGTAGTGCTTTACAGAAAGTTGGCACTTCGGTTAGTTAGGTTTCCTTTCGTATGGGCGGAAGGATAGAATAATAGAGATGCGTTCATAGGTTAGCGTAGGTAGGATTTAGGACGTCCCGCTGGTGTGCCTTAGGTCGCTATATCTCGATGACCGACAACGCGAGGGAGTAGTGTAACGAGAGGGCTCCTTGTTTGGATTTTGCTTTGGCGAGACGTCCCACGCATGAAACCAAGCAAATGTCGGGAGTTGAGAGAGGCCTTGGGCACTAGGGATATATATAGGATTACACTAGTTTCGTATAGGTAGGGTAACGCTTAGACCGTAGTATTATGTAGGAGGTAAGTTTGTTAATGCTAGTGGCGCCGAGATTAGGAGAATTGATTTCGCGGGTTGGGAGGACCCATAGGTGAGTATTTCACCGAGGAAAGGAGATCCTTATTGGGAGAGAGTGTTACGTGTCATACGTTCACTACGGATGTGCAGATGTGCACAAGTTGGAAAGGTGTATGGGCACCTTGGTAAGATGGTTTTATATACCGCCTGAAATAGAAGGGGCGTAGTATATAAGGTTGAAATTCAAGCCGATAGGCATTGTAAATGATGGGTATTATGTGACGTATAAGAGTCACTTTACGATCGTGATAATCGTGTAGCATATGGTTGAGAACCGTTGGGTTAGTATCGTTTCCCTTGAGGTATTAGGATTTGGAGTGATCCTAGTTAGATGGTGTAGGTTGTATCTGAATTTCGAGGACGAAATTCCGTTGTAAGGGGGGGAGTATGTAACAACCCGCCCTTTGGGAGACGATTAAATTCCATAAATAAATATAAATTGGCAATTTGGAGAATTTCCTAAAATAGTAATTTTGGGGATTTTCGAGGATTAAATGATTTTCGAAGGATGTTTTGATTATTTTTGGGACTATATAGGTCGAAATATTTTAATTATATGTCGTCGTTGAGTAAAACGACACGAGGTAAGATTTTTAATTGGAAAATCCGCATTTATTTATTTTGGGTTGGAATAGTGATTTGCGGTCAAGTACCTCAGATGAAAATTTCGACTGCACCATGAGTCTCGGAATGTCCGAGATAGTCGAAAAAGAGTGTCCGATTGTCGAAAATGAGTTTCGGGTAATTTTAGAGGTAAAAGTAACTCATAATTAGGTAAACAAGTCGTTTTTGGGTTTTAAGGGGCATAACCCTTTTTCTTTCTTTATAAAGAGAGGGAGAGGGAGAAAAAATAGAAAGGAAAGAAAGAAAAGAGAGAGAAGAGAGAGAGGAAGGATAAAGAGGAGGTGAAAATGGAGATTCGGGCCGAATTCCGCCGGATTCGACTCGGGGTCGTCGGATTTTATCCACGAGGCAAGTGTTTACTTGCTTTATTTATCTTTTTGCATAAATATATCATACCGTAGTTTGGTATAAACAAACCCTAAAGGTTTTGGGATGGATTATCGTGGATAAAACGGGTTTTTGGAAGTTAAAACAATTAAACCCCAATAATATTTCAATTTGTGGAACTTAGGTTTTAACCTAAATAAATTGGTAGTTTTGGGTTCTAGGATGTTTAGAACCCTTAATACATGTGTATTTGTAGTTGGTTGAGGTTGTAGGACGTTGGGTGAGGCGACAAAAGATTGGGAGAAGCTTTAATGGCCGAAACCTTCTTGAAGAAGGTGATGAATAGTAACCCCGTAACCTTGTGGGGCCATTTTGGCCAGGAAAAGAATTGATTTAGCTCTCGGACAAAACATGAAAGTTGTATATATTTTCGATACGATCACGTGGGAACTGACCGCGTATTTTTCTGATTTTTCTACGATTTGATATGATTTTTACAAGATGGAAGCTCCGGGTTGAAATCATCAACCCGAAAATCAAATCGGGAATTGGAAAAATAAAGGCTAGGATTAGTTGTGTAAATGTTTGGGATAATTTTGGGGTAGTTTAGAAACCCCGATAATGAATTTGGGTTGTTGGAAAATGGATTTGAGGAAATTAGCTTGGGAGACCTGGTGTGACCGGTCGACCGCGCCTCTAAGGCCGGTCGACCGCATCAAGAAGAAATGGCCTACTGCTTTGTTTCGTAGGCTTATTTGCAACCCGCGGTCGACCGGGGGTCCAGGACCGGTCGACCGGTGCCCTGTTTTCAGCCCACGAGTTTGGAGATTAGGATTATTTCTCCTTCTTTGATTCTAAGGTTTAAGGGCCCTCTAAATTAGAGTATTATAGAGGACTATGTCCTAAAGGACTTGAGGAATTGGGAATATATATATATGTGTTTATTCACTTAGAGTGAATTAGTATAATTGGAGATATCCAAATGAATCCGTAGATGGGATTTTGGTATATATATATTACTTGTTAAAGTAAGAAAATATTTTGGGATGAGTATCATGCGTATATGAATGCATGATTAGGATTCTTGAGAGAATCATTGGGATTAAGGGTCATCGATAGATGGTTTGGATAATATGGCCATTTTTATATATTCAGGTAGGAATATATGGTATATATATACTATGTGATTAAAGTATATATATGAATTAAGATAAATGACTTTTGAAAATGTAAATATAAATGTTTTCAAAAAGGAAAGATAAATGATTTTCTTAATTAATAAAAGTGATGATACACACCTCTTTAAATCGCTATCATAAGGGAAGTTTGCGTGCGTATGGTGAAGCCCGTGGCTAATGAATGCAGGGTGGATATAGTCCTATAGGCCATATGAGCATTTGTTGTATTTTTTCTGCGATGGTTAGGAGATTTCGGGTGTGGTCTTGACTATCCCGCAGGCATATGGCCGCTTCCCGACGTCTTGCGATGTAGGATCCCAGGTTGTCTTATGATAGGCCCTGGAAGATGATAGCCATTTAGGGGCGCGCACAGTGGGGAAATCCGGACGGGCGGTCTTAGAACGCGTTATGTTAAAGCAATTCATGATAATGGATTGGCTTTAATTATATATCCTGGATATAGGAAGGGAAATGGGTTATATGGATTGGCTTCGGTAACACTTCCCGGATGGAAGAAGGGATGTGGAAGCATATGATATGATCAAAGCATTTTTATGATAATGAAAATGGCTTTGAATACATTTCCTGAATATAAAAAGGGAAATGGGATATTTTGAAATGGAAAAGCATTTTTATGATAATAAAACTGGCTTTTAAAAAGTTATATGATATGTTAAAGAAATTCATGATAATGAATTGGCTTTTAAATACATTTCCTGGATATGAGAAGGGAAATGGAAGGTTTTGAGATAAAAATGATAAGTATTGATAAATACTTTGTATATGGATTCTCATTCCGGGAGATAGATCCGGATGGTTATGGTAATATATGTATATGAATATATGGATAAATTGAGTGCCGAGGGTCTAATGGATCCCGACGATCGACCTTGTCGCATAGTAGTGTATCGGGGGGGTTCCTTGTTTGGATTTCTCTTTGCGAGACACCCCACGCACGAATATGGAATTGTGTTGAGACTGGGGAGAAGTTTAATCCTTAGTTCTCTAATATTATAAATGCTTATGGTATATGTATATTTATATATATCTTTCTGTATTGAGGGACTGACGGATCTCGACGATCGACCGTTCCGCGTAGTAGTGTATCGGGGGGTTCCTTGTTTGGATTTCTATTTGCGAGACACCCCACGCACGAACATGGCATAGTGTTGAGACTGGGGTGAAGTTTAGCCCTTAGTACATTGCTTGGACTATCTAGGGTTGATAGTGGGTTGGGTGATAGACTAGTTTAGCAGGGTAGCTTGACTAGGATGTTTAGAGGGATGCGTTAGGAGTGCACTATTAGTGGAGAGGTGAGGGGTATCTCATGGGAGTGCGATACCAAATTTAAATATGAGATAAAACCTTTTCAAAATAATAAGGCATATATGCACTTGCTAAATATTTTCAAAACTCGGGCTCTGACCCGTTTATCTACTTTTCCTTTCTTGCTATATATATATATATATATATATATATATATATATATATATATATATAGGGTTCCAGACACAGGGACGCCTGGATGGCACTTCTTTCGTGTCAGACGTCAGCTGCAGCAGCTGTGGATGCGTGCAGGAGTTTCAGTAGACGTTTCCCTTCTTGTACTCAAGATAGGAGGTATTGTATACACATTCAGGCCAATGGTCCAACTGCATTTATTTATTCTTTTAGAGCATTCGTTATGATTGTATATTTTGACCGAGTGTTCGGTTATCTTATTTCATTTCAGTTTCATTTCCGCAAAACTGTGTGGATGTTTTATTTACAATTGTTACAAAGAGTAGTAAAGTTAAAATTTTGACACCGGCCTAATAGGTTATTAGTAATTAAATGGATTTTTCGACAGTGATGCTAAGAATGATCCATATGAGACTCCTGTTATAATTTAATATAGGACTGATCGCCCGGTATTTTATTAGGCGGGGTGTCACATATAATTAACATTTTATAAAAATTTCCCAATACTAAATATGAACTTTAAGGAACGTAAAAACAAAATTTTACCAAGTTCATTCTCGTAGAGGCTATGATGTTGAAGACCCTTTGATATTCGGATCCGTTGATGTAGATGCGATCTTGAGTTTCTTCAATGGTGTAATGGCGTACGACATACAAATTGATAATGGACCAAAATGTCCTTACAGAAACCCTTGGGTGCATAGGTTAGATTTTCGAGTTTTTATGGTTTTGGGTGTAGGTTCTCATGTAGAATTTTATAGGGGTTATAAAAATTAGATGACTTTTAAAAGAGAATGACCATGACATATTGAATATTGTAGCATATTAATTAATTTAACATTGTTGAACGTAAATAATTATGTTGAAAACGACGACGGTGTTATTCATTGAATTAAATTGAATTGGGACTTTTATGATTGAGTTCTATGTCATTCTTACGAATTGTGTATCTTGTGATTTATTTTATTCACGTTTGTCATCACGAGGACGAGGGGATTTTGGTTAGTATAATGCTCAACCCTATTTTTATGATGCTTACTAGGTATGGGACTAGTGGGTAGGCCTTGGTTATTATTTATTCTTACTAGGTATGGGACTAGTTAGTGTAAATTCATGGGCATTTTATATTTCGGGGTGGGGAAGATTTTTACGTCATATCGTCTTTTCGTTAGCCTAGGCATGAGACTAGGATGTGTTTTTTATTGGTGATTCATCCTATATGTAGGATAGGACGTGTGTGTACTTGGAGAACCTTAGGTATGGGATAAAGGGGTATTTTGAGGTTTTCACATCGATTAAAAGTGTGAGGTAATTTGTTAATTATGAAATTGAAAAAATGAGAATTAATGCGTAAGATTAAAACGAGTATTAAAATTTGTGGCGACATAATGTAGGGGGTGAGAGTTTAAATGGGTTGGCTAACAATTTATGTCATGTCATGTGTGGAACCTTATCAAATTGCGAGGTATCAACAGTTTAAATGGATTCGTTTTGCGTTTTGGCAAGGGAAAGTATTAAACTTTGGTGGAAATTCCACCCAGGGCGGGAGGACCGCCATAATAAAAAGTGAGAATAATGATAATTTGGGTTAATTTAATAATATTACCACTTTGGGACTGTGGGATAATTAAAATAATATTGGTGTCATTTTTATGAAAATCTTTGGGGGTTGTTAGTAATTTATCTTTCTTCCGTTTAATTATATCTCGTTTAATTAAAATACTCTATTGTGATATTTATTGCGTATAATGCTATTTTCTGGGTTCACGGACCTTATTTGAGGGGAGTAGTGTGTATTCATGCTCGGGGCTTTGACTTCGTGCATTGACTAACATTTTCAGGTATTAGTGCTAGAGTAGATGCATAGGATTTATCGAATATTACTTGGAGGTGCAGCTGGAGTTGCTTTTATTTACTTTTTTATTTAGTTTAGACTTTTCTTTCCGTAGTCTTCCATTTCGAAACTTCTTTTGGATTTTATTGGGCCATTCGGTTCCAAATTTGTTTATGGTTTCAGATGGGTTATTTTAATTCGGAGTTATTTAAACTATTTATTTAGAGATTCATTATTTGGAAATTAGCATGGTGATGGATTTTTATCCCATGGTTGGTAATCATTTATTGGGATTGATTTAATTGTTACCTTCTGGAAATCTCATTTGAACATCATGTTCGTTCGAACTACACTTCGAACGACATTCCAGTGGCCTTTTGGGGAACTCGTTGGCAAACTTGTTCGAACGATATTATTGTTCGAACGACAATTCGAACGAACTTCCAGAAAGTTGAAATTTCTATTTTTAGCCCAGAAACTTTATATACTTTATTTTAAAGTTTTAATAAAATCTTTCTGAAAATAAACAACAGTTTTAAATAAACTACACCCAATAAAAATGTTCCAAGCTCATATATATATATATTAAAATGCATTCATACCTTAGGAGTAAACGAAACATTGTTGATGACGTAGAAACGAGGCACAATAAACACGATATTTGATGAAGGTTTAATATCTTGACCGCTACGTCTTCAACTTTAGTATGTCATAGGCTTGAAGGATGATCAATAACTCTATACTATGACTCAAATATTTTTTTCCGGAATTGAGCCAAAAATACAAAGGACTCAATTGGAAATTTGTGTCCTTACAAATCTCCCCCTTTGGCTATTCCGGGACAAAAACTAACAAAAATCCTAAAGGGCCGTCAAGCTCTACTAGACTAACAAAAATATCCCACCCAAAATAAAAATACAATGCTTGACTCAAACAACCCAAGGATCAATATCTTTTCCCGATGATGAACGTTGCCATTAAGAAGAATTCCTGCACACTTAAGAAAACTATCAAATGCATAGGGAATATCTAAATATTAAATGCAATTAAAATAATTTCTCCCCTTAAATTAATTCTCCCATTTATCAACTATGATCAACTTAGAAAGACGTCTCCCCCTAAGATAAATCTCCCCCAAACTAAGATACGATTATAATAGGAATAGATACCATTTCTCCCCCTGTCATTCTCCCCCTTTTTGTTCAGGAATAGACAAAGGCTAAAGAATCAAAACATTAACTTATCTTCCCCAATTAAAGCAAATACACCCCTTAAACTAAGCAAGGGATAAATAGAAAGGGATAACAAGCTAAACATGCATTAGTGCATAAAGTGATGAGAACTTTAAAGCACATAGGAAAAAAAATCATAATTAATCCATACAAATGAATACCGACTATGATGCGAAAATAAATGATACCAAATTGACAAATAAGATTCTAAGCATGTGATATCAAATAAACTACGCAACAAACAAGGCACCCATTATGAATTGAAGCATAAATGGACAAGCTAAACATGGCAAAGACTTAAACAAAATATCATATATATTTATGCATAATAGATACAAGCTAAGCATAAGTACACACATATAGATATAAACACCAAAATGACACAAAACAAAATAACGTAAGATTTTCCACACTCTTATAGCATAAATGTGTCATATGGAAACGGAAGTGTTGGGGTGTGAACAAGATACCAATGAATTAATACCCAATCACTTAAATGTGTTCACGTAGTTCGCATTTGATTGCAAAACTTTATTAACTAGAATTTAGCCTTTATGTGACAGGATAAAGTGAACTAGTGAATAAACTAACACAATGCATACAAGCCTAGCATGTTGATGATTCTACAAACGAATAAAATCATGACATTGGAAGCGCAACTAGGATAAACGGACATTGTGCAAACCGTTGATATATCATCCAAACTCCCTCAATAAGCATATATATTATTCTTTTGAATGAATATATCAATTAAGCATAGGCCTTGGCAATTATTTCTCTTTTTAATGCCATATTTTCTTTTAGTCCTTTGGACCACGTATTTCTTTTAGGTCCAAACAAACGGTGGCTTACTATTCGCAAAGGATAATAAATCCTTTCGGAGCCCTTCCCTATGAACATTTTTTTTATCATTTTTTATTTCTCATAAATCTCACGTGCAACGGATTTTGACATGCACTAGTCCTCCTAGGTCACAAATATGTAGATGACAAGATTGGTAGGAGAACACCTCACAAAGCTCAAATATAACATGTGACGTTAAGGTTCAAAAAGCTCGTGCATGTGTGTAAAGGAATATAAAAGTGAATCCATTAAGCAAGTCAAACTTAAGCTACTCCATGTAAGCATGATAAAGAACATTTTAAGGATTAAAATTCTAACCAAAAGTTCTAGTCACATGGAAGCGAAATGAGGATTCAAACACAAACATATGCCACAAAATGTGTGTAAAACTAAAATACACACAAAATAAAATCTTTTGAGTTTTTGAAAATTTTAACCAAAAATAAATATATATACTCAAAAGACAAACAAAAATCATTTGAATTTTTTATTAAGCTTAAATTACCAAGAGATAAAAACCCAAATGATAAACAAAAATCTTTTTGTATTTTTCATTTAATGCAAATAAAAGAAATATAATCCAAAATATAAACAAGTCATGATTTCTAGCATTAAATATGAAATAAAGTAATGGCTAGAAAATGATTAAACATGCATACACCTAGCAATGATATATAATATGAAGCATAAAAAGCTAGTGTATGCAAACAAAACTGACACATTTAACCTTTAAATTTAGTAAGGGAGGTTTCATGTGAAAGCAAATGAGAATCAACTAATCTAATATGTAGCGCGTCTAAAAATGATTTCCGAACCCTTATAGATATATATTTAAAATGAAGGGATTTGAAAATTAATAAAATGCTAGACATAGACTTCCTAGGAATTCTTTTAAGATCAAAAGAAAATGACCTAAGGTGACCTTTCCTACCACAATGCAAGCATGTGAAAACACGAGGAATGATACCTACGATGTGACCTTTTCTAAAGTCCTTGGATAAAGTTGACCCTCTAAAACAAACAATGGTCTTAGCTTTAGCAACGGAAGCATTTGAACAAGATGTGCTAGAACCATTATCACAACTACTCGAGTCTTGTAAATCATTTTTCATTTTTAAAATTTCGGACTCAAGTAATAAATTAAACTCCTCAAATTTACGGGACTCCTTATTTAAATTTTCTATAACTCCTAGAAGGTTATCACGCTCTCCCTCAATGTGAGCAAATTTGTCCCTAAGAGTCTTTTCTCGACTATCACTCTCTTTCTTGGACTTATCTAAAATATTAAAATTATGATTTAAGTCCATGAGCTTTTCACAAAAAATATCTTTTTGAGTTAGGGAGATTTGCAAAAACTCAACTTTAGTTTTAAAACAAGAATTTTCATTTTAAAGAAATTTAATTCGTTTTGCAAATCTCAAATTCAATTCTCTTAATTTTTCATTACACTTATTAAGCTCATTAAATTTCTCTCAAATAGAAAAAACTTCATCATCATTAGAAATGTAAAAATTATCATTAAGGCGTCCCATCGAAAGATACAAAAAAAATTGAGAGTAAGTAAAAAAAATTGAACCACTTAAAAATACAAGGAGCACAAAAATTATAAAAGCCGAAAAACGGATCTTTGACGCAATAAATTAGCGGTCCGGCTCTGATACCAATTTGAAAGCGAGACCTTTTCTCAATCAATGCTCTTATACCAATTTGAAAAGGAGGAGGGCCCCAAATTTAAAACCTTCTTACTTCAAAAAGTAATAATTTCCTTTTAAAATGCGGAAGCGAAGATCATGATTCAATTAAACAACTAGTTTTAATTTCTTTTGCAAATTAAAATTAAACAAAGTGAAATAATATTAAATCCAAACAAATTTAAATTTCACTTAAACTAAATTAATCCAAGTCCTAGAAAATTTGCCTAAGTCATATTTCTCAATTTTACCAAATTAGGCCAAACAAATTTTACCAAATTAAATTAATGACTTGAATTAACTAAACATTACCCAATATTTAATTTAGCACCAAATTAGACAAGTAGTGATTAAAACCAAATTTTATCTTTTTACCTAAGCATGCTTTCTAGGTGAATTATGGAAAAGATAAAATAAACAATAAATCACTACGCCGCGATGTACGAGAAAAAACCCACAATGGGAAAAAAAACCTTCGACGACCCTAGACTCAAATCCACTAAGTATGGTTTTACAATTACAAGACAGATGACTTACTTCCTCGACTCGACCCCTTTTAAGCCTTGACGCGTCTTCTTGTAAACACCTCCGCCTAGAGAATAACCACGGAGCTCCACCGTGATCTCGAAATCCATCGATCTGACTTTATATGGTCACCATCACCCGAACAAGGATCCTTTCTCCAAGTGGATAAATCAACGCAAACTTCTTCTTATTTGTGGCATATAGAAGCAAACCCAAACAATCTCTTATTCAATATGTAGAGATAAACCGGTTCCAAACTCCAAGAAAAGTATATATATATATATATGTGGATAAAATTGGATAAACAAACTTTGGGTGTAAAACAAGTGTTTAAAAGATTTTTCTTGAAAAACAAAAACACTTAAAAAATGAATTTTTTCCTTTTGGAATTATGCTCTCAAACTCTCTCTTGGAGATGGAAAGATGTGAAAAAGTTCAGTGAAAAAAGTTAGTACGAAAATAAGTGGGAAAAAATGGCTCAAACTGCCCAATAAACTGTTCCCGTCAAAACTCGTTCGAACGAAGTCTCGTTTGAACGAGCCTTCTAATGAACTTCCAGTATGAACTCGTTAGAAATATCGTTGGAAATCTCGTTCGAACATCATGTTCGTTCGAACGACACTTCGAACGACATTCCAGTGGCCTTTTGGGGAACTCGTTGGCAAACTCGTTCGAACGACATTATTGTTCGAACGACAAACTCGTTCGAATGACAAACTCGTTCGAACGACAATTCGAACGAACTTCCAAAAAGTAGAAATTTTTATTTTTAGCCCAGAAACTTTATATACTTTATTTTAAAGTTTTAATAAAAAAAATTTGAAAATAAACAACAGTCTTAAATAAACTACACCCAATAAAAATGTTCCAAGCTCCTATATATATATATATATATATATATATATATATATATATATATATATATATATATATATATTAAAATGCATTCATACCTTAGGAGTAAACGGAACATTGTTGATGACGTAGAAACGAGGCATAATAAACACGGCATTTGATGAAGCTTTAATATCTTGGCCACTACGTCTTCAACTTTAGTATGTCATAGGCTTGAAGGCTTGAAATCTTAAGCTTAGTACCACTTTTCGCTTCTAGCGGTACTTGGGAAACTATATCAACTGTAATTAGTGGTCGCAATAGCAATACAAGAAAGTGCTACAAAAAGGGAGCGACCTCCAAAGCGATCCTCATCCCCGACCACAAATTATAGTCCTTAGTAGTTCCTTCTCATGACGCCCTTCTTCAATCGACCTACTATTCTCACACGAATACACAAAAGATTTTATAAGTTCTACCTCATGGCAGAAGAATGAGATCTCACTAAAGAAACCAACGATCTTAATCCTAAGGCTCTATATCAAGTCAAAAGCAACGCGAGAAACTTAAGGCGTTCATACAGACTCCTAAGGACTCTTGAACCTGATGCTCTGATACCATCTGTGACAACCTGCTCACCAAAATAAGGGGTGACCAACCTAATACTCCAATATTATAGGAATCATAGATGGAATCATTCTCAGCATCACAATAAAATATTGAGTATCCAGGATAACCACCCAAAATTTTAGAAAACGGGTTGCTAAAAATTTTGTTTTAAAGTTAGAGAAAGAATTTAACAAACAACTCAATTCCTGGAAAGATAGGGGAAACCTCAAGGATGTATGTATATTACTATAATAACAAGTGACAAATAAGAGGACCAAATATGTTATCGGTCCGCTGATACATAGAACATTGTTAAACAATTTCAATAAATTTATATAATACATTACATTAATCAAGTACAAAAGCTTGGGCCTCTCGCCCGAGTAAAAAGACCTGATCCTGTCTAGAATACAAGAATGAAAACGTGTATACCCAATGTATCCCGTGATACCCGCAACGCATCACGGCTCACTAGGGGTGTTCACGGGTCGGTTCGGGTCGGTTTTGGACCCAAATTCAAATCGAACCGATCGGTTCGGTTTTGGAAAAGGTCAGACCGGAACCGAACCGACTATAAAAAAATCCATCAGTTTCGGTTCACGGTGGTTTCGGGTCGGTTCGGTTTCGGGTCAGTTTTCGACGGTTTCATGTTTGGGCCGGTTTTTTTAAGGGAGGTTTTCGGTTTGGGTCGGTTTTTAAAGGTGGGTAATGGTTTTTGGATATAAAAATATAAGTTATTTAGGTTTTTTTTAATATATATATATTGGTTTCGGTTCGGTTCGGTTTGAGTCGGTTTTTCCCACCTATAAACCGACAACCGAACCGACATGGTCGGTTTTTTATATCCGTAAACCGTAGGCCGAACCGGGCTAAAAAAAATCGGCGGTTTCGATTCGGTTCGGGCCGGTTCAGTTCGGTTCGGTTTTGGGGTCGGGCGGTTTTTTTTAACACCCCTACGGCTCACCGAGGACATCGGAATAAGAATTCAAATCAGGCATCCTTGCGGCGAAGTACCTGAGCGAAGACAAGATCCATATGCAACAAGAAATGTAAACGGGTCAGGGCCCAGTTCTATATGATTACCAGATGAATAAAGAGTATGACAGTTATGAATAATAAATCATGAAGAAAGAGAAATAAGGAGATACCTACACAGTTTAAAACATAAGCTAAGCAGAAAATAAAATGAATAACATTAATCTAAAACTTCATCATGCGCACCATTTATTTCATATATCCTTTCCTTAATAGGAAACATATACATATATTCACAATCTTATGCTCTTTATGGCAATTTTATCTCAATTTTACCTTTTGTAAAAAAATAATCATTTTCAAATGCTCTTTGTGGCATTTATATGTGCTCTTTGTGGCAGTTCAGTATGCTCTTTATGGCATATAATCCATCAAATCCCACTTGATTATGAATAGTTATATTTATATACATATAACGATTCTAAGATCGTCCCTCCTAGTTTCCCCACTGGGCGCGCCCCTAAATGACCATCATCTTCCAGGGCCTATCTATACAAGACAACCTGGGCACCTATCGCAATACGTCGGGAAGCGACCATATGCTTGCGGGAGAGTCAAGACCACACCCGGAATCTCCTCACCAGCGTAGAAAACATAACATATCGCTCATATGGCCTATGGACTATATCCACCCTGCATTCATTAGCCAGGGGGCATCACCAAGCGTGCTAACTTCCCTTATGATGTCATTTAGAGAGGTGTGTATCAACCATTTTATTTACCATTTTCAAAAAATCAAGTAAATTATCATTTACCGTCATCATTACTAATTCCATATGTATATTTCATTTTTTCGGAAACCAGTATCATTTACTTTTTGTAAATAATATAACTTATTATTCGGAGCCATACGTATATCATAACGATATTACAACCTCGATGAATAAATGAACTATCAATTTATTCTCCCAATATTTATTTGTGAAGTTATTATAAACCATCAAGACTAACACAGCTAAATGGAGCTTCTAAGGTCTCCCGAACATAAAACTACAACCCTTAGTTTCATAGTAATCAACTAGAAGAAAGAATGCCCTAACTTCAATTGGCATATCCCCGAAAAAGTTCCCACCTATCCTATTTCTAATGTAGGGTGGATAACTAATTCATCTAGGACTCTAAAACTCTAAATTTACTTCATTCAAGAAGGTTCCTAATCCCTATTGAAGAAAATAAATCTACGAAACCAAATAAGATTTTAGGATGAAAAACGGGGGACCGGTCGACCGGTCCTGAGACCGCGGTCGACCGCGTCTCCAGATTTTGCCTACAAAGAAAAACAGAAAGCTCGGAATGGAGGGTACGATCGACCGATAAAAGAACCGCGGTCTACCGCGCTCAAAATTTATGCCTTTGTAGGAAAGCAGTAAGCCCTCCCGCAAAGGCCCGGTTGACCGGTCCTGAGATCGCGGTCGACTGGTCGTAGCAAACCTAGGGTTATTCCTTCTTCCAAAATTTAACCCAAGTGAAAATTTCACTTTTCCCAAATCCTATATCTCTTCTATTTTAAACTCAACCAACAATCTTTATCTACCCAAAGATTATCCTACATGATTTATAACCATTATAATTCACAATTTGTTTATCAACAACACTAAAATTAGGGTTTAATTCCCATAAATTCCATTATTGATCTCCAAATGAATATACATAATTATCATACAAATTATTCATCTTAAATCACATATTAGCAAGTAGAAAACTTGCCATAGGGTTGATATCTCAGATTTGTTTGAGGTAGGAGCCATCCCAAATCTTCAATCTTCAATCTCCAATCTCTCTCTTTTCTCCATTCTTCTCTTCCTCTCTCTTTCTCTCCTTTTCTCTCTATGTTTAAGACAAGAAATGAGCGAAATGAAATAAGGGCAAGACTTAAAATCGTGGCTTAAGTTAAAACTCCCAACTTAAGTGGTTAATACCACATTAAAATGTCTCCCAGATACGAGTTTAAGCTAAAACTAGGTAAAAGTCCCTGAAACCCAAAAATACAATATGGCACTTATTTTAACAGTCTTGGACCTTCCGAGACTAATTACACCCTCTTAACTGGCATCCAAAAATTTTATAATTTACTTCGAGTTCCAAATTCATTTAAACTATCGTGCCATTTTATATACATGACACTATAGATCACACCACATTAGGATATTTACCTACATATACGGTAAATATATAACATCCCAGTAAATATTAACTTCTAAAATGAATATTTACCCCGGTACGAACATTTTATATAATTACCTTATGCGGTAATATAATATAAAATGAGCCTCCTAAAATCGAGGGTTGTTACAACAAAAAAGTTGGAGAAACCAAAGAGGTATGATGAATACACTCCTCTTACCATTAGTGTGTTCCATATTCTTGAAGAAATAATAATAATAATAATAATAATAATAATAATAATAATAATAATAATAATAATAATAATAATAATAATAATAATAATAATAATAATAATAATAATAATAATAATAATAATAATAATAATAATAATAATAATAATAATAATAATAATAATAATAATAATAATAATAAGAAGAAGAAGAAGAAGAAGAAGAAGAAGAAGAAGAAGAAGAAGAAGAAGAAGAAGAAGGGATCTGAAATCGACCTGGAAGCTAAAATCTTTCCCAACCCGAAGAGATAAAAGCAAGTACTACACTTTTCACAAATATCATGGCCATAACACGGACATTTGCATCGCCTTAAAGAACAAGATAGAAAGCCTAATCCGAAGAGGAAAGCTATCAAAGTTAATGAACAAAAAAGGCTTAGTATATCCCTCAGATGAACAAAAAACTAGGAGACGATCGAAATCCCCTTGTAGAAGGTGAGACGATAAGAAAAAAGTAGGGACAATGATGCTGAGGATGATCCAGATCTTTCAAGAAGACCCTAGGAGACTGTAAATGAAGTGAAAATAATTTCTTTTGGTGGTAATTTTATTACATGTGGTGACACTAGCGGTGGCGATGAAATACCTAAGAGGAAATCCTTCCTTGATGAAGCCAAAGTGTTCTTTAATATTCGACAGATCAGCATGTCTGGTGACATGGATAGTCGCTCGAGAAAATAAAATAAAAACCAATTAGTGATAGGTTTCTCCAAGGATGACCTTTCAGTAGTGCTCTATCCATAAGATTACCTTATAGTTGTTATGATGTTGGTTCGTAAAGGAATGGTCGCTAGATTGTTCATCGATAATGGAAGTTCAGCTGACATCTAATTTTACAATTGCTTCAAAGGATTGGGATTGCGAGGTAGAAAGCTTCAGCCTAATCACAAGCCCTTCATTGGTTTCTCGGGAGAAAATATATCCTTTAGGAACTGTCAACCTATAAGTCAAAATTAGTACCTAGCCAACCTGCCGAATTAACAAGATCCATTTTTATCCTTAATAAGAACTTCAAATCAGCGAATAATATTATCCTCAACATGTTTAGATTGAAGAAATTTAAAGTCATGCCTTCCACTGTACACAATGTGTGAAGTTCCCCAAGCATTATGAGGTCGATGTAGTTAAAGGGAATCAAATTAAAGCTAGGGAGTTCTATTACACTTCAGCTGACCAAGAGGAACATAAGAAGCTCACCAATATCTACCAAATAGAGACCATACACCCTCGTGAGGAAGAGGAATTGGTCAAGGGATAGTTTGTGTAAGCAGTAGAGTACATTATCTTGGATGATAATTTTTTAAAAAAGATAACACAGATCGGATCATGGTAGGAAGAAATTAGTGATTTCCTCAAACAACAGAAGAATGTGTTCTCTTAGGGTCATTAGGATATTTTAGGGATTGATAAAAAATTCATGTATCATGATATCAACATTGTAAGGATGTAAAGTTGATCAAGAAAAAACAACATGTCTTTAATACCGATAGGAACATGGCCATACAAAAGGAAATGGACAAGTTGCAAAAAGCAAGTTTCATTGAGGACATCAAGTAACCCGAGTGGTTGCCCAATGTAGTTATGGTTTAGAAGAAGAATGATAAATGGCGTATTTATGTTGATATCATAGACTTATACAAAGGCAGCCCAAAGGACTGTTACCTTCTACCAAGGATTGATCAATTGGTTGATGATAAAAAATGTTAGAACAATATACCATAGGTTAGTGAACAAAGACTTTGAGGAACAGATCATCAATAACATGGAAGTATACATCGAAAACATGCTTACTATGAGCAAATACATCGATCATATTAAAGGCTTGGGGAAGATGTTCAACTAGTTGGAGAAAGACAAGATGAAGATCAACCCCATGAAATGTGTGTCCGGTGTGCAAGAAGGAATGTTCCTTGGCTTTATAGTAGATTAGAGAGGTATTGAGGCTAACCTATAGAAACATTCAGTAATTCATCAATAAGAAGTACCCAATAAATAAATAAACTGTGTAGAAGATGACGGGAAGGGTAACATCTCTCAATAGAATTATCTAGTGAGCTACTGGCAGATGCCTTCATTTCTTTAAGGTGTTGAGGAAGATATTTGAATGGAACGACGAATGTAAAAATGATTTTTTGGAGTTGAAGAAATATCTAGGATCTCTACCCCTACTCTCAAGACCACTGATGGGAGAGAAACTTTACTTATACCTACCTGGTTGTATTCGTGTTGGTAGTTAGCTCGATGTTGATCCGACTAGAAAATAGGATGCAAAAAATAATTTACTATGAAAGAAAAGCATATCGAGGAATGAAAATTCATTATCCAAGATTGGAGAATTTATCTCTGGCCTTAATTAAGGCTTCCTGAATAATGAAGTCATATTTCCAAGATCATACCATTATAGTTTATACAGACCTACCCCTATGTCAAGCCATTCATAAACCTGAGAAATTTGGCAGACTGGTGGCTTGGGTTGTATTTTAGGAGAGTGTAATTTATAATATGAACCTAAAATAATAACAAAGGGCCAAGCAGTTAGTGATTTCATAGAGAAATTCACTTATAAGGAAAAACTTATCCAACAGACTTCTATGGAAAAGAGCTCAACAGTAAAACTAGCTAAGAAGACATCTTCCAAAGAGAGATAAAGAGTTCATCCTACCGAGTAGACTTCTCCGAAAGATAGCTCAATGACTGATACCCCCGATCATGTGGAAGGTATACCAGAATCATTGGCTAAGAGAGAGGATATTATTCGCAACTTGGAATAAAGACAAAAGGTGTTCAATTATGGGACCCTAATTGAGGGAGATTTTAAGAAAGAACCTCCAATTTGGAAGATGTATGTGCATGGCTCATCATGTGCCTCTAGCAGTGGGGATATTTAATAATCAACACTCCAAAAAATATTAGAATTGAGTAAGCCCTCATGTTCTAGTTTAGGGCCTCTAATAATGACGTCGAGTGTAAAGCACTTATCATAGGATTTTATCTATCATTATCTCTAAATGCCGAGTAAATACAAGCACACAGTGATTCCTAGTTGATTGTGAATCAAGTGTTAGATGTATATGGAGTCATGGGGGATTTTATGAAGAAATACCTAGCCAAAGAACAAGAGATGATATATAAGTTTCCAGTAACCAAGGTAGTCAGGAACCCTAGAACTCATAACTCCTGAGAAAATGCACTTGCTCGACTCGCTTCTGTGTCCAAACTATAGTTAAGAAGGACCATCCCATTAGGGAACCTCCTACATCAGAGAAATGACAAAGAAAAACTTGGCATGATTGAACTAGATTTAGACCCATCGTAGATGGATCTAATAAGGAATTAAATGAAAAAGGTATTGTGTTGACTAATCATAAGGAGGCCAGGAAGCTACGATATAGAGCAAATAGGTATGTTATGGAAGGAGGGATCCTATATAGAAGAGGATTCATTATTTCATTGCTCAGATGTGTCCACCCAGCCAAGGTAACCAACTTAATAATGGAAATACACCAAGGATCTTGTGGGTAACAGTCAGCAAGAAGATCATTAGTCAAGTGAGTAGCCATGTTAGGTTACTACTGGCCCATTATGAAGGAAGATTGCGTTCACTATGCATGATATTGTAATAAGTTCTATAAATGTGCTATAATCTACATAACACCGTGGGGTTCACTCACGTTGATCACATCCCCTTGTCCCTTTACCGCGTGGGGTTTTTACTTAGTTGGCCCTCAATCAAAGATAAGGGGAAGGTTCAAGTACTTAGTTATTGTAGGGGATTTCTACACCAAATGGGTGGAGGTTAAACCTCTGGCTGATATGCCTTATGAGAAGGTCTTCCATTTAATATAGAAGAACATCATTTGTCGTTATAATGCCATATTCCTTCATCACTGACTATGGCATGCAGTCTAACAACGAAGAATTTGAGGATTATTATGTTCAATCCAAAAGCTACATGCCGCTCCTAGAAATCCATAATGCAACGGGCAGACAGAAGTGTAGAACAAAACTCTTCTCAATGGAATAAGGAAGAGATTGGATAATGACAAAGGAAATTGGATCAATGAACTAAATAAGTGTTCTCTGAGCTTATAGGACTACGCTGAGGACAGCCACTGATGAAACTTCCTACATGTTATATTTCGGGACAAAAGTAGTGGTCTCAACAGATTTTAATCTGCCTAGTCACATTGTGCTCAATTTTGATTCATCGACGACTGACCTCATGGGGAGGTTAGACTTAGACTTAGTTGAAGAAGTTAGAAAGCATGCAACACTCCGTATGGTAGCCTATTAACAAAGAACTTGTCGATTCTATAACAGAATGGTTAAGCCGAGCCACCTCAAGGAAGGAGAATATGTGCTAAAGAAAGTACTCCGAAAAAGAAATATGTTATAGCCCAATTGGAATGGTCCTTACCTTATTTATGTAATTGTCTGACCAGGAACCTATTGGATTGAAACCCTATAAGGGAAATCGTTCAAAACCCTTGGAACGCAGAGCATTTGAGGAAGTATTATCAATGATCGGATCAAATCTAGTCCCTTTTTATTTCCCATAACTTGTTCTCAATTCTGAATAAATATTGTAAATTTCCAATAAAGATTATTTCCATTTTTATGTTTTTTCGGGAGTGGGAGTTGTTCTACATTCAAAGCAATCTCAAATAATAATGAAAAAATAAATTTCAAAACTTCACGTATGACTTTATATTTGGACAAGCCATGAATGAGAATCATACCTTCATGTATGGCCCCAAAAGTTCAAGAACAGGAAGTATCAAGTATAAAACTTCATGTATAATCCCATAAGGTCAAGAACAAGGAGCTTTACCATACCAAATTAAGGAATAATCCTAACGCATTTGGTCACCACTGGCAACTAACATTGGATTTTGGTCAAAATGATAAACTCCATTTAAACGGCCTTAAATAATTTCATATTAGTAGAACCTAAGGTAGTACAACCTAGGTTCATCCAAATAGGTAGCCAGTAAGGTTGATTACTCAGGTAACCACCGACCATACAATTGTAAGACTAAACTACTGGTAGGCCATGATTACACAATCAATAATCGATGAATTAATCCAGAAAACCCAAAAAGTTGAAGTTTTATTACAAATCATAAAGATTATTAAAAAAGTAAGCAAAATGAAATTACAACAAGATATGAACTATCTAAGCCTTGTTAGAAGGGTGTTTCCCCAGTGCTTTCTCCATTCCAGCAAGTGGAACATCCAGAGCGTAGGAATAATAGTAGTGCTCTGATCTCTAGGCTTTGATTAGCTGCTGGAACTTGCACTATTCACCAAGTGTAGTGGTCAGCTAAGGGTGTCATCGTTATGAAAATTGTAGTCCCCAAGGTGCTTCCTGATCAAGCTCGCTGAAATAGCGTCCGGAGGAATCCAAGAGTCATTCAACTTAAAAGGAGGCTTAGGATGGTCCAAAAAACTGGGGTCATGCTAATACAACAGCCTATCTTCCTTTGGAAACTTTATAACAATTAGGGTGTTGATCTAACCCCACTTATAACCTTATTTACGGGCCTTATCAAGCTCTTTATTCATGTTTAAAAGGGCCTCATAATAACCATCCATCCATATTTTACGAGGTTATTTATAAAAGAGATAGGTAAGATGATCAACCTTCTCACTTAACCTCTAGATAATGGTCGACTGATTCTTTACAAGTGTTGCCTCTTCGGTAAAAAATTTCTTGGTTCGCTCCTCTTCCACCGACTGACGAACCCTCACCACTTACTGAGAAGATTGACCTACGCCTCTAGATTTTCTCAACTGCTCTAACGCTTTCATTAAGCGATCATTCTCCTGTTTCGAAAGGAGACACCTTCACTCTAATCAGTCATAGATGAATTCTTGAGTCCCTCCAGCTCAACACGTAAAAGATTTATTCTCTGGTTCAAGCAGACTTTCCACCTACTGAGAACTTTTCAGATCTTATCGAACTCTTTTCATAATCAGCAGATAGACTAGCAACAACATCTTTATGATCTTATTGGAGATTAAGAATCATCTCATAATATGAGGAGTTAGTCGGTACAACTTGATGAAATATCCCACACATGCTGAGATAAGCTTCTTTATTCGAATTGATACATCCAAGCCAAGAAGTTTCTCCAACTCTTCCTCATCCTTTTCTTCGTGGCCAGCACTAAACAATTGGTTACTCCTCTGGTAAATCTCACTTTTGATGGTGAGCAAATAATCCATCCTAATGTAAAACTAAAATAGTTATGATGGTATATAAGTAACATCAGAATAAAAAGAGAGGTTCTCCAAAATGATCAAGATTTATATAAAAAAGGTAAAATTTTATTTCATTAGAAAAATAAAATGTTACAACTTAGGAAATAAAACAAAAGTTCACAAAAGTAAAAACACCAAAATTAATACTAGACTTTTTCACCCCTTCTCCTTATCACCCACCACTTCACCTTATGGTCGGGCAGCCACCACCACCTGACCCTTGGTCACCGCAAACGCCTCCACTTTTTCATTATCATCAACCTCCTCCTCTTTGGGGGGAGGATTACCTAGGTTATGCTGGAAGAATAACTCTGAATCTACTGATGTGCTGACTTGAGTTAGGATAGCATCACATCACTCCTTAATGGGATATTTCTTCAAGTACTCAACTTGAATAGAAGCTATAGAGATTGCATTATCCCATTCTCGGGTGAAGGAATCATCCTTGTCCTTCTTGGCCTTAGCCTTCATCTCAACAACCTATTCTTTGGCCTGTTTTACCACTTTATCATCCTCCTTGACAACTTTCTTAACATTGCTATCAGCCTACTCTGCTAAATTATTCTCCAGCTCTAGATTCATAATAGTATTACCCATCTTCTTCTTATCATCCTCATGGATAAGGCTACCAGCCTCCAAGGACTTATGCATCCCAGAAAAAGATTCTTCCACATTACAGACGGATTCTTTTAGTTTTCCAGTCCTCCTCAACAATTGGTCATAATCAACCAGGATATGCAAAAACCAACATTCTAATAAGAATAATAATGAAAAATAATGACAAGAATGATAAATAGGAAAACAACAAGTGAGACTTATAAGATCCAGAGTATGGTTGTCCCGATCAACCAGCCTTTCATGTGACATAGAGGATGCAGTAACTTCATCGGTGGGGAGAACTCATACCCAGTCAATTTTTGAGCAAGCTCAGGGTTCACATCAATGGATTGGGTAGTTTGGCCAATTCCAAAGTGGGGGGTTAGACCCCTCTTCAACCTCTTAAACTAAGGCTCTTGATTTTTTCCCAAGGAGATTTCCGGGATAATGGGTTGGCTAGAGCCCCCTATATTAGACTTCTTTCCTGTAGGAGGGGGAGACTTGTAGCCAACCAAGAGGTTAGGGATCTTTCTATTCACCATTTCTGTTAAAGTAATACCAGTCGACATAATTGATATATCTAAAGAATCAAAAGATGACAAATTACTTGTCAATGATAAATTATCATCTATTTATGGGGAGGATTCAGACTCAGCAATAGACAATCATGAAACGGGGTTTTCTAGACTGATGGGAGCTGTTGAAATATCTTTTGTTGGATGAGAAATAAAAGATGTGGCAGTACTATGATAATCGAGCAAGACTGGAGTTGTAAGAGGATGATCTTCACCAATCCTCTATTGAATGGACAAGATAATCTTAAGGTCGACGAAGATGATTTCATCCACACGGGAAATTTCTTTCTTCTTTTTCTCTGTAAAATAAAAAAATAGAAATATACAATTAGTTATAAAATCAAAGGCAGATCCAAAAAGGAAATATACAAGTTATGCGTGTAAGTGTAGACCTATGCCTAGACCTTCCTCAGGACAACGAGGCCCAATTTATTCTTCACCCTCAGGAAGAGGGACAAATTGCTAATCCTTCACTATCAAATCGTGATCCCAATAGTCCTTATTAGAATCAGTTAAGTTCACAATAAGGTCTCTGTTTGAGAATATCATCTTCAAATAATAAATATTCTCACTGCAGTTCCCCAACTATAATAGTATATTAATTATTTTATTCCTATGTTTGTCCCATATTTCTCATTAATGCGGTTTACTACATTTATGACTCTTGAAGCATTTGGAGCCACTTGAGGAGGAACCACATCAAAGTATTGACAAAACTCTAAAAATAAATGATTAGGGAGGAAAGGTGACCCCACACTCAATAATAAACATCATAAGGATCCAATGACCCTCTTCTAAATCACAAAGATCGCAAGTACTAGTCAACATATCCATTTTTACCCAGGAAATAATTGTATGGGTGTTCCTAAAAAGATCCAATGAACTTTCTTCTACAGTATGCACCACATTTATAGTAAGGAATAAATAAATACAAAGAGGGAGAAATTATAATAATGAATAAGATAGCAAGGAGGAACAACTCTCATAAATGGCAAATGAAAAGATAAAAAGAGAAGAAAGAGATTTGAAATTCGGGGTGAAATGAACAAAGGATGGAACTGACATTTTATAGAACTCAGTGGCATTTCCCGAGTTTCACAAAATGGGTATGATTAAATGTACCCACCATTTATTTTTTTTACGACTGGTCAGTTCCCAAGGAATATAATTACCAATATACGCCTAAAAGTTTTTCTGTTTGCCCCATTATTTAAAAAATTCCCACCATCTTAAGGAATAAAACCAAAAATTTACAAACTCTCAGTGATCAGTTACCGACTAGATGCTTTATCATGGCAAGATCACCCAAGGAAGCTGACGACCAAAGATTTCATGAATTATACCAACTCCTAATGGTTAATACTTCATCCTTTCACTCTACCAGTCACGGATCACTCCAATCAAGAATGAAGTGTTGGGGGCTTTTGTTGTAACCTAAAATAAGAGTACCACCTAGACCAATAAGAATGTGACACATGTCATCATCCAGTGGGCCCTATCCTATGATATTACTGTTATAGATTTATTACCCCCCCCCCCACTAGTCGGCAGAACCATCAAAAGAAGAAAACATGCGCAATTGGGAATATCTACGATCACCCATGCACATGCATGTGAATCCATGTTGGCTCATGCTTAGTTGTTATCCATAATGGGAAAAGGTTTAAATGCCTAATATATATATATATATATATATATATATATATATATATATATATATATATATATATATAGGCATTCCTCCTGTTATTCTTTCCACTACTATAATAGCCTACTACACTCCTTAGCTAGGGGACATCTGGAAAACGGCATACAATCAACCCTAGAGAGTTTATTGAGAGCTTGAAAACAACCCTAATACCTAGTGGATTAATACCCGTGTATGTAGGCACCTCACTAAGCTGAACTAAGTAAAACATTTTGTCTCTTTGTTTGTCCCTCATATCTCTCTCTCTCTAGATCATAACATCTTATTCTATATATATATAGTATATTACTGGTATCATTCAGCTAAAGGACATAATTATAACCATACCAATTTCAAACACCAACAATCTCATTCTCTTAAATTGACAACATCTCAAATTTAGTATCAAGAAGTTGGATATTTGAGATACGAATGATAATGGTACTCTCATGCGTGACTTGGAGTATCTGCCACACATTCTTAAACATTACACACATAATAAACTTAAGGGAACTCCGTTGGAGTGACTCTGTTAAACAAAGCATCCAACCCCATAGAGTTAAAATTATATAACATATGCTCTTCCTTAATCTAGGTCTCGTGGATTTAGGGACAACATTGTCACATTTCTTTATCGTGGGATTATTACTTCCCCTTTTATATAAATTAGCCACACCCTTTAATCTTTAGGTTTCAAAAGAAAAAAACATCATATGGATCTTTTGGCAAACTCAATTATTGTCATCAAACAACAATGGCCATGAAATTGATTGGACCTCAACAAATAACCCCTGATATTCATATTTAGCAAGTCATCGAAATTACTTTGGTATAAATTAGAAAAGGTCCTATATAAGTTTATGCATGGTTAATTAATTGATTCAAAAAATTTAATTGAGACATCCAAATAAGTCATAATACAATTTTTATTATCTAAAACTGGTATTAGAATGTTTTTAAGTCTTAGCTGATAAATAACAAAAATAAATTATAACAAATAAAGAAATTATCAGTTTGGCTCAGAGAGAGATGAGAGATAGAGAATGAGGCAGGAGATTAATGTGGTTCAGCCCAATGAGTTGACTGCATCCATAAGTGCAGTGTTAATTTATATTAAGAATGGGTACAAGCTTTCAAGAATCTATCTAGGGTTTTGTGTATGGACAATTTTTTCATGACCTTATCAAGTGTGCCATTTATAGAGGGGAGAGAAGAGGAATATATGGAATGCCTTTCCAAATCAGGCAGTTACACCTTTCTACATTCTAGGTGATAACTAATGACGAGCTGATCATAGTCAATTATAAGGATTAAGCCTCGTACGTGTATAATGAGAACTGTAAATATTCCCACGTGTGGCTCACACATGTGTTTGATAGCATTAATTACGGGTGGTCAACCATCCAGCCGACCAAGAAAAATACTGAGCCGACCAAAGAATTGACTGGTGTCACAATACCATTGGTCCATATCACATTTGATATTTATATTACAACAAATTCCCCTAATACTTCATTCATGGTTGGAACAAGTAGTAGCTTGTCCAAAGCATATTATCCTCAGAGTGGAGAGTCTTGTGGAATGAATGGATGGGGTATTAATCGATAGGATTTGATCCGTTTCATAAAAAATTGGTCACTAGCCTTTGATTTCATCTTTCGTCTATTGAGGCCCTTGGACGGTAGTTGATCTCTGAAATTTGGCATTTCTAGGCAAAAATCACAAAGCATCCGAGAGTACACCAATACTAAAATGCATTGGGTAATGAACCGTCGTTAAAATGAAATAGTAGATTCCCTTAATCGTGTCATCTTTGGGCAAGTTGGGGGGGGGGGTCATCTATCTTATAAAGTGTCATTTCCCTCATCTAGTCATTCCATCGTTCATTAAAAAAATCTCTTTCTTCACCTCTAATTTTTTTGTCATTCGTGAGAGATGTGTTCTTCCTTTTCACTGTAAGGACTCCTTCTCTTTTTCCCTTGTAATTCTTGATGAAATATTATTTATAATGTGGACAATAGTTTGTTAAAACTTTTTAGGATTAACCATAGGATTCCTATGTTGGTAAAAACTGAGTTACTAAATGGGGCTTATGACCTCTGTGCTTTAGTGAGGGTCATTAGTTACCTACAATCTTTATTATAGAGTGTGGGGTTACCTTTCCCCCCAAATCATTTGTTTACGGATTTTTTTCATCATTTAGATATGGTTCCTAACCAAGTTGCCCCAAACACATAGAGAATTATTAATGGGGCTCACAGCATTAATGAGCAATATGGGATACATATTGGGTTAAAAAAATTAATGTACTGTTACCACTGGGGCACCATTAATGAGAATATTTATTACTTAAAGACAAGGTAGTCCAATAGAGATTTGGTTACGAATTTATCTAATTCCAATGAGGATTAGTTGGATCGCGATTTAATTGTGAAGAATTAACAGTTTGTCACTCTTCCTGAAGGTTCCGTGTATAGCAATCCAAGTGCCCTCGGGAAGTCAAAGTAATAGGTTGGCACATGCGCACACAATTTGAATGAGTTTCCTCCTGATTTATGCTTTAATTTTATATCTGATTGTGTATCTTTGGTCTCTGTTTTGCAGAGAAGAGTAAGAAGAAGATGCCTCACACTTTCGAGGACAGTTTTGCTAATTTGGAAACCGTTTGGTCGATTCAACAAAGAATTAGTACTGAAGACCATCAAAGGGAAGCCTCATGTTTTCTCGGATATAAAAAAGCGCTACTTCTATTATATCCAGACTAACTGAAGAAATACCTTCATCCCCCCTCTTTTAGACGACCCTGAACCTTGTACCTCTGATACCTCAGGATATGGTTTTGAGTTTTCTCATAGGGTAGGAGATAATTTCGACAGAAATCACTTCTTCCTCCTTTGACCCCTTAGACGTTGTGGTAGTGCTGAACAACATCTCTTTTTTATACATGGTGAAACTTTCCTTGTTGGGGCCAGTTCGCCTTCTCCTGCTCGGCCAGTGGAGAGCAAAAAATCTAAAATTGGTGGATTTAACTTTCTAATCTTCTTAAAAAAACCTTCTATCGAGCAGAACAAACCTCCGTCTAAGAGAGAGATAGTGGATCCCTTACCTCTATTTGGGATTGTTGGAAGAAGAATAGTTGATAAAGGAAAGGGTGTTTCCCATTCCATTATAGTGTGTCCTGAGCTTTCTCAGGACTTAATTGGTGCTGGTGTTCTTCCTCCTGACAACGCACATGCATCTTATCTTACCCATTTAAGACTACTTGATAGGGAAAATCACAGTATGGCCCTTATAAGTTAGTCGCTTACTACTTGATTTTTATTTATGCCTTCTCCATTATATTTAGTAATATCCCCCTATGATTATTAGTTTTGTAGTTTCTGATTGATTATGAACAAATGCGGGGGAGGAACAATAAGATAAATGAGTCCTTTCTTAGCATTAAAGTCGCCATTGATGAGCTGTGAAAGTCGTTGGAGGGATATCGTTGGGACAATGAAGCTTTAGTGCAGAGAAACTGAAAGTGGATGAGAGAGTCCAGAAGTTGGAGGAAGAGAAATTGGCATTCATTGACATAATGAATGTTGCCAAGTAAGAGGCTGAGACTGCTAGACAAGAGGCCAGTGTACCAAGGCAGCTGAAGAGATGGATAAAACATAACTTGATAATGTAGAGAATAAGGTTGATCAAGCATTGGCATCTATTTCCAAGGCCAAGAAGGATGGTTTCACCAAGTGATGGGATAAGGCCTTGTATTATGCCTATATACAAATTGATTAATTGAATAAGTCATCCTTAAAAGATGGTTGGGATGTATCCTTCATTAAGGTTCACACTGATAGAGGGTGTGAACTCTTTCATTTGCATAACCCTGATACTCCTTCCAAAATTGACGAGGATATGGATGAGGAGGAGGAGGTTAGGGAGACTAATGAGCAGGTGGTGGTCGCTGGGCAAGCATAGGATGATAATGAGGCTGATAGAAATAAGGTGGGAGAAATATCCCTATAGTCTAGTTAGGAGTTTCATGCTTTACTTTTCTTTTTTTGCTTTCTTCAATGTATTACCTTGATATAACTCCTTTCTCTATTACAATAAAATGAATTTTTCAAGTTAATAATAATGATATATTCGACATTGGTCATGATGAGATGGATGAGGATGAGCTGATGGAGTTTCTCGGCCAAGATGTATCATTCAAGCCAAGGAAGCATATTTAAATTCATGTCGCCTTTTTCATCGGGCAATGATAAATAATGTTGCTTATCATGATGTGATTCTCAACCTTTAAAAAATCCATAAAGAAACTATAAAAATATTTATGCTGACTATGATAAGAAGCTAGTCGACCTGCAGAAGAGTGATGGATTTGATTAGAAGTCACTTTCTTTGTCATTAACTTATTCCAAGAAAGAGTTCGTTCTCAACTCAGACTTGAAAAGTTCATGAAGGGTCACAAAAATGCCCAAGAACGAGAATAATTCCTTGCGTATTAAGATTTTGGGTCTCAAGAACACAGGTCGTGCCGATTAAAATAAAGTTTTTTTCTTTTTGGAAGAGGAGAATGCCCACTTGAGGGAGGAATTAGAGCAAATAAATTAATCCAAGTGTAAATCTTCTCAACAGCATGGAAAGTTTTTGAAAATAATGTATGAAGAACGGATCAAGAAGACCCTTTCGGACCATGTTGCGACCATAAAGAATCAACTTTCCACTATCAAGAGGTTGAATGAGAAGGTAGACTGCCTTACATATCAATTACATAAATAACCTCATGCTATCTGGATGGATGGTTATGATAAGGACCTTATACACACAGGAGAAGAACTTGATCAACCTTGTAAGGTTGGTTATAAACATAGTCGCTTAATTCCTTACTTGTGACACCCCATAATTTTGAACTGGTATTAATTTAATTTAATTTCAGAATTTGAAAAAATGAAATTTTAGGATTTAATTATTTTTAGCAATTTAATATGTTGGATTTTATTTATGGAAAATAAAATTTTAATCGAAATTGTAATCGGGGGATAAATAGGATTTTTAAACTTATATATATAATTTTGGGTGAACTGGCGACCAGATCAGGTCTGAATCGATTCGGCCTGGAGGCGAATCGATTCAGACAGTTTCGAAATTTTTTCCAACGTTTTTAAGAGTTTGAGTTAATAACAAATTATTCTTTTTAATATAAAAATTAATTCGGGGTTAGGACTTTTAAAACACATTCTTAAGAACCTTAAGAGCAGTAATCCTCTATATTTCCATCTTTTTCGACCTCCAAAACACTAGCCCCGTTCATAAATAAGATTCAACCTAACATTTGGAGAACTAAACCGGGTTTTCTCAAGACTGTCCAAGAGAACATTTTTGTTGTCTTCTCATGAGGAACACATTCATTTATTCAGATTTCTTCAAAAATAATTCCAGGCATGGATATTTCTATTGCTCTTACTTAGTATTATGTATCTTAATCATGGCCTAAACACTCATAATCATCATTTTATTAAAATTAATTAGAGATGTTAATAGGATATTTGAACCTAAAGTTGGGACTGATTTTTCTGAAAATATTAATGCGAATAGAGATCAAAATTCTTGCATGTTTAGTTTAGAGATGCGATTTTCGATAGATGGTATGATTTTTGCATGTAGGAAATTACATAGAAATATTATAACTGTTGATGTAAAAAATTAGATTACTCTAATAATTCAATCACAGATAAATAAATGAGACAAAGAATTTTAAAGTGGTTCAGCCTTATAAGAATGGCCTACGTCCACTGTTGCTTTATTGCTGAGTGTTTGGGAATTCTCGATTATAAGTTCTATCAAGAAATTCCCTTCTGGATTCGAAGTCTAGATCCGGATCCAAGTCCCTTTACAATGAGGATTGTACAATGTATTTATAGTCCTAAGGCTGTAATGTGAAAGGGTAATACATTAAATGATATACATATGAAAGGGTAATACATTTAATGCCCTCTTTGTGTGTGCGTCCAAATAATAAGCATTTAATGAGCAGTTAAACTGTTGGTATCCTGCTTCGAAGTGCAGCTCGAACCGCCTGAGTTGCTCGGACCACCTAAGCTTCTCGGTACTCAAGATTTCCTCGGAGAGGCATTGTTCCTCGGAGCTTGTGAGTTCCTCGGGGAACTAGTCTTCCTCGTTGTAGTCTTGTTCCTCGGAGCATGTGGGTTCCTCGGAAGTGTTTGTTGTTGCCATGTAGATAGCCACGTGTCTTCATATGATTGGGCCATGTCAGCAGATTAAATTCGGTATCAACAGAAGCCCCCAATGTTTCATAGTTCGAAATTTAAGGAGTATGGAACATTCTTTCTCGGAATATGGTAGCTTTAAATAGTCTTCCTGATTTTTAGTAGCGTTTCCCTTGTATTTATTTCTCCTTCCCAATTCGTAGAATCATGCTTTTTTGGACTTTTCTGCGTGCTTCGATTCCCGCATCACTTTTCGTCTTCTTAGCCGCTTTTGTCCGCTTTGATTCCCGCGCCATTTTTCATCTTTTTAGCCGCTGTTGTCCGCTTTGATTCCCGCGCCACTTTTCATCTTTTTAGCCGTTGTTGTCCGCTTTGATTCTCGCGCTACTTTTCATCTTTTTAGCCGCCGGTAACGTAATCATCCTTTTTTGTAATCATTACTTCACCATTTCCCAAGGCAAGGTATTTAAACTTCACAAACGCTCCCATCGTCTTCTACCTTTCAAATTTTTATCTTCGAGTTTTACGTCGTCTCTTCCTATTCTCTTGTGCGTTCATCTTTTCCATCGTTCGTTGTCAACAGCTCTACTCTTTTTCTGTAAGATCTTCTTCTTTCTTCTTCATTTCTTTTATTCATCATCATGGTTTACTCTGTTGAGTCTCTTGAAAAATTTCGCCCTGATTTTTCCATTCCCTCTTGGGTTGTCTTGGAAGAGCTTTCTGAGCCTTCTGATTATTTCAATTTGGCTGAGGGACATTGGTTCCCCAGCCTTTTTATTGTTGAGTGTGGATTTTCTTTTCCACCAAATCCCTTGTGTCTGGAATTCTGTCATTATTTTGACGTCGTTCCTGCGAGAATAGCCCCCAACACATGGAGAATAGTTAGTGGGGTGCATAAATTAAATCAAGTCCATGGAACTCGTATAGGAATTCCAAAAATCATGTACTGCTATAGATGGGCAGTTAATGATAATATTTTTTATTTAAAAACTAGATTTTTAAATAGAGCCTTAGTAGTCAATCTCCCTGATGCCAATAGGGATTATTTTGAACATGGGGTTGTCATAAAAATTGGCAACACCCTCCATTAGCTGGAGATGAGGTTTACCAAGGCCCCAGATGCCCTCCTTATGGCAATGGGATAGGTTATTTTTATTTTATTTTATTTATTTTGAAATCATGTTTCTTTTGTATTTGACAAAATGTGCCACTGATAACAATGTTTATTTATTTGCAGTTGATAGCAAGAGAAAGTGCCCAAAAGATGCAGATGTCAATATAAGGCATTTGAAACTTATCTGGAGTTTGCATCAAAGTGTTGCCGACGAGCACATTATGTCGGCCTCGTATCTGCTCCAGTACAAGAGCTACACCACTTTTTTCACTGCTCGTCCAGTGATAAGTGAATCAGAGCCAGTTCCAGCTTCCACAAGCTCATCGCCTGAATCCCATATTCCTTTAAGTGAAAAGATGAAGAAGAGAAGACCTCCTACCCTATTTGAGAAAACTGCCTCCGGTTCTGGGGAGGTAAAAAGGAGTAGGGTTGATGTCCCAAGGGAGAGGACGAAGAAGACTGATGCAGCTCCTCCAGCTGCTCCTGTTAAAGTTGCCGAGAAGCCCGCAGTGGCTCCGAGCAGGTCTGCTGCTCCTGGAGAGGTGATTGTGATATCACCGACCAAGGGTTCTTCCTTGGTTGAATCTGTACCTGTTCCCCTGAGGAGGCTGAAGAAGAGCTCCTCGGTCAATTTGGCTGATACCATTACTCAGCCCCGAGTTACTGGAACTGGGATTCCAACTTTTGTTCCCCCGAGCTCTACCATGGGCTCGGTAAAGTCCTCGATCATTCTCGAGGTACAAGGTACTGAAGAGAACCTTACTCGGGACATGGTCACCTCACTAGCTGCTCATCACCTTGCTTCTGTAAGTCTTCTTACTTTCAATTTTTCATATTTCCTTTGTCATTTCTGTTTCTAACTTGCTTTCTTTTTCTGTTCAGAGTTGACGAGCTGCTTTAACATAATCTTGAATAAGGATGAAGCGATTAAGGCTTCTTGCTCCTCGTCCAGTGTGGAGGGAGCTCTGGAAGAAGCTACCAAGTCTTTGGCAGATTCTCGCTAGAAATATGTTGATGATAAAGCTGTCTGAGAGAAGAAGTTTGCCTCCTCCGAGCAAGAAAAATCTCGGGCTGTTGATGCCTCCAAGGAGTTGGAGAAGAGAATAAATTCCCAAGAGAAGGAAAATAAGGAGCTTGAGGAGAGGCTCAAAACTGCTAGAGAGTTTGAAGATAAACTCAAAGCTGCTGAGGAGGAGTTGGCCCAACTTCGGGAAGTAGGTCGGCAGAAGGAAGAAATAGAAAATAAATTGAAGGCTGCTGAGAACCTGCTGTCCGAGAAGCTCTCCTCGGAGAAATTGAAGAGGAAGATGGCAGTGAAGAAGTCTTTCAGCTCTGGATGGGACAAGGGGTGGAATAAGGGGTTGGCTGCCATGGTGTCGCAAGTGGACTATGGCAGTCTCAAGTACTTTAGGGACGGATGGGTTGCTGCCCTTCAGGAGATAAAGGTCGACGAGTCTTCCGAGCTCTTTCAGAGACATATCCCTGGTCCCCCTCCAACTCCAGACGAGTTAGAAGAGGACGAAGGTACCTCTGAAGAATCTTCGATGGTGATGGGAGATCATGCCCTAGCCATCCAGCCTGCTGCTGAGGAAAATTAATAAATCATTTCTTCCTCCGAGCAACTGCCTATTCTCCCTGAGCAACTATCCCTTCCTTTCGAGCAACCTACCTCTTCATCCCAACCTCCCGAGAAGGTTTTGGGAGATAAGGAAAAGGTGTAGTGTTGTTCGGGTTTCTCTTTATTTTGTTTCTCTTTATCAAATGTAACCCAGAAGATGTAACTCTGAACTATGATCTAATAAAACTTGAACTTTTTTGCCTACTGTTGTCTATCTTTCATTCATACTCTGCTTATTCTTCTTATTGATGATAGCTCTTCTTTCTCTGCTAGTTTCTGGCTAGGATGGAACTGTTATCTGCCTATGATACAAAGTTGCTGCGACAATTTAATGAGTACTTTAAGGCTGGTCACACAGACCTGAGTGCTGCACAAGTTGTCGACATACTTGGTCATGATGCTTCAGAACAGGCAGTGGAAGCATATCAATATATGAAGTGTCTTCTTGATAGGGTTGTAGCCAATAACGTTGTCTATTACTAAATGATTGAGGATCTTCAAAGCACCCTTGAGGACCTTCAGCTTCAATACAAAGAATCCACTGCTTTGTTGCATGAGGGGTACGAGAAGAAGTACCAGCAGATCATTGCCAACAAGGGCTACGAGAAGCTTTTTGCTGGGTACGATGTAAGGGAGAGAACCTTAAGAGGTGAGGTCGAAGAATGCAGACAGATTGCTGAGTTGCTTGAAAAGGAAAACAACAACCTACAAAAGGAGTTGTCACAATTGAAGTCTGAAGCTTCCACTTCTAGTGCCTTGATCCCAGTGACCGATGAGGGATTTTCATTCTTAGAGGTTGAGAACGCCAAGTTAAGGGACGAGTTGGAGACTTTTAAGAGCTCTGGCACCTCTTCATCTTCTCGTGGTCGAGCAAGAGCTCCTCGGGGGCGAGCAAGAGCAGCTCGGGTTCTTATCGAGGAACAGAGGACTCAGTCTGTCTTAGAGAATCAGGCTTTCCAATTAATAGCGAAGAACCAGGCGTTGTCTGATATGTCAAAGAAGATTAGGGACCTGTAAAAATAGCTCTTTGCGCAGAAGTCAGTCTTGGAGAATAAGGAGCTTTTCATCAAGAATTTCCACGAGCAGCTAGAAAAGCTAACATATCAATTCCACAAACAGGCCAGGGAGTTCTGGATGGATGGATACAACGAAGCACTATTCCACTTGGACGATCGTATCTAGAATGCCAACAATGAGGGCTACAAGCAAGCCTGGCTGAATGCCTTAGGTGTGCTGAAGCTCGAACAAGGTCATTATCTGTAGGACTACCATGATTCCGGGTTGCTCGACTTACCTATGCCACCATACAATTTGGACATGAATTGGATCCCTGCTCGAGCCATTATTCGGAGCTTAATTTCAAAGTATCTCGGTGACTATAATCTACATTGTCAAATCAAGGTATCTCATCCCGAGCATCTCCTAGATCGACCATCCGTGATGAATGTCAGGATATTGAAGGATCTCAATTTCATCAATTCTCCTTTGTCTTTAAATGATCCGCCTGCTGGCGAGGAACCTGTGTCAAAAGCAGAGGGGAAGAGACCAGTATAATAAGAATTTTTTATGTAATAGTTAGTATACATGTCAATGTAACTGTAATATCATTATCAATGTAATTTATTTTGAATTCAATGAAAGACTTTCATTTTTGTTTGCAAATCTTGATTGCTATTGTCTTGTAGTTATCAAACACTTTATATTTGTGTATATTTGTTAAAAATATAACAATAATGTGTTGTTTGTCGACCAACTCAGTAATAATTAAAAAGTTTCAAGTTTCAATAATATTTCTCGATCACTTAATAATAAAGTCACGAGTATAAAAATGTTTAAAATTTTTCCAACCAACCAAGGTCGTTAAATTATGCTTGTCGACCAACTACAGTTAGTGGGTTTTTATCCCCGACCAGCCATAGTTGGTAGACTTTTCTCCTAAATGTTTCCGACCAACCAAGGTCGGTAAATTTTCTTTGTCGACCAACTACAGTTGGTGGGTTTTTATCCCCGACCAGCCATAGTTGGTAGATTTTTCTCTTAAATGTTTCCGACCAACCAAGGTTGGTAAATTTTCTTTGTCGACCAACTACAGTTGGTGGGTTTTTATCCCCGACCAGCCATAGTTGGTAGACTTTTGGACTTTTTGGAATAATCTTACCTCCCGACCAACATAAGTTGGCATTTGCGAGAATATTTTGTTTCCTAGCCAAACAGGTTGGCATTTTTAGGAATATTTCGTTTCCTAGCCAAACAGGTTGGCATTTTTAGGAATATTTCATTTCCTAACCAACCGAGGTTGGCATTTTTAGGAATATTTTGTTTCCTAACCATTCGAAGTTGGCTTTTTTAGGAATATTTTGTTTCCTAACCATTCGAAGTTGGCATTTTTAGGAATATTTTGTTTCCTAACCAACCGAAGTCGGCATTTTTAGGAATATTTTATTTCCTAACCAACCGAAGTTGGCATTTTTAGGAATATTTTGCTTCTGAGCAGTCTGAGCTTTGCCGAGTTTTGCTGAGTAGTGTGTAGCACTAGTATTCCCCGAAAAATTCTCAATAAAAGGAGAGACTTTAGCAGAATATCGTCATTTTATTCATACTGATGGAACTGTGTTACATATACATCACTGATAATACTTGCGTAGATGCTCTGCGTTCCATGCATTCTTAAACTCCTCGCCTTCTAAAGTTGTTATTCGATAAGTTCCTGGTCGAACAACTTCTGTAACTCGGTATGGTCCATGCCAGTTTGCTTCCAGCTTATTGTGCTTTTGAATTACTTTCTTCAGCACATAGTCTCCTTCTTTCAGGTCGCACTTCTTCACCCTTTTGTTGTAGAACAAAGTTGTTCCCTGCTGGTAAGCAGCATTTCTAATGGTTGCTTCTTCTCTAACTTCCTCGAGCATGTCTAAATCCAATATTCTCATTAAGTCGTTGACAGGGGAATTAAAATTTAGTACCCTGTGTGTTGGGAGGCCCAACTCGACAGGTATAACGGCTTCAGTTCTAAATGTCAGCATATATGGTGTTTCTCCAGTTGCTACTCGGGAGTAGTTCGGTAAGACCAAAGTATTGTTTGTATCTCGTTGATCCAATTCGATTTTGCATCATCCAGTCTTTTCTTCAAGCCATTTAGTAGCGTTCTGTTTGTCACTTCAGTTTTTCCATTGCTTTGAGGATGGCCTGGTGCTGAGTGGACCTTCAAAATATTTGATTGATGACAATAGGCGGCAAACTCCTCGTTATCAAATTGTGTTCCATGGTCTGTAATGAAGGCATGAGGTAGACCATATCGATAAATGATGTTCTTCCAAACAAATTGGTACACCTTCTCGTACGTCATGTCAATGAGTGGCTCAGCTTCTACCCATTTAGTAAAATAATCCACTGCGACGACGAGGTACTTGAACCTTCCTCGGGTCGTTGGCAGTGGCCCAACCAAGTCAATTCCCCACATGGAAAATGGCCAAGGGGAAGTTATGGGTGTCAACAATGCTTGTGGAGTTCTTCGAATAGAGGAAAAGCGCTGGCACTTATCACACTTCTTGGCGTAGTCTATACAATCAGCCCTCATCGTCGGCCAGTAGTATCCTTGCGTTATTACCCTTTGTAAAAGCGTCTGACCTGCTACATGTGCTCCACAAGACCCTTCGTGGATCTTTTCAATTAATTCTTTCACCTCAGAGGGGTGTACACATCTCTGCAAACCTGCTATAATTCCTCGTTTATATAAAATACCATTAGTTAATACATACCGAGCAGCTTTAAACTTCAATTTTTTGGCAGCGAGCTTGTCAATTGGAAATTCTCCCTCCTCAATATGCGCCTTGATGGAATCCATCCAAGATGGTCCTAAATCAAGGGTGATAAAGTTCATCGTTAGATCTTCATCTATGCTCCGACCAGCTAACACTTCAATTGGGATTGTTCATCGTAGCTCGGTACGAGTAGCTGATGCTAGTCGAGCTAGGGCGTCTGCTCTCGCATTCTCCATTCTTGGTATTCTGACCAGCTGAATAGCGATAAATTCTGACACCAGATCCTTTGCCTTTGCATGATATCTGATCATTAATTCTCCTCTAACAGCATATACTCCCATCATTTGTTTTATGATCAATTAAGAATCACTGAAAACAATGACCTGTTGCGCCTCCATAATTTTGGCCAAACTAAGACCTGCAATCATGGCTTTATACTCAGCCTCATTATTGGAAGCTTTGAATTGGAAACGCAAGGCGTATTCCATATCGACCTCATCCGAAGTGCTCAAAACTATCGCCGCGCCGCATCCTGCAGTGCAAGATGAGCCATCTACATATAGTCTCCATATAGGTAACTCGTCTTCGAATTTCTGATCAGTTAGAGTTCCTTGATGAAATATTTGTTGCTTCCTTTCCTCCTCGGATTTCTCTTGCTCTTCGTTGATCATTTCTTCTTGCCCTTTTACCAACCGGAGTTGGTCTGAGCCCGAAGTCAATGATCTTGTAACATCCACTTGCCCTTTTACCAACCGGAGTTGGTCTGAGCTAGTGTTTGTTGATCCTGTAACATCCACAGGTTGATCAGCGAGAAACTTTTGTTCCTCAGTGGTATCAGGATAGGTGAACTCCGCTATAAAATCTGCTACAGCCTGTCCTTTAAGCGATGATCTGGGTTCATAGACTATATCATATTCACCGAGCTCTATTGCCCAGTACATCAATCTTCCTTATTTTTCTGGCTTATGGAGGGCTTGCCTCAATGGCATATCAGTATATACTACTATGGTATGAGCCTGGAAGTATGGCCTCATTTCCCTACTTGCCTCAATAAGCGCCAATGCTAACTTTTCCAGCCTTGGATATCTGATCTCTGCTCCTCGGAAGGCCTTACTTGTGTAGTAAATTGGTTTTTGCACTCCATTCTCCACTCTGATCAACGCCGAGCTAACCGCATTCTCGGACACTGCAAGATACAAGTACAATTTTTCTCCCATCACTGGCCTGGACAACAGTGGAGGTGCTCCCAAGTATCTCTTCAAGTCTTGAAAAGCCTTCTCGCATTCATCATTCCACTCAAAAGTCTTTCTGAGTGTCTTGAAGAATGGGAGACATCTATCAGTTGCTCATGACACAGATCTGTTGAGTGCCGCTACTCGTCCTGTGAGACTCTGTACTTCCTTCTTCGTCGTTGGAGATCGCAGCCCTAATAGAGCTTTGATCTTTTCAGGATTTGCTTCAATGCCTCGTTTATTGACAATGTACCCGAGAAACATGCCTTCTCGTACTCCAAAGATGCACTTCGTCGGGTTCAGCTTCATTTGATATTTATCTAGTTGATCAAAAGTCTGACTTAAGTCAACTAGATGATCGGCAGGTTTCTTGCTTTTCGTCAGCATATCGTCAACATAGACTTCCATATTGTCACTGATTTGTTCAGCAAAGACCTTGTTCATCAGCCTCTGATATATCGCACCTGCATTTTTCAAACCAAAAGGCATAACATTATAACAATAAGTTCCCCTAGGGGTAATGAAAGAAGTACTCTCCCTGTCTTCAGGTTTCATTTTTATCTTATTGTACCTAGAATAAGCATCTATGAAGCTTAGCAACTCGTGTCCTGAGCTTGCATCCACCAGTTGATCAATTCGGGGAAATGGAAAGTGATCCTTTGGGCATGCTTTGTTGAGGTCGGTGAAGTCTACACACATCCTCCACTTGTTGTTTTTCTTCTTTACCATCACCACATTAGCTAACCAATCTGGATATTTAACATCTTTAATGAAACAAGCTTCTCGACTTCCTCCTGTATAGTTTGATTCTTCTCGGGACTGAATACACTTCTTCTCTGCTTCACAGGCTTGATCTCCTTATTTACATTGAGCTCGTGACATAAGAAGTTTGGGTCTATCCCAGGCATATCTTCATGACTCCACGCAAAAGTTTATTTTCTGCTTTTAAGGAAAATTATTAATTCTTGTTTTAATGAGGCTTCCAATGACGAACCTATTTTAGTAGTTCGCTCAGGGTGCTCGTCGTCCAGAACGATGTTTTCAGTAGCTTCCACCACTTGACCCTTAACGAGTTGCGACTCATCTCGAGGATCCAATGTTTCAATTTTTGAACCTTCATCCACTTGATAAGTAGTGGTCTTTCTCTTTGATTCTTCCAGTTCTTCTTGCTCGGCGGATGAATAATAGCATTCTCGAGCTACTTTCTGATCACCTTTCACAACTCCTACTCCAAAGTTTGTTGGAAATTTTAGGCACTGATGCACTGTAGATGGAACAGCCTCGAACTTCTTCAATCCTACTCTTCCCATGATGATATTGTACGATGATTGGACATTCTTGTCCATCATGAAGAAACGTATTCTTTCTGTCCGACAAGCAGGCCACGTACCAATGAATATATCCAACTTGATCGTCCCAAGTGGAAATACTTTCTCGCCAGCAAAACCAATGAGGGGTCTGTGGTAAGGATCCAGTTGAGATAGCTTTAGATTTAAACTATCGAAGCACGAGTAGAACATGATGTCTGCTGAGCTACCATTGTCGACCAGTACTATTGAAATCATGACTTCCTTCATTCTCATTTTGATCACCAGCGGGTCATCATGAGAATATAAAACACCTGCAAGGTCATTTTTTGAAAAATCGATAACCAGTTTCTCCTTGTTCACCTTTATCGGGCGATCTTCCTCAGCTAGATTTATTCACTGAATGTACGAGCAAGCTTGAGCCTCACCGAGGTAAGCTTTTCTTTCTGCAGTAAGGTCTCCTCCTCCTGCATCTCCTCATGTAATAACATTACAATCAAATGACCCAAAGCATATTTAAAATACCTCTCGTTCTGGCTGCCTTGGTTTCTTGGGAAGATCGGGGTTATCCTCTGGATCAACTTCATTGTTTCTCTTCTTATTCTCCTCTGCTCGACGAGGAGATCTAGACCTCTCTCTAGTTTGGTCGTTGTTTTTTCTTTTGCCTCCCCGATCAACATACTTTGCTAGCTTTCCTCATCGGATGAGTGTTTCAATTTCATTCTGAAGATCTATGCAATTTTTGGTCATATGGCCATGATCCTTGTGGAACTCGCAATATTTTTCCCTATTCCTCGTGTCAGGGTCTGCCTTTATTTTCTTTGGCCAGTTTAACTCCTCGCTGTTCTTAATTTCTTCCAGGACGTGGTGGATATTTGCCTTCAAAGGTGTGTAATTATCAAATTTCCTCAAGACCTCCCATGACGACCTATTTTTGGATTGTTTGTCACCACCATTGTTCTTATGTTCTTTCTTATTAGCTTTATCACCTTCCACCTTGGTTTCTTTAGCGTCCATATTCTTCTTTGCATACATAGCCTCCTTGGCATTCATAATCTTGGATGCTTTTCCCATCAGGTCCGACATGGTTCGAGGTGGATCTTTGGCCAAAGTGTAGTACAACTTATTTGGCCATAGTCCACTCATCAAAGCGGTAATCGCTGTTTTCTCCTCATAATCAATGACTTTGAGTTTCTCGTTATTAAAACGAGTTATATAATCTCTGGTACTCTCACCAGATTTTTGCCTAACACTTAACAAATGTGCTACTCGTTTCACTGGCTTTGCTCCAAAGTAGAAATTCCCAATGAATAGCTCGGCCAGTTGAAGAAAATTTGAAATCTTACCCCGAGGAAGACTATTATACCATATTTGAGCAGATTCGGTAAGTGTTCCCGAAAATGCTCTGCATCTCATCTCATCTCATCTGGGACAGCATAGATGTCGGCTGCAGCTTGATATTGTTCTATATGAAGGACAAGGTCAGTCTTTCCATCATACTTGGGAGTCACAACAGGTGCTTTGAACTTTGATGGTGTTGGAAAATCAACAATGTCCTGGACAAAAGGCGTTCCTCGAACAAAGGTTCGTTATAGAGGGTTCTTGGCCTTAGCCATTTCCCCTAATCTATCCTCCAGCCTCTGAATAGATCCTTTCCATGCATCATTTCCTTCCTTGGGCCTATTGGTTCGAGCACCTGATCGCGTTGAAGTGGCTTCCTGGGATTTATCTTGACGAGCAGCTGGTCGGTCATAGGATCTATCTTGACGAGCAGTTGGTCACGACTGGGCAGATCCTTCCCTTAAATCTGATGGTCATCGAAAGCTCCTCGACGCTGCATTAAGAGGACTTTTGTTCCTCCTAGGGCCTAATCGGTCGAAAGGAGAAACTCTACTTAATCTTTCCAATGCACTGGTCCTTTCGGGGGAGAGGGGACACGTTGTTCAGTATCTGTGGCCCGCACTGATGAAGTTCATCCAGGTTGATAAGAAAAATCTTCAGATTCCTCATTGCGATATGAATTAGTATGCCTAGTACGCGAAGAAGGCACACGGGTATTTCTTTGAATGCTTCGTGATCCGGAATGGTCTGATGCACCGCCATGGAGGGTTTGGATGAGTTGTCGCATTATTTCTTGCATGACAGTCTGGCCCTGAGCCAGATTTGCCATTATTCCAGTCAGATCTGGAATAATTGGTGGAGCAGATGGATTTGGAGGGGTTCCAGTGTTTCGATTGCTGGATTCAGGAATATTCGCCATTGGTAATGGATTGTTTTTGATGAAAAACGATATTATCAGTCATTTCCCACAGACGGCGCCAATCTGTTGATGTAAAAAATTAGATTACTCTAATAAATCAATCACAGATAAAAAATTGAGACAAAGAATTTTAAAGTGGTTCAGCCTTATAAGAATGGCCTACGTCCACTGTTGCTTTATTGCTGAGTGTTTGAAAATTCTCGATTATAAGTTCTATCAAGAAATTCCCTTCTGGATTCGAAGTCTAGATCCGGATCCAGGTCCCTTTACAATGAGGATTGTATAATGTATTTATAGCCCTGAGGTTGTAATGTGAAAGGGTAATACATTAAATGATATACATATGAAAGGGTAATACATTTAATGCCCTCTTTACGTGTGCGTCCAAATGATAAGCATTTAATGAGCAGTTAAATTGTTGGTATCCTGCTTCGAGGTGCATCTCGGACCGCCTGAGTTGCTCGGACCGCCTAAGCTTCTCGGTACTCAAGATTTCCTCGGAGAGGCATTGTTCCTCGGAGCTTGTGAGTTCCTCGGGGAACTAGTCTTCCTCGTTGTAGTCTTGTTCCTCGGAGCGCGTGGGTTCCTCGGAAGTGTTCGTTGTTTCCATGTAGATAGCCACGTGTCTTCATATGATTGGTCCATGTCAGCAGATTAAATTTGGTATCAACAATAACCTATTTCAATAAGGAAAAACCATATTAAAAACGATTATCTCGTTAAGTAGAGAAATTATCGTTGTACAATTACAAAAATTTATGCATGTGATTAGAAATTTTAGAAATTCATGTGATTGGATTGTTTAATCATTTATGTTAAATTAAATGAATAAGTGGATGTATAGTGATGGTAGCATTTATTCATAAAATGGTTAATATTATGTCGTATACCACTTATTGATTTAAACTATATTCGACACAGCGCGAACGACGGATAAAGGGGTAGTTGTTGATCCAATATTTTTTAGGATTCTTGCTAAGTATGGGACTAGTAGGTAGGCCTTAGTGTTATTATCACTTTCGAGGTATGGACTAGTTAGTGTGTAAAGTTTACAGACAAATATTTCGGGGTGGGGCTGATTTTTATGTTGTTCCGTGGTTTCGGTAGTCTAGGTGTGAGAGTAAATGATATTTGCTAGTGGGTATTCCTCCTAAATGTTAGGCTTGGATACGCTTGTGTTTTGGAGACTTCTAAGTATGGGACTATAAGGTGTTTTGAGGACTCATCATCGAATAAAGGGTGGGGCTAATAATAAATAATGAGAACTCGAGATTTAATTAATGAATAAATACCTAAGACTAAAAACGGGTATTAAAATGAATTTGTGATGCGACTATGTGCAGGGCTGACAGTTAAATGGGTTGATGGGCAATAGTGACGTGTCGTGTGTGGAATCTTACGAGTATGTACGAGCTAATAGTTAAATGGGCTGACGGTCTATAATGAGGGAAATGGGTGTGATGTGTAAAACCTTAAGCGCGTCAAAAATGTGTGCAGAACCGACAAGGGGTTGACTGGCCATAATGGTGTCGGATAAATAAAATAATTGGTTAATTAAATTAAATAATATTAAGAGCGGGTGTTTAGGTTATTTTTAGGAAAGAATATTTAGACTAAAATACTGGGGTGGCTTGGTTATACGGATGGATAGTTGTAGCTTATTTTACTCGCATGTTTATAAACATATCTCATTTAATTTAAAATATTCTATTATTGTGGTTATTATCTATAATGCTATTGTCTAGGTTCAAGGACCATAATTGAGAGGAGTAGCTGGTATCCATATAATGGGATCTGACCCATTGCATTGACTAAGAATTTAGGTATAGCACTAGAGTAGCTGCATATGAGTGATTGGAGATATTTTGGAGGTGCAACTGGAGACTTATTTAATTTGGATGCTTAGTAGTTTATAATTATTTTTCCATTCCGTCACATTTATTGTGATACTTTATTTATGGATTTGATGAGCCAATAGGTTCCAAAGTTTTTTATAGTTTATATTAAGTATTCAGAGTTGGATTATTCATTTGAACTTACAGTTATTTCGAGTTGGACTATTTTGGACATTAGCATGGTGATGGATTTTAATTATTGCATGGATGATTATATTTATTGGATTAATCTGATTATTATCTTTTGGACTAAATTTTTATATGTCTCATATATGCCACATGCTATAAATGATTACTTATTTAGTGACGCCCGACGTAGTTTGATGGCATCGGCTGGCCACCTCACTTGTCAGAATGCGCGGGGTGTTACAGATAGTATCAGAGCATAGTCTTAGGTCTCGTAGGTTGTGAGTCCATTTTAGCTTCCGCGTTACTTATCTTTGATTACTTTGATGATTTATACTTTTAGTTATTCCGAGTATGATGTTTTTATTCCTATATTTTAGATGGAGAACACTAGGAGAGCTGGAGATAGGAGAGAGGGTTCAATTTTTGGTCCCGCAATTCAGGAGAGGCCGAGGAAAATTGTTTTGGATGTCGAGGAGTTAGTGACTATTGTGCGTAAGGCCACATCGATCGGTATTGAGGTACGGAGACAGAGATGGGTGAATGTAGAGGCACGGTAGCATAATACACTCAGTTTGACTTGGGATAGGGTGGGGCGCAGCTTCCATAAGGGTAATTCCCCCACTTTCGCAGGGGTATCTGACCCAACGGTTGCACACCAGTGGAAAAGAGACATGGAAAGACACTTGAGGATGGTGGAGTGCATAAATATGAAGAAATAGATGTTGTCTACGTTTAAGCTAATCGAAAATGCATTACAATAGTGGGAGAGTGCCTCGACATCGGAGGATAGGGACCATCTGAACTATGGAGATTTTCTTGTAAAGTTTAATGGCAAGTTGTAACAACCTGAGGTCTTGGAGACGAGGATTTATTTATTTTGGGAGAAATAAATAATATTTTATTGGAGAATAATTAAATTTGGCACTTGAGGTCAAAAACTTGGAGTCGTTAGAAAGTATGTCAAATGGCGATTCTGAGGGTATAGTTGTATCCGGAAGGGTCGAGAAAGTCGAAATGACTGTATTTGGGGTCTATTTAGGTTCCGAAATAATTTAAGTCAGTTTGACTCGAATTAAAGTCACCGAGTCATTTAAAGTGTGTATTATCATTTAAAGATGTGTATCTTGGGAGTTAGGGCTTATAAAACCTACGGGAGATTAATTTCTCCAAAGAGAGAAAGAGAAATAGAAAGAAAGAAAGAGAGAAGAAGAGAAGGAAGGACAAAAGAGATAGAAAGAGCATTTTTCGGCCAATACGTTATCTCAAGGCAGATTCAGACCCTACGAATTCGAGGCAAGTGATTAAACTTGCTAAATAATTGTTGTGTACCATTTATTGCATGATTTGTGGATTAAATCTTTGGGTTTTAGGTTTAGTTTATCAAAACCTAACTTTTGGGTATAATCTTAGATTTAATATGTAGATCTTTGATTTGAGGATAGAAATTAGTTTATATGTATTCTAGGACGAATATTGATGATATATATGTGATTGGTTTGAAGAGAAATGAAGAGAAAATGATTAAAACAAATTTTGGGATTTTGACTTACTTAAAAAGTAGCCATTTTCGAGAGTTCTGAAGGGCCAAATAGAATCGGCCTCCTACCGAATCGATTCGGAAATATGCAGGTGCCCAGGTCTGAGTGATCGAATCGATTCGGACCCCAGCCGAATCGATTCAGCCTGAGATAGAGTTTCAGGTCTGATGACCCGAATCGATTCGCCTTCCTAGCCGAATCGATTCGGAATTGGCCCGAATCGATTCGAAAACAGGGATTTTGGGGGAATTTTTTCTAGGGAGAATTTCATTCCAATTTGTTCGAGGTTATCGATTAGGAACCTCTATAGGAGATATTTGGAGTATGTTTTGGAGACTTTTAGCGAGTTTCCCTTGTAAGATATTTTTTGGAGTCATATTGACTAAATTTGAGGAATACCTACTAGATATTATGGTATTTTTCTAAGTGGGGAAGCCCACCTTGATTGGAGACTCTATTGGAGATAATTATAAATTCATATAGAAGAATGATAATAAGTGTAGTGATTTTGGATTTTAGAATCCAATCTAAAATGGGATAACTTTGAAAGATTCATAAAATGAATTAAACCCTATTATGGATGGAGAATTATAAATGCTATTTGATGTGCATACGGATATAGAAATATCCTTATTGATGTTTGATTTGAGAGATGACTCACACAATGAGAATTGCTAATTGAAGAGCATTAGGATAAAAGAATATCCTTAACATGAATTGGATTGAGAAACAATTCATTATTAAAAGCGACATGTGAGCTTCAAGCGAGAAATAGTATAATGTATACTAAGTGGGGATAATGTGTGAGGATTGACGGTTAGTGTATCAAAAGAGAGTGATATACTAAATAATGATATTAATTCAACTACGACTAAGTGCGTAATATTGAAATTGTAAATGATGTGGCAGGTATACCTTATATGACGGTATATCTTTATATGATGTGATCATGTATGTATACGTTATATGATGGTATGTATATATATATAGTGAATCATACCCCCTCCTTGCTATCATTGGGAAGTTGTGTGCGTTAAGGGTGAGCATCCTGGCTCAAAGAGCAGGGTGTGGATATTCCCCAGGTCATAGTCGTCCATTGTGATTATTATGCAATATATATATGCATTCTTTTGGGGGTGAGAAGTCGGGGGTATGTGACATTCTCACTTTCCGGTTAGGAGCTATGACCACTTCCCGGGACATTGTGTGCGTGAGTTTGATCACGAGGTGGATGCCGTTGAACCCCACCAGGTGGCCCCAGTTTGCTACGTGTTTGGGCTGCTGGAAGATGATAGCATGTGAGCCTGCGTCCTCGAGTTATAGCTCGGTTGGATGGTTATTGTTTATTGTGCTTGTACTTGAGTATCAAGGGCATAATGGACCTCAACGACTAACATTGCCAGGATTAGTGTATCGGGGGGTTCCTTGTTTGGATTTCGCCTCGGCGAGACGTTCCACGCACAAACCGCGGTGTAATGTTCGAAGTTGGGGATAAGTTAGTCCTAAATGATCATTCTTATATATATATATCACCTATCCCGACAATCGACAGTGCCAGGAGTAGTGTCACGGGGGGGTTCTTTATTTGGATTTTGCTTCAGCGAGACGTCCCACGCATGAAACGCCGTGTACTGTTGAGAATTGAGAATATTAATTAATTAAATTTGAGAAATAATAATTTGGGTTATATGCATCATGCATTGAGGGCATAATGAATCTCAAGGATCAGTACTATCAGGAGTAGTGTAACGGGGGGGTTCCTTGTTTGGATTTCGCTTCGGCAAGACGTTCCACGCACGAAACGCAGTGCCGTATTGAGAACCGGGAGAAGTTTTGTCCTTAACTCTTGATGCTAATAACTCATATAATTAATTATATATATGTTTACATGCCAAACGAGGGCATAACTAGAATATATGAAATTCTAGTAAGAGAATGTTGATATATTGTGATGATGTTATTATGAAGATGGATATGCCACTTTATATGTTCAATAAATGAACAAATATAAAGAGAACTATGACACTTAAAAATAAAGTAATGTTATAGATGGAATTTAGATAAGTGTAGATTTCGAGATAAGTTAAATAATCTTAATCGAATACTTATTTTGGGATTTAGTTAGATTTATTTGCCTAATTAGAATTGGGCATACACTTGGAGATCACGTGCATACGCTTAGTTGCGCGCTTTAGTTGAGAGGTGAGTTGGATTTTAAAGAAGAGTTCGATTCCACCTTAATCATGTAATAATGCATTTATAATTATTATGCATTTTAATACACTTGCTATAAAAAAAAATTCAACTCGGGCTCTGACCCGTTTATATTTTCTCCCTCCATGTATATATTGTATTACCTTAGGTGTTCCTCCGCAAGGACGCCATTGATGTTCATCCATCCAGTGTTTTCGTGGAGCTGTGGCAGTAGCGGACTGTTGCGGCATCTTGTTTAGACGATTCCTATCTTTAATGTATCTAGATTAGGATTCAGTTTGTATATTGAGTTTAGACTCAAGTGTTGTAGATTAACACTTTTACATTTCTTTCCTCAAATTATTTGTATTGTCTGTGACCCGACAGCAAATTCGGGTATTTCATTGTAGAGATTTTGTTTTACATTGTATTGTACCCTTTTATATTATTTGAGTTTGCTCTTATCACTCATCATAGTTAGATAAGTGTTGCTGGGTATGTTTTCATTATTGGTTTTGTTGTTGTTGTTAAATGAAAAGTTTTAAATTTTTGACAATCCACTTTTAATAATTTCGGGTAGTTAGCCATATATTATTTAGTATTGTCAGTTGATGTTGAGACTATGCCATCTGAGATACCTGATTTAATGTAGTATAGGGCTGGCCACCCGTTATTATTTTGAGCGGGTTGTCACACAAGTATTTTCCATATGCAATTAGGAGTGAAAAAAAAAGGAGTTTCTGGACTTCAAGCAGGGTTCGAAATCAATTGTTGAGTATTAGCAAGAGTTCACAAATCTGTTGATGTTTGTACCAAAGGAGTAAATAACGAGGTGAAGAATATGGAGTGCTTCATTAAGGGTTTGTCTTGGCATTAAATAGATATTGTTGGGGAATCCGGCGTACACTACTTACACCCAGGTAGTGGACGTTGCACTATTGTTATGGCAGGAGAGAATAAACTACCAAAAGAAGTTGGAAAAAAGACGGGAGCCAAATGGTCAATGAGGAGAGAACAAGGGTCGCCATGACCAGGCATAGAAGAGACAGAGGACAGGTCAAAAGCAATAAGGCAATGGTGTCCCACAAGGTCCTCAAGGACAAGGTCAATGACAATCGGGTGAGCGAGCGCCAAATAGCATTATACATAACAACCTATATAGCGAGCATCAAACTTATGGATTTTCATAGGAGTGACTGGAGTAATTGCATAGGACTGATTAGAGATATTTTGGAGGTGCAGTTGGAGACTTATTTATTTTAGATTCTTAGTAATTTAGAATTTTTTTCCATTCCATCGCAATTATTATGAGACTTTATTTATAGATTTGAGGGGACAACCGGTTCCAAAGGTGTTTACGGTTTATATCAGATATTTAGACATGAATTATTCATTTGAACTTACATTTATTTGGAGTTGGACTATTTTGGAAATTATTATGGTGATGGATTTTATTTTTTACATGGATGATTATATTTATTGGATTGATCTGATTAAAATCTTGTGGACTAAATTTTTATATGTCTCATATATGTCACATGCTAATAATGATTACTTATTTAGTGACACCCGACGTAGTTTAACGGCGGTGGCTGGCCACCTCGCTTGTCAGAATGCATTGGGGTGTTACATTACTGTGATGAAGGTGCCCAAGGAAAATAAACTATGGTATTGACATGACCCAGGATGTCTAGAACACCCTAACCCTCCTTTTAAACTTGATGTTTCATGGATTCCTCCTAATGGTATCCCCAAAATCTTGATCAAAGAATACCTTGGCTATTATGACCTTCATGGAGACGAAGAACATCACTTACCATTACATTTAATGGGTAAGGTGAGTTCCATCAGCTAAACAAGGCTTAGGGATTTGAGGATGGCCATCACCCCTCATGCATTGGATGTATTGCCAATTGGTTTTGAGAATGCGCCAAATGAGAAACCTCATTCTCACTGATAACCTGTTGTATTTTCACTTTGTTTTCTTTGTAATAATTTATTATGAGTTATAATGAAAATCTACATCTTTATTTCCTCTGTGTTAATTTATTGAATGTTAGTTACTTGGAAAAGTTCTACTACTAGTTTAGTTTTATGATTATACAGTTGGTTGTTACCCGACAAATTTGCTTTACTAGTTGTCGATGTTGGATAAACCTGCGTTGTCCTGTCTTAGGTTCTACTAATGTGTAATCTAGCTTACTTGTCATATAGATGGATCTTCTCATCTTGGCCAAGTGCTAACGTGAGTTCCCAAATATGACCAAATGTGCGAGGATTTGTCTTTGCATTTATCCAGTTATGGTTGGACCTTCGAATTCGTATGACTATCTGCAACGGACTTCCTTAGTTTGGTTTGGTAAACTTCTTATTTTTAGTCTGCTCTAGGGTGAGACTATATATGACGTTTGGAACTTCTTGTTCCTATGAACTTATTGTTCTTGACCTTACGGGGTCAATAATGAATTTTGTCATACATGACTTTTATTATTCTATTCGTGCATTAGTTCGTATGGTTGAGATGTCTTTGGTTTTGATTTTTTAGCACATCTCCCATATTGACGAAAAAAAGATAAAAAGGAGCAATAACTATCACATGGGCTTAATAATTTTTATTGATCACTGAAAATGGGTTATAGGAAAATGAAAAAACTTTGAATGAAAAGACTTTACATTTTTGTGATTAATGGTAGTACTTCCATAGATGTTCGAAACTCCAAGGGTTCTTGAACTGTTCTCCTTCTAATGTTATAATTCTGCAAGTTCCTGGTCAGACAATAACAAATATTCGGGATGGACCATGCCAGTTTGGCCCCAACTTATTTCCTCTCAGAAAGACTTTTTTCAGCACATAGTCTCCTTCTTTTAAAGTGCTCGGATTCATTCTTTTGTTGTAAAACTGAGCAGTTATATGTTTGTATGCTTCCATCCAAAGTTTTGCATGCTCTCTGACCTCTTCCACTAGGTCTAGATCTAACTTCTCATTAGTTCACTCTTCGACAAGTCAAAACGGAGAACATTGTGACTTGCAAACCAATTTTTATTGGGACTATTTCCTCAATACCGAAAGTTAACATATAAGAAATCTCGCCAGTAGATGTTCTCGGCGTTGCTTTGTATGCTCAGAGTACACTTTGGAGCTCATTGATCCAATTTTCTTTATCATTGTCCAGTATCTTCTTCTTTCCATTGAGCAGAGTTTTATTTGTTACTTATGTTTTCCCGTTCCACGATGGATGACCAGGTGCAGAATGTGGTTTCTAGATTTTAGAGCAATTATAATAGTTTTCAAATTTATGATTATGAAACTGCATGTCGTGGTAAGTGATAAAGTTATATGGTATTCCATACGACAAATAATATTCTTCCAAATTAAATGAAAAACCTTTTCATATGGCATTTCTACCAGGGGTTCACCCTCTACCTATTTTGTGAAATAGTCCACTGCAATGACTAGATATTTGAATCTTCCTCTTATTTTCAGTAAAGGGTTGACCAGGACAATACCCAATATGGTAAACGACCAAGGGGATGCGATTAGCATGAGTAAATCCCCCAGTCTATTATTAACTATAGCATATTTCTGGCACTTTTCACATCGCCTTTCATAATCTTCACAATTTGTTTTCACGGTGGGACAGTATTAGCCTTGTCCAGCTACCCGCTGGACTAATGATCTATGTGCTGAATGTGCTCCATGGGAACCTTCAGGTACCTCCTTTATTAAGTTGTTGACCTCAGTCGGATGGACATATCGATGCAATGAAATGATGAATTCTCTCCTAAATAAGAGTCCTACTTCTATGACATACCTCACTGTTTTGTACTAAAGCCTCCTTGATTTTTTAAGCTCTATTAGGACAATAAATTTTTCGAGATAATCTCGTATTGGATTCATTCATAATGGCCCCAAATCTAATTCAATTGTATTGGCAATTTCTTCATCAGTACTTCAGTTTATGAGGATTTATATTTAAATTGTTCTTCTTAGATATGTTTTTATGGCCGAAGTAAGTCGAGTAAGTGCGTATGCTCGGGCATTCTCTGCCCTTGGAATCCTAACCACTCTAACTACTGGGAATATTTCTATCAGTCTTTGTGTTCTTGATAGGTATTTTTCCATGGACTCCTCTCTTGCCTCATAAACTCCTAGTACTTAGTTCATTATTAGTTAAGAATCATTATGCGCTTGTATCTGCTCGGTGCCAAGGGATGTAGTTAGGCCAAACCCTGTTATGAGCACTTCATCTTTGCCTTGTTATTGCAGGCTTCGTATTGGAACCTAAGTGCATATTCCACATCAGTGTCATCCGACATGGTAATTATTAAACATGTTTTGTTGCCAGAGGAACATAATGAACTGTCTACGAACATTTTCTAGACAAGGGGCCTTATTTTAAATCTCTTTCTATCAAGGCCCAATAATTGAATAATTTTTTCAACTGATTTGAGTTGCAAGTAAGTTTTTCTTATTCGGCTAATGATCTCGGGTCCTCAATACTACGATCGTCCCTTTGAATGCCTTAGTTGTCTCCCATTATGGTTTGTCTGTCTGATTGAACTGGTAAGATCTTTGTCGAAGAAGTCTTCTATGTGGATGGAGTTGAGCTCTCTTTCATAGAATTTTTCTTTGCCTCTTTCATTATTGAGCTCTCTTCCTTCAAAGTCTTCTCCGTGGACTTTTCCTCCTATATGAACTCAACAATGAAATCTGCTATCGCATGGCCTTTTATTGTTATTCTTTATTCATATTGTATGTCACGCTTTCTTAATTATACAACCCAAGCCATCTGTCTACCCAATTTTTTGAGTTTATAAATGGCTTGTCGCAGTGGCAGGTCTATATAGACTATAAGGACATGGGCTTGGAAATATGGCTTCATCCTCTAGAATCCTCATTATAGTCAATTCTAGTTTTTCCAGCCTTGACATTGGATATCCACTCCTCGGTACACTTTTTTTTATAGTAAATGGGTTTTTGTAATCAATTTTCTAATAAGACCAATGCCAAGCTAACTGTTGATTCAGATACGGCTAAATATAATTAAATTTTTTCTCCCATGATCAGCCTTGAAAGAAAAAGCAAAGATCCTAGGTACTTTTTTAATTCCAAGAAAGTGATTTCACATTCATTGTTCCACTCAAATTATTTTTGCAATTCTTAAAGAAGAGACTGCATTTATCATAGCACGCAAAACAAATCAACTTAGCACTGCCACCCTGTTTGTTAACTTTTATACTTTATTTTTGTTCGTCAGAGACTGCATATTGAGTACCGCTTAGATTTTATCTATATTGGCTTCAATTCCTCTTTGGTTTACTATGAAGTCGAAGAATATTCCTTCTCATACTCTGAAGACACGTTTTGATGGGTTGAGTTTCATTTTATGTTTTTCTAACTAGTTGAATGTCTGACCCAAGTCTCTGATATGATCGGTGGCTATTTTTCTCTTGGTGATCATGTCATTGAAGTACACCTCCATGTTTCTATTATTTGTTCTTCAAACACTTTGTTTACCATCCTCTGGTACTTTAACCTAGTGTTCTTGAGCCCAAAAGTCATGACATTATAGCAATAGGTACTTCAACTCGATATATCCTGAATACGCATCCATAAAACTGAGAAACTCATGTCCACCAGTGGTGTAGACCAATTGGTCAATCCTTGGTAAAGGATAGTGGTCCTTTAGGAAAGCTTTGTTCAAATCAGTAAAGTCAACGCACATTAGCATTGTCATTCTTTTTCCTTATCATCACTACATTAGAAAGACAATTTGGGTACTTGACGTCCTCAATAAAATTTGCTTTTTGTAATTTCTTCTTATATGGCCATGTTATTTTCCTGACTGAAGACACGTCATTTTTTTTCTTGATCGGCTTGGCATCATTGACTATATTAAGTTCATGACATATAAAACTTCGGATTAATTCTTGACATATCCTCATAAATCCAAAAGAACACATTCTTTCGTTACCTAATAAAATCACCAACTCCTTCCTGATGGTAGGATCTAGTGATGAGACAATCTAGTCTATTTTCTCCAGGTGTTCATCATCCAACATAATCAATAATACTACATCTACGACTTGTCCTTTGACCATCTTTGCCTCCTCACATGGATTCAACATTTCAATCTGGTAGGTCATTGTCAGTTTTTTCTGTTCCTCCTGGTCGACTGAAGTATAATACCAAACTATGACTTTTAGTCGGTTCCCTTTAACCATGCCGACCGCATAATGAGTGGGTAACTTCAAACATTGATCCACGATAAAAGGTACTGCTTTAATTTTCTTCAACCTTACTCTGTCGAAGATAATAGTATACGGTGTGTTGAGGTTCTTATCCACGGCAAAAAAATGGATCTTCTTTGTTCAATAAATCATCCAGACACCATCACTACTTCCAGACTGATTGTTCTCAAAATATAAACCTGCTCTCCAGAGAAACCTACGAAGGTCCTTTGGGAAGCTTCAAGTTTGTCATCTCGCTGCTCCAAACCTCTGAAGCAATTATAGAATAAGACGTCGATCGAACTACCATTGTTGACCAAAAGTCTAGCCATTTTCCCTTTATGTACCGTCACTGTGAGAACTAGGGGGTTCTCATAAGGATAAAGCACTATGGATAGATCATCTTTAGAGAAACTAACTACTAAAACGATCTTTGTTTACTTTTCGATGATGCTGAGAATCAACACCTCAAAGATGTAGACAGCTCAAGCTCTATCCCTATTAATAATGATGGAATCAAAATGACAGTATACAAAAATATATTCATATAAAAGAAGGGATGAGAGAGATGGAATACCCGAACATAAAAGTGGTTAGGCCCTACCCTACTCCACTGTTCAAATTAATGGTGTTTTTACTATAACAACGCACTAATGGCCATGGATACACACTCAAGCTTTCTCTCTCTAAGTTCAGTGAAACAGAGTTTCAGTAGGATTACAATTACTCTATCCTTTGTAAAGAAGATGAATTTAGATTTATAGTGTTGTAGGTGCACAGTGCCACCTCCAAGCATGCACCCAACGTGCATGGGCTCAATACACCAATAGGAGAGATCCAAATGTCTTATGAACATGTACATCATGATGACGGAATATTCTCCCACGTGAGAAGTTAATCTTCTATAATGATTTTTTCCACGTGTCTTGGAAATGCAAAGGTCACATGTTTCGTGTGAGATATTAATGTCGACTCGAGAAGGTCTCGACTGGACGAGACTGATGAAGTGGCTCTCGATTGAGTAACACCGAGAGTGATACATATTCTGGGACTGCAGATTGGTCTCGGCCTAGTAGTGTTGTTTGAGGCTGAGACACGACGAAGACGAGACTTGGAAGAACTTATGAGTATAAAGGTAGTTTATGTGTATGGTTGCAACTAGTCTATTGATTTATCCATAAAGGCTGAGACTGACTGACATGGGCCTTTGTGATGTGAGCCCATATGAGAATGGTTCTGACTGGGACTTGGAGGGGGTCATGAAGTCAGGCTGAGTCTAGTCCAGACGAGGCCATACTTGTATATATTAATCACCCTCTTGACCTTAGTCTTCAATGTATATGGGAGGCTAAGGTGTAAAAGTCTTTTGACCCCCTACGATGAGATTACTCCTTAGTGTCAGAGGATGCCCTGGTGACGTAAAGGAATCGTATAGGTGTTATGAGCATAATTTTAGAGTACTTGATGAACGTAACATTTTAGTGTCCTTAAATAGACATAGGTAAATGGATTAGCGTGTGGTCCAAGAAGCGAAAAAAGATGTGTAGTTTGGGGAGTTGTGCTCTAATGATGCTGGCATTAGTAAGTGTGTATTATCATTACTTGGTTTTAATATTTCAAAAAACCATAATTTTCTCTTTCTTCTTCATTTTCTCTCGCTTAACCATTCTTGTCAACTAAATCACAAAACTTTCCCTCTCCTCCATTTTCATAGTTCCAGACATGTTTTCTTCATTTTTATTCGTTCCAAGCCTAACTTATCCTCAGGTAACCTTCTTTTCTTTTCTTTTGCCTTTGATTTCCATTTATGGCATTAGTTTTCTATTTTGCTTTTCTCCGGCGAGCTTTGCATTTTTCGACCACTATTATAGGTGGCTCTAGGTATTATTTGGTGGTTCTGAAGTGTTGCATAGGTTACAGAGGAGTTTAGGTTAGCTTTTAGAAGGAAAGATACACTTTTTGGGCGGCGATTAGTTTTTTCGGTGGGTTTTCCTGTTATCTTCTCTGAAAGAACTCCAACTAGTTCTTGACTGGTTATTGGTAAAGACATTTGAGTTTCCTTTGTTTGATCTTTTAGTCAACATTGGTCAAACTCTATTCCTATTTAAATATACCGTAGATTATAAGAACTAGGAGAGTTGTACCCACATCTTAGAGAACGAATACTAAGGGAGATACATAAGGCCAAGGCCGAGGCTAAGAGGAAAGCCTAGGCTAAGTCTAGACTTCCCATTCACCCAACTCCTTTTTCTATTGTTCATCCTCCTTTACTCTTTACGTACCTTAGTCTGATCGAGCCGAGGGTTATAAGTATTAGTAGTGATACCATGTCATCCACCTGTTCTAATAGTTCATAGTCTATAGCCTCGTCTAAGGGTTATAGTCCTACCCATATAGATTGTTCCTCTACAGACTCTGAGAGAGCTACTCCTTCGAAAAAGCAATGCAAGTTACAGGTTATTGTCTAAACGACACTAGGTCTGTTGAATCTAGTAATCAGGGTAACCCCCAATCACCTATAAATGAGTCAGAGGGCACCGAGTCTGATGTTCATGAAATCTCGGATAATGACAAGCCAAGAGTAAAGGTAGCATTTAATCAGCCACTTATGGACATTCTAATATCGACTATGACTGAAGTCGAGTTCACCAGTCGTGACCCCCATGGTGAAGATCTTGTGGATGATGAGGAAGATGATGAAAATGAAGACGAGGACGAGCTAGATACATCGTATGCCTCAAATTTTCCCAGCAATGTCCATGAGACGGATTTGATCATGTGAAGACATCTTTATGGAATCAAGCTTCCATTATTATGAGAGTTTTTTCTAAGGATCGGATGGAATTAAACAACCGAGATGGTGACGTTGTAGTCTATGATCAAATGTTTAGGATCAACTTTCAATTTCCAATCCACCCAAACATTAGGGCCATTCTTGCTAGTATAGGGATCTCCCCAGCTCAGTTATCTCCCAATTCATAGAGAATATTACTCGATTGCATCCAACTTTGGAAGTTGACATATAAATCCAACCTTTCATTTATCTTCTTTAAATCTTGTTATACTATCTCGACTACCATGTCTCAACCATGCTATTTTTATTTCGTAGCTCAATAGGCCAACAAAAAACTTTTGTATGTCAATCAGATATAAAATTATGACTAGAAACCTCGATACTTATTTATGTTGAGTTCTTGGGAGTTTGATAATGATGTTCCATCTGGTGCCAATGAACCGAGAGGCCCATAAAAATAGGGTAAGGTATCTATCTCGACGAGACTTGATCTTGGCCTTAGCATGGATGGTCGGGATAAAATTGATCACCTCTGAACTTATGGTAAGAATAATGGACTAGTTTTTTTTTTTGAAATACTGATGGAGGCAGATCTTTTAGTCGATATTGACTTGGGGGTTGAACCCCTTACTGAGCGGTGAAAGTTAGATAATTTTTTCTAAACTTTACTATCATACTTTATTTTACTTTGTCGATACTGATAATTTGTTTTGTTTATAGGTTGTCCAGTCGAAACTTCAAATCAAGTTTGGGAAATGTCTACCCCATTAGTTTCTACCGTGCTGTCAAGGCTGGCAGGGAAGAAGGCTGCTCCCATGGATCCCCTAAAAAGACGATAGTATGATGTCCCACTCAAGCCGGTGGTTTTAAAAAGTGAAAGGATGTTCCTGAGGGCACTAGTTCCATCCCTTCTAGCCATAAGAAGAAGAAATAAATCTCATTTAAAACCCTTAGGGAATCGGTAGTCCCCATTTCTAATGATGTTTAGACACTGCTCGTTTGGCCCAGTTGAGTGTTTCCACTGACTCCCTTCTCAGTAGCAAATCGAGGGCCCGAGATGACCTAGAGTGGATCATGCCCGAATGTGACAGTCAATTCTTCCATGTCTAGGACCCTTTTTGGGTTAGTGGATTTTCTTTTAATCCGACAACTCAGGTAACATTTCTAGTCATTTTTCACCTTTTTTGTTAAGTATTATCTCATTTTGTTCTAACTCTCCCTTCTCTGTTTTGCAGTCTCTGCTTGCCTTTCACCATATGAACCAGTGGTTCCAAGAGAACACCCCTAAGATAAATCAGGGCAATTTTGTTATTAAAGGGAATGAGGAACTGAAAAAGAATCTCTATGAAGCCGAGGAGAATAGAAAAAAAGAGGTTAATGACTTGAAAAAAATAGCACACGGGGGACTTTTTAACTCAGAGGATGGATCTTAGGGCTGAGATTGATGACCTTATTGAAAAACATAAGACAGATATTAAGGAAGTTGTTGAGAAGGCAATCGTGACCTTCAAGTCGTCTGACGAGTTTACAGATTATGCAATCCAATACTTGGCCATGGGGGCTAGAGTCGCTTGATGTTGGGTGATGAATACGCACCCTGATATTGCTACAGCTTACCCTCAACTTATGGATAATGTGAAATCATTTAATCTGGCGGATACCAAGGTCATTGCTATCCTTAACAAAATTCAAGATGAGGTTGGTGCTTAAGACACTGTGCCTGAGACAATAGTCATGACCCAAGGTATTACTGTAGGGGTCGATGGCCCCAATGACCAAGAACAAACAATCAAGACTCATGCCCCAATAATTTTTTGGGTCCCGGCTGATGCTGAGAAAGACCATGAGAGTTAAACTGCTTCATCATTGCTACGGGTGACCGCTTCTGGTCTTGAATGCCCTCTGTTTTGTAATCAATGTCTGAATAATCTTTTGTCTCTTACCTCATATTTTTTACCTCATAACATTTTTCTTTGTAATACTTTATTCCTGCTATGAATGTTGATTCAACTATGTTGTAAATGGAATGGAATGGAATTTTTGTATTTTTGTACAACTATTTTCTCTGCTTTTTTACTTTTATCACCATTGATTGGTGTTTAAGTATGATGTTCCACTTTTCTTTCTCCAGTATTTTACCACCATAATGCTGATCCCCCCTCTCAGTGTTATTGGGAGAGTATGAAGGAGACGAGACTCCTCATACACTCTCGTATCGCCTAGAGAGAGTTATGATCTAATTTCACCATTACAAATGATGTTACACAACTATAATTCGATGATTTTTAATTTCTCTTTCACCACAACGAGTGATGTTATAATAATGACCCCCCCCCCCCCCCTCCTCGGTGTTATTGGGAGAGTAAGAAGGATACGAGACTCCTCATACACTCTCGTATCGCTGAGAGATAGTTATGATCTCTAATTTCACCACAAAAGTGATGTTCTACGACCATAATTCAATGATTTTTAATTTTACTTTCACCACTACGAGTGATGTTATAATGTTGATCCCCCCTCTCGGTTTTATTGGGAGAGTATAAAGGAAAATAGATTCCTCATATGCTTTCATATCACCGAGAGAGTTATGATATAATTTCGCTATAAAATGATGTTCTTTAGTTAAATGTCTGCCAAACCACGCAGCAATTGATGGAGATAAACAGAACAAATATGAAGCAACACTTGTGTTTTCATTGATTTCTTGCATCGTAGTACATCACTTTGTCATACAATTGTGACCAAAATGGAAATACATTGAATTATTGAAAACTTTGATCTCTATATAAATGACTATTGATAGTATCTCTTTAGATGGTCGGCATTCCGTGGGTTGGAGAATGGTTCGCCCTCAAGATTTTCAAGTCTTAATGTCCTTGGCATAACCTCCTCTGTTACTTTGTATGGCCCATGCCAATTAAGATGCAGCTTGTTGGATTTTTGCCAAACCTTTTTCAAGACCACGTCCCCAACTGCTATCATCTAAGATTTCACCCGTTTATTTACGGCTCTCTACTGGTAGGTCGACTGTCTGACCACAGCATCCTCTCTTTTTCTTCAATCAGATCTAAGTCCAATCTTCTCTCTTTATGTTAGCTTCTGGGTTATAAGTTTTGACTCTGTGGATTGGGAGTCCAAGCTCTGTTGAGATATCTTCCTCGGACCCACATGCCAACATAAAAAGGTGTCTCACCCATCGGCATCCACTCAGTCGTCCTAAAGGCCCATAACACCCCATGTAGTTCGTCAGTGCATTTTATCTTTGCATCTTCTAAGTTCTTCTTTATCCCATTGAGTATCGTCCTATTGGTGAACTCAGTTTGACCATTGACGACCCCAGTTTGACCATTGGCTTGGGGTCGACCTGGAGTAGAGAAGAACTGTTTTATGCTGACCTTCGTGTAGTAAGCCTCTAATGACTTATTCATGAACTGCTTATCATTATATGATATCATGGTGTGGGGTAGGTCATAGTAGTAAATGATGTTCCTCTAATTAAATTTGAACGTCTTCGCTTCTGTATTGGTTATCATTGCGTCGGCCTTTAGCCACTTTGAGAAATAATCAATTTCTACTACTAGATACTGATAATTTCATGTTTCCTTTGAAAGAGGTTCAACCAGGTCTATCCCTAAAACTGTAAATGGTTAGGGTGTTGTAATGGAAAAGAGAGGCTGGTGAGGCTAATGAGGAATGCTCGCAAACCTCTGACATTTGTCACACTTCTTCACATATTCGGTTGCATCATTAGCAAGTATCGGCCAATAATATCCCTGGGTGAGGATCATCTTATTAAGAAATCGACCACCGATGTGACTCGAGCAAGAACCCTCATAAATGTCTTGAAGGACATAGTCTTTCTCTGAGGGGTGAACGCATCCGAGCAGTAGGAGTAGAAATCCTCTTTCCTAAAGTACATCACCTATGATAATGGTGAACTTTGTTGCACAATATTTAAGATTTTTCCTCTTGGTTTTGGACTCTGGCAGTTCCCCATCTCGTAAATATTTCATCAATAGATCCATCCAGGATTCTCTCAAATTAAAATTAAGGCAAAATGTCGTGTTACTCTCGTCTTCCTCAATGATCGGCTTTGATAAAATCTCGACAAGCACTGTCTGCTTGATCTCAATTCTTATTGCCGATGCAAGCCTATCCAGCGCATCGGCTTGGATATTCTCTAGTCTAGGAATTCTCTTTACTTTAACATCCTTGAAGTTCATCATCATCTTCCTGATCTAAGCTAAGTACACCTCCATATTTTCATCTTTAGCCTCATATATCCCCAAAATCTAATTGATGACTAATTGTGAGTCACTGTGGGACATCATCTAGCTGACATTCAAGTCTTTGGCAAGAGAGGGGCCTACTATCAAGGCCTCATACTCTTATTCATTATTTTCTGACTTAAGAATGAATCTCAAGGCATATTCAATATACGTTCCATCCAAAGTTGATAGTATCAACCCCACGTTGTTCCCATTTTCACAAGACGATCCATCTACAAATAGGATCCAAATTGGTCCTCCCTCTGAGAAAGGGCCTTATCCCAAAATTCCATCATTGAAAAAGAAATATTTTTCAGTAACATCGACCCAATTAGCATTGGCTTAAGCATTGTCGGCTACAACTTCCTTTGGCACAACCACTGGGATTCAAGATTTTTTAATAATCTCATATCATTCTCACCCCGGGTAAACTCGGCTCTAAAATCCGCTAAATCCTTCCCTTTGAATGAGTTTTAGGCTGATAGATGATGTCAAACTCTCCTAGATCTACTGACCAAGCCATTAGGCTACCCGATTTCTCAGGTTTATGAAGGACCTACCTCAGTGGAGTGTCGATGAGCACCATCATCATATGTTCCTAAAAGTACGATTTCATCTTTCTTGAGGTATGGATCAGCGCATAAGCTATCTTCTCTATATTTGGGTAATTGATCTCGAATCCTTACAAGGCTTTGCTATATAAATAACTGGCTTTTGAACTCCATCGTCGTCCAGGACAATGGTTATGCTGATAGATGATCCCGAAATGGCTAAGTACAAAAATAACTTATCTCCCTGGACTGGTCGAGACATTAGCAATGGAAACCCCAAATACACTTTCAATTCTTAAAAATATTTTTCACATTCCTCAGTTTCTTGAAAAAGGGCAAACACTTATCAATCGCTCGAGAGACGAAACAGTTGAGAGCTGCAACCCATTTGATCAACCTCTAGACGTCTTTGATCGTTTTAGGTGTCTGCATATCAATCAAGGCTTTAATCTTTATGGGGTTTGCTTCTATCCTGTTTTGATTAACAATAAATCCCAAAAACTTCCCTATGTCGACCCCAAAAATGCACTTGGTCGGGTTTAACTTCATCTTGTATCTATCCATTGTATTGAAGGTGTGTTCAAGGTCAACCACATGAGTTTTGGCCTTCAAGATCTTCGTCAACATATCATCTATATAAGCTTCCATTGTCTTCCCAATCTAGTATTTGAACATCTTATTGACTAACCTATGAGATGAGAGGTTTCCCCTACGTTATTCAAGCTGAATGGCATTCTTTATAGCAGTAGGTTCCTTTATTTGTGATGAAGGAAGTTTTCTTAAAATTGGCCTCATGCATGAAGATCTGATTATACCCCGAATATGCATCCTTGAAACTCATAAGTTCATGTATGGCTATAGCATCAACCATCTGATCAATCCGAGATCGTGGGAAGCCGTCTTTTGGGTAGGCTTCGTTCAAATCAGTGAATTTCACACACATTCTCCTCTTCCCATTTAATATAGGCACGATGATAACATTAGAGAGCCAATCAGGATAGTGGACCTATCTAATAAAGTATATTATCCGTAGCTTCTTGACTTCATCTTAAATAACCTCATATATATCTTTAGCAAAGATTTTGCACTTCTAGTTTAAAGGTTTTGCATCTTTGTCAATATTAAGCCGATGGTAGATAATTTCAGGGTTAATCCCAGGCATATCTCCATGGCTGCAAGCAAAAATACTTTGCCTTCTTCTCAATATCTTTACCATCTCTTCCTTTATTTCATCTTTCAGGTATGAACCAATTTGGATGGTTTTCACCTCCTCGATGGGTTCACCCTATTTAATCTTCCTCTTATCCCTTAGGTCGAGAGTGTTAATATTGTATGATGTCATCTTTATTTTGTGGGTTTTTCTTTCCTCGACCGATGTAAAGTAGCATTCCTGAGCTTCCACTTGGTCACCCTGTACTTCCCAAAATCCATAAAGAGTAGATAATTTCATGATCTAGTGGATAGTGGAAGGCACAGCCTTAAACTCCTTGAGAGCCACTCTTCCCAAGATAATATTGTAGGCCAAGAAAGCATGCTCGTCTATGATAAAAAAGATAACCTTCTTGGTGAGAAACCTTAGACAGGTACCCATGCAGACATCCATCTCGTATACCCCTAGTGGTTAAAGTTTCTCTCTACTAACCCAATTAGCAGTTAGTGGTATGGTACAATTATCTTCTTACTCAACTTTAGAACTTTGAAGGAGTCCTATAACATGACGTCCATCGAGATTTTCACATCATTGAGAATGCGAGATAAGTCATAGGCATGCACTCACGTGCTAATGGCTAGGGGTCGTCGTGCAGAGCTAATATGCCTTAAAATCTAATATTAAAAAACCAACAATCAGAGTATCCATATCTACCTTCTTCAATTTTCTCGACTTTACCTCAGTCTCCGCAAAATTCACTTCCATTATCTTCAACATTGTTTTTGCTTTGATGATATGAGATTTTATGTCGTTGGTTCTGTACTTCCACCCTATAGGCTTCCACAGATCATTTTCACATCAAAATAAATCATATTTAATGCACATTTTTCTTATGGGATTTTCGTCGAGAGGTTGGGGTCGTCATCCCTGTTGTCATCTGAATCATCTTTGCCTTTATTTGCCTGAACCTCCCTTCTCATCTTATCATCTCTCCCTCAGCCACTATATCTCTTCCTTCCATCATTTTGATCATCGTTCCTATCCACGTACTTCCCGAGTTTGCCCTATTTTAGCAATTTCTACATCTTATCTTTTAAGGCAAAGCATTTGTCATTTGTTTGGCCATAGTCTTGATGAAACTCACACAACTTGTTTTTATCCCTCTTATGAGGAGGAGATTTAAGCTTTTCTGGACATTTAAGTTTTTTGTCATCTTTGATTTCATTCAAGATAAAGTTAATGCTTACAGTCAACGGGTTATACTTAGCGAACTTATCATTATTCGACCTCTTATTTCCCATTTTATCTTTACCTTGGCTTGATTTTCGATTATCGAACTCTTTTGTGTACCCTCTCTTAGCCATCATGGTCTCCTTCACGTGCATGATCCTCCCGACCATGGTTAGGATTTCTGTTACTATCGTTGAGGATCCTCAGAGACATTCCACAAAATTTTCCCTGGTTGCATGTTGATGATGAGGTTGTCATCGTAATGTTTTTATCATAGTCTTACATCTCTAACTTCTCTTTGTTGAAACGAGAGATATACTCCCTTATAGGTTCATTCCTCCCCTGTTTGACATGCAGGAGATGAGTAATATGCTTTGGCTGCTTCATGTCAAAGCAGAAGTTTTGGATGAATTTCTTCACCAGTTGTTTAAAATTCTCTATAGAGCCCCTCGGTAGGCTGGTGTACCAAATATGTGATGCGCCTATAAGAGTTCTTAAGAAGGCTCGGCATCTCATCTTATTAGGCATTGAGTAAATATTGGTTGTCAACTGATACATCTCAATGTGGTGTAAGAGATGTGTTCTCCCGTTATACCTCAGTGTTACACTCAGTGGTTTGAACTTAGCTGGGGTAGGGTAACTAACAATCCTCGGCATAAATGATGAGCCCTCCATGTAGTTTTGATGGCTGGGGTCTTGACTCCTAATCAAGATGCCAATATTATCTTCAAATATTTGAATGTAACTGTTCCATGTCTTTTCTTCTGCCACTGCATTGTCTCCACCCCCTTCTTTTTCAACTGCTTATGGGGTTGGCTCTCGACCGATAGCTCTCTGTTAACTATTAACTTCTCTATGATCCTCCCTTTTATAATCTCATCTCATCCTCTCGTCTTTAGGGTGATTGTTCCCTATTACTCTACTTACCTTATGAGAGCAGGAGTGTCTATCTTAGCCTGTATCATTTCTAGGGACAAGACGGTCAAGGTTGATCCTCTATCGAGATGATCAAAGATTGATCCTTTATTTAACCTATCAAATGTCAACCCACTATGTCGGATACTGGGAGGATGTTGGATGCTATTACCCTTATAGGTCTGTGTTGGCATTGCTATAGGATAGATAATGTTGCCAGAAATCTCATATCTCTCCAAGAAATCTCCCTCATCATTGTCATGGTTGTATGGGCACCCATGGACCTATTTTAACACGGAGACGTCGTGAATCAATGATATCTCTCCTCCCGTGGTGGTGGTGTTCTTCCTTAGTTAGGGATAGGGGTGGTCTCCCTTCCATTGCATCCACCACCTCCTTGGTTTCTGAAGTAATGAGCTTCACTTTGTCGTCACCAAGGATCCTCTCCATCACACTTTGGCTAAAAGTCATGAACTGTTGATGCATTTGTTATTGGATGGACACCAAAGATCTCAACTCCGCTACCACATCGTCCATTTTTAACTGAGGAGGAGGGTGGATGGAGACAACTATGTCATTACATGTTGGGTCAGTTTCCAGTCCAGGAGGATTTAGACCAAAATAAAAGAGAGAATACATGAATTGTAAGGATAGAAGCGAGGTGATTCAAGAAAATCTTGAAGAACACCACCTAATATCTTTCAATACCGACCCAACCCTAGAAATGGTGGATCTGGATCACCACCATAGACAAAGAGAAGTGTTTAAGTGAAGAAGAAAGAGAAGATAAACTTTTCCCATAAATGGTGCCAAAATGATGATGCTGAGAATCACCACCTCAAAGATGTAGGCAACTCAAGCTGTATCCTTGTTAATTATGGTGGATCACAATGATATTATAAGAAATATATTCATATGAAAGAGGGGATGAGAGATATGTAAGACACAAGCATGTAAGTGGTTCGACCTTGGTATATTCCACTGTGCAAAGTGATGGTGTTTTTATTATAACAAGGCACTAATGGCCATGGATACACACTCAAGATTTTTCTCTCTAAGTTCAGTGCAACAAAGTTTTAGTAGGGTCATAATTACTCGATCCTTTGTAAAGACAATAAAGTTAGCTTTTATAGTATTAGGGGTGCATAGTGCCACCCCCAAGCATGTACCCATCATGCATAAGCTCAATTCACTAATAGGAGGAGATTTAGATGTCTTGTGAACATGTACATCATAATGAAAGAATATTCTCCCATATGGGAGGTTGATCTTATATAACAGTTTTGTCCACGTGTTTGAGATATTAATGTCGGCTTAGAAAGGTCTCGACTGACCGAGACTGATGAAGTGGCTTCCGATTGAGTAACACCAAGAGTAATACATATTTTGGGACTGCAGATTGGTCTCGACCTTATAGTGTCGTACGAGGCCGATACACGGAAAATCCGAGACTTGGAAGCACTTGTAAGTATAAAGGCAGCCTGTGTGTATGGTTCCAATTATTCTGTTAATTGAGCCTCGGAGGCCGAGACTAACTGGCATGGGCCTTTGTGACGTGAGACCATATGAGAATGATTCTTACTAGGACTTAGAGGGGGTCATGAAGTCGGACTGAGACTCGTCCAGACTAGGCCATACTTGTGTATATAACTTTCCTTGGATGAGAGTCTACATTGCTAGTTAGGTTGATCTACCTAATATAGGAGCAAACCTTTGCTTCATTGAGGTAGGGTTTCTTATCCGCTTTTTGATCTCATACACTAGGGTCACCTCCTGTAATAAAGTTACACCTAAAAGTGATCATATTTACCTCACGCACGGGATCCTTAGGCCTTCTGGATAAATTAACATATCACCAAATCACTCCTCTATTACCAAAAATATCGATATAGGTATTTTCAGAATACGCGTTAACGACTAATCGTTAACGATGGCTCTAATGGGTGGTTTTGCTTTAATTTAACACTTTCCATTTTTTATTATTCTCAAAGGATAAGACTATTCTCTTTACCAAACATATGTGGATCCAATCATGATATTATAATAAGAATAAGAGATCTTTCTCGATCATTCCCTTTGCCCCTAATTCTTCGAGAATCAAAAAGATTCTTTTAATGTTTCAATTTGTTCATTTGGAATCAGGGTTTTTTTACTTCATTTTTATTTACTTATTTTATTTAGGTCACGTATGGGTCATGTTCCAAGCCATCATCTGTAAAGTGCGACTGTGTGATACTTGATTAAATTAACTCGCAAATTTCCAAGTAACCCTTATTTAATTAGAGTCCCTAAACATGCATCTACGATGCGTGTGTCAACTCATAAATAAATAAAGCATGTGACACAAAAATATGCTGAGACACAGATTTCAGGAAAAAACCCCTTTCGGGTAAAACCTTTATTTCACTATGAATATACAAGTCGCAACTTACAATTACATTGACAAATCTGCAATGGATCAACGCGCAGCCAACCCACAAAGACACGCAGTCTTAAACTCAGCAAGAGAATATACGTAGCACCATCCAAGGACTCGCAGCCCAAACAACAATGGTAGAACCGCATCTCTCCTCAATGACATGCAGTCATAACACTTTGTAGAGACTCCCTTAGCAATGACACGCAGCCCTCGGTTGTAAAGATCTCCTCACAAAGGTTGAAAAGTAACAAAGGTTGTGTTCTAGGGTTCCAAAATATTCACAAAAGTAATTGGAATTTTTGTGTGTGAATCAAAAAGATGTTTGGCACATCAAAAAATTGAAGTCTTGCTGTGTTTTAACTCTTAAAAACGTTTTCTCAAAGACTTGAAAAATATACCACCGAAATAGTTATATATATAGGAAATATGAATAGGTGGAAAAATATCACAAGGATCTGATCGAGTTTATCCTAGGCGGACCGGTCCGGTATGGGGGCTGATCGGTCCGACCTCGGATCGGTTCATTTTTCAAAAAGGCTCCATCGGTTTGCATTCGATCCGAGGTATTCTGGTGCAATGCGGATCGGTCCGGTAGATAGGCGGACCGGTCCGGGGGCGGATCGGTTCTTTTTAAAAGGGGCGGACCGGTCCGGCTTCCCAGAAAAATAAAAAGCTTTTAAAAGCCTCATTTTGCTTGAAAAAACTTCTTATTTTTATGAAAAATATTTTATGAAAATTTCCCAATACTAAGTATGAACTTTAAGGAACATAAAAACAAAACTTTACCAAGTTCATTCTCGCAAAGGCTATGATGTTGAAGATGCTTTGATATTCGGATCCGTTGATGTAGATGCGATCTTGAATTTCTTCAACAGTGTAACGGCGTATGACATACAAATTGATAATGGACAAAAATGTCCTTACGAATCTCCCCCTATGTCTATGCCGGTACATACATAAAAAAATATCCGAATTATCAACTAATGACCTATACAAATCTACCCTTCCATGAACCCGAAAGATGGAAAGATACAAATGTATAAATCTCCATAGTTTGTTCTTAATCTTCAACAATAATCAAATCTCAAAGCTTTTCTCATCAGGGTGTGTAGCATATTGATCTTCAATCTTCATACCTACACACATGAGACAAAGCAAATACCACGTGACATATCGATTTTGAAATGAGATAAACATGGATACTAATATATGATAAAAACATAAGCTATATCTCAAAAACTCCCCCCAAATTCAAACTCTCCCCCATAATATGATAATTCTTTCTCCCCCTTCTTATGATGTCCCCAAATAGACAGATGAGAAGAATGAATCAAAGAAGTAAAAACGTGGTATCACGGTACAAAACAGGGCATCAAACAATATGGTAAACGTGCTCTTGCAAGGAGATGCTCAAACAAATCTTCACAAACTATTTTTGAAATTTTCAAATTTTTCGTACAAAAATAAGATACCAATTTGAACAAATATGATACAAAAATCACACCATGGATTTAGACCCAAACAACCAAGTCATGGAAATGGAATGAATGGGTGTGAACACATTCGATAGGTAAATCAACTCAATCAATCATATGTGCACGATGCATATGTGTACCCCTAACGAATGAACATCAAAAGTATCCTTAGGTGAAAAGATTGTTAAATTTAGATGACATCGTCTTATGCAAATCAACAAATCAAAGTCAAAGTGATTTCCACACCAATAACGTCCAAAACTATTTAGTGTCGTTTCGAGAACTTTTCAAAGGACGTCCAAACCCATTGATATATCCATCCAAAACTCCCTCATATATAATAATGCAATTCTTTATATCTGAAGAGGTACTAAATTCTCAACTTAGAGAAAACCTATTGGCCCAAATTTTTGGCACATTTCATCTTTTTATTGCCTTAATTTTTTGTGTGGTCTCTTTTCAAACGGTGGCTTTCACGACGTGATTATTATTCACTCGCAGCCCTTTCCCGTGTTCACTCATCATTTTTTTAAACTAAACAGTTAATTCCTCACGGGCAATGGTTTTTACATGCACTACTTTTATTACTCTCGTATTATTGCACTTGGTTCGTTTGAAGGACAGGATTGAGATGAAAACACCCAACCAACATGTGATAAGTCAAGAACAATAATCAAACAAATCCGTGCATGTGTTTAATAAAGGAAACTATGAGTCAAATATGTAGGAAGCAACACTTAATTACATCTTAATAACTCCAAACATTATAAATCACATGGATGAATTGACTTATCGTCTCAAAACACTATCAAATAGTCACATGAAAATAATGGAATGATGTTGTGACTCAGTCATCCTAAGTGTCCATCCATAAATGGTGCAAACAAAATACAAAAATCTTTTTGGATTTTTCAAAAAAATTATCAAAATAAAATCTTCTTGTATTTTTCAAAATTTTCAAAAAAATAAAACATACAAAATGATACATACTAGCAATAGGAAAACAATATCATCATGAAAATCACCCTATGCTAGTAAACAAGTCAAACCTCAATCATTAGGTGTGGAGGGATTTTCCAAAGGTGGTGAATGCTTATGAAAAAACTCCATCAATTCTTGTGAAGTTTTGACCAAAAACTCAACTTGCTCACCTAAATGTGCAAACTCTCTCATGTAGTCTCTGGGAGGATGTAAAGTATCATGTGTGGGTGCATGTGTGCCTGAAACACGTGTAGAGATAAAACGTGACACATAACCCAACTTGAAGCAAAATTCCTTAAGGTGTCCTCTCCTCTTGCAATGGGAACAAACATAAATAGGCCTAGGAACACCTCTCTCAAAAACTCTAGGACGCACTTTCCTAATAGGAATGGGACGCCTAGGTGGGTTAGGGTGAGACACATGTGAAACTGTCACTAAAGTGAGAACCGGCTCGGGTGCTAATTGGGAGGTAGAAGCACCGTCATGACTAATTCCTAACTTCTCACCTTTACCCTTAAGAACCACTTTTTCAACCTTCTTAGGTGCGTTCTCAACCTTGAATTTGACCACCATGGCACATTCGAGATCACTCTCGAGTTAGGATAGATGTGTCGTCAGACTAGACAACGTGCTTGTCAAATCACACTTCTCCTTTCTCAAAACCTCCTTCTCTTTCTCCAAATCTAAAACCCGACGACCTAAATCACGATTATACTTCTTTGTTTTCAAGGTCTCGGTAGACAAATCTCTAAAAGTTTTTTGGAGCTCACTTTTATCTCCACTTTCACTCTCACTTTCTCCCTCACTTGAAGCGCTCAAATCATCACTATCGCATTCGTGAGCACTATTGTGGGATAAGGTGGGTGTGCTCACACAACTAGAAAAAGCTACAAACTTCTCACCACTAGTCTCATCACCCTCACCTTCACTACTATCACTAAGTGTGACGGGCATAGCTACTTTCTTTCCTTTCTTTCTAAGCCACTTAGGACACTCAAACGACTTATGTCCCTTACCCCCACATTCAAAACAAGTGACGTTCTCAAAATCTTCCTCACACTCCTCATCGAATTTATTATCTTTTTCCCTCTCACCACTTTCTTTGGCATTTCATTTCCTTTTATTTTTCTCAAAAAAATTCTTTTTATTGGAAGAATTATTTTTGTTCATGTTGAGAAATTTTTTAAAATTTTTCACAAACAATGCCATATCATTAAAATCAAAATCTCCCTCAGTATCGGACTCACAAACTTTTTCTTTCTTTTTCTTAAAATGAGTCTTTAAAGCAATGCCATTATCCTTAGCCTTAATGGTTTTGGGAAACATGTCAATCTCATCGGTTTGAAGATCTCCTACAAGTTCTTCCAACTTAAGTGATTTCAAATTTCCCAAAGAGTTCAAAGCAGTGACTTTAGGAATAAAGCGTTTTGGGAGAGATCTCAAAATCTTTTTAATGACACGCGTGTTATCAATCACCTCACCCAAATTAAAACATGTGTTAACAATGTCTGACAAATGAGCATAAAAATCGTCAAAGCATTCAGACTCAGACATGGTGATAGTTTCAAATTGGGTGGCCAAATTTTGTAATTTTGATTCTTTAACCGCGTTCGTACCCTCATGTGTCAATTTCAAAACATCCCAAGCCTCTTTAGACGTGGTGCACGTCATAATTCGGCGAAACTCATCAGGAGAGACAGCTCCAGAAATAGCACTCAGACCACGGGAATTAAAATTGGATAATTTATAATCATCTTCAGTCCAGGCTGACACGGGTTTTAAAGTGGTGATGTTATTAACAGTGACCGTGGGAGGAGTCCAACCATTTTCGCAAAGAAACCAAACACGCTCGTTAATAGATTTTAACATCGATTTCATACGAGCTTTCCAGTAGGCATAATTCGACCCGTCAAAAATAGGCATCTGATTATATAAGTTCTCCATAGGAAAAATTGCGATTTTTCACAAAACTGATTTTTAAAAAAATCAATATCACACGATTTTGCGGAAAAAGGAATACGCAGTAAATTAGCGTAACCTGCTCTGATACCAATTTGAAAACATGAGTAGACAAATTGTATCAGAAAGTAAATCCTCGAAAAAAATCAAGATCACGCGATAAATTAGCGTAACCCGCTCTGATACCAATTTGTAAAGTGCGACTGTGTGATACTTGATTAAATTAACTCGCAAATTTTCAAGTAACCCTTATTTAATTAGAGTCCCTAAACATGCATCTACGGTGCGTGTGTCAACTCATAAATAAATAAAGCATGTGACACAAAAATATTTTGAGACACGGATTTCAGGAAAAAAATCCTTTCGGGTAAAACCTTTATTTCACTATGAATATACAAGTCGCAACTTACAATTACATTGAGAAATCTGAAATGGATCAACGCGTAGCCAACCCACAAAGACACGCAGTCTTGAACTCAACAAGAGAATACACGCAGCACCCTCCAAGGACTCGCAGCCCAAACAACAAAGGTAGAACCGCAACTCTCCTCAATGACACGTAGTCATAACACTTTGTAGATTCTCCCTTAGCAATGACAAGCAGCCCTCGGTTGCAAAGATCTCCCCACAAAGGTTGAACAGTAACAAAGGTTGTGTTCTAGGGTTCCAAAATATTCACAAAAGTAATTGGAATTTTTGTGTGTGAATCAAAAAGATGTTTGGCACATCAAAAAATTGAAGTCTTGCTGTGTTTTAACTCTTAAAAATGTTTTCTCAAAGACTTGAAAAATATACCACCGAAATAGTTATATATATAGGAAATATGAATAGGTGGAAAAATATCACAAGGATCTGATCGAGTTTATCCTAGGCGGAGCGGTCCGGTATGGGGGCGGATCGGTTCATTTTTCAAAAAGGCTCCATCGGTTTGCATTCGATCCGAGGTATTCTGGTGCAATGCGGATCGGTCCGGTAGATAGGCGGACCGGTCCGGGGGCGGATCGGTTCTTTTTGAAAGGGGCGGATCGGTCCGGCTTCCCAGAAGAATAAAAAGCTTTTAAAAGCCTCATTTTTCTTGAAAAAACTTACCTCTTATTTTTATGAAAAACATTTTATGAAAATTTCCCAATACTAAGTATGAACTTTAAGGAACATAAAAACAAAACTTTACCAAGTTCATTCTCGCAGAGGCTATGATGTTGAAGATGCTTTGATATTCGGATCCGTTGATGTAGATACGATTTTGAATTTCTTCAACGATGTAACGGTGTATGACATACAAATTGATAATGGACAAAAATGTCCTTACATCATCTTTACCTCTTTTTTTGTCATCTCATTTTCTACAAGGAGATTCTCACCGTATCTTGGGTTCTTTCTCACCCCTTTGATCTGCTTGGGTCTCAATAAACTTTAATAGTTTTCCTCTTTGGATTAGGTTCTCTATTGTGTTTTTCAGGGCTATACAGTTATCAATGTTATGGTTGTGGTCCTTATGGAAGTCGTAGTACTTACTTTTAGCTCTTCAGTTTGTAGGAAATTTCAGCTTTCCAACGATCAGAGGAATGCATTCATCATATCTCTTTGGCTTCTCCACCTTTTAATCTTTTTTATTTTCTTCGAGCTTTTGTTAGCATCATTCTTGGAGTTGTTGGACTCTTTAGAGATTGTAGCTTCCTTTGAATTCATAATTTTACTTGCTTTAGGCAATAATTCGTTCATAGTCTTGGGTGGCTCCTTAGCCAGTGAATAATATAACTTTAATGGTAGCAGGCCACTCATTAGTGCGATGACCAGTGTATTCTCTCCATAGTCAATGACTTCCAGCTTCTCATAATTAAAGCAGGTGATGCACATGCAAGTAGTCTCGTCGACTTTCTGGTGAACAATTAGCAGATGGGCTACCTTTTTGCCAAACATGGATCCAAAGCATAAGTTACTGACGAATAGGTCATCCAGTTATTAAAAGTTAAAGATTTGCCCTCGTGGTAGATTATTGTACCATATCTGTGTCGATTCAGTAATCGTACAAGAGAATTATCGACAACTCATCTCATCGGCGACAGAGTAGATGTCGACAGTAAATTGTTATTGCTTCGCATATAACACTGGATCAGTTTTACCATCATACTTTAATATTACCATAGGTGGCTTGAACTTAGTACATGTAGGGTAATCCCCAATAGAAGGTGTGAATGGCAATCCTTTCACAAAACTTTTGTGTAAGGTGTTTATTGATTTGATTATTTCCCCCAAATGATCCTCTAGTTGCTGGATCGAGCCATAATAGAGCTAGTCACCTGAATTAGCCTTGGCCATGATAGTTTTGGTTGCTCGGTCATTATTTTGTGTTGATCTCTCTTATTGGGAAGTCTGCTCGGTACGTATTGACCCGTGTATGCTCTTTCTGACTTGAGGTAACCTTCTCGACATTCTCTAGACCCTCTAGTCTCTCTGTGATAACGTCATTTCATTCCTTGGGAACCTAGTCGTTAAAATGCGGAGCCTCTGCTAAGCCTCTCCAACAAACTTGGCGTCTCCTTAAATAATGATTTCTCGTTATAGTGATCATTTTTCCAGAGGGCTGAGGTGGTTCCTGGGCGATATGAGCCATCATCATATGATGTAGAGTATATGGATCCACTTCGTTCATTTTGTTATTCAAAATTCATCCTAGTAGGGTTTTATAGTACCCATCCGTGATGGGTTTGTTGCCTATATTTGTAGTGGCGGGAAGAAACATTTCATCTCTCATGCTAGAGGGTTCCCTTCTATATGGCATGATTAAGTCTGCTCCAGGCCAGTTTTGACCATCCTGGAGCGTATGTGTCAGTAGTTTCATCGTCAGTTGCATGGACTCTTTGGTCTTTGGCTATACTCATGAAAATTCCTTGCAAATCCCCCATCCCCACAGGGTGGATGGTGGAATGGTCTCATTCGCCTGACTACTTTCTGGATTGTCCCCTATTTTTTAGAGCTGATGGGCATTTTGAACAAATTTAAATATGGAAAACAAAGGGTTTGTCTAGTCGTTTCTACAAACGGTGCCAATATGTTATTGTCTAATATTAGTATCAGGACGTCACTACAAGAAAAATGGATATTAGGAACGGAAGTATTTGGGACGGCCATGTTATTTTGTCCCTTAAAAGTATCATTTAGAACGGATTTTAATTATCGTCCCTTTTGATAAAGCACAAAAGGAAAGATTTTTAAAATATGTCTCATTTGCTATACCATATGGGACGATTATTAAAAAGCGACTCTTAAAGTATGCGTGAATTTTTAGCGCTTTTTTACCCGGGCAAATAGAATGGACGAATTTTAAAAACCGTCGCATTTGGTATAGCTTATATCCCAAATTTAATAAAACCATCCCTTTTGATAAATCACAAAAGGGACAGACTTTAAAATCGTCCCTTTTGGTATTCCATAAGGACGGATATTAATTACCGATCCTTTTAGTAGACTTGAATTTTTAGCACTTTTTTCAAACAAATATAAGGAACGAATTTTAAATTCCATCCCACTTGATATAACTTAAAGGACGAAATTTAAAAACTGTCCTTATATATATATATATATATATATATATATATATATATATATATATATGGTGTCTCGTCGTGTTATTTTGCCACGCCAGCACTAATGAATGCTAAAGTTACTCTCAGTTTTGACACACACTCCTAACTCTCTACTCTCTGACGTGGCTTTACAAAAATAAAAAAATTACTTTGGATTTAACTAAAAGGCTAACCAAAAGCCAACATCTTTTTCTTCCTCCCAAAACAAAAACTTCACCACTGCCTAAACCCATGTTTCTGGATCACATTGGATAATTTTTACTAAACAAGTCTTTCATCTTTCTTAACAAAATATATAAAATACATATATAATCTTTTTAAAAAATTATTTTATAAATATAAATTATTTTTTAAAACAATATTGTTTTTATAAAAATATAAATATAAATTATTTTTTTATAAAAACTATAGTTTTAACTCTTTCTTTCTATAAAAAAAACGTTGTTTTTTATAAAACTTGATTTTATAAAGATAAGTATAAATTATTTTATTATATCTATGAAAAATTATTTTATAAATATAAATTCTTTTTTAAAACAATACCTTTTTTATAAAAATATAAATATAAAACTATTTTTTATAAAAACTATAGTTTAACTCTTTTTTTCTATGCAAAAACATTTGTTTTATAAAACTTGATTTTATAAAGATAAGTAGAAATTATTTTATTTTATATAAACCAGTGTTTTAAAAGGCACACCTAGGCTTGAGGCTTGGGAGAAACATCCTGCCTTAAGCATTTTACGCCTTATTCTTGGTAAAAGCCTTAAGACGCAATTTTTTTATAACAAAAATACTTTAGTGAAACGATATCGCCTTTTAAAGACATTTTTACAAACTCGGACCAAAATCCCAAAATAATCAAATAGTATTTTAATTTGCATTTATTTAGACATATTTTTAAGGTGTATACAATTTTAGTATTTTTAATAGCATTGTTATGATTAAAAATATTAAAATATATTAAAAAGGTCTAAACGCTTTTTCACGCCTTTTTATGCATAAGCCCACCTAGGCTACTAAGGTTTAAGGTTTGGCATCGGTTAAGCCCCACGTTTTTTTAGAACTTGATATAAACAATGTATATTTATAGTTTTAAACTTTTTTTCTTTGCATAAATTGTCTTTTAAGATGGTGTTCTTATAAATATAAATATTATATTTCTTAAGAAAAAATTATTTTTATAAAGTAATGTTAACGTGCAAATTTTATAGACTGTTTTAGAAAAGTGTACATTTTTTTTATAAATAAACATTTCTTTTAGTTATACATACATAAACTTTTTGTTATATAAATATTAACAGTTACTTCATCATTAAATGTTCCCCTGTCTGCATTTCAATTTTACATGCAAGTATTTGTTTGACCTCAAATATTCAATAAATGAAATATATATATATTCGTTATCCTTTTATAACTTTTTTCTACGTTAACATTTATCATAAAAATATAAAATAGGTTTTTAACTTTATCGATTTTACCTATATTTTTATAAGTGTGTTTGCATTACATTGTATAATAAGAACAGAGTGCATCGTGCGGCGTTAAAAGACTAGAAAGAAACAATTCCTTTAATGCCGCCTCCCAACTCCCCCTCCTCCGACACCTGTAAAAAATCTAACTCACAATTCTTTACATTTTGATCTTGTTTTGTGTTTATATCTACGTCTTTGGAAGAAACATACTTGTTTTGGGACTTGACAATATGACCAAATTGTCCCACAAATGTAACATTCAGTTCCCCATGGAAGTTCTCAAGTAAGAAACGCTATTTATCGCTTTGTACTTTTTTCATTAATGAATGTAAATTTTTGTTGTTATGTTTATAGTCTAATTGATGATGGAAAATCCAAATGAGTTCACGAAAGATGTGTTGAACGATTGCATTGCCAAAAATCATATTAGTTAACCTTTCCACTCCCAATTTTGAGATCTTGATGCCAATGTGTTTTAAAGAATGTGTGTTTGACAATTCAAGTATCATTTGAACAAATGTGTGCTATTGACATTTCATTTTATTATATAAAATAACAATACACACACACAGACACACACACACACACACACACACACACACACACACACACACATATATATATATATATATATATATATATATATATATATATATTTGTTTTGAACTTACACAAGTGCTTGTGTCTGCGGATGCTAAATTTGTGAACCTATATTGGTATCCGAGTGGTTTATGTCTACACATATTTGTGAACATCAATTGTTATGAACTACATCTCACCATTGATTATAGTCAAGGTTCTAAAAAACGCGGGGCGTGATTGAGGCGTGAAGGCCAAGCCTTAAGCCTTAGAAGCCTAGGCGGGCCTAGGCGTGAAAAGGCGTTTAGGCCTTCTTAATATATTTTAATATTTTTTAACCATAACAAGGCTATTAAAATACAAAAATTTCACATATCATAAAAATATGTTTGAATATATGCAAATTAAAATACTATTTGATTATTTTGGATGAGATAATGGCCCGGTTTGTAAAGAAATTCTTTAAAAGGCGACATCGTTTCACTAAAGCATTGCTGTTTTTAGAAAAAAAGTGCGTATTAAGGGTTTTACCAATAATAAGGCGTGAAAAGCGTAAGGCGAGGCGTTTCTCCCAAGCCTTAAGCCTAGGCGTGCCTAGGCGGGTTTTTTAGAACAGTGATTATAGTACTATTTATTCCAACATATTTTATAAGACATTTATACGAACAAATAATCTTCCTAAAAGATAGTGCATATATGTAATCATCTTGGTTAGATTAAGAAATAAAAGCCATTATAGAAAGAAAAAAAAGCAACTGATTCAAAGGTGACTCGATTATGAATTGAAGGGTTTGAAATCTTGAGTTTAGTTTAAAGGATGAAATTGTTGATGCGTTGAGTTTGTTGTCATGAAGGTTTATCAGTTGAGTTGTTGTCTTGGTTTTGTATCAATGGTTATACGGATTGTTGGAGAAAAAGAAAGGAGAAAGATTAACGATGGCGAGCGACGAAAATTGTGGTTCGAATGATGCCACCTGTCGTTCGAACGACAAGGTGGGTCATTCAAACGAAAATTATTTTTTAGCAGCTTTACCCCTTTCTCCCCGTTTCAGCCCTGCATGAAAATGGTTAAGGTTACTATTTGGGAAGCCTGCGTGTAAATGGTTAAGGGTCTTACTATTTGGGAGGTTGTGGATGGTGGTGTGGAGGAAACCCGAACCTTGAGGAAACCGTCCATGGTAGATTTTGGGTCAGAGAAGACGCTGCCTAGGGCAGCCCTGTCAAGCCGCGATCAACAACTATAAGGGGGGCTATTCCGATTTTTTTTTAAAGAATTAAGGTAAAGGTCATGTTTCTTTTTATATTTGAATTTTTAGGACAATAATTTTCAAGTGTATAAATCTAGTCTCTGTGGTACAATAGCATATATAAATCTAGTCCCTGTGATATAATACCATTTATTTTTTTGGTCCGCGCAAATGGTACTATTTTTCATGAAATGTTTAGTACAGGGACTAAATTTATAAATTTATAAATTTATATAGAGCGTCCTAATTTTATACACTTTGAGCATCATAAGGACCTTTTTCCAAAACCCCCATTTTTTTCCTTTGTGTTCTTTGCCTTATTTTTTAAATCTCTAAGAGATAATATAGAAATTATTAAATGGAACTTTATGCTTAGGGTCTTTGGAAAATAACTAGCTATAAATATTAACTCAAATGAATGGGGTGTTAAATTATTAGTGGGATTTGATAAACAGGTGAATTATGGACCAGAAGCGTGGGTTCGAAATTATTGGGTGCGATATATATATATATATATATATATATATATATATATATATATATATATATATATATATATATATATATATATATATATATAATTAATAAGAGATTAATTAAATTAGAGTCGGGATATGGACTCGGGAGAAGTTTGGACTAGTGCTACGAGCGTTTAGGCACGGATTTGGTCGAGTTAATTTATTATAGGGTTATATAATAAATTAAGGAATATTCCAATATAAAAAGGGTATTAACTGTAATATGTGGGATTGAGGAATAAGTTCTACATAATGAGATTTCAAGTTAACGGTACAAGTCCGGGTAATTTAGTAGGGTGAGACAACTTGAGTAATAAATAAATAATTATGTCAAATTATCTAAATATCAAGTCGGTAGATAGACTTGGAAAGGTTAGACTAGTGTTACGGATTTTGTATACGGGAAGCCTGGATTTAATATATATATATATATATATGTGGGGGGGGGGGGGATGTATTGTGTATATATATATGATTTATATATATTTGTGCGTATAATATTTATTATGAAAGCATACCTACTCTAGTGATATCATGGGAAGTTGCGCGATGTGAGTGAATTTCCTGTCTAGAGAATGCACAACGAGTATAGTCCCCAGGTCATAGCATTCGAGTTCAGCAGTGAGACTCTTCGGGTATGATTCGGTCTCACTACCGTGGGAAACTATGACCGCCTCCACAGTGTTTATTATATTTTTCTGATGCTGGGAGATAACCGTGTCAGGGTTCCGGGTAGATGAGTATACCCATAGATGATAGCACTTAGAGAAAATCCGATGAGGGCCTACTCAGGAGGATGGTTACGTGTACGACATGTGAGTGAATGTTGTAGTATGATATTACGTATATATTGTACATTTATATATGGGTGGATACATGATGAGAATTATATCAATTATATAACTCGTGAGAATGTTAAATGTTATCAATTGAGAAAAGACTTAAATAAGTTAATGTGATTAATAACTTTCATCTCGTACATATAAACTTACTCGAGTTAGAGTAGTGAGAGAAGTAGGGTCTATATGAAAAGGCTAGTTACAGGGTTGATAGCTAGATGGGTTATATAGGAGGACGTTAGGTGTGCATATTAGTTGAGGGGTGAAGTGGTACTCAAGAGACTGTGGGACACTAACTTAAATAAAGGAGAGTATTCATGCATTTTAATTTACTGTAATTAAATTCACTTGCTAAATATTTTCAAAATATTTAGGGCTCTAAGCCTTCTATATAATATTTTAAAACCTTTTAGGTGTCCAGCCACAGGGACGCCATAATTTCTCTATTCTAGGGTTACGTAGCTGCGGCATATGTGGATGTTGCAGGACTTTGACTTAACTACTTCAATCATTTCATTCCTAGAATAGGATATAGATAACATTTTCTTTGGGCATGTCGCCCGGGTTATTCCATTTTGTTTCAGTCAGATGTTGTGCTCAATTTAATACTCTTTTGGTTCATTTTTGTTATTTGATTTGTAATCGGTGGTTGTCTCGGGAAGGATTACATTTATTCCATTTTAGTATTATTTGTTTCGGTGATTATGTGATTGGTTAATTATATTCTTTCGCATGTTATTGTGAGGTTTAATAAAACGATCAAATTTGACACCATGTCTTTTGAATACTAGGTGGTTAGTAAGTTTTAAAAAGTTTTCGATAATGATGCTAAGAATGAACCAGATGAGATTCCAGTTTAATTTGATATAAGACTGATCACCCGGTATTTTATTGAGCGGGGTGTCACACGTGAGAGATAAGATAATATCATAAGAGGCTCCATAGGCACAGTTTATGGTCCCATGGAGCTTAATTGAAACTTTAACATGGCCCACCAATAAGTCTGGAGTTTGCTCCGATGCTTTCTAAACATAAGTCCATCCACAGTGGGCTCCCATAAACCTATGGATTTATTGGACGAGTTACAGGGTTATTCATGCAATGGGCATTAGGTAAAATATTGCTAGGACAGTAAACTTTTGTTCGCCTGTCTTGGGCGAACTTCTTTTGTCCGCGCAGCCTACGTGGCAACTAGTCATTTGTTACCGTTTAGTTTTAGCCGTTGTATAATATATTTTATATATTTATACTTTAAACCCCTCTCATTTAACAATAAATACCCCATTTCTTATTCATTATTTCTCATAATTTCTTATAATTCTTCACCACTCTTCTCTCATTAATTTTTAATTTATAATTATATAATTAAAATTTAAAAATAATTGTTATTTCATTTTGTATTTTTATCCCTTATTAAAAAAATATGGAGGTGAATATTCGATTGAATCGTTATTTTGCTCGTAAAGATTGGAACCAATTCGTGATGTTAAACAACCTCAAGCTCCCCATCGATATGAGGTCTATCAATGTTGTCATCGTTTATACGAAGTAGGCGCGAAGAATGTTACTGACTCTATCATCCAATAAACCACTTCTCCCGATAAAGAATTTATTACAATGCGTGGTAGCATCCACTAAGCTTGGGAGGTTTATGCCCAACTTTTGACAGACGAAAACGTGATGGCATATATCGATATGTTTGGGTTCTCACATTTATTTTTAGAAGGATTTCCAAACTCCGATAACAAAATAGTCGAGGCGTTAGCATCGCATTGGTCGGCAGAAACTCACACCATTCCTTTGTCGTTCGTTGAGCGCGGAATTACCCATTTCGATTTCGTTCATTTAACTGGTACGAATGCTTTACTTCATTTATAATTTCTTCATTTAGTTTGTCTTAATTTATATTATTATTATATTCATTATATTGTTATATTTATTATTATTTTAAAAATATTAATTATATTTAATTATTTTTTGCAGGTATTACAGTCGGTGTGGTAAACCAGCTTTCTCCCTTTCCCAACCATGCCAATCGAACGGAAAAACATATTCTCGCGACATATTATCCCGGTTTAAACAATTTTCATATACAAAGTAGAAGCATTGCTTTACCTTATTTGAAAGAGTATTTACTTCTTTGGGCGGTTAGTAGGCCTAATCACCCACCTATCGCTTTACAAGTAGCCCGAGTTTTTATAATTTTCGTATGTGGGTCTATTTTCTTCCCAAACACAAAAAACACCATTTTAGTTGATTGGGCTACATACATGGATAATTTTGAAAATATGGCGGGATTAGATTGGGGTTCTGCAATAATGGTGAGGATATATTATGCCTTAGATGTTATTAGTCGGGAGGAAGTCAAGCAATTGAATTGTTTCTGGCAAGTTTTGGAGATAAAGCGATATTTTATTCATTATTTACTATATAATTTTAGTAAAATTGTTTACTAATAAACTTATTTAGGTTTCAGTATGGGCATATAAATACTTGCACACAGCTGCTCCTCTCCGAATTGTTGATGAGGCCAATGTTTGGCCTCGAATACTGTACTGGTCGATCGCTAATCAGGCAGTAATTGCAGGGCAAATGAGTTTGAAAGCCAGTTCAAAGCAAGAATAATTAGAGGGTCAGTCGTTGGATTTTATTACATGGCAACTATTTATAATGTTGTCGCAAAATAATATAGGCCTAGTAAATGTTTCAAGACAATTGAGCATGCGACGCTACATTCTATTGGATCTAGACCTCGGGGGGACGTGGTATCTAGGCGACAGATATTATAGACAGTTGACGGGTAGCATCACGATTCCTCATGACCCACCGCACCCAATGTCCTATTTGGACGCCATCACTTTTTTTATCGAAACAATGAATGGGAGTTTGTTGGAGATGATTTAGTAATTACTAATCAAGGAGAATGGAATCTATATTGGAGTGTAGCATCTCGAGGTTCGGTGTTGCCGGCTTATTTTCGTTGGGCTAACCACGATGGTATCGAATTTGCGGCAATGGCTCTTACGAACTTAATAATTCCATTTCCACCTTCGTCAACACCGGGGAATGTTCAATACGATATTCAACATACCACACAATCATTTGAACGTTTAATTTCGGCAAGGTGGGAAATATATGTGGTGGAATCAGAAGGTCGTTCAATGGCATTTGATATAGCGAGGCCCACTATACGTAGTCGTGCACTTCCGGCTAATTCATATACGAAGGAGGATTGGAGAACCATGTTCATTGAACGGGAAGATTGTTTTAAAACCATTCAGGAACAGTATGTTGAGCGAGAAAGAATGCATTACGAGAGAGAAAGGTCCCTTCGGGAGGAATTAAACAATTATTATAATGTTGGCAGCGGATCTCAATAGTTCACGGGATCTGGCTCATCTCAACCGTATATGGGATCCGATAGTGCTCAACCTTACTATCCTACTCTAAACCTCGACGATGATTATATGCCGAAAATTTTTCCATTGTCCTCATATGTTCAGCCGCAACCCCATTACAGTGACGATGACTTTATGGCTAGATTTTTCCCATCATATCACGATAAAACGTTAGGGCAATGAATTATTATTTTGTATTGCAAAACCAAGATGACTATTTAAGTTGTGTTAATCAAAATTTGTGGCACTTGGGTTTATTATTTGTTATGCATTTGTTTGTTGTGCGACATATTATTTATTACTCAAATTTGTTCTCATAAATAAACTGCAATGTGTCATAAATAAAGTTTACTCTTCCAAATTAAGTCGTAAAGAAATTGTCATAAATAATTTACAAAGCAAAGATGTTCATAAACCATAAACTTAAAACCTAATAATACAAGCGAACAAAGTGCAAGTGAGTCATATGTGATGTACAACATATTGGTTTTCCTTGACGTATCAAACTTAGTGGTAGGTATGATTTATTGTTGGCATTGTCATTATATATAACATTGTAATTTTCAACAACGACTTCGTACTCCTCGTCATCAACATCAGGATCGTAGTAGTAAAATATATCATGTTCCAAATGGGTGAAGTCGGATATATCAGAATCAGATTGTAATGTTTCATCATAATATATTTTGAACAATCTATCCCTAACATTCCTATTTTCAAACTTCGCTAGTTAGGCATCATTGTATCTTTATAGTCTCCTCTCCATTTGCCAAATCTCCTTATCTAGTGAATCAATTATGTCATCATCATCTTTGTGGGATGACATGAGGAAAAATTGGCCAGCAAGCCCTTTTGGCACTGGTATTTGATGATAATGACACAAAACTTCCAAATCACATCATTCGTCGTATTTCTTTGGCCATCGCAAAGTACGTACATAGCTACGAATAACATGAACTTGATCTATCGGGACTAGAGGATCAATAAAAATATGACCACAAGGGTGGTTAAACCTTCTGGAAGTGTCAATCGGCTTATTACAAATTAATCGTTTATGGCCATACCAAACCACACAGCTATGGTCTTGATAAAAATAATTATTTCCATAAATCGGAGAAGACATATTTTGGTTTATCATCTTTCATCATATGGGGTATTTATATATGTCATATCATAGTGTGGATGGGTAATAATTCCACTTATGACTCACATCAAGTCAGGTACTTGCAGACAGGAAACATTCAACCATATGCCATCGGTCACATCGATTATTTAAACACTTCAATATTATAAATCATATACAGAAGAGGACTCACATTACCATTTTCTTGAGAAATGCATTTACAGCCATGGCTCATAAATGAAGACTTCCAGCTGCTTAACTCCATAACCAATTCCGACTTACCTTTTATTCCTGATTATAGAGTGTCGCCTAACATTTTCATAGCCATCGAGCGAAGATGGAGGACACCTCCTAATGTTAACAGAGGGTGTATAGCTAACGAGATCCGTGCACGTTGGTTCACGCACAAATTAAAGTTCAACTTGTATGCCAAAGCTATAAATATTTATGGTTGTGGATGGGATAAAGAGAATTACAAATTGGTAATCCACGATGAATGCAAATAGGAAACTTTGTGCAACTATTAACCAGGTTGTCGGGCGTTACGTAGAGAAACATCTTACCTCTTTCATTCATTTCGTTGGACAATTTACGATATTTAATTCTCATAAATGTCATATATGAGAAAATCACTTACATTTTAGTAACTCGTACGACAGTTTCTAATGCTTATGAAGTTGTTTTTTTTTTTCAAATGATACTCAATCTTTTTACTTCAAATATAGCAGACATAGATGAGAAAATCCCTTACAATTTGATAATGCTAATTATTAAGTTAATTGATAATGTTAAGTATAGAGAAAAACATCAACTTTTATTTCAGTAGACATAAAACAAGGAACTACATCGATAAATCAACTTTTATGTCAAATATTCTGACGAATGTACAGCGCGCTACTAAATTCACTAAACAGATAAGAAGAATCTTCATGGATACTCCTATCACTAGGACTTTCTCACACAACCGTTCACACTGTATATATATATATATATATATATATACAGAGAGAGAGAGAGAGAGAGAGAGAGAGGATCTTATGAGGACCTCTATTTGCATACCGCTGACGTGGACCAATTTTGATAAAATAGTAAAAATAATATTTTTGAGCTAATTTTTTTTATATAGTTTTTAAACATTTCAGTATGGCCATATAAAAAAAAGCTTAAAATGATTTTTTTACTATTTTAAAAAAATTGGTCAAGCTTTGTCAGTTTTAACAACTTAAAAACTGACAAAGTTTGACCGATTTTTTTAAAATAGCAAAAAAAATCATTTTGAGATGATTATTTTTTTATGGTCCTATTGAAATGTTTAAAATCATAAAAAAAATCAGTAGTTTTTTACTATTTTAAAAAAATGGTCATCATTCAGGGTCCTCAAACTGGGAGCTCGCTTGATCATTTCCTTTATATATAATGCTCTTGTGCGGATTAGTCCGCATTTTAAGAATGCGAACCGGACATGTGTCACCTAACGGTGCACTTAGAAATTATCCCCTAAATTATAGGCACACTCTCTCTTTTTTTTGGGCTCACTGTCAGGTGACACATGTCTGGTCCGCATAAGAGCAGGACTGATATATATATATATATATATATATATATATACACAACTTTAATACATACATGATACATGAATGTATACATATATAAATACATGTATACATCATAAATTATATACACATACATTTAATATCATGTATTTTTAGGTATATTTAATGTGGTATGTTAAGGAGTACTTTCATACATACATGATATATGAATGTATACATACATACATACATACATACATACATACATACATACATACATACATACATACATTATATACACGTACATTTAATATCATGTATTTTTAAGTAAATTTAATGAGGTATGTTGGGGAGTTTAACTATATATATATATATATATATATATATAAAGTTAAAGAATATTATCAATAGATACATGATACTTATATATAGTTTTATACATGTATTATTAATGTATGTATATTTTATATTATTCCATACATTAATAATACATGTATAAAACTATATATTTTTATACATATATTTTATATTATTACGTAATTTTGTGTACATGTACATATATATTTTTTATTTATAAGAATTGCATAGATATTAATATATTATGTATGTATATTATATATTAAGGTATAACTGCATTAAAATATTAATAATGAACAATTTTGAGTTGAAAAATAAAAAACAGAAGTTATAAAGCACCCTAAACCTATTTTCTGAAAAACTTGATTATAACACAGAAATATTATAATTCTATGTTTAAAAACAGGTTGTCAAACGAAATTTTTTATCAGAATTGTATTTAAACACAGAAAACAGAATTATAGTTGCAAACCAAACACGCCCTTAATGATTCCATCCTACATTTTACAAGTCCTAAAGTCCAAGGATCCCAGACTTCATAAAAGTATATAGATATCAAGGACTCTAACCTTGGTCACATGAATGATTTTTTGAGTTCATGTGACCCTTAACTTTTATTGTTTATCCTAAAAAAGATTAAATTCTTCAATAAAAAATAAGAGGGGGTAGGGGCCTTGCTAATCCTACGGCCAACTCAAAACGCATAAAATTTTAACCCAAAACAAATAATTTCTTCTTGACAAAGCATATAGGTAAACCAAAGGCAAGTATTCATACATACGTACAACTACAAGATAGGATAAAAGACCTTTTTTTATCATTTGTAAATTTCCATATTACAAAGTAAAGTATAGAGAGATATAATGGAAGGAACAGAAAAGACAACAAGGAATTCAAGATGTCTTATCTTTTTCTTCTCCAACTTTAGTATTGGTCCAGGAAGATTTCTGTCCATTATCCTTATCACATGTAGTCTTAACTTATTTGATACCTCGTCGGTCTCATTAACTTCATCATCAAAAGAGGAATACAAAAAGAGAATGTTAGATATGTTAAGATCTGGAAAGAAAATCAAAATCTTACCGTTGCAGTTTAGAAAGCATGTGTATTAAAATGTACTGATGTAGGTTAAATATTCCTCATATTTGAAGTAAGCCGAAAAATTGGCCCCCCTAATCGTATCATTCACATGGCCTTCGAGCTTGGAATTTTTTTTAGTGATATCAACTACCTTATCCTGATAATTCAAGGCTTGAGCATAATACTAGTCTTGACCATCTTTGCGTCAAGGATGATAACCTTCAAAGTAAGCACATTAATTATTATTACATTTGACTTCAACTTCTCCATCTCCATCTCATGAAAGTCAGGCTTCAGAGAATTATATCTCACCTTCAACTCCTCACAGATAGCGAAGGGGTCTCCATGTTCATTATTTTTCTTATTAAAGAGATCTAACGACGATCTACGGAGCTCAATCAATTATCTATGAGCCTCATCCAAACGAGACTTGCACTCTTCAGCATACTAACTATGTAGGGCCAAAATCTTCTCTGAAGCAGACATCCTTTCTCAATTTCCATGACCCTTAGTTCAATCCATAGATCATCAAAATCCTTATCCCTTTCCCTTTAAGAATGCTCCCAACCACTGGTATAAGATGAATACTTCCACCACGATTGTTCTCCTTCTAAGGTTCAGGCCATAAAAGACTCACACAAGTGATGAGCCTATAAAATAAGCAAATGATAATAATATGATAAAATAAAAATGAAAAAAATGAGGTAAAATAAAAGGGAGGAGTAGGAAAGGTATACTTTTCCCTTAATGTGGATTAACTCCTTTCCTTCGTTCTCTGCCACATGTCCGTAAACCATAGAAAGGCAGTTCACCTTTGGAGTGGCAATTTAAGACACGACTTATTAACACGACCAAAAATTAACACGCTTTATCGAGTTTGGGTATAACCTTAGCGGGTTCGGATCATAAATGGGTAGACCCAAAAGACCCATTAATCAAACGAATCGATTTTGTATATATTCACGAAACCGTTTATGACTCGCCATAATCGTTAACTACATGAATTAATTTTGGGTCTTGTGACTCGTTAAGACCCGCATACCCATTAACAATAGTGTTTTTTTTGGGTAATTTGAGGAGCAAGAAGGAACCCCTAAAAAAACTACTCTCTTAACATAATTTTTTCTCCGTCTCATTTCCTCTCCACCTTTACGTCCTCTCCATCCATCCCTCATCGATATTCTCTCCCTCTCGGACTATTCCCTCACTCTCCCTTTCCTTTCTCCCATCTTCCTCTCAGTATCCCTCTTGTTTCCCTCTATCTCCCACTAGATCTGGTGGTCGACAGATGACAAATAAATCCAATAGACATACTACAGCCTTAGAGGTATAGCTACGATTTTTTATGTGGGTTTTGTTTAAAATCAAAAAGATACATACTTTTGCTGATTTTTGCTACAGATTTTTTTAAAAATCAACAAGATACGACTATATATTTTTTTCTTTGATATTTTTTTGTTGTTAGATATTTTTTTGTAGGTATTTTTTTAATTTTTTTTTTGCTTTCAAAGGAAATATGTAATACTTTTTTCACGTATAAAAGAAACAAAAAACTATTCCCAAAGTCATTAGAGTCATCCTAGGACAAGTTCCTCGAACCAATCTTATGGGTTGGTAGAAAGTACACATTATTCTACTAACCCCACTCACCCCTTTAGGTTTGTACTAGTGAATTAAACGTCATTTACTGCTCTTAACAATCATCACCACTCACTTGCAAGATTTTTCCCCAATACTCCACCGTTCTACTATAGTGTCAATTGTAACTTTCCATCTACTCCTAGAAGTTGGCTATATAAAGGATACATGGGAAAGGTTCAAATGATCAAGTTGGCTATATAAAGGATACATGGGAAAGCATAATAAAGATTTCGCATTTGTGAAGAGGGCTTTGATCACTTTTAACCCCTATATTGTGTATTATGAGCCATGTTTATGGGTCTCAGACCGTTTCCTTATCTCGTTAGTACTAAGTAGGTAAAAATTACTTAGAAAATCCAATAAGTTATTTTCTAAGAGCTCTCTACTTATTACAAAGACCTCAAACTTCATTAAACTACCTTACTTGGCGTCTAAGGCTGGTCACATTTGTATCATGTGACTTCGCATTGAATATACCAGAGTGTAACACCTTAAAAGTGGACATAGGTACCTCAGCTGAGGTGCTGAATCATTATAAATCCTCATGTCTTTAACATTTTTACTTTAAGAACACCTCCTTTTAGTCTAAGAAGGCATATTTGGTGAGACTGAGGTCTAAAATAATTTTGTTCCCGTCACATAATTTGAGACGTAATATAATTTTGTTTTTCCTTATGAGAAAGAAAACTAGTGCGTTTCCATGCTTATATTAATAATCGTATTCATGGAAGAAATAACAAAAAAATTGTTACACATAGAAGACTAAGACATTTTAAATTAATGTTAAAAACTACAAGCATAACTTGAATTTCGAATTGAAGTGATGTAATTAACCTTTTAAGCAAAAACTTTGTGAAAGAAAGAAAAATCGAAAGAGAGGCACGATAAAACAAAAAGGGACTGTAAATAAATTGATTAACAAAAACTAAAAATAAATCGATTAATCAAATCATTAGAGAGAGAGAGAGAGAGAGAGAGAGAGAGAGAGAGAGAGAGAGAGAGATAGGAACATACATGTTTTAGAACGATATGGATGGCATCGATGGAAGGACGTCCAAAGATAACGAGGACAAAATATTAACAATATTGGGTATACAATGAGGGGGTGTGGATATTCGGGTGCGTATACAATGATGGTGTGTAGAGATTGAAAAAAAGGGTACTAAATAAAGGGGGACACTTGGTATTTATATCTATAACGAAATAACATTGAGGTTTATTTAAAGTTAAGTTTAAGATTAGAAAATTGTCACAACATCGGACCGCAACAAATTATTGAGTAACAATTTGCTATGGTATTTGGTCATATTAACTTATCAAAACATTTGTGAGGGCCTTTGATTGTAATAAATATTTTTTGTTATATGAGTTTTAATTTTTAACAACTTTACATTGTGATAAAGGTAGCCACGAATTCGATTCATGACAAGATCATTTGCCCATTTTAGTGATAAGATGGCTTTTTGTGTATTATAATTCATATTAATATGAAGATGTGCATCGAAGGGTACTTCATCAACATGAAGTACACTTATAGAGATACTAAATGGGCTCCTCTAGTGTAATGGGTAACTCGATCGCCTCCTTTACATACCCACTCTCACACACAGATCCCGAAAAATACCAGTTAATTTCATCTCCTTAGAGTAATTGCGGTAAATGATCACAGTTGAGTTGACTAGATCAATCATAATTCAACTAGACATCCAATTGGATGTGATTGCTTTACTGATAAAGGGACCTGAAGTTCAAAGCCTTTTAGTCATCGATGTCATTATAGGGATTAGTTGTCTTATCAAATGGTTCAATCTAACAGAGATTGAAGGCCTAAGTCATTTGGCAATTTAAGATATTCTGGTCAAATTGGGAGGTGTTCGGAACACAGTGCCTATTAAGTGCATAATATGGGGATTCATTGAGTGAAAAACAAGTGCTTGTACTATCGAACCATCCAGACCATTCAAATTATATTGCATGGTCTACCTGGATTTTAACGTTAATAAGGCGACGACTGGTCGGTTAAGGGTGAATATACGCTACATCATTAACCATAAATAATCTAGACCATTCAAATTGTACGACACTGTCTTGGTTATTTTAGAAACTAGCTTCATTCTTGGAGTGGATGAGTGAGAGAGTGGGGAGATGGGGGGATTTTAGGATACAATCGTTTGCATATATTACATAAATGCGCAAGTTAATAAACTTAGTATAATGAGTGAGTTCATACAAAAAATATTGTTAATATCTAGTCCTCTTTATAATGTCCATGTAGGATTACTCTTATAATTAACATGCCACAAAAGATTAGTCTTGAAAAGTGTAAACCATTTTTAAAAAAAATAGTATTGAAGATCATGGGGATTTTTAGTCTCATAAATCACTCTGTTGCGCATCAACTCCGTCGCTCCACCGCTGCGCATTCCCTCCTCCTGCAACAGAAAGTTAGCAGTAATGTAACACCCCGGCCGCCCGGGGATAGCGAACAGAGCGTTACTCATCGATAAAACTAATTCAAATCCACAAATAACAAGGTATAGAGCATCTAATTCCCACAATAAAACTAGAGAATCTGAAATATCTTCAAATTACATACAACCAAAAATCTCTCAAAATAAAACATCTAACTATCTCGAAAGAAAATAAATCGCCAATGCTCTATACAACCAAAATAAATACAATTCTTCTCATGTACTCTAGGAATTTTCTTCCCAAAATAATCCAAGCTAAAATCCATCTCCGATAAATCCCAAGCGCCCAAAATCCGCGCTAACCTGCCACTAAAAGAAAATATGGGGAAGTACACAATACGACAGGAAAGATGCTCAACAAATATTAGCGGTGAATAAAGCGTAACAATACGAGTACGAATATTCAAATCAACGTGAATCTTATAAGCAATTATATCAATATAATTTCTCAACAACACATTAACCGGGTCACCTAGCCTCACCACCATACTGCGCCTATACATTTTTTTAGCATATTCAGAAAAAGGAATATTGGCGAGTGCCCAACCTCCGTGCCATATTAAAATCTCATGACAACATGCTCAACACCAAAATAATACCACTTGAATCAAAATTAGAATCCAACAAATATGTCCAGATTCCAATGAATTTAGCAATTCAAATATTAGTCAATAATTACAAGAAAACAACGAGAATAACACTCGCGAGATTAAAGAGCATATTGTGTAAAACCCCATACCTCAAAATTATGACATGAATCACCACATAATTTCAGCCTCAAAATCTAAACACACCATCACGTTCCTCTCGCAAAAATAATCAAATCTCGTTCTACCGTAAAATCGAGAAAACACCAAATAAGCCTTCTAATCTAAGGGTGAAATCTTGAATAAGTTTGGGGCTATGGTTTGTATATGAAAGGGAGTAATTTTGGATAGGTCTTCTGGTTGAAAATTTTGAAAAAAGTGATTTGAAAAGCGAAGCCACGAATTAGTTGATATATAAAGGATTAAGAGTTTGATTAAGAAAAGAGTTTTAATCAGATACAAACACTAAAATTTTTATTCCGGACTATCGGACCGTTCGAATTGGATGAAATTTGACAGAGAATTAGCTAAAGACGAGAAAAAGTTGTCAAAAAAAATTCAACTCGATCGGACCGTTCAATATTTTTAAATATTTTTTTTTCTAGAGAGTTTTATGCTCTGAGGACTCTTAGAGAGTTTTATGCATTGAGGACTCTTCTATATAATAAAAATTCAATTAAAACTCCATTTTAAATCCGATTTCAATTTCGCTTGAAGTTTTATTCTTCTAAAATCATAACCAACATATTTAGCCGATAAAAATTATTAAATTCAAAAATTTATTTCTCTCAAAAATTCTAATTAATAAATAAAAAATTTAGTTAATAAAAACACGAGGTGTTACATACTTTCCCACTAGCAAAGAATTTCGTCCTCGAAATTAGACGAAGCATACACATAAACACGTAAATCCCGTACAAAGAAAGTAAGGCTCATATATGCCTACCCGTAGAATGCTATAATTGGGTGCCCATACACCCAATCCTACGCGCACTTCCCCACGAACAAAAATAATATATATTTCCTATATGCATACGCATAACAATGAAAACAACGGCGTACCACACACTCTCACAAATGCCCCACTCGATCCTATATCCGAAAGTCATCAAAATTCTAACTTCCTCAAATTAAATCTCAACATCAAAAATCGATACATACGGTCCCTAACATCTGTACTAAAATCTCCAAAATAATTATCGTCTCCAAAATCCATTCTAAGGATCTCCACATCAAGCTTACTAATTCTAAACTCAATGTCTACCACCTCCTTAACTCAAAACTTCACATCTCCAAGAAACACATCTAACATGTTTGTTAGACCCTCTACCTTAAGAAGTACGAATCATCAAAGGGAATCAAAGATCGACAACGCGGAAGCTAAACAGACTCATAACCTGCTCTGATACCATCTGTCACACCCCGGTCGCCCGGGGAGAGCGAACGGAGCGCTACTCATCAATAAAACTAATTCAAATCCACAAATAACAAGGTATAGTGCATCTAATTCCAACAATAAAACAAGAGAATCTGTTAATCAGAAATATCTTCAAATTACATACAACCAAAAATCTCTCGAAATAAAACATCGAACTATATCGAAAGAAAATAAATCGCCAATGCTCTATACAACCAAAATAAATACAATTCTTCTCATGTACTCTCGAATATTCTTCCCAAAATAATCCAAGATAAAATGCATCTCCGATAAATCCCAAGCGCCCAAAATCCGCGCTAACCTGCCACTAAAAGAAAATATAAGGAAGTACACAATACGACAGGAATGATGCTCAACAAATATTAGCGGTGAATAAAGCGTAACAATACGAGTACGAATATTCAAATCAACGTGAATCTTATAAGCAATTATATCAATATAATTTCTCAACAACACATTAACCGGGTCACCTGGCCTCACCACCATGCCGCGCCTACGCATTTTTTTAGCATATCCGAAAAAAGGAATATAGCGAGTGCCCAACCTCCGTGCCATATTAAAATCTCATTACAACATGCTCAACACCAAAATAATACCACTTGAATCAAAATTAGATTCCAACAAATATGTCCAGATTCCAATGAATTTAGCAATTCAAATATGAGTCAATAATCACAAGAAAACAACGAGAATAACACTCGCGAGATTAAGGAGCATATTGTGTAAAACCCCATACCTCAAAATTATGACATGAATCATCACATAATTTCAGCTTCAAAATCTAAACACACCATCACGTTCCACTCGCAAAAATAATCAAATCTCGTTCTAGCGCAAACTCGAGAAAACACAAAATAAGCCTTATAATCTAAGGTTGAAATCTTGAATAAGTTTGGGGCTATGGTTTGTATATGAAAGGGAGTAATTTTGGAGAGGTCTTCTGTTTGAAAAGTTTGAAAAAAGTGATTTGAAAAGCGAAGCCACGAATTAGGTGATATATAAAGGACTAAGAGTTTGATTAAGAAAAGAGTTCTAATCAGAAACAAACACAAAAATTTTTATTTCGGACGATCGGACCGTTGGAATTGGATGAAATTTGACAGAGAATTAGCTAAAGACGAGAGAAAGTTGTCAAAAAAAATTCAGCTCGATCGGACCGTTCATAATTTTTAAATATTTTTTTTTTCTAGAGAGTTTTATGCTCCGAGGACTCTTAGAGAGTTTTATGCTTTGAGGACTCTTCTATATAATAAAAACTCAATTAAAACTCCATTTTAAATCCGATTTCAATTTCGCTTGAAGTTTTATTCTTCTAAAATAATAACCAACATATTTAGCCGATAAAAATTATTAAATTCAAAAATTTATTTTTCTCAAAAATTCCAATTAATTAATAAAAAATTTAGTTAATAAAAACACGAGGTGTTACATACTTTCCCACTAGCAAAGAATTTTGTCCTCGAAATTAGACAAAGCATACACATAAACACATAAATCTCGTAAAAAGAAGTAAGGCTCATATATGCCTACCCGTAGAATGCTATAATTGGGCGCCCATACACCCAATCCTACGCGCACTCCCCCACGAACAAAAATAATATATATATTTCCTATATGCATACGCATAACTATGAAAATAACGGCGTACCACACACTCTCACAAATGCCCCACTCGATCCTATATCCGAAAGTCATCAAAATTCTAACTTCCTCAAATTAAATCTCAACCTCAAAAATCGATACATACGGTCCCTAACATCTGTACTAAAATATCCAAAATAATTATCGTCTCCAAAATCCATTCTAAGGATCTCCACATCAAGCTTACTAATTCTAAACTCAATGTCTACCACCTCCTTAACTCAAAACTTCACATCTCCAAGAAACACATCTAACATGTTTGTAGACCCTCTACCTTAAGAAGTACGAATCATCAAATCGAATCAAAGATCGGCAACGTGGAAGCTGAACGGACTCATAACCTACGAGACCTAAGACCATGCTCTGATACCATCTGTCACACCCCGGCCGCCCGGGGAGAGCGAACGGAGCGCTACTCATCGATAAAACTAATTCAAATTCACAAATAACAAGGTATAGTGCATCTAATTCCCACAATAAAACAAGAGAATCTGTTAATCTGAAATATCTTCAAATTACATACAACCAAAAATCTCTCGAAATAAAACATCGAACTATATCGAAAGAAAATAAATCGCCAATGCTCTATACAACCAAAATAAATACAATTCTTCTCATGTACTCTCGAATATTCTTCCCAAAATAATCCAAGATAAAATGCATCTCCGATAAATCCCAAGCGCCCAAAATCCGCGCTAACCTGCCACTAAAAGAAAATATAAGGAAGTACACAATACGACAGGAATGATGCTCAACAAATATTAGCGGTGAATAAAGCGTAACAATACGAGTACGAATATTCAAATCAACGTGAATCTTATAAGCAATTATATCAATATAATTTCTCAACAACACATTAACCGGGTCACCTGGCCTCACCACCATGCCGCGCCTACGCATTTTTTTAGCATATCCGAAAAAAGGAATATAGCGAGTGCCCAACCTCCGTGCCATATTAAAATCTCATTACAACATGCTCAACACCAAAATAATACCACTTGAATCAAAATTAGATTCCAACAAATATGTCCAGATTCCAATGAATTTAGCAATTCAAATATGAGTCAATAATCACAAGAAAACAACGAGAATAACACTCGCGAGATTAAGGAGCATATTGTGTAAAACCCCATACCTCAAAATTATGACATGAATCATCACATAATTTCAGCTTCAAAATCTAAACACACCATCACGTTCCACTCGCAAAAATAATCAAATCTCGTTCTAGCGCAAACTCGAGAAAACACAAAATAAGCCTTATAATCTAAGGTTGAAATCTTGAATAAGTTTGGGGCTATGGTTTGTATATGAAAGGGAGTAATTTTGGAGAGGTCTTCTGTTTGAAAAGTTTGAAAAAAGTGATTTGAAAAGCGAAGCCACGAATTAGGTGATATATAAAGGACTAAGAGTTTGATTAAGAAAAGAGTTCTAATCAGAAACAAACACAAAAAATTTTATTTCGGACGATCGGACCGTTGGAATTGGATGAAATTTGACAGAGAATTAGCTAAAGACGAGAGAAAGTTGTCAAAAAAAATTCAGCACGATCGGACCGTTCATAATTTTTAAAAAAAAATTTTTTCTAGAGAGTTTTATGCTCCGAGGACTCTTAGAGAGTTTTATGCTTTGAGGACTCTTCTATATAATAAAAACTCAATTAAAACTCCATTTTAAATCCGATTTCAATTTTGCTTGAAGTTTTATTCTTCTAAAATAATAACCAACATATTTAGCCGATAAAAATTATTAAATTCAAAAATTTATTTTTCTCAAAAATTCCAATTAATTAATAAAAAATTTAGTTAATAAAAACACGAGGTGTTACATACTTTCCCACTAGCAAAGAATTTTGTCCTCGAAATTAGACAAAGCATACACATAAACACATAAATCTCGTAAAAAGAAAGTAAGGCTCATATATGCCTACCCGTAGAATGCTATAATTGGGCGCCCATACACCCAATCCTACGCGCACTCCCCCACGAACAAAAATAATATATATATTTCCTATATGCATACGCATAACTATGAAAATAACGGCGTACCACACACTCTCACAAATGCCCCACTCGATCCTATATCCGAAAGTCATCAAAATTCTAACTTCCTCAAATTAAATCTCAACCTCAAAAATCGATACATACGGTCCCTAACATCTGTACTAAAATCTCCAAAATAATTATCGTCTCCAAAATCCATTCTAAGGATCTCCACATCAAGCTTACTAATTCTAAACTCAATGTCTACCACCTCCTTAACTCAAAACTTCACATCTCCAAGAAACACATCTAACATGTTTGTAGACCCTCTACCTTAAGAAGTACGAATCATCAAATCGAATCAAAGATCGGCAACGTGGAAGCTGAACGGACTCATAACCTACGAGACCTAAGACCATGCTCTGATACCATCTGTCACACCCCGGCCACCCGGGGAGAGCGAACGGAGCGCTACTCATCGATAAAACTAATTCAAATTCACAAATAACAAGGTATAGTGCATCTAATTCCCACAATAAAATAAGAGAATCTTCTAATCTGAAATATCTTCAAACTACATACAACCAAAAATCTCTCGAAATAAAACATCTAACTATCTCGAAAGAAAATAAATCGTCAATGCTCTATACAACCAAAATAAATACAATTCTTCTCATGTACTCTCGAATATTCTTCCCAAAATAATCCAAGCTAAAATCCATCTCCGATAAATCCCAAGCGCCCAAAATCCGCGCTAACCTGCCACTAAAAGAAAATATGGGGAAGTACACAATACGACATGAATGATGCTCAACAAATATTAGCGGTGAATAAAGCGTAACAATACGAGTACGAATATTCAAATCAACGTGAATCTTATAAGCAATTATATCAATATAATTTCACAACAACACATTAACCGGGTCACCTGGCCTCACCACCATACCGCGCCTATGCATTTTTTTAGCAAATCCGAAAAAAGGAATATTGGCGAGTGCCCAACCTCCGTGCCATATTAAAATCTCATTACAACATGCTCAACACCAAAATAATACCACTTGAATCAAAATTAGATTCCAACAAATATGTCCAGATTCCAATGAATTTAGCAATTCAAGTATGAGTCAATAATCACAAGAAAATAACGAGAATAACACTCACGAGATTAAGGAGCATATTGTGTAAAACCACATACCTCAAAATTATGACATGAATCATCACATAATTTCAGCCTCAAAATCTAAACACACCATCACGTTCCTCTCGCAAAAATTATCAAATCTCGTTCTAGCGCAAACTTGAGAAAACACCAAATAAGCCTTCTAATCTAAGGTTGAAATCTTGAATAAGTTTGGGGCTATGGTTTGTATATGAAAGGGAGTAATTTTGGAGAGATCTTCTGGTTGAAAAGTTTGAACAAAGTGATTTTAAAAGTGAAGCCACGAATTAGTTGATATATAAAGGACTAAGAGTTTGATTAAAAAAAGAGTTCTAATCAGATATAAACACTAAAATTTTTATTCCGGACGATCGGACCGTTGGAATTGGATGAAATTTGACAGAGAATTAGCTAAAGACGAGAGAAAGTTGTCAAAAATAATTCAGCTCGATCGGACAATTCAATATTTTTAAATATTTTTTTTTCTAAAGAGTTTTATGCTCCGAGGACTCTTAGAGAGTTTTATGCTTTGTGGACTCTTATATATAATAAAAATTCAATTAAAACTCCATTTTAAATCCGATTTCAATTTCGCTTGAAGTTTTATTCTTCTAAAATCATAACCAACATATTTAGCCAATAAAAATTATTAAATTCAAAAATTCATTTTTCTCAAAAACTCCAATTAATTAATAAAAAAATTAGTTAATAAAAACACGAGGTGTTACATACTTTCTCACTAGCAAAGAATTTCGTCCTCGAAATTAGACGAAGCATACACATAAACACGTAAATCTCGTAAAAAGAAAGTAAGGCTCATATATGCCTACCCGTAGAATGCTATAATTGGACGCCCATACACCCAATCCTACGCGCAGTTCCCCACGAACAAAAATAATATATATATTTCCTATATGCATACGCATAACTATGAAAATAACGACGTACCACACACTCTCACAAATGCCCCACTCGATCCTATATCCGAAAGTCATCAAAATTCTAACTTCCTCAAATTAAATCTCAACATCAAAAATCGATACATACGGTCCCTAACATCTGTACTAAAATCTCCAAAATAATTATCATCTCCAAAATCCATTCTAAGGATCTCCACATCAATCTTACTAATTCTAAACTCAATGTCTACCATCTCCTTAACTCAAAACTTCACATCTCCAAGAAACACATCTAACATGTTTGCTTGACCCTCTACCTTAAGAAGTACGAATCATCAAAGGGAATCAAAGATCGGCAACGCGGAAGCTAAATGGACTCATAACCTACGAGACCTAAGACCATGCTCTCATACCATCTGTCACACCCCGGCTGCCCGGGGAGAGCGAACGGAGTGCTACTCATTGATAAAACTAATTCAAATCCACAAATAACAAGGTATAGTGCATCTAATTCCCACAATAAAATAATAGAATCTGCTAATCTGAAATATCTTCAAATTACATACAACCAAAAATCTCTCGAAATAAAACATCTAACTATCTCGAAAGAAAATAAATCGCCAATGCTCTATACAACCAAAATAAACACAATTCTTCTCATGTACTCTCGACTATTCTTCCCAAAATAATCCAAGCTAAATTCCATCTCCGATAAATCCCATGGGCCCAAAATCCGCGTTAACCTGCCAATAAAAGAAAATATGGGGAAGTACATTATACGACAGGAATGATGCTCAACAAATATTAGCGGTGAATAAAGCCTAACAATACAAGTATGAATATTCAAATCAACGTGAATCTTATAAGCAATTATATCAATATAATTTCTCAACCACACATTAACCGGGTCTCCTGGCCTCACCACCATACCGCGCCTATGCATTTTTTTAGCATATTCAGAAAAAGGAATATTGGCGAGTGCCCAACCTCCGTGCCATATTAAAATCTCATTACAACATGCTCAACACCAAAATAATACCACTTGAATCAAAATTAGATTCCAACAAATATGTCCAGATTAAAATGAATTTAGCAATTCAAATATGAGTCAATAATCACAAGAAAACAACGAGAATAACACTCGCGAGTTTAAGGAGAATATTGTGTAAAACCCCATACCTCAAAATTATGACGTGAATCATCACATAATTTCAGCCTCAAAATGTAAACACACCATCACGTTCCTCTCGCAAAAATAATCAAATCTCGTTCTAGCGCAAACTCGAGAAAACACCAAATAAGTCTTCTAATCTAAGGTTGAAATGTTGAATAAGTTTGGGGCTATGGTTTGTATATGAAAGGGAGTAATTTTGGAGAGGTCTTCTGGTTGAAAAGTTTGAACAAAGTGATTTGAAAAGCTAAGACACGAATTAGTTGATATATAAAGGATTAAGAGTTTGATTAAGAAAAGAGTTCTAATTAGAAACAAACACTAAAAAATTTATTTCGGACCGTTGGAATTGGATGAAATTTGACAGAGAATTAGCTAAAGACGAGAGAAATCTGTAAAAAAAATTCAGCTCGATCGGACCGTTCCATATTTTTAAATATTTTTTTTTCTAGAGAGTTTTATGCTCCGAGGACTCTTAGAGAGTTTTATGCTTTGAGGACTCTTCTATATAATAAAAATTCAATTAAAACTCCATTATAAATCCGATTTCAATTTCGCTTGAAGTTTTATTCTTCTAAAATCATAACCAACATATTTAGCCGATAAAAATTATTAAATTCAAAATTTTATTTTTCTCAAAAACTCCAATTAATTAATAAAAAAATTAGTTAATAAAAACACGAGGTATTACATACTTTCCCACTAGCAAAGAATTTCGTCCTCAAAATTAGACGAAGCATACACATAAACACGTAAATCTCAATAAAAGAAAGTAAGGCTCATATATGCCTACCCCTAGAATGCTATAATTGGGCGCCCATACACCCAATCCTACGCGCACTTCCCCACGAACAAAAATAATATATATATTTCCTATATGCATACGCATAACTATGAAAATAACGGCGTACCACACGCTCTCACAAATGCCCCACTCGATCCTATATCCGAAAGTCATCAAAATTCTAACTTCCTCAAATTAAATCTCAACATCAAAAATCGATACATAAGGTCCCTAACATCTGTACTAAAATCTCCAAAATAATTATCGTCTCCAAAATCCATTCTAAGGATCTCCACATCAAGCTTGCTAATTCTAAACTCAATGTCTACCACCTCCTTAACTCAAAACTTCACATCTCCAAGAAACACATCTAACATGTTTGCTAGACCCTCTACTTTAAGAAGTACGAATCATCAAAGGGAATCAAAGATCGGCAACGCGGAAGCTAAACGGACTCATAACCTATGAGACCTACGACCATGATCTGATACCATCTGTCACACCCCGGCCGCCCGGGGAGAGCGAACGGAGCGCTACTCATCGATAAAACTAATTCAAATCCACAAATAACAAGGTATAGTGCATCTAATTCCAACAATAAAATAAGAGAATCTGTTAATCTGAAATATCTTCAAATTACATACAACCAAAAATCTCTCGAAATAAAACATCTAACTATCTCAATAGAGAATAAATAGCCAATGCTCTATACAACCAAAATAAATTCAACTCTTCTCATGTACTCTCGAATATTCTTCCCAAAATAATCCAAGTTAAATCCATCTCCGATAAATCCCAAGGGCCCAAAATCCGCGCTAACCTGCCACTAAAAGAAAATATGGGGAAGTACACAATACGACAGGAAAGATGCTCAACAAATATTAGCGGTGAATAAAGCGTAACAATACGAGTACGAATATTCAAATCAACCTGAATCTTATAAGCAATTATATCAATATAATTTCTCAACAACACATTAACCGGGTCACCTGGCCTCACCACCATACCGCGCCTATGCATTTTTTTAGCATATCCGAAAAAAGGAATATTGGCGAGTGCCCAACCTCCGTGCCATATTAAAATCTCATTACAACATGCTCAACACCAAAATAATACCACTTGAATCAAAATTAGATTCCAACAAATATGTCCAGATTCCAAAGAATTTAGCAATTCAAAAATGAGTCAATAATCACAAGAAAACAACGAGAATAACACTCGCGAGATTAAAGAGCATATTGTGTAAAACCCCATACCTCAAAATTATGACATGAATCATCACATAATTTCAGCCTCAAAATCTAAACACACCATCACGTTTCTCTCGCAAAAATAATCAAATCTCGTTTTAGCGTAAACTCGAGAAAACACCAAATAAGCCTTCTAATCTAAGGTTGAAATCTTGAATAAGTTTGGGGCTATGGTTTGTATATGAAAGGGAGTAATTTTGGAGAGGTCTTCTGGTTGAAAAGTTTGAACAAAGTGATTTGAAAAGCGAAGCCACGAATTAGTTGATATATAAAGCATTAAGAATTTGATTAAGAAAAGAATTCTAATCAGATACAAACACTAAAATTTTTATTCCGGACGATCGGACCGTTGGAATTGGATGAAATTTGACAGAGAATTAGCTAAAGACGAGAGAAAGTCGTCAAAAAAATTCAGCTCGATTGGACCGTTCAATAATTTTAAATATTTTTTTTCTAGAGAGTTTTATGCTCCGAGGACTGTTAGAGAGTTTTATGCTTTGAGGACTCTTCTATATAATAAAAATTCAATTAAAACTCCATTTTAAATCCGATTTCAATTTCTCTTGAAGTTTTATTCTTCTAAAATCATAACCAACATATTTAGCCGATAAAAATTATGAAATTCAAAAATTTATTTTTCTCAAAAACTCTAGTTAATTAATAAAAAAATTAGTTAATAAAAACACGAGGTGTTACATACTTTTCCACTAGCAAAGAATTTCGTCCTCGAAATTAGACGAATCATACACATAAACACGTAAATCTCATAAAAAGAAAGTAAGGCTTATATATGCCTACCGGTAGAATGCTATAATTGGGCGCCCATACACCCAATCCTACGCGCACTTCCACACGAACAAAAATAATATATATATTTCCTATATGCATACGCATAACTATGAAAATAACGGCGTACCACACGCTCTCACAAATGCCCCACTCGATCCTATATCCGAAAGTCGTCAAAATTATAACTTCCTCAAATTAAATCTCAACATAAAAAATCTATACATACGGTCCCTAACATCTGTACTAAAATCTCCAAAATAATTATCATCTCCAAAATCCATTCTAAGGATCTCCACATCAAGCTTACTAATTCTAAACACAATGTCTACCACCTCCTTAACTCAAAACTTCACATCTCCAAGAAACACATCTAACATGTTTGATAGACCCTCTACCTTAAGAAGTACGAATCATCAAAGGGAATCAAAGATCGGCAACGCGGAAGCTAAACGGACTCATAACCTACGAGACCTAAGACTATGCTCTGATACCATCTATCACACCCCGGCCGCCCGGGGAGAGCGAACGGAGCGCTACTAATCGATAAAACTAATACAAATCCATAAATAACAAGGTATAGTGCATCTAATTCCCACGATAAAATAATAGAATCTGCTAATCTGAAATATCTTCAAATTACATACAACCAAAAATCTCTCGAAATAAAACATCTAACTATCTCGAAAGAAAATAAATCGCCAATGCTCTATACAACCAAAATAAATTCAATTCTTCTCATGTACTCTCGACTATTCTTCCCAAAATAATCCAAGCTAAATTCCATCTCCGATAAATCCCATGGGCCCAAAATCCGCGTTAACCTGCCAATAAAAGAAAATATGGGGAAGTACATTATACGACAGGAATGATGCTCAACAAATATTAGCGGTGAATAAAGCCTAACAATACAAGTATGAATATTCAAATCAACGTGAATCTTATAAGCAATTATATCAATATAATTTCTCAACCACACATTAACCGGGTCTCCTGGCCTCACCACCATACCGCGCCTATGCATTTTTTTAGCATATTCAGAAAAAGGAATATTGGCGAGTGCCCAACCTCCGTGCCATATTAAAATCTCATTACAACATGCTCAACACCAAAATAATACCACTTGAATCAAAATTAGATTCCAACAAATATGTCCAGATTAAAATGAATTTAGCAATTCAAATATGAGTCAATAATCACAAGAAAACAACGAGAATAACACTCGCGAGTTTAAGGAGAATATTGTGTAAAACCCCATACCTCAAAATTATGACGTGAATCATCACATAATTTCAGCCTCAAAATGTAAACACACCATCACGTTCCTCTCGCAAAAATAATCAAATCTCGTTCTAGCGCAAACTCGAGAAAACACCAAATAAGTCTTCTAATCTAAGGTTGAAATGTTGAATAAGTTTGGGGCTATGGTTTGTATATGAAAGGGAGTAATTTTGGAGAGGTCTTCTGGTTGAAAAGTTTGAACAAAGTGATTTGAAAAGCGAAGCCACGAATTAGTTGATATATAAAGGATTAAGAGTTTGATTAAGAAAAGAGTTCTAATCAGATACAAACACTAAAAAATTTATTTCGGACCGTTGGAATTGGATGAAATTTGACAGAGAATTAGCTAAAGACCAGAGAAATCTGTAAAAAAAATTCAGCTCCATCGGAACGTTCTATATTTTTAAATAATTTTTTTCTAGAGAGTTTTATGCTCCGAGGACTCTTAGAGAGTTTTACGTTTTGAGGAATCTTCTATATAATAAAAATTCAATTAAAACTCCATTTTAAATCCGTTTTCAATTTCGCTTGAAGTTTTATTCTTCTAAAATCATAACCAACATATTTAGCCAATAACAATTATTAAATTCAAAATTTTATTTTTCTCAAAAATTCCAATTAAATAATTAAAATTTTAGTTAATAAAAACACGAGGTGTTACATACTTTTCCACTAGAAAAGGATTTCGTCCTCGAAATTAGACGAAGCATACACATAAACACGTAAATCTCATAAAAAGAAAGTAAGGCTTATATATGCCTACCGGTAGAATGCTATAATTGGGCGCCCATACACCCAATCCTACGCGCACTTCGCCACGAACAAAAATAATATATATATTTCCTATACGAATACGCATAACTATGAAAATAACGGCGTACCACACGCTCTCACAAATGCCCCACTCGATCCTATATCCGAAAGTCATCAAAATTATAACTTCCTCAAATTAAATCTCAACATCAAAAATCGATACATACGGTCCCTAACATCTGTACTAAAATCTCCAAAATAATTATCGTCTCCAAAATCCATTCTAATGATCTCCACATCAAGCTTACTAATTCTAAACTCAATGTCTACCACCTCCTTAACTCAAAACTTCACATCTCCAAGAAACACATCTAACATGTTTGCTAGACCCTCTATCTTAAGAAGTACGAATCATCAAAGGGAATCAAAGATCGGCAACGCGGAAGCTAAACGGACTCATAACCTACGAGACCTAAGACCATGCTCTGATACCATCAGTCACACCCCGACCGCCCGGGGAGAGCGAACGGAGCGCTACTCATCGATAAAACTAATTCAAATCCACAAATAACAAGGTATAGTGCATCTAATTCCCACAATAAAACAAGAGAATCTGTTAATCTGAAATATCTTCAAGTTACATACAACCAAAAATATCTCGAAATAAAACATCTAACTATCTCGAAAGAAAATAAATCGCCAATGCTCTATACAACCAAAATAAATACAATTCTTCTCATGTACTCTCGAATATTCTTCCCAAAATAATCCAAGCTAAAATCCATCTCCGATAAATCCCAAGCGCCCAAAATCTGCGCTAACCTGCCACTAAAAGAAAATATGAGAAAGTACACAATACGACAGGAATGATGCTCAACAAATATTAGCGGTGAATAAAGCGTAACAATACGAGTACGAATATTCAAATCAACGTGAATCTTATAAGCAATTATATCAATATAATTTCTCAACAACACATTAACCGGGTCACCTGGCCTCACCACCGTACCGCGCCTATGCATTTTTTTAGCATATCCGGAAAAAGGAATATTGGCGAGCGCCCAACCTCCGTGTCATATTAAAATCTCATTATAATATGCTCAACACCAAAATAATACCACTTGAATCAAAATTAGATTCCAACAAATATGTCCAGATTCCAATGAATTTAGCAATTCAAATATGAGTCAATAATCACAAGAAAACAACGAGAATAACACTCGCGAGATTAAGGAGCATATTGTGTAAAACCACATACCTCAAAATTATGACATGAATCATCACATAATTTCAGCCTCAAAATCTAAACACACCATCACGTTCCTCTCGCAAAAGCAATCAAATCTCGTTCTAGCGCAAACTCGAGAAAACACCAAATAAGTCTTCTAATCTAAGGTTGACATCTAGAATAAGTTTGGGGTTATGGTTTGTATATGAAAGGGAGTAATTTTGGAGAGGTCTTCTGGTTGAAAAGTTTGAAGAAAGTGATTTGAAAAGCGAAGCCATGAATTAGTTGATATATAAAGGATTAAGAGTTTGATTAAGAAAAGAGTTCTAATCAGATACAAACACTAAAATTTTATTCCGGACGATCGGACCATTGAAATTGGATGAAATTTGACAGAGAATTAGCTAATGAGGAGAGAAAGTTGTCAAAAAAAATTCAGCTCGATCGGACCGTTCAATATTTTTAAATATTTTTTTTCTAGAGAGTTTTATGCTCCGAGGACTCTTAGAGAGTTTTATGCTTTGAGGACTCTTCTATATAACAAAAATTCAATTAAAACTCCATTTTAAATCCGATTTCAATTTCGCTTGAAGTTTTATTCTTCTAAAATCATAACCAACATATTTAGCCGATAAAAATCATTAAATTCAAAAATTTATTTTTCTCAAAAACTCCAATTAATTAATAAAAAAATTAGTGAATAAAAACACGAGGTGTTACATACTTTCCCACTAGCAAAGAATTTCGTCCTCGAAATTAGATGAAGCATACACATAAACACGTAAATCTCGTAAAAAGAAAGTAAGGCTCATATATGCCTACATGTAGAATGCTATAATTGGGCGCCCATACACCCAATCCAATGCGCACTTCCCCACGAACAAAAATAATATATATATTTTCTATATGCATACGCATAACTATGAAAATAACGGCGTGCCACACGCTCTCACAAATGCCTGACTCGATCCTATAGCCGAAAGTCATTAAAATTCTAACTTCCTCAAATTAAATCTCAACGTCAAAAATCGATACATACGGTCCCTAACATCTGTACTAAAATCTCCAAAATAATTATCGTCTCCAACATCCTTTCTTTGGATCTCCACATCAAGCTTACTAATTCTAAACTCAATGTCTACCACCTCCTTAACTCAAAACTTCACATCTCCATGAAACATATCTAACATGTTTGCTAGACCCTCTACCTTAAGAAGTACGAATCATCAAAGGGAATAAGATCGACAACGCGGAAGCTAAACGGAGTCATAACCTACGAGACCTAAGACCATGCTCTGATACCATCTGTCACACCCCGGCCGCCCGGGGAGAGCGAACGGAGCGCTACTCATCGATAAAACTAATTCAAATCCACAAATAACAAGGTATAGTGCATCTAATTCCCACAATAAAACAAGAGAATCTGCTAATCTGAAATATCTTCAAATTACATACAACCAAAAATCTCTCGAAATAAAACATCTAACTATCTCGAAAGAAAATAAATCGCCAATGCTTTGTACAACCAAAATAAATTCAATTCTTCTCATGTACTCTCGAATATTCTTCCCAAAATAATCCAAGCTAAAATCCATTTCCGATAAATCCCAAGCGCCCAAAATCCGCGCTAACCTGCCACTAACAGAAAATATGGGGAAGTACACAATACGACAGGAATGATGCTCAACAAATATTAGCGGTGAATAAAGCGTAACAATACGAGTACGAATATTCAAATCAACGTGAATCTTATAAGCAATTATATCAATATAATTTCTCAACAACACATTAACCGGGTCACCTGGCCTCACCACCATACCGCGCCTATGCATTTTTTTAGCATATCTGAAAAAAGATATATTGGCGAGTGCCCAACCTCCGTCTCATATTAAAATCTCATGACAACATGCTCAACACCAAAATAATACCACTTGAATCAAAATTAGATTCCAACAAATATGTCCAGATTCCAATGAATTTAGCAATTCAAATATGAGTCAATAATCACAAGAAAACAACGAGAATAACACTCGCGAGATTAAGGAGCATATTGTGTAAAATCCCACACTTCAAAATTATGACATGAATCATCACATAATTTCAGCCTCAAAATCTAAACACACCATCACGTTACTCTCGCAAAAATAATCAAATCTCGTTCTAGCGCAAACTCGAGAAAACACCAAATAAGCCTTTTAATCTAAGGTTGAAATGTTGAATAAGTTTGGGGCTATGGTTAGTATATGAAAGGGAGTAATTTTGGAGAGGTCTTCTGGTTGAAAAGTTTGAAAAAAGTTATTTGAAAAGCGAAGCCACGAATTAGTTGATATATAAAGGATTAAGAGTTTGATTAAGAAAAGAGTTCTAATCAGATACAAACACTAAAAAATTTATTTTGGACCGTTGGAATTGGATGAAATTTGGCAGAGAATTAGCTAAAGACGAGAGAAATCTGTAAAAAAGAATTCAGCTCGATCGGACTGTTCCATATTTTTAAATAATTTTTTTCTAGAGAGTTTTATGCTCTGAGGACTCTTAGAGAGTTTTATGCTCCGAGGAGTCTTCTATATAATAAAAATTCAATTAAAACTCCATTTTAAATCCGATTTTAATTTCGCTTGAAGTTTTATTCTTCTAAAATCATAACCAACATATTTAACCAATAAAAGTTATTAAATTCAAAATTTTATTTTTCTCAAAAATTCCAATTAAATAATTAAAATTTTAGTTAATAAAAACACGAGGTGTTACATACTTTCCCACTAGCAATAAATTTCGTCCTCGAAATTAGACGAAGCATACACATAAACACGTAAATCTCGTACAAATAAAGTAAGGCTCATATATGCCTACCCGTAGAATTCTATAATTGGGCGCCCATACACCCAATCCTACGCGCACTTCTCCACGAACAAAAATAATATATATATTTCTTCTAGGATGTGAATATAGTCTTCAAGGAGACAATATACAAGATTATTGCTAAGATCAGAGATTATTTGTTTATTAAGTGGCAATATAAGATGGGAGGAGACCCTTCCAATTGAAATAATGCACCATGGTGCACATTTCAAAAAGAGGGCGGCCACAAAACTGAGCATTATAAAGCCCTCAAATCTCATCTTGAGGAGTTGGCCCAAGCGGGGCACCTTAATGAGTTCGTGGAAAAGAAGGTAGAGAATGTAGCAGTGAATGGCGAACAAAGACCTGATAACGTCCTCGAGGAGGATATTGGCCACGAGTTCGCGGTGATACATGGGGCGTCAGACCTTAAGCAAATTCAAGGAAATGAAACTCTGATGGAAGTAAAGAAGCTTACTGCAGTCATATAAACCTTACAGATTGACCCAGCTAAAACTCAGGTCAGGAAGCATCGACGATCGGAGGATGTCGATTATAATAAGCACATTGTTTTCACTGATGAAAACATAATTGGGGTGAAAACCACACTCAGGATAGCCAACTGGGACGTCGACAGGTTGATCATCGACCAAGGTAGCTCGTCTGAAGTGGTGTACCTAGAATTATTTAGAAAGTTAAAATTGAGCGTAGCCGACCTCAAGGAAGACACTGTCCCATTAGTCGGCTTCGCCGGAAAGATTACAGTTCCTTTGGGGAAGATTATTCGGCTAGTTAGGGAAGGAATTTTTTTTTAAATGATCTACTTTCTAGTAGTTTACATTGAATCTCCGTACCACGCCATCCTCGACAGGGGGTTTCTCCATACAATGAAGGTCGTACCCTCAACGTACCATCAAAAAAGCTAAAGTGTATAACAGATCGGGGAGTAGTTGATATCCATAAAGATCGGGCTATGGCCAGAAAGTGTTTCATCAGCATACGCATAACTATGAAAATAATGGCGTACCACACGCTCTCACAAATGCCCCACTCGATCCCATATCCGAAAGTCATCAAAATTCTAACTTCCTCAAATTAAATCTCAACATCAAAAATCAATACATACGGTCCCTAACATCTGTACTAAAATCTCCAAAATAATTATCGTCTCCTAAATCCATTCTAAGGATCTCCACATCAAGCTTACTAATTCTAAACTCGATGTCTACCACCTCCTTAACTCAAAACTTCACATCTCCAAGAAACACATCTAACATGTTTGCTAGACCCTCTACCTTAAGAAGTACGAATCATCAAAGGGAATCAAAGATCGGCAACGCGGAAGCTAAACGGACTCATAACCTGCTCTGATACCATCTGTCACACCCCGGTCGCCCGGGGAGAGCGAACGGAGCACTACTCATCAATAAAACTAATTCAAATCCACAAATAACAAGGTATAGTGCATCTAATTCCCACAATAAAACAAGAGAATCTGCTAATCTGAAATAACTTCAAATTACATACAACCAAAAATCTCTCGAAATAAAACATCTAACTATCTCGAAAGAAAATAAATCGCCAATGCTCTATACAATCAAAATAAATACAATTCTTCTCATGTACTCTCGAATATTCTTCCCAAAATAATCCAAGCTAAAATCCATCTCCGATAAATCCCAAGCACCCAAAATCCGCGCTAACCTGCCACTAAAAGAAAATATGGGGAAGTACACAATACGACAGGAAAGATGCTCAACAAATATTAGGGGTGAATAAAGCGTAACAATACGAGTACGAATATTCAAATCAACGTGAATCTTATAAGCAATTATATCAATATAATTTCTCAACAACACATTAATCGGGTCACCTGGCCTCACCACCATACCGCGCCTATGCATTTTTTTATCATATCCGGAAAAAGGAATATTGGCGAGTGCCCAACCTCCGTGCCATATTAAAATCTCATTACAACATGCTCAACACCAAAGTAATACCACTTGAATCAAAATTAGATTCCAACAAATATGTCCAGATTCCAATGAATTTAGCAATTCAAATATGAGTCAATAATCACAAGAAAACAACGAGAATAACACTCGCAAGATTAAGGAGCATATTGTGTAAAACCCCATACCTTCAAATTATGACATGAATCATCAAATAATTTCAGCCTCAAAATCTAAACACACCATCACGTTCCTCTCGCAAAAATAATCAAATCTCGTTCTAGCGCAAACTCGAGAAAACACCAAATAAGTTTTCTAATCTAAGGTTGAAATCTTGAATAAGTTTGGGGCTATGGTTTGTATATGAAAGGGAGTAATTTTGGAGAGGTCTTCTGGTTTAAAAGTTTGAACAAAGTGATTTGAAAAGCGAAGCCAAGAATTAGTTGATATATAAAGGATTAAGAGTTTGATTAAGAAAAGAATTCTAATCAGATACAAACACTAAAATTTTTATTCCGGACGATCGGACCGTTGGAATTGGATGAAATTTGACAGAGAATTAGCAAAAGACGAGAGAAAGTTGTCAAAAAAAATTCAACTCGATCGGACCGTTCAATATTTTTAAATATTTTTTTTTCTAGAGAGTTTTATGCTCCGAGGACTCTTAGAGAGTTTTATGCTTTGAGGACTATTCTATATAACAAAAATTCAATTAAAACTCCATTTTAAATCCGCTTTCAATTTCGCTTAAAGTTTTATTCTTCTAAAATCATAACCAACATATTTAGCCGATAAAAATTATTAAATTCAAAAATTTATTTTTCTCAAAAACTCCAATTAATTAATTAAAAAATTAGTTAATAAAAACACGAGGTGTTACATACTTTCCCACTAGCAAAGAATTTCGTCCTCGAAATTAGACGAAGCATACACATAAACACGTAAATCTCGTAAAAAGAAAGTAAGGCTCATATATGCCTACCCGTAGAATGCTATAATTGGGCGCCCATACACCCAATCCTACGCGTACTTCCCCACGAACAAAAATAATATATATATTTCCTATATGTATACGCATAACTATGAAAATAACGGCGTACCACACCCTCTCAAAAATGCCCTACTCGATCTTATATCCGAAAGTCATTAAAATTAAAACTTCCTCAAATTAAATCTCAACATCAAAAATCGATACATACGGTCCCTAACATCTGTACTAAAATCTCCAAAATAATTGTCGTCTCTAAAATCCATTCTAAGGATCTCCACATCAAGCTTACTAATTCTAAACTCAATGTCTACCACCTCCTTAACTCAAAACTTCATAACTCCAAGAAACACATCTAACATGTTTGCTAGACCCTCTACCTTAAGAAGTACGATTCATCAAAGGGAATCAAATATCGACAACGTGGAAGCTAAACGGACTCATAACCTACGAGACGTAAGACCTCGCTCTGATACCACTGTCACACCCCGGCCGCCCGGGGAGAGTGAACGGAGCGCTACTCATCGATAAAACTAATTCAAATCCACAAATAACAAGGTATAGTGCATCTAATTCCCACAATAAAAGAAGAGAATCTGCTAATCTGAAATATCTTCAAACTACATACAACCAAAAATCTCTCGAAATAAAACATCTAACTATCTCGAAAGAAAATAAATCGCCAATGCTCTATACAACCAAAATAAATTCAATTCTTCTCATGTACTCTCGAATATTCTTCCCAAAATAATCCAAGCTAAAATCCATCTCCGATAAATCCCAAGCGCCCAAAATCCGCGCTAACCTGCCACTAAAAGAAAATATGGGGAAGTACACAATACGACAGGAATGATGCTCAACAAATATTAGCGGTGAATAAAGCGTAACAATACGAGTACGAATATTCAAATCAATGGAATCTTATAAGCAAATATATCAATATAATTTCTCGACAACACATTAACCGGGTCACCTGGCCTCACCACCATACCGCACCTATGCATTTTTTAGCATATCCGAAAAAAGAAATATTGGCGAGTGCCCAACCTCCGTGTCATAAGAAAATCTCATGACAACATGCTCAACACCAAAATAATACCACTTGAATCAAAATTAGATTCCAACATATATGTCCATATTCCAATGAATTTAGCAATTCAAATATGAGTGAATAATCACAAGAAAACAACGAGAATAACACTCGCGAGATTAAGGAGCATATTGTGTAAAATCCCATACCTCAAAATTATGACATGAATCATCACATAATTTCAGCCTCAAAATCTAAACACACCATCACGTTCCTCTCGCAAAAATAATCAAATCTCGTTCTAGCGCAAACTCGAGAAAACACCAAATAAGCCTTCTAATCTAAGGTTGAAATCTTGAATAAGTTTGTGGCTATGGTTTTTATATGAAAGGGAGTAATTTGGAGAGGTCTTCTGGTTGAAAAGTTTGAAAAAAGTGATTTGAAAAGCGAAGCCACGAATTAGTTGATATATAAAGGATTAAGAGTTTGATTAAGAAAAGAGTTCTAATCAGATACAAACACTAAAAAATTTATTTCGGACGATCGGACCGTTAGAATTGGATGAAATTTGACAGAGAATTAGCTAAAGACGAGAGAAATCTGTAAAAAAAAATTCAGCTCGATCGGAACGTTCAATATTTTTATATAATTTTTTTCTAGAGAGTTTTATGCTCCGAGGACTCTTAGAGAGTTTTATGTTTTGAGGACTCTTCTATATAATAAAAATTCAATTAAAACTCCATTTTAAATCCGATTTCAATTTCGCTTGAAGTTTTATTCTTCTAAAATCATAACCAACATATGTAGCCAATAAAAATTATTAAATTCAAAAATTTATTTTTCTCAAAAATTCCAATTAAATAATAAAAAATTTAGTTAATAAAAACACGAGGTGTTACATACTTTCCCAAGAGCAAAGAATTTCGTCCTCGAAATTAGACGAAGCATACACATATACACGTAAATCTCGTACAAAGAAAGTAAGGCTCATATATGCCTACCCGTAGAATGCTATAATTGGGCGCCCATACACCCAATCCTACGCGCACTTCTCCACGAAAAAAAATAATATATATATTTCATATATGCATACGCATAACTATGAAAATAACGGCGTACCACACGCTCTCACAAATGCCCCACTCGATCCTATATCCGAAAGTCATCAAAATTCTAACTTCCTCAAATTAAATCTCAACATCAAAAATCGATACATACGGTCCCTAACATCTGTACTAAAATCTCCAAAATAAATATCGTCTCCAAAATCCATTCTAAGGATCTCCACATCAAGCTTACTAATTCTAAACTCAATGTCTACCACCTCCTTAACTCAAAACTTCACATCTCCAAGAAACACATCTAACATGTTTCCTAGACTCTCTACCTTAAGAAGTAAGAATCATCAAAGGGAATCAAAGATCGGCAACGCGGAAGCTAAACGGACTCATAACCTGCTCTGATACCATCTGTCACACCCCGGTCGCCCGGGGAGAGCGAACGGAGCGCTACTCATCAATAGAACTAATTCAAATCCACAAATAACAAGGTATAGTGCATCTAATTCCCACAATAAAACAAGAGAATCTGCTAATCTGAAATATCTTCAAATTACATACAACCAAAAATCTCTCGAAATAAAACATCAAACTATCTCGAAAGAAAATAAATCGACAATGCTCTATACAACCAAAATAAATACAATTCTTCTCATGTACTCTCGAATATTCTTCCCAAAATAATCCAAGCTAAAATCCATCACCGATAAATCCCAAGCGCCCAAAATCCGCGCTAACCTGCCACTAAAAGAAAATATGGGGAAGTACACAATACGACAGGAATGATGCTCAACAAATATTAGCGGTGAATAAAGTGTAACAATACGAGTACGAATATTCAAATCAACGTGAATCTTATAAGCAATTATATCAATATAATTTCTCAACAACACATTAACCGGGTCACCTGGCCTCACCACCAGACCGCGCCTATGAATTTTTTTAGCATATCCGGAAAAAGGAATATTGACGAGTGCCCAACCTCCGTGCCATATTAAAATCTCATTACAACATGCTCAACACCAAAATAATACCACTTGAATCAAAATTAGATTCCAACAAATATGTCCAGATTCCAATGAATTTAGCAATTCAAATATGAGTCAATAATCACAAGAAAACAACGAGAATAGCACTCGCGAGATTAAGGAGCATATTGTGTAAAACCCCATACCTCAAAATTATGACATGAATCATCACATAATTTCAGCCTCAAAATCTAAACACATCATCACGTTACTCTCGCAAAAATAATCAAATCTCGTTCTATCGCAAACTCGAGAAAACAGAAAATAAGCCTTTTAATCTAATGTTGAAATCTTGAATACGTTTGGGCTATGGTTTGTATATGAAAGGGTGTAATTTAGGAGAGGTCTTCTGGTTGAAAAGTTTGAAAAAAAAGAGATTTGAAAAGCGAAGCCACGAAATAGTTGATATATAAAGGATTAGGAGTTTGATTAAGAAAAGAGTTCTAATCAGATACAAACACTAAAAAATTTATTTCGGACGATCGGACCGTTGAAATTGGATGAAATTTGACAGAGAATTAGATAAAGACGAGAGAAATCTGTAAAAAAAATTCAACTCGATCAGACCATTCAATATTTTTAAATTTTTTTTTTCTAGAGAGTTTTATGCTCCGAGGACTCTTAGAGAGTTTTATGTTTTGAGGACTCTTCTATATAATAAAAATTCAATTAAAAATCCATTTTAAATCCGATTTCAATTTCACTTGAAGTTTTATTCTTCTAAAATCATAACCAACATATTTAGCCAATAAAAATTATTAAATTCAAAAATTTATTTTTCTCAAAAACTCCAATTAATTAATAAAAAAATGAGTTAATAAAAATACGAGGTGTTACATACTTTCCCACTAGCAAAGAATTTCGTCCTCGAAATCAGACGAAGCATACACATAAACACGTAAGTCTCGTAAAAAGAAGGTTAGGCTCATATATGCCTACCCGTAGAATGCTATAATTGAGCGTCCATACACCCAATCCTACGCGCACTTCCCCACGAACAAAAATAATATATATATTTCCTATATGCATACGCATAACTATGAAAATAACGGCGTACCACACGCTCTCACAAATGCCCTACTCGATCCTATATCCGAAAGTCATTAAAATTCTAACTTCCTCAAATTAAATCTCAACATCAAAAATCGATACATACGGTCCCTAACATCTGTACTAAAATCTCCAAAATAATTATCGTCTCCAAAATCCATTCTAAGGATCTCCACATCAAGCTTACTAATTCTAAACTCAATGTCTACCACCTCCTTAACTCAAAACTTCACATCTCCAAGAAACACATCTAACATGTTTGCTAGACCCTCTACCTTAAGAAGTACGAATTATCAAAGGGAATCAAAGATCGACAACGCGGAAGCTAAACGGACTCATAACCTACGAGACCTAAGACCATGCTCTGATACCATCTGTCACACTCCGGCCGCCCGGGGAGAGCGAACGGAGCGCTACTCATCGATAAAACTAATTCAAATCCACAAATAACAAGGTATAGTGCATCTAATTCCCAGAATAAAACAAGCAAATCTGAAATATCTTCAAATTACATACAACCAAAAATCTCTCGAAATAAAACATCTAACTATCTCGAAAGAGAATAAATCGCCAATGCTCTATACAACCAAAATAAATATAATTCTTCTCATGTACTCTCGAATATTCTTCCCAAAATAATCGAAGCTAAAATCCATCTCCGATAAATCCCAAGCGCCCAAAATCCGCGCTAACCTGCCACTAAAAGAAAATATGGGGAAGTACACAATACGATAGGAAAGATGCTCAACAAATATTAGCGGTGAATAAAGCGTAACAATACGAGTACGAATATTCAAATCAACGTGAATCTTATAAGCAATTATATCAATATAATTTCTCAACAACACATTAACCGGGTCACCTGGCCTCACCACCATACCGCGCCTATGCATTTTTTTTGCATATCCGGAAAAAGGAATATTGGCGAGTGCCCAACCTCCGTGCCATATTAAAATCTCATTACAACATGCTCAACACCAAAATAATACCACTTGAATCAAAATTAGATTCCAACAAATATGTCCAGATTCCAATGAATTTAGCAATTCAAATATGAGTCAATAATCACAAGAAAACAACGAGAATAACACTCGCGAGATTAAGGAGCATATTGTGTAAAATCCAATACCTCAAAATTATGACATGAATCATCACATAATTTCAGCCTCAAAATCTGAACACACCATCACGTTCCTCTCGCAAAAATAATCAAATCTCGTTCTAGCGCAAACTCGAGAAAACACCAAATAAGCCTTCTAATCTAAGGTTGAAATCTTGAATAAGTTTGGGGCTATGGTTTGTATATGAAAGAGAGTAATTTTGGAGAGGTCTTCTGGTTGAAAAGTTTGAACAAAGTGATTTGAAAATCGAACCCACGAATTAGTTGATATATAAAGCATTAAGAGTTTGATTAAGAAAAGAGTTCTAATCAGATACAAACACTAAAATTTTTATTCCGGACGATCGGACCGTTGGAATTGGATGAAATTTGACAGAGAAATAGCAAAAGACGAGAGAAAGTCGTCAAAAAAAAATTCAGCTCGATCGGACCGTTCAATATTTTTAAATATTTTTTTCCAGAGAGTTTTATGCTCCGAGGACTCTTAGATAGTTTTTTGTTTTTTTTAGGACTCTTCTATATAATAAAAATTCAATTAAAACTCCATTTTAAATCCGATTTCAATTTCGCTTGAAGTTTTATTCTTCTAAAATCATAACCAACATATTTAGCCGATAAAAATTATTAAATTCAAAAGTTTATTTTTCTCAAAAACTCCAATTAATTAATAAAAAAATTAGTTAATAAAAACACGAGGTGTTACATACTTTCCCACTAGCAAAGAATTTCGTCCTCGAAATTAGACGAAGCATACACATAAACACGTAAATCTCGTAAAAAGAAAGTAAGGCTCATATATGCCTACCCGTAGAATGCTATAATTGGGCGCCCATACACCCAATCCTACGCGCACATCCCCACGAACAAAAATAATATATATTTCCTATATGCATACGCATAACTATGAAAATAACGACGTACCACACACTCTCACAAATGCCCCACTCGATCCTATATCCGAAAGTCATCAAAATTCTAACTTCCTCAAATTAAATATCAACATCAAAAATCGATACATACGGTCCCTAACATCGGTACTAAAATCTCCAAAATAATTATCGTCTCCAAAATCCATTCTAAGGAACTCCACATCAAGCTTACTAATTCTAAACTCAATGTCTACCACCTCCTGAACTGAAAACTTAACTTCTCCAAGAAACACATCTAATATGTTTGCTAGACCCTCTACCTTAAGAAGTACGAATCATCAAAAGGAATCAAAGATCGAAAACGCGGAAGCTAAACGGACTCATAACCTACGAGACCTAAGACCATGCTCTGATACCATCTGTCACACCCCGGCCGCCCGGAGAGAGCGAACGGAGCGCTACTCATCGATAAAACTAATTCAAATCCACAAATAACAAGGTATAGTGCATCTAATTCCCACAATAAAACAAGAGAATCTGCTAATCTGAAATATCTCCAAACTACATACAATCAAAAATCTCTCGAAATAAAACATCTAACTATCTCGAAAGAAAATAAATCGCCAATGCTCTATACAACCAAAATAAATAGAATTCTTCTCATGTACTCTCGAATATTCTTCCCAAAATAATCCAAGCTAAAATCCATCTCCGATAAATCCCAAGCGCCCAAAATCCGCGCTAACCTGCCACTAAAAGAAAATATGGGGAAGTACACAATACGACAGGAATGATGCTCAACAAATATTAGCGGTGAATAAAGCGTAACAATACGAGTACGAATATTCAAATCAACGTGAATCTTATAAGCAATTATATCAATATAATTTCTCAACAACACATTAACCGGGTCACCTGGCCTCTCCACCATACCGCGCCTATGCATTTTTTTAGCATATCCGGAAAAAGGAATATTGGCGAGTGCCCAACCTCCGTGTCATATTAAAATCTCATTACAACATGCTCAACACCAAAATAATACAACTTGAATCAAAATTAGATTCCAACAAATATGTCCAGATTCCAATGAATTTAGCAATTCAAATACGAGTCAATAATCACAAGAAAAATACGAGAATAACACTCGCGAGATTAAGGAGCATATTGTGTAAAACCCCATACCTCAAAATTATGACATGAATCATCACATAATTTCAGCCTCAAAATCTAAACACACCATCACGTTCCTCTCGCAAAAATAATCAAATCTCGTTCTAGCGCAAACTCGAGAAAACACCAAATAAGCTTCATAATCTAAGGTTGAAATCTTGAATAAGTTTGGGCCTATGGTTTGTATATGAAAGAGAGTAATTTTGGAGAGGTCTTCTGGTTGAAAAGTTTGAAAAAAGTGATTTGAAAAGCGAAGCCATGAATTAGTTGATATATAAAGGATTAAGAGTTTGATTAAGAAAAGAGTTCTAATCAGATACAAACACCAAAAAATTTATTTCGGACGATCGGACCGTTGGAATTGGATGAAATTTGACAGAGAATTAGCTAAAGACGAGAGAAATCTGTAAAAAAAAAATCTACTCGATCGGACCGTTCTATATTTTTAAATAATTTTTTTTTAGAGAGTTTTATGCTCCGAGGACTCTTCGAGAGTTTTATGTTTTGAGGACTGTTCTATATAATAAAAATTCAATTAAAACTCCATTTTAAATCCGATTTCAATTTCGCTTGAAGTTTTATTCTTCTAAAATCATAACCAACATATTTAGCCAATAAAAATTATTAAATTCAAAAATTTATTTTTCTCAAAAATTCTAATTAAATAATAAAAAATTTTGTTAATAAAAACACGAGGTGTTACATACTTTCCCACTAGCAAAGAATTTCATCCTCGAAATTAGACGAAGCATACACATAAACACGTAAATCTCGAACAAAGAAAGTAAGGCTCATATATGCCTACCCGTAGAATGCTATAATTGGGCGCCCATACACCCAATCCTACGCGCACTTCTCCACGAAAAAAAATAATATATATATTTCATATATGCATACGCATAACTATGAAAATAACGGCGTACCACACGCTCTCACAAATGCCCCACTCGATCCTATATCCGAAAGACATCAAAATTCTAACTTCCTCAAATTAAATCTCAACATCAAAAATCGATACATACGGTCCCTAACATCTGTACTAAAATCTCCAAAATAATTATCGTCTCCAAAATCCATTCTAAGGATCTCCACATCAAGCTTACTAATTCTAAACTCAATGTCTAGCACCTCCTTAACTCAAAACTTCACATCTCCAAGAAACACATCTAACATGTTTGCTAGACTCTCTACCTTAAGAAGTACGAATCATCAAAGGGAATCAAAGATCGGCAACGCGGAAGATAAACGGACTCATAACCTACGAGTCCTATGACCATGCTCTGATACCATCTGTCACACCCCAACCGCCCGGGGAGAGCGAATGGAGCGCTACTCATCGATAAAACTAATTCAAATCCACAAATAACAAGGTATAGTGCATCTAATTCCCACAATAAAACAAGAGAATCTGTTAATCTGAAATATCTTCAAATTACATACACTTAAAAATTTCTCGAAATAAAACATCTAACTATCTCGAAAGAAAATAAATCGACAATGCTCTATACAACCAAAATAAATTCAATTTTTCTCATGTACTCTCGAATATTCTTCCCAAAATAATCCAAGCTAAAATCCATCTCCGATAAATCCCAAGCGCCCAAAATCCGCGCTAACCTGCCACTAAAAGAAAATATGGGGAAGTACACAATGCGACAGGAATGATGCTCAACAAATATTAGCGGTGAATAAAGCGTAACAATACGAGTACGAATATTCAAATCAACGTGAATCTTATAAGCAATTATATCAATATAATTTCTCAACAACACATTAACCGGGTCACCTGGCCTCACCACCATACCGCGCCTATGCATTTTTTTATCTTATCCGAAAAAATAAATATTGGCGAGTGCCCAACCTCCGTGTCATATTAAAATCTCATTACAACATGCTCAACACCAAAATAATACCACTTGAATCAAAATTAGATTCCAACAAATATGTCCAGATTCCAATGAATTTAGCAATTCAAATATGAGTCAATAATCACAAGAAAACAACAAGAATAACACTCGCGAGATTAAGGAGCATATTGTGTAAACCCCATGGCTCAAAATTATGACATGAATCATCACATAATTGCAGCCTCAAAATCTAAACACACCATCACGTTCTTCTCGCAAAAATAATCAATTCTCGTTCTAGCGCAAACTCGAGAAAACACCAAATAAGCCTTCTAATCTAAGGTTGAAATCTTGATTTAGTTTGGGGCTATGGTTTGTATATGAAAGGGAGTAATTTTGGAGAGGTATTCTGGTTGAAAAGTTTAAAAAAAGTGATTTGAAAAGCGAAGCCACGAATTAGTTGATATATAAAGGATTAAGAGTTTGATTAAGAAAAGAGTTCTAATCAGATACAAACACTAAAAAATTTATTTCGGACCGATGGAATTGGATAAAATTTGACAGAGAATTAGCTAAAGACGAGAGAAATCTGTACAAAAAAATTCAGCTCGATCGAAACGTTCAATATTTTTAAATAATTTTTTTCTAGAGAGTTTTATGCACCGAGGACTCTTAGAGAGTTTTATGTTTTGAGGACTCTTCTATATACTAAAAATTCAATTAAAACTCCATTTTAAATCCGATTTCAATTTCGCTTGAAGTTTTATTCTTCTAAAATAATAAACAACATATTTCAAAATTTTATTTTTCTCAAAAATTCCAATTAAATAATAAAAAATTTAGTTAATAAAAACACGAGGTGTTACATACTTTCCCACTAGCAAAGAATTTCGTCCCCGAAATTAGACGAAGCATACACATAAACACGTAAATCTCGTAAAAAGAAAGTAAGGCTCGTATATGCCTACCCGTAGAATGCTATAATTGGGCGCCCATACACCAAATCCTACGCGCACTTCCACACGAACAAAAATAATATATATATTTCCTATATGCATACGCATAACTATGAAAATAACGGCGTACCACACGCTCTCACAAATGCCCCACTCGATCCTATATCCGAAAGTCATCAAAATTCTAACTTCCTCAAATTAAATCTCAACATCAAAAATAGATACATACGGTCCCTAACATCTGTACTAAAATCTCCAAAATAATTATCGTCTCCAAAATCCATTCTAAGGATCTGCACATCAAGCTTACTAATTCTAAACTCAATGTCTACCACCTCCTTAACTCAAAACTTCGAATCTCCAAGAAACACATCTAACATGTTTGCGGGACCCTCTACCTTAAGAAGTACGAATCATCAAAGGGAATCAAAGATCGACAACGCGGAAGCTAAACAGACTCATAACCTACGAGACATAAGACCATGCTCTGATACCATCAGTCACACCCCGACCGACCGGGGGGAGCGAACGGAGCGCTACTCATCAATAAAACTAATTCAAATCCACAAATAACAAGGTATAGTGCATCTAATTCCCACAAAAAAATAAGAGAATCTGCTAATCTGAAATATCTTCAAATTACATACAACCAAAAATCTCTCGAAATAAAACGTCTAACTATCTCGAAAGAAAATAAATCGCCTATGCTCTATACAACCAAAATAAATACAATTCTTCTCATGTACTCTCGAATATTCTTCCCAAAATAATCCAAGATAAAATCCATCTCCGATAAATCCCAAGCGCCCAAAATCCGCGCTAACCTGCCACTAAAAGAAAATATGGAGAAGTACACAATACGACAGGAAAGATGCTCAACAAATATTAGCGGTGAATAAAGCGTAACAATACGAGTACGAATATTCAAATCAACGTAAATCTTATAAGCAATTATATCAATATAATTTCTCAACAACACATTAATTTGGTCACCTGGCCTCACCACTATACCGCGCCTATGCATTTTTTTAGCATATCCAGAAAAAGGATTATTGGCGAGTGCCCAACCTCCGTGCCATATTAAAATCTCATTACAACATGCTCAACACCAAAATAATACCACTTGATTCAAAATTAGATTCCAACAAATATGTCCAGATTCCAATGAATTTAGCAATTCAAATATGAGTCAATAATCACAAGAAAACAACTAGAATAACACTCGCCAGATTAAGGAGCATATTGTGTAAAACTCCATACCTCAAAATTATGACATGAATCATTACATAATTTTAGCCTCAAAATCTAAACACACAATCACGTTCCTCTCGCAAAAATAATCAAATCTCGTTCTAGCGCAAACTCGAGAAAACACCAAATAAGCCTTCTAATCTAAGGTTGAAATCTTGAATAAGTTTGGGATATGGTTTGTATATGAAAGGGAGTAATTTTGGAGAGGTCTTCTGGTTGAAAAGTTTGAAAAAAGTGATTTGAAAAGCGAAGCCACGAATTAGTTGATATATAAAGGATTAAGAGTTTGATTAAGAAAAGAGTTCTAATCAGATACAAACACTAAAAAATTTATTTCGGACGATCGGACCGTTGGAATTGGATGAAATATGACAGGGAATTAGCTAAAGACGAGAGAAATCTGTCAAAAAAATTTCAGCTCGATCGGACCGTTCAATATTTTTAAATATTTTTTTCTAGAGAGTTTTATGCACCGAGGACTCTTAGAGAGTTTTTTGTTTTGAGGACTCTTCTATATAATAAAAATTCAATTAAAACTCCATTTTAAATCCGATTTCAATTTCGCTTGAAGTTTTATTCTTCTAAAATCATAACCAACATATTTAGCCGATAAAAATTATTAAATTCAAAAATTTATTTTTCTCAAAAACTCCAATTAATTAATAAAAAAATTAGTTAATAAAAACACGAGGTGTTACATACTTTCCCACTAGCAAAGAATTTCGTCCTCGAAATTAGAAGAATCATACACATAAACACGTAAATCTCGTAAAAAGAAAGTAAGGCTCATATATGCCTACCCGTAGAATGCTATAATTGGGCGCCCATACACCCAATCCTACGCACACTTCCCCACGAACAAAAATAATATATATATTTCCTATATGCATACGCATAACTATGAAAATAACGGCGTACCACACACTCTCACAAATGCCCCACTCGATCCTATATCCGAAAGTCATCAAAATTCTAACTTCCTCAAATTAAATCTCAACATAAAAAATTGATACTTACGGTCCCTAACATCTGTACTAAAATCTCCAAAATAATTATCGTCTCCAAAATCCATTCTACGGATCTCCACATCAAGCTTACTAATTCTAGACTCAATGTCTACCACCTCCTTAACTCAAAACTTCACATCTCCAAGAAACACATCTAACATGTTTGCTAGACCCTCTACCTTAATAAGTACGAATCATCAAAGGGAATCAAAGATCGGCAACGCGGAATCTAAACGGACTCATAACCTACGAGACCTAAGACCATGCTCTGACCGGGGGAGAGCGAACGGAGTGCTACTCATCGATAAAACTAATTCAAATCCACAAATAACAAGGTATAGTGCATCTAATTCCCACAATAAAACAAGAGAATCTGCTAATCTGAAATATCTTCAAATTACATACAACCAAAAATCTCTCGAAATAAAACATCTAACTATCTCGAAAGAAAATAAATCGCCAATGCTCTATACAACCAAAATAAATACAATTCTTCTCATGTACTCTCGAATATTCTTCCCAAAATAATCCAAGCTAAAATCCATCTCCGATAAATCCCAAGCGCCCAAAATCCGCGCTAACCTGCCACTAAAAGAAAATATGGGGAAGTACACAATACGACAGGAAAGATGCTCAACAAATATTAGCGGTGAATAAAGCGTAACAATACGAGTACGAATATTCAAATCAACGTGAATCTTATAAGCAATTATATCAATATAATTTCTCAACAACACATTAACCGGGTCACCTGGCCTCACCACCATACCGCGCCTATGCATTTTTTTAGCATATCCGGAAAAAGGAATATTGGCGAGTGCCCAACGTCCGTGCCATATTAAAATCTCATTACAACATGCTCAACACCAAAATAATACCACTTGAATCAAAATTAGATTCCAACAAATATGTCCAGATTCCAATGAATTTAGCAATTCAAATACGAGTCAATAATCACAAGAAAACAACGAGAATAACACTCGCGAGATTAAGGAGCATATTGTGTAAAACCCCATACCTCAAAATTATGACATGAATCATCACATAATTTCAGCCTCAAAATCTAAACACACCATCACGTTCCTCTCGCAAAAATAATCAAATCTCGTTCTAGCCTCAAACTCGAGAAAACACCAAATAAGTCTTCTAATCTAAGGTTGAAATCTTGAATAAGTTTGGGGCTATGGTTTGTATATGAAAGGGAGTAATTTTGGAGAGGTCTTCGGTTGAAAAGTTTGAAAATAGTGATTTGAAAAGCGAAGCCACGAATTAGTTGATATATAAAGGATTAAGAGTTTGATTGAGAAAAGAGTTCTAATCAAATACAAACACTAAAAAATTTATTTCGGACGATCGGACCGTTGGAATTGGATGAAATTTGACAGAGAATTAGCTAAAGACGAGAGAAATCTGTCAAAAAAATTTCAGCTCGATGGGACCCTTCTATATTTTTAAATATTTTTTTCTAGAGAGTTTTATGCTCAGAGGACTCTTAGAGAATTTTATGTTTTGAGGACTCTTCTATATAATAAAAATTCAATTAAAAATCCATTTTAAATCCGATTTCAATTTTACTTGAAGTTTTATTCTTCTAAAATCATAACCAACATATTTAGCCGATAAAAATTATTAAATTCAAAAATTTATTTTTCTCAAAAACTCCAATTAATTAATAAAAAAATGAGTTAATAAAAACACGAGGTGTTACATACTTTCCCACTAGCAAAGAATTTCGTCCTCGAAATTAGACGAAGCATACAAATAAACACGTAAATCTCGTAAAAAGAAGGTTAGGCTCATATATGCCTACCCGTAGAATGCTATAATTGAGCGTCCATACACCCAATCCTACGCGCACTTCCCCACGAACAAAAATAATATATATATTTCCTATATGCATACGCATAACTATGAAAATAACGGCGTACCACACGCTCTCACAAATGCCCTACTCGATCCTATATCCGAAAGTCATTAAAATTCTAACTTCCTCAAATTAAATCTCAACATCAAAAATCGATACATACGGTGTCTAACATCTGTACTAAAATCTCCAAAATAATTATCGTCTCCAAAATCCATTCTAAGGATCTCCACATCAAGCTTACTAATTCTAAACTCAATGTCTACCACCTCCTTAACTCAAAACTTCACATCTCCAAGAAACACATATAACATGTTTACTAGACCCTCTACCTTAAGAAGTACGAATTATCAAAGGGAATCAAAGATCGACAACTCGGAAGCTAAACGGACTCATAACCTACGAGACCTAAGACCATGCTCTGATACCATCTGTCACACCCCGGCCGCCCGGGGAGAGCGAACGGAGCGCTACTCATCGATAAAACTAATTCAAATCCACAAATAACAAGGTATAGTGCATCTAATTCCCACATTAAAACAAGGGAATCTGCTAATCTGAAATATCTTCAAATTACATAAAACCAAAAATCTCTCGAAATAAAACATCTAACTATCTCGAAAGAGAATAAATCGCCAATGCTCTATACAACCAAAATAAATTCAATGCTTCTCATGTACTCTCGAATATTCTTCCCAAAATAATCGAAGCAAAAATCCATCTCCGATAAATCCCAAGCGCCCAAAATCCGCGCTAACCTGCCACTAAAAGAAAATATGGGGAAGTACACAATACGATAGGAAAGATGCTCAACAAATATTAGCGGTGAGTAAAGCGTAACAATACGAGTACGAATATTCAAATCAAAGTGAATCTTATAAGCAATTATATCAATATAATTTCTCAACAACACATTAACCGGGTCACCTGGCCTCACCACCATACCGCGCCTATGCATTTTTTTAGCATATCCGGAAAAAGGAATATTGGCGAGTGCCCAACCTCCGTGCCATATTAAAATCTCATTACAACATGCTCAACACCAAATTAATACCACTTGAATCAAAATTAGATTCCAACAAATATGTCCAGATTCCAATGAATTTAGCAATTCAAATATGAGTCAATAATCACAAGAAAACAACGAGAATAACACTCGCGAGATTAAGGAGCATATTGTGTAAAATCCCATACCTCAAAATTATGACATGAATTATCACATAATTTCAGCCTCAAAATCTAAACACACCATCACGTTCCTCTCGAAAAAATAATCAAATCTCGTTCTAGCGCAAACTCGAGAAAACACCAAATAAACCTTCTAATCTAAGGTTGAAATCTTGAATAAGTTTGGGGGTATGGTTTGTATATGAAAGAGAGTAAATTTGGAGAGGTCTTCTGGTTGAAAAGTTTGAACAAAGTGATTTGAAAAGCGAACCCACGAATTAGTTGATATATAAAGCATTAAGAGTTTGATTAAGAAAAGAGTTCTAATCAGATACAAACACTAAATTTTTTATTCCGGACGATCGGACTATTGGAATTGGATGAAATTTGACAGAGAATAAGCAAAAGACGAGAGAAAGTCGTCAAAAAAAATTCAGCTCGATCGGACCGTTCAATATTTTTTAATATTTTTTTTTCTAGAGAGTTTTATGCTCCGAGGACTCTTAGAGAGTTTTATGCTTTGAGGACTCTTCTATATAATAAAAATTCAATTAAAACTCCATTTTAAATCCGATTTCAATTTCGCTTGAAGTTTTATTCTTCTAAAATCATAACCAACATATTTAGCCGATAAAAATTATTAAATTCAAAATTTTATTTTTCTCAAAAACTCCAATTAATTAATAAAAAAATTAGTTAATAAGAACACGAGGTATTACATACTTTCCCACTAGCAAAGAATTTCGTCCTCGAAATTAGACGAAGCATACACATAAACACGTAAATCTCGTAAAAAGAAAGTAAGGCTCATATATGCCTACCCGTAGAATGCTATAATTGGGCGCCCATACACCCAATCCTACGCGCACATCCCCACGAACAAAAATAATATATATATTTCCTATATGCATACGCATAACTATGAAAATAACGGCGTACCACACGCTCTCACAAATGCCCCACTCGATCCTATATCCGAAAGTCATCAAAATTCTAACTTCCTCAAATTAAATCTCAACATCAAAAATCGATACATACGGTCCCTAACATCTGTACTAAAATCTCCAAAATAATTATCGTCTCCAAAATCCATTCTAAGGATCTCCACATCAAGCTTACTAATTCTAAACTCAATGTCTACCACCTCCTTAACTCAAAACTTCACATCTCCAAGAAACACATCTAACATGTTTGCTAGACCCTCTACCTTAAGAAGAACGAATCATCAAAGGGAATCAAAGATCGGCAACGCGGAAGCCAAACGGACTCATAACCTGCTCTGATACCATCTGTCACACCCCGGTCGCCCGGGGAGAGCGAATGGAGCGCTACTCATCAATAAAACTAATTCAAATTCACAAATAACAAGGTATGGTGCATCTAATTCACACAATAAAATAAGAGAATCAGCTAATCTGAAATATCTTCAAATTACATACAACCAAAAATCTCTCGAAATAAAACATCTAACTATCATGAAAGAAAATAAATCGACAATGCTCTATACAACCAAAATAAATAAAATTCGTCTCATGTACACTCGAATATTCTTCCAAAACTAAACCAAGCTAAAATCCATCTCCGATAAATCCCAAGCGCCCAAAATCCGCGCTAACCTGCCACTAAAAGAAAATATGGGGAAGTACACAATACGACAGGAATGATGCTCAACAAATATTAGCGGTGAATAAAGCGTAACAATACGAGTACGAATATTCAAATCAAAGTGAATCTTATAAGCAATTATATCAATATAATTTCTGAACAGCACATTAACCGAGTCACCTGGCCTCACCACCATACCGCGCCTATGCATTTTTTTAGCATATCCGGAAAAAAGAATATTGCCGAGTGCCCAACCTCCGTGCCATATTAAAATATCATTACAACATGCTCAACACCAAAATAATACCACTTGAATAAAAATTAGATTCCAACAAATATGTCCAGATTCCAATGAATTTAGCAATTCAAATATGAGTCAATAATCACAAGAAAACAACGAGAATAACACTCGCGAGATTAAGGAGCATATTGTGTAAAACCCCATACCTCAAAATTATGACATGAATCATCACATAATTTCAGCCTCAAAATCTAAACACACCATCACGTTCTCTCGCAAAAATAATCAAATCTCGTTCTAGCGCAAACTTGAGAAAACACCAAATAAGCCTTCTAATCTAAGGTTGAAATCTTGAATAAGTTTGGACGATGGTTTGTATATGAAAGGGAGTAATTTTGGAGAGGTCTTCTGGTTGAAAAGTTTGAAAAAAATGATTTGAAAAGCGAAGCCACGAATTAGTTGATATATAAAGGATTAAGAGTTAAATTAAGAAAAGAGTTCTAATCAGATACAAACACTAAAAAATTTATTTCGGACAATCGGACCGTTGGAATTGGATGAAATTTGACAGAGAATTAGCTAAAGACGAGAGAAATCTGTCAAAAAAATTTCAGCTCGATCGGACAGTTCAATATTTTTAAATATTTTTTTCCAGAGAGTTTTATGCTCCGAGGACTCTTAGATAGTTTTTTATTTTTTTAGGACTGTTCTATATAATAAAAATTCAATTAAAACTCCATTTTAAATCCGATTTCAATTTCGCTTGAAGTTTTATTCTTCTAAAATCATAACCAACATATTTAGCCGATAAAAATTATTAAATTCACAAATTTATTTTTCTCAAAAACTCCAATTAATTAATAAAAAAATCAGTTAATAAAAACACGAGGTGTTACATACTTTCCCACTAGCAAAGAATTTCGTCCTCGAAATTAGACGAAGCATACACATAAACACGTAAATCTCGTAAAAAGAAAGTAAGGCTCGTATATGCCTACCCGTAGAATGCTATAATTGGGCGCCCATACACCCAATCCTACGCGCACTTCCCCACGAACAAAAATAATATATATATTTCCTACATGCATACGCATAACTATGAAAATAACGGCGTACCACACGCTCTCACAAATGCCCTACTCGATCCTAAATCCGAAAGTCATTAAAATTCTAACTTCCTAAAATTAAATCACAACATCAAAAATCGATACATACGGTCCCTAACATCTGTACTAACGTCTCCAAAATCCATTCTAAGGATCTCCACATCAAGCTTACTAATTCTAAACTCAATTTCTACCACCTCCTTAACTCAAAACTTCACATCTCCAAGAAACATATCTAACATGTTTGCTAGACCCTCTACCTTAAGAAGTACGAATCATCAAAGGGAATCAAAGATCGACAACGCGGAAGCTAAACGGACTCATAACCTACGAGACATAAGACCATGCTCTGATACCATCTGTCACACCCCGGCCGCCCGGGGGGAGCGAACGGAGCGCTACTCATCGATAAAACTAATTCAAATCCACAAATAACAAGGTATAGTGCATCTAATTCCCACAATAAAACAAGAGAATCTGTTAATCTGAAATATCTTCAAATTACATACAATTAAAAATTTCTCGAAATAAAACATCTAACTATCTCGAAAGAAAATAAATCGACAATGCTTTATACAACCAAAATAAATTCAATTTTTCTCATGTACTCTCGAATATTCTTCCCAAAATAATCCAAGCTAAAATCCATCTCCGATAAATCCCAAGCGCCCAAAATCCGCGCTAACCTGCCACTAAAAGAAAATATGGGGAAGTACACAATGCGACAGGAATGATGCTCAACAAATATTAGCGGTGAATAAAGCGTAACAATATGAGTACGAATATTCAAATCAACGTGAATCTTATAAGCAATTATATCATTATAATTTCTCAACAACACATTAACCGGGTCACCTGGCCTCACCACCATACCGCGCCTATGCATTTTTTTATCTTATCCGAAAAAATAAATATTGGCGAGTGCCCAACCTCCGTGTCATATTAAAATCTCATTACAACATGCTCAACACCAAAATAATACCACTTGAATCAAAATTAGATTCCAACAAATATGTCCAGATTCCAATGAATTTAGCAATTCAAATCTGAGTCAATAATCACAAGAAAACAACGAGAATAACACTCGCGAGATTAAGGATCATATTGTGTAAAACCCCATAGCTCAAAATTATGACATGAATCATCACGTAATTGCAGCCTCAAAATCTAAACACACCATCACGTTCTTCTCGCAAAAATAATCAAATCTCGTTCTAGCGCAAACTCGAGAAAACACCAAATAAGCCTTCTAATCTAAGGTTGAAATCTTGAATAAGTTTGGGGCTATGGTTTGTATATGAAATGGAGTAATTTTGGAGAGGTATTCTGGTTGAAAAGTTTGAAAAAAGTGATTTGAAAAGCGAAGCCACGAATTAGTTGATATATAAAGGATTAAGAGTTTGATTAAGAAAAGAGTTCTAATCAGATACAAACACTAAAAAATTTATTTCGGACGATCGGAATGTTGGAATTGGATGAAATTTGACAGAGAATTAGCTAAAGACGAGAGAAATCTGTAAAAAAAAATTCAGCTCGATCGGAACGTTCAATATTTTTAAATAATTTTTTTCTAGAGAGTTTTATGCTCCGAGGACTCTTAGAGAGTTTTATGTTTTGAGTACTCTTCTATATACTAAAAATTCAATTAAAACTCCATTTTAAATCCGATTTCAATTTCGCTTGAAGTTTTATTCTTCTAAAATAATAAACAACATATTTAGCCAATAAAAATTATTAAATTCAAAATTTTATTTTTCTCAAAAATTCCAATTAAATAATAAAAATTTTAGTTAATAAAAACACGAGGTGTTACATACTTTCCCACTAGCAAAGAATTTCGTCCTCGAAATTAGACGAAGCATACACATAAACACGTAAATCTCGTAAAAAGAAAGTAAAACTCGTATATGCCTACCCGTAGAATGCTATAATTGGGCGCCCATACACCCAATCCTACGCGTACTTCCACACGAACAAAAATAATATATATATTTCCTATATGCATACGCATAACTATGAAAATAACGGCGCACCACACGCTCTCACAAATGCCCCACTCGATCCTATATCCGAAAGTCATCAAAATTCTAACTTCCTCAAATTAAATCTCAACATCAAAAATAGATACATACGGTCCCTAACATCTGTACTAAAATCTCCAAAATAATTATCGTCTCCAAAATCCATTCTAAGGATCTCCACATCAAGCTTACTAATTCTAAACTCAATGTCTACCACCTCCTTAACTCAAAACTTCACATCTCCAAGAAACACATCTAACATGTTTGCAGGACCCTCTACCTTAAGAAGTACGAATCATCAAAGGGAATCAAAGATCGACAACGCGGAAGCTAAACGGACTCATAACCTACGAGACATAAGACCATGCTCTGATACCATCTGTCACACCCCGACCGACCGGGGTGAGCGAACGGAGCGCTACTCATCGATAAAACTAATTCAAATCCACAAATAACAAGGTATAGTGCATCTAATTCCCACAAAAAAATAAGAGAATCTGCTAATCTGAAATATCTTCAAATTACATACAACCAAAAATCTCTCGAAATAAAACATCTAACTATCTCGAAAGAAAATAAATCGCCTATGCTCTATACAACCAAAATATATACAATTCTTCTCATGTACTCTCGAATATTCTTCCCAAAATAATCCAAGATAAAATCCATCTCCGATAAATCCCAAGCGCCCAAAATCCGCGCTAACCTGCCACTAAAAGAAAATATGGAGAAGTACACAATACGACAGGAAAGATGCTCAACAAATATTAGCGGTGAATAAAGCGTAACAATACGAGTACGAATATTCAAATCAACGTAAATCTTATAAGCAATTATATCAATATAATTTCTCAACAACACATTAACCGGGTCACCTGGCCTCACCACCATACCGCGCCTATGCATTTTTTTAGCATATCCGGAAAAAGGAATATTGGCGAGTGCCCAACCTCCGTGCCATATTAAAATCTCATTACAACATGCTCAACACCAAAATAATACCACTTGATTCAAAATTAGATTCCAACAAATATGTCCAGATTCCAATGAATTTAGCAATTCAAATATGAGTCAATAATCACAAGAAAACAACGAGAATAACACTCGCGAGATTAAGGAGCATATTGTGTAAAACCCCATACCTCAAAATTATGACATGAATCATCACATAATTTCAGCCTCAAAATCAAAACACACAATCACGTTCCTCTCGCAAAAATAATCAAATCTCGTTCTAGCGCAAACTCGAGAAAACACCAAATAAGCCTTCTAATCTAAGGTTGAAATCTTGAATAAGTTTGGGCTATGGTTTGTATATGAAAGGGAGTAATTTTGGAGAGGTCTTCTGGTTGAAAAGTTTGAAAAAAGTGATTTGAAAAGCGAAGCCACGAATTAGTTGATATATAAAGGATTAAGAGTTTGATTAAGAAAAGAGTTCTAATCAGATACAAACACTAAAAAATTTATTTCGGACGATCGGCCTGTTGGAATTGGATGAAATATGACAGGGAATTAGCTAAAGACGAGAGAAATCTGTCAAAAAAATTTCAGCTCGATCGGACCGTTCAATATTTTTAAATATTTTTTTCTAGAGAGTTTTATGCACCGAGGACTCTTAGAGAGTTTTTTGTTTTGAGGACTCTTCTATATAATAAAAATTCAATTAAAACTCCATTTTAAATCCGATTTCAATTTCGCTTGAAGTTTTATTCTTCTAAAATCATAACCAACATATTTAGCCGATAAAAATTATTAAATTCAAAAATTTATTTTTCTCAAAAACTCCAATTAATTAATAAAAAAATTAGTTAATAAAAACACGAGGTGTTACATACTTTCCCACTAGCAAAGAATTTCGTCCTCGAAATTAGACGAATCATACACATAAACACGTAAATCTCGTAAAAAGAAAGTAAGGCTCATATATGCCTACCCGTAGAATGCTATAATTGGGCGCCCATACACCCAATCCTACGCACACTTCCCCACGAACAAAAATAATATATATATTTCCTATATGCATACGCATAACTATGAAAATAACGGCGTACCACACACTCTCACAAATGCCCCACTCGATCCTATATCCGAAAGTCATCAAAATTCTAACTTCCTCAAATTAAATCTCAACATAAAAAATTGATACTTACGGTCCCTAACATCTGTACTAAAATCTCCAAAATAATTATCGTCTCCAAAATCCATTCTACGGATCTCCACATCAAGCTTACAAATTCTAAACTCAATGTCTACCACCTCCTTAACTCAAAACTTCACATCTCCAAGAAACACATCTAACATGTTTGCTAGACCCTCTACCTTAATAAGTACGAATCATCAAAGGGAATCAAAGATCGGCAACGCGGAATCTAAACGGACACATAACCTACGAGACCTAAGACCATGCTCTGACCGGGGGAGAGCGAACGGAGTGCTACTCATCGATAAAACTAATTCAAATCCACAAATAACAAGGTATAGTGCATCTAATTCCCACAATAAAACAAGAGAATCTGCTAATCTGAAATATCTTCAAATTACATACAACCAAAAATCTCTCGAAATAAAACATCTAACTATCTTGAAAGAAAATAAATCGCCAATGCTCTATACAACCAAAATAAATACAATTCTTCTCATGTACTCTCGAATATTCTTCCCAAAATAATCCAAGCTAAAATCCATCTCCGATAAATCCCAAGCGCCCAAAATCCGCGCTAACCTGCCACTAAAAGAAAATATGGGGAAGTACACAATACGACAGGAAAGATGCTCAACAAATATTAGCGGTGAATAAAGCGTAACAATACGAGTACGAATATTCAAATCAACGTGAATCTTATAAGCAATTATATCAATATAATTTCTCAACAACACATTAACCGGGTCACCTGGCCTCACCACCATACCGCGTCTATGCATTTTTTTAGCATATCCGGAAAAAGGAATATTGGCGAGTGCCCAACGTCCGTGCCATATTAAAATCTCATTACAACATGCTCAACACCAAAATAATACCACTTGAATCAAAATTAGATTCCAACAAATATGTCCAGATTCCAATGAATTTAGCAATTCAAATACGAGTCAATAATCACAAGAAAACAACGAGAATAACACTCGCGAGATTAAGGAGCATATTGTGTAAAACCCCATACCTAAAAATTATGACATGAATCATCACATAATTTCAGCCTCAAAATCTAAACACACCATCACGTTCCTCTCGCAAAAATAATCAAATCTCGTTCTAGCGCAAACTCGAGAAAACACCAAATAAGTCTTCTAATCTAAGGTTGAAATCTTGAATAAGTTTGGGGCTATGGTTTGTATATGAAAGGGAGTAATTTTGGAGAGGTCTTCGGTTGAAAAGTTTGAAAAAAGTAATTTGAAAAGCGAAACCACGAATTAGTTGATATATAAAGGATTAAGAGTTTGATTGAGAAAAGAGTTCTAATCAGATACAAACACTAAAAAATTTATTTCGGACGATCGGACCGTGGAATTGGATGAAATTTGACAGAGAATTAGCTAAAGACGAGAGAAACCTGTCAAAAAAATTTCAGCTCGATGGGACCGTTCTATATTTTTAAATATTTTTTTTCTAGAGAGTTTTATGCTGAAAGGACTCTTAGAGAGTTTTATGTTTTAAGGACTCTTCTATATAATAAAAATTCAATTAAAACTCCATTTTAAATCCGATTTCAATTTCGCTTGAAGTTTTAATTTTCTAAAATCATAACCAACATATTTAGCGAATAAAAATTGATAAATTCAAAAAAAAAAATTTCTCAAAAATTCCAATTAAATAATAAAATTTTTAGTTAATAAAAGGACGAGGTGTTACATACTTTCCCACTAGCAAAGAATTTCGTCCTCGAAATTAGACGAAGCATACACATAAACACGTAAATCTCGTAAAAAGAAAGTAAGGCTCATATATGCCTACCCGTAGAATGCTATAATTGGGCGCCCATACACCCAATCCTACGCGCACTTCCCCACGAACAAAAATAATATATATATATATATATATATATTTTCTATATGCATACGCATAACTATGAAAATAACGGCGTACCACACGCTCTCACAAATGCCCAACTCGATCCTATATCCGAAAGTCATCAAAATTCTAACTTCCTCAAATTAAATCTCAACATCAAAAATCGTTACATACGGTCCCTAACATATGTACTAAAATCTCCAAAATAATTATCGTCTCCAAAATCCATTCTAAGGATCTCCACATCAAGCTTACTAATTCTAAACTCAATGTCTACCACCTCCTTAACTCAAAACTTCACATCTCCAAGAAACACATCTAACATGTTTGCTAGACCCTCTACCTTAAGAAGTACGAATCATCAAAGGGAATCAAAGATCGGCAACGCGGAAGCTAAACGGATTCATAACCTACGATACCTAAGACCATGCTCTGATACCATCTGTCACACCCCGGCCGCCCGGGGAGAGCAAACAGAGCGGTACTCATCGATAAAACTAATTCAAATCCACAAATAACAAGGTATAGTGCATCTAATTCCCACAATAAAACAAGGGAATCTGCTAATCTGAAATATCTTCAAATTACATACAACCAAAAATCCCTCGAAATAAAACATCTAACTATCTCGAAAGAAAATAAATCGCCAATGTTCTATACAACCAAAATAAATACAATTCTTCTCATGTACTCTCGAATATTCTTCCCAAAATAATCCAAGATAAAATTCATCTCCGATAAATCCCAAGCGCCCAAAATCCGCGCTAACCTGCCACTAAAAGAAAATATGGGGAAGTACACAATACGATATGAATGATGCTCAATAAATATTAACGGTGAATAAAGCGTAACAATACGAGTACGAATATTCAAATCAACGTGAATCTTATAAGCAATTATATCAATATAATTTCTCAACAACACATTAACCCGGTCACCTGGCCTCACCACCATCCCGCGCCTATGTATTTTTTTATCATATCCGAAAAAAGGAATGTTGGCGAGTGCCCAACCTCCGTGCCATATTAAAATCTCATTACAACATGCTCAACACCAAAATAATACCACTTGAATCAAAATTAGATTCCAACAAATATGTCCAGATTCCAATGAATTTAGCAATTCAAATATGAGTCAATAATCACAAGAAAACAACGAGAATAACACTCGCGAGATTAAGGAGCATATTGTGTAAAACCCCATACCTCAAAATTATGACATGAATCATCACATAATTTCAGCCTCAAAATCTAAACACACCATCACGTTCCTCTCGCAAAAATAATCAAATCTCGTTCTAGCGCAAACTCGAGAAAACACCAAATAAGCCTTTTAATCTATGGTTGAAATCTTGAATAAGTTTGGGGCTATGGCTTGTATATGAAAGGGAGTAATTTTGGAGAGGTCTTCTTGTTGAAAAGTTAGAAAAAAGTGATTTAAAAAGCGAAGCCACGAATTAGTTGATATATAAAGGATTAAGAGTTTGATTAAGAAAAGAGTTCTAATCAGATACAAACACTAAAAATTTTATTCCGGACGATCGGAACTTTGGAATTGGATGAAATTTGACAGAGAATTAGCTAAAGACGACAGAAAGTTGTCAAAAAAAAAATCCATTCGATCGGACTGTTCAATATTTTTAAATATTTTTTTTCTAGAGAGTTTTATGCTCCGAGATCTCTTAGAGAGTTTTATGCTTTGAGGACTCTTCTATATAATAAAAATTCAATTAAAACTCCATTTTAAATCCGATTTAAATTTCGCTTGAAGTTTTATTCTTCTAAAATCATAACCAACATATTTAGCCAATAAAAATTATTAAATTACAAAATTTATTTTTCTCAAATACTCCAATTAATTGATAAAAAAATTAGTAAATAAAAACACGAGGTGTTACATAGTTTCCCACTAGTAAAGAATTTCGTCCTCGAAATTAGACGAGGCATACACATAAACACGTAAATCTCGTAAAAAGAAAGTAAGGCTCATATATGCCTACCCGTAGAATGCTATAATTGGGCGCCCATACACCCAATCCTACGCGCACTTCCCCACGAACAAAAATAATATATATATTTCCTATATGCATACGCATAACTATGAAAATAACGGTGTACCACACGCTCTCACAAATGCCCCACTCGATCCTATATCCGAAAGTCATCAAAATTCTAACTTCCTCAAATTAAATCTCAACATCAAAAATCGATACATACGGTCCCTAACATCTGTACTAAAATCTCCAAAATAATTATCGTCTCCAAAATCCATTCTAAGGATCTCCACATCAAGCTTACTAATTCTAAACTCAATGTCTACCACCTCCTTAACTCAAAACTTCACATCTCCAAGAAACACATCTAACATGTTTGCTAAACCCTCTACCTTAAGAAGTACGAATCATCAAAGGGAATTAAAGATCGACAACGCGGAAGCTAAACGGACTCATAACCTACGAGACCTAATACCATGCTCTGATACCATCTGTCACACCCCGGACGCCCGGGGAGAGCGAACGGAGCGCTACTCATCGATAAAACAAATTCAAATCCAGAAATAACAAGGTATAGTGCATCTAATTCCCACAATAAAACAAGAGAATCTGCTAATCTGAAATATCTTCAAATTACATACAACCAAAAATCTCTCGAAATAAAACATCTAACTATCTCGAAAGAAAATAAATCGCCAATGCTCTATACAACCAAAATAAATACAATTCTTCTCATGTACTCTCGAATATTCTTCCCAAAATAATCCAAGCTAAAATCCATCTCCGATAAATCCCAAGCGCCCAAAATCCGCGCTAACCTGCCACTAAAAGAAAATATGGGGAAGTACACAACACGACAGGAATGATGCTCAACAAATATTAACGGTGAATAAAGCGTAACAATACGAGTACGAATATTCAAATCAATGTGAATCTTATAAGCAATTATATCAATATAATTTCTCAATAACACATTAACGGGGTCACCTGGCCTCACCACCATACCGCGCTTATGCATTTTTTTAGCATATCCGGAAAAAGGAATATTGGCGAGTGCCCAACCTCCGTGCCATAATAAAATCTCATTACAACATGCTCAACACCAAAATAATACCACTTGAATCAAAATTAGATTCCAACAAATATGTCCAGATTCCAATGTATTTAGCAATTCAAATATGAGTCAATAATCACATGAAAACAACGAGAATAACACTCGCGAGATTAAGGAGCATATTGTGTAAAACCCCATACCTCAAAATTATGACATGAATCATCACATAATTTCAGCATCAAAATCTAAACACACCATCACGTTCCTCTCGCAAAAATAATCAAATCTCGTTCTAGCCTCGAACTCGAGAAAACACCAAATAAGCCTTCTAATCTAAGGTTGAAATCTTGAATAAGTTTGGGGCTATGGTTTGTATATGAAAGGGAGTAATTTTGGAGAGGTCTTCGGTTGAAAAGTTTGAAAAAAGTGATTTGAAAAGCGAAGCCACGAATTAGTTGATATATAAAGGATTAAGAGTTTGATTAAGACAAGAGTTCTAATCTGATACAAACACTAAAAAATTTATTTCGGACGATCGGACCGTTGGAATTGGATGAAATTTGACAGAGAATTAGCTAAAGACGAGAGAAATCTGTCAAAAAAAATTTAGCTCGATGGGACCGCTCTATATTTTTAAATATTTTTTTTCTAGAGAGTTTTATGCTCCGAGGACTCTTAGAGAGTTTTATGTTTTGAGAACTCTTCTATATAATAAAAATTCAATTAAAACTCCATTTTAAATCCGATTTAAATTTCTCTTGAAATTTTATTCTTCTAAAATCATAACCAACATATTTAGCCAATAAAAATTATTAAATTCAAAAAAAAAAATTTCAAAAATTCCAAGTAATTAATAAAAAATTTAGTTAATAAAAACACGGGGTGTTACATACTTTCCCAGTAACAAAGAATTTCGTCCTCGAAATTAGACGAAGCATATACATAAACACGTAAATCTCGTAAAAAGAAAGTAAGGCTCATATATGCCTACCCGTAGAATGCTATAATTCGGCGCCCATACACCCAATCCTACGCGCAATTCCCCACGAACAAAAATAATATATATATTTCCTATATGCATACGCATAACTATGAAAATAACGGCGCACCACACGCTCTCACAAATGCCCCACTCGATCCTATATCCGAAAGTCATCAAAATTCTAACTTCCTCAAATTAAATCTCAACATCAAAAATCGATACATACGGTCCCTAACATATGTACTAAAATCTCCAAAATAATTATCGTCTCCAAAATCCATTCTAAGGATCTCCACATCAAGCTTACTTATTCTAAACTCAATGTCTACCACCTCCTTAACTCTAAACTTCACATCTCAAAGAAACACATCTAACATGTTTGCTAGACCCTCTACCTTAAGAAGTACGAATCATCAAAGGGAATCAAAGATCGGCAACGCGAAAGCTAAACGGACTCATGACCTACGAGACCTAAGACCATGCTCTGATACCATCTGTCACACCCCGGCCGCCCGGGGAGAGCGAACGGAGCGCTACATATCGATAAAACTAATTCAAATCCACAAATAACAAGGTATAGTGCATCTAATTCCCTCAATAAAACAAGAGAATCTGCTAATCTGAAATATCTTCAAATTACATACAACCAAAAATCTCTCGAAATAAAACATCTAACTATCTTGAAAGAAAATAAATCGCCAAGGCTCTATACAACCAAAATAAATACAATTCTTCTCATGTACTCTCGAATATTCTTCCCAAAATAATCCAAGATAAAATTCATCTCCGATAAATCCCAAGCGCCCAAAATCCGCGCTAACCTGTCACTAAAAGAAAATATGGGGAAGTACACAATACGACAGGAATGAGGCTCAACAAATATTAGCGGTGAATAAATCGTAACAATACGAGTACGAATATTCAAATCAACATGAATCTTATAAGCAATTATATCAATATAATTTCTCAACAACACATTAACCGGGTCACCTGGCCTCACCACCATACCGCGCCTATGCATTTTCTTAGCATATCCGGAAAAAGAAATATTGGCGAGTGCCCAACCTCCGTGCCATATTAAAATCTCATTACAACATGCTCAACACCGAAATAATACCACTTGAATCAAAATTAGATTCCAACGAATATGTCCAGATTCCAATGAATTTAGCAATTCAAATATGAGTCAATAATCACAAGAAAATAACGATAATAACACTCGCGAGATTAAGGAGCATATTGTGTAAACCCCATAGCTCAAAATTATGACATGAATCATCACATAATTTCAGCCTCAAAATCTAAACACACCATCACGTTCCTCTCGCAAAAATAATCAAATCTCGTTCTAGCGCAAACTCGAGAAAACACCAAATAAGCCTTCTAATCAAAGGTTGAAATCTTGAATAAGTTTGGGGCTATGGATTGTATATGAAAGGGAGTAATTTTCGAGAGGTCTTCTGGTTGAAAAGTTTGTAAAAAGTGATTTGAAAAGCAAAGCCACGAATTAGTTGATATATAAAGGATTAAGAGTTTGATTAAGAAAAGAGTTTTAATCATATACAAACACTAAAAAATTTATTTCGGACGATCGAACCGTTGGAATTGGATGAAATTTGACAGAGAATTAGCTAAAGACGAGAGAAATCTGTCAAAAAAATTTCAGCTCGATCGGATCGTTCAATAATTTTAAATATTTTTTTTCTAGAGATTTTTATGCTCCGAGGACTCTTAGAGAGTTTTATGTTTTGAGGACTCTTCTATATAATAAAAATTCAATTAAAACTCCATTTTAAATCCGATTTCAATTTCGCTTGAAGTTTTATTCTTCTAAAATCATAACCAACATATTTAGCCAATAAAAATTATTAAATTCAAAAATTTATTTTTCTCAAAAATTCCAATTAATTAATAAAAATTTTAGTTAATAAAAACACGAGGTGTTACATACTTTCCCACTAGCAAAGAATTTCGTCCTCGAAATTAGACGAAGTATACACATAAACACGTAAATCTCGTAAAAAGAAAGTAAGGCTCATATATGCCTACCCGTAGAATGCTATAATTGGGCGCCCATACACCCAATCCTACGCGCACTTTCCCACGAACAAAAATAATATATATATTTCCTATATGCATACGCATAACTATGAAAATAACGGCGTACCACACGCTCTCACAAATGCCCCACTCGATCCTATATCCGAAAGTCATCAAAATTCTAACTTCCTCAAATTAAATCTCAAATCAAAAATCGATTCATACGGTCCCTAACAACTGTACTAAAATCTCCAAAATAATTATCGTCTCCAAAATCCATTCTAAGGATCTCCACATCAAGCTTACTAATTCTAAACTCAATGTCTACCACCTCCTTAACTCAAAACTTCACATCTCCAAGAAACACATCTAACATGTTTGCTAGACCCTCTACCTTAAGAAGTACGAATCATCAAAGGGAATCAAAGATCGGCAACGCGGAAGCTAAACGGACTCATAACCTACGAGACCTAAGACCATGCTCTGATACCATCTGTCACACCCCGGCCGCCCGGGGAGAGCGAACGGAGCGCTACTCATCGATAAAACTAATTCAAGTCCACAAATAATAGGTATAGTGCATCTAATTCCCACAATAAAGCAAGAGAATCTGCTAATCTGAAATATATTCAAATTGCATACAACCAAAAATCTCTCGAAATAAAACATCTAACTATCTCGAAAGAAAATAAATCGCCCATGCTCTATACAACCAAAATAAATACAATTCTTCTATTGTACTCTCGAATATTCTTCCCAAAATAATCCAAGCTAAAATCCATCTCCGATAAATCCCAAGCGCCCAAAATTCGCGCTAACCTGCCACTAAAAGAAAATATGGTGAAGTACACAATACGACAGGAAAGATGCTCAACAAATATTAGCGGTGAATAAAGCGTAACAATACGAGTACGAATATTCAAATCAACGTGAATCTTATAAGCAATTATATCAATATAATTTCTCAACCACACATTAACCGGGTCACCCTGGCCTCACCACCATACCGCGCCTATGCATTTTTTTAGCATATTCGGAAAAAGGAATATTGGCGAGTGCCCAACCTCCGTGCCATATTAAAATCTCATTACAACATGCTCAACACCAAAATAATACCACTTGAATCAAAATTAGATTCCAACAAATATGTCCAGATTCCAATGAATTTAGCAATTCAAATATGAGTCAATAATCACAAGAAAACAACGAGAATAACACTCGCGAGATTAAGGAGCATATTGTGTAAAACCCCATACCTCAAAATTATGACATGAATCATCACATAATTTCGGCCTCATTATCTAAACACACCATCACGTTCCTCTCGCAAAAATAGTCAAATCTCGTTCTAGCGCAAATTCGAGAAAACAACAAATAAGCCTTCTAATCTAAGGTTGAAATCTTGAATAAGTTTGGGGGCTATGGTTTGTATATGAAAGGGAGTAATTTTGGAGAGGTCTTCTGGTTGAAAAGTTTGAAAAAAGTGATTTGAAAAGCGAAGCCACGAATTAGTTGATATACAAAGGATTAAGAGTTTGATTAAGAAAAGAGTTCTAATCAGATACAAACACTAAAAAATTTATTTTGGACGATCGGACCGTTGGAATTGGATGAAATTTGACAGAGAAATAGCTAAAGACGAGATAAATCTGTCAAAAAAATTTCAGCTCGATCGGACCGTTCTATATTTTTAAATATTTTTTTTTTAGAGAGTTTTATGCTCCGAGGACTCTTAGAGAGTTTTATGTTTTGAGGACTCTTCTATATAATAAAAATTCAATTAAAACTCCATTTTAAATCCGATTTCAATTTCGCTTGAAGTTTTATTCTTCTAAAATCATAACCAACATATTTAGCCAATAAAAATTATTAAATTCAAAAATTTATTTTTCTCAAAAATTCCAATTAATTAATAAAAAATTTAGTTAATAAAAACACGAGGTGTTACATACTTTCTCACTAGCAAAGAATTTCGTCCTCGAAATTAGACGAAGTATACACATAAACACGTAAATCTCGTAAAAAGAAAGTAAGGCTCATATATGCCTACCCGTAGAATGCTATAATTGGGCGCCCATACACCCAATCCTACGCGCACTTTCCCACGAACAAAAATAATATATATATTTCCTATATGCATACGCATAACTTTGAAAATAACGGCGTACCACACGCTCTCACAAATGCCCCACTCGATCCTATATCCGAAAGTCATCAAAATTCTAACTTCCTCAAATTAAATCTCAACATCAAAAATCGATTCATACGGTCCCTAACAACTGTACTAAAATCTCCAAAATAATTATCGTCTCCAAAATCCATTCTAAGGATCTCCACATCAAGCTTACTAATTCTAAACTCAATGTCTACCACCTCCTTAACTCAAAACTTCACATCTCCAAGAAACACATCTAACATGTTTGCTAGACCCTCTACCTTAAGAAGTACGAATCATCAAAGGGAATCAAAGATCGGCAACGCGGAAGCTAAACGGACTCATAACCTACGAGACCTAAGACCATGCTCTGATACCATCTGTCACACCCCGGCCGCCCGGGGAGAGCGAACGGAGCGCTACTCATCGATAAAACTAATTCAAATCCACAAATAACAAGGTATAGTGCATCTAATTCTCACAATAAAACAAGAGAATCTGCTAATCTGAAATATCTTCAAATTACATACAACCAAAAATCTCTCGAAATAAAACATCTAACTATCTCGAAAGAGAATAAATCGCCAATGCTCTATACAACCAAAATAAATTCAATTCTTCTCATGTACTCTCGAATATTCTTCCCAAAATAATCGAAGCTAAAATCCATCTCCGATAAATCCCAAGCGCCCAAAATCCGCGCTAACCTGCCACTAAACGAAAATATGGAGAAGTACACAATACGATAGGAAAGATGCTCAACAAATATTAGCGGTGAATAAAGCGTAACAATACGAGTACGAATATTCAAATCAACGTGAATCTTATAAGCAATTATATCAATATAATTTCTCAACAACACATTAACCGGGTCACCTGGCCTCACCACCATACCGCGCCTATGCATTTTTTTAGCATATTCGGAAAAAGGAATATTGGCGAGTGCCCAACCTCTGTGCCATATTAAAATCTCATTACAACATGCTCAACACCAAAATAATACCACTTGAATCAAAATTAGATTCCAACAAATATGTCCAGATTCCAATGAATTTAGCAATTCAAATATGAGTCAATAATCACAAGAAAACAACGAGAATAACACTCGCGAGATTAAGGAGCATATTGTGTAAAACCCCATACCTCAAAATTATGACATGAATCATCACATAATTTCAGCCTCAAAATCTAAACACACCATCACGTTCCTCTCGCAAAAATAATCAAATCTCGTTCTAGCCTCAAACTCGAGAAAACACCAAATAAGCCTTCTAATCTAAGGTTGAAATCTTGAATAAGTTTGGGCCTATGGTTTGTATATGAAAGGGAGTAATTTTGGAGAGGTCTTCCGTTGAAAAGTTTGAAAAAAGTGATTTGAAAAGCGAAGCCACGAATTAGTTGATATATAAAGGATTAAGAGTTTGATTGAGAAAAGAGTTCTAATCAAATACAAACACTAAAAAATTTATTTCGGACGATCGGAACTTTGGAATTGGATGAAATTTGACAGAGAATTAGCTAAAGACGAGAGAAAGTTGTCAAAAAAAAATCAACTCGATCGGACTGTTCAATATTTTTAAATATTTTTTTTTCTAGAGAGTTTTATGCTCCGAGATCTCTTAGAGAGTTTTATGCTTTGAGGACTCTTCTATATAATAAAAATTGAATTAAAACTCCATTTTAAATCCGATTTCAATTTCGCTTGAAGTTTTATTCTTCTAAAATCATAACCAACATATTTAGCCAATAAAAATTATTAAATTCAAAATTTTATTTTTCTCAAAAATTCCAATTAATTAATAAAAAATTTAGTTATTAAAAACACGAGCTGTTACATACTTTCCCACTAGCAAAGAATTTCGTCCTCGAAATTAGACGAAGTATACACATAAACACGTAAATATCGTAAAAAGAAAGTAAGCCTCATATATGCCTACCCGTAGAATGCTATAATTGGGCGCCCATACACCCAATCCTACGCGCACTTCCCCACGAACAAAAATAATATATATATATTTCCTATATGCATACGCATAACTATGAAAATAACGGCGTACCACACGCTCTCACAAATGCCCCACTCGATCCTATATCCGAAAGTCATCAAAATTCTAACTTCCTCAAATTAAATCTCAACATCAAAAATCGATACATACGGTCCCTAACATCTGTACTAAAATCTCAAAAATAATTATCGTCTCCAAAATCCATTTTAAGGATCTCCACATCAAGCTTACTAATTCTAAACTCAATGTCTACCACCTCCTTAACTCAAAACTTCACATCTCCAAGAAACACATATAACATGTTTGCTAGACCCTCTACCTTAAGAAGTACGAATCATCAAAGGGAATCAAAGATCGACAACACGGAAGTTAAACGGACTCATAACCTACGAGACCTAAGACCATGCTCTGATACCATCTGTCACACCCCGGTCGCCCGGGGAGAGCGAACGGAGCGCTACTCATCGATAAAACTAATTCAAATCCACAAATAACAAGGTATAGTGCATCTAATTCCCACAATAAAATAAGAGAATCTGCTAGTCTGAAATATCTTCAAATTACATACAACCAAAAATCTCTCGAAATAAAACATCTAACTATATCGAAAGAAAATAAATCGCCAATGCTCTATACAACCAAAATAAATACAATTCTTCTCATGTACTCTCAAATATTCTTCCCAAAATAATCCAAGATAAAATCCATCTCTGATAAATCCCAAGCGCCCAAAATCCGCGCTAACCTGCCACTAAAAGAAAATATGGGGAAGTAGACAATACGACAAAAAAGATGCTCAACACATATTAGCGGTGAATAAAGCGTAACAATACGAGTACGAATATTCAAATCAACGTGAATCTTATAAGCAATTATATCAATATAATTTCTCAACAACACATTAACCGGGTCACCTGGCCTCACCACCATACCGCGCCTACGCATTTTTTTAGCATATCCGAAAAAAGGAATATTGGCGAGTGCCCAACCTCCGTGCCATTTTAAAATCTCATGACAACATGCTCAACACCAAAATAATACCACTTGAATCAAAATTAGATACCAACAAATATGTCCAGATTCCAATGAATTTAGCAATTCAAATATGAGTCAATTATCACAAGAAAACAACGAGAATAACACTCGCGAGATTATGGAGCATATTGTGTAAAACCCCATACCTCAAAATTGTAAAATGAATCATCATATAATTTCAGCCTCAAAATCTAAACATACCATCACGTTCCTCTCGCAAAAATAATCAAATCTCGTTTTAGTGCAAACTCGAGAAAATACCAAATAAGCCTTCTAATCTAAGGTTGAAATCTTGAATAAGTTTGGGGCTATGGTTTGTATATGAAAGGAAGTAATTTTGGAGAGGTCTTCTGGTTGAAAAGTTTGAAAAAAGTGATTTGAAAAGCGAAGCCACGAATTAGTTGATATATAAAGGATTAAGAGTTTGATTAAGAAAAGAGTTCTAATCAGATACAAACACTAAAAATTTTATTCCGGACGATCGGACCGTTGGAATTGGATGAAATTTGACAGAGAATTAGCTAAAGACGTGTGAAAGTTGTAAAAAAAATTCAGCTCGATCGGAGCGTTCCATATTTTTAAATATGTTTTTTCGAGAGAGTTTTATGCTCCGATGACTCTTAGAGAGTTTTATGTTTTGAGGACTCTTCTATATAATAAAAATTCAATTAAAACTCCATTTTAAATCCGATTTCAATTTCGCTTGAAGTTTCATTCTTCTAAAATCATAACCAACATATTTAGCCGATAAAAATTATTAAATTCAAAATTTTATTTTTCTCAAAAATTCTAATTAATTAATAAAAAATTTAGTTAATAAAAACACGAGGTGTTACATACTTTCCCACTAGCAAAGAATTTCGTCCTCGAAATTAAACGAAGCATACCCATAAACACGTAAATCTCGTAAAAAGAAAGTAAGGCTCATATATATGGCTACCCGTAGAATGCTATAATTGGGCGCCCATACACCCAATCCTACGCGCACTTCCCCACGAACAAAAATAATATATATTTCCTATATGCATACGCATAACTATGAAAATAACGGCGTACCACACGCTCTCACAAATGCCCCACTTGATCCCATATTCGAAAGTCATCAAAATTATAACTTCCTCAAATTAAATCTCAACATCAAAAATCGATACATACCGTACCTAACATCTGTACTAAAATCTCCACAATAATTATCGTCTCCAAAATCCATTCTAAGGATCTCCACATCAAGCTTACTAATTCTAAACTCAATGTCTACCACCTCCTTAACTCAAAACTTCACATCTCCAAGAAACACATCTAACATGTATGCTAGACCCTCTACCTTAAGAAGTACGAATCATCAAAGGGAATAAAAGATTGGCAACGCGGAAGCTAAACGGACTCATAACCTACGAGACCTAAGACCATGCTCTGATACCATTTGTCACACCCCGGCCGCCCGGGGAGAGCGAACGGAGCTCTACTCATCGATAAAACTAATTCAAATCCACAAATAACAAGGTATAGAGCATCTAATTCCCACAATAAAACAAGAGAATTTGCTAATCTGAAATATCTTCAAATTACATACAACCAAAAATCTCTCGAAATAAAACATCTAACTATCTCGAAAGAAAATAAATTGCCAATGCTTTATACAACCAAAATAAATGCAATTCTTCTCATGTACTCTCGAATATTCTTCCTAAAATAATCCAAGCTAAAATCTATCTCCGATAAATCCCAAGCGCCCAAAATCCGCGCTAACCTGTCACTAAAAGAAAATATGGGGAAGTACACAATACGACAGGAAAGATGCTCAACAAATATTAGTGGTGAATAAAGCGTAACAATACGAGTACGAATATTCAAATCAACGTGAATCTTATAAGCAATTATATCAATATAATTTCTCAATAACACATTAATCGGGTCACCTGGCCTCACGACCATACCGCGCCTATGCATTTTTTAGCATATCCGAAAAAAGGAATATTGGTGAGTGCCCAACCTCCGTGCCATTTTAAAATCTCATGACAACATGCTCAACACGAAAATAATACCACTTGAATCAAAATTAGATTCCAACAAATATGTCCAGATTCCAATGAATTTAGCAATTCAAATATGAGTCAATAATCACAAGAAAACAACGAGAATAACACTCGGGAGATTATGGAGCATATTGTGTAAAACCCTGTGGGTACCCGAAATTTTGAACCATGGGCCTGGACGAGTAGCCCAATCCTGGCGGCCCAAAGTTCGGGCCCCTCATCTCTTATATTGATCCGGTCTCCCCCACGTTCCCACAATTGGAAGTTATAGGGGAAATAGAAAACGTGGAGAAACCCATCACCTCCACTTACCTACATGTACATGTATATATTAAAACCTAGGTCCGGTGCAAAAGGACAGGATATATTCTCTATAATTACTCTCCGGAGTAGATAGAAATAATATCGACTGCACCACCGTGGACGTAGGCACATCTTTGTTGAACCACGTACATCCTTTGTTGTGTGATTGGCATCTTATATTCCTTGTCCTTCCTTGATAATTGCTTCTCTTGTATTTATTTGTGTTGCATTATAATTGTCACCAGAATTGGCACCGTCCGGGGGAAACGTTCATCTTTCCCTGAGAAGAGCCCACGTCAAGAAAAGAGTTTAAGATGTCTGGTCACAGCAGCAATGCCCCCCGAGCAGGAGATATTCAAGAGCCACCTGCTCCTCGCAGGATTAGGTCTGAAGTCCGACGTTTAGATCAGAGAGCTAGCCTGGAAAGACCAGCCTCAGAAGAAAGTCAGGGACCAGCGAGGTCCACGCAGATATCCAGATTGATTGATGCGTACGAGGCAAGGCTCCACGAGCAGAGGGAGTCTTCTCGCAGATACGAGGCTGAGAATGCTCGCTTGAAAAGAAGACTGGAAATACTGGAGAGGGAGCTTCGTCCTGATAATAGGAGACGCCCATATCGCACTTCTAGCCCTCAGGCGAGCAAATCTCGCAGCCGAGGAAGGAGCCCTAGGCGAGAATCTCAAAGGGACGAAAGAGGCGAGTCAGACAACGACCTTCGCGAACAGCTGCGAAGAGCTCGCCGCTACCAGAGCCCTGCTCGCAGCGACGAGAACATACGAAACATGGTCCGCAGGGAGATGGACCAACATCCCGCTCACCACGGAACAAGAACAACCAGAGAACTCGCGAGGCGAGCTCTCGAAACCCAGATGAAGTCACCTTTCACAAGAGAAATCGAAGAGGAGGAAGCTCTCAAGAAATTTGCCATTCCAAGGTTCAAGATTTACGACGGAAAAACTGATCCCATCGATCATGTGAGGCAATACCGACAGGCCATGACCCTCTGGAGTCACCGAGATACCCTGATGTGCCGCATTTTTCCCTCGAGCCTTCATGATGTAGCACAGAAGTGGTTCGAAAGGCTCCCCCACCAGTCGATCAAGAACTTCAAATCCCTAGTCGAACTTTTTACGGCCCGATTCATTACCAGTAGCTCCCATCCCAAAAGGATGGATGCTCTGCTGACAATGAAGAAAATGCCTCAAGAGACCCTCTGAGATTACGCAAAGAGGTACTGGGAGTTATTCAATGAGATCGAGGACTGCGCGGAGGAGGTGGCAGTGGCCTCTTTCAAAATTGGGCTCCCTAGTTCTTCCCTCCTCTACCAGTCCCTAACAAAGAAGGAAGCTATGACTATTGACGACCTAATGGCCCGAATCGAGAAATACGCAAAGGTGGAGGATATCACCCGCCCTAATACAGGAGAGAACGGTTGAGCTAAACTCACTACCAAGGGAAGTGAGAAAACTGAGAACCATAAGAAAGGAGGAAAGAAAGGAGGCAAAAATGGCTCCAAGAACGGAGGAAACCATGACGCGTCGAAAGTATTCCAGGCGGTCAACACCGTCTTCAAAGAACCAATTTACAAAATTCTCGCGAAGATCAAAGATGAGCCATTCATCAAGTGGCCCAGGAAAATGGGAGGAGATCCCTCGAAGAGGAACAATGCGTTAAAATGCGTTTTTCACAAAGAAGGAGGACATAAAACCGAGCACTGCAAAGCTCTTAAGTCTCACCTCGAGGAGTTGGCCCAGTCCGAGCATTTGAATGACTTTGCTGAAAAGAGGGCAGAGAAAGTGGCAGCCAATAGAGAGGCGAGACCCGACAACGTACTGGAGGATGATGTTGGACATGAGTTCGCAGTAATCCACGGAGTATCTGACGTCAAGCAGATACAAGGGAACTTAGCTCGAATGGAAATGAAAAAACTTACAGCGGTAATGCAGACTTTTCAAATTGATCCAGCAAAGTCACAATTAGGAAAGCATCGACGAGCAGAGGACGTCAACTATAACAGGCATATTGTTTTCACGGATGAAGATTTGGTGGGAGTAAGAACCCCACATCATGATGCCCTGGTCATTACACTCAGGATAGCCAACTTTGACATCGACAAGCTGCTTGTCGATTAAGGAAGTTCATCTGAAGTAATGTACCTCGACCTATTCAGGAAATTGAAGTTGAGCGTCGCCGACCTAAAGGAAGCTACTGTTCCTTTGGTCGGCTTCGCTGGAAAAATGACCATTCCCCTCGGCAAGATAGTGCTGCCAGTTCGTGCTGGGAACGTCTCCAAGATGATTGAGTTTTTGGTAGCCGACATCGAATCACCGTACCAGGCCATCCTCGGTAGAGGATGGCTTCATATGATGAAGGCGGTCTCCTCGACCTACCATCATAAGCTCAAGTGTGTAACCAAGCGAGGAGTAATGGAGATCCACGGTGACCAAGCGATGGCGAGAAAGTGCTTCATAGCAGCCATCCGACCAAAGCCAGAGAAGAAGGTCAGTCAACCCAGCGAGAAAGTTGAAGAGGGTGTGATACCTTCCAAGTAGAAATTAAAGTATGGAAGACCTGGAGTAGAGGAGACCAGGCTCCTCCCCTCCGAGTGTGTCGTCAAGGAACTGGTAGAAGTTATAGCTGAAATTGGTGACAGTAGCAGAGTCTTCTTGATTAGAGAATCTCTCACCGACCAAGAACAAAAGGAGTTGATGACCTTACTGAGACATAATGTAGATGTTTTCGCATGGGAACCATACGAGCTGCCTGGAATCGATCCTAGTATGATCTGTCATTAGCTGCACGTCGACCCCACATTCAAGCCAGTCACGCAGAAGGCACGGAGAACTGCACCCGAGAAGGCTAAAGCGGTCGAAAAGGAAGTCGAAAAACTGCTGGATGCAGGATCCATACGAGAAGTGCAATTCCCCAAGTGGTTGTCCAACCCAGTAGTAGTTCCGAAGAATAATGGGAAGTGGAGAGTTTGCATCGACTTCACTGACCTCAACAAAGCATGTCCTAAGGATAGTTTCCCCCTCTCAAAGATAGACCAACTAGTAGATGCCACTGCAGCTCACGAGCGAATGAGTTTCCTGGACGCATACTCAGGATATCACCAGATCCCCTTGTATGCCCCAGACCAGGACAAAACGGCGTTCATCACGACAGTTGGGTTATATTGCTACAAGGTCATGCCATTTGGGCTCAAGAATGCGGGGGCAACCTATCAGCGATTGGTCACAAAAATGTTCAAGGATCAAATGGGAGATACAATGGAGGTATACATCGATGACATGCTCGTTAAGAGCAAGATGAAGGAAAATCACCTCTCAGACCTGTCAAAGACCTTCGAAATCCTCAAGAAGTACCGAATGAAACTTAATGCGAGCAAATGTTCATTCGGTATCCAGTCAAGAAAATTTCTTGGATATTTGGTCAGTAAGAGAGGCATAGAAGCTAATCTAGACCAGATCGATGCAATCAACAGGGTACAACCCCCTCGAACAATCCGCGACGTGCAGAAGCTCACTGGAATGCTCTCCGCCTTAAATCGCTTCATCTCTAAATCCTCCGAGAAGTGCAAGCCTTTTTTCCAGCTTCTGAAGGGGAGTAAACTGATAGAGTGGAACCCAGACTCTCGCGAGCTTTGGATGAGCTCAAGTCCTACTTAAGCTCTCCACCTCTGCTTGTCATACCACAACAAATGGATTCTTTGTACCTGTACCTCTCGGTATCCAATAACACTGTCAGCTCTGCGTTAATATACGAGGTTACAGAAATCCAACACCCCATTTACTACGCGAGCAAGACCTTATTAGACGCCGAGCAAAGGTACCTGCCATTGGAAAAGCTCACCTTTGCACTTGTAATAGCCTCGAGGAAGCTGAAGCATTATTTCGAAGCTCATACTATCATCGTCCTTACATCACATCCCCTTAAGGCGGTCTTAAGGAAAACGGACTTGTCGGGCAGACTGTCTAAGTGGTCAGTCGAGCTCAGCCGGTTTGACATCCAATTTCAACCAAGGATAGCTATCAAGGGTCAGATCCTTGCTGATTTCATAGCCGAATTCACGGGCGAGGAACTCGCCGACCAACCTCAACCAACAAGGCAAGAGAAGAACCAAGCAACAAAGAGAACCTGGAGACTCCTTGTTGATGGAGCGTCCAACTTAAAGAGGGCAGGGGTAGGCATTGTCCTCATCACTCCAGAAAACACAATCCTCGAACAAGGAATCAGGCTTGGATTTGCAGCCTCCAACAACGAGGCAGAGTACGAAGCCCTAATAGCCGGTCTCCAAAAGGCGCAAACTCTAGGAGCAAAACATTTATAGGTGTTCGGCGACTCTCAACTAGTCTCCAATCAAATAAGTGGAGATTACAGTGCAAAGGATGAAAAAATGGCAGCCTACCTCGCCTTAGTGAGAGAATTAATGTCAAGCTTTGAAGAGATCAACATCCAACAATTTCCCAGGGGCAAAACAGTCATGTTAATGCCTTAGCAGCCTTGAGTTCGGCAGTTGACTCTGACCTTAAGGGGGTCATCCCCATCGATTTCCTCATTTGTTCAAGCATTAACCACAACAGCAAGTTACCAAACGTGGAACACGTACTCCAGGTGGTATCAGCCCCCAGCTGGATAGACCCCTTAAGGGGCTATTTAAAGGATGGCACGCTCCCAGATGACAAGAAAATTGCCCACCAGATAAGAGTCAAAGCTGCTCGCTTTCACTTATCCATACGAGGCGACTTGTATAAGAAATCCTTCTTCGGTCCCTACCTTAGATGCATCCACCCAGGTGATGTCGAGCAAGTGCTATACGAAGGAATCTGTGGAAGTCATATCGGAGGAAGGTCTCTAGCCTTTCGAGCAATGAAGGAAGGCTATTGGTGGCCATACATGCAAAAGGATTCCGCAGTATATGTCCGCAAATGCCTGAAATGCCAATTCCACGCTCTTATGGCCCACCAACCCACCAACGATCTGAAGTCCCTGTCCAGCCCATGGCCCTTCGCCCAATGGGGAATGGACATCGTAGGACCGCTTCCTACCGCCGTTGGCAATCGCAAATACCTGTTGGTTGCGACTGACTACTTCACCAAATGGATCGAGGCTGAATCCCTAACGAACATCTGAGATGCTGATATGATAAGGTTCATATGGATAAATATAATCACTCGATTTGGAATCCCTAGAACTATCATCATCGACAATGGAACGCAGTTCGAAAGTGGCCCCTTTCAGAACTTCTGTAACGAACACGGGATTAGGCACCACTTAAGCTCGGTGGCCTGCCCTCAGAGCAATGGCCAGGCTGAAGCTTCCAATAAAACTGTGATCGATGGATTAAAAAAGCGATTAGAGCGATCCAAAGGTGCATGGGTAATAGAGCTACCCCATGTTCTATGGGCATACCGAACCACTCCTCGACGAACAACAGGAGAAACCCCATTTTTGCTGATATATGACATGTAAGCAGTCATCCCACTAGAAGCAGGTTTGCCAACAATGAGATCCAACCTTGTCGACCAAGGCCTGAATGATGAAGCATTTCTCGTCGAACTCGACCTAGCCGACGAGCGTAGAGAGCTGGCCCTGGTGAAGCTAGCGAGCTATCAGCAATAGCTCGCGAAGCATTACAACAAAAGGGTTAGCCCGAGGACGTTTCAAGTTGGGGACTATGTTCTAAGGAAGGTTCTGGGAAGCACAGTGAAGTCGTCAGACGACAAGCTAGGCCCAAACTGGGAAGGACCCTTTAAAGTAACTAAAGACGATCTGCAAGGTGCTTATCACTTGGAAACGATGGAGGGCAGAGAAATACCACGAGCATGGAACGCAGATAATCTCAAGAAATTCTATTTTTAGATCTTTTTCTTGTATTTCTTTTGTTATGAAAACAGAAGTTCATTTTCCTTATCACTAATGAAAGTTACTTAGTTGGTTACACTCTGATTGGTGACAGTTGCATTCATCACACATCTTTTCCAAATAACAAGCACATTGATTACTATAGCAGGGTAATACCCCTCCTCAGGTCATCGTCATAAGACACGAGAGACCTCTTAGCATTGCCCCTGACAATATATAAAGCCCTACAGAGGATTCTTAGGCGATACAACCAAATCTTATACTGGTCATCAAACCTACTTCGGTTGAACAAAATCCTGATTGGATGAAGACATCCAATACCAGGTATGTCCTCGCCAATTGCCCTACTTAGGCCTAAGGGAGTGTGACGACACAACCTAAAAGGTAAAGTGGGGCACAATGGTACTTTGATATTATACTGGACTGGGAGGACACTTGCATGACAAAACAGAAGAGATCATAAAGCAGTAAGGATATGAAAAGTAGGATATACACGTTTAGTTGGCAAAATTGCCCAAAAACACCAACTTTTTATTAATACATCTTACTTACAACAATGATAATACATGTTTAGTCGGCGAGCTCGCCCAAAGCATTTACATTATAAAAAAAATAAAAAATAAAAAATAATAAAATAAAATAATAGCAAGTGGCAAAATCTCAAGGGGGTGGAAGCCTCCGAGTAAGATTATCATCCACTCTAGCTCTTCATCCGTCCTCAGGAGCAGGAGAAAACTCTTCCACAACCTCATTCGCATCCGACTCCAATAATTGTCGAGGAATAGCATCGATAGGGATCCATCGATCGTCCCTCCTGAATGGGTTGGGCACCAGAGTGGAGGAAGACATCTCATGACGATACCATAGCACCGAGTTCCTAGGGACTTGCAGCTCCTTCAAGACACTTAGCCATCCCCTGATGAAAGAAATCTCCTCGAACTCAGATAGCCTTATTGGAGCATCCGACCAGCCTTGGTCATAACCGTCAGCCCACGCTTGCCGAGGACCTTTCTTGAACAAGTGCTGCAACCGGGTGACGTCCCTTTGAAGCCCAGCAAAAATTACATAAGCTCGCTGAACAACACCGTGGAGTTATTCCATTTCCCTATCGCAAAGTTCCTCTCCTTCCCTGCTTCTTCTCCTGGTGCTCCTACTATCTCGCGGAAGGGGAGGGCGGGTGAGACTTCGCGACATGGGAGGGGTAACATTATGATTAGCTCCAGCTCGCGATGATGAGGAGCCTTGTAATACTGCTCGAACAATGCTCAGTGCATGCTCCCTAAGTTGTAAGACTTCCCTCCTCAGGTCTTCATTCTCCTGCTGAAGGAACTCCCCAACTCGGTTGACCTCGGTGGCCTCTAGGAGTCTTATTCTCAGAACATTGACTTCCTCTTGCACTGAGGCACCAATGTCCTCCATCTCCCGGAGCCTGTCCTTCAGCTTAGCCACTAGCTCAGATTGCTCCTTATACTTCTGATTTCTAGACCTGAGGGACTTGCAAAGCTTAACAAAAGCCTGACGAACTTCAGGGCTCGTATTGGGACCAAGGGTCCTACCCAAATGGGAAGTAACAGGAATATAATCATCCACATCAACTAACTACAAGTGAAAGAAAGATAAAGGAGAGAAAGAGATCAGCACAAGAAGAAATGAAGCTTTTTCATTAATAAAAATTGAAGTTACATCAGACTGAAGAAAGAAAATTTACAGACTAGAAAATGCAAAAATACAAAGACCCTATCAATTAGCAACCTCAGGAGGCCCAGAGGTGGATGACCCCTTCTCCTTATCAGCATTAGCAGGAGCACTGTCCTCGGAAGGGATGACCTCTATCCCCTCAATAAGAGAAACATCAGCAGAAGTCGCCTGAGGGACATGATCAGGGCCTTCAATAGCTGGGGCAGGGTCCTCGTCTACGACTGGACTCGGCCCTGGGTCGTGCTCGTCGAAAAGTGGGGATGCAACATCCACCCCAACATCTACGAGAGCCTTATTCCATCCTTTCTTGAAGTTCAGACGACTGATATAGCCTATCTAAACTTCAGCATCTTCGTATACCGCAGCCCAGTCGGAATTATAAGAGTCTTCCTTGGCAGTGACAACCTCGGACTCCTTCTTCTTCAGCTCTTCAGAAAGCACCCTTTTCTCCTCCAACACAGCAAGTTTGATCGAGCAAACTAGGTCGTAGGCCTGCCTCAGCTCCCTTAGATCCGTGATCGCCGCATCATTCTCCTTGTTCGCAGTGGCAAGAGCCAAGTCGGATGAGATCCGAGCAGCATCAACAGCCTTAAAATTGGCCTCGAGCTCCTTACCCTTCAACTTCAGGTCAGAGTTTTCTTGCTCTAGTTCACTGTTCTTCTTCACCAGCTCGTCGCGTGAACGATACAGAATGGCGAAGTCAGTAACAAACTGCGAAAAAGAAAAGATATTAGAAGAGGAAAATTAGGGAAGTCAAAAAAATACAAGGAAAAAAAAAACCTCACCAGAGCAAGCCTCTAACTAGCCTGAAGGGCCAGGTGCTCTGAACCTACTTCCCTTTGGCGATCAGTCGGGAGGACAGCTCTCTCGAGCAGAGCCGGGGCTAACTGAGGAGAAATTGCCACGGAGCCCCCTTCAGGCAGAGCAGATACTGGGACTAAGGCCTGCCCAACCTTCGTCCTCGCCTCAGCCCTTCTTTTCTCCTCCGCTCTCCTCTTCTCTTCCAACTTCTTCCTCTCTTCTTCCTTTTTCCTCTCTCTCTCTCTCACCTGCTCCTCTTCCTTCCTTCTCCTCTCCTGCTCCTGAGCGGAGGACTGGGAACCAGTAGCCACGGCCCCAGAAGTGGCTTTTTGTTTCTTTGACCTCTGTGCAAGGAGCACGTGGTCCTCCTCATCATCATCCCTAATCAAGTTCTTCCTCGGAGGAACCATGTCTTCACTTGAACTGCTAGAAGTGCTCGACGATCTTCGAGCTTCAGAAACCTCCTCACGGTCAGAGAAACTGCTACTATCAAAGCTTCCTCCACCCAAATTACTCACGGTTCCTACAAAGTCACTTTCAGAGCTGCTCTCCTCCTCGTCCAGCTGGATAGGCTCTGCAGCAGTATCTTCGAAGGAATCAAACTCTGATATACTATCCACAAGCCTCGCTATGAAGTTGGAGCCAACATTCTTATACTCGAGCAGGAAGGCAGCAGATCTGGGGTGCTCACCGTCACCTAAGGGCTCCCTGATTTTCCAAGCCTTTACCAATTCTGAAAGGCGGACCTCGTTAAGTGCAGGTTCTAAGTTCTTTGACTTTGCTGCGCAAGAAATCAACAAAAGTTGGAACAACAGTACAATGTCTACCTATGTATTCCTCCCCGTAAAAAGTAACAGAGAACCTCTCAGACCTCGACCCTTCAAATTGGGGAGGGAACTGCCAATTCCTAACAAGGAAACCTTCTTGCCAGTAGTCTTTGTGGGAATCAGGTAGATTTACTACCAATACCCTGTCAGGGCTCCTAGCTTTGAGGTAAAGGACACCTGAGCTAGTTCGAGAAAAGGAGTAACAGAAACAGACCTCGGCAAGTCCTAACCTAATACCATACAATTGATTTATCCTATGAACACCCTTTACTATTTTTCACACATTGGGCGAGCATTGTGCAGGAACAATATTGAAATAGCCAAAGAAATGTAGGAACAAATAATTGGGAGGGAAAGTGAGCCCCCCTGGGAAAGCAACAGAACATGGATCCAATGAGCATCATCTATATCCCTAACATTCCTAGGAGGGGAGGCACAACACTCAATATCTACCCACTCAGGAATGTTGTAAAACTTCCTAAATTCAAAGATTGACCTATTCCCAATCTTCTCCATTGGAAGACCCAAGAAAAGTTACAAACCAAAGAGAAAGTACAAGGAAAGGGCACAGGAAACTTATAAAATAGAAGATCGGTTCAAGTGATGAAGAAGCACAAGCTCAGACAATCGGTTCAAGTGATGAAGATGCACGAGCTCAGACAACTAAGAAACAATGGGAATGGAAACTGAGAGAAGAAGGAACGAGGCGCTAGACTCAGAAGATAGAAGAGTACTGGAAAGGCTGAAGCGACGGGAGAAAAAGTGGCTATCCCAACAAGCCTTCAAATTCTAATCATACCGCACAATAAGCGAAGCGGGTGCCGCCAAATCAACTTCACAGCTTTCGAGGAATCGCAAATCAGCCATAATGGCTGATCATTTAAATCCATTGAGCCCATAAACATGGCCCAATAAATTTAGGGGTAATTGTGGGTACCCAAAATTTAGAACCATGGGCCTGGACGAGTAACCCAGTCCTGGCGGCCCAAAGTCCGGGCCCCTCATCTCTTATATTGATCCAGTATCTCCCACGTTTTCACAATTGGAAGTTATAGGGGAAATGGAAAATATGGAGAAACCCATCACCTCCACTTACCTACATGTACATGTATATATTAAACCCTAGGTCCGGGGCAAAAGGACATGATATATTCTCTGTAATTACTCTCCGGAGTAGATAGAAATAATACCGACTGCACCACCGTGGACGTAGGTACATCTTTGCTAAACCATGTACATCCTTTGTTGTGTGATTAACATCTTATATTCCTTGTCCTTCCTTGATAATTGCTTCTCTTGTATTTATTTGTGTTGCATAATAATTGTCACCACAAACCCCATACCTCAAAATTATGACATGAATCATCACATAATTTTTGCCTCAAAATCTAAACACACCATCACGTTCCTCTCTCAAAAATAACCAAATCTCGTTCTAGCGCAAACTCGAGAAAATACCAAATAAGCCTTCTAATCTAAGGTTGAAATTTTGAATAAGTTTGGGGCTATGGTTGTATATGAAAGGGAGTAATTTTGGAGATGTCTTCTGGTTGAAAAGTTTGAAAAAAGTGATTTGAAAAGAGAAGCCACAAATTAGTTGATATATAAAGGATTAAGAGTTTGATTAAGAAAAGAGTTCTAATCAGATACAAACACTAAAAATTTTATTCCGGACGATCGGACCGTTGGGATTGGATGAAATTTGATAGAGAATTAGCTAAAGACGAGAGAAAGCTGTCAAAAAAATTTCAGCTCGATCGGACCGTTCAATATTTTTAAATATTTTTTTTCTAGAGAGTTTTATGCTCCGAGGACTCTTAGAGAGTTTTATGTTTTGAGGACTCTTCTATATAATAAAAATTCAATTAAAACTCCATTTTAAATCCGATTTCAATTTCGCTTGAAGTTTTATTCTTCTAAAATTATAACCAACATATTTAGCCAATAAAAATTATTAAATTCAAAAATTTATTTTTCTAAAAAATTCTAATTAATTAATAAAAATTTTAGTTATTAAAAACACGGGGTGTTACAAGTAACAGGTACATACAAAATAAAAATAAAAATATATAACTGTATTTATATATTGTTCATGTACTTGTTCATTAGATTCCTTCATTATAAATAATGTAGGAGATAAATAAAAAAGAAAAATGATGATTTTGATTGTGATGAGAACTGAAATTAACAACATGTATATTATATACAAAATAAAAATGTATACTTATTAAAAGAAAAATATCAGTATGTTTTGAAGATTAAAATGTCCATGAGACTATCATTTTCAATAATTTGATTTAATCTAAAAGGTGCATATTTATTTCTACCGTTATGGAATGCTACTGTTATTTTTTTTATGGCTTTAAACTTATATGGTTGTAAAGTATGGATGATTTTAAACTATATTACCATTATGGAATGCTACTATTATTATGGAAGTCATAATTGTTAATATTAGGAGGTAGTAATGTTGTTATATATTTATTCGGATTGGATTGGATTGGATTGAATTTTATTAGATTGGATATTTTAATTGTTATTTCTTGCGATGTCTAAATAATGTAAACGGATACAGATATTATTCGAATCTGAGGTATCCGAACGAATACGAATATAGATAGTTATTTTAACTATCCGAACAAATACAAATAGTACATATAAATAATGAATACGAATATTGAAAATATAATATCCAATCCGTATATGCCCTTTTCCGACCCTCAAAACTCACTAAACTTAAGCTAGCATCGCCCACAATAATGAGCTTAAGTTGGCTTAGAGCATTTTATCGCCCGAGCTGCTGTAAGCCCAGCAAGCCCAGCCCGAGTTTAGCCACATGTCTTCACTAACCGACAAATCCCCGAACCAAACCAAAGCCCAAAATTCCCTTCAAAGCCAATTTTGTCCTGGTTAAACAGCAAAATTGTGTTCAAAGTATAAAATTTTCCGACCAAATCAATCCGATCCAATCCACCACCCACTCTCCGCTATGGGAACCCAGAAAGAAACCAAACCCACAAAACAGATATTCATATTAGCCGGGCAGAGCAACATGGCCGGCCGGGGCGGTGTTGACAAACAGTGGGACGGCTTTGTTCCTCCCGAGTGCCAGCCTTCCCCCTCCATTCTCCGGCTCAACGCCCACCTCCATTGGGAAACAGCTCACGAGCCTCTCCATTCCGACATCGACACTAAAAAAACATGCGGCGTAGGTCCCGGAATGTCATTTGCCAACGCCATCAAAGATTGTACTGAGTTGGAGTTGGTGGCACTTGTACCATGTGCGGTGGGTGGCACCGCAATAAAGCAGTGGGCTCGTGGACACCACCTCTATAATAATATGATCAAAAGAACCAAAGCAGCGCTACACAACGGCAATGGAGAGATCAAGGCGGTTCTTTGGTACCAAGGAGAGAGTGACACATCGTCACAACACGATGCTGATTCTTACAAGGCGAACATGGAGAGACTCATTTCTAATATTCGTGCTGATCTTCAGTTACCTTCACTTCCATTTCTCCAGGTTTGTCTTGTTTTAACTGGGACTTATATTCTTAACAGTGGTGTTATTAGTTTGGGTTTTGATGTGAATGTGTCAAACAGGTTGCGATTGCGTCAGGAGATGGAAAGTATGTGGATAAAGTGAGAGAAGCACAAAAGGGGATCGATTTAGTAAATGTTGTGTGCGTAGATGCTAAGGGATTGCAGCTTAAAGAAGATAAGCTTCACTTAACCACGCTGGCTCAAGTTAAGCTTGGACAATTGTTGGCGGATGCATATCTCACAAATTTTACACCCCAACTAAATTCTCCTTGCCCATGTTTTGGTTTTGGATTTTGATTTCAGATTTTGTTTTGATGTAACGGGCATGATTATGCATGACGATTCGTGTTTGATTAATAAATAGTGCATGGTAGTTTTGATCTTTGCTTCTCACATACAATCCTAACATCTGTTATCAGTGCCCCAGGAGTTACTAAGATCATCTCAATTTGATTCCATTTTGAATTTTTTGTTATCGATTAGTTCCGTTTATTAAATATGTAAGATTTTTAGTCCAATAGATCATATTTGTAAATAAATAGTGAATATTCACTATATATATAAAGAGGACACATTGAAAAAAACTATTATGATAAATCTATTACAAAATATCAAATGTAAATAAAACTTATTTGTAAAACTTTCTTTAAGATGTCATATAAGTAATAAATAAAAAAGCTATTGTTATTATGTGTGGTAAAATCCTACTATGATTAATTCAGCACAATTAAGTCGAGCAGTAAAAGAAAACCACAATCATATAACACAATATACGAGTTCGATAACGTATCTACGTCCACGAGGTCTCTCTCTCTCTCTCTCTCTCTCTCTCTCTCTCTCTCTCTCTCTCTCTCTCGATCATTTCTTTATAATAAAGATTATATGCCCCATTTGTCCAAGGGTATGAGTCACATTTATGGGGAAGATATAGAGTATGAGTCGGGTTGGACTCTACGTGACACACCCCAATCCAATTATTTATAATTAAGTTTGAAAGTTAAAGTGAGTCAAATCATAATTACCTTAATCATACCATAAACACGAGTATCATTTTCCAGTTATTAACATGAATCAATAAAACTAAAAGCCTTTCACCATAAACTCTACTGGCCTCCCCCATTGTTCCCTTGGCTCTAGAAGACCTGAGGAACCTGCTACTGATTAGGGACCTGTTGGTCCTATCTAAATGCCTGACCTCCTGGTCAAAATCTCTTATCAGAATTCCCCTGACGGGTATCTTGCCCCTGCTCGCTACCTATATGTTGCTGTGCTCCGCTAGAAACACTCGCAATTGCCTTGCCCTACTGGCTGGGCTCAATTCCCCTCGTGCTTCCCTTCAGGTGGAAGCGATGGTCCTGGCAGTGTAATAAAGCTGCATCGACCACATCTGTATATGTCACCAATGCAGGGTTCTTGATCAAATGTTGCCCGATCCTCTAGGGTAAACCAAATACAAACCTTGCCTTCTTCCGCGCCTCGTTACTCATCTCATCTGGCACAAAGTTACCCAAATGGGTGAACTCCTCCATGTACTCTGCCATAGAGCAGGCACCCTGAATCACCTCGCTGAATTTCCTCCTCATTTCAACCTCGACTGCTGGAGGAAAATACTTGCGATCAAACCGCACCCACGTGATGGCCGTCGTATCTCTCTCTCCAATAGTGGTAATAGACTCCCACCACTGTAAGGATGCCCTCGTCAACCTAAAAGTGGCAAACATTTATCTCTGCACCTCACTGCAGTCAACTATGCGCAGGTAGAGTTGCATATCTTTCTTTCATTGGCAAGCTAGAACACCTCAGAACCCCCCTGAAACTTGAGTGGGTGGCCTTTTTAAAAGGCCTACTGAACTCTCTGCCATTCCGATGGCCCCGGGTGGGCCTGAACAACTGGGGCCACTGGCTGCTGTGGCTGAGGCTGAGGAAAATGTACTCCCATGGATGTCATCGTTGCATTGACCGCATGGGACACAATCTCTGCCACTTGAGCTGTAGTCACTAACCCTGGTGGGGCCTATGGCTGCGGAACCTCTGGCTCCTACTGAGCTTCCCTCAACTCGTCCATGGTTGCTGCCCATGTAGGTCCACCTCTCCTATGCAGCATCTGAAATTTAAATGAGTTGTATTAGTTCACTAATAATACAAATCTTCATAGCAGAAGTACGATATGTCATAAGCATGAAGACAAATCAACAATCCTAATAATAGGACTCTACATCAAAAGAATGTTACGCTAAAATTTTAGTAAGCCGTACAGATCCTATGAACACTAGGACCTGATGCCCTGATACCGTATGTGACACCCCGCCTAATTAAATACCGGGTAATCAGGCCTTTATTAAATTAAAACAGGATTTCCATATAGTTCATTCTTAGCATCATTGTCAAAACCTTTTAATTACTAACAAACTATTAGTTAATCAAGTTGATGTCAAAACTTTATCTTTTAATAACCAAGTCTTTAAGTACAAAGGAAAACTAAATATAACCATCACATAATAATAGAGTCTAAACATCCCATCAAATAACTGAATCAAAGTCTTGCCGAATTAACCATCGGCTAACATCCAAACCAAATAAATCTGACAAATAGTAAATAAATCCCATACAGTCTGAACTGAAATAATTTGAATAAATGTTGTGAGAAACATGCTCGAAATAAAACTGAGATAGAATTCCTAATTTAGGAATAAATGAAATGGGGCTTCTAATCAAACTCCCACAACATCCACATATGCCATAGTTGCGTAACCCTGGAAAAGAGTCAAGTCTGACGTCCTTGTGGTTGGACACCTAAAATGTTTTGAAAATATTTGACATCAAGGGTTAGAACCTAAAATATTTTGAAAATATTTAGCAAGTGATTAAATTGCAGTAATTGGAAATGCATGAATACTCCTCATATTTAAGTTAGTATCGCACTCCGTTGATGACCCACTCACCCCTCAACTATTGCGCACACCTGACGCTTTCTTTATAATCCACCTAGTAATTTAACCCATAACTAGTTCTTGTTATAAGACCTTCCTGTTACACTACTCTAGCCCGAGTATTTTTAATATATGATTTATAAGTTATTTATCACATTAACTTAACTACTTATTTTTCATTTAAGACCATATCACATTCTCACGAGTTATATATAATCAATACAGCTCACTTCATGTATTTTACTCGCATATAATTATTTACTCCATTATATACGTAGAACTATATTACAACATTCACATATATGTCGTATATATATAAATCCATCCACTTGAGTAATACCTCACCGGATACTTCTCTAAAGTCCTATCATCCCAGGCTACTTAGTCCCACCTGGATTCCCGAGAGAGTTAATACCGTCGAGTCGAAACATAAAAATATAAGTGTAGTGGAGACGATCATATTTCTCCAAGTGTAAAGACAATCATATCACATGCCTCACCTCTATTGGACTCCTGTGATAGCACTAGAGATAAATCATTATAAAGTACCTAGTCACTGATATTTTAAGAGCACACAATATATATATATATATATATATATATATATATATATATATATATATATATATATATATATATATATATAGGAGGGTAGTGTGACTGGGGTCTAGTAAGATACTGAATCGGGTGAGGCGTGACCCACTCCAATGGACGCTGCCATGAAGGTTCTTAAGAGCTTTTAGAGCAGCTTCTGGTAAAACCTTCTCCTTTTAGTAAAAATGAAACTCAAGCTAGATCTCCGTCCCTTTAAGAAGATGAACTTCACAACAATAATAGTAACTTATCTCAGGAGGAACTCCTGAGAGTGATAGCTATCAGTGGCGAGTGAAAGAACAAGGCACTTAGCACTTAGAGAGAGAGCAGAGAGAGAATACTAGGAGGTTCTGGTGTGATTTTGACAAAGTAAATAGTGCCATTGAACTTTTTTTTCTTACTTGACCTTACCCAGGGGTCCTATTTATACTTAGGCAGTAGGGGTGAGTTGGCACTTCTGGGCACCAAAACTTAGAGGTTTGGTAAGGGACAAGGTCTGTAGTGTACCATTTGTCCCTACCTGTGTGTAGTGTACCATTTGTCCCCTCAGACAGGTGCCACCTGGTTCAAACCAAAGTCAAAAAGAAAATATGTCTACGCTAGCTGACAAAATATTTGATTTGGTAAATATCTTTTGAAACGGTAACTTGTGGTACAAACTTTGTAAGTTTGAGATGGTGACCTCGTGGGCCACCTTCTTTATCGTATCTAATCTTATTATTATCGTATCTTAGTTTGGGGGAGGTTTAACTTAGGGGGAGTCGTGACCTTCTTTGGTAGATTGTTTTGATAAAGGGGAGAATTAATTGTGGGGGAGTATTTATTTTAATTGCATTTAATACTTTGATATTCCCTATGCGTTTGATAGTTTGCTTAAGTGTGCAGGAATTCTTCTAAAGCGGCATCCTTCAATGACAAAGCGTTTGATCCTTGGGTTGAGTCAAGTTTGGGTGGGTTATGTTTTGGGTCTAGTGAGCTTGACGGCCCTTTAGGATTTTTGTTTGGTTTTTGTCCCGGAATAGCCAAAGGGGGAGATTTGTAAGGACACAAATTTCCAATTGAGTCCATATATAATTTTGGCTCAATTCCGGACAAAAACATTTATTCATAGGATAGTATTCAAATTGTAATATTCTCAAGCCTATGAAGTGTTTGTTGAAGACGTAGCGGCAAAGAGTATAAAGCTTCATCAAATATGCCGGTTTGTGTGCCTCGTTTCTACGTCATCAACCATAGTTCCATGCTCCCAAGGTATGAATGCAATATTATATATATAGGAGCTTGGAACAAAGTTTATTGGGTGTTAGGTTTAATAAAAATTGTGTTTTAATTTTCAGAAAGAATTAAATAAAACTTTAAATAAATGTTTGTAAAGTTTTCTGGGCTTAAACAAGAATTCTCAAACTTTCTGGTTTTTCGTTCGATAGAGTCGTTCGAACGAGATTGTCGTTCGAACGAACCTGCCAACGAGTTCCCATATTAGGCCACCGACATGTCGTTCGATATGTCGTTCAAACGAACCTTCTGTTCAAACGAGATATCCAACGAGATTCTAACGAGTTCAGTCTGGAACGTCGTTAAAAGTCTCGTTCGAACGAGAATTTCGTTCTAACGAAATGTCGTTCGAACGAGATGCCAGGCGGGAATAGTTTTTGACAGTTTTTTGGCAGTTTTGCACCCACTTCCCCACTTAGTTTTTAACCAACTTTTTCAGACTTTAATATGTGCGGGAAGAACATTTTCCAATTCAACTTTTCCTAACTTTTCATTCCATTCCATCTCTTAGAGAGAGTTTGAGAGCTAAAATTGTTTAAGGAAAATGTTCAAGTTTTGAGTGCTATTTTTCAAGAGAAAATATTTTATCACTCTAGTTTTACACCCATATTGTTTATCCAAGTTCACATATATACATATCAATTGCTTGGAGTTTGGCACCGGTTTATCTCTTCCGTTTCAAAGAGAAGTTTTGGTTTGCTTCTACATCCAGCAAAGAAGAAGACGTTTTGTTGCGATTCTACCCACTTGGAGAAAGGCTCCATGTACGGGTGACGGTGACCATATAAAGTCCTATCGGTGGATTCCGAGACCGCGGTGGTGTTCCAAGGTTATTCGCTAGGAAGAGGTTTCTACAAGAAGAAGCATTGGGGCTTGAGAGGGATCGAGTCGTGTGTTGTAAGTCTTTTGTCTTGTACTTGTAATTCCGTATCTAGTGAATTTGTGGCTAGGGCAGTCCAAAGTTGTTTCCCGTCTTGGGTTTTTCCTCGTACATCGCGGCGTAGTGTGATTGATATTTATTTTATCTTGCAAAATAACGTAGAACGCATGCTTAGAATAATTCAAGATAAAATTTGGTTTAAATTATCACACTCATTTAATTTGGTGCTAAATTAAATATTGGGTAAAGTTTATTTAATTCAAGTCTTTTCCTAAAATTGGTTTCGCCTAACTTTGGAATATTGATAATTATGTCTTAGGCAAATTCTAGGACTTGGATTGAATTAACTTGGTTTAAGTGAATATATTAATTGATTAATTTTACTTCACTTGGTTTAATTTTAATTTGTTTTAAGAAATTAAAATTTGTTGTTTTAAAGTTGAATCATCACACCGCTTCCGCATCAAGTTTACATAACAAGGAAATAATAATATTTTAGAATTGGGGGCCACGCGCACCTCCAACAAGTGGTATCAGAGCTTTGATTCAGAAAAGCTCAACGTTTTCATATAAGCATTAGACTTTGCTAAGAAGGTATAGTTGGTACCTCATATATGCTGTTAGATTTTATCTTTCACACGAGGTAAGAATGCTCATGAAGCTTGTTGGAGTCGAGCATACTTTCATAAAGTCAATCTAAGACTTGAATTTTTTTTTATCATGGCTTCATATATCTACTTGATAGCCCTGCTGCTCGAGTCCAAGCATACGAGAGGATAAGAAAAACTCCATACTTTTTTCTTTCAAACTTCTTCAAAATACTGCCCATGGCTTCATCACTGCCTATTACTTCTTCAGATGTTGATGCCACAACCATTCCCATCATGATAGGATCTTTTCCTATCTCCATTTCTATATCTACAGTGGTGGCCACTGGCACCACAACCATAACCGTTGTCCCAGGCTATTTCGCCATTTCTCTCTCCTCTGCTCCATTTTCAGTCGACAACGCTACTACGATCCACCTGCGACCAGTGCCTCACTCCTCTAATGAGTTACCTGTAAAAAATTTGTTGGATATGGAGGCTGTTGACGGCGAATCACATTTTGGGGCGAGGACTTCTAAAGGTTCCTCACCATTTTCCATGGTAGGCTAAGGTTCCTCGTCCGAGGGACTTCATTTGAGAGAGGGTTCATCCGCCCCTTTGAAGTCGAGGGGTTCCTCAACTGGTCAAGCTATTACGGGTATCTCGCATGAGTTTCCATTTATCACATATCCCTTGTCTGAAACCCTCATGACGTAAGATTCCTCAACCATGAGCTTAACTACGGGGGGTTCCTCATTGGGGGTCTCGTCCACTTTCGGTTCCTCGACGGCATTTTCGCTCATGAGGGGTTCCTTTCCAGGGGTTTTCGCCACTGAGGGTTCCTCACTTGTCACTGTGAATGATGGGGTTCCTCGGTGGGGTTTTCGACCACTTTGGGTTCCTTGACGGCATTTTTGACGAGGAGGGGTTCCTTGACCGAGTCTTTCACCACTGCAGGTTCCTCACTTGTCACAGTGAATGATGGGGGTTCCCCATTAGGGGTCTTAACCACTTTGGGTTCCTCGACGGCATTTTCTCCCATGAGGGTTTCCTCACCACGGACTTTCACCATTGAGGGTTCCTCGTTTATGTGTTCCTAGCAACCACAAGGGGCTGGCATAGGTTACTCGTCACTGGGTTACTCACGATCACAAGGAGCTGGTAATGGTTCCTCGTCTCCGGGTTCCTCACGACCACTGGAGAGGGTGCCTCGCCTACTGTTGCAATAAGCGAGGGTTCCTCGCCTACCATTTTGATTTCAAGGAGTCCCGCACACTTTTTGGGGATAACCACGGGGGGTTCCTCTCATAGGAATTTTGCGACTGTGGGTGCTTCTCCTGAGGTATTGATCATGGGGGTTTCCTTACCAGCCATAACTTCTGTCCACGTTGGGGGTTCCTCGCTTAGGTGCTTTGGGACTATGAATTTATTACCTGAGACTTTTAACATGGAGGAGGGGTCTTCGTCTGTATCTTCCTTGACTGTGGGTTCCTCACTGGAACCAATGGCCATTAACAATTCTTCCACCACCTTATCTTCTTCTCATTAACCTATTGTGGGTAAGGGTCCTGCAACTCGTCATACAGATGAGGACCCTCCCTCTGAGAAGAGGAGATCAACTTCCTGACCTCCTCCATAGTAACAACTTTGGAGGGTGATTCCTCCAAGCTCGTTCCCTTGGCTGTTGGCGAGCTTGATGGTGCCATAGCATGCTCTGACACCATCTTTAGTGGCGGAATCGTCTCTGTCGAATTGATGTTGGAGTGGTTGCCCCACTAGAGGGGGCAGTTGGTGTTACACAACCTTAACCCAAACTTGATAGGTCTACATTGTTTTGCTTCAAGAAGTCAAAAAATATGCTCATAAGACTCATAACTGTCATCGGAACTGCTGCCGGTGAGCTGATCTACCCTCTTTGAGGGGAAGATGTCTTTACTCCAGTCACCACTACATCCTCCTGAGTGTTCTGGTCACTTTGAGTCCAATTCCCAAGTGGAATGTCATAAAAATTATCTGCTTAGAAATGTTCAAACCTTCTTTGTCCATGAAAGTGAGGATAACTCCCCCAACAGAGTCTCCAAATATAGTAGGGTAGTGTGATGGGGGTCTGGTAAGATACTGAATCAGGTGAGGGGTGACCCACTCCAATTAACGATGCCTTTAAGGTTCTCAAGAACTTCTGGTAAAACCTTCTCCTTTTAGTAAAAATGGAACTCAAGGTAGAGTTACCTCCCTACAAGAAGATGAACTTCTCAACAATAATAGTAACTTATCACAAGAGGAACTCTTGAGATTGATGGATATCAGTGGGGAGTGAAAGAACAACGCACTTAGCACTTAGAGAGAGAGAGCAGGGAGAGAATACTAGGAGGTTCTGGTGTGATTTTGACAGAGTAACGGTGCTATTGAGTTTTTTTCTATTTTTTTTGCTGACTTGACATTGCCCAAGGGTCCTATTTATACTTGGGCACTAGGGCTGAGTTGGCACTTTTGGGCGCCAAAACTTAGAGGGTTGGTGAGGGACAAGGTCTGCAGTGTACCATTTGTCCCTACCCGTGTGCAACAATCTGTCCCCTTAGACAGGTGCCACCTGGTGCAAACCAAAGTAAAAAAGAAAACGTGTCTACACTAGATGAAAAAAAATATTTGATTTGGTAAATATATTTTGAAACGGTAACTTATGGTACACACTTTGTAAGTTTGAGAGGGAGGCCTCGAGGGCCACCTTTTCTAAAATCTTTATGAACTTGAGGGGGGTCTCAAAGTCCACCTCCTCTAAAATCTTTGAAAAGTTGAGTGGGGCCTTGAGGACCCCCTTTTAACTAGAATCATTTTACAAACTATTCATTTCTTATGAGTAGCCCTTTGGCTACTCACCCCGGTTGTGTTTGGGCTGTGTGAGGACTGAGTGACCCTAGGGTCCTTCTACTAGTATTTTCTCAATCTTAAAGTGCTAAGTGGTTAAGATTTCTCAACAAACCTTGTTCGTGAACCGCCTAGACAAAACTCCCAAGAAATCCCAATTGACCTATTTAAGCTTGACGGCTCCTTGCCCCAACATTTTCTGGAAGTTGAGGGGGAGGGCCTTGAGGGCCCCTTGCCCTAAAATATAATGAGTAAGCTTAGAACACCCTTCTACATTATTCCCTAGTGCAAAGTCTTTTGTGTTGGTCAGACCAAAAGGCTTTATACGCCTTATTCTGCGGCTTTCTATCTTAGGTAGAGGGGTCGCTCACAGTGAGCCCCCTCGTCCTTGGCCTTTATTCTGTGGCCTTCTATCTTGTTTAGAGGGGTTGCTCGTGGTGAGACCCTCGTCCTTGGCCTTCTTATGTGGCCTTCTATCTTAGGTGGAGGGGTTGCTCACAGTGGGCCCCCTCGTCCTTGGCCTTTGTTCGGTGACCTTCTCTCTTGTTTTGGAGGGGTTGCTCGCGGTTAGCCCCTCGTCCTTGGATTTTTTATGTGGCCTTATTCTCGGGTAGAGGGGTTTCTCATTGAGAGTCCCCTCGTCTAGGTATTACACCTAGTCATAGGGCCACTCAAGGTGGACCCCCTCGCTCTAAATATTTTATTGCTAGCTTGGTCAGTAGCAACCCCTCTATGTGCTCACTCGCCCTTGGCTATTTTATAATAGCTGTTGGAGACCCATCTACTTTTGGCTATTTTATATATACTATTACTCTAGGGGAGTGATAGTATATATAAATTTAAATTTAATCCCGGCTATACCATGCCATGCCCAACATCCGTAGCACTAGCTTAAAATATACCCGACATCCTGGCTATCACCATATACTATCACTCTATATAATTTAAATTTAATCCCGACTATACCATTCCCAACATCCGTAGCACTAGCCTAATACCTGATTTTATGTCTCGACTCTTCATTTAATTAATTTCTCATTAATTAATTCATCAATTTGGTGTCACTCAACCAAACTACTAGGACTCACTCACCTGGCCAGTTCTTAATATTCATAATTTATTATCCAAAATTCCATTTAATTAGTTTGACACACTTATTAATTTAAGGTTTCTACATTCTCATCTTCCAACCTTAATTTCCCTTTTTAACATTTGACTATTTTGTCCTAATAGATATTTTCACACAAATACCAAGTTAAGGGTACTGAACCACAACTGTATCCCCTCTCAAACCAAAAACACAAACCAAACAGTAGAAGTAAGAAAAGTGGTCGGGTTTGTCACGTCGCTTGAACTGCTCAACCTGTAGTTCGAACGACAATTGCTGTCCCACAAACGAGATCCAGGTCATTCGAATGACCCCTGGGTTTTCTTTCTCTCCTTCTTCGATCAGTTCAGTCCGCCATTGATAACCTATAAACTTTCTTACCCAAGATTTCTTCATGTTTAAACCCTTAAGAATTTATATCAAACCAAAAATCTTAAGTCCCCCAATCTTAATATAAACATCTACATAGATTCTAAGTTTAATTATCATGTTCCCAAATCCTTTATAGTTCATATAAATTATTTCTAATTTATAGATCAGTCAACACAAAGTTTATAACATCTCATCCTCAGTTTTTCTCCCGATTCATAGTGTAATAATCTCACCATTGGTTATAAATTCATAAATCTAAATTCCTCAACAGTAATTATGTAATATTAATCAACCATATTACACAATTCATCCCTATACCTCCATAAGTTGAAAACTCAATTTAGTTATTAACCCTACTTAAAAATCATTTGTTCTTATCACACCCACTATGATGTGAATTAAAAACTCTAATTAATTTAAAAGCAAGTTTAACCGGTTTCCTTATAGGGTTCGTAGGGTCTGAATCCATTTGGTGTAGATGATGATTTAATGAAGAACACCCACACTTGTTCTACTTTTGTCTCCCCAAGAGTTCTCCAAATTCTCCCTACTTTATCCTCTACTTAATTAAATTTTCTTAAATAAGTTATGGCTATCACACCCTCTCAGTTTTAGGTTTTATTAAGCTAACCCAATTTTTAGGCTTGTGGGCTTTATTAAATGGCCCAAACACTCCCGTGTGATCCTGGTTATGCCTAAAAATGCCCCTCGATCCATTTACTACCCCCGATACTCTTTTCTGACTATTTCGACCTATCTGGAATCAACCGTACACTCAGAATTGTCATCCACATTATTTTACTTAAAGTTCTTATCTTGACCTCAATATAGTCTATACCCGACTCCCGATTGAGATAAATTAATGCCACATCACTATCACTTGTTATGTCGTAAATAAATTATTACTATTCACTTAGTAATTTAAATTTCATAAATATTAACCATTTACTCTCTAGATTAATATTTAAATAAATAGTAATAATAATTAATTTAATTAAATTACGGCACACAAGTAATTTAAAATTAGCTGAAATAATTAAATATCAACTGCATAAAAATACGAGGTGTTACTCTAAACAAGTCGTTCGAACGAGAAATGGTTCCTCGTTCGAATGAGAATAGATTCTTGTTCGATCAACCCTTCGAACGACCTTCTAACACGGTTGTGTACCCCTACAATGGTGGTTCGTTCGATCATCATTAGATGTGCACTTCGAATCAAGTAGGCTTTTCATTCGAACCAAGCATTCTCATTCAAACGAAACTAGGATCTCTTTCGAATGACTTTCAGGTTTGTTTGATCTAGCATGATTCCTTAAATCTCCAATTTCACCCACAAACTCTCAATAATTACCATCAAGGCCAAACGAATAGAGATAAAAGTCCATGTGTTAATGATCCAATTTCCAAAGGTTTCATATGATTATAATTTACACGGGAAAAATAATAAAATATTGGGCACAAGTATTACATATAGAGTGGTTCAGTTATAAAAAAGGCCTACGTCCACATGTATTCATAAAAAATAATTAAGGCTAAATACATGAACATAAAAGCTCTGTGCTGGGAGGGATGCGGCCTTATAGTTTGGGCCTCCGCAACCCTGCTTATCTATTTTGCTAGTGTGGGCTCCATGCCACGTTTGATGTGTTTATTGGCTGAAATATTTTGGGTATAGTAGAAGCCCCCAAGCCTCAGTGCCAAGCCGTAAAAGATTTGGTGTTGGGACTTTATTTTTGGCCACGGATATTCAACCTGATGCCGCGACTATGTTTGAGTCGGTCAATTATTCTTTCTAATTTGAGGATGCAGACTTGCTCACATGGGTGATGCGGTAGTCTGTTCTGACGTTTTGACTTCCAGCATCCTCTTATATAAATGAGGTGAAGTCTTGGACTCGTTAACTTACCCAAAGTTTTTAGATCATTTCAAACAGACGATTCTCAGGTGATTTGCTATTTTCTTCTCCGGTGATTTCAAGCATTTTCAGGCGACTTTTTCGTCGATTCATTCCTTGATCCAAGTCAATTTTTTTTTTTATTTCTCCTATGATTCTTTTTTATAGTCTATTTGCCTTAATCTCCCATGCATATTTGTAATATACCAATTGATTTAGGCTTGAAAATGGTGAACTGCTAGGTTAAGGTTTTGTGTTTTATATAAACTGTAATTCATCTTGAAATCATAATGAACTTGAGCTTATGAATTGTCTCTGCTTTGATTTGATACACAGGGTAGGTTTAATTTTGGTTTTGATTTTTCTTAAAGTCTCATTTGCACTGGAATGTTTTTTTTTTTGGAATTTAAAAGGGTTGATAATGGTTCGAATGAAGTGATTAGGTTTTAACTTTGGTTAGGTTTGGGATTGGTTTTGGGACTAGAACACGAACTGCTTTTCGTGAGTGTTCTTGGACAAAACCCTAGCTTTTAGGATTTTTGATCTTTGGGGAATATAAAAATTTGAATTGTTTATATTTTATCCCCCTAAGTCGCGGCTACGTGTTCCCCTGGATAGCTAGTTGCAACATCATCGTCTTGTTATATATTTTCCATGGTTTCAGCCTTGGTCAAGTCCTTCAGAAGTTTTACCCTTCACCTCTGCTTCTATTTGAATTGACCTAATTCTATCTAATGTCGCAACCTTTATTCATGAGGCAGTTTCTTCTGAACTTATGCTTCCTGCATTTTGATCAGAATGGTTGCGGTCCTCTAACTATGGAGACCCCTCTACTTTTACAGGTTCTTTTTGTGGCCTTATGCAGTGGAATACTTGGGAGTATTTGGAGGATTTCTGAAAGAGACAATTTGGTGTTTCTCCTTTTGCGGTGTTGTACATCAAACCTTTCAAAGCAAGTGCGACTTATAAACTGAAGGACTGCCCCACCTGCGTGTGTATTGATATTAACTCTTCATGATCTTCTGACTGTAGGAGTCAAATTGAGGCCACAAAGGTCATGCACAAAGTTGAGGAAGACACATCATCCACCAGTAATCAAACGCCTGTAGAAAGGTTTGTCGTGATTGTAACTGGTGAAGTTCTTGCTGCGGAGGTAAGGAACACTGAGGCTGGGCCTTTTAGATGCGACAAGGAGCCTATGAGAGATCTTGCGGCCCTTTACTATCTTTGCATTATGAACGAGGAATGGCTGGCCCATCTTGCTAATGCCTGCGAATTTCCAGAGGGGACCATTTGCAATCTTCCCTCCACGGACCAAAGGTTATGCTCTGCATTCCCTAACGATGGGGTCTACTCCCCCCCCCCCACCCCCCCACCCCCACGCCATTCTTTTAGGGTTGCACCTTCCAGTGATAGTTAGAAAGATTTGAAAAGTGATGAATATTGCTATAGACTAAGTTGATCCCAATGGTTGGACGTTTATCTTGGCTTCCTTTGTGGTTTGGAAGAACAAGTTCAAAAAAGATATCACAGCTGCGGAGTTATTTGACTTCTACCGTCCCAAAGATAACTCTGTGGAAAACCAGTTGTACTATTACATGGCTCTACGGAGTGGAGATATATATTTGATGAGGGGATGGCCTTCCAGTACAAAGAATTGGGAAGGAAAAGCAACTTAGGAAATTCACCCCTAAGAGTCTGAGAGGGAGGAGGCTTATAGACTGTCACGATCTTAGGGTCGCCCCCTAGGTAAGGTAACTTTTTACATTTATGTAGTCTTTGACTTTTAACCTTATCGAAGTTTTAACATCACCATGCCTAGACTTGCTTGTTATGGCCTTTATTCTAACTTCCATATAGTTTGTGCAGGTTTGACTCCTTCTGAGTGGCAGAGGAAGAGAATTGAGTCTGCAGTCTCAATTTCTGATAAGAAAAATACTTCCCTGCAATAATGGTTTTTATTCTCGCTTGGCTATTACGCATCCCACATACCAATGAGGAAGGTTGCGACAAGTATTGAATTTGGCCTTTATCCTTTAAATGCAGCTGACCTTTATTTTGCGACTAGTGTTTTTCTATACAGGTACAACTACGAAGGGTGAGCTTGTCATGTGAATTGATCGTGACTTCCACCTCTCACAGCTGGATGAGCTGGAGGACAATGTCCAGACTTTGATTCAAGTGTCACAAAGGGACAAAGGCAAGAAATGAAATATGGTAGCTAATAAGGATGCTGCCCCCAAAGTTGTTGTTACTGCTACATAGGTGGAGGTTCCTGTTGTGGACCCTCCAACTATTGTGATGTTTGACGATGCTGCGACCAATATGACTACGGTTGGTCTAGCTTCCCTAGTGAGGGGGAAGATCATGGACCAATCGATTCTTTTAATATTTTAATCTTAGCATCGCCTCAGCGAACTGCTGTTGCTATTAACACCAATGTACCACTCCGTAGAGCAAGGCAAAAAGGGCTGGAGGTTCCCGTTTGTGGCCTGGCCTGAGGTAACCACATCCCAAGTCTCCCTAGGACACCATATCCACCGCGGTGCCGCTAATGAGGAAGGTCGCATACCCTTAAGACCCGAAGCATCTCATTAATAAGGACGCAGAGGATCTAGAGGAATATACATTCACTGCTTCCTTAGGGTAAGGTGCTGCATTATTCTTTTGACAAGTTGCGGACTTTTTTTGTTTATATTCTCACACTGCAGTTTTCTTTTCTCTAGGCTACTGAGATAACTATGAGACAGAGATAAATATGAAGGGCTCTATAAGTTGTGTTGGGATGCAAAAAATAATCACCAGTCCCAGTTGGAAAGTGCCATGGCCACCTTTTTTGAGGCTGGGAAGAAGTCTACGACCGCTGCCTTTCAAGCTCAGAGCTTTGATGCGTAGGCTAAAGTTGAGGCCGCATAGAGGACCAAACAGGAGTTGAGCTTAATTTCAAAGAGGCCACGGATGCACTGAAGATATCAGAGGCCAAATGTTTGAAGGCGGTATATAGGCCACGATCAGTGAAGATAAATTTACACAGCTTGATTTGAAAACCCATGGCCTAATCCAGGCCCCATGTTGAGGAGATGAAGAGGCTGGCTGATGATCATGCCATGACTTTGCAAAATATGGATAATGAACATTCCCCAACTTAAAATAAGGTTGCTGAGGATGCCGGGGCCCACTTCAGGACTTCCTAAGACTTCTTCCTCCTCTAAAATAAGGCATACATCCGTGGCTATAAAGAGATGAGGCACAGGGTTAGAAAAAATTGCCCTCATACCAGGGACAACATTTATTCCTAGAGGTTCAGATACACTGGGCACATACTCTATGTGGAGGAACTCAAGGCTGCAGATGAGCTTATCAAGAAGGAAAGGGAAGAGGGTGCGACAATTGAGGCTGAGGAAGCTGAGATAGAGACGGCTGCAGAAGGCGATGACAATGAGGATGAGGAGGACATAGAGACCTAAACTTTAATTTTGTAACTCCTCTCTTTTGAACTATACAATTGTAAACTTGTTTTTAATTTAATTTTCCTCTGTAATGAAAATTTTACTTCTGCAGTTTCTTAATAATCATATTTACGTATTTTCATAGCCTTTATAACTCGTTGCATGTCTTGAAACTTGTATGTTTATATTTTAACTTATTTGTAGCTACTTTACTTAACTTTTGTCCGCGGACTTGGACTGTATGCTTGTCTTCTTTGGACTGTATGCTTGTAGGCGCTAGATCCACATCCCCCCACACTTTTAGATTATTTTGCAAGGCTGCAGTCCCCAAGTTGGTGTTAGCTTTTCTCTTTAGATTCATTGATCTCCTGGGATAAGACTCTTCCCCTTTCTATACTAGGGTATTATAAGCCTCCTAAGGCTGTCCTGGGGATATTATGAGCCACCTAAGGCTTTCTTGAATTATTAGCCCTTCAAGGCTGTCTTGGGGTATTATAAGACACCCAGGGTTTTCTTGGGATATTATAAGCCTCCTTAGGCTATCTTGAGGTATTATAAGCCACCCAAGACTTTCAGGAATTATAATCCTTTCAAGGTTGTCTAGGGGTATTATAAGCCACTAAGGCTTTCTTGAATTATTAGCCTTTCAAGGCTATCTTGGGCTATTATAAGCCACCTAAGGCTTTCTCGAACTATTTCAGCCTCTAGGTTTCCAGACCCTTATATCTTCATGGGTGTTGATAGGACTTTTTAGGTCACTTTTGCCACCCATGCCACTGTTTTAGGATGAGATGGTTGTTTGTTTTTTTCTTTAAACATGTTTGAATAAGAATCTTTGTAAAGACTAAATTAAAATGAGAATTTTATATATATATATATATATATATATATATATATATATATGCTTATGAAATACAAATTGATATATAAACTAGCAGTTTTTTGCGATGGCTGCAAAGATGCAAAATAAAAATTTCTTAAGGCATAGAGACAGGTTTGCAGCTATATTTAACTTGGGGTTGCGACCTCTTTGAACCGATGGAGCATTCCTTGGATGATGAGACTTTCAACTTCATTCTTCAAGAAGAATCACTTTTCAGTTGTGTGATCGTGATCTTGGTAGAACTCGCACCACTTGCTCCTGTCCCTGTAATGAGCTGGGGATTTCAATTTTTTTGGCCATTTGAGGAGGTTTTTATCCTTGATGCTTTATAAGATATCCTCCGGGTGACAGTTTAGATGGGTGAACCCCTTATAAGTCTTTTTTGGTCCATGGGTTTTATGCTTCCTCTTCTATTCCACGACAACGACCATTACCTTTTCTTTAAGTGCCGCATACTCAATCTTAGGATAAGGGTCTTCGGCCTTCAGCGTGTTAATAAAGGCTATAGACTCAAACATTAAAATTCTTTGGCTAAGGAGGTTAATCTAACCCTAGAGGGAGTCTTGACCCTCATAGACATGGTTGATGAATCTCATCAGGTGGAATATATCTTCGATTTGCTGGGGATCTGATCTTGAGGTACCTTCCATGACTATTTTAGATTGTTAGTTCTTTTAGAAAATTGTCTGAGATGAACTGAACGGGATGAGATATTCAGGAACCATATAAGCATCATCAATATATATAGTAGCGGAATGCCCGTGCCTGAAGGCACGGAGAAAAAAATTCCAAATTATTGAATTGTGTATAATTTTATATGACTATTCACCCTGTTTAAAAAATACAAAATACTCGAACAACAATAATACTAATATTCCGTCCTGGACTTCATATAAACAACATCATCAAATTAAGTCAATTTGTAAAAATTACATCAATACAATAATAAATAAATAAAATAGTCTATGCTGCAAAAACATAATTCCTTAAATGAATTCTCCGGCGTAGTCAGTTAATACTTTCTTAACCAAATTTATTTTAATTTTGATACTTAACCCATAAAGAGGAAGGAACAAACTAACTATTCAATTCAAAGCTCCTAGCCATCTAAAATTGCACAATTACTCCATTAGTTGCATTTGGTTCCCTTCTTTATACCTGAAGTCCTACATGGAACATAGACTTGTTATCCCTTCAGCATGGACCTATTTTTTACCTGCAAGACTTGTACAAAAGGACTAAAAACATTATATTGTTAGTTACCTTGATATATACAAAAAATCAAGGATTATACGTAACACTATATCAAGCGTAAAGCATTATTGATGCTCGTTGTCGTCGATCAAGTCGTGGCCTATTTAAGGAGGATGTCATTCAACACCATATCTACAAATTAAAAAAAGAGTGAAAATTGGAAAAGATAATTTTAGATATGCACACTAATTCAATTTTTCCAACTATTTTAATCTTATTCAAAAGTATTTCATACTTGTTTCTCAAAATACCAAACAAAGGGACAAAGGGTCAGTTTCAGATCATGAGAAGAAAAAGGAAAAAAAGTCCATCTTTTGCATAAGGGTGAAGGGCCCAAGCAACCATTCATCTTCATCATCACCTGGATAAAAGCCAAGCAGAATCTTTGTAGACACTAATAAATGAGATTCATGAAAACTTTAATGAGACTCATGAACAATTTAGTTAAAATGAGATTCATTAATAGTAACATCCAAACTCAAAAGCCCAGTTTCATCTTTCATATTTCATGAACAATAAACATTAGTTGGGCCTTTAACAGTAATTGAGGCATTTTTTATGCAAATAAATACATTTCCATTATGTACATTGTAGCCAACCAACAATAACAAACTAAGTTATCTTTGCTTTTGTTGGTATAAACTATTTGTGCTAGAACCTTAACTTTCAAATATCAAACCTTGAAGGATAGGAGAAGCTGTTATATATATATATATATATATATATATATAATTAAACCCCTCTAGAAATAATATTAACAAAACCCCTATTTAGACTTAAAATCAGCAACATTGCTTACCAAAAAAAATTACAATATATTTATAATAAGAGAGACATGAAATTCAAGCAAAAGTGTCCCAAATTGTTATGGTGACAATAACAAATCTAATAGATTTCCTAGTCACAACTCAGAGAAACCAACTATGAATCACTATAAGATGAAGCACTTGTTGTCTTCATCTATAATAACAGATCTATATACATTCTTTTAATTGGTACTCCCTTATTATGAATCATAGGTGATGTACTGATGTGAGATACTCCATAAACTTTGACGTGCATACGATATGGCCCGAACATGTTCTTTGGCACGCATACATGGACCAATGTGATGTATCATCCCGAACCAGGACCGTCAAAATGAACCATATACAATTGAAATCATAGATCCCACAAATTGCCAAAGTGGTAGCCATGCCCCATGAGCCTCCATTAACTCCTTAATTTTCATTTGCCTTTCCTCCTCATTCTTGCCTTTATAAGTTCCTACAACTTTTCTTAATCTTTGCTAAAATGGTAATCGATTGCTTGAGTGGATTTTGGTGAAACCTCCTTCTTAAGCTTAGTTTCATCTGTTTTTTCAGTTTCCCCTCCTTTAACTTCCACCTCAGGCTTCTCTTGTTTTTCTGTTGATTTTTTAATAGTACTACTTGTTTCATTTGAAATCGCAGACTCATCTTTTATGTCCTTTTTTTGTGGCAATTAACACTTATAAATTATTAACTCTATAAGTTATTTACAAAGTAGCAACATAGATACATATTAATAGCCAACATAATGTTTATGCAGAAACAATAACAAATGTTCCCAAAAGAGGGAACTCAACAAAGAGTTGACCAATCAAGAAAGAAGTTGACCCCACCTGAGCAACCAATCGCCTAAACAACATCGTACATGTCTGCTTATAGTCTGTCCCTCGCAAATGCTTGTGGGAGTCAATAATCCGTTCAATAACCATTTTTCTCACATTTCTTTACTATTCTTCAGTCAGTTCAATATATAATGGAAGGACAGGTAACTCACGACAAGCCTCTTCATGGATAGGTGGAGAAAGATGATTGATTTCTAGCAAATATGATGAATACGTGTCATCTGTCGTTGCAATATCAGATGGCTTTGGTACTTCAGAGACCAGGTCAACTTGGCGAATATGAGAAAGTGGAGTATCTAAAGCAACATTGTCCTCTTTTGGAATATCAGCGAAGACTTCATCAGCTTATTCATTTAAAACCTCCTCTTTTGGACCTGATTCGTCAGCTCGAGAAAAAACCACTGGATTTTCTAAGTCGTCCAATGAAGTTTCGATTTTGGGCGTCAAGGGTAGTGAAGTAATTTCAGCAATTATCACCACAAGCAATGAAAGTGGCATATTCAAAGAAATAGAAGAATATGCCTCAGAATCTGTAGCACCAGACTGCATAACATTTATATTATCCTCTATTACAGGTGTTGGTAGCACTCCATGGGTCTAGGCGATGGGGATCCTAGAAAAATTGTTGGTTGTTTAATTCAATCAACAGCAGACTGAATGAATAGTCAAACTTAATTAGAGAAGCATAAAAAAAGGTCATGTTTCATCTTTTATGTCTTCTTTTCCACTTTCTACAACTAATGCAGTGCCTGTGGAAGTATCTTCACTTTTCAAATCCAATGATCTTTCAGTAACTTCTAGGACAGTTATAGAACTACCCACATCCTCAACTTATTTATTTTTAGGCAAATTTAGATTCACAGCAGTAACATATACTCCTCCATTCTCCTCTTCTATTTTCGCATTTCGGTTTCTCTTTTCTCTACTTCAGCTCCCAAAATTTCCTTGGGCTCAATTAGTGGAAATTTTTCCTCAGTTTCTTTCTTAATTTCTTTATAAACTTCAGATTGTTCTTGCAGTTTGTTGGCCACTGCAAGAACTGTTCTTTGTTTTCTTCTTTTACATGAGGCTCAATTTTCTTATCATCAGTACTTTATTTGGACTTAGCCAAAATTACTGTTGGGCTCGATAAGTCAACTTTTAATTTTTTGACCTCATCATCTTTCTTCATCTCCTCTTCAATTATCGGAGGCACGATTGGATTAGACTTAATCGTTTCTTTGGACTCAGTCAAATGGACTACTGGACTCGGGGAGTCGGTCAGCTTTTCTTCCTTCACATCTTCTTTGAAACTCAACTTTTCTTCCGGCAAGCCAAAGTGGTAGCCATGCCCTAATTTTCCCCATTCTTCATTTGTCTTTCCTTTTCAAGTTTTTTAACCTTCTCTTCTAGTTCACCAACTCAGGCATGAGCCTTTACCACCTGCTCCTCAGCATCTGATGTCTCTTTTTTCTGTAGGGAATCGATCTCACTTTGCAATGAAAAAATTCCATCTGACTTCTCTTTAATGATTCTCATTTTTCACAATTATCCTATCCTTGGCGTTCAGTTCTAGAGTCTTTTCGTCGATATAAGATTCGAGCAAATGGATCTTGGAGTTGATTTGATCCAATTTAACCTTGAGAAATTTGAATCTGAGTTTTTCGATCTAATAAATTCTTCATCGACAATCAATGAGTGATCTCCAATGCTAGTCAAAATTAAGGCTACAAATATGGAAAGCAAAATCAGCTTCATGGCCGCCATATTCAAAACCACAACGCCACTTTTAATGTTTATTTGGTGAGTTTTTTTTAGGTATTTGAAACAACCAACTTCTTTAAACACCTGATGTGCAACAAATTAGAGTGTTAGAGAAATATAATTATATATTATTAAAACTGAATACTTTAGACATCAGAAACCTAAAATCAAAAGAGATCACTAATGAAAGCCACTACACCCAAAACTAAAACTATACAAAACCCAATATATGAAAAAGAAACTAATGTAACAGTTCACTGCCTGAATGAACATAAGTTTACACAGATGTACATGTATTGGCACCATTGATGGAACGTGGCTATGTTGATCTATCACATACTAGCAGTTTTCCTTGGATTCCAACTAACAACAAAATGAATAATATAAAATTAATTTAAGGTGGATATCAAATTGAAGTTCGACCATTCAAAATTATATACATGGATTGAATTCAAATCTAATAAAATGAAGGGACCTGCTTTAATGCATCAAAACCATACATTTCAACTAAATTGTAGTGCGTTCAAGTGAAGATATAAATAGAACCATAAAAACCATCTCAAATGACTACCACTAAAAACCTCCACCTATATTACTTGAATTATTGGTGTAAATTAGTAGTAAAAAATCATAATGAAAATGTAAATTTGCTCTGCCGGTCCACATAGACATGCTGCAAATATTAGAACAAAATAACACAAAATGTTCTATTATGAAAAAGAGAAATAAAATTTCGGGGTTAAAAGAAGGGTAAGCATAACAAAACTTGAGTAACTCCAATACTTATGCATTAAGAAAGGATGCATAGGAACTGAAGTTGGACAATAATGAGAAAAACATGTAATACATTATTTATGAGAAAAACACACTTCAAAAAATATGATCTACCTTTTTAAAAGATATATGATAAAAGTAATAGGCACCAACTATTTAAGTATTCAAACCGAAAAGACAAATAGAAATATAGTTAATTGCCTTTCGAAATTTAATTCCTAATTACAAGCTCAATGTATAAACTAAAGTGCTTTATAATCATTTGTTTCAATCACCACTCAAAAGTAATCCATCACATATGTTTCAATTAGTATATTGCAATTGTATAAATACACATTCCATTGAAACCACAATTTACAGGTACATATATTTAGAGAGCATAAAACACTACAATGCATCCTTAACTAAAGAGAGAAACTAAAGAGAAAAGAAATGAAAGAAAAGAAAAAGTACCATTAAATTTATATACCAAGAGCATGCATTAATTCATGTATGATTGGAATTTTTTAATATGACTATAGCCGAATATAAATTATTATTTAAAGCAAATACATATATACATACCAATTCCTAAATTCAAGAACACCAAATATCAGATAAGGATGTCCAAATGCAGATGGAATATAGAAAACTTACAATATTATCAATTTAAAGAAAATACAAAACATACAAAGAAAATATATCAATCACGTGAACTGAACAAATGCCCATTATTGTTACACAACTCAGCACGTTAGTGGGATCCTCACACGGGAGTTTTGATGAAAAATAAAAAATTCACTCAATTCTCCACATATATCCAAATATGGAAAATGAAAATGAAAATGAAAATGGGGATTTCATCCAACAATACAGCATATGTAAAGAAAGCAAGGGCACAAAGAACTAAAAATGAGCACTAACCATTTGCCCTATTTGATGACTACGATTAGCGAACATTGGTATTTTGTTCCAGCACTAACCATTTGATATGTGTTGATACAAAAATGAAATAAAAATGAGCAATAAAAATAATTAAAAAGGAATGAAATAGGTTATTCAATAAATCGATCAATACAATTCACACCAGTATATTCATCCCAAATAGAATCTCAAACAGATCCTCATTCACCATCCATTATCAAAATCTCAAGACCAACTCAGTTGGCAATGCTTTCCTAATTAAACCTTAAGCTTTGCTTTGAGGACTATACATTAGAATTTACTTGGAGCCGACCTCAAACCTATTAGCATTGAAGACAATGGGGGAATGATCAGAGATGGTTCTCGTCTAATTTAGATGATATAACACTGGTATGTGAAAGAATACACACTATCAAGGAAAAATATAGGACATAGCATTTAATCAAACATTTTTTGTGCAAGCAGTAACATAATTTCAACTTAGATAACAAATTTAGAACATATTCAAAAGAAATACATTAATCATTAAAGTATCAGATAAATCAAATCAAATAAATTGTGTAAACTCCAAAACTATATAGGAAGCAAAACTATTAAAAATAACTGAATCAAATGATACCCCCTCAAAACCATAACATAATAGAATCTTGGTGAGCATTTAGAAACAAAATCAGATACCTCCAAAATAAAATCTTGGTGTTGAATCTGCAAAATAAATTTGCAAAATACTTGTAGAACAACATAAATTAGGTTCAAACCCATATATTAATTCGTAAAATTGCACAAATCCAAATCAAATAAATTTTTTAAACCCCAAAACTATATAAGAAGCAAAACTAATAGAAGTAACTAAATCAACTGAAACCCCGAAAACCATAACATAATAGAATCTTGGTGAGCATTTAGAAACAAAATTAGATACCCTCAAAACAAAATTTTGGTGTTCAATCTGCAAAATAGTAGTACACCAACATAAATTAGCTTCAAACCTGTATATTAATTCGTAAAACTGTACAAATCCAAAACTGAATATAGAGAGAAAAATAGAGATGACAAAAAAATCACCTAAGAGAAGCCACCTCATAAGCCGAAGAGAGAGAGCGGGGGTAAATGTGGGTCAATGGGTTATGTCCAACAGGAGAGGGTGAGAGGTTGAAAAGTGAGACCAAAATAGATAAAATACCATTTTATCCTTATTTTTGAATTTTGAAGAAAGGTGGAAATAAAGTAGTGTGTGTCAAAAGAGGGGAAAACCAAATTTTTATGGGGTTCTACATAAAAGAGGAGTGACTCGCAGATATATTGATGTGATCAAGGATATGTATGATGGTGCGATGACTACAGTAAGAACATCAGCCGGAGAAAGTAGTGAATTTTCAATTACGGTAGGTCTACACCAAGGTTCAGCATTAAGTCCTTATCTCTTTGCGCTTGTTATGGATGAGTTGACTGGAAAAATACAAGATGAGGTGCCAAGGTGTATGCTATTTGCAGATGATATTATTTTAGTGGATGAGACTAAGATAGGGATTAATGCTAGGTTGGAATTGTGGAGAGAAACTTTAGAAACAAGAGGATTTAAAATAAGCAAAACTAAAACAGAATATGCGGAGTGCAATTTTAGTAGTAATAGGAGGACAAATGGAGATGTGGTGAAATTGGAGGGTAAAGAGATACCTAGAAATGATCATTTTCGTTATTTAGGGTCGATTATCCAAAAAGATGGAGATATTAGTGATGATGTTACTCATAGGATTACAACAGGCTGGGTTAAGTGGAGAAGTGCTACCTGCGTTTTGTGTGATAGGTGTATACCTTTGAAGTTAAAAGGTAAATATTATAGGACAACCATTAGACCCGCCATGTTATATGGGACAGAGTGTTGGGCAACCAAGAAACAAAATGTGCAGAAAATGAGTGTGGCGGAGATGCGAATCCTAAGATGGATTTGTGGTAAAACTCGAAAGGATAAAATTAAAAATGAACAAATTCGTGAAACGGTAAAAGTTGCTCCTATAGAAGATAAATTGAGAGAAAATCGACTTAGATGGTTTGGACACGTCAAGCGTAGACCAATGGATGCTCCTGTAAGGAAGAGTGATTTAGTTAGTATTAATGGTAACACAAGGGGTAGAAATATGCCTAAATTGACTTGGTGGGATATTATAAAAAAGGACATGATGTCATGTGGTTTAACCGAAGATATTGCACTGGACAGAATGGAATGGAAAAATAGGATTCATGTAGCCGACCCAAAATAATTGGGAAAAGGCTTTGTTGAGTTGAGTTGAGTTGGTATTTTAATCTCGACCATTGGATCGTTGCCTTGTGGGATTAATCCTAGCCTCTAAATAGCTTATCAACTTATGAAATAGTGTCAAACATTCTACTCCTTATATTATATATATATATATATATATATATATGATAGCTTTGTTTTTGAAAATATATACATTTTTAATGTTGCAGATCAATGCCATCTCCTTACAAATTTTGCCAAAATGAATGGATGAGATCAAATCTTTTCTCCTTTTACAAACCTATCCCTCAATTATTTGGTTTTTCGCTCTTTTTTACACATCAAACTTACCCTTTAATTCGAACTATGGAGTATTTTGGTAAAAATAATTTGTTGGCACGCACTCTGATTTCTCACACAAAGGTAGCATTCTTACTCTTTTCCCGTTATCTTTTCAGCAACACCCAAAAAAAAACCTTTTCCCCCTTTTTGTCTCTCCTGTTCCAAAACCCTCAGTCTGCCCTTCCTCATTCCACCGCTGTCAAGCTTCCGTCCTCTAGCTTTCGTTGCATAGATCGACCTCCATTACCACCCTTACAACCTTCACCACCATCTGATTGAAAATATGGTATAATCCCTTTTACACACACACACTGAGGTCATGTGATTTTTTATTTGATAAAAAATCCATAATTTTTTTATTTTGATAATATTGTTTGATTTTTGTTTTGTCACCATCTATATCACACTAAACCCTCCTATGGTGGCTTTGTTTTTTTCTTTATGTTAACGAGTTTTTGTGTTTGGTTTTAGATATCTCTCATTGGGTCTACCTTATTCAATTTTTGGGGGTTCAAAATGGAGGTTTGAGTCCAAGATTAGGGCATTTAGGTATGTGATTTAGATTATTTCCATTTCTAAGTATTTGTTCCATACAGATACAGATGTGTAAGTTGGTTTAGTTATTGTATTGGGTTTAAGTATATTTCAATTGTTGTTGTATTGTATTGGGTAGTCACAGCGTGAGTCAACAACGTCTAAGAAGATTAAAAGTAAAATCATATATATATATATATATATATATATATATATATAAAATATGATAGCTTTGTTTATGAAAATATACACATTTTTAACGTTGCAGATGAATGCTACCTCCTTACATATTTTGCCAAAATGAATGGATGAGATCAAATCTATTTTCCTTTTACAAACCTATTCCTCAATTATTTCGTTTCCCGCTCTTTTTTACTCATCAAACTTACCTTTTAATTCAAAATATGGGGTATTCTAGTAAAATCAATTTGTTGGCACGCAATTTGATTTCTCACACAGAGGTAGCATTCTTACTCTTCTCTCGTTATCTTTTCAGCAACACCAAAGAAAAAACCTTTTCCCCCCTTTAGTCTCTCCCGTTCCAAAACCCTCAATCCACCATTCTTCATTCAACCGCTGTTAAGCTTCCGTCCTCTAGCCTTCATTGACGAGATCGTCCTCCGTTACCACCTTTAGAGCCTTCACCAGCATCTGATTGAAAATATGGTATGATCCCGTTTGCACACACACGTCGAGGTCAGGTGATTTTTATTTGGCAAAAAATTCATAATGTTTTTTATTTTGATAATATCTTTTTATTTTTGTTTTGTCACCATCTATATGACGCTAAGCCCTCCCATGCTGCCTTTGTTTTTTTCATTATGTTAATGAGTTTTTGTGTTTGGTTTCAGATATCTCTCATTAGGTCTACCTTATTCAATTTTTCGGGGGTTCAAAATGGAGGTTTGGGTCCAAGAATTGGGCATTTAGGTATGAGATTTAGAATATTTCCATTTCTAGGTATTTGTTCCATACAGATACATATGTGTAAATTGGTTTAGTTATTGTATTGGGTTTAAGTATATTTCAATTGTTGTTGTATTGTATCGGGTAGTCATAGTGTGAGTCAACAACGTCTAAGAAGATTAAGAGTAAAATCATCAATATATATATATTATGATTGATTTGTTTCTGAAAATATACACATTTTTAACGTTGCAGATCAATGCCACCTCCTTACATATTTTTCCAAAATGAATTCATGAGATCAAATTTATTTTCCTTTTACAAACCTATCCCTCAATTATATGGTTTCTCGCATTTTTTTACTCATCAAACTTACCCTTTAATTGGAAATATGGTGTATTTTGGTAAAATCAATTGGTTGGCATGTACTCTGATTTCTCACACAAAGGTAGCATTCTTACTCTTCTCCCGTTATCTTTTCAGCAACACCCAAAAAAAAACTTTTCCCCCCTTTTGTCTCTCCCGTTCCAAAACCCTCGATCCGCCCTTCCTCATTCAACCGTTGTCAAGCTTCCGTCCTCTAGCCTTCGTTGCAGAGATCGACCTCCATTACCACCCTTACAGCTTTCACCGAAATATGATTAAAAATATGGTATGATTCCGTTTACACACACACGCCGATGTCATGTGATTTTTTGTTTGACAAAAAATCCATAATGTTTTTTATTTTGATAATATTGTTTGATTTTGGTTTTGTCACCATCTATATCACACTAAACCCTCCCATGGTGGCTTTGCTTTTTTCTTTATGTTAACGAGTTTTTGTGTTTGGTTTCAGATATATCTCATTGGGTCTACCCTATTCAATTTTTGGTGGGTTCAAAATGGAGGTTTGGGTCCAAGATTAGGGCATTTAGGTATGAGATTTAGATTATTTCCATTTTTAAGTATTTGTTCCATACAGATACAAATGTGTAAATTGGTTTACTTATTGTATTGGGTTTAAGTATATTTCAATTGTTATTGTATTGTATTGGGTAGTCATAGCGTGAGTCAACAACGTCTAAGAAGATTAAAAGTAAAATCATATATATATATATATATATATATAATATGATAGTTTTGTTTCTGAAAATATACACATTTTTAACGTTGCAGATCAATGCCACCTCCTTACATATTTTTCCAAAATGAATGGATGAGATCAAATCTATTTTTCGTTCACTAACCTATCCCTTAATTATTTGGTTTCCCGTGTGACACCCCGCCTAAAAAAATACCGGGTGATCAGTCCTATACCAAATTAAAACAGGAATCCCAGTTGGTTCATTCTTAGCATCACTGTCGAAAACTTTTTAAAACATACTAACCACCTAGTATTTCAAAAGCTGGTGCCAAATTTTATCTTTTTAATTAAACAAAACAGTACATGCGGAAATAAATATAAACCATTCATATAACTGAATAAAACTCAACTGAATAATTAATTACACAACTTGCCGAATAAACTATCGTCCACCAAAGTGAAATAACCCAATACAAATATTCAACACTGGAATAAAACAAATCTGAAAATTGTACTGAGAAGACTGGGCAACAAGCCCTAAATAAATCTGAAACAGATGCATAATTCCTACTCTAGGAATAAATGAACGATGTGTCTAATCCAAACTCCTGCTTGCATCCACATATGCCACAACTCCATATCCCTGGAATAGAATATCAATCCCGAAGTCCCTGTGGCTGGACACCTAAAAGATTTTTGAAAATAATTTTATAGCAAGGGTTAGAACCAAAAACATTTTGAAAATATTTAGCAAGTGAATTAACTGCAGTAATTTAAAATGCATGAATGCGCTTCATACTTAAGTTAGTGTCGCACTCCCTTGTGGACATTCTCACCCCTCCACTATTGTGCACACTTAACGGTTACCTTAACCCCCACCTAGTTGTACTACCCCATCCAACTAGTCCTGGTATAACCTCCCCTTTCCATACTACTCTAACCGGAGTATAATGATTTTTGAATTATAAGTTATCTCACAATTAACTTAATTAATTCCTTCTTAAATAGTAGCATATAACCGTGCCACAAGTTATATTAAGTAAATACATCACACACTGTATTATTACCCGCATATAATATTGAATACCATTATATACGTACCTTTACTAAAACATCCACACATATAACATACGTATATCCATCCCTCCGAGTATACCCTCGCCGAATGATTCCCTCTAAAGTGCTATCTCACTAGGTTTGCTCACAAAACCTAGTTCCCCAAGTTGGAATTGCTCACCAACTTGGACCGAACTATAAACGTAGCGAAGACGGTCATATTCCTTCCCTGAAAGTGAGATAAATCCCTCACCCATATACCAGACGCTATGACCTGGGGATATACTCGCCCTACTCCTCAAGCTAGGGAATTCACCCACATCGCGCAACCTCCCTTAATAGCACTAGAGTATATAAATTGAATAAATATCTAGTCACTGATATTTAATATCACACATAATATATACACATATATGTATACTATCACTACACCGTATATAAATAATATAAACCCCGACTTTACCGTACACTAGCCTGTAATTTCCTGAGTCCGTGACCCGACTCAACATAATTAATTTTCTCACTTAATAATTTATCATCTTCTCGAGTCTATGGTCCAACTCTAATATAATTAAATCACACCTCAATTAATATAATACTTTCCCCGAGTCTATGGTCTGACTCTAATTAAATTAATTAACACACCCATTAATTTAATACCTCCCCGAGTCTATCTTCCGACTCTAATTAAATTAATTAACACACCTATTAATTTAATACCTCCCCGAGTCTATAGTCCGACTCTAATTAAATTAATTAACACACCTATTAATTTAATACCTCCCCGAGCCTATCGCCCGAATCTAATTAAATTAATTAATACACTTATTAATTTAACACCTACCCGAGTCAACAATCCGACTCTAATTAAATTAATTATCACACCTATTAATTTAATACCTACCCGAGTCTACAATCCGACTCTAATTAAATTAATTATCACACCTATTAATTTAATACCTACCCGAGTCTACAATCCGACTCTAATTAAATTAATTAACACCCCAATTAATTTGATTACTTGGCATCGCCCAACTATCCTACCCGAACTCGCTCACTTGGCTCATAACTTAATATTTCCCGAGTCTATGTTCCGACTCTAAATTAATTACTCTCTCAATAATTAATTTAATACTTTTCTGAGTCTACCTTTCGACTCTACCTTCATTAATTAACACATTCATTAATTTAATAACTTGGTGTCACTCAACCATTATCCCCGGACTCGCTCACTTGGCCATAACTTAATATTTCCCGAGTCTATGTTCCTATCACAAGGAAGCACACAATAGTCATTCACAACCCAAGTAATCCTATAAAACAGTAGGTATTTACACAACCCAATTATTCATACTTGTACGTAATATATTTCTCTCTAATATTCACCGTACTTGTTTGCTTTACGAATTTATTTCACTTTCGTATTAATTCAAGTATTTACAAAACTCTAAGGGTCCTAGTTACCCCTTGTTATATCAATTCAGTGTTACCCTTGTTAACCCACTAACCTAACGAATTTAAGCTCGCTCACGCTTTTCCGTAATTATATTCTTATCATCTCGAATTAGAGTACGTCACAATCAAGCCTATGAATCTCCAATTTAACTCTCTCACAAAATTAAAGTCCAACACTCAATCATAGACCTACTTCCATATAATTATTCCATCAATATATTTCATCAAGGTCCCAAACACTTCCCCGATAAAATTTTAGACGTTTGAGGCTTAAAAAGAAAAATCTCAAATTTTCTAGCAGATTAAACACCCTCTAGTAAAATTTTTATTTCTCACTCTACAGAACTCCGATTGACCTGATTCTAAGTTCATTGGATAGCTAAGAGAAATAACTTTCCAGTAATGTATGGTTCACACTCTAATTCGAAGTAAAATTCAAATCGCACACGTTTAAAGTCACGTCAAAATTCTGGTAGATTACTATGTTGACAGATCAAACACCTTGTAGTAAAATGTTGATTACTCCCTCTACAGAACTCCAATTGACCTTATTACAAGTTCATTGCATAGCTAAGAGAAATACCTTTCCAGGCATGTATGGTTCACACTTTAATTCGAAGTACAACTCAAATGACATATGTTTAAAGTTGTGTCAAAAATTCTGGTAGATTGACCTCTTATGTTCATCAAATAAACCTTAAGTCATTCAAGATTCATGTTCTTCATCGAAGAACTCATAAAGAGTCCTTGTTAATCATCAAATATATTCAAATTTCATTTTATCTTTACTTAGGGATATATAATACACCTATTTCTTACTTTGAATCTTAGCCAAGTATTCCATTAACAAAACCCCATTTTGTACCCATTTATCCCCAAAACGAATTTTAGTTTACACATCACTAAAATATGAATTGGATGTCACCATTTACACATTACAGCAAGTTAACCACTTGCATTAATTGTTCGTAGAGTCTGATCCGTTGGTGCACTCCCTTAATTTGGCTCCAACATCCCCAAATTGGCTCTTGATTTGCTTTCCCCCAAATTTCCTCTCAAACCCTGGGTTTAGAGTTGTGTTTACTGTCATTCCCTAGTCTCTCAATTTGGTTAAAAATCCGTAATCCCATTTTTTTGACCATCTGGGGATAATTAAAATGGCCCAACGCACCTCGTGTGGGCCCGGCTATGCCCAAAAATACCCCGAGACCCAATTACTACCCCCGGATACTCTTTTCTAACTATCTCGACCCATCCGGATGCAACCACACACTCGGAATTACCATCCAAGATACTTTTTGACATATCCACATTTCGACCCCAAAATGTGACACACATTAATTCGAACAATTAAACTTAAAGTCACCAATTATAATTAATTCGGCTCACTCAAATAAATTCTCCAACTCATGAATTTAAGTTTCTCCAATTTAAATATTTTTATCACTCCCAAAAATAATTAAATATTAAATCCTCAAAATTACAGGGTGTTACATCCCGCTCTTTTTTACTCATCAAACTTACTCTTTAATTCGAAATATGGGGTATTTTGGTAAAATCAATCTATTGGCACGCACTCTGATTTCTCACGCATAGGTAGCATTCTTACTCTTCTCCCGTTATCTTTTCAGCAACACCAAAAAAAAAACTTTCCCCCCCTCTTTTGTCTCTCCTGTTCCAAAACCCTCAATCCGCCCTTCCTCATTCAACCGCTGTCAAGCTTCCGTCCTCTAGCCTTCGTTGTAGAGATCGACCTCCATTACCACCCTTACAGCTTTCATCGGCATATGATTGAAAATATGGTATGATCCCGTTTACACACACACGCCGACGTCATGTGATTTTTTGTTTGACAAAAAATCTATAATGTTTTTATTTTGATAATATTGTTTGATTTTTGTTTTGTCACCATCTATATCACACTAAACCCTCCCATGGTGGCTTTGCTTTTTTCTTTATGTTAATGAGTTTTTGTGTTTCGTTTCAGATATCTCTCATTGGGTCTACCTTATTCAATTTTTGGGGGTTCAAAATGAAGGTTTGGTTCCAAGATTAGGGCATTTAGGTATGTGATTTAGATTATTTTCATTTCTAAGTATTTGTTCCATACAGATACAGATGTGTAAATTGGTTTAGTTATTGTATTGGGTTTAAGTATATTTCAATTGTTATTGTATTGTATTGGGTAGTCACAGCGTGAGTCAACAACGTCTAAGAAGATTAAGAGTAAAATCATATATATATATATAATATGATAGCTTCGTTTCTGAAAATATACACATTTTTAACGTTGCAGATCAATGCCACCTCCTTACATATTTTTCCAAAATGAATGGATGAGATCAAATCTATTTTCTTTTTACAAACCTATCCCTCAATTATTTGGTTTCTCGCATTTTTTTACTCATCAATCTTACCCTTTAATTCGAAATATGGGGTATTCTGGTAAAATCAATTTGTTGGCATGCACTCTGATTTCTCACACAAAGGTAGCATTCTTACTCTTCTCCCGTTATCTTTTCAGCAACACCAAAGAAAAAACCTTTCCCCCCCTTTAGTCTCTCCCGTTCCAAAACCCTCAATCCACTATTCCTCATTCCATCCTTGTCAAGCTTCCGTCCTCTAGCCTTCGTTGCAGAGATCGACCTCCATTACCACCCTTACATCCTTCACCAACATCTGATTGAAAATATGGTATGATCCCGTTTACACACACACGTTGAGGTCAGGTGATTTTTATTTGACAAAAAATCCATAATGTTTTTAATTTTGATAATATTTTTTTATTTTTGTTTTGTCACCATCTATATCACACTAAACCCTCCCATGGTGGATTTGTTTTTTTCTTTATGTTAACGAGTTTTTGTGTTTGGTTTCAAATATCTCTCATTGGGTCTACCCTATTCTATTTTTGGTGGGTTCAAAATGGAGGTTTGGGTCCAAGATTAGGGCAATTAGGTATGAGATTTAGATTATTTCCATTTCTAGGTATTTGTTCCATACAGATATAGATGTGTAAATTGGTTTAGCTATTGTATTGGGTTTAAGTATGTTTCAATTGTTGGTCTATTGTATTGGTTAGTCACAGCGTGAGTCAACAACGTCTAAGAAGATTAAGAGTAAAATCATCAATATATATATATATATATATATATAATATGATAGCTTTGTTTCTGAAAATATACACATTTTTAACGTTGTAGATCAATGCCACCTCCTTACATATTTTTCCAAAATGAATTGATGAGATCAAATCTATTTTCCTTTTACAAACCTATCCCTCAATTATTTGGTTTCTCGCATTTTTTTACTCATCAAACTTAACCTTTAATTCGAAATATGGGGTATTTTGGTAAAATCAATTTGTTGGCACGCACTCTGATTTCTCACACAAAGGTAGCATTCTTACTCTTCTCCCGTTATCTTTTCAGCAACACCAAAAAAAAACTTTTCCCCCCTTTTGTCTTTCCCGTTTCAAAACCCTCAATCCGCCCTTCCTTATTCCACCACTGTCTAGCTTTCGTCCTCTAGCCTTCGTTGCAGAGATCGACCTCCATTACCACCCTGATAGCCTTCACCAACATCTGATTGAAAATATGGTATGATCCCGTGTACACACACACCAAGGTCAGGTGATTTTTTGTTTGATAAAAAATCCATAATGTTTTTTATTTTGATAATATTGTTTGATTTTTGTTTTGTAACCATCTATATCACACTAAACCCTCCCATGGTGGCTTTGTTTTTTTCTTTATATTAACGAGTTTTTGTGTTTGGTTTGAGATATCTCTCATTGGGTCTAACCTATTCAATTTTTGGGGGGTTCAAAATGGAGGTTTGGGTCCAAGATTAGGGCATTTAGGTATGAGATTTAAATTATTTCCATTTCTAAGTATTTGTTCCATACAGATACAGATGTGTAAATTGGTTTAGTTATTGTATTGGGTTTAAGTATATTTCAATTGTTGTTGTATTGTATTGGGTAGTCACAGCGTGAGTCAACAACGTCTATGAAGATTAAAAGTAAAATCATATATATATATATATATATATATATATATATATATATATATATATATATATATATAATATGATAGCTTTGTTTCTGAAAATATACACATTTTTAACGTTGCAGATGAATGCTACCTCCTTACATATTTTTCCAAAATGAATGGATGAGATCAAATCTATTTTCCTTTTACAAACCTATCCCTCAATTATTTGGTTTCTCGGTCTTTTTTACTCATCAAACTTACCCTTTAATTTGAAATATGGGGTATTCTGGTAAAATCAATTTGTTGGCACGCACTCTGATTTCTCACACAAAGGTAGCATTCTTACTCTTCTCCCGTTATCTTTTCAGCAACACCAAAGAAAAAACCTTTCCCCCCCTTTAGTCTCTCCCGTTCCAAAACCCTCAATCCACTATTCCTCATTCCATCCTTGTCAAGCTTCCGTCCTCTAGCCTTCGTTGCAGAGATCGACCTCCATTACCACCCTTACAGCCTTCACCAGCATCTGATTGAAAATATGGTATGATCCCGTTTACACACACACGTTGAGGTCAGGTGATTTTTATTTGACAAAAAATCCATAATGTTTTTTATTTTGATAATATTTTTTTATTTTTGTTTTGTCACCATCTATATCACACTAAACCCTCCCATGGTGGCTTTGTTTTTTTCTTTATGTTAACGAGTTTTTGTGTTTGGTTTCAGATATCTCTCATTGGGTCTACCCTATTCAATTTTTGGGGGTTCAAAATGGAGGTTTGGGTTCAAGAATAGGGCATTTTGGTATGAGATTTAAATTTTTTCCATTTCTAAGTATTTGTTCCATACAGATACAGATGTGTAAAATGGTTTAGTTATTGTGTTGGGTTTAAGTATATTACAATTTTTGTTGTATTGTATTGTGTAGTCAAAACGTGAGTCAACAACGTCTAAGAAGATTAAGAGTAAAAGTGACAGTGATGCAGAGTATAATGTTACAACTGGAGGGGAACCAATCAATTTTACTGTTGAATGGATGACTACTTTGCCATTAGATTCTCGCCAAAGGATCGCCAACAAAATTTAATTTTCTTCATTTCATTTTTAGGTTTACACCACTAATCTAGGTTTACAATTACACATAATTTCTCATGCCTCTAAAAATTATACATAATTTCTCACGGACCTATCTACATTGGTATGCTTAGTTTTTTGGCCGAGTTGCCAAGGTAACCCCAAATTCTCTATAATTTTGTATATATCTGGGGTTTTAATATTTAAGAGATTCTGCAGATGAAGGTTATAATTTTAAAATTATTTATGCTCTGTTTTACAGATCGACCCTCAACTCAAAATCAAATTTGAGAATCAAGTATATTTTTTTTGTTATTTAATATTTATGATTCATAAATGTTTGATGTGCGGTTGTTATTTTTTCCCATCTCATATTTTTAATATGTAGGTTTGATGCTTTTGGCATTTTTGGGCTATAATCTTTGTCCTCATCCCGCTGCCGCAAATATGAATTTTTTATTCAGGTATATCTCTCGCACACGTCTCACTTATAATTTGTTGGAATAATATTGGTTTTCTTATTTTCGGGTTTCTCAAGCTCAACAAATGATTGATTATATTGGATTCAAATTTTTTAATATGAATTATTGTTTGGTTATTGTGGATTAGAATCTGAATGTAATTTATTTTGTTGGTTATGAGATATAGTTTTTTTATAGGTTAATACAATTCAAATTGGGGTCTGAAAATTGGGAATGTTTGATGTTGATTGATGGAACAGGGTTTGAAATTGGGGTCTTTGATTTTCCATTTTCTAAATATTTTATTTTCGAGATCTTATTATTTGTTTATTTTTTTGTTCAAAATAACATTGTTTTTTTTGGTGGGTTTGTTCAAATCAACGTTGTTTTTGGTTATATTTTGTTCAAATTAAAATTGGGTTTTTTGTGTTGGTTGAATTGGAAAGCATTGTCGGGGGTTTTGTGTTTGTTGAATTTCAAACTAACATTGTGGTTTGTTTACTAATTATGATTTTTTTTGTTCTTGAGTTTGTTTTTCATTTGGGGTTTCATTTGATTTTTTTAAAATGTTGTCATGTCTGGCGGAGTAAAGTTTATATTTTTTATTTTTTCAATCAATTGAAGTCTAATTCGATGTTGTGTATGTGGATGCAGGGGAGGTGCTTGATAAAAATAGCTCGGAGATGGGGCGGAAGAAAGTTGTCATTCTGACAAGGCTATTAATATTACACGATCAAAAATTTGGTATGTTAGTGTCAAAAATTCATCATAACAGCATATCTGTGTCACCGACATTAATTTCTTCGATTTGTATACGTACTAACTATAAAATTTTAATGACTTTTATTATATTATTAATCATTTATTGTTCATTGCTTTATTTTGTGCTATTCGTTTTGGGTATTTGGACTAGTGATTTGTAGATACTCGATTAGTTTTTTTTTTCTGGAAGTTGTTTCATTTTTTTCCAGTTTTTATTTACTTTTAAATCTTGGAAATAGTTCCCATTTAAAAAATATTTATTTTGTGGGTGCTATAAATATTTTAAGGATTTTTCTTTCTGTAGAAAAATAGAGAGTGGAAGTATTAATTTAAAAATGACTATTTTACTATATTTGGGTTGTTTTTCTCAAAATAAGGATCGGGTCTTCATGTTTAGTGTATATTGGTTTGTGTACGTGTTTTATTCTTTTTCTCAACACATTTTAGGCCTTATTGTGAATTTGTGAGCTACCCCCTGATTTGAAACCACATTTTAGTTTGTAGTGCTCTTTTATGTTTGTCATATTCTATCAATTCAGCTTCTTTTTTATGTAGGAGAAGGCAAGTGGTTACGGTGTGTGAATGAATGTATGTTTCTTTTGTTCTAATTACATGCGTTCTAATTACAGTTGCATATCCTTACATGTGTTCTAATTACAATCAATTAGAACACATATAAGGATATGCAACTGTTGAAGATGTACACAAAAGAAACATACATTCATTCACACATGTAAGGATATCCTTACATGTGTTCTAATATTCTTACATGTAAGGATATGCAACTGGAACATCTCCCAACGTTTATTCAACCAGGCATAAAATCTATATATCCTAATGTAGTTTTTTTACATGAAATGTTTTATCTATTCAATTTTTATTTTAACAGACCTACATGTAGATTTTTGTAGTTTCATATTTTCAAAATTTAGATTTTGGGCAAAAGAAATTTTGATTTAAGTTTATGATTCACCCAAAAGACATCTATTCGATTTTATGTTTTAACAACCATTTTTTAGTATGTTATTTCAGTTCATCTTATTCACATTCCAAATCACTTCATCTCTTCCCATAGACGGTAAAAATTGGTCTCACCATCTCTCTTCATCAACGTTTCTTAAAGGCCTCGCTTTGAGGTAAGTCATTCGGAACTATGTCTGATGATGACTATGTCACTTTGAGGTGAGGCATTCTGTTAAAAACTATGCGCATTTTCATGTTACGTTTGACACCATGATGCGTACTAATTGTGCATTTAAATAAAAGTTTTGAGGTGAGGCATTCTGTCTAAGAACGTATTCTCTATAGTATTCTGGGCTAAGTGACTAACATTAAATTTAGGTTAATATTAGTGGTTGTGATATAGACTTCTTTACAAACATACACGCATACATACGTACGTATTAAATAAACCAAATAACACCATAAAATGGATCGTTATTTTCTCGTATGTTCGAGTAATTAAAGAAGTTTTATCCTAATATGTGAATTTTGTTTGGTACTTTTACTTCTTAAATTTTCAATATTTTGATAGTATTAATTGTTTCATTTGGTTTGCTGCAGATTAATGCCAGGTGATGGACTTAATAAAAACAATTTTGGAATTGCAGGAAATCATGATTAAACTAAGGAAGAATTGTAGAATGATGTAAAAAGGAGATTGGACATAAGAAATTAACTACTAATCTTACCAAAGCATTAAAAGAAGCAATCAAAATTACTTGTAACTACAGAAATCGGAACAATCTTCAATCTTGGAATTAAATTTGTAATCAATCTTTAAACTAGGGTTTTATAGAAAAGACTGGAAAATCAGCTAAATTCTCCGTCCTAAGAATGATAATAAAACGGGCAAATCATTTCCTTTATCCATAATGGGCAAATCATTTCCATTATCCATAATGGGCTGAACATTAACTCCAAGCAACTTGTTGAAACCATGGGTAGTGGTTTGTTTGTCGACTTAGACGCCCACGATGCTAAGCTTCACCTGAGGTATGTCGCCGAGACTACCCAATCCTAGGATACATCTGACCCTAATGCTCAAAATCGAAATCATCAAGTGACCACCACTCCATCGGTGTTCGGCCTATTTCATGTAGAAAGGAATTCTATAGCGGACAGTCGACTCGATATTCTTGAGAAAGAACTGCAAGACCTACGTGAGAAATGTGGAAGAGGACCAACTGGATCCATCCCAAACCCTATTGAGAAGGTGTGTGTGATTTGTGAGTCGGGTCATTCAACTGAGGAATGCCCGACTATACCCGCCTACAAAGTGATGCTTAAAGAGCAAGTCAGTGGCATAGGAGGCTTTAAGGGTAACTTCGGTGCCCCGCACGGGAATTCCTACAACCCTTCATGGAAAAACCACCCTGGTTTTATCTATGGGCAAAAACATGCTGCGATGAATCCTAATTCACATGTCGCCCCTCCTCCACCACCGTATTTTCAACAACTCCACACATGCAAGGACATGTGCAAGCACCACCACCTCAAGGAGCATACATCCCTCACCGCGGAGAAGTCTCGAGGATACGATCAACCTCTTTATCAATACCCAGACTGCAACTAATGCTAGGCATGAACGCATGATGAACGACATGAATGCGAACATCTCACAGTTGCAATCATCGTTGAGTATCCAAGAGAAGGGCAAGTTTCCTGCCCAGGGCCAAAGATCGCCCCAAGGCCAAACTAGTGTTAGCTCCACCTCTATAGAACATCAAGAGCAATGTCAAGCTGTGACCACTCTTCGTAGTGGGAGAGTCGTTGATTTATCACCTCCCCGACAACGGTGCCAAAAACTTGATGCGACTAAGAATGTGTCTCAAAAGTGCGTACTCTCTAGGCTCAAGTGCAAGTCTGTCACTCAAGTAATAAACTCGGTAAGTCGGGATCGTATCCACAGGGAAATAGGACAACAGAGTTGTGACGACGTTGGACAGATGAATGAATCCTAACTCTGACTCTAAAGAAAAAGGAAAAGATGATTGGTTTGAGGAACAACTACACTAGATGCAATTATGAAATTATAAAAGAGTGAAACTATTCTAAATTTCCTAAAATACTGATGAAGAATGATTTAAAACTTTAAACTATATGACGAAGAAAACAGGACGGTAATACAATCCCCCAACCCTAGTGTATTGATGTTATAAAACTAATCGTAAATTTAAATGATTAATTAGACCCAGAATTTAGTACTCCCAAGCATTACGTATATGAGGTGCAAGCCCGCATCATACTTAATCTGAGGATGAGTAAATCGGTATTTCAATAGTTACACTCGAATTGTATTCTAAAGCATCCCGGTTACCCGAAAACAAACGAGATCTTTAAATCTACAATTGTCGTGTTTCTACGCAATACAGTCATAATCAAACCATTAAATTTAGAGGATTAATTTTACACACATGCAACTACCACATTAGGTTGGATTTTACAGAAAAGACTAGAAAATCAGCTAAATTCTCCGTCCTAAGAATGATAATAAAACGGGTTTAAATACCCTACAAAACTTCAGGAGTTTTAGCTGCACTAGGACTCTCCATTAGAGAAGGATTAAAATATTAAAACTCGACAGTCGGACCGGTCCTCCCGCGGTTCGGTCTTCCTGCAATCCGGATCGGTTCTTTTAATTCTTGGGCGGATCGATTCTTTTAATTTCTTTCAGCTTCGGTTCATCTTCGGTCCGGGGTTCTCTGGAAATTGGCAATGTGGACCGATCCGGCTCGGATCGGTCCGGGATTCCTTTGACTTTTTTCCTTCATACTTTGATTGCTCATAACTTTCACACCGGGACTCCGATTGAGGTTCCGTTTCTTCCTATATGCTCATGCACTTGATATCTTCAACTTCTCTTTAGATGCCTCATCCGAATTCTGGGTAGAAATTACAATTTTTCCCTTTTTACTTTCCTTCTTTTCTTTCTCGATTCTTCCGATTTCTTTCTTTCTTTCTTTCTTTAATAGACATCAAATACCTGTAAAATTAATACAAAATACCAGAAACTTGGTGTACTCGTTAGGATAAGTCAGTATCAAGATTATGAGATAAATTCAAATCGATTATGTTGTTCGAGGTGCTAAAAGTGACTCAATTAAAGGGATAAATTGGAAAGAATTTATGCCTAATCAAATCTCCCTAACTTAGAACTTTGCGCGTCCTGAGAAATGTAAAAGAATCCTAGAAAGACTTAACTCTTGAAAATCATTTTATTGGGATAGAATACCTTTTTCGCAGGCAAGCAATTTCATTTAGCGTATGCAACAAGCCTTTAAACCCCTAGGTTACCCCAGTAGGACGAGTTATGTCTCGTGAGAGTTTGCAGTGAATATACCCACAAAATTCGACTCAAAGAACTTTTAAAATACGCAAAAATTGTATAATTCAAACTTTCCAAAAAATAGTCATCATCAAGTCATATTTACAAGTCTCGAATCATAGTGCGTGTGTGTGAAGCCAGAAATTTAACCGTCAATTTCCACCGATTGATCATTACGTTACTTACCTAAAAATTCGTTTTGATTTTAAATTCTCACCGAATGATCTCACAAATGAATCTCTCGAATTATGGCTATTCTCTCGATATGCGTGATAAAAAGAGTAAATGTAATGGACGCAAAGTCGTGCATACAAGTAGAAAGACAAAAATTTTATAGTGATAGGATCTCGTCAATGGAATACGATTTTAAAAATAGAAACATTGCCTCTTATTCACACATTCAATCTCTTTTATTATCTTTTGGTGTATTAGCTCTCTACGCGATAACCAATTTTTGTAATTCGGACTCGGTTACGACTTTTTTTCGGGTGTTAAGGTATATTGGGTAAAATGAAAATGGTAGGGAAGGTTGGAATTGGAAAAGTCATTTATGATGTCCATTTGTACTTTTTCGGGATTTTGCTCATTTTCTCTTCACTTTCTCTATTTTTTTTCAGTTTTTCACTTCTTTTCTTTTCTTGCTATTTTTGTTGAGCATTTTTCTATTTTTTTCTTGCCCCTTTTTGTTGCACTTTTCGAACTTTATTCGATAAATATTCGATTTTCATAATTCTGGGCTTTTTGGGTTTTTCGGGTTGTCAAACGAAAGGAAAAATTATTCGGCTCAATTTGGGTTACAAAAGGGATAATTTTTCATAATTTTTTATGCCCAATATTTTTGGGTAACAAACGAGGGCCTACTTCATTGTCCGAATTACTTATTAATTTACCATATGCGTTTCGAGATTAATTAAGTTTAGAGATTTATAGCGCGCTTTTTAAGGCAATATCACGCACATTTATCAAAACCGATCAAAATGAAAGGATTAAGATCCTCGATGGCTTTTTAGATGCTGAAAAGAACTTTGAGTTAACCATTAACTCGGATTGATTTATAAATTTCACAAAGATGAAAGGCTCGAATCTCACCGGGTTTTTTAATCTCCATACTTATTCGTTAAGTCGTCCATTTTCGCTCAATTTCCATCTTTGGTCAATTTCGGCTTTGTGTATTTGAATTTTACAACTTGAGACTTTAATCCGACTTTTAATGATATTTTTGAAAAATTTAAATTCCAATTTTTATTTATTTTGAACCAAAATATTTTTGGATTTTTCAAAATTTTATGATTTTTTTTTGTGAAATCTCTGGGCATTTTTGAAAATTTTTGAAGTTTTAGAAATACGCACTTGTGGCCCCCCTAACTTAGACTTTTACATTGTCCTCAAGCAAAAAGGACTAAAATCTAAACAAGGCAAAATAAGAAGTGCCATAAATAAAACAAACAAATGGAGAAAATGCAGATTTTTATAAAACAGGACTGTGGTACAAAAATAGCAAAGAGCATACAGCATGTGGACAAGGAAAACAACTAAAAACTGTTACAAACAACCAAGGCTTCACTGGGGTGGTGGTTGGGAAGAGCTGGGTGCATCGGGGCCATAGGGGTCATAGAAGTAGGATGGAAATGGCTCGTTGGGGCCCCCTTGGTGTCGGTACATGTCCGCTTGAAAACGAAACATCATGCTGGTATCGCGATGGTATTCGGTCAACAAGCTGTTAAATCTCGTCTCAAGGGCCTACATGCGGTTAGTGAGGTCACTACCCACCTATTCAAAATCCGGGTCATCTTCCTCATCGGCTGATTCTTCATCCGCTCCTACGTCACCCATCTCCACATCAGCAACTGCTTCTTCTTCTTCCTCTTCATCTTCCTCGCTCGAGGCAACATCGTCCTCGTCATCACTTCTTCGTCTCGCCCGAAGGATGGCTAGTTGTTTGGTGCTTTGCGTGCGGGTTCCCTGTCCAAAAGGACCGGGGAGGCGAGTACGATCAAGCGGTGCCTCATTGCCAGCGTCCTTGAGGATGGAGGTAATCAAACGTGCATATGGAAGTGGTGCTGTACCTTTCTCATCCAGGGTCGCGGTGATGATGTCGGCGTATAGGGTGCGGGCCAAGTTAATGGAAGTGTTGGGGTCGAAGAGGTGATATGTTAATGTGGACTGACGGGGACGCATCGCTGAATCGTTGGACATTTGCAAAATATTTGCACACACAATTTGGAAAGTGAGGCGTGCTTTCTCATTAAGACGACCAATAATGTCAGTTTGCCCCCTCCATGCAACATCGGGGGCGATGCGTTCCATGATCAGTTCTTTGGCGACCAGTGCGACATTCCTTGGGTAGGTGAAATCTTGAACATCGGGAACGTCGTATTCGACCAACTTGGCCGTGAGAAGGGCCAATGAAAAGGGGATGACGGTGACATCAACGTATGCTTGAGATTCGAATTGGCCCATTTGCACAAGGGAGTCATAGAAAGAACGGACCTCGGCTGCCCAAACTGCCTCGTACGGTTGATTAAGGAATCGGCACTAACCCCTAGGCATGAACAGGGCGGTGACGGAATTGGGAAGACCTGACCATTGGACAGCGTGCTCCATGTAGAGTTTGCGATCCGAACTGAAGAACCGATTGCACCACTGCTCCTCTTGGTGGGAACGAAATTCACCATGGCCGGAGGGGAGGATGTCGGTGGAGTCCTATTTAACGTGGGAGGGGCGTTGGGCCATGATAACAGGGAGAGGTTGCTGGAAAATTTAGGGAGAGAGAACAGAGGAGTGAGGTGGTTGAAGGTGTAAAAAAAAGTGGAGGCTATGGGTGGGTATTTATAGGTGGGAAGTGTGGGTAGGGTGTTGGAATTGGAAGGAAAGGGTTTGGAGGGAAAGAGGGGATGTATTTGGGAGGAAAATTGAAGGGTTGGGTATGGGGAAATGAATTAGGAGGGAAGGTAAGGGATTGGGGAAAAGGGGGTGCACTTAGGGAAGAGAGGGAAAAATTTCTGCAGAAAGCAGACCGGTTTGGGCCTTTAATTTTTGAACTTTTCAATTGCCGGATCGATCCGCCTATAAAATAAAGGAACCGGTTCGGGGCGGACCGATCCGGCCCAAAAATTAAGGAACCGATCCGCCTTCTTGCATTGAGGTGGGATTCTCCCCTAACTTAATTTCGATCGCTCTTCTCCGAAGTTTTCAATTCTCATCATGCTCCCTATTAGTTTGGACTCAAAATTCTCTCAAAATCTATGGTCAACGCAACTCTCAATTTCTCGAAACATGTGAATGCTCTCTTCTGAATGTCCCCTAATCCTATGGACTCTAACTACTCACACGACTCTCGTCTACTATACACAAGAATTCACCCCATACGCGTCGGGGGTGCCACGACCTCACTGAAGCAGCTCACTCTACCCCATAAATGCGGTCCGATAACCAAACAGTGTCTATTTCTTCCACACACGCCTCTAGATATGGATTTAGGCGTTATCCATTTACTTTGAATGTATTTCCCCCTTTCAAATTGTCTAACTTAACAGCTCCGTGAGGGAAAACATTTTTCACAACGAACGGCCCAGACCATCTTGACTGCAACTTGCCCGAAAAGAGATGAAACCGAGAGTTATAGAGAAGCACTTTTTGCCTGGGAAGAAACTCTTTGCATCAAATGAAGCTATCGTGAGTGAGTTTCATCCTTTCTTTATAGATTTTAGCGTTCTCATATGCATCATTGCGTAGCTCTTCTAACTCATTTATTTGAAGCTTGCGAGCTTCACCGGCCTTATCCATGGCATAGTTTAACTCCTTAATTTCCCAATACGCCTTGTGCTCTAATTCCACGGGAAGATGGAAAGGTTTGCCATACACAAAGTGAAAAGGGGACATGCCGAGCGGATTTTTGTATGCAGTACGATAGGCCCATAGCGAATCGTTCAATTTAAGTGACCAATCTTTTCGGGTAGTATTGAAGGTCTTTTTGAGAATGTTCTTGATTTCTCGATTCGCTAGTTCGGCCTTACCATTCGTTTGTGGGTGATAAGTCGTTCCAACCTTGTGAACGACACCATACTTTCTCATGAGCTTCGCGAATGGCCTATTACAAAAGTGCTTGCCATTATCACTAATTATCGCTTTCGGAGCACTGAAGCGGGAAAGTATATGTTCTTACGGGAACTTAATCACCACTTTGTTGTCATTTGTCTTGGTAGCTATAGCTTCCACCCATTTAGAAATGTAGTCCACCTCTACAACGATGTATAGGAAACCAAGGGATGGGGGGAAAGGGTCCATGAAGTCAATACCCCAACAGTCGAAGATCTTAATAATGAGTATGGGGGTAAGAGGCATCTTGTCTCGTCGGGTAATAGCTCCCATTCGTTGGAACCTATTACAAGATTTACAAGCATCGTTCACATCCCGAAATATTGTGGGCCAATAGAGGCTGCATAGCAGAATTTTATAGGTCGTTTTTTTTGTATAAAAGTGGCCTAAACAAGCTTCCCAGTGATAAAATTGGATGACTTTCGGGATCTCATCATCCGGTACGCATCGTCGGATGATTTGGTCGACACAATATTTAAACAGGAAGGGATTGTCATAGAAAAACATGCGCGACCAAGTAAGAAGCCTCTTCTTATCTTGCGGTGTCCAGTCGGGAGAGACGGCTCCCGTGATAAGGTAGTTCACTATATCCGCAAACCAGGGCAAAGAAGAGGTAGCAAAGAGTTTCTTATCCGAAAAGTATTCGTCTATGGTTATGGGATCACTAGGTACGTCGGACGAAAGCCGTGATAAGTGGTCGGCAATGACATTTTTTACTCATTTCTTATCTTTAATGGAGAGATTAAACTCTTGTTGGAGTAGGATCCACCTTATGAGGCGCGACTTTGCATCTTTCTTTGCAAGTAGGTATTTCAATGCCGCGTGGTTGGAGAAGCAAGTGATGGGAGAACCGATAAGGTAAGATAAAAATTTATCAAGAGCAAAGACGAATGCGAGTGTGATCAAGCGGCGCCGCTATGCCAGCATCTTTGAGGATAGAAGTGATCAAACGGGCATAGGGCAACACCTTTCTCATCCAAGGATGCTTTGATGATATCGGTGTATAAGGTGCGAGCCAAGTGGATGGAAGTGTGTGAGTCAAATAGATGGTAGGTCAAAGTGGCCTACCGGGGCCGCATGGCGGAATCGTTGGAAGTTTGCAATATGTTGGTGCACAAAATCTGAAAAGTGAGGCGCGCCTTCTCGTTAAGGCGTCCAACGAAAACACTTTACCCCGTCCATGCAATATTCGGCGAAATGCGTTCCATGATCACGTCTTTGGTGACCGAAAGGACGTTTCGTGGATATATGAAGTCTTGAACGTCCGAAACATCGTACTCGGCTAACTTGGCCGTGAGATGACATTCCCATCCATGTAAGCTTGGGCCTCGAATTGGCCCGTCCGAACAAGGGTGCCATAAAAGGATCGAACTTCGGTTGCCCAAACTACTTCATAGGGTTCGTTTTGTAATCGGCACTAACCCCTAGCCATGAATAGGGCGGTGACGGAGTTGGGTAGCCCGATCCATTGGACAGTGCGCTCCATATGGAGTTTGCGATCCAGACTGAAGAACCGATGGCACCATCGCTCCTCTTGGCGAGAGCAGAATTCGCCATGACTAGAGGGGAGGATGTCGGTGGAGTCATACTTGGTGGGGGCAGCGCATTGGGCCATGAGAACAAGAGAGATTTTGGCGTAGAAAACTAGGGAGGGAGAAGAGAGGAGTTTGGTTGAAGGTGTGGAGGGAAAGGGAGGGTATGGGTGTGAATTTATAGGTGAAGGGGTGGGGGTTGGATTTGGAGGGAAAAGAGTTGGAGGGAAAAGGGGGTGAATTTGGGAGGGAAAGGTTAGGGTTGGGAGTTGGGGAAATGAATTGGAGGGAATGAATGGGATTGGGAAGAAGGGGGGTGAATCTAGGGAAGGGGAAAAAAATAGACCTGCAGAAGGCGGACCGGTCCGCCTGGGGATCGGACCGATCTGGTCCTTTATTGTTCAGGAAAATTCGACTAGCAGACCGGTCCGCCTCAAAATTAAACGAATCGGTCCGGCCCTAAAATAAAGGAACCGGTCCGGCCCAGGGTTTTTGGGCTGGATTTTCCCCTTAACTTGGTTTCGAAAGCTCTTCTCCGAAAATTTTCATTTTCACAACATACTCCCGATTAATTTTTGATTAAAATTTCTCGATACCAATGGTCAACGCGACTTGAATCAATATTCCCGAACATGTGAATGCTATTTCTCGAATGTACCCTAATCCTATTGACGCTCACTACAAAAGCAACTCTCTCTACACACACGACTCTCACCCCATACGCGTCGCGGGTGCGACGACCTCGCTGTAACAGCTCACTCAACCCCATAAACGGGGTCCGACAACCAGACGGTGTCAACTTCGTCAACACATGCCTCTAGATATGGATTTAGGCGTTGTCCATTTACTTTGAATGTATTTCCCCCTTTCAAATCTTCTTATTCAACAGCTCCATGAGGGAAAATATTCTTCACAACGAACGGGCCAGACCATCGTGACCGCAACTTGCTCGTAAAGAGATGAAGTCGAGAGTTATAGAGAATAAATTTTTGCCCAGGAAGAAACTCTTTGCGTCGAATGATGTTATCATGTGCGAGTTTCAGCCTTTCTTTGGATATTTTAGCATTCTCATACGCATCATTGCATAGTTCTTCTAACTTATTCAATTGAAGCTTGTGGGCTTCACCGGCCTTATCCATGGCATAATTCAATTGCTTAATCCTCCAATACGCCTTGTGCTCTAATTCAACGGGAAGATGGCAAGGTTTTCCATACACAAAGAGGAAGGGGGACATGCCGAGTTGATTTTTATATGTGGTGCGATAGGCCCATAGCGAATCGTTCAATCTAAGTGACCAATCTTTTCGGGTAGGATTGACGGTCTTTTCAAAAATGTTCTTGATTTCCCGATTTTCTAGTTCACCCTGCCCATTCGTTTATGGATGATAAGTCGTTCCAACCTTGTGAAAGACACCATACTCTCTTTAGCTTCTCGAATGGCCTATTGTAAAAGTACGTGCCATTATCGCTGATTATCACTTTCGGTGCACCGAAATGGGAAAGTATGTGTTCCTGCAGGAACTTAATCACCACTTTGTTGTCATTCGTCTTGGTAGCTATAGCTTCAACCCATTTAGAAATGTAATCTACCGTGATAAGGATGTATAGAAAGCCAAAGGACGGGGGGAAGGGACCCATGAAGTCAATACCCCAACAGTCGAAGATTTCAATGATGACTATGGGGGTGAGAGGCATCATGTCTCGTCGAGTAATGGCTCCCATCAGTTGGCACCTATTGCAAGATTTGCAAGCATCGTTTACATCCAGAAATTTTGTGGGCCAATAAAGGTCGCATTGCATAATTTTAGCGGCCATCTTTTTTGTCTAAAGGTGGCCTCCACAAGCTTTCGAATGACAAAACTGGATGACTTTTGAGATCTCGTCATCCGGTACACATCGTCGGATGATTTATTCAGCGCAATATTTAAAAAGGAACGGATCGTTATAGAAGAACATGCGTGACCAAGTAATAAACCACTTCTTATCTTGCGATGTCCAGTCGGGAGGGACGGCTCCTGTGACAAGGTAGTTCACTAAATCCGTAAACTAGGGCAAAGAAGAGGCAGCAAAAAGTTACTCATCCGGAAAGTATTCGTCTATGGGTATGGGATTACTAGGTACGTCGGACGAAAGTCGTGATAAGTGGTCGACAACGACATTTTCTACTCCTTTCTTATCTTTAATGGAGAGGTTGAACTCTTGTAGGAGTAGGATCCACCTTATGAGGCACGACTTTGCATCTTTCTTTGCAAGTAGGTATTTCAAGACCGCGTGGTCGGTGGAACAAGTAATGGGAGAACCGATAAGATATGACCAAAATTTATCAAGGGCAAAGACTACCGCTATCAACTCTTTCTTAGTGGTAGAGTAGTTGAGTTTTGGTCCAGTAAGAGTCCAGCTAGCGTAGTAGATGACATGAGCTTGCTTATCTTTTCTTTGGCCCAAAATAGCCCCTATCGCATAATCGCTAGCATCATACATAAGTTCGAATGGTAAAGACCAATCCGAAACTTGCATGATGGGAGCGGACACAAGCATGGTCTTCAGTTTTTCAAAAGAGCTTTGGCATGCTTCCGTCCACTCGAATGGGGTGTCCTTCATGAGTAGGTTGCTTAAGGGTCTAGCGATGGCACTAAAGTCCTTAATGAACCTTCGATAAAACCCTGCGTGGCCCAAGAAAGAGCGCACATCCTTAAGCGATTTTGGTGGGGTAAGATCAGCTATGACATCTATTTTCGCCCTATCGACTTCTATTCCCTTGGATGATACTATGCGGACAAGAACTATTCCCTCGGTGATCATGAAATGGCATTTCTCCCAATTCAGCACTAAGTTCTTTTCCACACACCGGGCAAGTACTTTTTCCAGTTTCTCTAGACAATGATCGAAAGAGGTGCCAAAAATGCTAAAATCATCCATGAACACTTCGAGTCCTCTCTCGACCATGTCGCTAAATAGGCTCAACATACACCTTTGAAAGGTCGCGGGTGCATTACACAATCCAAATGACATACGTTTGTAGGTAAACGTACCAAAAGGGAAAGTGAAAGTCTTTTTCTCCTGGTCAAGTACATCTACCTCAATCTGGTTATATTCGGAATAACCATCAAGGAAGCAATAGTAAGGGTGGCCCACTACTCTCTCAAGCATTTGATTAATAAATGGTAAGGGGAAATGGTCTTTCCGAGTTGTCGCATTGAGTTTTCGGTAATCAATGCAAATGCGCCACCTGGTGGTGGTACGTTGGGGAACTAGCTCTCCCTTAGCATTCTCAACCACTGTCATGCTTGACTTCTTCGGGACAACTTGAATGGGGCTCACCCACTTGCTATCCGAGATTGGGTAGATAATCTAGGCATCCAATAATTTGATAATCTCGGTTCTCACTACTTCTTTCATGTTGGGATTTAACATTCTTTGCATTTTTCTTGAGGGTTTGACATCCTCTTCGAGATGGATCTTGTGAGTGCAAATCAAAGGACTTATCCCCTTCAAATCAGCAATGCACCAACCAAAAGCACTTTGGTGCTTCCTCAGAATTTTTAACAATTTACCTTCCTGCTCGTCGTCTAGGCTAGAGGAGACAACAACAGGAAATGTCTCATCCTCTCCTAGGTATGCATATTTAATATGGGAGGGGAGTTTCTTCAATTCGAGGGTTGGAAATTTTTCGTTGGAGGGAACCATGCGTGTATCCCTCGGTGGTAACTCCTCGAATCTAGAAACCTAACTTACATCTCTTGTGTCCTCGTCTGATGCTCTCTCATCGAGTAACTCTCTCAACTCCCCAACCTCCCTCTCAAAGTCGGTGTACGTCCCCTCACTCTCGTGACTCGACACTAGACAGGACCCTAAGGCGTCGTCGTAATAATTCTCCTTAAATTACTCCTCTACTATCTCATCTATGAAGCTCACCGCGTGAAGATCATCTTCCTCCCCCGTATATTGGGCTATGTGGAAGATGTTGGTTTCCAAGGTCATATTCCTAAAGGTGAGTTACATTCACCCATTCCGAGTATTGATGATTGCGTTAGCCGTAGCTAATAAAGGGCGCCCAAGGATGATGGGAACATGATTACTCGAGTTGAAGGAGGGCTTCGTGTCCCAAATGACAAAATCTACCGGCAAGTAGAAAGTGTCAACTTGGACGATCACGTCCTCGACTATGCCTCTTGGGATCTTCACTGTTCGATCCGCTAATTGGAGAGTGACCTTTGTGGACCTGAGGTCGCCCAAATCAAGTTGCCTATAGATGGAGTAAGGGAGGATATTTACGCTTGCTCCCAAATAAAGTAAGGCCTTTTCGATTTTATTTTCTCCAATGATACAGGAAATGGTGGGTGCATCGGGATCTTTGAATTTAGGCGGGAGATCGTTAAGTAGAATGGAGCTCACATTCTGGGATAGAAAGACATTCTTCTTTGCCTTCATCTTTCTCTTTACCGTCAACAAGTCTTTGATGACTTTAGCATAAGCTGGAATTTGCTTAATGACATCAAGGAAAGGTAAATTCAGCTTTACTTATTTTAGCACTTCTAGCACGTCTTCACGTGGGTTTACTTTATGGGAAGGAATCAACCTTTGAGGAAACGGTACCGCAGAGGGTGGTTTCACAACTACCTTGGGATCACTAGCATCTTCTTTGTCACTCTCATTTAAGGGGACATCTTCGGCCTCTTTCGTGTCGGGCAAAATCTCCTTATCTTTCGTTGTGTCGTGTGGGGGAGGTGATAAATCAACGACTCTCCCACTATGAAGAGTGGTCACATCTTGACATTGCTCCTGATGTTTAATAGAAGTGGAGCTAACACTAGTTTGACCTTGGGGAGGTCTTTGGCCTTGGGCTGGAAACTTTCCCTTCTCTTGAACACTCAACGAGGATTGTATCATTGAGAGACTTGTATTTATGTCGCTAATCAGACGATCATATTTAGCATTGGTTGCATTATGGCTTGTGATAAATTGATTCATGGTATCCTCGAGAGTTCTCCGCGGTGGCGGGATATAAGATGCTTGAGGTGTTGGTGCTTGCACATGTCCTTGCATGTGTGGGGCTTGTTGAAAGTGTTGTGGTGGAGGAGGGGCAACATGGGAAGTAGGGTTCATCGCAGCATGTTGTTGCCCATAGCTAAAACCAGGATGGTTTTTCCATGAAGGGTTGTAAGAGTTCCCGTGCGGTGCACCGAAATTACCCTTAAATCCTCCTATACCACTGACTTGCTCTTGAAGCATTACTTTGTAGGCGGGTATAGTCGGGCATTCCTCAGTTAAATGACCCGCCTCATAAATTGCACACACCTTTTCAACGGGGTTTGGTAGGGTTCCAGTTGGTCCTCTTCCACATATCCCACGTAGGTCTCGTACTTCTTTCTCAAGTATATCGATCCGACTGTCCTCTATTGAACTCTTTTCTACATGAAATAGGCCGGACGCTGATGGAGTGGTGGTCACTTGACGATTTCAATTTTGAGCATTAGGGTCAAATGTATCCCAGGATTGGGTAGTCTCGGCGACATACCTTAGGTGAAGCTCAACATCGTGGGCGTCTAAGTCGAAAAAGGGACCATTTCCCATGGTTTCAACGAGTTGCTTGGAGTTAAGGTTCAACCCATTATAGAGAAAAGAGATGATTTGCGTTGAATGAAATCCATGATGGGGGCATGAAGTAACTAACTCATTGAAACACTCGTAACATCGATGAAATGGCTCATTTTCAGATTGTCTGAGCGCTTGAATTTGAGCCTTTATGGAGATGGTTCGATGTGGTGGGAAGAATTTCTTGAGAAATCTCGATTGTAACTCATTCCAAGATGAAATCGAGCTTGGAGGTAAAGACCACAGCCAGATCTTAGCTTTATCTTTGAGAGAGAAGGGGAAGAGTTTGAGGCGGATCACCTCTTGTGTGCAAGTTTGATCATTGAGAGTATCGCACACATCCTCAAATTCCCTAATGTGAAGGTACAACTTTTCAGAATCCATACCATGGTAATGTGGTAACATCTGGATCATCCCGTTTTTAAAGCGAAATTACCCGGCATTATACGGGAGTATAATGCATATCGGAGTGACAGTGCACTCGGGATATAAAAATTCTTTGAGCGGGAAGTACGGGGCCTTTTCCTCACCAGCAGGTGCATTACTGTGTTATTACATCTCTCTCTCACTTAACGACTCGGTGCTCTCACTTGGTGTGCTCGAAGTGTGCTCAGAGGTGTGTCCTAAGAAGGAAAACGGAGTGTTAATAGAGATTGAGTGTGACGGTATGGGAGGTGGGATCCAGAACTGTGGGGTGTTTGGAGTGTGGGGGCTATCGGGGTTGTACTCAACTATTGGATTTTTGTGAATACTGGTTGGAGTATTATGAGGTGTGGGAGTGAGTTCAGAATTTTGCATTACAAGCTTATGAGAGATGGTGGTGAATCTTTTTGTGCTTTTTTGAATTTTTTTATGTTTTTGGATTTTTTGAAATTTTTGGTCAAAGTTTTAGATTAACTCGATCTAATCCTAAGTCTATGTAGTTCCCCAGCAACGGCGCCAAAAACTTGACGCGACTCAGAAAGTGTCTCTAATGTGCGTTCACTATAGGCTCAAGTGCGAGCTTGTCGCGTTAGTAATAAACCCGGTAAGTCGGGTATCGATCCTCAGGGAAATAGGACAACGAAGTTGTAACGATGGGAAAAGACGAAGGAATCCTAACTTTGACTTTAAAAAGAAAAAGAGAAAATGATTTGGTTTTGGGAATGATTAAACTAGATGCAATTGTGAAATTATGAAAAGATGAAATTATACTAAATTACCTAAACTGCTAATGAAAACTGATTTAAAACTTTAAACTATGTATGATAAAAACAGGACGGGAATACAATCCCCCAACCCTAGTGTAATACAGGTAAAATATTAATCGTAAATTTAACTGATTAATTAGACCCAGAATTTAGTACTCCCAAGCATTACGTATACGAGGTTAAATCCCGTGTCATACTTAATCTGAGGACGAGTAAATCGACATCACAATAGTGACACTCGAATTGCATTCTAAATCATCCCGATTACCCAGAGGCAAACGAGATATAAAGATCTACAATTGTTGTGTTCCTACGCAATACGATCGTAATCAATCACTAAATTCATAGGATTAATGTTATACATATGCAACTAACACATCAAGCTGGGTTCATGTATCCCGGCCTTAGAAAATCTAGCCTAGCATGCTGAAAGTAATGAAAACAGTGTTTGATTTGCAGAAAACTATGATTAATCTAAGGAAAATTTGTAAATTGATGTAGAACATAATTGAAAAGAGGAAATAAATCACTAATCTCACCAAAGCAGTAACAACAGTAATTAATAAAACTTGTAATCAAAGAACTTCTGAATAATCTTCAACTATTAGAATTAAAACTGTAAATTGTATCTAAACTAAGGTTTCTGGAGAAGAATGGAAAATTAGCTAAAATTCTCCGTACAAATAATGATAATAAAACGGGTTTTTATACCCTACAAAAATTCAGGAGTTTCATTAGCACTAGGAGTCTTCTTAAGAGAAGATATGATTACAGAATCTCGATGGCCGGATCGGTCCGGGCCTTAGGCGGATCGGTCTGCCTCCCATGCGGATAGGTTCCTTTTATTTTCGGGCGGACCGGTTCTTTTATTTTTCACCCTTATTCGGTTTGCTTTCTATTCGAGGTCTTCTGGAGTATGGCACAGCGGACCGGTCCGGGGTAGAGGCGGACCGGTCTGCCTGTTTAACTTTTTTTCTCAACTTTGACTGCTCATAAATTTTGTTCCGATACTCCGATTAAGGTGCCGTTTCTTCCTAGGTGTTCATGAATGTGATATCTTCAACTTCTATTAGGTACCTCATCCGAATTTTGGGTAAAAATTACACTTTTGACCTTTTGACTTTCCTGCTTGTCTTTCTTGATTCTTCCGATTTCTTTCTTTCATTTCTTGACATCAAATACCTGTAAAAGAAATACGAAATACCAAAAACTCGGTGTACTCGTTAGGATAAGTCAATAGCAAGATTATGAGATAAAGTTAAATCGATTACGTTGTTCGAGGTGCTAAAAGTAACTACATTAAGGGATAAATTAGGAAGAATTTATGCCTAATCAACTACCGCTAGCAACTCCTTCTCGGTAGTGGAGTAATTGAGTTGTGGTCTGGTAAGATTCCGACTAGCGTAGTAGATGACATGAGCGTGTTTGTCTTTTCCTTGGCCCAAAACAGCCCCTATCGTGTAATCGCTAGCATCACACATAAGTTCAAATGGTAAAGACCAATCCGAAACTTGCATGATGGGAGCGGACACAAGCATGGTTTTCAGTTTTTTAAAAGCGCTTTGGCATGCTTCCGTCCACTCAAATGGGTTGTCCATCATAAGTAGGTTTCTTAAGGGTCTACCGATGGTGCTAAACTCCTTAATGAACCTTCGATAAAACCCTGTGTGGCCCAAGAAGGAGCGCTCGTCTTTGAGCAATTTTTGTGGGGGTAGATCGGCTATGACATCTATCTTAGCTCTATCAACTTCTATCCCCTTATATGAAACTATGTGACCAAGAACTATTCCCTCGGTGACCATGAAGTGGCATTTCTCCCAATTCAGTACTAAGTTCTTTTCCACACACCGGGCAAGTACCTTTTCTAGTTTTTCAAGACAAAGATCGAAAGAGGTGCCAAAAATGCTGAAATCGTCCATGAACACTTCCAGTCCTCTCTCGACCATGTCGCTAAATAAGCTCAACATGCACCTTTGAAAGGTCGCGGGTGCATTACACAAGCCGAATGGCATACATTTGTAGGCAAACGTACCAAAAGGGCAAGTGAAGGTTGTTTTCTCCTGGTCAAGTACATCTACCTCAATTTGGTTATATCCTGAATAATCATTAAGGAAGCAATAGTAAGGGTGGCTCGCTACTCTCTCAAGCATCTGATCAATATATGGCATGGGGAAATGGTCTTTCTAAGTTCCCGCATTGAGTTTTTGGTAATCAATGCAAGCGTGCCACCCGGAGGTGGTACGTTGGGGAACTAGCTCTCCCTTAGCATTCTCAATCACTGTCATGCCCAACTTCTTTAGGACAGCTTGAATAGGGTTCACCCACTTGCTATATGAGATTGGGTAGATAATCCCGGCATACAATAGTTTAATTATTTCGGTCCTCACCACTTCTTTTATATTAGGGTTTAGCCTTCTTTGCATTTCTCTCGAGGGCTTGATATCCTCTTCAAGATACATCTTATGGGTGCAAATCAAAGAACTTATCCCTTTCAAAACAGTAATGCACCAACCAAAAGCACTTTGGTGCTTCCTCAGAATCTTTAGCAATTTACCCTTCTGCTCTTCGTCTAGGCCAGAGGAGACAACAGGAAATGTCTCATACTCTCCTAGGTATGCATATTTAATATGAGAGGGTAGTTTCTTCAACTCGAGGGTTGAAAATTTTTCGTTAGAGGGAACCATGCATGTATCCCTCGGTGGAAACTCCTCGAATCTCGAAACCCAACTTACATCTCTCGCGTCGTCGTCCGACACTCTCTCATCAAATAATTCTCTCAACTCCCCAACCTCCCTCTCGAATGCGGTGTACGTCCCCTCACTCTCATGGCTCGACACTAAACAGGACCCTAAAGCATCTCCACAATAATTTTCCTCAAAATAATCCTCTACGATCTCGTCTATTAGACTCACCGCATGAAGATCATCTTCTTCCCCCGTCTGTTGGGCAATATGGATGATGTTAGTCTCTAAAGTCATGTTCCCAAAATTGAGTTGCATTCTCCCATTCCAAGTGTTGATGATTGCGCTAGCCGTAGCTAAGAACGGGCACCTAAGAATGATGGGAAACTAGTTGCTCGAGGTGAAGGAGGGCTCTGTGTCACAAATGACAAAGTCTATCGGGAAGTAGCAAGTGTCAACTTGGACGATCATGTTCTTAACTATGCCTCGTGGAATCTTCACTGTTCGATCCGCTAATTAAATAGTGGCCTTTTTGGGCTTGAGGTCGCCCAAATCTAGTTGCCTATAGATGGTGTAAGGGAGGATATTGACACTTGCTCCCAAATCAAGTAAGGCTTTCTCAATTCTATTTTCTCCAATGATGCAGGAAATGGTGGGTGTACTGGGATCTTTGAACTTGGGCGGGAGATCATTGAGTAGGATGGAACTCACGTTCTGTGCTCGAAAGACATTTTTCTTTACCTTCATCCTCCTCTTTATCGCCAACAAGTGTTTGATGACTTTAGTATAATCTGGAATTTTCTTAATGGCATCGAGGAAAGGTAAGTTCAGCTTTTCTTGCTTTAGCACGTCTAGCACTTCATCACGGGGGTTTCCTTTATGGGAAGGAATCAACCTTTGAGGGAACGGTATCGCGGTGGGTGGTTTCACTACTACCTCGGGCTTACTAGTGTCTTCTTTCTCACACATCCTCCACTTACTAGTGTCTTCAACCTTTGAGAGGTTGAAGATGTATTTTGGACAAGCTTTATTCAAATCGATGAAGTCTACACCCATCCTCCACTTACCATTAGGCTTAGTGACAATGACTGCTTTAGCCAGCCTTTTCGGGTAGACAACCTCCCTAATAAACTCTGCATTCTCTAGCTTCTTCACTTAATATCTTATGAGTTCATATTGCTCCCTGGAGTAGATCCTCTGCCTCTATCTAACCTGATTGAATCATTCGTCCACATTCAATTTATGGCAGAGGATCTTCTAGTCAATTCTCGACATGCCTTCATGACTCTATGAAAAAATATTGTCTCTCCCTCAGCAGTTTGATCAAATCTTCCTTGATTTCTTTTTTTTCAAGGCATTGTTGATTTGGACGATTTTTTTGGCTCGTCCTCTCATTGAGGACAATGAATTCTACCTCCTCAGTGGCCTCGCCCTTTTTTAGTTTCGTCGCATCCCTTGGATCGAGAGTATCAATGTTATAAGTGGTGGTGGGTCTCTTATGAGCTTCTCTTTCCTCAGCTAAGTTGAAATAGCATTGTCGCGCCTCTACCTAATCACTTTGAAGTTCTCGTACTCTATAGGGAGTCAAGAATTTTATCATTTTGTGAACAGTAGAGGGCACTGCCTCATATTATTTTAGGGCTACTCGTCCCATTATGATCTTATTGGTTGAATAAACATTCTCTTCCATCACAAAGAAATTTATCTTCTTTGTGAGACTTCTTGGCCAGGTCTCCCCCATATAGACATCCATTTCATAAATCCCAAGAGGATGAACTTTTTCTCCACTAAAGCCAATTAAAGGCTGATGGTATGAGATGAGTCTCTTATTACTTAGTACCAACCCTTTAAAGCACTCCCAAAATATTACATCAACTGAGATCCCACCATCGACTAATATTCTAGGAACCTCGTACCCATGCACTCTCGTTGTGATCACTAGAGGGTCCTCATGAGGGGCTAAGATATTTTTGAAGTCTAACCTCAAGAACCCTATCACCAAGGTGTTTATGTCAACTTTCTTCCTCTTACCCGACTTTGAATCAACTGTCGTCAAGTTTACCACTTCACTCTTTGGGATAGTCTTTGCCTCTGCAACATGGGCCTTACGGTCAGCTATATCTTTACCACCACCTGCTAAATCTCCACATATCATCATATGAGGAATCATCATCCTTATTCATTGGGTTATCCTGTTTACACTTGTTATCTTGTCTCCTTCGAGAGTCATCTCGATCATCTCTTGCACTACTCCTATACATATATTTCTTGAGATTCCCTTTCTTCAGCATTTTTCTATCTCATCTTTAAGTACGAAGCATTTGTTAGTGGTCTAATCGTTATCCTAATGGAACTCGCACCACTTAATTTTATCCCTCTTGTGAGGAGGGGCCTTCATCTTTTTCGGCCATGTCAAGGACCGGTCATTTTTTATTTCGTTCAAGATCATCTTTGAAGTGGCTATAAATGGAGTATAATCTGTGAACTTGTTATCCGCCGACCTCTTCTTTTCACCCTTTTCCTTTAACTTCTTGGACTTGCTTCTTTTTCATCCTCTCTGTTGATGTAAAAAATTAGATCACTCTAATAATTCAATCACAGATAAATAAAATGAGACAAAAGATTTTAAAGTGGTTCAGCCTTATAAGAATGGCCTACATCCACTATTGTGTTATTGCTGAGTGTTTGGGAATTCTCGATTATAAGTTCTATCAATAAATTCCACTATGGATTCCGATCCCCTTACAATGAGGATTGTACAATGTATTTATAGCCCTGAGGCTGTAATGTGAAAGGGTAATACATTAAATGGTATACTTATGAAAGGGTAATACATTTAATGCCCTCTTTGCGTGTGCGTCTGAATGATAAGCATTTAATGAATCAGTTGAACTGTTGGTTATCCAGCTATTAATGCTTTGTTCGAGATGAAGCTCGGACCGCCTGAGTTGCTGGGACCGCCTAAGCTTCTCTGTACTCAAGAGTTCCTCGGAGAGGCATTGTTCCTCGGAGCGTGTGAGTTCCTCAGGGAACTAGTCTTCCTCGTTGTAGTCTTTTTCCTCGGAGCGCGTGGGTTCCTCGGAAGTGTTGGTTGTTGCCACGTAGATAGCCACGTGTCTTTATATGATTGGTCCATGTCAGCAGATTAAATTTGGTATCAACAGAAGCCCCCAATGTTTCATAGTTCGAAATTTGAGAAGTATGGAACATTCTTTCTCGGAATATGGTAGCTTTAAATAGTCTTCCTGATTTTTAGGAGCGTTTCCATTGTATTTATTTCTCCTTCTCAATTCGTAGATTCATGTTTTTTTGGACTTTTCTGCGTGCTTCGATTCCCGCGTCACTTTTCATCTTTTTAGTCGCTGTTGTTCGCTTTGATTCCCGCGCCACTTTTCATCTTTTTAGCCGCTATTTTCCACTTTGATTCCCGCTCCACTTTTCATCTTTTTAGCCGCCGATAACGTAATCATCCTTTTTTTGTAATCATTACTTCACCATTTCCCAAGGCAAGGTATTTAAACTTCACAGACACTCCCATCGTTTTCTACCTTTTCAAATTTTTATCTTCGAGTTTTACGTCGTCTCTTCCTACTCTCTTGTGCGTTCATCTCTTCCATCGTTCGTTGTCAACAGATCCATTCTTTTCCTGTAAGATCTTATTCCTTCTTCTTCATTTCTTTATTCACCATGGTTTATCCTGTTGAGTCTCTTGAGAAGTTTCGTTCTGATTTCTCCATTCCCTCATGGGTTGTTTTGGAAGAGCTTTCTGAGCCTTCTAATTACTTCCATTTGGCTGAGGGACATTGGTTCCCCAGTCTTTTTTTTACTGAGTGTGGATTTTCTTTTCCACCAAATCCCTTGTGTCTGGAATTCTGTCAGTACTTTGACATTGTTCCTGCACAAATAGCCCCCAACACATGGAGAATAGTTAATGGGGTGCATAGGTTAAATCAAATTCATAGAACTCGAATAGGAATTCCAGAAATCATGTACTGCTATAGATGGGCAGTTAATGATAATATTTTTTATTTAAAAACTAGATTTTTAAATAGAGCCTTAGTAGTCAATCTCCTTGATGCCAATAGGGATTATTTTGAACACGGGGTTGTCATAAAAAATTGGCAATACCCTCCATTAGCTGGAGATGAGGTTTATCAGGGTCCCAGATGCCCTCCTTATGGCAATGGGATAGGTTATTTTTATTTTATTTTATTTATTCTGAAATCATGTTTCTTTTGTGTTTGATAAAATGTGCCACTGATAACAATGTTTATTTATTTGCAGTTGATAGCAAGAGAAAGTGCCCAAAAGATGCATATGTCAATATAAGGCATTTGAAACTTATCTGGAGTCTGCATCAAAGTGTTGCCGATGAGCACATTATATTAGCTTCGTATCTGTTGCAGTACAAGAGCTACACCACTTCTTTCACTGCTCGTCCAGTGATAAGTGAATCAGAGCCAGTACCAGCTTCCACCAGCTCATCGCCTGAATCCCATATTTCTTTAAGTGAAAGGATGAAGAAGAGAAGACCTCCTACCCTGTTTGAGAAAACTGCCTCCGATTCTGGGGAGGTAAAAAGGAGTAGGATTGACGTCCCAAGGGAGGAGACAAAGAAGACTGATGCAGCTCCTCCAGCTACTTCTGTTAAAGTTGTCGAGAAGCCCGTAGTGGGTCCGAGCAGGTCTGCTGCTCCTGGAGAGGTGATTGTGATATCACCGACCAAGGGTTCTTCCTTGGTTGAATCTGTACCTGTTCCCCCGAGGAGGCTGAAGAAGAGATCCTCGGTCAATTTGGCTGATACCATTACTCAGCCCCCAGTTACTGGAACTGGGGTTCCAACTTTTGTTCCCCCGAGCTCTGCCATGAGCTCGGTAAAGTCCTTGATCATTCCCGAGGTCCAAGTAACTGAAGAAAACCTTACTCGGGACATGGTCACCTCACTAGCTGCTCGTCACCTTGCTTCTGTAAGTCTTCTTACTTTCAATTTTTCATATTTCCTTTGTCATTTATGTTTCTAACTTGCTTTCTTTTTCTGTTCACAGTTGACGAGCTGCTTCAATCTAATCCTGAAGAAGGATGAAGAGATTAAGGCTTCTTGCTCCTCGTCCAGTGTGGAGGGAGCTCTGGAAAAAGCTACCAAATCTTTGGCAGATTCTCGCTAGAAATATGCTGATGACAAGGCTGTCTGGGAGAAGAAGCTTGCCTCCTTCGAGCAAGAAAAAGCTCGGGCTGTTGATGCCTCCAAGGAGTTGGAGAAGAGAATAAATGCCTCGGAGAAGGAAAATAAGGATCTTGAAGAGAAGCTCAAAACTGCAGGAGAGTTTGAAGATAAACTCAAGGCTGCCGAGGAGGAGTTGGCTCAACTTCGGGAAGTAGGTCGGCAGAAGGAGGAAGCTGAGGAAAAACTGAAAGCTGCTGATGACTTGCTGTCCGAAAAGCTTGCTTTGGAGAAGACCAAGAGGAAGATGGCTGTGAAGAAGTCCTTCAGCTCTGGCTGGGACAATGGGTGGAACAAGGGGTTGGCTGCCATGGTGTCGCTAGTGGACTATGGCGGTCTCAAATATTTTAGGGATGGATGGGTTGCTGCCCTTCAAGAGATGAAGGTCGACGAGTCTTTCGAGCTCTTCCAGAGACATATCCCTGGTCCCTCTCCAACTCCAGAAGAGTTAGAAGAGGATGAAGCTACCTATGAAGAGTCTTCGATGGTGATGGGAGATCATGCCCTAGCCATCCAGCCTGCTGCCGAAGAAAATCAACAAATCGTTTCTTCCTCCGAGCAACTGCCTATTCTCCCCGAGTAACTATCCCTTCCCTCCGAGCAACCTACCTCTTCATCCCAACCTCCCGAGAAGGTTTTGGGAGATAAGGAAAAGGTGTAGCGTTGTTCGGGTTTCTCTTTATTTTGTTTCTCTTTATCAAATGTAACCCAGAAGATGTAACTCTGAACTATGATCTAATAAAACTTAAACTTTTTTGCATACTGTTGTCTATCTTTCATTCATACTCTGTTTATTCTTCTTATTGATGATTGCTCTTCTTTCTCTGCTAGTTTCTGGCTAGGATGGAACTGCTATCTGCCCATGATATAAAAGTTGCTGCGACAATGTAATGAGTACTTTAAGGCTGGTCACACAGACCTGAGTGCTGCACAAGTTGTCGACATACTTGGTCATGATGCTTCAGAACAGGCAGTGGAAGCATATCAATATCTGAAGTGTCTTCTTGATAGGGCTGTAGCCAATAACGTTGCCTATTATGAAATGATTGAGGATCTTCAAAGCACCCTCGAGGACCTTCAGCTTCAATACAAAGAATCCACTGCTTTGTTGCATGAGGGGTATGAGAAGAAGTACCAGTAGATCATTGCCGACAAGGGCTACGAGAAGCTTTTTGCTGGGTACGATGTAAGGGAGATAACCTTGAGAGGTGAGGTCAAAGAATTCAGACAGATTGCTGAGTTGCTGGAAAAGGAAAACAACAACCTGCAGAAGGAGCTGTCACAATTGAAGTCTGCAGGTTCCACTTCTAGTGCCTTGATCCCAGTGACCAACGAGGGATTTTCGTTCTTAGAGTTTGAGAACGCCAAATTAAGGGAAGAGTTGGAGATTTTGAAGAGCTCTGGCACCTCTTCATCTTCTCGTGGTCGAGCAAGAGCATCTCGGGTTCTTATCGAGGAACAGAGGACTCAGTCCGCCTTAGAGAACCAGACTTTCCAACTAATGGCGAAGAACCAGGCATTGTTTGATATGTCAAAGAAGATTAGGGACCTGGAAAAATAGCTCTCTGCGCAGAAGTCAATCTTAGAGAATAAGGATCTTTACATCAAGAATCTCCACGAGCAGCTATAAAGGCTAACATATCAATTCCACAAACAGCCCAGGGATTTCTGGATGGCTGGATACAACGAAGCACTATTCCACTTGGAAGATCGTATCCAGAATGCCAACAATGAGGGCTACAAGCAAGGCTGGATGAATGCCTTAGGTGTGTTGAAGCTCGAACAAGGTCAATTTCTGTGGGACTACCATGATCCCGGGTTGCTCGACTTGCCTGTGCCACCATAAAATTTGGACATGGATTGGATCCCTGCTCGGGCCATTCCTCGTAGCTTAATTTCAAAGTATCTCAGTGACTACAATTTACATTCTCAAATCGAGGTATCTCGTCCCGAGCATCTCTTAGATCGACCATCCGTGATGAATGTCAGGATGTTGAAGGATCTCAACTTCATCAATTCTCCTCTGTCTTTAAATGATCCACCTGCTGGCGAGGAACCTGTGTCAAAAGTAGAGGGGAATAGACCAATAGAATAGGAATTTTTGGTGTAATAGTTAGTATACATGTCAATGTAACTGTAATTTCATTATCAATGTATTTATTTTGAATTCAATGAAAGACTTTCATTTTTGTTTGCAAATCTTGATTGCTATTGTCTTTATCAAACACTTTATATTTATGCATATCTGTTAAAAATATAACAATATTGTGTTGTTTGTCGACCAACTCAGTAATAATTAAAAAGTTTCAAGTTTCAATAATATTGCTCGATCACTTAATGATAAAGTCACGAGTATAAAAAATGTTTAAAATTTTTCCAACCAACCAAGGTCGTTAAATTATGCTTGTCGACCAACTACAGTTAGTGGGTTTTTATCCCCGACCAGCCATAGTTGGTAGACTTTTCTCTTAAATGTTTTCGACCAACCAAGGTCGGTAAATTTTCTTTATCGACCAACTATAGTTGGTGGGTTTTTATTCCCGACCAGCCATAGTTAGTAACTTTTGCACTTTCTGGAATAATCTTACCTCCCGACCAACATAAGTTTGTATTTGCGAGAATATTTTGTTTCCTAGCCAACATGTTGGCATTTTTAGGAATATTTTGTTTCCTAGCCAAACAGGTTGGCATTTTTAGGAATATTTTGTTTCCTAGCCAAACATGTTGGCATTTTTAGGAATATTTCGTTTCCTAACCAACCGAAGTTGGCATTTTTAGGAATATTTTGTTTCCTAACCAACCGAAGTTGGCATTTTTAGGAATATTTTGTTTCCTAACCAACCGAAGTTGGCATTTTTAGAAATATTTTGCTGCTGAGCAGTTTGAGCTTTGCCGAGTTTTGCTGAGTAGTGTGTAGCACTAGTATTCCCCGAAAAATTCTCAATAAAAGGAGAGACTGTAGCAGAATATCTTCATTTTATTCATACTGATGGAACTGTGTTACATATACATCACTGATAATATTTGTGTAGGTGCTCTGCATTCCATGCATTCTTAAACTCCTCGCCTTCTAAAGTTGCTATTCGATAAGTTCCTGGTCGAACAACTTCTGTAACTCGGTATGGTCCATGCCAGTTTTCTTCCAGCTTATTGTGCTTTTGAATTACTTTCTTCAGCACATAGTCTCCTTCTTTAAGGTCGCACTTCTTCACCCTTTTGTTGTAGAACAAAGCTGTTCGCTGCTGGTAAGCAGCATTTCTAATGGCTGCTTCTTCTCTAACTTCCTCGAGCATGTCTAAATCCAGTCTTCTCATTAAGTCGCTGACAGGGGAATTGAAATTCAGTACCCTGTGTGTTGGAAGTCCCAACTCGGCAGGTATAACAGCTTCACTTCCAAACGCCAGCATGTATGGTGATTCTCCAGTTGCTACTCGAGGAGTAGTTCGGTAAGCCCAAAGTACTGATTGTAATTCGTTGATCCAGTTTGCTTTTGCATCATCCAATCTTTTCTTCAAGCCGTTTAGCAGCGTTCTGTTTGTCACCTCAGTTTATCCATTGCTTTGAGGATGGCCTGGTGCTGAGTGGACCTTCAAAATATTTGATTGATGACAATAGGCGGCAAACTCCTCCTTATCAAATTGTGTTCCATGGTCTGTGATGAAGGCATGAGGTAGACCATATCGACAAATGATGTTCTTCCAAACAAATTGGTACACCTTCTCGTACGTCATGTTAATGAGTGGCTCATCTTCTACCCATTTAGTAAAATAATCCACTGCGACGACGAGGTACTTGAACCTTCCTCGGGTCGTTGGCAGTGGCCCAACCAAGTCAATTCCCCACATGGAAAATGGCCAAGGGGAAGTTATGGGTGTCAACAATGCTTGTGGAGTTCTTCGGATGGAGGAAAAGTGCTGTCACTTGTCACACTTCTTGGCGTAGGCTATACAATCAACCCTCATCGTCGGCCAGTAGTATCCTTGCATCATTACCCTTTGTAAAAGCGTCCGACCTGCTACATGTGCTCCATAAGACCCTTCGTGGATCTCTTTAATTAATTCTTTCACCTCGAAGGGGTGTACACATCTCTGCAAACCTTCCATAATTCCTCGTCTATATAAAACACCATTAGTTAATACATACCGAGCAGATTTAAACTTCAATTTTTTGGCAGCGAGCTTGTCAATTGGCAATTCTCCCTCCTCGATATACGCCCTGATGGAATCCATCCAAGATGGTCCTAAATCAAGGGTGATAAAGTTCATCGTCATATCTTCATCTATGCTCCGACCAGCTAACACTTCAATTTGGATTGTTCATCGTAGCTCGGTGCGAGTAGCTGATGCTAGTCGAGCTAGGGCATCTGCTCTCGCATTCTACATTCTTGGTATTCTGATCAGCTGAATAGCGGTAAATTCTGACACCAGCTCCTTGGCCTTTGCATGATATTTGATCATTAATTCTCCTTTAACTGCATATACTCCCATCATTTGGTTTATGATCAATTGAGAATCACTGAAAACAATGACCTGTTGCGCCTCCATAATTTTTGCCAAACTAAGTCCTGCAATCATGGCCTCATACTCAGCCTCATTGTTGGAAGCTTTGAATTGGAAACGCAAAGCGTATTCCATATCGACCTCATCTGGAGTGCTCAAAACTATCCCCGCGCCACATCCTGTAGTTCAAGATGATCCATCTACATATAGCCTCCATATAGGTAACTCTTCTTTAAATTTCTGATCAGTTAGAGTTACTCGGTGAAATATTTGTTTCTTCCTTTCCTCCCCGAATTTTTCTTGCTCTTCGTCGATCATTTCTTCTTGCCCTTTTACCAACCGGAGTTGGTCTGAGCCCGAAGTCAATGATCTTGTAACATCCACTTGACCTTTTACCAACCGGAGTTCGTCTGAGCTAGTGTTTTTTGATCCTGCAATATCCACAGGTTGATCAGCGAGCAACTTTAGCTCCTCGGTGGTATCAGGATAGGTGAACTCTGCTATAAAATCTGCTACAGCCTACCCTTTAAGCGATGATTTGGGTTCATAGATTTTATCATATTCATCGAGCTCTATTGCCCAGTACATCAATCTCCCTGATTTTTCTGGCTTATGAAGGGCTTGTCTCAACGGCATATCAGTATATACTACTATGGTATGAGCCTGGAAGTATGGCCTCATTCTCCTACTTGCCTCAATCAGCGCCAGTGCCAATTTCTCCAGCCTTGGATATCTGATCTCAGCTCCTCGGAAGGCCTTACTTGTGTAGTAAATTGGCTTTTGTACTCCATTCTCCACTCTGATCAACACCGAGCTAACTTCATTCTCGGACACTGCAAGGTACAAATACAATTTTTCTCCCATCACCGGCCTGGACAACAGTGGAGGTGCTCCCAAGTATTTCTTCAAATTTTGAAAAGCCTTTTCACATTCATCATTCCACTCAAAAGTCTTTCTTAGTGTCTTGAAGAATGGGAGACATCTAACAGTTGCTCGTGACATAAATCTGTTGAGTACCGCTACTCGTCCTGTGAGACTCTGTACTTCCTTCTTCGTCGTTGGAGATCGCAACCCTAATAGAGCGTTGATCTTTTCAGGATTTGCTTCAATCCCTCGTTGATTGATAATGTACCCGAGGAACATGCCTTCTCGTACTCCAAATATGCACTTCGTCGGGTTCAGCTTCATTTGATATTTATCTAGTTGATCAAAAGTCTGACTTAAGTCAACTAGATGATCGACAGCTTTCTTGCTTTTCGTCAGCATATCGTTAACATAAACTTCCATATTGTCACTGATTTGTTCAGCAAAGACCTTGTTCATCAGCCTCTGATATGTCGCACCTGCATTTTTCAAACCAAAAGGCATAACATTATAACAATAAATTCCCCGAGTGGTAATGAAAGAAGTACTCTCCCTGTCTTCAGGTTTCATTTTAATTTGATTGTAGCCAGAATAAACATCCATGAAGCTCAGCAACTCGTGTCCCGAGGTAACATCCACCAGTTGATCAATTCGGGGCAATGGAAAATGATCCTTTGGGCATGCTTTGTTGAGGTCGGTGAAGTCTACACACATCCTCCACTTGTTATTTTTCTTCTTTACCATTACCACATTAGCTAACCAATCTGGATATTTAACATCTTCAACGAAACAAGATTTCTGGAGCTTCACGACTTCCTCCTGTATAGCTTGACTCTTCTCGGGACTGAATACTCTTCTTATCTGCTTCACAGGCTTGATCTCCTTATTCATATTGAGTTCGTGACATAAGAAGTTTGGGTCTATCCCAGGCATATCTTCGTGACTCCACGCAAAAGTTTATCTTCTGCTTCTAAGGAAAGTTATCAACTCCTGTTTTAATGAGGCTTCCAATGATGAACCTATTTGAGTAGTTCGCTCAGGGTGCTCGTCGTCCATAATGATGTTTTCAGTAGTTTCCACCACTTGACCCTTCACGAGTTGCGACTCATCTCGAGGATCCCATGTTTCAATTTCTGCACCTTCATCCACTTGATAGGTAGTAGTCTTTTTCTTTGATTCTTCCAGTTCTTCTTGCTCGGCGGATGAATAATAGCATTCCCGAGCTACTTTCTGATCACCTTTAACAACTCCCACTCTAAAGTTTGTTGGAAATTTTAGGCATTGATGCACTATAGATGGTACAGCCTCGATCTTCTTCAATCCTACTCTTCCCATGATGATATTGTACGATGATTAGACATTCTTATCCATCACGAAGAAACGTATTCTTTCTTTCTGACAAGCAGGCCACGTACAATTGAATATATCCAACTTGATCGTCCCAAGTGGAAATACTTTCTTGCCAGCAAAACCAATGAGGGGTCTGTGGTAAGGCTCCAGTTGAGATAGCTTTAGATTTAAACTATCGAAGCACGAGTAGAACATGATGTCTGTCGAGCTACCATTGTCGACCAGTACTCTTGAAATCATGACTTGCTTCATTATCATTTTGATCACCAGCGGGCCATCATGAGGATATAAAACACCTGCAAGGTCATTTTTTGAAAAATCGATAACTAATTTCTCCTTGTTCACCTTTCTCGGGCGTGCTTCCTCAGCTAGATTTATTCGCTGAATGTACGAGCAAGCTTGAGCCTCACCGAGGTAAGCTTTTCTTTCTGCAGTAAGGTCTCCTCCTCCTGCATCTCCTCCTGTAATAACATTACAATCAAATGACCCATAACATATTGAAAATACCTCTTGTTCTGGCTGCCTTGGTTTCTTAGGAAGATCGGGGTCATCCTCTGGATCAACTTCATGGTTTCTCTTCTTGTTCTCCTCTGCTCGACGAGGAGATCTAGACCTCTCTCTAGTTCGGTCGTTGTTTCTTCTTTCGCCTCCCCGATCAACATACTTTGCTAGCTTTCCTCGTCGGATGAGTGTTTCAATCTCATTCTGAAGAGCTATGCAATTTTTGGTCATATGGCCATGATCCTTGTGGAACTCGCAATATTTTTCCCTATTCCTTGTGTCAGGGTCTGCCTTCATTTTCTTTTGCCAGTTTAACTCCTCGCTGTTCTTAATTTCTTCCAGGACGTGGTTGATGTTTGCCTTCAAAGGTGTGTACTTATCAAATTTCCTCAAGACTTCCCATGACGACCTATTTTTAGATTGTTTGTCACCACCATTGTCCTTATCTTCTTTCTTCTTAGCTTTATCACCTTCCACCTTGGTTTCTTTGGCGTCCATATTCTTCTTCGCAGACATAGCTTCCTCGGCATTCATAATCTTGGATGCTTTTCCCATCAGGCCCGACATGGTTTGAGGTGGATCTTTGGCCAAAGTGTAGTACAACTTGTTTGGCAATAATCCACTCATCAAAGCGGTAATCGCTATCTTCTCCTCATAATCAATGACTTCGAGTTTCTCGTTATTAAAACGAGTTATATAATCTCTGGTACTCTCACCAGCTTTTTGTCTAACACTTAACAAATGTGCTACTCATTTAACTGGCTTTGCTCCAAAGCAGAAATTCTCAATGAATAACTCGACCAGTTGAAGAAAAGTTGAAATCTTACCCTGAGGAAGACTATTATACCATATTTGAGCAGATCCGGTAAGTGTTCCTGAGAATGCTCTGCATCTCATCTCATCTGGAACAGCATAGATGTCGGCTGCAGCTTGGTATTGTTCTATATGAAGGACAGGGTCAGTCTTTCCATCATACTTGGGAGTCACAACAGGTGCTTTGAACTTTGATGGTGTTGGAAAATCAACAATGTCCTGGACAAAAGGCATTCCTCGAACAAAGGTTCGTTGTAGAGGGTTCTTGGCCTTAGACATTTCCCCTAATCTATCCTCCAGCCTCTGCATAGATCCTTTCCATGCATCATTTCCTTCCTCGGGCCTATTGGTTCGAGCAACTGATAGCGTTGAAGTGGCTTCCTGGGATTTATCTTGTCGAGCAGCTGGTCGTTCATAGGATCTATCTTGACGAGCAGCTGGTCGCGACTGGGTAGATCCTTCCCTTAAATCTGATGGTCGTCGAAAGCTCCTCGACGCTGCATTAAGAGGATTTTTGTTCCACCTAGGGCCTAATCGGTCGAAAGGAGAAACCCTACTTAATCTTTCCAATGCGCTGGTCCTTTTTGGGGAAAGGGTGACACATTGTTCAGTATCTATGGCCCGCACTGACGAAGTTCGCCCAGGTTGATAAGTGAAATCATCAGATTCCTCATTGCGATGCGAATCGGTACGCCTAGTACCTGAGGATGGTACGCGGGTATTTCTTTGAATGCTTCGTGGTCCGGAATGGGCTGATGCACCGCCATGGAGGGTTTGGATGAGTTGTCGCATTGTTTCTTGCATGACGATCTGGCCCTGAGCCAGATTTGCCATTATTCCAGTCAGATCTGGAATAATTGGTGGAGCAGATGGATTTGGAGGGGTTCCAGCGTTTCGATTGCTGGATTCAGGAATATTCGCCATTGGTAATGGATTATTTTTGATGAAAAACGATATTATCAGTCGTTTCCCACAGACGGCGCCAATCTGTTGATGTAAAAAATTAGATCCCTCTAATAATTCAATCACAGATAAATAAAATGAGACAAAATATTTTAAAGTGGTTCAGCCTTATAAGAATGGCCTACATCCACTATTGTGTTATTGCTGAGTGTTTGGAAATTCTCGATTATAAGTTCTATAAAGAAATTCCACTTTGGATTCCGCTCCCCTTACAATGAGGATTGTACAATGTATTTATATCCCTGAGGCTGTAATGTGAAAGGGTAATACATTAAATGATATACATATGAAAGGGTAATACATTTAATGCCCTCTTTGCGTGTGCGTCTGAATGATAAGCATTTAATGAATCAGTTGAACTGTTGGTTATCCAGCTATTAATGCTTTGTTCGAGATGAAGCTCGGACCGCCTGAGTTGCTTGGACCGCCTAAGCTTCTCGGTACTCAAGATTTCCTTGTAGAGGCATTGTTCCTCGGAGCGTGTGAGTTCCTCAGGGAACTAGTCTTCCTCGTTGTAGTCTTGTTCCTCGAAGCGCGTGGGTTCCTCAGAAGTGTTGGTTATTGCCACGTAGATATCCACGTGTCTTCATATGATTGGTCCATGTCAGCAGATTAAATTTGGTATCAACACTCTCCTTTGGACTCCATGGCCTCCTTCGCATTTATGACCCTCCCGGCTGTAGCTAAGAGTTTTGCCATAGATTTTGGAGGATCTTCGGCCAACTTCCATAGGAGCTTTCCCTTTTGTAATCCTCCCATAAGGGCAGTCATCATAATACTCTCATCATAGTCTTCCACCTTTAATTTTTCTTTGTTGAAACAAGGTATGTAGTCTTTCAAAGACTTATTTTTTCCTTATTTGACATACAATAAGTGGGTGGCCTTCTTTCGGGGTTTTACTCCAAAACAAAAGTTAGGGATAAAACTCTCAGCTAGTTGCTTGATATTTTCAATTGAGTTTCTAGAAAGGGAGGTGTATTATACATGAGCAGCACCAGTGAGAGTGCTTGAGAATGCTCGGCACCTCATCTAATCAGAGACTGAAAAGATGTCTACAACTGACTGGTACATTTCCACATAATGGATTGGGTTTGCGCTTCTGTCATATCTTGGGTGACAATCGACGTATTGAACTTTATGAGTTTAGGTAGCTTACTATCCTTGCTATAAACGATGACCCTTCCATGTAACCCCTCTGCAGAGGGTCTCGGCTCTTCAAAATGTCGCCAATCTTATCTTCACGCCTCTGAATAGAATTATTCCACGGCTTGTCGGCTGTAGATGCAACATCGACCTCGGCCACAACGCCATTATCATTGGCTCCTTCTCTGTCGATCGATCGTGGTACTGGATCTCTGCCATCCGTCCTTTGATGATTATTGATCTCTCTTTTCTCTTCGTCTCGACCACATCCATCATATCTTCTTGAACCAGCTATACTCCAAGACCTGGAGAGTCAGTCTGTTAAATCACCCATCGAGTTGTGTCTATCAAAAGTGAACCCTCTGTTGAGCATGCCTAGTGTTGAGGCACGAGGTTAGACTTCTTGGCTCATCTTGACATTATTTCCCTTACTGACTTAAATTGGGCACACATAATCCCCTCACATCTCATAGGGTTCACAATATTCCACCACATCATCACATGGGTCATCTTGAAATTCTTGGCCTTGCCTCCCCAGGCATAATCACCTAGGGTCGACTACATCCCTACGTCTCTGTTGTTGCACTGCCTCTTTGTGTGGGGTCAGGGGTGGTCCCCCTGTCACAAGATTGCCACCCTCCCTAGTAGCCTAAGTTATAATCTCCTCTCCCGCGCTAGGGGGCCTAGTCAATATGTTTTGGCTGAAAGAAGTCAGTTGCTCCTGCATCTTTTTTAGCTGTCCGCCAGCGAGCGCGCCGCCGCCGCGACCTTAACCATCTCCGACTGAGGCGGCGCCTGACTAGAATTGAGGCCAATTCTTGGTGGAAAATCTGAAGCCCTCGAATTCGGTGAATGGAAAGAACAAGAGGTGCACTGGAAGAGCTGAATGAACTGGAAAAAATCTTGGACAACTCAAAGCAAAGATCTTTCACTAGTGATTTAAGCCCAGCCAAATGTGGGGTTGGATCACCACTAGAGAATCCGGTTAGGCAAAAGCTATAATGAGAGGAAGAAGATGATGATATCGCTACCCGCAAACAGTTCCAACTGATGAGACCAGTTGTGGTACCACCTAGTAATGTAGTAAAAACTCAATCCAGGATAATCATGAAGGTGCAACAATGGTGGGAATATATATATATATATATATATATATATATATATATATATATATATAAGTAAAGAAGGAGGTGGGGAAATGGAGAGAGATTATAAAGTAAGTGGTTCAACCATCTGGCCTACTCCACTGTGCATGCGTGTGTGAACTTCACTATGTAAATGGGCTCTAATGGCATAGTGATACAATTCACTCAACTTTCTCTCTATATTGTGATAGCAACAGAGCTTGGGCTAGGGTTTGAAATATCGATCTTTTATATTTTTGAAGAAAACAAGCCTGGGTGGTGTAATGTACCCCCCCTGTGACACCCCGCCTAATAAAATATCGGGTGATCAGTCCTATACCAAATTAAAACAGGAATCCCAGTTGGTTCATTCTTAGAATCACTGTCGACTAACTTTTTACAACTTACTAACCACCTAGTATTCCAAAAAGTTGGTGCCAAATTTTAACTTTTTAATTCAACAAAACAGTACATGCGGAAATAAATATAAACCATTCACACAACTAAATTAAATCAACTGAACAAATAATTTAACTACTTGCCGAATAAACCATCGGCCACTAAAATAAAATAGTCCAAAAACAATCATCCAACAACTGAATAGATAAATCTAAAAACTACAACTACAAAGTCTGGGCGACATACCCTCAGTAAACTGAAACTGATATATGATTCCTACTCTAGGAAAGAATGAACGGTGCGTCTAATCCAAGCTCCTGCTAGCATCTACATATACCGCAACTCCGTGTCCCCAGAATAGAATATCAATCATGGCGTCCCTGTGGATGGACCCCTAAAAGGTTTTGAAAATAGTTTTATAGCAAGGGTTAGAACCCAAAACATTTTGAAAATATTTAGCAAGTGAATGAACTGCAGTAAATAAAATGTATGAATGTGCTTCATAATTAAGTTAGTGTCGTACTCTCTTGAGGACATACTCACCCCTCCACTAATGTGCACACCTAACGGTTACCTTAACCCCACCTAGTTGTACTATCCCGTCCAACTAGTCCTGGTGTAATATACCCTTGACATACTACTCTAACACGAGTATAATAATTCATGGGTTATAATTTATCTCACCAATTAACTTAATTAATTCCTTTTAACCGTGACACAAGTTATATAAAGTAAGTACATTACACACTATATTATGACCCACATATAATATTACATCTCATTATATACGTACCTTTACTAAAACATCCACACATAATTCATATGTATATCCATCCCTCTGAGTATACCCTCGTCGAATGATTCCCTCTAAAGTGCTATCTCACTAGGTGTGCTCGCATAACCTAGTTACCCAAGTTGGAATCGCTCACCAACCTGGCCCAAAAATATAAACGTAGTGGAGGTGGTCATATTCCTTCCCTGAAAGTGAGATAAGCCCCTCACACATATACCGAACGCTATGAACTGGGGATATACTCACCCTACTCCTCAAGCTAGGGGATTCACCCACATTGCACAACCTACCTTGATAGCACTAGAGTATATAAATTAAATAAAAATCTAGTCACTGATATTTAATAGCACACACAATACACACACACGCACACACACACACACACACACACACACACACACACACACACACATATTTATATATATATATATATATATACTATCACCACACCATATATATATAATATAAACTCCGGCTTTACCGTGTACTCAAAAACCCATAACACTAGCCTGAAATTTTTCGAGTCTCTGGCCCGACTCAACGTAATTAATTTTCTCACTTATAAATTTATCATCGTCCTGAGTCTATGGTCTGACTCTAATTTATCTAATTCACACATCAATTATTATAATATTTCCCCCGAGCCTATGGTCTGACTCTAATATAAATACATTACACGTGAATTAATATAATACTTGCTCGAGTCTATGATTCGACTCTAATTCAATTAATTTACACATTAATTAATTATTACCTTGCGTCACTCAACCAACATACCTGGACTTGCTCACTCAATCCGTATATAAATAAATTTGAAATCTAATTCCCCAAATTTATCTATAAAGTGCCTCACGTAAATCCTCCCTAATCCCAATTACTTTTCCCTATAATTGTTAGGAGTAGGTGCCTCCAATTTATTTATCACTAAATAAAGCATAGGAATTAAATATTAATTTCCCCCTTATATATAAAACTGGGCGAACTGTCAAAAATCTGGAACCATCGATCCTTTCCATCGATCGATCGATCGAGCAAGTATTCTTCTTCTCCGATTCTATTTCAGCCATTAACGAAAATTCAAGCTTTCTTATCTCAAATTCCAGTCCCAATACATCATATTCATCATCTTTTTACATCTATTACGAACACTAATCATCGTTTAAACCTTTTGGCATCAATGATTTTCACAAATCTTCACCCACTCAAGAACACAAATTCCTATGGTAAAATCCCAATTATCATTCACAAATTTGATCCCACAATCTCAATAAATTTATCTCTAATACTGGTGTTCTATTATGGTTCTAATGTCAATCAATACTGAATATTTCTATAACATCAATTGGACTGTTAAAGCACTCAACCGATTAAATTCATAAAAACCCATTCCATGCAATAGCCCACACAAAAACGAATTTAGGTTTTTACACCTCCCATAATATGAATTGATTATCTTCAAGAATAATTACAACAGTTAACCACTTGCCTCTAATTGTACGTAGAGTCTGATTTGTTGGTGTAGAGAAAGTGTTGATGAAGAACACCCAATTTGTCCCTCGATTTGACTCCAAAAGATTCCCAATTGGCTCTTGATTAGCTTCATCTGTTTCTCTCTCAAAGCCCTAAGTTTAGAATTTTTAACTTTCGTTCAACACTTCCCCAATTAGGTTTAAAACCCCTAATCCCGTTTTTTGCCACATGGGTCTAATTAAAATGGTCTGAATCACCCCGTGTGGGTCCGACTATATCCAAAAATGCTCCGAGACCCGATTACTACCCACGGATACTCTTTTCTAACTATCTCGACCCATCCGGACTCAACCGCGCACTCAGAATTGTAATTCGAAATACTTTATAACATTGTCAAATTTTGACCTCAAAATGCGGTACACATTAATTCGAACAATTTAACTTAAATTCGTCAATTATAAATAATTCTTCCCGCTCAAATAAATTTCCCAAATCATAAATTTAAGTTTCTCCAATTTTTTTATTTCTCCCAAAAATAATAAATACTAAATCCTCAAAATTACGGGGTGTTACACCCTCCCAAGCATGTAATAAACGTGTACAATATATATTAGCTAATAAAGTTAGTCCACGTGAACCTAGCACAAGTATATTGTGATGAAGTAAATATTCCCCCCACGTGCACATGAAATTCGATTTTAACTATCAGTCCACGTGGACTGATTATACTTAAGTCTTGCATCAAGCGTAGTGGAGATGTTGTCTAGAGGGGCCTCGGCTGGGCCGAGTATGAGACCCCTGGAGTCCTATTCGATAATGTGTTAGAGGAGCATAGTCTTGGTTGGGCAGACGTCAAGCCGAGATGGGCATGTAGTAGGACTAATGAGGTCTCGACTGTCAGGGATGGTAGACGATATGAGATAAGTAGGTGGACATAGCTGTTGGAGAGTCTCGACCTATTAAGATGGCTAAGGTTGTGCCCGTTGGTGCTGGATTCCTCGTAGATTTTGTGCTCTATATGGTCGGATAGGGCGAGCAAGTCCCATGCCAGGACGAGGTTATAATTGGGCATATTAAGCACTATTGAAATTTTCACAACCTAGATAGGGACTTGACACCCTATTATAATGGTTGTGATGCAATTCTAGTAGTTCATCTCAAACTATGGGAACCTGTTTGATGGTTTGTTAGAGAATTGTGATCGGTACATCCCAGGAATGTATTGAATAAGTCCACGCATGAGATTTGAGTCTAAGGGTTATATTGATTAGACTCAAAAAATCTCACAACATTTGTAAAGGGTGCATATATTCTTAATCCTGAGAATTATGAGGATTGGAATGTTTGCACAGATGTTACTTTGATTTATATGAGTACGATTTTATTTATATCGGGTCAAATGATCTTTATATATCGGGTGACAGTTGTGTAGTAGGCCTAAGATCATAATTCGGAGGAATCCACATCCAGGGGATACCGTGAATTGTTATGCCCTCTTGATAGACTAATATATTTTGTTTTCACCAAGTAAAACCCGACTGGTGGATTATTTGATAATCCCGATGGAATAGTAAATAAGTAAGTCTCAGAATCAAGGAATTGATTAGATGTTTGTTGAAATCGATTAGTATTAATTTGTTTTGACTAATCGGGTATCAAACTCTTAATGTGAGGAATCATACTGTGTACTATAATCAACTTTGCAAATAAGACCTTATTATTTCGAGTGATTTATGAGATAATTAAATTGGAGTGAAGTCGTGATTATTTAATGGAGTTAAGTCACTATTAAATAAATGAAGAAAATAATTACGGTAATGTAATTTGAATTTTTGAGTATTTATTTGGAGTTAATTTAATTATTTGTCTTAGGTCCCTCTATATACCCAAGTAATTAGGTTCAGACTCTCAAGAAATCTATTTTGGTCCAAGCCCGCCTTTTATACTTATAGATAAAGATGTGGAAATGGATTTTTATTAAAACAATAATGGTTCATTAGGGTTTGAGACTCTATTAATGTTTTTGTGAAGAGAGAGATGGAGATGAGCATATCGAAGGATTTTCATCTCAAAGGGTAACTACACACCTACCTAGATTTGGGGAGGATCATACACTAGAAGGTTTAAGCTTTGCAGAAGGTTAAGCAAGATTTTGGAGATTCAAAACAAGACAACTCCATCATTAAAAGATACTTTTCTCCACATTGGATCATAACTGGATCCGCAAAGGTATTACATGCTAAACCCTTGGTTCGTTCTTTAAACCTATTTCTTGTTTTCTTTCCAATGCATGATTAATCAAAGATCCATAGGGCTGAATATTTTCGCAGTTAAATGTCAATCCCAAGTTGTTTTTCCCAACAATTTCTATGAGAGCCTCAGTTGAGATTGATTTTGTGTTGAAAATATTGTTGTTGTCCACAAAAAAACTAGTTTTTTGTATGTTGGTGAATGTATTTATTTGTTACTAATATCGTTTTGTAGGGTTTGATCATTTTTATTCCCTCCATCATGGTCCAATGAATGATTGGATATGTGATTGGATCCTTCGGTGGTTGAATCGTAGTTAATTTTTCATTAGATTCGATATGATTTTAATAATTAAGGTTATTTAATTATTGCATATAATCTCAAATATATGGAGAAGTTGTGAGGGGTATAATTTTGTTTTAAACCTAGTTTTGTTGGATTTTGGTTTGGTGGATTCTTGGGTGCAAATCATATTTGCGTTGAGAGTTTTTTTTTGCGGCGTAATCCGCTAATAAAGTTGCAAGCACGAAAGGAAGTCTTTTAATGTGGGTTTCTTCACAAGCCTATTGGTTAACTGTTAAGGGGATTTTTTGACTTCTGTGGGATATACATGATCCGTGTAAGTCAAAAGAAAAGGGAATGTTTCATGTTCTAAATAATCACAAGATACCGACATTTTTTCACGGGTATCATCATATGGTTCGCGGGTAATCAGATATCTTGGATCCATTTTTGGGATGGGACCTGGTACGGTAAAGGTATTTTTGAATGAAAAATAGGATCCTAAGTATTTAGTTTGATTCTTAAAAGATTCATTTGTGATTATTTTTATATTTTTATTTTTTAAATTGTTGATTTTATTATAATAAGGGTTCTAATAATATATGTCTTAAGAGCATACATTAAGAACTCAAAAATAGATGGGTTAGAATTCAGACATATATTTAATAGGGTACAGATAATCATCTGGAGCGCTAATACTTACTATTTTGAGGCTCATAACATGTGCCTTAAGGGTACAATTTATCATTTTCCTTATAATAAATATGAGACAAGTATATGGGACAAATGTTATTCTCTATAAAAAAAGAAAGAGTGGTGGTTACATCGAAGTTATGGACACTTTTGAGTGATTATGGGACTTATTACAATTTTTAAAAAAATATGAAAGTAGTGCCTAACAAATTTTTGAAAATGAGACTAAAGTAAAAAAAACTAATTAAATTTTTTATTTTGGGACTCACGTGCATGTGTTGGCATGTGGTGGGACTATGCATTTGATACATAGATTAAACCAATCCCCTTGCCCAGTGGTATAAGGCTATCCCTAGAACAGTCTTGGGGTGGATTGGGTTTGATCCCCAGCTCGATCATCGACACTGTCAAAATAATGATTGGCCAGCAGAAGCCACGAACCACAAACGTGGATTAGTCGAGGTGTTTGGTCCCCAGTTCGATCCCCGGCACTATCAAAATAATACTTGACCAGCGGAAGTCACGAATCGCGAACATGAATTAGTCGAGGTGCGCTTAATGTTGTCCGAACACTACATGGTATAATACCAAAAATAGATACATAGATTAGTTGGGACTATTTTTTTATTGTAGACCCATGCAGATGCGCATATCTCATGGGAAGACTAAGGAGCAAACAATTTTTTTATTCTCGTGGCATGGGCATGGTTTTATTCACGCTGGTGGAATTTAAAAAGTTTCATGAAGTTTTTTTGAAACTTGCGTTAAACGTTGTTGTTAGGGGGTGAAAAAAAACCGCCCGACCTGAAAATCGAACCGAATCGGCCCGAACCGAATCGAAACCAGCATTTTTTTAGCCCGGTTCGGCCTACGGTATACGGATATAAAAAACCGACCATGTCGGTTCGGTTGTCGATTTATACATGGAAAAAACCGATTCAAACCGACCCGACCCGAAACCAATACATATATTAAAAAAAAACCTAAATAACTTATATTTTTATATCCAAAAACCATTAACCACCTTCAAAAACCGACCCAAACCAAAAACCGCCCTTAAAAAAACCGGCCCAAACATGAAACTGCCAAAAATCGACCCGAAACCGAACCGAACTGAAATTGCTGTGAACCAAAACCGACGGTTTTTTTCATAGTCGGTTCGGTTTCGGTCTGACCTTTTCCAAAATCGAACCGATCGGTTCGGTTTGAATTAGGGTGCAAAATCGACCTGAACCGACCCGTGAACACCCCTAGTTGTTGTACCCGATTGAAAGGCCACAGGTAACCTGCGTTATAATGAAGTTGGCATTATTTTTAGTCACTTCACATGAGTATAATGGGACACGTTGGTACTCCTTGATTCACAAGAATATTATTGTCATTTGGAACAAGAAGGACTCGTTTGTCTCGTGGCTCCAATAATCGCAAGAATTATGTCTCGGATTCAATACCAAAAGGTCAGTCCTAATGGGACACTAGGGCATGATGGATGGGATTTGTTTTATAATTGCATTTATTTATATTCGATTATTTTCCCTTTATTATTATGTTTTATAATTCGTGTTCCAATTAATTAGACAATTAGAAATACTCGTTTTATGAGCAACATGAATTAATATTTTGACCGTCCTAGATCACAATTTTTCTGAAAACTCTGTTTTATTTATTCTTTTCTTAAATGAATTTAATCAAGATAACTAATTTTAAGGTACAAATTAAAATTTTGATCTTCGAGTTTTTATTTTAATTAAAAAATATTATTTTTTGAAAAATTAAAATAGTGAGATCAAGTGATTTAATTTATACAAGTAAATTATAAATCATCAAGGATTTAAATTCAGGCCTTTACAATCGAATGTTTAGTTTTTCAAAAACCTCAAGTTTTTAAATACTAAGTGAGAGAGGGGGTTCAAAATAAACCCCACGGTCTCCATAAATGATTTTTATACGTTAAATATTATGTAGGTCATCTAAAGAGGAATACTAATTATTGTAGTGGCGCGGTACAAGTTTTCTAACGACTAATTTTGGATTCATTGTTCACGTGGGCGCCCCCCACCCCCACCCCCACCCCCACCCCCAAAAAAGGAGGAGTTTATGCGATATGGGATAATTTAAAATTAGTTGGTGGTATACACTTAGACACGACTTTTAATATCCTCCCAAGGGAGTTACTACCGTTAGGAGTGGGACAAAAAATTAGCGGCTATTCACTATGTTGAACAGAGGATCCTGAACTGTTCGGATAGCATAATGAAAGATGAAAGTCTATCTAGTTAAAGGTGAGGTGATTTAAGTTACAAATGAGAAATCTCACCTTATAAGGGAATTAGGATGTCCGACGGTTTAATTTTAAATTGGCGGTTAAAGGATGCCACTTAAAATATAATCGAATTATTTCTTGTGTTAAATTGGAAATTGATTTTTTCAATTTCATGTTTCTAAAATTTCAAAAATGAATTCAATTTTTTCTCAATGTTTTAGTCTTAAAGGTTTAATTGGAATACGTTTCATGGACTGAAAATCTTATTGGTCGTGGTAATGGTTTTTCTCTTAAAAGTGAATGCATGATTTATGGTCCGATCTATAATAACTTAGTTTGTAGACTCGGAAATCACAAATCAGGATTATAACTCGTTGCATAGTATTTAGGTAATCGAGAAACTAATTTAAAAAGAGATGTTCATAGTTGTGTGCATTAAGAATAAGGTAGCAGTATGAGCTGTAAGAACATCCTTTAGATAATGGTGAGGACATAAAACTAATGTAGGAAAATTATTTAATATACCTGGTTTTTCAAGTTGATTTTGATTTTCTAAATTAGTTTTGAACACGTATTCAATTGATTTTACGAAAATTATTGTATTAACATGTGGGACATATTTTATCTATTTTGGTAAATTGGGAAGTAATTTATATGTTATAAGTATTGTCTCACCATTGTTGAATACTGAAATGAATAACATTGATGGACAATCATTAATGAGAAAGAAATTGAGCTTAAGACTATTTTGGATATCATAAGATCCATGATAGGTTATTTAGGACTGCAAGATTCTTATTGCGGTTTATTAACGTCTAAAACTGGTGTATGGATTTGTGTTTTAGCTAAATACACTAATCTTAGATTCGCAAAAGATAAAGAGAGATTAATCACATAAATGTTTGTTTAGATTAAGAATAATAGAGAAAAGAGATGGAAACCGGGTTTACGTGATTCGGCCCAGTGCAGTACCTACGTCCACAAGTACAACGGTTGTTTACATTAGATTCAATGGGCAATAGCCTTAGATGAATGGATAATTACAAGCTTCTCTCACTCACTCTAGAAAATGGCAACATAATAGTAGGAAATATCTTTCGATCCCCTTTCTAGAAGATAATGCGCCTTATTTATACCTGCCATGTGTGGGCCTAGAGAGAGAGAGAAATAGTGGAGACAAAAAGAATGTTGGGTAACAGGTGGCCTTCCTTTACAGATTAGGCAAGTATACCTTTTTACATGAACTTATTGAAAAGTGGGATGGGTACACGTTTCTCATCAATAATGGGGAAATAAAAAAATTTAAAATAATGATGCTAAGATTCAGCACCGCCAGATAAGTGATGATAAGCTCAAACAGTAATAGCAATGGCAGCCATAGAGATGTATATGTGTGTAAGTGTATAGAAGGGGATGAGTATAAGAGTAATAAGATAATGATGTATGGTGGTTCATCCAATTAGGCCTACATCCACTGTGAGCGTGTGATCCACTAAATATGGGCACAAAATGGCCTTGGATACAATGCACATAAGCTCACTCTCTCTCTCTCTCTCTCTCTCTACTGTGTGTACAAGCAGAGTTTTAACTAGGGTTACAATTATTGATCCTTTTACAAGGTTGAAGATGACACGTATATATAGGGCTTGGGTGGTGCGGTGTACCCCCAAGCATGCATGGAGATTGTGAATGATGATCTAGCTAATTCCCTACTGATACCTGGCGGTGCCACTAGTGATTAATGATGACATAATATTCCCCCACGTGAGGGGATGATATTGTTATAACGGTCTAGTCCACGTGCTATATGAGTCCCACGCAAAATGGCCTTGGGTTGTTCGTTGCCTTGATTTAAGGGCCCACAAATAACAAAGTACTTAAACTATTTTTAAATAATCACTCTTTTCTTCTTCTTCTTCTTCGCGCCCAGGCTTTCCCTCTCTAAATTTTTAACAGCTCAATCGTTATTTTCTATAATTTCAGCCTTTGCTTCTGCATTTCAAGCTTCATTCAGTTGTCTTCTTCATCCTCAGGTAACTCTTCTGCCATTAATTCCTCTTTTAGCTTCTATTTTCGTTTTATTTCTTGCATTTGGGTTTCTTTCCATTCTTTTCTTGATTGCTTTGCTTTTCCAGCGTGTAGACCCACCTTGCAGTGGTGGTTGTAGGGAAACATTTAGATTTTAGGTTCCTCAGAGTTCATCCCCCATCTTTCAGTGGTGGTTTAGTGCCCCCTAGTGGCATTTCTAGGCTTTCTTGCGTTTTTCGGCATTCTTCTTTGGCGAACTATTTTCCTTTGTTCTTGAGTTTCATCAACAAAAAACCCTTTATTTCTTTGGTTTGATCCAGAAGTCAACTTTAGTCAACTACGAACTTATTTGTAGTTGGCTTAAACAACTTCCTTTAAGTGTAGGATCTTCCCCTTAATGCTTAAAAGGCTTTATGATTTAACCGAGGAATTCCCAACCTTGAGGGATAGATGCTTCGACGAGATCAGGCGTTTGGAGGAGGAGGATAAGCGAAGACGAAGGGCCGACCCTAATTAGGTACGACCCATATTCACCATTCCTTTAGCCACAATAATACCATCTAAGTCCTATGGGTCTTCCTGTCGTCCAGCGGAGAGTCATACATACGAGGGAGAAATGAATGATAGAGCATCGTCACCAACAGGTGCTAGGCCTTCTGGGAGGAGAGATACGTCCACTCTAAGCCCAAGCCGACAGGCTGAGGGCACAGTATATTCTGAGGTTGTCCCTGTAACAACCCTATACCCTCTTGCCTTCCAGGTGGCCTTTCCAGATGGACCACTGACAGACGTTGAGGCTGAGAGGTCTGGGGATGAGGGACATGATGGCGATAGTGAGGATCTGGATGTTGATCAAGTTGACACTTCTAGTGCCTCGGCATATGTCTCCTCTGTTAGGGATCGTGACCTCTTGCTATGGAGGCACACGTTTGGTATAAAACCCAGTGTGATTATTAGGGTCCCAAATGCAGACGAGAGAATCTTCCAGTGGAACGAGGGGGAAGTTAGTATTTATGAGCATATGCTCAGGGTTGGTGTTAGGTTCCCTCTACACCCTACTGTAGTCGACATATTTTTGCCCTTGGGGTTGCTCCTTCTCAACTTCCTCCCAATTCATGGAGGACTATCCTCAGCTATGTCTCCCTTTGGAAGAATACTTTCACCGATGAGCCCTCGGCCGATTTATTCATAGCCTCTTACAATATCACCTCATCGTCCAAGCAGCCTGGGTATTTTCATTTGGGGGCTAGGAAGTCTGACAAGAAACTTCTTCACGTAGCTCAGACTTCCAACCATAACTGGAAGAAGAGATTTTTCTTCATCTCTGGGGATTGGGAATTCCCCGTCGGGGACGATCTCGTAGAAGACAGTCCGAGGGCTCCAAGGTCATGATCTAACCCTTATATGAGAGCACGATCAGACCTCGAGCTCATCTTGGAGGAGAGGGTCATTGTTGACTACCTGAGGGAATAAGGGAAAGAGGGTGAGCTTATCAAATGTGAAGATTTGATGACCCCTCACTTCCTCAAAGAAGCTGGCCTGAGGGTCGCCCCCTGACAGAATTATGTGGGTAGATTTTTGCTCAATTTTTAATTTTCTTCAAGTGTTTCCTCTTTGCCACTGTATCTTTATGATATATCGTCTCCTTCTTAGGTCGTCCTGCAAATATATCTGATAAACTTTGGGATATGACTGCTCCAAGTTTACTATCTGGCCTGGGAAAGAAAAAAGGCAAAGAGCCTCAGCAGTCTCCGAGAAAGACAAAGGCATTAGGGCCGACAGAAGTGGAGTCGATTATTGACAGTCGCAAAACGAAGGAGCTTGAAGCTCCTGGGGGCCCTCGACCTGACTCACGGATGTGGGTGAGGGTAGAGGTGTCTCAGGCACACATTGAGGGGACCAACTCCTCTTCTAGCATGGGTTCCTATTGGTCTCAGAATATTTCTTTCCTCAAGGATGAACCCTCGTCCCTCATAGCCAACTTGAGGGCAGCCAAAGCCTTAATGTTTTCTGCACCCTCGGCCGCAGATTATGAATTCTTTTTTATTTATCATTTTATGAACTGTTCCCCCATCCCATTTTAACATGTGTTTGTCTATGCAGTCTGTCTGTGCCTTCACCTCGTCCATCAAGTGGATGGCTGAGAATCAACAAAAGTTCCATGAGGCCGAGAGCGCTATTCAGTATGAGGCCAATTTGAAGACTGGATTGGAGACTGCTCGGTCTGAGCTAGAAAGTGCAAGGACTGAGCACGCAAGGGTCCTGGATGAGCTGGTGAAGCAGTATGAGGCCGACCTGAATGTGAAGGACACCCTCATCAAAGAAAAGGAATAATCCTTGACCAACCATGGGAGCCGATTCAAGGCTAAACTTAATGAGGCAGTGAAGATAGCCGAGGCCAATGTAGCGGAGTCTTATAATCTCTCCGGTGAGTTCCAGGGCTTTGTCCTTGAGTACCTGGAGAGGGGAATTAAGACGGCCTGTCGTTGGGTCTCTTAAATTTGTTGATGCCGTGTCGTCCATCCGTCCCTCTCTTGAAGTAGTGGATATGGAGGACCCTCTCATAGCTGATGCTCTAGCCCATGTAGAGTCTCAAATACACATCAAAGGCATCGGCACCTATGAGGATCGGCCAATTTTGGACACTGAATAAACTCCTCTGATTGACGTTGAAACCTTACATAATGATACCGCTCAGTAGGGTGGCTGCCTATAGCCAATACCCTCTTCTTGTAAAAATATTTTTGTACTTTATTTTTGTTGAACAAGCATTTGTAACACTTGATTTATAATTTAATGTCTCTTCCTGTCTTCTATGATTGCCTTAGATTATGATGTTTGAATTAACCATCCTATGAGCTCCCCCCCTCGTCTTTATTGAGGGTGAATGGGTGGTCATCCCCACCATTTACCCTCATCATAGCCAAGGGTGGTTTCCATTAACTTAATGATGTTTTCAATTATTTCAAGTCCCCCCTCGGCTTTCTTGAGGGTGAATGGGGGGTCGTCCCCACCATTTACCCTCATCATAACCGAGGGTGGTTTCCACAAATTAAAGGATGTTTTCAATTATTTCAAGTCCCCCCTCATCTTTCTTGAGGGTGAATGGGGGGTCGTCCCCACCATTTACCCTCATCATAGCCGAGGGTGGTTTTCACCGATTAAATGATGTTTTCAATTATTTCAAGTCCCCCCTTATCCTTCTTGAGGGTGAATGGGGGGTCGTCCCCACCATTTACCCTCATCATAGCCAAGGGTGGTTTCCACCAATTAAATGACGTTTTCAATTATTTCAAGTCCCCCCCTCATCTTTCTTGAGGGTGAATGGGGGGTCGTCCCCACCATTTACTCTCATCATAGCCGAGGGTGGTTTGACGAGGATAACCCTAATCACACTAGAATTAACAAGCACGAGATGAGTGGCCAATATGACATTCTCATTAACATTCAAAGTGTTCTGTTGGAGCAACACATTCATTACAACTGTTGTCCGATAGGACATTACATTATTGATAGTATTTCTTCAAATGATCTGCATTCCAGGGGTTGAAAAAGGGCTCACCTTTAAGGTTCTATAGTATGTAGGTTCGAGGGACAACTTCATCAATGACCCTATATGGTCCATGCCAATTTGGTTGGAGCTTGTTAGGCTTTTGCCAAGTCTTTTTTAGGACTAGGTCCCCCACAGTGATTGGACTTTGCCTCACCCTCTGGTTGTAAAACCTGGCGTCCTCGGCTGGTAGGCAGCTTGCCTTATCTCAGGGTCTTCCCTCCTTTCCTCGATCAAGTCTAAGTCAAGTCTCCTTTCTTCCATATTTCTCTGGGGGTCATACATTTGGACTCTGTGAGTAGGAAACCCAATCTCAATGGGGATGACGACTTCTGAGCCATACGCCAGTATGAACGGGGTTTCTTTGGTAGGAGTCTTTGTCGTCGTCCTGCAGGCCCATAGTACAATGTACAACTCCTCAACCCATCTTCCTTTTGCCTCCTCGAGCTTCTTCTTGATCCCATTTGGGATTTTTGTATTTGTGATTTCAGTTTGCCCATTAGCCTGAGGTCGTCCTGGGGTAGAGAAGAACTGTTTTACCCCCGTCCTTTCATAGTATTTCTTTAGGGATACATTCTTGAATTGAGTCCCATTATCTGAGATGAGGGTGTTGGGTAGACAATATCTGCATATAATATTTTTCCAGATGAACTCGAAGGTCTTCCGCTCGGTAATCGTGACCATCGGCTCCGCTTCCACCCATTTTGAGAAACAGTCAATTGCTACGATCAAGTATTGATAGTTATTGACGGCCCCAGGCAAGGGTCCTACTACATCGATTCCCCATACTGCGAATGTCCATGGGGATGTGATGGAGGTAAGAGGCTGATAAGGTTGGTGATGGATGTGTAATACCCCGTACTTTTGGCTATATTTATTTTTGGGGATTAATTAATTAAATGTGTATTAATTGGAAATTAATCCGGGTTATAAATATCCGGGTTATAAATACTAACGAGATGCGAGTTGGTATTTGAGTATGTGCATATATGATTATATATGAAACTGAAATTATGAAATTTGTCGTGAGATTTATATACGGCATTTTAGAAATTTTGTTGAGACGCGTGGGACCGCCGCGTCACGGTATAATATTTTGATTATAAAAGTGAATTTAAAATGTATAAACTATATGGTCGTTTTGAGTGCGCCAACGCGTTCGGAAGGGTTGAGATAGTCAGAAAACACTAGTCGGGGGTGTAGTTTGGATTCCGGGGTATTTTTAGGCCATACCGGCATCATAAAGGGTATTTTGGTAATTTTACATTTTGAGGAATTAAAAGTGACGAAAATTAGAGATGTAAATCTCATGTGGATTAAACCCACTAATCCCATTAACCAAACCATATTAACCTAGAAGGCTACGTAGGTTATTAGAAGAGTTTTCTAAGTTTCCCAAATCAAAACCCTAGCCACCTTAAGCCACCATTGGAGGAGAAGCTTGGAGAGAGGGAATTCTGCAGAAATCTTCACCAAACCAACACCAAAATTAGAAATCCAATCAAGGCAAGTGTTTTAATCATATTTAAATTCGTAGAATGTTTCTTCCATGTTAGAAAATTGATGAATTACAGCTGTTATTGAAAGATAATGAAAACCCATGTAGTTTGGAGTTTAGAACTTGAAAATTTTGAAGAGAATTGCATGTATAATGATAGGTAGATGATTTCTCTCATGATAATTGTGATTAGAAGAAATTAAAACGAATTAAATTCTGGGATTTGATGATGATATAAATCTAGGGTTCATGTTCTTGATAAAATTGGGGAAAAGTATAAAATCTTGTGATTTAATGATGTTTAGGATGCATTAATGTATTAAAAGATGTTAGTATATGACCTTAGCATGTTGTAGTATGATTAGAGGACTTAAAACTCTGTTAGAACGAACTTTGGAGAAGGATTGAGGTGTTAAAAATGGTGAGAAACGTAACTTAGAAAATCTGGGACGAATCTGGTAGCTCGTTAGAAGCCCCTACCCAGGTCGTTCGAACGAACTCGTTCGAACGAACTCGTTCGAACGAACTCGTTCGAACGAGCTTCTAACGAGTTGACCAGTCGCTGCTAACGAGAAGGAATTTCGTTCGATATCTCGTTCGAACGAGATATCGTTAGAAGGTACAGTTCGTTCGAACGAACTGGAATCTCGTTCGAACAGCCTCGTTCGAACGAGACTTCTAACGAGTTGACAGAGGAATCTCGTTAGAACAGTCTCGTTCGAACGAGACTTCTAACGAGTTGACAGTTTGGTCCTTTTTGGACTGTTTTGATTTTTTTGGAGTCCCGTAAACTTGGTCGAGGATATAGATAACATTCCGAGGATGATATAATGATAGAATTGGGACTTTTGGGTATTTATGAGAAGGAAAATTATATACGAGAGTCATATTAAATGGACGGTTTGGGTTGAGACGTGAGTGTCTACTACGACATGAGAATGTATTATGGGGCGTATAATTACAAACCAGAGTAATATAAGTTGTAGATATTATAAGTTGGTACGAGAATGAGAATAGTACTACGATTAAACTACGTTGATTACTAAGATACGTGTTACTTAGTATTGGTATATGAATTGTGTGTATGACATAACTACCATACTTGCTATCACGGGAGGTTTGCGTTCGCTTAGGGCCTCTAATCCTTGTGTTGCCCGGATTTAGACTGGTTACCTCGATGAACATAGGTCATAGAAAGACTTATTGGGATATTAATAAGTCCGCTGATCGTGGGAGCGTAGGTATGTGCGTGACCCATGTGATGTGACTGTGTTCGCCTCCATTACTTGTGATGTTGTTATCTGTGAACTATTCCTGAGAGATTCGGAATATGTAATCCTTATGTACGTGATGTACCGGGATGGATAGCAGAGTATGTGTGCACCGCAGCTTAGTTCTCGGGGTGCTTGTATTGTATATTTATGATGTGAATAATATACACTTAATTAAGGAGAACCTTCATGTTATTGTTGTGAATATAATTACGGTATTATTTCGAGAAATGTAACGAGTTGACTGATAGTTATATATATTTCTTATTGAACGTCTGAGTTACGTTAAACCCCTACTTAATTATGAGCGTTATCATGTTAATAGAACCGAGTAATATGGGTAGGACCTATGATAAGTCTAGCTAGAGATGATGTCACTTAGCTAGTGGGTTGTGTCGTTATAGATGGGTGCTTACGTTAGGAGTGCACAGTTAGACGAGAGGTGAGAATATCATGTGAGTGCACGTCCTAACATGTACTTTGCATTTAATGTTTTAAATGTTTTTAAAGCACTTGCAGGTTTTAAAATATAACTCCACATTCGGGCTCTGACCCGTTTGCTTTTCAAATCTACTTTTCTTTGTAAAACCATTTTAGGTGCCCAGCCACAAGGACACCAAGCATAGGATACTCATTCAGGTGACGAGATGTAGCTGTTTGTGGAAGCTACAGGGACTTTGCTTGTAGACGCTTCGATCTTTTGGATTCCAGAGTTATTATCTATCAGTTGTAGGGCATGTTGCCCATTTCTATTAGAGACATCTTTTATATTACAGTTTTCAGACTTTGGCATGTACTGTTTTAGTATTCAGTTTACTTTTCAGTTGTGGGATTGTAGTGAGGAGTTTTCCTCCAGACTTTATTTACCTTATGTGATGGTTATTCTATTTATTTCAGTATGGTGAATGGTATTAGTTATTCTTTATTACACTTGTTGCATGTTAATCAGTTTATTTCAGTATGGTGAATGGTATTAGTTATTCTTTATTACACTTGTTGCATGTTAATCAGACTTTAAATAAAATTTGGCACTTACTTTTTAAATACTAGGTGGTTAGTAATCTTTAAAATGTTTTCGACAGTGATGCTATTAACTGGACCAACTTGGCATTTTGAATTAATTTAATAAAGGAGTAGCTACCCGGTATTTAATTAGTCGGGGTGTCACATACTTCCCCCCTAATAATTGAATTTCGTCCCGAAATTCGAAACTAGAAAGTACCTGCTAAAAATAGCTCTGGATAACGATCGCGCATCTCATTCTCGCGCTCCCATGTGGACTCCTCGACATTGTGATGTCGCCACTGAACACGCACTAACGGAACTATCTTTGACCGTAGTTTCCTCTCGCTTCGGTCCAAAATAGCAATCGGCCCCTCCTCGTAGGAGCTATCCGGCTGGAGATCGATGTCCTCCACAGCAATGTGAGAATGAGCCAAATTATCTCTAAGGTATTTCCTCAGCGAGGAAATATGGAACACATCGTGAATCAGATGTAAATGATCCGGTAGTCCAAGTCTATACGCAACCGGTCCGATCCGCTCAATAATAGGAAACGGCCCCACATACCTCGGTGCCAACTTCCCCTTCTTCCCGAATCGCATAATCCCCTTCATCGGAGATACCCTGAGCAAAACCTGGTCCCCCACTTGGAACTCCCTGAAAAATCTCTTCGCATCAGCATAACTCTTCTGCCTGTCTTGAGCTACCCGAATGCGACTCCGAATCAACTCAATCCTTACCGAAGTATCCTGAATCACTTCCGGCCCAAGTAGTTTGTTGTCCCCCACCTCTAACCAACATGCTGGGGAACGACAAGGCCTACCGTACAATGCCTCAAACGGAGCCATGCCAATAGTGAACTGATAGGAGTTATTGTAAGCAAACTCCACCAGTGGAAGGTACTGCTCCCATCCACCCCCGAAGTCAATAATGCACATGCGTAGCATGTCCTCCAACATCTGATTTGTGCGCTCAGTCTGCCCATCAGTCTGCGGATGATAAGCCGTACTCAACCGCAATTCCATGCCCATGGCCTCCTGGAAACTTTCCCAAAACCGTGAAACAAATATCTTATCTCTGTCAGACACGATATTTAAGGGTACACCGTGAAGTCTCACAATCTTTGAAATAAAGAGCTGGGCATAATCAGTCCTTACGGGTAAAAAGTGAGCGACCTTGGACAACCTGTCCACAATTACCCAAACGGAGTCGTGATCCCTCTGCGACGTAGGCAACCCCGTGATAAAGTCCATGGATATGCTCTCCCACATCCACACCGGGACCTCCAACGGCTGTAGTAATCCTGCCGGTCTTTGATGATCCACTTTTACAAGCTGACAAGTGGCGCATTTCGAAACAAACTCAGCGATATCTTTCTTCATACCGCTCCACCAATACTGGCATCTCATGTCTTGGTACATTTTGTCCCCTCCGGGATGTACCGCGAACCGTGAGCCGTGCGACTCTGCCATCACATCGTGTCGCAATTCTTCACCTTCCGGAACTACCAATCTCCCATTGAAGCGTAATCCCCCGTCTGAGCTGACGGTATAGGACTCGGCTCCCTCTGCTAGTAACCGAACTATCTGCTCCTGACAGAACGATTCATTAGCCTGTGCCCGTACTACCTTCGTGAAAATCTGCGGTGTAACGGTCATCACAGACATGAAAGATTGGGCCACTGCATCCTGGTGTCCCAATTCCTCCCACTTAGCCTTCCACACCTCTGCCACCTCATCTGCTGGCCTACGGCTTAACGCGTCTGCTACCACGTTAGCCTTTCCCGGGTGGTACTGGATGTCGAACTGGTAGTCCTTAAACTCAATCTACCTACGCTGCCGCATATTCAACTCCTTCTGCATGAACAGGTACTGTAGGGACTTGTGGTCCGTGAACAGTTGGAACTTCTCCCCCAAAAGATAGTGCCTCCAAATCCGTAGGGCAAATACTACCGCTGCCAACTCCAAATCATGCGTGGGGTAATTCTTCTCATGAGGCTTAAGCTTACGGGAAGCATAAGCTATGGCCTGTCTCTCCTGCTGTAATACACCTCCCAGTCCTTGCAAAGACGCATCGGTGTAAACCAAATACTCAACTCCCGGTATCGGCAATGCTAACACAGGTGCTGAGGTCAATTTGTCCTTCAATTCATCGAATGCCAACTGACAGGCATCATTCCAGATGTAGGGCACACCCTTACGAGTCAGATGTGTCAAAGGACCTGCTATCTCCGAGAAACCCCGAATAAACATCCTGTAGTATCCTGCTAAACCCAAGAAACTACGAATCTTCGTTGGTGTCGTGGGCTGTCCCCACTCCCTCACCGCTGATACTTTCCCCGGATCAACAGATATTCCCCGGTCGGAAATGATATGCCCCCAAAACTGGACTTCCTTCAGCCAAAACCCGCACTTCTCATATTTTGCATACAACTCGTTCGGACGAAGTGTCTGTAAAACCTGCCTCAAATGCTCGGCGTGCTCCTTCTCTGTCTGGGAGTAAACTAGAATATCATCGATAAAGACAATGACAAACTGATCTAGGAAATCCCTGAACACTCTGTTCATCAAGTCCATAAACACAGCTGGAGCGTTGGTCAAGCTGAAAGGCATAACCCGAAACTCGTAAGAACCATATCTCGACAAGAATGCAGTCTTCGAGACATCCTCCTCCCTGATACGCAACTGATGGTATCCCGATCTCAAGTCAATCTTTGAGAAGAAAGAAGCTCCTCTCAACTGGTCGAATAAGTCATCGATTCGAGGCAACGGATACTTATTTCGTATCGTGACCTTATTCAACTCCCGGTAGTCCACACACAATCTCAGTGAACCGTCCCTCTTCTTCACAAACAGAACTGGAGCGCCCCAAGGTGAGGTACTCCTGCGAATAAATCCCTGACCTAACAGCTACTCTATCTGATCCTGTAACTCCCTCATCTCAACTGGAGCCATACGGTACGGTGCGCGTGCTATAGGTCTCGTATCCGGTAGCAAATCTATAACAAAGTCTATCTCTCGACTAGGTGGTAAGCCTGGTATCTCCTGAAACACATCCGAATACTCCCTGACAACTGGGATAGAATCTAAAGGAATCACAACCTCTTTAGAGGTATCCTCCTCTAGGTAATACAAATGAGCGGTAGATCCTCCCTCTGGGCGAGGCATCGCCACTACAAACATCTCTTGCCCCGGAATGGCAAAAACAATTCTCCCGCTGAAGCAGTCAATCATGGCCCTATAAGCTACGAGCCAATCCATACCGATGATCACATCGTGAACATGCATATCTAATACCAACATATCTGCAGGTAATACCAGACTACCAATCCCTACTCCCAATCCCCGGCATATAAAGAATATAAGTGACCCACTCCCCAATGGTGAGTCGACACACGTCACTGTGCTCTCTGCCGTAGCTAACAATCCTAAAGCTTTCGCGAAGTGTGTAGCTATAAAATAGTGTGTAGCACCCGTATCAAATAATACCCGACCCATAGTGCCATGGATAGGAAACGTACCCTCAATCGCGGGCGGTGCCTGAGGAACTGCAGCCTGGTGGACGTTGTAGACACGTCCATACTGTAGCTGCCCCTGCTGAGCTGGGACTGTTGGAATGGGTGGCAATGCTGCCATCTGTGGCGGTGCGGGAAGAGCGGCGGGAAACATAGGTCTCTGTGGCTCCTGGCGAGCACCCTGCTGCTGCTGTGGGGCCCTGCCCCTATCAGGACAATCCTGTCGCTTATGGCCAGTCTTGCCACAAACAAAGTACTTCCCTGGAAAGTTCCCTCCTCTCTGCCCCTGCTGTCCCCGACCCTGGTGTCCGTTACCGTTCCTCCCTTGGCCTTGCTGGCCCTGGTGAAACTGCTTCCCATTCTGCCCCTGTTGGCCCTGATGACCGTTTGGACCCTGATGGCCCTGACGGAAACCTCCCTGTCCCTGTCTGTAGTTCCCTGACCGAAACCTCTTATTATCTCCCTGCTGGGAGCCCTATTCATTCTGTCTCTTCCCCTGACCAGATTGTGCCCCGCTGGCACCATGTCCTCCAGTCCTGCCCTGATGGCTAGACTCCCCCGACCTCTTGCCCTCTGCCATATGAAAACGGTGGTCCTGGCAGTGTAACAATGCAGCGTTAACCACATCAGAATAAGTGGCCAATGATAGGTTCCCTAGCAGATGTTGACGAATCCTCCAAGTCAACCCGTCCGTGAACTTCTCAATCTTCTTCTTCTCTGTTGGTATCTCGTCTGGAACGATGTTCAACAGATTCGTGAACTCGGCCTCATACTCGGCCACAGTCTTGCCCTCCTGCTTCAAACTCATCAATCTCCTCCTCATTTCCGTATGAACAGCTGACGGAAAGTACTTGCGGTCGAACCGAACCCAGAACTCCTAAATCGTGAGAGTATCCCTCTCCTCCATGGTGGTAATAGACTCCCACCACTGTAGCGCAGATCCAACTAGCTTGAAAGTAGCTAGAACCTGCTTCTGGACGTCCGTGCACTCATACATCCTCAAGTGCCTCTGCATGTCCTTCCTCCACTGTCTCGAGACTACCACATCTGAGCTACCTGCAAACTCTGGCGGATGCGCTTTCTGAAAAGCGTCACGTACACGCTCCCAAGCAGACGGGAATGCATTAGTCTGTACTGGCACGGCAACCGGCGCCTGAGGTGGTGCCTGCTGAACAACGGCAATGGCGGCATTTACCGCTTGGGCTACTATAGCTGCAACCTCAGCGGCGTTCATCATGCCCTGAACTGGAGCGGGCTGGGGTTCGGGCGTTGCATCCCTGGGAACTTGTCGTGCACATCGTGGAGGCATCTGAAATAAGAACAAAGTTTATAAGTTCGCTGTTTATAAACTTAAAATAGCTGAAGAACGAAGCATACACAAAAGAGTACAACAGTCCTAAAATATAGGGCTCAATATCAAAGAAATATAGCGGAAACATAACAAGCCGTCAGATCCTAAAGGACACTAGAACCTGATGCTCTGATACCACCTGTGACACCCCGACTAATTAAATACCGGGTAGCTACTCCTTTATTAAATTAATTCAAAATGCCAAGTTGGTCCAGTTAATAGCATCACTGTCGAAAACATTTTAAAGATTACTAACCACCTAGTATTTAAAAAGTAAGTGCCAAATTTTATTTAAAGTCTGATTAACATGCAACAAGTGTAATAAAGAATAACTAATACCATTCACCATACTGAAATAAACTGATTAACATGCAACAAGTGTAATAAAGAATAACTAATACCATTCACCATACTGAAATAAATAGAATAACCATCACATAAGGTAAATAAATTCTGGAGGAAAACTCCTCACTACAATCCCACAACTGAAAAGTAAACTGAATACTAAAACAGTACATGCCAAAGTCTGAAAACTGTAATATAAAAGATGTCTCTAATAGAAATGGGCAACATGCCCTACAACTGATAGATAATAACTCTGGAATCCAAAAGATCGAAGCGTCTATAAGCAAAGTCCCTGTAGCTTCCACAAACAGCTACAGCTCTTCACCTGAATGAGTATCCTATGCTTGGTGTCCTTGTGGCTGGGCACCTAAAATGGTTTTACAAAGAAAAGTAGATTTGAAAAGCAAACGGGTCAGAGCCCGAATGTGGAGTTATATTTTAAAACCTGCAAGTGCTTTAAAAACATTTAAAACATTAAATGCAAAGTACATGTTAGGACGTGCACTCACATGATATTCTCACCTCTCGTCTAACTGTGCACTCCTAACGTAAGCATCCATCTATAACGACACAACCCACTAGCTAAGTGACATCATCTCTAGCTAGACTTATCATAGGTCCTACCCATATTACTCGGTTCTATTAACATGATAACGCTCATAATTAAGTAGGGGTTTAACGTAACTCAGACGTTCAATAAGCAATATATATAACTATCAGTCAACTCGTTACATTTCTCGAAATAATACCGTAATTATATTCACAACAATAACATGAAGGTTCTCCTTAATTAAGTGTATATTATTCACATCATAAATATACAATACAAGCACCCCGAGAACTAAGCTGCGGTGCACACATACTCTGCTATCCATCCCGGTACATCACGTACATAAGGATTACATATTCCGAATCTCTCAGGAATAGTTCACAGATAACAACATCACAAGTAATGGAGGCGAACACAGTCACATCACATGGGTCACGCACATACCTACGCTCCCACGATCAGCGGACTTATTAATATCCCAATAAGTCTTTCTATGACCTATGTTCATCGAGGTAACCAGTCTAAATCCGGGCAACACAAGGATTAGAGGGCCCTAAGCGAACGCAAACCTCCCGTGATAGCAAGTATGGTAGTTATGTCATACACACAATTCATATACCAATACTAAGTAACACGTATCTTAGTAATCAACGTAGTTTAATCGTAGTACTATTCTCATTCTCGTACCAACTTATAATATCTATAACTTATATTACTCTGGTTTGTAATTATACGCGCCATAATACATTCTCATGTCGTAGTAGACACCCACGTCTCAACCCAAACCGTCCATTTAATATAACTCTCGTATATAATTTTCCTTCTCATAAATACCCAAAAGTCCCAATTCTATCATTATATCATCCTCGGAATGTTATCTATATCCTCGACCAAGTTTACGGGACTCCAAAAAAATCAAAACAGTCCAAAAAGGACCAAACTGTCAACTCGTTAGAAGTCTCGTTCGAACGAGACTGTTCGAACGAGATTCCTCTGTCAACTCGTTAGAAGTCTCGTTCGAACGAGGCTGTTCGAACGAGATTCCAGTTCGTTCGAACGAACTGTACCTTCTAACGATATCTCGTTCGAACGAGATATCGAACGAAATTCCTTCTCGTTAGCAGCGACTGGTCAACTCGTTAGAAGCTCGTTCGAACGAGTTCATTCGAACGACCTGGGTAGGGGCTTCTAACGAGCTACCAGATTCGTCCCAGATTTTCTAAGTTACGTTTCTCACCATTTTTAACACCTCAATCCTTCTCCAAAGTTCGTTCTAACAGAGTTTTAAGTCCTCTAATCATACTACAACATGCTAAGGTCATATACTAACATCTTTTAATACATTAATGCATCCTAAACATCATTAAATCACAAGATTTTATACTTTTCCCCAATTTTATCAAGAACATGAACCCTAGATTTATATCATCATCAAATCCCAGAATTTAATCCGTTTTAATTTCTTCTAATCACAATTATCATGAGAGAAATCATCTACCTATCATTCTACATGCAATTCTCTTTAAAATTTTCAAGTTCTAAACTCCAAACTACATGGGTTTTCATTATCTTTCAATAACAGTTGTAATTCATCAATTTTCTAATGTGGAAGAAACATTCTACGAATTTAAATATGATTAAGACACTTGCCTTGATTGGATTTCTGATTTTGGTGTTGGTTTGGTGAAGATTTCTGCAGAATTCCCTCTCTCCAAGCTTCTCCTCCAATGGTGGCTTAAGGTGGCTAGGGTTTTGATTTGGGAAACTTAGAAAACTCTTCTAATAACCTACGTAGCCTTCTAGGTTAATATGGTTTGGTTAATGGGCTTAGTGGGTTTAATCCACATCAGATTTACATCTCTAATTTTCGTCACTTTTAATTCCTCAAAATGTAAAATTACCAAAATACCCTTTATGATGCCGGTATGGCCTAAAAATACCCCGGAATCCAAACTACACCCCCGACTAGTGTTTTCTGACTATCTCGACCCTTCCGGACGCGTTGGCGCACTCAAAACGACCATACAGTTTATAGATTTTAAATTCACTTTTATAATCAAAATATTATACATTGACGCGGCGGTCCCACGCGTCTCAACAAAATTTCTAAAATGTCGTATATAAATCTCACGACAAATTTCATAATTTCAATTTCATATATAATCATATATGCACATACTCAAGTACCAACTCGCATCTCGTTAGTATTTATAACCCGGATATTTATAACCCGAATTAATTTCCAATTAATACACATTTAATTAATTAATCCCCAAAAATAAATATAGCCAAAAGTACGGGGTATTACAGGATGGTGGCAAAACTTTGACATTTATCACACTTTTTTACGTATGCCGTTGCATCTTTCCCCAAGGCCGGCCACCAGTATCCCTGGGTTACTATCCTCTTTGCTAAAGACCTGCCCCCAATGTGGCTGAAACATGACCCCTCATGCACATCTTGCAATATGTGTGGGACCTCATACGGGTGCACACATTTGAGTAAGGGGAGCAAAAAATCCCTTTTTGTACAAGGTGTCTCCGATGACAGTGAATTTCGCAGCTCTGTATCTCAACTTCTTCCTTTCTTGTTTTGCTTCTAGCATCTTCCCCCTCTTTAATGTATCTGATTAGAGGGTCCATCCATGAAGCTTCCCTGCTAATATTTAAGCAACAGATAAGTGTTCCATTTGCATCTTCAATCGTTGGTCGAAGCAAGATTTCCACTGGGACTGTCCTCCTGATATATGTCCTAGTCGCTGAGGCTAGCCTAGCAAGCTGATCGGATCATACATTATCAAGCCTAGGTATCCTCTTCAACTTTACTTATCTTAAGCTCTTTAATAGTGGCATCACTCTTTTAAGGTATTTGGATATTCTCTCATCTTTAGCCTCGTATGCTCCTAGTATCTAATTCACTACCAGTCTTGAATCACTATGGACCAAGATCTGGATGACACTAAGAGACCTAGCCATGGAGAGGCCTGCTATTAGGGCCTCATATTCAGACTCGTTATTGGAGGCTTTGAAGTTGAACCTTAGGGCATACTCAATGTCCATGTCGTCGGGCGCTGATAATACTAATCCATCGCCACTTCCGCTCTCACAAGAGGACCCATCAACACAGAGGTTCCATACAGCCTGTTCCTCTGAGAAATTTCCCTTACTGAGGGATCCCTGTCTAAAGAGATATCTTCCCTCCTTATTTTTGGTAATTTTCTCTCTAGTAGTGCTTGCCTTATCCGCCGATGGGTCAATAATTTTGTCTTATCGGGTATCTGTCTTCTCGAGGCTCTCATCCTCAGCCTCACCATCTTTTCAAGTAAATTCAGCCACGAAATCTGCTAATGCTTCTCCCTTAATGGCCATCCTAGGTTGATATATAATGTCAAACTCTCCCAGCTCTATAGCCCGGGCCATTAGCCTCCCCGATTTTTCTAGCTTGTGCGAGACCTGCCTAAGAGGAGAGTCGGTGAGGATGACCATTGTATGGGATTGTAAGTACGACTTTATCTTTCTTAATGCATGGATCAAGGAATAGGCTAACTTCTCCATCCTCGGGTATCTTTTCTCTTCCTCTTAGAGTGCCTTACTGTTGAAATACACAGGCTTCTGTACCCCGTCCTCTTCTCTCACAATAGCTGCATGTGACATACCGACTAATTAAATACCGAGTAGCTACTCCTTTATTAAAATTAATACAAAATGCCAAGTTGGTTCAGTTAATAACATCACTGTCGAAAACATTTTAATGATTACTAACCACCTAGTATTTAAAAAACGAGTTGCCAATTTTAAATTAAATCTGATTAACATGAAATAAGTGAAGAATAAAAGAATAACATATCCATACACAATAAAGTCCCAATAGTGAAATCAACAAGTAATAAAGAGTCTGGAGGAAATACTCCTCACAAAAATCCCACAACGGAAATAATAAAACAAGTTTGAATCCTGAATTAATTACAATCCATAATCTGAAAAACTGAAATAAAAAAATTTCTCTAAAAGAAATGGGCGACATGCCCTACAAATGATGAAACTGAATATGGAGCCAGAACTAGAAAATAAGGCGTCTACTATCAAGGCCCTGTAACTTCCACAACAGCTACAGCTCGTCACCTGAATAGAATTTCCTATGCATGGTGTCCTTGTGGCTGGGCACCTAAAAAGGTTTTTACAAAAAATAGATTTGAAAGAAAACGGGTCAGAGCCCGAAAGTGGAGAGTATTTTAAAAACAACAAGTGATTTAAATTACAATTGAACATCACATATTATAAACACGTTAATTGCGTACTCTCACATGAGTTCCTTACCTCTCCACTACTGTGCACGTCTAACATATGCCTTTAACCCATCCTAGTTATGCCACTATCTAACTAGTTTATACCACTCCTGCCTTCGCATTCAAACATAGAGTATCTACACATAACCCCCAATTAAGCCATATTTATAACCCATGTTCACATTCGTTAATTTACTTATCTCAAGTGTTAATTAAATTCTCATTTTTAACCCATTCGCATATCTTAGTCAATCACATCTACTAAGCAACAATGAACCCATCACAAATATTCACAATATGAATTCCCAATGTTATCACTTGAATAGATAGCTTTACTTAAACTCATATTCTCAATTATTAGCATTATCATTTACTGGAGGTTATCCCCTTATTTATCTTCTCAAGGAGTTTCTATAAATTATTTTCATAATTAAACATGACAAGTCTGTTCATTTAACCGTATATCATTCACATCATAAATATACAATACAAGCACCCCGAGGCCAAGCTGCGGTGCACACATACTCTGCTATCCATCCCCGTACATCACGTACATAAGGATTACAAATTCCGAATCTCTCAGGAATTGTTAGAATAAGCACAACACACAAAAATGGAGGCGAACATAATTCAACATATCCATAGGTCACGTACATACCTACGCTCCACAGTCAGTTGACTTATTAACTCACAAATAAGTCATTCTAGCATTATGTTCTTAAGGTACCAATCTAAATCCGGGCACACAAGGATTAGAGGGCCCTAAGCGAACGTAAACCTCCCGTAATAGCAAGTATGGTAGGTATGTCATACACATAAAATCATACACTAGGCATTCACATAACCTAAGTAATCATATATCAATATAGATGTTCGCACATTTCATCTAGTAAATCTCGTACGTGGCAAATTTACTCTGAGTATTACATATCATATATATTCTGTTTGATAACTCTCTCGTCATATCAATTTGGGTACTTAAATCTGACTCAAAAGGTTACTAGATTTCTTATTAAATTTCAAATGTTATCTCAGTACTTAAAGTCCCTCCGTTACTGCCCTTATCTTACATCATCCTCAATTCTCAATGTAGTTCCAATTCGAACGTTTTCTAACCGTACCTCACTCGTTAGACCCTCGTACGTAATATCAATCAATCCCATAAGTTATAGCATTCTCCGATAACAACTAAGGCCCTACTGACTTGAATTAAGTCCCACACTATCATATTAATCTTTCTAATAACCGACATCGGCTTTGGAATAATCATTAAACCTTAAAGAGAAACAATTGCCAAAATACAGCAGGGGTCGATCGATCGAACCTTCGATCGATCGACATTCTTGAGTCGATCGATCAAGCAGGCATCAGCCCAGAAATCCTTAACAGTTACGAGTTTGCATTTATTTACTCTTCATAATCATCATTCTAACGTCCAAAACTCTCAAATGAATGCACTAATCATCCTACTAACATGTTTACTTCTTTCCCCACGTTTTAGATTCATCAAATCAACATATAACATCACTTTCATGGATCAAATTACCCAAAAATCATATAAAACCTAGTTTTTGCTATTTATTCAAGAACATCCCATAATTCCTTCAAATTTCGAAATTCTCTACTCATTAATCATAAATTCGTAGTTGTTATCATCTCAAATATAAACCTACATGAAAGTCCTACCCAAATTATGATTTAAACCATTCAAATCCATTTAAGTTTCATTATTTATGAGAAATCTCCAATTCTATAGAAACATGTAAAATATATGCTTTGAATATTTGCAAGATAAACCACTTGCCTATAAATTTGATGTTCTGATCCGTTGTTGTCGTTTAAGGGCTAAACCGTCCAAATTGGTGGTGGTGGGTGGTGGTTTTGGTTTTGGTTTGGGGACTTTTTGAAACCTCTCCTCTAACTCACGTAACTCCCTTCTATGTTTTTGGCTGATAATGACCCTAATGGCCTAACCAAAAATAAATAAATCAAAACTAAAAATCGTGGGTCTAAATTCCATAATTTTTAAAATTACCAAAATACCCTCCCGGGTTGCCGGTTTGGCCTAAAAATGCCCCGGGACCCAAACTATCTCCCGGCTAGTGTTTTCTGACTATTTCGATCCTTCCGAACACGTTGACGCACTCAAAATAATCATACGGTTGATAAAACTAAAATTCACTTTTTAATTAACATAATTACTTTTCCGACGCGACTGTCACGCGCGTCCCAACAAAATTTCCCAAATTGCCGTATTTCTATCTCACGACAAATTCAATATTTTCAATATTCATATATTGCCATATATACACATTATAATCAAATACCAAGTCGCATCTCGTTAGTATTTTATCCGGATTAATTCTCAATTAATTAACATTTAATTTAATTAATCCCATAAATAAATATCGATAAAAATTCGGGGTATTACACTGTGCTGATGAACGATTATGAGACGGATAGGTGTACATATAGTCGTTCACCCTGCACTGGTCGTGACAAAAGTAAGGGAGATCCTACGTATGATTTCAACTCTTTGAAAGCCTGGTCACACTCTTCGTTCCATTCAAAGGCCTTTCTGAGAATTTTGAATAACGGTAAACACTTGTCTGTGGCACTGGATACGAACCTATTCAAAGAATCCACTCGCCCTGTGAGCCTATGAACATCTTTAATGGTCCTAGGGATCTTTATTTCTAGGAGGGCCTTTATCTTCTCAGGATTGGCCTCAATGCATCTTTGGTTAATGATGAACCCCAAGAATTTCCCTGCTCCGACCCCGAATACATATTTGGACGGGTTGAGGTTCATCTGATACTTGTCCATCGTGTTAAAGGTCCTCTCGAGGTTAGCTACATGATCCTCGACCTTTAAACTCTTGGTCAGCATGCCATCTATATAAACCTCCATAGACTTCCCAATTTGGTCTTTGAACATTTTATTCACAAGGTGCTGATACGTTACCCTCGCATTCTTTAGGCCAAAGGGCATGACCTTATAACAGTATGTCCCTTTGTCGGTAATGAAAGTCATTTTCTCTGAGTCCTCAGGGCTCATGAAGATATGGTTGTAACCTGAATAAATATCCATGAAGCTCATTAGCTCATGGCTTGCGGTAACATCTACCATCTGATCAATGCGGGGGTGGGGGAAGTTATCTTTGAGATAATGTTTATTGAGGTCGATGAAGTCTACGCACATCCTCCACTTCTCATTGGCTTTTGGGACTATGACTGCATTGGACATCCATTCGGGATAGTTGACCTCCCTGATAAACTCAACATCTTCTATCTTCTTGACCTCGTCCCTTATGACCTCATATTTTTCTCGAGAATAAATTCTCCTCTTCTGCTTTACCGGCTTTATGCCCTCTACCACGTTGAGTTTGTGGCACATGATTTCAAGGTTGGTTCTTGACATATCTGCGTGACTCCATGCTAAGACGTTATGTCTTCTCCTTAACAGCTTGATGAGGTCTTCTTTTATGTCTGTCTTTAAAGCTTTGCCTACTTGGACGGTTTTTTCTGGCTCATCGTCACTGAGGATGATGGATTCTACCTCTTTCGCGACTTTTCCTTTCTTCAGTTTTGTCTCATCCCTGGGGTCGAGGATATCAATATTGTAAGTAGTTGTTGCCTTCTTGTGCGCCTCTTTTTCTTCAGTGAAGTTGAAGTAACATTCCTGTGCTGTCGTCTGGTCTCCCTGAACTTCCCCTACCCCGTAAGGGGTCAAGAATTTTATCATCTGATGAACCGTGGATGGCACGACCTCAAACTCCTTGAGGGCCACTCGCCCTAGTATAATGTGTAGGCTGAGAAGACCTGTTCATCCATCACAAAAAAAGTTGACCTTCTTGGTGAGCCATCTCGGCCACTCGTCCCCCATTCTAACATCGGCCTCATACACTCCTAGAGGATGAACTTTTTCCCCACTGAACCCAATCAATGGGTGATGGTATGGGACGAGCCTAGCACGGCTGAGGCCTAAGGCTTTGAAGCACGGCCTGAACATTACATCTGCAGAACTACCCCCATCTACCAAGATCCTCGGCACCTCGCATCCGTGTACCCTGGTAGTGATGACGAGAGGGTCATTATGCGGGGCTAAGAGGCCCTTGAAGTCCATCCTCGAGAAACCCATTATGTGAGTATCCATATTAACCTTCTTCCTCTTTTTTGACTTTGCTTCCATAGAGGTCGAGTGTATGGCCTTTGTTATTGCCTTGGCCTCAACTACATGGGCCTTCCTGTCGGCAACTTTTGATCCTCCTCCTACTAATCCCCCGGAGATCATCCTAACACCGAGTGAGATCATATTAAGTCTTTTTACAGGGCCATGGTCATCTCTCGACGAAAGGTCAGGGTCTCCCTCATCATCCAAAGGGTCGTCCCTTCTATTTTGAGAATCTTCTCTGCATGTATCACCTCTCTTCTTCCTGGGGACGTCCCCTCGGCCCCTCTTGAGGGAACTCTTATCGACGTATTTCCTTAACTTCCCTTCTTTTAACATTTTTTTAATTTCATCTTTCAGAGTAAAACATATGTCAGTTACATAGCCATGGTCTTGGTGAAATTCACACCATGAGTTTTTGTTCCTCTTGTGAGGGGCTGCCCTCAACTTCTCAGGCCACTTCAAGGACCGATCGCTCTTTATCTCATTCAGAATATGTTTGCAGCTGACCGTCAGAGGGGTGTAATCAGCGAATTTGTCATCTGCAGACCTCTTTTTCCCCTCTTTGTTCTTTTTTTGGTACTTACCCCACTAGTGCCTCCTTTTTCATCTTTGTATTTTGCGGCCATCACCTCTTCGGTGTTTATCACCTTCCCGCTGGTGATAGCAATTCATCCATCGTCTTCGGAGGGTCTTCAGCAAGCTTCCATAAAAGCTTCCCCTTTTGGGGTCCTCCAATGAGGGTTGTCATGGCTATGCTTTCCTCATAGTTTTCGACCTCTAACTTTTCTTTGTTAAATCTGGTTATGTAGTCTCTTAGACTCTCGTTATACCCCTGCTTAACATATAGAAGGTGTGTGGTCTTCTTCTGTGCCCTCACTCCAAAGAAAAAATTATGGATAAACCGGTTTGCTAACTGCTTAAAACTTTCAATGGAGTTCTTTGTAAGAGACATATACCAGACATGTGCATCCCCAGTCAGAGTGCCAGAAGAGGCACAACACCTCATCTCATCTGAGATAGAGTATATGTCTGTCGTTGATTGGTACATCTCAATATGATGGACAAGGTTGGTACTACCGTCATACCTTGGGGTGACCATAGGTGGCTTAAACTTAGATGGCGTTGGGAAGTTGACTATCTTCACCACAAAAGGTGAGACTATGGAGTATCTGAAAATTTGTTACTAAATCCGTTTAATATAAAATTAAACTATTTAAGTAACTCCGAACAGTTTTTTGAAGAAACTCTTTTCTTAAAACGAAAACAAATTAATCACAAGATGTGTTTAACAAAAATATGTACGAGATCATAAATTGAGAGAAAATCGACTTCGATGGTTTGGACACGTCAAGTGTAGACCAATGGATGCTCCTGTAAGGAAGAGTGATTTAGTTAGTATTGATGGTAACCCAAGAGGTAGAGGTAGTCCTAAATTAACTTGGTGGGACATTATAAAAAAGGACATGATATCATGTGGTGTAACTGAAGATATTGCACTGGACAGAATGGAATGGAAAAATAGGATTCATGTAGCCGACCCCAAATAATTGGGAAAAGGCTTTGTTGAGTTGAGTTGAGTTGAGTATCTGTTCAAGATTGGTTAACAGGTTTGATAAATCAGTTTAAAAAAAATTTAACTCAGCACAACCAAGAATTAGATGAGGAGATGTAGAAAGATTAAGAATAAGGATTTCTTACGTGGTAAAACCTCACCCAACATCCATGACTCCCTCTACGGAGTAACAAAAAAAAATCCACTAAAATAAATTATAACATTTACAAACTGTATAAATGAGGAGATGTAGAAAGATTAAGAATAAGGATTTTTTACGTGGTAAAACCTCACCCAACATCCACGACTCCCTCTACGGAGTAACAAAAAAAATCCACTAAAACAAATTATAACATTTACAAACTGTATAACAAACATGCACACAACTCAGACCTATACAAGTTTAGGAATGTACCCACTGGTGTCCTTATAACTTCTCTGCAGTTCTGATTGTTGATGTTATTCTCCAAGTTTCCTAACTTCCAATTTGTTCAAGTTCTTTACGTCGACTCTTATTTTTGAGATCTTATTACCAACACTTTTAGTGTGGTAGGGTGATAGTGTTTGTGGAGGTGCTTTCTAACACATGCATGCACACACACACACATAGATTTATACAAACAGTCCTATCAAATTACATATAAGATCTATATGTTGTGATTTTCTATTTCTCTCTTCATTATAAAACTTAACCTTATTTGACCTTTATACAAATCCCAGAATCCATGGCTATCTTGCTAAGAAGATGTATCAAGATCTTAATCAATCTCAGGTTTTGAAAATATTTTTGAGATTGAAAATCACCAAGTGCGATTTCAAACTATGTCAAAGGTTTTGTTTTACAAGAACTAGAAACAGAAAATATTATTGCTGATTTCGAAGTTAAAAATATTTACAGGCAATAATCAACAATAGATTTCTCAAGACGAGAAACAAAATATGCAGATCTAAGTGAAATGTAACATAAAATGCTCAGATCTAATATTTCTATGAAGCAGAAACTTAGATCTAAGTGAAATGCTTAAGTTGGACACAAGATCTAAGAACGAAGAGGTTACAACTTCAAAAAAATAATCAAACCAACTCTTAAACTCTCAAACACTCAAGGTTGTGTTTGGTATAAATAGGTTTTGAAAAGAGGTTAGGGTTTGAAAAAGGTGTTGGACGATTTAGGGTTAGGGTTTCTAATTCTTTCTCTCTATTCTCTGATTTCTCTCTTTTCTCTCTCTTTTAGCTCTTCTCTCTCTACTCTATTTCTCTCTCTGGAAAGGAAGAAATGGCAAAACTCTAATATGGCTGAGAGTAGGGCTCCTTATATAGGGAGCTGAGAAGATTCGAGAATTTGGTTCAAAACCAATGGCTCAGATTGAGTCAAGGTTTATTGACTTTGATCCAAGGGTTAAAAATACGCGGTGATTATAACTCTCCTGATTGGCTCAAATGAGGTTCACATGGATTATGTAAGAGCGCATGCAGATCATTGATAAAAACAATCCAAGGGCTGTTAACATTCATTGGTTTACTCTCTTTGAAGAAACACAAATTCGACCAATCAGAATGCAACAGATGTTGGGCAAAAAGAGGTTAACAAACGCGCGTCCAAAAATAAATACAAACACACCCTGAAGTCTCTGCCGCTTTCAGATTCTACCCAAGGGAACTTTCAGTCAATATAACCAACAATCCATAATTGCAGAATGAACCCAAAACTTTTTAAAACCAAATTTTAATTAATAATAACCTTATTTTAAAAGTTTATAAAATTCCCAAAAAATATTAAAAATCAATTTTAAGGATTTAAACACACTCAACATATATACACACACTTATATGCAATATGGATAGTATGGATGCAATTATAATGCGTGTGAGTGTTGGTAAAGGTATTTAGATCAATCAAGCAAGAGGAATAAAATAGCAAACCAAACTCTGAGGTTCTTTGGGTTCTAGGATAGACACAATTTTGTTACAATTTCCAAACTAGATGAACACTTATATAATACAGACTCAAGTGAGTCAAAAGTATAAGGTGCTTTAATCTCCCCCTTTGAAAATATGAGCCAAAATCTCCTTTGAGTCATCTAGGACTCATAGGGCAACAAAAAATAAGGAAAACCTATTCCTATAAGAATTCTATCTACCCATTTCCTAGAAAACAAAATTGCATAACTTAACTAATTACAATTGACTACCTTATTACAACTGTTGAGAATATCTGTACAAAATTCCTGCAATGAATCACTAAGATCAAGTTTTTTTTAGAATATGTAAAAAATGTAAAAATATGAGACTCAAATTTCTCCCCCATTTTGTCTCAAATAGACAAAGGGAAAAAAATGTATAGAGACCAAAGAGATTAATCAGCACACACCATACCTATTGATTTACGCAAAGAAATAAATATGTTGGAATCTAAAGGTTTGGTAAACATATCTGCGAGTTGCAAATCATTTGGAAGATAATTAATTTCTAATTCCTTAGTTTCAACCGATTCGCGTATAAAGTGATGTCTTATTTTTATGTGTTTTGTTCGCGAGTGTTGAAAGTATTTTTAGATATATTGATCGCACTTTGATTATCACAATAGAGATGTAATTATTTTTCTTGAATACCATAATCATTTAGCATTTGTTTAAGCCAAAGTAATTGAGCACAATAGCTTCCAACAGCTATGTATTCGGATTCAGCTATTGAAAGAGACGTGCAGTTTTTTTTCTTACTACTCCATCCTACCAAATTATTACCTATATAATAACATGCTCCTGAAGTGCTTTTACTATCATCAGTAAACCCAGCCCAGTCAGCATCAGTGTACCCAATTATAGTGCTAGGTGTATCACTAGTGTACCAAAATCCTAGGTTCAGAGTGCCTTTTACATATTTAATAATTTTTTTAATAGAAGAAAGATGGATCTCTTTAGGGTTGTTTTGATAACGAGCGCAAACACAAACAGCATACATTATATCAGGACGCGAGGCAGTAAGGTATAGCAAGGTTCCTATCATACTACGATATAGAGTTGGATCTATAGATTTTCCAATTTCATCTTTAGATAGTTTTACCGTAGTACTCATAGGAGTTTTAGCATCTTTAGCACTCTCAAGGCCGAATTTTTTAACTATCTCTAAAACGTATTTAGATTGCGAGACAAATAATCCTTCTGAATTTTGTTTGACTTGAAGACCTCAGAAAAATTGCAACTCCCCCATAAGAGACATTTGAAACTCTTTATGCATAATTTCAGAAAAGGATTTCACTTCTGAGGGAGAAATTGATCCAAAGATAATATCGTCAAGATAAACTTGAGCTATAATGATGTGTTTGTCAAAATGTTTGACAAATATAGTTTGATCATTTCCACCTCTCTTAAAACCTTTATCTAAGAGAAAATTGGAAAGGCGCTCATACCAGGATCTAGGCGCTTGTTTTAGGCCATACAAAGCCTTTTTAAGATGAAAAACATGATTTGGATATTGAGGGTCAATAAACCCTTTTGGTTGTTCTACATAGGTCTCCTCAGTCAATATTCCATTAAGGAATGCAAATTTGACATCCATTTGGTAAAGTGTAAAATGCAAGTAGAAAGCTATGGCAAAGAGAAGAGGAACAGATTCTAAAAAAGTAACAGGAGCAAAAGTCTCGTTAAAATCTATTCCTTTAATTTGAGAATATCCTTGAGCAACTAGTCTAGCTTTATTTCTAATGATTATCCCACTTTCATCAGATTTATTTTTAAAAATCCTACTTGTGCCAATAACCTTTTTGTGATTAGGCCTAGGTACAAGATACCAAACATCATGAATGACAAATTGAAGAAGTTCTTCTTGCATAGCAGAAATCCAGTGAGAGTCATTCAATGCCTCATTTACATTCTTTGGTTCCACAAGGGAAACAAAACATGCAAAATGAGCATAATTTCTTAATTGAGATCTTGTATGCACAGGCTCACTAGGATTACCAATAACGTTATCTATGGGATGGTCTTTAGAAACCCAGTTAGGTACTTTAGGTGTCTCAATTGGTAATGAATCATTTATTGTTGTAGAGTCATTTTCTAAAACATTTGTAGACTCTTCCATAATAGTCGATTCACCAGTCTTACTCTCTACAGAAGTGTCACTTACAATTACATTTATGGATTCCATCACGGTTTTAGTGCGAAGATTATAAACACGGTAGGCTCTACTGTTAGGCGAGTATCCTAGAAAAATAGCTTTATCTCCCCGGTTCTCAAATTTGGACAAGTGTTCTCTATCTTTGCATACATAACAAGTACTACCAAAGGTTCTAAGGCACTTAAGATTGGGATTTTTCTTATACCAAAGCTCGTAAGGACTTTATTTAGAATTCTTTCTAAGATAGGCCCTATTGATAATGTGACACGCAGTACGAATAGATTCTACCCAAAAATATTTAGGCAAATTCTTGGCATGTAACATAACACGTGCCATATCTTGAAGAGTACGATTCTTTCTCTCGGCGATACCATTTTTTTGAGGAGTCTTAGGAGCACTAAACCCATGTTTGTAACCATTGTAGTCACAATACTCTATTATACCGGTGTCTTTGAATTCTCCACCTCTATTACTATGAATTCTATTTACTTGGGTGTCCTTCTCATTTTCAATTCGAAGAAGTATTTTTAAAAATTTTTGAAAAGTATCAGACTTTTGTTTTAAGAAGGCTACCCGCGTAAATCTAGTGAAGTCATCAACCATAACAAGAATATAACTGTGTCCACATAGACAAACAGTTTGGGAAGGACCCATTAGGTCCATATGGATGAGCTCTAAGGGGTTAGAGGTAAGGATATCTTTGACTTTCTTATGAGGTGCCTTAATAATTTTACCTTCCTGACAGGAACCACAGACAATGTTAGAAATGAGTTTGATTTTAGGAACTCCCCTAACTATTTCTTGAGAAGTCAATCTACTAAGATTATCGTAATTTATGTGACCCATCCTGTTATGCCATATCTCATTGTCATCCATTCTGGCAACATTACAGATTTCAGAATTATTCATGACAGTATAACAATTGTCAAGAGTCATGAATCCTGTAATTATGCATTCATCCTTTTTATTTAAAATTTTGCAATTGTTCTTTGAAAAGGTAATAGTATGATCTGAGTCAAAAAATTACGAGATACTAAGTAGATTGGCCTTAAGACCTTTGACTAGAAAAATATTTTCAAGAACAGGAAGTCCTTTCTCTTGGAGTGTTCCTTTACCTATTATCTGAGATGATACTCCATCACAAAAAATAACTTTTCCTCCAGCAAAGCTCATTTTTTTAAGAGTTTTATATCATCACCAGTCATGTGTTTGGAACATCCAGAATCTAAGTACCAACCAGAAGATGTGTGTTCGGCTTTTAAAGCAGTAATAACAATATTACACTTCATCTGGGGTAATAAATCCTCTTTTCTAACCCAAATTGCTCTTGTTTTCATTTTGCGCTTATTTGCTCTCAATTGATAAAATTTGCGAGCATTCGATTTTTGTTGAAAAATGTTTTGCGCATGATTTTGAATTTTATGATAGACATGAGCATTTGATTTAGGAAAGCGTTTAGGAATCCTTCTAGGGAATGTTCTTTTAGGTTTGGTCTTTCTCTTCCTATAGTTAGAGTTTTTGTCTGGTTGTCTAGGCAGATCATAATTGTTACGACTTCTCCTAGAATAGTTAAAGTTTTGATAGATAGGAGGATTACAGACTGGTTTAACTAGTCTTCTAGCATAGCATCCATCAAAATAATGATCGTATATATCGCAGTAGGAACAATAAAGATTGCTCAAAGTTGGGGTCTCCTTAGGAAAGTCTCTAAACATAGGTTTCAAGGAATTTTGAGGTTGAACCCTATTCCTAGATAGAACAGTTTTGAATGTAGATTCACTCTTCCTAATTGAGGGGAAGACATATTTAGCCTTAGATGAACTTTCGTGTTTAGAGTAACTTGGTTCCCCAATATCAGACTTTTGAATTTTTGAATCAAACTCAATGTTTAAGGAATGAAAGTCTGGGCAAGTTTCAATAGGTCTTTTACCTCCTGACACAAAGTTGATAGGTTTAAAAGATTTTGTTTGTGTCTTTAAATTGGGGCAAAACCCTATTCCAGTTCGATCATTAGAATTGGTTTTTGATTCAGCAACAAATCCATCAAAACAATTTGAGTTATTTTTAAATTTTGTAATTTTTTTGAAAACAGTTGTTGTCTTTTCTTTAGTTTGTTCCAATTCTAACAATGTCCCTTTATACTTTTTCTCCAGATTTTTATTTGTTTCAGTTATATTCTTCAGTTTTTGATCAAACATTTTGATTTCACTTTCATGAGTAAGACATTGGGTAGTATAATCTTCAGCATTAAGTTTAACCATCAGACTTAAATCTTTCAGTTTCTTAGTGAGATCTTTCACAATCTTCTCTAGTCTAGTGCTTTTCTTGAGAGTTTTCGCATAAATTGTGTGAATATCAAGGAGGTCTTCATTGTCCGAGTCACTAAGTGTAGTGTGTGAAGTGACCCCTAAGGCTTCAATTATTGGACTCACACATCCATTGACATCGTCATTATCTCTTTCCCTTTGACTCACACACCCCTTGGTAGAAATAGCAATGTTCTCAGTAATTAAAGCATCTAAACCAGTAACAGCATGATTCAGCACAACAGAAGTAGAATTATTAGATTCATTCTCACTAACAAGCACAGGCATATCATCATTATAGATAATCTTGGCAAAGAAAGACATGCAAGGATCAAAAGCATCAGATGACTCAAGTTCCTCATTTTCAGAGTCACTTGAATCATCCCATGTCTTGCAAATGTTGGCCCTAGTGTTTTTATTTTGAGTGCTCAAATTAACTCTACAATCTTGTGCAATGTGTCCTAGTTTTTCACATCTAAAGCATTCGGTTTTCTTAAGGTCTCCATTAGGTCTAATGTATAAGTCCTTGTGATGTTTGTCTTCACCTTTCTCATAAGGTTTGTGATTAGAGTGAGTTGGATAATTGGACTTGCCTTGTTTGTTTTCCACGTTGTTTCTAAACTTAATAATTTTCTTAAATTGCTTTGACATTAAGGCAATCTAATTGTCCAAACTCTCTATATCACATTCCTCATTAGAGTCATCATTTGGAATGTTAAACTCAGGCTTAATCAACTTAGAAGAAAAACTCATATTGGAACTAGTCTTTTTCCTATGGGACTGGGTCAACTGTTTCTTAAATTCTAATTCCATTTCCGCAGTTCTTAATTTATTACTGAGTAATTCAGGAGTGAGATTTATGTCACACATTTCCTCAATAGCATATCTTTTGTTGTCAAATTTCTGTGGTAATGATCTCAGAATTTTAGATACAATTTCATGTCTGTCATATGTTATCCCATTAGCATGCAGTTTGGTCACAATATCAGTCAAATTCATATAGAAGTCATCAAATGACTCAGAGTCAGACATAATTAAAGTGTTATACTGTTGAATGAGCATTTGTGTTTTAGCAGCCTTAACTCTAGTGTCACCTTCGTGAGCAGTAACCAAAGTGTCCCAAGCTTCCTTAGAAGTGGTACAAGATGAGATTCTTTTGAACTCGTGTTCATTTATGTACATAAATATGGCATTCTTTCCTTTATTATTCTTGCGAGAAACATGATTCTCTTCTTGTGTGAACTCACTTAATACTTTCTTAACCCTCTCATTACTTCCTTCAGTGGCTGGTTTAGTAGGATAAGTGTATCCATTTTCAACAATGTCCCAGACATCATCTCCCAAAGTTCCTTGAATGAAATCAATCATCCTTACTTTCCAGTAAGCAAAATTGGTTCCATCAAAGATAGGAGGTTTGGTCAAGTTACCAAATCTTTCATTTTTCTCGTCCATGTTTGATTTTCAAAAAAAAATTTCAGAAACACAGGATCTTTTTAAAAGAAACTTAAAAAGCTCTGATACCAATTGAAAATCTGTTACTAAAGTCGTTTAATATAAAATTAAACTATTTAAGTAACTCCGAACAGTTTTTTGAAGAAACTCATTTCTTAAAAATAAAACAAATTAATCACAAGATGTGTTTAACAAAAATAAGTACAAGATATGTTCAAGATTGGTTAATAGGTTTGATAAATCAGTTTAAAAAAAATTTAAACTCAGCACAACCAAAAATTAGATGAGGATATGTAGAAAGATTAAGAACAAGGATTTTTTACGTGGTAAAACCTCACCCAACTGAGGAAACATCCACAACTCCCTCTACGGAGTAACAAAAAAAAAATCCATTAAAACAAATTATAACAGTTACAAACTATATAACAAACATGCACACAACTCAGACCTATACAAGTTTAGGAATGTACCCACTGGTGTCCTTATAACTTCTCTGCAGTTCTGATCGTTGATGTTGTTCTCCCAGTTTCCTAACTTCCAATTTGTTCAAGTTCTTTACGTCGACTCTTGTTCTTGAGATCTTATTACCAACACTTTTAGTGTGGTAGGGTGATAGTGTTTGTGGAGGTGCTTTCTAACACATGCAACCACACACATACACATTGATTTATACAAACAGTCCTATCAAATTACATATAAGATCTATATGCTATGATTTTCTATTTCTCTCTTCATTATAAAACTTAACCTTATTTGACCTTTATACAAATCCCAAAATCCTCGGCTATCTTGCTCAGAAGACGTATCAAGATCTTAATCAATCTCAGGTTTTAAAATATTTTTGAGATTGAAAATCACCAAGTGAGATTCCAAACTAGGTCAAAGGTTTTGTTTTACAAGAACTAGAAACAGAAAATTTTATTATTGATTTCGAAGTTAGAAACATTTACAGACAATAATCAACAATAGATTTCTCAAGACGAGAAACAAAATATGCAGATCAAAGTGAAATGTAACATAAAATGCTCAGATCTAATATTTCTATGAAGCAGAAACTTAGATCTAAGTGAAATGCTTAAGTTGGACACAAGATCTAAGAATGAAGAGGTTACAGCATCAAACAACTAATCAAACCAACTCTCAAACACTTAAGGTTATGTTTAGTATAAACAGGTTTTGAAAAGAGGTTAGGGTTTGAAAAAGGTGTTGGACGATTTAGGGTTAGGGTTAGGGTTAGGGTTTCTAACTCTTTCTCTTTCTTCTCTGGTTTCTCTCTTTTCTCTCTCTTATCTCTCTACTCTATTTCTCTCTATGGAAAGGACGAAATGGCAAAACTCTAATATGGCTGAGAGTAGGGCTCCTTATATAGGGGGCTGAGAAGATTCGAGAATTTGGTTCAAAACCAATGGCTCAAATTGAGTCAAGGTTTATTGACTTTGATCCAAGGTTAAAAATACGCGGTGATTATAACTCTCCTGATTGGCTCAAATGAGGTTTACATGGATTATGTAAGAGCGCATGCAGATCATTGATAAAAATGATCCAAGGGCTGTTAACATTCACTGGTTTACTCTCTTTGAAGAAACACAAATTCGACCAATCAGAATGCAACAGATGTTGGGCAAAAAGAGGTTAACAAATGCGCATCCAAAAATAAATACAAACATACCCTGAAGTCTCTCCTGCTTTCGGATTCTACCCAAGGGAACTTTCAGTCAATATAACCAACAATCCATAATTGTAGAATGAACCCAAAAATTTTTAAAACCAAATTTTAATTAATAAAAACCTTATTTTAAAAGTTTATAAAATTCCCAAAAATTATTAAAAATCAATTTTAGGGATTTAAACACACTCAACATATATACACGCACTTATATGCAATATGGATAGTATAAATGCAATTCTAATATGTGTGAGTGTTGGTAAAGGTATCTAGATCAATCAAGCAAGAGGAATAAAATAGCAAACCAAACTCTGAGGTTCTTTGGTTTCTAGGATAGACACAATTTTGTCACAATTTCCAAACTAGATGAACACTTATACAATACAGACTCAAGTGAATCAAAAGTATAAGGTGCTTCAGTATCCTCTCTGAAGAGGGTCCCGGCTCTTCAGGAAGTCACCAATTTTATCCTCTAGCCTTTGGATTGAGTCATTCCATGGCCTCGTAGGGTCGGCCTGGCCAATGTTATCCCATGCCGCCTCTTTGAGGTGAACGGATGGTTCTGTTGTGGTAGGTCTACGTCGACTGTTTACTTTTCCATGATCGTCGTCTCGTCTGTGGGGTCATCCCCCGTGGGTTCATCCATCTGCTGCCTCCCTTCTGGACATCGCAATACTTCTTGACCGGGACAATTTTTCCCGCAGGTCATTTACTGGGCCCAGCCTCTCAAAGGCCGACTCCCTACTCAGACGGTTAAAAGTAGATCCCCTCGGGCGATCGTCGGGATTTTACCTTCCACACTTCCCTCTGCTTTCGTGGATAGGTCGCACAGTATTGTTGGAGACCTCCTACGGCTCCCAGCTATCTATGGGGGCCTCTTTCCCCTCCAGATCATTATATCTGTCTTCAGGGCAAGGGTTTCCTTACCTCCCCAGGTGTAGACACCGGGGGTCAGCAACATCCCTCCGCCGCTGTGGAGGTGGAAAGTCTTTACGTGGCACCTGGGGTGGTCCCCTCGCCTCATGCTTCCTAGAGCTGCTGCCGGAGTAATCATCTCCGGTGAGACCCCTTTTGGTATTAGTATATTTTGGCTAAGAGCTATAAATTGCTCCTGCATAATCAGCTGGCTTGCTTCCAGAGACTTCAAGGCGGCCGCTACATCGCCCATCTCAAACTGAGGTGGTGGATGACTGGAACTAGGTCCTACTCCACTATCCGGTGGAGGAAGTGGTGGTGGTATCTCCGGTGCCATGTGTTTGAGCTATAGAGAGATGACTGATCAAAAGACTGATGAGCTTGGGAACCTTAACGGGTCTCTTTCAATGGTGAAACAACTCCACATTGGGATAACTGGTTCACCACCAGAGTATCCGGTGAGGTCGAGCTGTATAAAGGAATAGGTGTCTTCTAGTTCCCACAAATAGCGCCAAACTGATGATGCTAAGATTTAGCACCACCAGATAAGTGATGATGAGCTCAAACAGTAATAGCAATGGCAGCCATTGAGATGTATATGTGTGTAAGTGTATAAAAGGGGATGAGTATAAGAGGAATAAGATAATGATGTATCGTGGTTCAGCCAATTAGGCCTACATCCACTGTGAGTGTGTGATCCACTAAATATAGGCACTAATGGCCTTGGATACAATGCACAAAAGCTCTCTCTCTCTCTCTCTCTCTCTCCTGTGTGTACAAGCAGAGTTTTAGCTAGGGTTACAATTATCGATCCTTTTACAAGGTTGAAGATGACAAGTATATATAGGGCTTGGTTGGTGCAGTCTACCCCCCAATCATGCATGGATCATGTGAATGATGATCTATCCAATTCCCTGCTGACACCTGGCGGTGCCACTAGTGATTAATGATGATATAATACTCCCTCACATGAGGGGATGATATTATTATAACGGTCAAGTCCACGTGCTATATGAGTCCCACGCGTCTCCCAAGTCACGCGCTGTGGTGATGTCACTCTCGGCCTAAGGTGCCTGGCCGAGGCAAAAGTTAATGTTGACATCGGGTCCGGATGGATGTGGGCCTCGTATTGTCATCCCCTTATAGGGTCGTTTGGCCCATGATGAGGGATCGACCCCTTGTAGGGTCGTATGGGCCATGATGAGGGGGTCGGCCCCTTATTGGGTCATTTGGGACATGATGAGGGGTCGGCCCCTTTTAGGGTCGTCTGGGCCATGATAAGGGGTCGGCCCCTTGTAGGGTCATCTAATCTTGTCTGAGGGATCATCCTGGCTGAGCCTTCCACTAGTTGGTGTCCACCTATGCACAGTGTTAATTAACACTATCAGTGGCTTGTGATCCAGGTGACCTGAGCTGACCTATTTTCTGATCACAGAGGGAAAATAGTTTGTCTTACAAGTGGTCCTTTGAGCATTCCATATTTTTGGTATAATAAAAGCCCCCAAAACTTTGCTGACGATTGAAAAATGAGGCAGCTCCTACAAAGTATTTTGTCTCAGAAGTATTTGTTGAACTGATATGAGTAAGTGAAATTTTATCCGAAAATAATGTTACCGGCCTACAAAAATCTTCTCAGCATGCGCCGAACAGATTGACTTATAACATTTTCTTTCTAGGGAAAAATTTGACATGTGTTAGCAGTTGGGTTCCTGCACCTAGAGTAATCATCATCCGCGCTCTCCAAGTTATCTCATTCGTACATCTTTTCAGGCGTGATGTCATGAGTAATGATTAATGTGACACCCCACTTATTAAAATAATGGTTGGCCATCCCTCTACTAAAATAAAACTGGAATCTCATTTGGCTCATTATTAGCATCACTGACGAAACCAATTAATTACTAACCACCTATTATTAAATTAATTCGTGTGGCAATTTTATTCTTAATTAACGTGACACAACAACACTATAATCAAAACATAATTCATTCAAACAATAATCAAAATCCACAATCACATATTAAGTCTAAAACATAAATGCATTACATACAAAACTTAATCGAATAAACCATCGGTATAATATCCATATAATAAATCCCAACAATGAGATAAAATAAAATATATCTATTTTATAGCTCTAACACCGCACAATATTATTAAGAATTTATTTGATCTAAAGATTAAAATAAAGCAATATACTTCATGCATTATTGTATTTCAAAGTTATTGTGATTTGAAAAGGATATGTCATTTTTGCCTTATTCATGTGGGGATTTTTATGGCTCTATTTGAAAATCTTTATGCTGAGATGCATACCTTTGAAAATTAGAATTAAATTTTCACCTTTTTATAAAGTGTAATAGTCGCCACTTGCAAGTTTTAAAAAAAATAGACATCTCAATGATTATATTTATCTAAAAATGAATAACACCAAGGATACAATACGGAGAATATTTTAATAAAAAATACTTATTTGAGGAAAAAACAAATTATTAGTCAAAATTTTACATTTTTAATGAAAATGAAACTTTTTTTTCTTGATAAGCATCATTTTAAATTTTTCAAAAAGAGTTTTTTTTATTTAAATTTAGTTTTGATCTCATCGTCAATTCTCAAACATGTTCACTTTTTTCTTCACTCGAGTTATATTCATTACACCCTATTCTATTAGCCTTACAAAATGCATTAAGTCTTATTAAGCGTATTTTTTTCATTCTTGTGTATGGAGTTTAACCTTAAATTTTGGTTATGATGTCAAACGAGTATATTACGATCATTAATCAATGTGTTGTAGTTTGTAAGAGTACTATCATACTAATTTTCCCTCCTTGGGTAGATTGTCTTATTTCGGTTTTCAAAACACAGTTTGGATCTTAGTCATCTTCTCTCGAAAAAGTTTCACCAACATTAAAGATCATAAAGCCGACTATTTCATCGTCAAAAGTCACATATGATCACAATTTAGGATGAAGTTAATGGACCTATATGAATTTCCACTCACTTGACTATGTTTTATAAAATATAATCAAAAATTTGCGTGTGTATACCTTGTGTATATTTCCCCTTTATCACTTTACTAAAAATACCTTTCAAAATCTTTTAAGAAAAGTGACGAAGTCCCAGTGGCTTCGCTACAATGAAGATAAACTTCTCTAGGTGCGTCCCTAGAACTTGTAAGGCAGAAGACAATGGTTAAGTCTGTGAGATTTTGTTTGTTATAGGTTTGATACAACGAAGGCCATCATTACATTCAAGACCCTTCGTTGGGCACACTTGAACTTCAAGAAAAAATCCCAATAACCCTACCAAAATTTGCGATCTACTTCGCATCAGCTTCACTACATTTAAGCATACTTTTGTCGCAATGAAGCCGTAGTGAAGTGTCCGACAGACGAATCTTTTAGTCGGTCCTTTTTGAAGATCTTCTTGGATTTTATATAAATATCCATGATTTGGTATTGATTAATGATTATTGGACTTTATGTCTTCCAACCGTTCTCCTACAAATGCTTTGTGTAAGAGATGTGACTCTCTAGCCTCTTTATATTTTGGGTAAACCCATTGAGTTTATATCCCCTATTTAAATCAGCATTCCTCCTCTTTAAAAAAATCCCTCTCATTTTTTTCATGAGCAATAGTTTTAGAGAGAGCTTTAGTGTGTTTAACCTTGTGATTTCTAAAAAAATTGAAACATATTTTAGAAAAATAGGGAACATATAATCTAATCGTTTTTATTTTTTCTGTATTCTCTTCTTTGCATTTAATCACATCTCATCTTGAGGTTGATTAATATAAAAAATGAGTAAGATACTTTGTCAGTCAATATTTCAAAATCACTTTGTTTATATAAAATTTTAGGCTCTCTCTCCCAAATAGAATATTGTGATATGCGTGGCTCATTTCGGTTCCTTACACTTAGGATCATGATAGTTCTTCATTTCTAAAGAAGAAAATAATTTGAATAGGTTTAAATCAACATTATTGGGTTAACCAATATATAAGATATTTTGAGTGTTTCTATCGGAGTGTAGAAATCTATGACTCACTAAGGATTCACGAAAAAGGGTGAGTGTGAGTTCGCATTAAAGGAGTGTTAGTTATTAGTTCCCTATGTAAGTCTTTGCAAGGTTTTTAGTGAGATTTTTTATTTGGCCCGAGGTTTTTCCCGTTAGTGAGTTTTTATTCCCATTCATCTAACATTATGTGTTGATTTTTTTTATATTGTATTATTCAAATATTTAATCAAGATTAAAATTTGAATTGTGGTGTAAAACATTGGTAAAGCTATAAACTTTTAGATGTGCTATTAAAAAATTAGCACGATTAAAAATTTTAAAGATAATTTTAATAAATGGTTCTACGTTTCAGTACCCAAAATGCACTCTCGACTGTTATCACAGATATACCTCATTTTTATAGGTTGAAAGACCAAGAGGAACATCGCATTTTGTGTGAAAATGGAGAACAATGTTATGTTTATGAGTATAGATATTTTTGAACATAATGTCCCTTCTACACACGTTTTCGGCTCCTTGGATGGTGTTGTACAAATTGAAAAGGAGATGAGTCAATTTTCATTCCATGGCGATGTTTGTTCTTCTAATATTGATACTTCGTCTTTTTTTTTTGTTATTCTAGTGATAAATCATGTGATAAAGAAGATTATTGTAATACCCCGTAATTTTTATGACTTTTAAAATGGGTTATATTTTAACTTAATGGATTAATTGGATTTTACTATAAATTAATTCATTTGGGTTTTATCCGAATTGTGGATATTAAAATGGATGATTCTGAATATTACGTAAAGATATTTAGGTAATATATGAATGTGATGTCATTGATATTACAGTGTGATATAAAATCGGTAATTTGAATTTTTAGTCAGACGCGGTATGGGACGTGTCGGGACTAATTTATTAAATTAAAAAGGAAATTTAGTTTCTATCGACCTTATAGTCATTTCGACTGCGCCGTTGCATCTGGAAGGTTCGAAATAGTCAGAAAAGTCTATTTGGATGTTAATTTTGAGTCTCGGGTCATTTGGAAATGAATAGACAACCCAAAAGGGTATTTTGGTCATTTTTCTAGGGGTGAATAGTGATTTCGGGTTTTGTCCTATTATACGTATTGGTAGATTAAGTGTACGTGGGTTATACATCTCCTTTTCACAAAGTAGAGAAGTCATCTTTCTAGAGAGAGAAAAAGGGTGCTTGGGAAGGGAAAAGCCTACTTGAGAAGGAGAAAAACAAGAACCAAGGTTCACCACCACCAACCACCACCGGAGTTTGACCGGAGAAGGGACAACCAATTGAGATATACTACACCAAAGGATCAGACCGTCAGTAAAGGCAAGTGTTTGATAATTGCAACTTAAGTTCGTATATTGTCCATGTTAGAATAATTATGAAAAGAGATGATTTTTCTTGTTTGAAAGACATAATGGAGTTGTTATATGGATTTATAGAAACTGAAATAATATAGGAAGTAAACTTATATTGTAGGATGATAATAATCCACGAAATGATCATGAATATGTTGAAGAAAAATCTGAAAAACCATTGAAGTGTTCTTGAAGTTAATATGTTGATGATTTTCTGGAAATAAGGAGAGAAACATGCTTTTAATCCAATCCCTTGATGATTCTAGGATGTTTAGAGTATTGGAAATCGTTCATATATGTTGATATATCATGTTGAAATAATTATAACTCATTTTGGAGGTAAATATGAAGGTTTGAATGAGTAAAAATGGTGAAACCCGTAGTTGCAGAAAATGCAGAAAACCAGGCTTGGACCTGAGGGATCGATCGTTCGACCCCTGCCTTCGATCGATCGACCTCCCCAGAATATGTAAAGTTGTTTATTTTTAAATGTTGATTCTTATCCCAAACCTTTTGTGGATCTTTGGTGATTATTATTTGAATATTATGGGACTTAGAAAATATCAGTAAACCCTTGATAAGATTTGAATTAAATTGATTTGGATTCAAGTGATTAAAATGATGAAAATTATATTGAATGGAATTTCGGTTGCTAAATTCATTTGTTAAATTCCAAATGGGGATGTATGGGGATTAAAGATAGGACCAGTAGGGGTGATTTAATATAACACCTGGGTATCCTTAAGTTTAGAAGAGGATTTAATCCTAAGTGAAAGATGATGTGTTTATAAGAGATTTGAAACTATCGGTTTAAACCTTAATTAAAGGGAGAATATAAACTCGTAGTAATTCGGGAGAAATGATGTTATGGACCAGTAGGATATTAGTGACTTCTTACTGAATATATGTTGAGGAAAAACCTATTTGAATCTTGTGTATTGAGTGAGGGTAGCCTTAGGGTTACAATTTGAACATCAAGGACTGATTTTAAGCTCATTATTGATTTCGCAAGGACGGAGTGTAATACAAGAGCGTAGTGGTATATCTCCTGGATAGATATGGGAGTTTAGAACACATTTGGTTGAAAGAAGGTATGAGGTTATCCCGGTCGCATAGTTGAAGTTGTCGGACCTCCTCGATCGACAAAGTTAAGTAGTAGTGTATTGGAGGGATTCCTTGTTTGGATTTCGCTTTGCGAGACGCTCCGCGCATGAACCTTAACGATGTCGGGAGTGGAGAGATGTTATAGGATGCGAGGATAATTAAATTATGAAGTAAAGATATGATATTTTAATACGTGGAATTTAAAAGAGATATAATGCTACGTATGGGAATTATCTTAGGGTAGTGATATTACCTTATTGATATTATATTATAGGTATGATAATACCTATTTGATTGATTGATGATTTATGTGTATGACATACCTAGCTTACTTGCTATCGATGGGAGGTTTGCGCGTGAGGGCAGTCATATCCTGATGAATCCATGGGATCTTTGATTTGTCGCTCGAGAACATGGGTCTATGAAAGACTTATCGGGGAGTTGATAAGTCCGCTGACTATGGATACGTAGGTATGTGCGTGACCCATGGATACGAGAACTATGTTCGTCTCCAATTTGTTTGTTGTTGTTTGTGGTTCGAGGAATCCTTACCGAACCTTTAGTCCCCTATTCGGTGACCTGCGATGATGGGACATGATAGCAGAGTAACGCATTGCACCGCAGCTGTGACTCGGGGTCCCGTATTATATATGAATATATATATATATATATAATGGATGAAATGAACAAATGGATATTTATTATGGTTAAATCTATCTACGGTGATAATTGTAGATAACGGTGAATAGAGAAAGATAATGGAATTAAGCTAATGAATGTTTATTCTTAAAGAATTGAAAAGCTTAATTCATATTAATGAGAAATGATTCATGTTAATGAGAAACTAATCATATAAATGAGAAATGTAAATGAATAATAATGTGACGTATGGTATGGGACATACGGAATTATGATATGGGAATGGAATTATATTATGGAATTGGTAGAGGAACCATTAACTAGGAAGTTAATAGGAAACGTTAAGTGTGCACTCTAGTTGAGAGGTGAGAATAGCAAGTGAGAGTTGGATCTAACATGTACATAATAAATGCTTTATTGCACTTGTTAAATACTTGCTGTTTTAAAAATCATTTACACATTCGGGCTCAGACCCGTTTCCTTGCATATTTTCTTTTCTATTGTATCTCCTATATCAGGTGTCTAGCAGCAGGGACGCCAACCTTAGTTGATTGTGACGAGCTATGGAGCTATGGAGTTTTGCTTAGACGTCTATCATCTTTTTTATTCACAGTATTCTTAGTTAGGGCATGTCTCCCAAAGGATTCAGTTATCTTTTGTATCGGGGTTAAATACTATTGTAGTCGTGTCTTTTTAATACATTTGACATTGTTGGGATTATTGTAATGGATTTATATTATTTGGGAATGTTTATTCCAATTGCATTTAAATTCTTTTGTGTTATTTATTGGGTTATCAGTGTTGTAGAATAAAATGTGTTGTGTTATTCTTAAACTGGAAATGGATTTTGTTAAATTAAAATTTGGAAAGTTTTTAACACCAGCTTAATTGAGTATTGGGTGAGTTGTAAATGTTTTCGACAGTGATGCTAAGAATGAGCCAACTGTATATTCTGTTTTAATTTGGTATGGGACTGGCCACCCAGTATTTAATTAGGCGGGGTGTTACAATTATGACCCAAAACATCCATGTGATAAATTTTAAGTTGAAAACTTAAGAAAATCTTATTGAAAACTTCCATGAAACTCAAAAAGACTGAAAAAGAAATCATGTCTTTGAAAATGGAAGATTATCTTTTGAGCAATATTAAATCTCAATAATTCACTCTTAGCGAGAGTCTCCTTTATGCAGAGAACGATAAAGTGATTTACAAGAGAGGTTTAGAATTTTACAAAGTCAGTTAAAATAATATAAAATTTTCAATAACGCTATGAACAAAAATATCATATCTCTTGAAAATGATTCACACAACACTAGGAATGTGAAAGCGGATTTGGATAGGTTTAAGAAATTGGGAAAAATGACTCACATCCAATCGTCTAATGACAAAAGTGGTATTGGTTTTATCAAATTTAATGTTCCTCCTTCTTCAAAGGTCAAGACCATATTTGTGAAACCCTCTTATGAGACTCATATTCCTAAACGATCCTTGAGAAGAAAGATATTTTAAGTCATAATAGGATTATGACCAACGTGTTTTATCTTAATGAACTTTTTGTAACTGTAATTTTCATTTGAAGGAATTTTTCTATAATTTTTGGAAAACATCTTAAGTGACAAAGAAATCTTGTATTGATGGGTCTCATTATTAAAGCATGATTTCATTCTCTTTTTGAAAAACCTAAAACTATTTTGTCAACCATTTAAAGAATTTCAAAATCTTAAAATATTGGTCATGGTTCAAAATACTTAGGAAAGGTTACCAAGACATGGACCAAAAATAAAGATGTTAAATGTCTTGTTTTTCACATGACTTTGGTTTCTGTAAATGATTGACGATGGTACTTTGATAATGGATGTTCAAGGCACATAACTGGAAGCAAATCTTTGTTCTCAAACCTTACTGAGAATGAAACTGGTGCAATCACTTTTGGGGATGTGAATAAGTCTAATATTATAGGAAAGGGTACCATTAACTTAATGGTTTTTTTACGTTTTAGGCTTGAAGGATAATTGTCCTAACATAAATCAAATGTGTTACGATCTTGATAATGTCATTTTTATCAAAAATGAATGTCAAGTTCTTAGTCCTAAAGGTAAATTCAATTTGAAGGGAACTAGAACATCAGATAATTGTTACATCATAAATCTCTCCCTAAATGTTCATTGTAATAGTGTTAAGGAAGATGTAGAGGATATTTGGCATAAAAGGTTAGGTCATATGAACTTTATAGATCTTAGTAAACTTTCTAGGAATAAAATTATTTGTGACTTACCTCCCCCTAAGTCAATTTCTTCTCTTATTCTTGGTACTTGCCAAATGTGTAAACAAATTCAAAATTCGCACAATAAATTGAACATAATAGGTATCTATTGTGTGTTATAATTTTTAAACAAATGGATAATGGGTCCAATGTGCATGAAAAATATATATGATAGGATATATGTCCTTGTGATTATAAATGACTTCTCTAAATTCACTTTTGTAGGATTCTTATGTTGTAAATCCATGATATGGATTTACTTATTCCAAAGTTTAAAAAAAATGAAAAGGCAAGTACAATCATTAGATTTCTTAATGATATTGGGGGCAAATTTGAAGGAATGAGTATTCTAGAGTGGTGTAGTGAAGTTAGAATACACCATGAGTTTTCTTCCCCAAAACACCCCCCAAAAAATAGGATGGTTGAAAGGAAGAATTGAAATGCAGGTGGGTGTTAGTGAAAACCCCACTCGTTAAATTATTAATGAAAGATCAAGAAAAATTGGAGCTTAAAATAAGCATAATGAAGTCCTCCAAAAGAATCAAAATGATCCAATATGCATTTTTTATTTTGCTTTAGGATTATTCTTTATCTTGTAATATATGTGAAGTTATGATAAGCACCAAAAGTGTATATTTTATTCCCTGAATAGATGCATTTTAGTCGCACATTTATAATAAAATTGGCCTTATGTTCGTATTTTATCATTTTGCAGGTCAATACGCAGTTGCGGTAATTGCGACAAAGTAGCGTAAAAAAATGCATTGAAGAAATTAAAGAGACCGTGAAGTTAGAATTCCTATTTGAGCTTGCTGAGATCAGTTCCGATGCCTCGAACACTCTCTCCGTATCAAACCTAAGCCTGCATCGAGCCTAACCATCACCCGAGCCCCGTGCATGTTTAGTTTGTATTTTTTTATTATCTTTAGACTTTTATTTGAGTCTAGTCATTTTTAGGAATTGCTTAGATTTACTTTTAGATTTATTTAGAATTTTCTAGGATTTATTTCCTATTTTTATATTTCTTTATTTATATTTAGATTTTTATTATTTTTTAATTTTTAATCTTTATTTTATTTTATTTTTATTAGGATTAGTTTTTAGAAATTTATTTTCTAATTTTATTAGATTTTATTTTATTTTTATTTTATTACAATTATATTTTTTTAGTTTTAATAGAGTTTTATTTTTATTTTTATTTTCATATTTTATTTTCATTTTTTTTATTCAGTGCCTTTAAATTTTATTTTGAGATGTTAGTTTTTTTTAGTTTTCTAAGATTCTAATTTTTTATTTTACATGGTTTTAGTTTTTGATAGTGTTAATTTTTAGGGGTACAAATTACACACACACACCATATTAATATACACACCTATACACCCAAAAACAACCCACTCACTCACATCCCACTATCATACACTCACACACACAATCACCACCCGACTCATCTTCAACCTCCCATCCATTTACTTTCTCTCTCCTCCAAAAAAAAAACACCATAACCAACTTCTCTTTCTAAGACACCACCACCATTAACACATAACCAACAAAACCCCATAACCCTCTCAACTCGAAAAAAACCCAACCCCAACTCCGGCCAGACCTTCTGCCCAAGCCCTCCACCCATTTCCTGCCAGAAATTAAACCCACCATGGCAACCCCAAAACCCGTACCTATACCCATTTCGAAACCCAAACTCGGATGCTAACCCTTCAACCCGAACCCACATCAGCAAAACCCACAACCAAAAATCATTTCTGCCAAAATAAAATAAACCCCACACCCACGCAACTCCACCTACTCCTCTTACACCTCTGTCCCAATTGCCACCCCCACTGTCAAAACTCATTTCCCGTGTCACCGAACCCCTGTCATCTACAGCACCTATAGCTTCACATCTCTTGATAAAAGGACTCTCTTCAATTAAAAGAGGAGAGAGGGATAGAGAGAAAAATTCGGACAGACACAAGACACAGTAGTGTACAAAAAAAAAATCATTAAAAAAAATTAGTTTAGGATTGGAAAAAAAATTTAGGTTCAGTCTTTCAATTTAGTCTGTTATCAAGTTGAATTTTTGTGACGAATTGGGACGCGCGTTTATGCACAGTTGACACAAGAAATTATTGCGTATCGTATTTCTTTCTCTTATTCTTTAGTTTCTTGTTATTCAATTGTGTTTGAGTTAAAATTCTAATTATGTTTGGCTAAACACCTCATTCAAGGGGTGGGATGAAACGCGTATGTTGAGGTTTTTTATTTGAATAATTGTTCATTGATGTGTTCTAGGCAAATTAAATTGGGAAAAATCACACATTAATTTATATAACGAGAGTTATTAAATTAATGTTGATTATTAATATTTGATTTTTGGATTTGACTTAGAGATAAGTATTATTCTTAAATTACTATATTAATTATGTGTACGCAATTCAAAGATTCGTACTAATTTTAATAAATTTATCTTGGATGATATTTTGTTGAAATGAGTGTGAATCTTAAATTTTTTTTTTTTTTATGTAGTGACGATTCCCGATTTAATTGCTGAAAAAGATAAAATTGAATTTAGGATTGTAATGAGAGTTAGATTTTAAATTCAATATTATTTCGAACTATTCAATTGAATGATTATGTCATTAAATTAATTTAACTACGTAGTGTAATCCCCCCTCTTGTCTCTTTTCAGAAATTCTAAACTCGGCTACATTTAAATTTTTAGTAGTAATTTAATTGCATAAATTTTCGTTTTTCTCCCTTGAAATTGTTTTTTTAAACATAAAAAAAAATTCAAAAAGATTTTTTATAAAAATTAAAATTGCAAGTTTTCACAATAATCGTTTCAACTCTTAAAATTGGATTAATACCCGAATTTGCTACCATACTAAATTTGTAACAAGTTTTGTAGATGATTCTAGGAATTTTGATACTCAAAGTTTGACCGCAACGACATTCCAAATCCATATCCTAAGAAGAAGAAAACAAAACCCGCAAGTAACACAAAACCCGCAAATAAATCGAAAGTATCAAATGGCGCCGTTGCCGATTTCTTGAAGATTGAAACCCGTGAAGATTTGTAATTTTTATTTTATTTTTTATTTTTAGTGTAGTTATTCCTTCTCTCCCTCCTTAGACTAGTTGTTTAGGATTATTGAAGCATTGTACATTTATTTGTGGTGCTTTGGACACCAATTATTTGTAATAATTAAAAAAACGAAAAGAGAAACCGGACAAGGAAGAGAGAGGGCGTCCAAAGGCGAGGAAAAGAAGTCTGTCTACTTTGGATCGGTAGGACTCCCGGGGCCGAGTAAGATAGGGTAAATCTCCCCCCGGTTGACTGAACTCGATCTTCACCCCACGGGTGTAACAACCGTGGGAGGTACATTTCGAAACACTCATGAATGGTGTGATGAATTAATCAACTAAAACCTACAGCTGGTCATTCACAAGAAGGAATTTCATCACCCGACTCACTCACTTATCCATTGTGTGCCGCCCGAGACATCATTAAATTTAAAACCAATCAACTAGATAGCCCCATAGGATACGATGTTCGTAGGCCCCTTTTTAATCAATTTGACTTATAGGATAACCCGTAGATTCCTCGCCACCCGGTAAATCCTCAAACGGTTCGCTTTGAGGCACGCAAGTGTCCAGGAAAATTGAGTTTTAAGTGCGGTCGTCCAGTAAAACGGGTTTGTGCTGTCCCCAGCATTGTACCGGCCGACGGCTTCATCATAGTAGCTTTGTGGCGAATCTCTGTGGCAAGCCTCTAGTTGTCTTGTGATAAAAGTAGGAACACACAGTTTTGCAAAGATGATCACAAAGATAAATTTCGTGACTTTTTATCGCCCGCGGAGTAATTAAAATTGACTACCCTCTCATCTAACTTGAAGAAAAAATTGTATATGTGCTATGTAATACCCCGTATTTTTATGCTATATTAATTTGGGGATTTATTAAATTTAATGTGAGTTAATTATTTAATAAAAATTCGGAAATTAATTATGTTATAATTATTAACGTGACGAGAGTTAGTAATTATCGGAAATTAATTATGTTATAATTATTAACGTGACGAGAGTTAGTAATTATGGAAAATTTGTTGAATATTACTAATGAGCAAAGTAATATGTAATATTGGTTATATTGAATGTCACGAGTGAATAAAATGACAATTTTAAAAATTTGAGTCGGGACGCGCCCGTTTCGCGTCGGGACTAAACTTTGATAAATAAAAGTGAATATTTTATAAGTCATTTGTATGGTCGTTTTGAGTGTGCCAACGCGTCCAAAAGGGTCGAAATAGTCAGAAAAGTGTACCCAGGGGTTTAGTTTGGGTCTCGGTGTGTTTTTAGGCCTAATTAGTACCCCGGGAGGGCGTTTTGGACATTTCGCAATTATGGGTAATTAAACCCACGAAAATCAGTAACCTATATCAGCCATTTAGGTTAGTCAGCTAGGGTTAGAAAACACAAACACAAGAATGGCCATAGGAGAGGAAGGAGAGAGCTCTCAAGGCAAATTCAAGGCCCAAAAATCCATCCATTTGCACCGCCACCATCACCAACGCGTAGATCGCGCGACGGGCTAAGCAACCACACCAAAATCATCTGCAAATAAGAACACCAAAAATCCCAGGCAAGTGTTTATATTGCTTATTTCGTTGGTGCATCTTTCATATTAGTGTAGGAGTAATTAGAATGAGTTTTTATGGAAGAAATCTAAGATATGAGTTAGGAAATTGCATGTAGTGATGAATAAATTGATAATTCTGGAAACCCTTGCCATGTGGAGGAATTACCCACGAAATTATGATGTTTACAAGAAGGAAATTTCTGGAGATACTTGTTAGAACCATGTTTAAGAGAATTCTAGGGTTCTTGATAATTATAATAATTTTTGGTTGGTTAATCCATGTATAATGATAGAATTCCTCATGCTTCACGTTGGAAATACCTAGTAGGATGATATAATGTTGGTAGTACAATTTTTGAGACGTTTGGGATTGAAAAATATGGATTTGGATGAAGAAATGTGTTAAAGCCCATAACTGCAATTCTGCAGAAATCGCAATACCTGCTTGATCGATCGGTCGAGCCCAGAGCTTCGATCGATCGAAGGTTCGATCGATCGAGCTCCAGACCTCGATCGATCGACCCCTCCTGGCAGACTCCCATTTCCTTTTAAATGAGTTAAATTCAATTTATTGTAAGATAATTCTTGGGCATCCTTAATAAAATGTTTTGGGAGATAGGGAAGATCAGTAGGACATGTGAATAGATTTTGGGACCCTTGATGTCGGGCAAAGATTGTATTTTGGGATAATTACATAAGGGTCGGTGAATTTACGATTTAAAGAGAGAGGCACGTAAGAGAGTTACTTTGGGACAAATGAGTATACCTACTGAATTTTATACTTGGGAGGATGGAATCCATGAGCGTTATTTAGTAAGTGGAAAGGTTCCTCAAATTAAAGTAAGATGTGAATGGTTATACGTGATAACTAAATAATGAGAAATAAATACAAATGTCGTAATTATGGGAATTGAGAATATACCCATTATTGATATGGTAATATTAGTATAGCTATATGATTGTGTATGCATATGCTATCTATGTGTGAAAAACATACCCACGCTACTTGCTATCCCTGAGGTTACCGCGCTGGGACGATCTTATCCTGTGTTGCCTTATGGGGGATATTGACTCGTACCCTAGAAGATAGATATCCTTGGTACAGGCTATCGGAATGATAGTTCGGACGGTCCTAAGAGACGCGGGTATGTGCTTTCCTCTTAGAGACTTGGAATCTATGCTTCGCCTCATATTATTTGTGTGTAGATATCCTTGGTACAGGCTATCGCAGTGATAGTTCAGACGATCCTAAGAGACGCAGACATATGCCATCCTCTTAGAGACTTGGAATCTATGCTTCGCCTCAATATTGTTTGAGTATGTGTTAATACAGTTCGAGAGTGATTCCGAATTTGTATTCCCTTAGTACGAGTGATACGAGGATTGGATAGTAGAGTATGCCCGCACCATAGTTTTATTTTGGAGTGCTGTTATGATATATATATATATATATATATATATATATATATATATATATATATATATATATATATATTTTACGAGTAGTTAATATATATATGAAATTCTGAAATCTGGAATTGCCTACTGTGATTTGATATGTAGGATATGGTTGATGACTTAAATTGTAAATACTTGTTTTGAGAAAGTATAATATGACACTGGAAAAACTTTATTGATTAATAAAGTTAAAATGAGAACTTTGGTTACTAATTGAAATATTCTTTTCAAACAATTGAATCATTTAATTTTGAATCCTGCGAATAACCTAAGATAAGCTAAACCATTGGGAAAGGATAGCGTGATATATGATGAGATAGACCACTGGGAAGGTTAGTGCGATAGGTGTGCACATTAGAAGAGAGGTGAGAATTTCTCAAGAGAGTGCGCACTAATATGTTGTTGCATTGGCCTGTATCAATTTAAATACTTGCTAAACAATTTTTAAATCATATACACTATCGGGCTCTGACCCGTTTTCCTCTCTCTCTCTCTTGTATATATATGTATGTACTACAGGTGCCCAGCCACAGGGGCGTCTTGCTTAGGATCCCTTGGAAGGAACGTGCTGCAGCTTAGGTGGGAGTTGCAGGCCACTTGCTTAGACAATTTCATATACTTGATTCCACTCCTATGATCCTCAGTTATTGGGGCATGTGTCGCCCTTTCCACTATTTATCTATTTTGTTGGGACATTTGTATTTCAGTTATTTCCAGTACTGTTACTTTGGGATTTATTCAGCATGTATGTTTTACATTTAGTTTTAAATGTTGGGATTTTGGATGTTGAATGTTTAAAGTAATTGGATTATGTTCCAGGATAATTGTTGTATGATTCTTACTTATTAAAAATGTGTTTAATAATTAAATAAATAAGTTTTTCTTTACAAATACAATTTGGTTAGAAAGTTTAAAAATGGTTTTGACACTTAGCTTAATTAATTAGGGTGTTAATTTGGAAAAGTTTATTTTTACGACAGTGATGCTAAGAATGAACCAACGGTTCACCTTGATTTTAATTTAATAAAGGAGTGATCGCCCGATATTTAATTAGGCGGGGTGTCATAGGTGGTATCAGAGCATCATGTTGTAGTGTCCATAGGATCTGTACGGCTTATTTCGCTTTCATCTTAACATTTTTGCTATAGAGCCCTATTTTTAGGATTGTCGTATTTCTGCTTTAACGTTATGTCTTCAGCTATTTGAGATTTGTTAATGATTGTAGACTAATAAACTCCTTCACGTTTTAGATGCCTCCGAGACGTGCACCGAAGGATAGGCGTGCCCAGGCCGAGCAGCCAGTAGCTCCGGCGCCAGGCACTATGAATGCTAATAAAGTAGCCGCCATTGTTGCTCAGGCGGTGAATGCCGTGCTAGCGGTGGTTTAGCAGGCTCCACCCCAGATTCAGGCAGTGGCGCCAGTACCAGCATAACTTCCATCTGCATGGGAGAGGGTTAGGGATGCTTTTCAGAAGGCACATCCCCCTGAGTTCTCTGGTAGCTCTGATATCGTCACAGTCAGCCAATGGAAGAAAGACATCCAGCGGCATCTTCGTATGTATGAGTGCACCGACGTGCAAAAGCAGTTGTTGGCTTCCTTTAAGCTGGTGGGGGCCGCTTTGCAGTGGTGGGAGTCCATTACCACATTGGAGGAGAGGGACACGATCCCTATTCAGTTATTCTGGGAGCGGTTTGACCGCAAGTATTTTACACCCGCCGTGCAGACTAAGATGAGGCGGAGATTACTAAATTTGAAACAGGAGAATTCTACCGTAGCTGAGTATGAGGAGGAGTTCACGAGACTTCTCACCATCGTGCCAGATGAGGCACCCACTGAGGGCAAGAAGATTATGTTGTTTGTGGATGGGTTAGCTTGGAGGATCCGTCAGCATCTTATAGGGTATCTATCTCTGAGTACTTTTACTGATGTACTCAATGCTACATTACTACATTGCCAGGATCACCGCTTCCATCTGTAGGGAAGCAAGAGAGCAGGAGAGTCCAGCCAGCAGGGAAGGACAGGGGGTGGTAGTGCTAGTGGGGCACCATCTCATAGACAGACTCGTCAGCACGAGCAGAGTTCCCATCAGGGGGACCCTACTAAGCGATTCCGTTCAGGTGATTCCAGGCAGGGATTTGGGGGTTACAAGCAGGGTCATCAGGGCCAGCCTAATCATCAGGGCCAGCAAGGCCAACACCGACAGCAGGGCCAACAGCGTGTTCATCAGGGCCAACAGGGCCAGTGGCGTAATGGTAACGGCCAGCAGGGCCGTGGTCAACAGGGTCAGAGGGGAGGCAACTTCAAAGGCCGATGTTTGGGTGTGGTAGACACGTCCATAGACGCCAGGATTGTCCGGAGGGAGATAGGGCCCCATAGCAGCAGGGTGCCCGTAATGAGCCACAGAGGCCACTTTTTCTGCCTGCCCTCCCAGCTCCAACCCAGGTGCCATCCCTACCAGCCGTTCCAGCAGCTCCAGTGCAGCAGGGGCAGTTACAGTACGGACGTGTCTATAACGTCCACCAGGCAGCAGCTCCACAGGCACCACCCGCGATTGAGGGTATGTTTCCTATCCATGGTACTATGGGTCGGGTTTTGTTTGATACTGGGGCGACTCATTGTTTTATAGCTACACATTTTACGAAGGCCTTAGGGTTGTTAGCCACAGCAGAGAGCACAGTGACGTGTGTAGACTCACCACTAGGGAGTGGGTCGCTTATCTTCTTTATATTCCGAGGAGTGGGGGTAGAGATTGGTAGTTTGGTATTACCTTCGGACATGTTAGTCTTAGATATGCATGAGCATGATGTTATCATTGGTATGGATTGGCTCGCAGCTTATAGAGCCATGATTGATTGCTTCGGTGGGAGAATTATTTTTGCCATTCCGGGGCAAGAGATGTTTGTAGTGGCGATGCCTCGCCCAGAGGGAGGTTCGACCGCTCATTTGTATTATATAGAGGAGGATACCTCTAAGGAGGTTGTGATTCCGTTAGACTCGATTCCAGTTGTTCGTGAGTATTCTGATGTGTTTCAGGAAATAACAGGCCTACCCCCCAGATGAGAGATAGACTTTGTTATAGATTTATTGCCAGATACTAGACCTATAGCACGCGCTCCATACCGTATGGCTCCTGCGGAGATGGGAGAGTTACGAGATCAGATAGATCAGCTGTTAGGTCAGGGCTTCATTCGTAGGAGTACCTCACCTTGGGGCGCTCCAGTTCTGTTTGTGAAGAAGAGAGATGGTTCACTGAGGTTGTGTGTGGACTACCGGGAGTTGAACAAGGTCACGATACGGAATAATTATTCGTTTCCTCGAATCGATGATCTGTTCGACCAACTGAGGGGAGCAACTTTCTTTTCGAAGATAGATCTGAGGTCAGGGTACCATCAGCTACGTATTAGAGAGCAGGATGTTTCAAAGACTGCCTTCTTGACGAGATATGGGTCTTACGAGTTCAGAGTGATGCCATTTGGTCTCACAAATGCTCCAGCCGTATTCATGGACTTAATGAATCGAGTATTCAGAGAGTTCTTGGATCAGTTTGCCATCGTCTTCATAGATGACATTTTGATATATTCACACTCCGAGGAAGAGCATGCCGAGCACTTGAGGCAGGTTCTTCAGACTTTACGAGAGCATCAGTTGTATGCTAAGTACGAGAAGTGTGGATTCTGGTTACGAGAAGTACAGTTCTTGGGCCATGTTGTTTCTGAGCAGGGGATTGCAGTTGACCCGAGTAAGGTGTCAGCGGTGAGGGAATGGGGATAGCCCACGACACCGACGGAAGTGCGTAGTTTCTTGGGGTTACCCGGATACTACAGGAGATTCATTCGGGGATTCTCCAAAATAACGGGTCCATTGACGAACCTGACTCGCAAAGGGGTACCATATGTTTGGGATGACGCTTGTCAGTTGGATTTCGACGAGCTGAAAGACAAGCTTACTTCAGCGCCAGTCCTTGCTTTACCGAAGCCGGGTGCGGAGTACCTGGTTTACACCGATTCCTCTTTACGGGAACTTGGGGGAGTACTTCAGCAGGAGGAGAAGGCTATAGCTTTTGCCTCCCTCAAGCTTAAGCCGCGTGAGAAGAATTACCCCACCCACGATCTGGAGTTAGCAACGGTCGTTTTTGCATTGAGGAGATGGAGGCACTACTTATTGGGGGAAAAATTCTGCTTGTTCACAAACCACAAGTCACTACAGTACCTATTCACTCAGCGAGAGCTGAATATGCGACAGCGCAGATGGTTAGAGTTTGTGAAGGACTATCAGTTTGACATACAGTATCATCCGGGGAAGGCCAACGTAGTTGCTGATGCGCTGAGCCGTAGACCGGTAGACGAAGTAGCGGACGTTTGGAAAGCAAAGTGGAAGGAGTTAGGCCACCAGGACGCAGTAGCCCGTTCCTTCATATCTGCTATGACAGTCACACCCGAGATTGTTATGAGGGTAATACAGGCCCAAACCATAGACCCGTTTTGCCAAGAGCAGATTGTACGACTCTTAGCTGAGGGTGCTGAGTCCTACTCTGTTAGTTCTGATGGGGGTTTGAGGTTTAATGGGAGATTGGTGGTTCCAGAAGGAACAAAATTACGTCATGCAGTGATGACCTAGTCTCACGGGTCCCGATTTGCAGTACATCCTGGAGGAGATAAGATGTACCAGGATATGAGGAGGCAATACTAGTGGAGTGGGATGAAGAAGGACATTGCTGAGTTCGTGTCCAAATGTTCTACCTGCTAGCTGGTGAAGGTGGACCATCAGAAAACGGCAGGATTGCTTCAGCCATTGGAAGTACCCGCGTGGAAATGGGAGAGTATTTCCATGGATTTTATTACAGGGTTGCCTACATCACAGCGAGGCCACGATTATATCTGGGTGATTGTAGACCGTTTGACCAAGGTGGCTCATTTTCTGCCGGTGCGGACAGACTATACCACGGGTCAGTATGCTCAGTTGTTCATTGTTGAGGTTATCAGGTTACATGGGGTGCCCCTGAATATTGTGTCAGATAGAGACAAGATTTTTGTCTCATGTTTCTGGGAAAACTTTCAGGAGGCTATGGGTACTGAGTTGAGGTTAAGTTTAGCTTATCACCCACAGACAGATGGATAGACAGAGCGTACTAATCAGATGCTAGAGGATATGTTACGCATGTGTGTTCTTGATTTTGGAGGAGGTTGGTAGCCACATCTTCCACTGGTAGAGTTTGCTTATAATAACTCTTATCATTTTACGATTGGTATGGCTCCATTTGAGGCTTTGTATGGTAGGCCTTGTCGTTCTCCAACTTGTTGGCTCGAGGTGGGGGATAACAAGTTGCTAGGACCAGGGGTGATTCAGGAAACCTCCGTGAGGATTGAGATGATTAGGAGTCGCATTCGAGTAGCCCAGGACAGGCAGAAGAGCTACGCCGATGCGAAACGGTTCTTCCGGGAGTTTAATGTGGGAGACCAAGTGTTACTGCGTGTATCTCCTATGAAAGGAGTGATGAGGTTCGGGAAGAAAGGGAAATTGGCCCCGAGGTACGTGGGACCATTTCCCATCATCGAGAGGATTGGGCCGGTAGCATACAGATTGGGACTACCAGAGCATTTACATCGCATTCACGATGTATTCCACATCTCGTCGTTGAGACGGCATCTTCGGGATGATAGGCCCATACTCACATCGCGATAGATGAGATAGACTTACAGCTTGACAGCTCTTACGAGGAGAGACCGGTGGATACCCTAGACTATAGTGAGAGGAGACTGAGGTCGAAGATAGTTCCACTTGTGCGAGTCCAGTGGGAGCATCATAATATGGAGGAATCCACTTGGGAGCTCGAGGCCGATATGCGCGAGAGATATCCAGATTTGTTCTTACCAGGTATGCCTTGTTTTCCGAATTTCGGGACGAAATTCCGTTATTAGGGGGAAAGTATGTAATACCCCGTATTTTTATCTATATTAATTTGGGGATTTATTAAATTTAATGTGAGTTAATTATTTAATAAAAATTCGGAAATTAATTATGTTATAATTATTAATGTGACGAGATTAGTAATTATCGGAAATTAATTATGTTATAATTATTAACGTGACGAGAGTTAGTAATTATGGGAAATTTGTTGAATATTACTAATGAGCAAAGTAATATGTAATATTGGTTATATTGAATGTCACGAGTGAATAAAATGACAATTTTGGAAAATTGAGTCGGGACGCGCTCGTGTCGCGTCGGGACTAAACTTTGATAAATAAAAGTGAATATTTTATAAGTCGTTCGTATGGTCGTTTTGAGTGCGCCAATGCGTCCAAAAGGGTCGAAATAGTCAGAAAAGTGTACCCGGGGGTTTAGTTTGGGTCTCGGGGTGTTTTTAGGCCTAATTAGTACCCCGGGAGGGCGTTTTGGACATTTCGCAATTATGGGTAATTAAACCCACGAAAATCAGTAACCTATATGAGCCATTTAGGTTAGTCAGCTAGGGTTAGAAAACACAAACACAAGAACGGCCATAGGAGAGGAAAGAGAGAGCTCTCAAGGAAAATTCAAGGCCCAAAAATCCATCCGTTTGCACCGCCACCACCACCAACGCGTAGATCTAGCGACGGGCTACGCAACCACACCAAAATCATCTGCAAATCAGAACACCAAAAATCCCAGGCAAGTGTTTATCTTGCTTATTTCGTTGGTGCATCTTTCCTATTAGTGTAGGAGTAATTAGAATGAGTTTTTATGGAAGAAATCTAAGATATGAGTTAGGAAATTGCATGTAGTGATGAATAAATTGATAATTCTGGAAACCCTTGCCATGTAGAGGAATTACCCACAAAATTATGATGTTTAAAATAAGGAAATTTCTGGAGATACTTGTTAGAACCATGTTTAAGAGAATTCTAGGGTTCTTGATAATTATAATAATTTTTGGTTGGTTAATCCATGTATAATGATAGAATTCCTCATGCTTCACATTGGAAATACCTAGTAGGATGATATAATGTTGGTAGTACAATTTTTGAGATTTTTGGGATTGAAAAATATGGATTTGGATGAAGAAATGTGTTAGAACCCGTAACTGCAATTCTGCAGAAATCGCAATACCTGCTTGATCGATCGATCGAGCCCAGAGCTTCGATCGATCGAAGGTTCGATCGATCGAGCTCCAGACCTCGATCGATCGACCCCTCCTAGCAGACTCCTATTTCCTTTTAAATGAGTTAAATTCAATTTATTGTAAAATAATTCTTGGGCATCCTTAATAAAAAAAATTGGGAGATAGGGAAGACCAGTAGGACATGTGAATAGACTTTGGGACCCTTGATGTCGGGCAAAGATTGTATTTTGGGATAATTACATAAGGGTCGGTGAATTTACGATTTAAAGAGAGAGACACGTAAGAGAGTTACTTTGGGACAAATGAGTATACCTACTGAATTTTATACTTGGGAGGATGGAATCCATGAGCGTTATGTAGTAAGTGGAAAGGTTCCTCAAATTAAAGTAAGATGTGAATGGTTATACGCGATAACAAAATAATGAGAAATAAATACAAATGTCGTAATTATGAGAATTGAGAATATACCTATTATTGATATGGTAATATTATTATAGCTATATGATTGTGTATGCATATGTTATCTATGTGTGAAAAACATACCCACGCTACTTGCTATCCCTGAGGTTACCGCGCTGGGACGATCTTATCCTGTGTTGCCTTATGGGGGATATTGACTCGTACCCTAGAAGATAGATATCCTTGGTACAGGCTATCGGAATGATAGTTCGGACGGTCCTAAGAGACGCGGGTATGTCCTTTCCTCTTAGAGACTTGGAATCTATGCTTCGCCTCATATTGTTTGTGAGTAGATATCCTTGGTACAGGCTATCGCAGTGATAGTTCAGACGGTCCTAAGAGACGCAGACATATGCCATCCTCTTAGAGACTTGGAATCTATGCTTCGCCTCAATATTGTTTGAGTATGTGTTAATACAGTTCGAGAGTGATTCCGAATTTTTATTCCCTTAGTACGAGTGATACGGGGATTGGATAGTAGAGTATGCCCGCACCATAGTTTTATTTTGGGGTGCTGTTATGATATATATATATTTTACGAGTAGTTAATATATATATGAAATTCTGAAATCTGGAACTGCCTACTGTGATTTGATATGTAGGACATGGTTGATGACTCAAATTGTAAATACTTATTTTGAGAAAGTATAATATGACACTGGAAAATTTTTATTGATGAATAAAGTTAAAATGAGAACTTAGGTTACTAATTGAAATATTCTTTTCAAACAATTGAATCGTTTAATTTTGAATCCTGAGAATAACCTAAGATAATTTAAACCATTGGGAAAGGATAGCGTGATATATGATGAGATAGACCACTGGGAAGGTTAGTGCGATAGGTGTGCACATTAGAAGAGAGGTGAGAATTTCTCAAGAGAGTTTCGCACTAATATGTTGTTGCATTGGCCTGTATCAATTTAAAGACTTGCTAAACAATTTTTAAATCATATACACTATCGGGCTCTGACCCGTTTTCCTCTCTCTCTCTCTCTCTCTCTTGTATATATATGTATGTACTACAGGTGCCCAGCCACAGGGCCATCTTGCTTAGGATCCCTTGGAAGGAACGTGCTGCAGCTTAGGTGGGAGTTGCAGGCCACTTGCTTAGACGATTTCATATACTTGATTCCACTCCTATGATCCTCAGTTATTGGGGAATGTGTCGCCCTTTCCACTATTTATCTATTTTGTTGGGACATTTGTATTTCAGTTATTTCCAATACTGTTACTTTGGGATTTATTCAGCATGTATGTTTTACATTTAGTTTTAAATGTTGGGATTTTGGATGTTGAATGTTTAAAGTAATTGGATTATGTTCCAGGATAATTGTTGTATGATTTTTACTTATTGAAAATGTGTTTAATAATTAAATAAATAAGTTTTTCTTTAAAAATACAATTTGGTTAGAAAGGTTAAAAATGGTTTTGACACTTAGCTTAATTAATTAGGATGTTAATTTGGAAAATTTTATTTTTACGACAGTGATGATAAGAATGAACCAACTGTTCACCTTGATTTTAATTTAATAAAGGAGTGATCGCCCGGTATTTAATTAGGTGGGGTGTCACAGCTTGTTAGGAGTTTTTACGTTTCTTGTACGTATCTACTTTACTCTTTTGGTAGTCATTTTTAAACTCCCTTATTTTTTACGTTTCAAGTTTAATCTATCGCTCCTTTTTCCAAACAAAAATCCAAAAATATTTTTTTTTAATTTTCTTTCCCATTTTTCAAAAATCCAAAAACATTTTTTTCCCTTTCTCCAAAAATATTTTCTTCCCCTCATTTTCTAAAAATTCCAAAAATATTCTCCTTTTTTCTTTTCCAAAAATTCACTCTTTGCATGCCCACGTGGCAACGAGTTAATCTTCGATTAATTCGTTCCCGTAGCCCTTCTCCCGTCTCATCCTCATTAGGAGAACCTCGTGTTCCCCTTGATTTTTCCCTACCACCGATCACTTCGAGTTGTCCCCGAGTCGACATCTCTACTTCATCCATCCATCCACCCACCATGGCCGACGAGCATGCCTTAAGGGACTATTTTGCCCCGATATCGGCTACCCCACCATCATGTATCTTTCTTCCACCCACCCCAGCGGTCCAATTTGAAATTCGCCCGGCGACAATTTCGATGTTTCCCACCTTCCATGGCCTTGAACGTGAGTCTCCATACACTCACTTGCGAAAATTTCTCACGGTTTGTGCTACTTTTAAAAATCAAAACTTAGATGAAGAAAATGTACATCTTTGGTTGTTTCCGTTTTCTCTTAACAATAATGCATCCATATGGCTCCATTCATTGCCACCGAATTCTATCCTTGCATGGGAACAACTTGTGAAGAAGTTCATGTCAAAGTTTTATCCAATGAGCAAAACCAATGAGATGCGCCAAGCCATCCAAGATTTTTGTCAAAAGCCAACTGAGAAATTTTGTGAAGCAAGGGGCCATTTCTAAGGTTACATAAATAGTTTTCCACATCACAGTCTCGAGAAAAGTGGTCTTGTTCCCGCTTCCCGAACCATGATTGAATCCATGCATAAAGGGAAGTTCATGCACTTAACGCCCACTGCCGCCTACAATTTTCTCCTAGAATTAGGAGGGCACCAATGACTTTTCGAGATCCGAGCCACCACGCATAGGGAGCACTTATGAGGCTAAAAATGATCCTAATTTTAAAACTTTGCTTCATGGCTTAACACTTTGACTAAAACCGTTGATGCTCTCAGTTGTTCTATGCAACAAAATATTTCTCTTTCTAAACAAGTGATGAATGTCAACGAGTCTAGTCCTTCTTCTTGTAATATTTGTTTAAGTCAAGATCATTTAACTCATTTGTGCCCCTTATTCAAGATGATTCCGAACCCACCATAGCCCAGGCATGTGCTTTTGATACCACTAGAAAACTCGTTCCCCCGTCGTTTACTTACAACCCCAATAATAGGAACCATCCCTATTTTTCCTATAAGTAAGACAACAAACTCACTCCATCACACCCACAACAAAATGTAGGTGGTCCACCCAGTTTCAACAAAACCCACAAAGGCAAATCGCCCTCACAGCTATAATCACTATGCTCCATACCATCAACCACATTATCCATCGCCCTTTGTCCCCCACGGAGGACCATCAACCTCCCATCATCAAATTGTCCCAGTTCCCCCTCCCTCTTAGGAGTCTTCCTCGTCGCTTAGTTCTCACCGTTAGTTGGCTCCCCAATCACCTTATATTGCCCTAAGCATCCACCTCCTCTCTTGAGAACCTTCTCACTCAATTTATCACGACTCAATAACAATCCATGCACGCTCAGACTCAACCCATCCAAAGGCTTGAGCAACATCTTAACTATTTTGAGTCTGATCAAGAAAAAGGTCGTTTTCAGAGTCAGCCCATTGCTAACCCTAAGGGGAATGGCAAAGAGTCGGCTTACGAGGTTGGATCCGCTTCCACTCCACCCACATACCAAGCGGACATGAAAGCGGTGAGTACTCTAAGATTCGACAAACAGGTTGACAATGGTGTTGATATCCCCCGTGATGTGCAAACCCCACCCATCCTGAAATGCCCATTAGATCCACCTACCAAATCCATAGAAAAGATTGACTCCAAACCTAAAGAGACCCCCTTGTCTATGTGCCCAAACCACCCTTCCCTCATAGGTTGGCCTCGACAAACAAAGCCCAACAATTTGATGAGATCGGGCAAGTATTTCAGAATGTTCACATTAACATTCCATTCCTCACCACGATTCAACAAATTCCCTCATATGCCAAATTCTTGAAGGACTTGTGCACTGTGAAGCGTCGGACGAATGTGCCTCGTTATGCCTTCGTCACTGAGCAAGCCACATCCCTTATCCATGAGAACGGTGTTGTGAAATACAAAGTCCCCGGTCGTCCTACTGTCTCTTACATGTTAGGAGATAAGTTCAGTACTCGAGCTTTACTTGACCTTGGGGCCAGTGTTAATTTGTTACCTTAGTCCCTTTACCTTGAGTTAGGTTTATAAAATATGAAACCTACACGTGTTACTCTTTAACTTGCTAACCGTTCCGTAAAAGTGCCTAAAGGAATAGTTGAAGATGTTTTGGTGAAAGTTTCTGACTTTTACTACCCTGTGGATTTCATCATCTTAAACACTCCTGCTCCCGACCCAACTAATATTCCAATCATACTGGGTCGCCCCTTTTTGGCAACTGCAAATGCCATCATCAATTATCGTGATGGGTCCATGAATCTTTCTTTTGGAAACATGACCGTTGAAGTCAACATCTTCCACTTTATACCACAAAAGGCCGATGTCGATTATATTGATGAGGTATGTATGATTTACTCCTTGGTCCAAGAGATGTTGGATCAAACATATCCCGAAGATCCTATCCAACAATGTCTGGCTCACTTTGGATCCGACTTTGATATTGATTCCTCTATTTCTGAACTAAATGCCTTGTTATATTCTACACCACTGATGGAGACTTCCACTTGGGCTACTCCCTTCGAATCCCTCTATGTCAAAACTCTTCATTCTGTGGATCACCAAGTTAACCCATACCCCGATATTTCCTCAGACTCTATTTTTGTGTCTGAGTCTGATGCCTCTCATGAACCTCCACCTAGTTTGGAGCTTAATCCATTACCTGTTGAGTTGAAATACACTTTCTTAGGCCCAAACTAACATCACCCAGTCATAATTGCTTTTGAATTGACCCCGGATCAAGAAAAGAAATTGGTCCACACTCTCACCAAACATAGCACTGCTATAGGGTGGACCATTTTAGACATTCACGGTGTGAGCCCCAATGTTTGTAGCCATCGCATTCATTTGGAGGAAAATTCCAAGACTTCTCGTGAGCCACAACGTAGACTCAATTCTGTTATGAAAGAAGTTATGAGAGCTTAAATTTAAAAATTTCTTGATGCCGATATTATTTACCCCATATCGGATAGCCAATGGGTTAGTCCCATTCATGTGGTGCCTAAAAAGTCTGGCGTCACCGTTGTTAAAAATAGTGGCGATGAGCTTGTGCCCACCCGCATACAAACCGGCTGGCGTGTTTGTATTGATTATAGAAAGCTCAGTGTTGTCACTCGCAAAGATTGCTTCTTCTTAGGATACGCGGGCTTCTACTGGCACTTCATTAAAGACTTTTTAAAAATCGTTCGACCTTTAATAACCCTTCTATCCAAAGATGTCCCATTTGTATTTGATGATGCATGTGTCGCAACTTTTGAGCGCCTCAAAACCTAACTCACTTTTGCTCCTATAATCAAACCTTCCAATTGGTCTCTTTTTTTTCAGCTAATGTGTGATGCCTCTAATTTTTCACTTGGTATCGTGCTTGGCCAGAGAGTTGACAAGCACCCATATGTCATCTATTATGCTAGCGAAACCCTTCATAATGCTCAACTTCATTACACGACCATCGAAAAGGAGTTATTGGCGATAGTGTTTGCTCTTGATAAGTTTCGGACAAATTTTATAGGTTCCCCTATCATCATGTACACTGACCATGCTGCCCTCAGGCACCTTCTTCACAAGAAGGATTCCAAACCACGATTGATATGGTGAATTCTCTTACTCCAATATTTTAACCTTGAAATTCGCTATAAGAAAGGTTGTGAAAACGTAGTTGCTGACCATCTTTCCCATATTACTATTACGTCTGACTCTGATCATGCCCCCATTACCGGGTCATTTCTAGTTGAACAACTTTTCTCAATCTCCACCTTGTCTTGGTGTGCTGATATTGTAAATTTCCTCGTTACCGACCAACTTCCCAATCATTGGTTGAAACAGGATCGATCCAAATTCATGGAGAATGTGAAATATTACTCTTGGGATGACTTGTTCCTTTTCAAGTATTGCATTGATCAAGTCATTCGTCATTGTGTTCCTGAGTGTGAACAACTCAGTATTCTGTCCTTTTTCCATGATGGTGCTAGTGGTAGCCACTTTGGCTCCAAGAAAACTGCATCCAAAATTTAGCAAAGTGGTTTCTATTGGCCAAACCTATTTCGAGATGCCCATCACTATTGCCAAGCATGTTCCAAATTCCAACAATTTGGGCGTATATCTCGGGGTCATATAATTCCTCTCACACCCATCTTAATTGTTGAAATATTTTATGTGTGGGGTATAGATTTTATGGGACCATTTCCCTCCTCTCATGGTTTCCAATATATTCTTGTTATGGTTGACTATGTCTCCAAATAAATTGAAGCAATCTCTTGTCGAACTAATGACCATCGTGTCATGATTAATTTCTTAAAGAGCATGTTTTCACACGTTTTGGAACCCTCAAAGCTATTATTAGTGATGGGGGTAAACATTTTTGTAATCGAGTCTTTGAACACCTTGTCAAAAAGTATGGTGTTACACAAGGTTGGTCTCTCTTACCACCCTCAGACTAGTGGTAAAGTTGAGGTATCCAACCGCGAGATCAAGCAAATTCTTAAAAAAACAGTTAATCCTAATAGGAAAGACTGGTCCTTACGCTTGAACGACGCATTGTGGGCATACCGTACAGCTTATAAGACTTCAATTGGCATATCTCCTTATCGATTGGTCTTCGATAAGCCTTACCACCTTCCTGTCGAGCTCGAACATCATGCATATTGGGCTGTCAAAGCCCTTAATTTTGATATAGATGAGGCAGGAGTCCACAGGAAGCTACAACTTAATGAATTAGAGGAGATAAGAAATTATGCTTATGATTTGTCCAAGAAGTACAAGGACAAGATGAAGTGGATCCATGAACAAAGCATCATGCGAAAAGAATTCTACCCTCGTCAAAATTTTTTGTTATATTATTCTCGTTTTCATCTCTTTCCCGGGAAGCTGAAAACCAGGTGGTCTAAACCCTTAATTGTTGAGTCAGTGACTCCTTATGGTGCCATCACCGTTCAAAACCCCAAGGATGGTAGCCTTTTTCAAGTCAACAGTCAATGTTTGAAGCCTTTCTTAGAGTTAGGCCCCACTCAAGTTGAAGAAATTGACCTAGTTGGCCCGATCTATGAAGACTGGCGATACAGTCTTATTTGGGGGTAATTCTCATCACCCAAATTTTTCTGTCGTCCTGCACTTTCATAGATCTTATCTTTAGGGTGAGCATAGTTTGGTCTGGCTAAAGACATTAAACTTAGCACTACCGGGAGGCATCCCGTCGTTACTTGTTTTTTAGTATGAGACTCATCCTATTTGGGGGTGGTGTTACACACCACCCAATGCTTTATGATGTTTATAGACTTGTACAAATTTTGTTATCTTATCATTTATTAAGGTTTCATTTTGGATACATCTGTCCACTTTATTAGCGGTAGATTATGGTAATCTCTTTTCTCCCTATGCTCTCAATTTTAAAAATCATTTCACTTAACATCGAGGACGATGTTCCTTTTTGTTTGGGATGGAGAATTTTATCAAAATCGTGCCTCTTTTGAAAAATTTTGATTTTTGAACCTAATTTTTAAAATTTTCATGCAATTTATTTCATCTCACTCATTGACGTGAATTTTCTATCATCCATCTTTTTAAGTCTAATAATCAAGCTAGAGGATTTATCTTTTTATAAATAGCTTATGTAATACATAACAAGGCATGTTGCACTATGAATTTCTAGAATCAACAAAAATTTACGCACTCATCACGTCACTACGGTTTAGAGTTAAAGAGTACTACAATTCCCAAGAAACCCTTAACAATCACTAGTAGAGACTTTAGCTTGTGAGATTCGTGCCTTTCTTCCTTTCAGAGAGTTTTAAGCAATCTCCGAGTCACAAGTTGATTCAACTTCTTTTGGGTCCGCACTTTAAATAGTTGTATGATCTCATTATTCTTCAATTTTGGCTTGATAACTGAGAATGACATCACTTTCGAGTTGTAAGAAACATGTGTCTCGAATTTTGTCCCGATCACTAGATTTTCACCCATTCACTTTATCCATTACCTTACAATATTTTCTCCATCCATATACCATCCCCATTTTCCTTATCAACTCCATTTTTCCACCCACCATTTTTGAAAAAAGAAAAGAGTGCTGATTCTAAATGTTAAATGTCTTCAATGTTGGTTTGAAAAGAAGGGAAAAAATAGAAAAATAGAAAAAATAGAAAAAAAATAAAGAAAAAAAAAAGAAAGAAAGAAAGAAAGAGAGTGTGTAGTTAGTCGTTAGTTTTTCTAAAATAAAGACATTTGTTCTTCATGTATTGTACACTCTTCTATCACATCCATCACCATCCTACCTCATATCATCATATCCTTCCCATTTCATTTCCCCTCACTTACAATCATCCATATTTTCCCTTAGGTGTTCGGGAAAATGAAAGTCAACGTGGTAAATAACTTGACGCTCTCACTATAGTGATTAGCATTCTTTCATGAGATCATTTCAATTTCTAATTGTAGATTCTTTCTTATGTGTGTGTGAGACGTTTGAACTTGCTTACATTTACTCACCTCCTCACACACAAGAGCGATACACTTGCCCAAATCTCATGAGTTCGTTTGAGAGAGAGATATCCGTGAGATTTGAAGTTGAAGCGTTGATTCCGAAAAGGCAATCTAGGAATTACTCTTATGATACTCGACCCGTTTTAACTGATTCACACCACACACGTTCAGTTCTAGGAAGGATATGCCTTGAGTATTTACCTAGCCAAACTTTTTACACATTCTTACTTGTTTTTCTCAAAACCTTTATCTCATGATGGATTGTGCGATTACTCTATGTCAAATAAGAGACTGACTGTCATTTTAATAAATTTTGAATTTTGTGGGTACTTTCACTGTAAACCCTCACGAGACGCCACTCGTCCTATAGGGTAACCTATAGGTTTAACGGCTTGTTGCACATGCTAAGTGCAATCGCCAGTGCCTGCGAAAGTGGCACACTTTTAGGTTACTTATCTCTGTTTTCTCTCTAATTTTTGCTCGAGGACTAGAAATGTTCTGTTTGGGGGTGGTGTGATAAGCACCCAAAAGTGTATCAAGTGACTAAAATGTTCTGTTTGGGGGTGGTGTGATAAGCACCCAAAAGTGTATATTTTATGCCCCGAATAGATGCATTTTAGTCACTTGTTTATAATAAAATTGGTCTTATGTTCGTATTTTATCATTTTGCAAGTCAATACGCAGTTGCGGTACAAATAGCGTTATATCTAGTCTATTGCGACAAAGTAGCGGTAAAAAAGTGCATCGAAGAAATTAAAGAGACCGTGAAGTCAGAAGTCCTATTTGAGCTTGCTGAGATCAATTCCGATGCGTCGAACACTCTCTCCGTATCAAACCTAAGCCTGCACTGAGCCTAACCATCACTCGAGCCTCGTGTGTTTTTAGTTTGTATTTTATATTATTTTTAGACTTTTATTTGACTCTAGTCATTTTTAGGAATTGCTTAGATTTAATTTTAGATTTATTTAGAATTTTCTAGGATTTATTTCCTATTTTTATATTTCTTTATTTAGATTTATATTTTTATTAGTTTTTAATTTTTAATCTTTATTTTATTTTATTTTTATTAGGATTAGTTTTTAGAAATTTATTTTCTAATTTTATTAGATTTTTTTTATTTTATTACGATTATATTTTTTTAGTTTTAATAGAGTTTTATTTTCATTTTTTTTATTTAGTGTCTTTTAAATTTTATTTTGAGATGTTAGTTTTTTTTTGTTTTATTAGATTTTAATTTTTTATTTTACTTAGTTTTAGTTTTTGGTAGTGTTAATTTTTAGGGGTATAAATTTCACACACACACCATACAAACATACACACCTATACACCCAAAAACAACCCACTCACTCACATCCCACTGTCATACACTCACACACACACAATCGCCACCCAACTCATCTTCAACCTCCCATCCACTTACTTTCTCTCTCCTCCAAAAAAAACACCATAACCAACTTCTCACTCTAACACACCACCACCATTAACACACAACCAACAAAACCCCATAACCCTCTCAACCCGAAAGCAAACCAACCCCAACTCCGGCCAGACCTTCTGCCCGAGCCCTCCACCCATTTCCGGCTAGAAATTAAACCCACTATGGTAGCGCCAAAACCCGTACCTATACCCATTTCGAAACCCAAACCTGGATGCTACCCCTTCAACCTGAACCCACATCAGCAAAACCCACAACCAAAAATCGTTTTTGCTGAAATAAAATAAACCCCACACCCACGCAACTCCACCTATTCCTCTTACACCTCTGTCCCAACTGTTACCCCCACTGTCAAAACCCATTTCCTGTGTCACCGAACCCCTATCATCTACAGTACCCATAGCTCCACATCTCTTAATAAAATAAGGTCTCTCTTCATTTAAAAGAGGAGAGGGGGATAGAGAGAAAAATTCGAACAGACACAAGACACAGTAGAGTACAAAAAAAGTCATAAAAATCATTAAAAAAAAGTTTAGGATTAGAAAAAAAATTAGGTTCAGTCTTTCAATTTAATTTTGTAATCCATTTGAATTTTTGTGATGAGTTGGGACGCGCGTTTATGCACAGTTGACATAAGAAATTATTGCGTATTGTATTTCTTTCTCTTATTCTTTAGTTTCTTGTTATTCAATTGTGTTTGAGTTGAAATTATAATTATGTTTGGTTAAACACCTCATTCAAGGGGTGGGGTGAAACGTGTATGTTGAGTTGTTTTATTTGAATAATTATTCGTTGATGTGTTCTAGGCTAATTAAATTGGAAAAAGTCACACATTAATTTATATAACGAGAGTTATTAAATTGATGTTGATTATTAGTATTTGATTTTTGGATTTGACTTAGAGATAAGTATTATTCTTAAACTTAAATATTAATTCTGTGTATGCAATTCAAAGATTCGTACTAATTTTAATAAATTTATCTTAGCTGATATTTTGTTGAAATGAGTGTGAATCTTAAATTTTTTTTTATGTAGTGATAATTCCCAATTTAATTGCTGAAAGGGATAAAATTGAATTTAGGATTGTAACGAGAGTTAAATTTTAAATTCAATATTATTTCGAACTATTCAATTGAATGATTAGGACATTGAATTAATTTAACTACGCGGTGTTACCCCGCATTTGTCTCTTCTCATAAATTCTAAACTCGGTTACATTTCAATTTTTAGTAGTAATTTAATTGCATAAATTTTAGTTTTCCTCCCTTGAAATTGTTTTTTTAAACATTAAAAAAAATAAAAAAAATATATTTAATAAAAATTGAAATTGCAAGTTTTCACGATAACCGTTTCAACTCTTGAAATTGGATTGATACCCGAATTTGCCACCATACTGAATTTGTAACAAGTTTTATATGTGATTCTAGGAATTTTGATACTCGAAGTTTGATCGCAATCACATTCCAAATCCATATCCAAAGAAGAAGAACACAAAACCCACAAACGAATCTAAAGTATCAAGTTACTTGGTACAAGCGATAGACCAAGTCTGACAGGACTTGGGAGTACTAACATGCTCTATTGAGAAAATTCACATAGGGATACTCTGAGGGAATTCGTATAGATCAAGTCATCTTGAGGACATTATATTTAACCATTTTAAATACACCATGTAAAGCACCAAAACAACCCGAAAGAGCACTACTCGAGTAACACCGGACAACACTCATATATATATATATTAATTAGTGCCAAAAATAGTATATTTCCTAAAATATCTGAGTGATGTCATACCATACCTAAGCATGTCAAATAAATAACATACCTAACAAACTTACAGTTCGAGGAACCAATGGCTAAAAATGCTCTGACGCCACAATGTACCACCTAACACCGTCGACTGGTCAATCGAGATTTCACTCAACAATTAATGATAATGGTATGTTAGGCATGGTAATTTAACCCAACATTTAATGTGCTCTGAGTTCTCTCGTGACCAAGCACAACCTATAAATACTCCCACCTATGCTTTGTTAAGATAATCCAGTTATCAAGTTATAAAATTTTGAAACAAGAGAAAATATTCTCTCACCATTAATACAATTACTCAGTTCTTAACAAGAGCCTAAGAGTTTATTACTCCCAAACACTATCCCATTTTAGGCCTATCAACAAATTAGATTTTAATCTAGATCCGATGCGTTTAACCGGATCAGATATTTATTTTGAAATTTGATAATTCGATTATCTGATAACCTGTTATCCATTTACTAAATGGATCGGATATGGATTAATGCCAATCTGATCCAATTTATATATATATAGTCTTAAGTTTATTTTCAATTACATAAAAATATGTTAAAAAAAATAAGATAATCGAATTTTTGGAATGGATTAGAATATTCAAATCCTTAATGAATTCGGTGTTACTACAATATATCTATGATTCGTCGGATTATCAGATCGGATCTGAAACCATTAACATCTTAACAAATCAGATTTCAATCGCCCCTATCTCATTCACCCATTGGTTGTTACCTGTCTACTTTGGTGTATTTAGGGTGCTTGTTTCTCTCTCCCTCTAGATTAACATCAATGGCTTATTTATTACTCAAACATTAGGTATTTAGTACCCATCATTGTAATATTATTTATAGAACTCTATTTTCCACCATTATTAGTGCATTTTATATTATCCCTCCACTATTTGTGACACCCTGCTTATTAAAATAACGGCTGGTTAGGCCCATACTAAAATAAAACATGAATCTCATTTGGCCCATTCTTAGTATCACTATCGAAAACCAATTTATTTATTAACCACTTATTATTTGATTAAGTTGTGTGTCAATTTTAATCTTTATAAACGAGACATAAAGACACTATACTCAAACCATAATTTATTTAAACAAATAAATAAAATCCACAATCATGTCATAAGTCTAAAATAGAAATCCATTACTTGCAAAACTTAACCGAATAAACCATTGCTATAACATCCATACAATAAATCCCAAAATAAAATAAATCTCTCTAACATAGGAAACATGACGGAATTTGACAATAATCCTATCTAGAGTATGAGAATAGAAGCGACTACAGCAAATCCTGCAACATCCCACATCTGTCGCAGCTCCGATACCTGGAAGAATAATTACGCTTGGCTTCCTTGCGGGTGGATACCTAAAAGGTTTTGAAAATGAATTTGATACGGGTCAGAGTCCAAATTCTTTTGAAAATATTTGGCAAGTAATTAAAATTCATAATTAATTATGTGTCCATTCTTTAATATTTAAATTTGTATTGCACTCTCATGAGACATTACTCACCTCTCATCTAAAATGCACACCTAACGTATGCATTTTAATCGCCAAGTTATTCTACATGCCTAACTAATCCCAAAATATCCTTAATTCTATGTGTTATCTCATTCCTATGTATATTATCAATTCTCAATTATAATCTATTAATTTATTACCAATAAATTTCACTAGTTATTTAAACATTATTCATACTTGATGTCTTAAAGCCATATATAATTCCTTCTCATATATATACAAAATTTTCACATCATAATATACATACATCTCTCACTATGTACGTATCAGTGTCATCCCTCCGAGCTAGAACTCTTCGAATATGGTTCTCTAGTGTGTTATACTTTAGGGCACCATTTCCTCATCTTGAGCTATAGGGACGGAATCTCACCATCGAATGCAAAATCGTAACGTATTGCAGGCGATCATAGTCCTTCGACAGTGAGTCATAACCATACCCAAATTACCTCACTTTGAATAACACCTCGCAAGGGACATGGTGCTATGACCTGGAGTCGATAGTTAGCCAGCCATGTTTCTCCAGAGAAGATCACCCACATCTCACAAACTCCACCAATAGCACCTCTAGAGTGGTATGTTCATTTAATTATACCACTCATATAGATATAATAATGCATATATACTATCTCTATACCCGTATATATTTTCTCAATAAATCCATAATATTCCTAATATTATTTATATTCTCAATTACTTACTTACTTAATTAATTAATTAATTAAAACCATAAATTCTGGACACGTATCATTAACCCATATCCCTATTTCCCGAATTCTCCATCAAAAATTCATTAATTAATTCCCGAGTATAGTTCACCTTAATTACTCTAAATTTCACCCCGATTAAAAATCCTAATTAATTCAAGCCATAATATCAATTAATATACTTTTCCAGAAGTCCTAAATTGTCCATGAATATTTTTAATTACATCCCAAATTAAATTATAACATTTTTCATCAAACAAACCCAACTAATAGTAGGAGGTGGACTGAACCGGTTCGGCTATGGGGCAAACCAATTCTCCTCTGCTGACTACCCCAGTTTTCCCCAAAATCGATTTTCAACAATATCACCCAATTTTAGTTCATCCTAATACATGTTTTACAACAATGAATCAATTTTCAGCAACTTCCAATACCCATAAAATGATCACTAAATCATAAATTCTTCACCAACTAATAACCTTAATGAATTTTAACATGAATTGGATTTATCTTTCAAATAATCATCATCTCCATATGTAAATCTCAAGGGAATTTAAATTAACCTCTACATGTTATATTCACAAATTCCTGGATAATTCAATCATCAATTTTCTTTTATTTACTCCAACCACATATGAATTCATAATATCAAATTTTCAATTTAAAAGTTCACCCACAAATTTTCATAAATCATGTGTCAAAACCCAATTTTCATATAAAATTCCACCCCAAAATTATTCCAATTCAAAATTCCCAACTATTATATGAATTGAAAATTACACACAAATAATTAGCAAGATAATTACTTGCCTCTAGTTTCGTAGTGTCTAAATTTTGTTGTAGAAGATGAATAATATTCTTGAGTTCCTCTACAAATCTTCTAACTTGAATTGTTCTTGAATTCCTTTACCCTTTCTTGACACTTTTGAAAATTTCTTTAGCTTTTATTGACTTTTCGCTTCACTTTCCCTCACACCCTTTGGTTTTAATCAAAGAAAATTTTGTATTTTGTGAAATGACTATTGGTTCCCTTAGCCTCTTCATTTTAGAACCTCAATCCCGTTTTTTACTCTTCACCTCTCATTAAAAAGACCAAAACACCCATATAATAGTCTCGACTAGTCTAAAAAGCCTCGATATTCGAACACTACCCCCGGGTACTTAATTTTGACTAATTTGATCCATTACAAATTAATTGCGCACTCGAAATCATCATTTGATTGACTTATCAATATTTTCCATCCCAACCTCACATAATGTGTCCGGATTAAGATACTAGTAAGTCTTGTTGTATTTACTCACTTACGGCATAATATTATTTGACATTAAATTTTATTTACTGTATGACACTAGTAAATATAGTATAACATAAATATTAATTCATTTCACTTTAAATTAATATTTATTTATTTTCTCATTATTTCTTGATTTAATTAAATGATGTGTCACCCGCATAATTTGATTGTCCACTTATATATATATATATATATATATATATATATATATATATATATATATATATATATATATATATATATATATTACATACGTCCCCCTTGAAAGGGAACTTCGTCCTCGAAATTCAAATATGCCTGGTACTAAAAACTTCAGATCCTTGCCCACATAGCATCCGAACATACCCATAATCAACACTTAGTAATATTTTTTGTGCTTCCACTATACACTCGTTCATGGTGCAATCATTTGTAATACCCCGTACTTTTATAGATATTTAAATTACATAAGTGGGCGTAATTTGGTAATTAGAGGAATTTTTGTGAATAGTAATTTTAGAGTTTATGAGTGTTAAATGATTACCGGTGTGTGTTAAATTTACTTTTGGGACTAAGTAAATGAGTCGAAATATTTTTATGTCATGTCGCAGTTAGGTAAAGCGACGAGAATTATTTCACGTTGGAGAAAACACGTGTGAGAAGTGTTGGGTCCAATTAATGAATTTTAGTCAAGTGACTCTGATAGAGATTTTGAGTGTGTGGTTGGTTTCAAAATGGCCGAGATAGTCAGAATAGAGTACCCGGGGGTAGCAGTTGGGTTCCGGGGGTTTTTGGACTAGTAGGGGCTAACATTTGAGTAAACTAGTCATTGTTGGGTTTTATAAGGGACAACCCTTATTTCTCTCTTATAAGTCACGAGAGAGGAAGGGAAAGAAAGAAAAGAGAGAAAAGAAGAAGGAAAAGAGGAAAGAAAAGGAGATTTCGGGCCAAACTCCGCGGGATTCGACTCGAGGTCGTGAGAATTTATCCACGAGGCAAGTGTTTACTTGATTTATTTAATTGAGTCTGTGTATCTCATATTATAGTTGGTAAACTATATGACTTGGGTTTAAAATCCTTAAAATAAATTTAGGAAAATTGATTATTGAGTTAACAAATTAATGTATTGTTAACTCTTGATGACTTCTAGTGTTAAACCCATGTTAATGGGATGTATATATAGGTAGAAATGGGATAAAAAGATAAATGCGAGTTTATTTGGTTTTAGGGTTTAAATCCAAGAGAAATTGTTCTATCCCATAAATTAATTGATGTGTTAGCTATATAATCAGTGTTAGGATGATTATAGTGTTGTTGGTTAAGATTAGAAACCATAAAATGGAGTTTGGGATGATATTTGGATATTTTGGAGAAGATTAAATCGCCCAAACAGTGAGCTCTGAACAGGGCGAATCGATTCGGGTCTAGACCGAATCGATTCGCATAAAGGGACCTGTAAGGCTGTCTCAGGATGAATCGATTTGGATTAAGACCGAATCGATTCGCCTTTGATGACCTGTTTGCAGAACCTTTTCCAAATCGATTCGGATTGGGCCCGAATCGATTCGCTGCTCTGAATCGATTCTCATTAGGGGCGAATCGATTCGCCTTAGCTGAATATGATAGTTTTCCTCCCTTAAGTGTAGGGGGAGTTAAATTGTGAATTGGAGATTATTGTAGGGGATTTTAGGTGTGATATTAGGACTCCTAGATAATGGAATTGAGGGTGAGTAAACCTCAAGTTGTAAAAGAGAACCTTGGATTAGTTGAGTGTACAATCTGAGGTATGGGCTTAGTGAATGTTTGGGTCGAGCAACATTCGAGAGAGGTCTTCGCCAAGTGTGTATAGATATATTTATGCGGTTAGAATAAATATGGGCCGATTACAATTGAGAAAATCCTAGGTTGCGAGTAGGATGGATTTGAGGATAGGGGCTAGAGAGGATTAAGCTACTATCCAGTAGGTCTTTATTGACGACTATTATCGTAAGTGAGGCGATACCTATGGGAGTAAAATAAGTTGCGCGTATACTTATTTAATTATTATGAATTGGTATATTCGGGATTTTATATAAATCCTTAAAAGTGATTAAGGTAAGTAAATCATAAGTAAGAGAATACTTATAGGTTTAGTATTTTAAGTGTGTGAATACTTATATACTATTATGAATGGGTACATTCGGGATATTGGCTATTGCTATGAGAGTTTGGCAAATTATAGCCAGGATATATCGACGAATGATATGTATTATATATACAGATGTGTTGCGGTATATATATGATTTTATTATAAATATACCGGTATGTGAATGGTATATTTATGTATGTATTTATCTCTAGTGCTATCCGGGGAGGTTGCGCCATGTGGGTGAATCCCCTGGATTGAGGAGCAGGGAGAGTATAGTCCCTAGGTCATATCGTCCCGCATATGGGTGCGATGATGAGTCCACTTTCAGGAGGGAATATGATCGCCTCCACCGTTTAGTATTTTTTCCATGATCTTGAGTGAGTCATACTTGGTACCCGGGTTAAGTGTGCACACCTGGAGGATGATAGCACTATGAGACTGCATCCTTGAGTTATAGCTCGGTGGGATGGTTATTATACTTATGTTTGTAAATAGGTATAAATATACTTATTGTGTAGTATATTTCTTGCATATGAAGATGATATATCATATAATTTAGACTTGTGTAAAGGGTAAAATGAATAAGATTTTATTCTCAGTCCGGGAGAGTTTTATCCGGATGTAAACTGTGATTCGTATATTAAAGTGAGAATTATATATACAGGATATTAAATACTAAAGTGAAAATGGTATTTTAAAACTAGTGAATGTTTTGGAAAAAGAACGGTATAGATATATATGTATATGAGAACTATATATATATATATATATATTACATTAATGATTATACCAACTAAAGCTTAGGTGATAGCTTACGGTATAACTTATATTATATCACGTCGGGTAAGTGATAGTTATGAGAATTCAGAGGATGGGGGATAGATATTTTCTAGGCAGGGTATCTTAACTAGGTTGTCTAAAATGTATACGATAGGTGTGCACTTATAGAGGAGGGGTGAGGAGTATCTCATGGAAATGCGATACTAGTTTAAATATGAGAGATTTCATATTTTAAAAATATAGCATTTGAAGCACTTGCTAAATATTTTCAAAACTCGGGCTCTCACCCGTTTCTCTATTTTCCCTCTCTTGTTATACGTATATATATTAGGTGTCCAGGCAGAGGGATGCCTGGATGATGATCCTTTCGAGTCATACGTTTGCTGCAATATCTGTGGATGCATGCAGGTTTATCTTATATGCTTTTATCCTGTGATATAGATAGGAAGCATTTGGGTTGATGGCCCAATTGTATTCATTTATTCTTTTACCGCGTTTTAGTGCGGCTTTCGATTTGGTTGTATTATATTATACCGAGTGTTCGATTATTTTATTTCATTTCAATTTCGTGTATATAAACTGTATGAATGTTTTACTTGGTTTGTTTTGTTAAAAATATTATTAGTTAAATAAAATTTTGACGCCAACGTACTAAGTTATTAGTAATTAAATTAGTTTTCGACAGTGATGCTAAGAATGAACCATATGAGACTCCTGTTTTAATTTGGTATAGGATTGATCACCCGGTATTTTATTAGGCGGGGTGTCACATCATTACTGAAGGTCCACACGCTATGACCCAAGATCAATAACAAGTATATTCAAATCATTTCACATTGTTATTCCCCATCATTCTTAAGGTTTCACCTATACTATGATATGCAAAACTATCGTGAATCCGCTAACAATGCTCCCATAAGACAAGTCTATACCCCACTGGCTCTATTACTTCCATCTTGCGAAAAGTCTAGGTTTCCTAGGTGTTAACTTTCCTTCTTGGCCAAATCACATAACTCCCTTCATAGGAGACACTCGCAACAACTTCTGACCACACATGTTAGTCTTTAAATCCTTGGTTCGTGACGACATAACTCTTACGACGTTCTTGAACTTTAAGAAAATAACTTTAATTAAGTCAATCCCTGTCGACCAGCTCTAACTCACATCCGACCCACAAAACTTATTATTTCCCCACCTTTAACCAACCACATGACGGACGACAAGCCTTACCACCTCAAGTCTCAAAAGGTGCCTCGTTAATAATAGCTTGATACGAGTTATTACACGTAACTCTACATATGGTAATTTCTCCTTCCCATTATCTTAACATCCAGAATACTCATCTCTCGCATTTATCCACATTTTATTCATCTCTCTTGTTTATTCCACGTTGTATTTGTAATATTTCTTGCTCAACACGCAACTTTGTCCCCATTGTCTCCTAACATTTTCCATCAGAGGTAGGACTTAAGGATATCATCCTTATCATAATGATGTTGGGTGGCACCTTGTCCCAGTACTTTCCCTCTCTCTAATGAAATGTTAGACACATTTCCCGTTAGTGTAACTCACCCAAGTTAGCATTAAATGTTCCATCTCGGTCAACCGATTCCCAAACCAAAAGAAAATCTTGACCTCATGATGTTGATAACCTAACAATGAACTTTATCAGTCTGTCTATCCAATCCATCACTAGAATCACCAATTATAGAAAAAAATTGGTGGGTTGTCTTGGACCAACCTTTTCCCATCCACGAGCGGTGCACTTGGAGACAACTTCACTATGTCTTCCTCCCCATCGATTCGAAAGCTTAATATTCACTGTCACATTGTACATCTTACTCTCTTTCATGGGGTACTTTAAAAATTGTGACCCGTGCGTTTTCTCCCAATCGCGTACTATTTGGGTCCTCTTCGCCTGGTAAAACCAATATCCTACTATGTGCAATACACCCTCAGCATTCCATTAAATGAGACTTCGCTCGACTCTCCGAAACTGTAGGATCTTCCCTTAGATAGAGAGATCCCTCGCTTATATCCCCATTCTTTCAACCCATCTCCTGTGGGATAGATCTCCTTGATATATATATATATATATATATATATTTGGGTATGTTGTAATAAAAAGTGTTGAACCATATGCCTGTGGGGAAGTTGGAATAGAATTGGAAAAGTAAGATGGATTGAACTTCGATTGAGGAAGGAGATAGTCCGTATATATATATACGGACTATCTCCTTCCTCAATCGAAGTTCAATCCATCTTACTTTTCCAATTCTATTCCAACTTCCCCACAGGCATATGGTTCAACACTTTTTATTACAACATACCCTTTAACTTGGAAGATTCTAAAAATCGAACTAGCTAGGGAGAGAATACACCTTGTATCCCGTGCAGATCTACACAAACATCACAGACGCAACATTTTTATTTCGAACTTGACTCCACATGCTCAACGTGGCTATTTAATAAGGGTATTCTTGATCACCCCACTAATCAAGACTTAAATATCCTTTAGTTTCCCCACCTATCCACTAGTGGTGTTAACATTCCTAGTGATTTCTTCACCGTATAACCTAGTTCCACTATCCTTATATCGTATAATAGCTCTCAGCTCAAAGTGTTTTCCCCACACCTATAATGATTATCATTGAAAATGTAACAACGTCTCCCGATTACCAACATTTATTAAGGTTCATACATTGAACGTCACACAACTAAATTTAATCAAGCAATTTCCCTAATGCCCTATCACGTGGCATTATCGATTATCGATATCCTTTTCCCCACAACACATTAATGGGACACCCAAAATTCTGTCCACAAATGTATATGTCTTATTCTCAACTTCTATATCTCTAAAGGAGTCATATAACACTACGTTATACGCAAATGACTTTGGATGTTCTTATTCCATTAGCTAGATAATACACGTTTGCACTTTCCCTGAACCCTTACAAATGGCCCTTCTGAAAGGACCCTCCAACTCTCTTTCATACCAACTGTATTGGGTGAGTCTGAATTGGTTCCACCATCTGCTGTGGCGGTGCTTGGGGAAACCTGCTACGCTCTACAGATTATCACATCATTAAATGCCTGATTAATAAATAGTGGTGGCTTATACTGAGGCCACCACTTCCAAAATAGTCTTCGGCTCCGATTGAGCCTCTCCGTTTGCAGTCCTTACGGCTCTCGTTGCTTGTCCTCTATTGTTAGGTAAACAAAGCCCAACCGAAGACATAGGTGATTCACTTCAATTTTACATCATAGAAGGAGGATGTAAATCGCAATAGGAATCGACAACCCTAAGCATAGGTCTCTACATCAAATGTAAAGCAATGCTAAAAACGTAGTAAGTCCGCATAGATCCTAAGGACACTAGAACCTGATGCTCTGATACCATTGGTGAAACCCCGCTTATTAAAATAACTGGTGGCCAGTCCTCTACTAAAATAAAATAGAAATCTCATTTGTCTCATTCTTAGCATCACTGTTAAAAACCAATTTATTTACTAACCACATATTATTAGATTAAGCTGTTTGTCAATTTTAATCTTTATTAATGCGACATAACAACACTATACTCAAATCGTATTTTTTAAGAAAATAAATAAAATCCACAATCACATCATAAGTCTGAAATAGAAATCCATTACATGCAAAACTTTGTTGAATAAACCATCAGAATAACATCCATACAATAAATCCTAAAATAAAATAAAATAAATATGTCTGACATAGGAAACATGCCCGAATATGAGAAGAATATTGTCTAGCGTATGAGAATATAAGCAACTACAGCAAATCCTGCAGCATCTTACATCTGTCGTAGCTCCGATACCTGGAAGAATAATCATGTTTGGCATCCCTGTGGCTGTACACTTCAAAGGTTTTGAAAATGAATTTGATACTGGTCAGATCCCAATTCCTTTGAAAATATTTTGCAAGTAATTAAAATACATAATTAATTATGTGTCAATTCTTCCATATTTAAATTGGTACCGCACTTTCATGAGTCACTACTCACCTCTCATCTAAAGTGCACACCTAACGTATGCATTTTAGTCTCTTAGTTATGCTACTCGCCAAAATATCCTTAATTCTATACGCTATCCCATTCCTACGTATTTTATCGAATTAATTTTCACTTAATTAATAATTATAATTCTCAATTACAATCTATTAATTAATAACCAATAATTTTCACCAGTTATTTAAACATTATTCACACTTAATGTTTTAAAACCGTATATAATTCGTTCACATTTATATACAAAATTTTCACATCATAATTTATTTATATATATACATACCTTCAAGTTAGGACTCTTTGGATACGGTTCTCTACTGTGTTATGATTTATGGAACCATTTCCTCATCCTGAGCTATATGAACGAAATCTCACTACTGATATTAAAATCGTAATGTATTGGAGGCAGTCATAGTCTTTTGACGGTGACTCATAGACATACCCAAATAACCTCACTTCGAATAACACCTCGCAAGGGACATGGCGCTATGACCTGCGGTCGATACTTAAACTGTTATTTTTCATCAGGGAAGATCACCCACATCGCGCAACCTCTACCAATAGCAACCCTAGAGTTGTATGCTTATTAATTATACCATTCACGCAAATATAATAATGCATATATATTGTTTCTATACCCGTATATATTTTCTCAATAATTCTACTTAATCGTGCCTATCACTCGTGGTACAAACACATAATTTTTCGAATATCATTTATTTTCTCTATTACTTAATCACTAAATTAATTAATTAATTAATTACTTGATTCCCAAAACCATAAATTTTGGACACGTACCATTAACCCATATCCCTATATCCCGAATTCTCCATCCAAAATTCATTAATAAATCTTCAAGTATAGTTCACCTCAATTACTTTAAATTTCACCCTAAATAAAAATCCTAATTAATCCAACTTATAATATCAATTAATATACTTTTCTAGAAGTTCTAAATTTTCTCCAGACATTTTTAATTAAACCCCAAATTAAAATTATAACTTTTTTTGTCAAACAAGCCCAACTAGCAGTAGCAGGTAACCCGAACCGGTTCAGCTATGGGGTGAACGGTTTACCCCCGCTAATTGCCCCAGTTTTCCCACAAATTAGATTTTTAACAATAACGCCTAATTTCAGTTCATCCTAATACATGTTTCCACAATAATGAATCGATTTCCAGCATTCCCAATACTCATAGAATGATCACTAAATCATAATTTCTTTACCAATTAATAACCTTAATGGGTTTTAACATGTATTGGATTTATCATTTCACATAGTCATCATCTTCATATGTAAATCTCATGGGAATTTAAATTAACCTCTACATGTTATATTCATAAATTCCCAGATTATTCAATCATCAATTTTCTCTAAATTACTCCAACCACATATGAATTCATAATATAAAATTTTAAATTAAAAGTTCACCCATAAATTTTCATAAATCATGTGTCAAAACCCAATTTTCACATAAATCCCATCCAAAAATTATTCCAATTCAAAAGCTCCCAACTATAATATGAATTGAAAATTACAAACAAATAATTAGCAAGGTAATTACTCGCCTCTGGTTTCATAGTGTCTGAATTTTATTATTGAAGATGAATAATATTCCAGAGTTCCTCTATAAATTTTCTCACTGGAATTATTCTTGGATTCCTTTTGCCTTTCTTGACATTTTTGAGAATTCCTTTAGCTTTTCTAGAACTTTTCTCTTCACTTTCCCTCACACCCTTTGGTTTTAATCAAAGAACCTTTTTTATTTTGTGAAATGATTATTGGTTTCCCTTAGCCTATTTAATCCCATTTTTGACTCTTTACATCCCATTAAAAAGACCAAAACACCCATATACTCGTCCCGACTAGTCTAAAAAATCCTCGAGACCCAAACACTATACCTGGTACTTAATTTTGACTCATTTGACCCGTTTCGGATCAACTGTGCACTTGAAATCATCACTCGAGTTACTTATCAATATTTCCCATCCCAACCTCATACAATGTGTCCCGGTTAAGATACTATTAAGTTATGTCGCTTTTACTCACTTACGACATAATATTACTTGACATTAAATTTTATTTACTATATCACACTAGTAAATTTAGTATCATATAATTATTAATTTGTTTCACTTTAAATTATTATTTATTTACTTTCTCATTATTTCTTGATTTAAATGTCAAATCTAATTAAATTTAAAGTGAAACGAATTAATAATTACATGGTACTATATTTATTAGTGTGATATAGTAAATAAAATTTAATGTCAAATAATATTATGTCTTAAGGGAGTAAATACGATAAGACTTACTAGAATCTTAACCGTGACACATTATATGAGGTTGAGATGGGAAATATTGATAAGTGACTCGGGTGATGATTTCAAGTGCACGATTATATATATATATATATATATATATATATATATACACACACACACTACGGGGTATTACACAATTAAATGAGTTACACTTCATTATTCACATAAACTAGGTGGAAACCCACGCGATGCACGAACCAAACGATTATGATCATCCTTTCGCACATAAATTGTTTATTAGAAAACACCAACATGATAAAGTCCTTAAACAATTCTACCAAATGGAAAACAATAAAATAATCGTAAGCGAAATTGAAATAAAAATATGTGATAACAAACAATAACAATTAATGATGTTTAAGTTGAAAACTTTAATTAACAAAAATAAGAATTCTCACATGACACTCATTATCCAAATTAAATTATAAATCAAGTAAATGAGATCTCAAAATTAGGTATGATGCCCACGGTATAAGTAGGTAGTAGCCCGATAGAAGAATCATACATTAGTTCTACGCAAATTCTCTTGAAGATTCTTTTTTACATTGCCAGATTAAAATATTTCTTTTTTCAATTGCCAAATTATAAAACACAGATAACTCCTTCACCCCACTTGTTTCCTACCGATACAAGATAAGTATGAACCCTTTTTCTTTAACTTATATTTGGGGATTTTCAAATAATCAAAAAATTAAAACCAACACATAAAGGAAAAATTATTTGCAAAGACTAACTAACCTGAGTGGTTTTACGATAACCAGTTCAACTAACCAAAAACAAAGTTTGATCAGCTTTCAAATCCCTAAAAAACTCCTTATTTTTATGCCAAACCGACCATATATCCACCTTTTCATTTTATTATATGGTTACCCACTTCTCATTTAAATGTTTATTTGTACTGGTATTTGGTAGTGAATAACTGAATATATTGAATTCAATTGAACGGGTTTAGGTATGAAAAGTAGTGCGTGAAGCAAAAATATGCAATAGAAGTGACAGATGGTGTTGTTAAGGATACTTCAAAAGTTGGAACAATTTTTAAAAACAGAAAGAGAGGGGGAACCAAAAAAGTAAGAATGCAACTATCAACAAAGGTTCACGAAACAATCATTCACATCCCAGCATTATCAAAAAAACTCTAAAAGCAAACAATTTGGTCCAACATTAAAATTTGAAAAATAAAAAACTACTACTAAAAGAAAAATAAAGATAAAATGACAAAAAAAACTCAAGATGCTCTTCTCACTGCTACTCATAAAACAACCTGAAAAGAAAATGTTATAACCTGCATCATAAACACATATTAAATTAGAGAGAGAAAAAATCAGTGATATGCTCACTGCTACTCAATAAACATATATGACTTTTAACCTGGAGAGAAATTCCATTAAAATATATGGACATTGGTAGCGTGAAGATCCAATAACCTGTATCATAATATGTTTATTATAACTCAACACAGTAAGAAACATAGAGATAAAAAAAAATAAACACCTTCAATAATCCACACTGGGATATGTTTACACATATATGCCAACAATGGTAATGAGAAATGAGAAGGAGATATAATGAGGAACATAAAACTAACAAATCTGTAATGCTACTTTTTTATTTGTACATTAACAATTGATGAAATCCATAAAAGAAAAAAGTCAAAAGAGGATGAAGGAAATAGGGATCTCAGGAAAAAGAAAAGACAAAACTAAGCAAGGGGTTGCAAGAGGATACCTGAAAAGGTTGAAAACAATATCAAATCTACAAAATAAAAAAATTGTACAATTATCAAAAATGAAAATGATTTCAATCTGCAAAAGAAAAAAAATGAAATTATGGGTTTGAATCTCATTAAAACAGGGAATTATTGATTTTGAATATGTAAAAAATATAGCTTTAAAAAGAAATCTTAGCTTATTGGGTTTTAATGATCTTTCAGAACATCAATGAGACTTTTTGATTTGATAAAGAGAGAGGTCTAAGATAGAAGGTAGAGATATATAGGGGAAGAGAAACGATTGGAATATGAAGAGATAGATGGAGAGAAATGAAGTTGGGAGGCAAAACATTATGTAGAGAAACAAAGTGGCACCTAATCACCTATTCAGGTACGTGACTCCTTTGTCCTTTACTACCCACATATTTTCACCTCAACACCTTGGGTATTGGAACAGACAAAGTTAGTGTGTATCTTTGGGATGTAAACATGGAGAATATGAGATATGGGGTGGAGAAAAAATGTACGGAAGAAGTCTATCAATGGATGTCCGCGTGGACAGATTTAGTCTTGGATATTTAATTCCTTGTATAGCATTTTAGATTAGTATATAGATACCCCAGATCAAACTATTCTCTTACATTTGGTGACTCCATTAGTGAGGTATTCTTATTGAATTGGTGATGGATAATATCAATCGCATGCAATCTGACGATAAGCAACCTGAGGGAGAACATTATACTCACACGACAGATCCCCAAAAAATACCACCGTCACTACAGGTGATGACAAGGGGCAAGCTTCCACGAGCGATATCATGGGGCTCATTAAGATTACCAACATCAGGGTTAAATTCATGGAGATTGTCCGAACTCACCCTGGAATGATAGGGTCCAGAAATGGACCCTTGCTATTCCACTACTCTAGCAGCACCACCAAAAACTTCTCTAATGAGGTTAAACATTAAAAACTCCATGTCTTAATGGTCCCTCGGTGGTTAATCCCTCAAACACCACACCCATACGAAGCATAAGAGCAAATGATGTTGTCACTACTTCCGATGAATTCACCCCACCAAAGGTTAAACCATTCAAGGCAATGGTAGGACAAAACATGACTCTTTAAGAGGTAAAGGAAGAAATGGTGAAAATAATGATGTAACCTCATAATCGTTCAGTAAGGCTGTGTCAATTTATGATGACTTCTAGAATCCATACATAAAAAAATATAACAATGAACCCCCTGAGGAGTATATTCCCCTATGGTTTCAGAAATTTAACGAAAGGGGTGAAAACTCAAAGGAGCGCATCAAATGCTTCGTCGAGCATCTAGGAGCTCATTATAACAATAAGAGACTCCATTTTAGAGAGTTTTCAAAATCATTAATGGAGAAATCTTACACCTGGTATTCCTAGTTATCCCCTAGGTGGTAGGATATGCATGTGAAATGTTTGCAGAAAAAATTCTAGCAGAAGATGAGTTTACATTGGCACAACTTGCTCATGGAAAAACAAAGACCAGGGGAAGAATTTATGACATATATCCTTAGGTTCATAGAATGTTCTCTCGATGTGAGGGAGGCTGCAATAGAAAAAATCTTCAACAAATATGTGATGAAGGTTTACAACATGAATGCAATTGTCATCTGATAAATGAAACCAGAGAAAGAACATTCAAATCTTTTACTAGGGCATCCCGAAACATATCCATGATTGTCTGTCCCAACCCCATTGTGTCTAATGTTTCTTGGAAGCCTATGAGATGCCAACCAAACAGAGGTAACTATGACTAGGTAACCACTAATCACAGAAAAACACAAGTCAATTACACAGAAAAGGTAATGAGGTGCTACACCACTATGATGGTCGATGGTTGATGGCTATATCTTTCCCCCCAAGAATGCGTCTCCATATGCTCCAGCAATAGATGTTCAAATCAATGCCAAGTATTTCTAAGTATATTGACATGTGGCCTATCCTACTAGTGAGTGTCATATATTGACAATGTCATCCATAAGCAAATGATAACGAGAAACTTACAGATTCCTTAGGCCAACATAAATCATTAATGGAGAAATCTTACACCTGGTATTCCTATTTATCCCCAAGGTGGTAGGATATGCATGTGATATGTTTGCAGAAAAAATTCTAGCAGAAGATGAGTTTACATTGGCATAACTTGCTCATGGAAAACAAAGACCAGGCGAAGAAGTTATGACATATATCCTTAGGTTCATGGAATGTTCTCTCGATGTGAGGGAGTATGCAATAGAAAAAAATCTTCAACAAATATGTGATGAAGGTTTACAACATGAATGAAACTGTCATCTGATAAATGAAATCAGATAAAGAACATTCAAAGCTTTTGCTACGGCATCCTGAAATATCTCCATGATTGTCTGTCCTAACCCCATTGTGTCTAATGTTTTTGGAAGCCTATGAGATGCCAACCAAACAAAGGTAACTATGACTGGGTAACCACCAATCACACAAAAACACAAGTCAATTACACAGAAGAGGTAATGAGGTGCTACACCACTATGATGATCGATGGTTGATGGCTTTATCTTTCCCCCCAAGAATGCTTCTCCATATGCTCCAGCAATAGATGTTCAAACCAATGCCAAGTATTTCCAAGTATATTGATATGTGGACTATTCTACTACTGAGTGTCATATATTGAGAATGTCATCCATAATCAAATGATGACGGGAAACTTACAGATTCCTTAGGCCAACATTAATCATAACCCCCTATCATCTCATATAGTAAATATGGCGGTTACATACAATGAAGAAAAAAGGTCCAAAGCAAAGAAGAACATAGATAATAAGAAGAGTTTCATAAAATGTATGATTAATGTTTAATAATAATGGATAAGGTGTTCATTTCTAATAACGAGCCATGTATAAGGGATGCCAAACAGGCATTCCAGACTGAGCACTATGAGGTGAATCCAAGTCTGGTGTATCAAGCCATGTCAAGATCACCTAAATTCATATGGTTTTCCAATCAGATCAATATACCCTAAGAAAGTATATTGGATATTAATCAAAAATTTCTTGAGATAGAATGAAAGAATTTTGTTCCTTAGCTTAACTGTAAAGGCCCTATAGATAGGTTAATCCTTCGCTTTATTCTGAGATAACTTTTTTAGACGTTAATCAAGAGATCAGGTTCCCACACAATAAGACATTTACATAACAACAAGTATCAATGGAACCATCTTTTCCATTTCCAGAGCTCTAATGGATGGAGGTGCTTTGGTAAACATCATGCCAATTAGCTCTTTTTATGAAACTGACATACCAGAATCAAGATTGATCGCCATGCCTTTGTCAATCATGGGTTATGATAATCATAATTCTAATCCATTAGGCATGTCAGTGTTGGGATAGTAACGGGTAACCTCACATCACACATTTAATTTATGTGATTGAGTCAACTCCATCCTATCACCAATTAATTGGGTGAGTGTAGTGGATGCATAACCATTGTTTTATCCTTTTAACATACCACCAATACACCAAGTCCAACATGAAATGAATAGAGATTTACATTAGGGAAACTAATAATCCCTTTATCTGAAGATAAATCACACTAGATGTAACTTTTTACACTGAGCTCAACGAATACGCACACATCCTTACCAAGCGTGTTGAAGGAGTAAGAGTGAAAACCATCAAGGATAGGTTAGGCCTCATGATAATACAAGAGGAAGAGGAAGGGGAAGCCAAGAAAGTTAATGAAGTTTATCCCAAAACCTACTCTATCTCTAAATAATTGAGACATAGGATGTAGATAAGAATTTACCAATAGGAAAAAGAAGCAAAATGGAAGAACGCGCTAAGTAGATTAGGAAAACCCAAGTATGAGCAAGATGGAAGCCCAAATAAGATAAATTCACCCCCATTTCCTGAGAGAAAATGCAAAATGGTTTGCTTAGTGATGGCGGGGTGGTCTATCGTGTATGTAGGTGTGAGGGTGAAATTAATTTTTTAGGGGAAGTCGACCCAGAGCTAGAGTATGAATGTTTCCTTATGAATAATCAAGAAAATGTCAAATCATTAATAATTTCAACATCTAAGAGTTAGTAGAGAGATAGAGGAAGAGACATAATGTATATAATATCGTCCAAAGCCGTAAGTGTAAGAATTAGAGCAAATTGATCTAGTAGATGGCGATGAGGAACCACCATCAATATTCATATCGAAAGACTCAAAGGAGACAAATAAGCTATAAATAATCAAACTCATTAAAGAGTATACAGATGTATTTATGTGGAAATACACTAAAACAATTGGCCTAGACCAAAAAGGTGAGCTGCCACAAGTTTAATGTCATGCCTTCAACCATTTTAGTCAAACAGGCAATAAGTAAATACAAGATAGAGTTAGATATGGAGATAAAAATGAGGTGGAACAATTACTTGAAATTGGATTCATTAAGTCAATTCAACATCTAATATGGTTATCTATCATCATTCTAGTAGGACAAAAGGACGTGACAAAAATATGAATTTGTGTGGATTTTAGATACCTTAATAGAGCATGTCCCAAGGATGAGTTCCCTATGCCCTCAATAAACAACATGATCAACTCCATAACTGGTCGTGAGATGTATACAACTGAATCAAGATGGACCCAGATGACGTAAAGAAGATAACTTTCAAGACTCTATTAAGAAATTTTAATTATACTGTTATGTCTTTCGATCTAAAAAATGCGGAGAAGCCTATTAAAGAACAATGATGGCCATTTTTCACGACCTCTTCATGATATTTTGGATTCTTATGTGGATTATTTTGTCATTAAATCTAATAAGGAGGACTCTTAGTTGGTTTATCAGAGGAGAGTTTTCAACAGGTGTAGAAAGTATAAGCTCAAGATGAACCCACTCAAATGTGCCTTTGCTGTAACGAGTGGGAAATTCTTAGGCTTCGTGGTGGATCGAAAAGGAGTTTAGGTGGACCAAGGCAAGCAAAAATCCATCCTTAATATGACATATCCAAAGACCTATAGTGGGATGAAAAGATTTCTTACCTAAAAAAATTGTCCCATGTTTATTTGGGATCACTCATCCATTAATGAAGCTCCTTCGAAAGATTCAAAGTTCCAATAGGAGGGAATGCACCAATAATCCTTTGACAAGCTTAAGAAGTTTATCACTTATCCTCGGACTATGATCCCGCCAAAAGCTAGAATACCTTTTCCTACTCTACCTTACCTTTAACACAATGTTCATCAGTGCACTATTAGCACAAGAAGTAGATGGGAAAGAAAAACTTATCTACTACTTGAGTGGAATTATACATAGAACTCAGGCCAAATACACCAGCCTAGAGAGACATTATTTGTCATTGTTCTTTTATAGCTTAAAATCTAAGACATTACATGCTAGATTTAACTAACCACATAGTAACTAGATGTGACCCGATCACGTTCTTGCTGGCATAAAAAGTTTTGACAGGAAGGACAATCGGGTGGTTCCTCATTCTTAGTATTATCTTAAATGTGTGATCCTTAGAGCGATCAACAGTTAAGAATATGAAAATCTATTCGCCATATTTCCCTCACAAATCTTTGAACCACCATATGAAGATAATCCTGGTGATGATTTGCAAGCAAATATTTATAACGGATATCTAGAAGAATGGCTATGGAGTTTGATGGTTCCTCTACAAAAATGTAGAGGGAGAGTTGGAGTCATACTATCAAGAGGAACCTATATGATTACCCTATCTTTCAAATTAGACTTTTTGTTTAAACAATGAGGAATAGAAGCTTTGATTCTGGTCCTACTTGAAGCTATACAAAGAGGAATTCACTCCATTTTCATTAGAGCACACTCCAACCTTGCAGCCAAACAAGTAAACATTGAGTTATATCTTAAGCACCTCAGCTTGGAACAATATAGAACAATCATCCGTAGGTTTTTAGAGAAATTTCATGAGGTTAAAGTGGAAAGGAACCCAAGAACGATGAACCGTCATGTAAATGCCTATGCCACAATAGCACATTTAGTTGACATGGATAATGAATCTACAATAATGGTGATTTAAAGTAAAAATACTACCGTCATCTCTGCTCCAAATCTTCCCTAGTGATGTTGATTCCAAGTGGATATATAAAATAAGAAGGTAGCTCGAGACAAGAGATGGAAAGATAAAGCTCGTAAAGTTAGCACAGTATTTCCTTATTCAAGGAACTGTGTACTATAGAAATCCTGGTGGCACGTTGTTTAGTTATATGGCTCTAGAGGAATCACTTGAACTACTTAAGAATACTCATGATTGTAATACCCCGTATTTTTATGCTATATTAATTTGGGGATTTATTAAATTTAATGTGAATTAATTATTTAATAAAAATCCGAAAATTAATTATGTTATAATTATTAACGTGATGAGAGTTAGTAATTATGGAAAAATTTGTTGAATATTACTAATGAGCAAAGTAATATATAATAGTGGCCATATTAAATATCACGAGTGAATAAAATGACAATTTTATAAATTTGAGTCGGGACGCGCCCGTGTCGCGTCGGGACTAAATATTGATAAATAAAAGTAAATATTTTATAAGTTATTCGTATGGTCGTTTTGAGTGTGCCAACGCATCCGGAAGGGTCGAGATAGTCAAAAAAGTATACCCGGGAGTTTGATTTGGGTCTCGGGGAATTTTTAGGCCTAATTAGTACCTTGGGAGGGCATTTTAGTCATTTTGTATTTTTGGGTAATTAAACCCACGAAAATTAAAGGGGTTATATCAGATGTTCAGGTTATCTCCTAGGGTTAGATAACTCAAAACACTAGAACGGCCATTGGAGAGGAGAGGAGAGGAGAGAGCTCTCAAGGCATTCCAAGGGTCAAAACTCACCCGTTTGCACCGCCGCCACCGCCAACGCGTATATCGCGAGACGGGGAACGCAACCACACCAAATTCAACACCAAACCAGATTTCTGAAAATCCCAGGCAAGTGTTTATCTTGCTTATTTCGTTGATGCATCATCCATATTAGTTTAGGAGTTATTAGGATGAGATTTATGGAAGAAAAACCCAATTTGAGATGGATGTAGTGATGATTTATATGATATTCTGGAAACCCTTTGTCATGTAAAGGATTAAGAGTTTGATTAAGAAAAGAGTTCTAATCAGATACAAACACTAAAAAAAATATTCCGGATGATCGGACCATTGGAATTGGATGAAATTTTACAGAGAATTAGCTGAAGACGAGAGGAAGCTACAGAAAAAAATTCAGCTCGATCGGACTGTTCAATATTTTTTAATATTTTTTTTGCTAGACAGTTTTATGTTTTGAGGACTCTTAGAGATAATAAAAATTCAATTAAAACTCCATTTTAATTCCGATTTCGAAACCGTTTGAAATTCTCATCTTTAAAAATAAAATTCAAAATCCTTTAATGTAAGACGAAATCTATATTTTTGGGATATTTTGCATAAGGGATAATGTAAGTATATATTAAAGGGGAGAGACACGTAAGAGAGAGTTACGTTGGAACATAAATGGATATCTACTGAATTGTACATTTGGAAGAATAGAGTCCATGAGGGTTACGTAGTAAGTTGGAAAAACCCTTCGAATTAAAGTTAGAAACGAACCATTATACTTGATAAATAATAATGTGAAAATAAGGATAAATGTTGTGAATGTGGGTTATTGGATAAACCTAAATTGATATAATAAAAGTGGTATATTTATATGATTGTGTATGCATATATTATATACTTGTGAAAATCATGCCAGCGCTACTTGCTATCCCTGAGGTTTCCGCGCTGGGACGATCTTATCTCGTGTGCCTTATGGGGGATATTGACTCGTACCCTAGAAGATAGAAATCCTAGGTACAGACTATCGAATCGGTAGTCACGGTTCTAAGAGACGTGAGGGTATGTACTGACCTCTTGGACTTGGAAACTATGCTTCGCCTCAATATTGTTTGTGTATATATTTATACAGTTCGAGAGTGATTCCGAACTTGTATTCCCTTTAGTACGATTGATACGGGAATTGGATAGCAGAGTATGCCCGCACCATAAAATTTTATGTGGGGTGCTGTTAGAATATATATATTATATGAGTATTTAATATATATATGAACTTCTGAAATATGGGAAATTGTCTACTGTGTTATGGTGAGTAAGACATGTATAATGACTCAAATTGAAAATACTTGTTTTGAAAAGTATAATTAATATGATATTGAAAAACTTTATAAATCAATAAAGTTAAAATGAGCGTTTTGTACTAAATGAAATTATCCTTTTTAAACCTTGATGTTGTTAAATCTTAAATTTTGAGAGCCACCTAAGATAAGTTAAATCCTTGGGGAAGGATAGTGTGATATATGATGAGATAAACCATTGGGAAGGTTAATGCGATAGGAGTGCACATTATAAGAGAGGCGAGAATTTCTTAAGAGAGTGTCGCACTAATATGTTGTTGCATTGGCCTGTATCAATTTAAATACTTGCTAAACGAATTTTTAAATCATATACACTATCGGGCTCTGACCCGTTTCTATTCCTCTTTCTCTCTTGTATATATATGTATATATTACAGGTGCCCAGCCACAGGGGCGTCTTGTTTAGGATCCCTTGGAAGGAACGTGCTGCAGCTTAGGTGGGAGTTGCAGGCCACTTGCTTAGACGATTTCATTTACTTGATTCCACTTGTATCATTCTCCTTATTGGGCATGTGTCGCCCTTTACACCATTTATCTGTTTTATTGGGACATTTGTATTTCAGTTATTTCTAGTACTGTTACTTTGGGATTTATTCAGCATGTATGTTTTACTTTAAGTTTTAAATGCTGGGGTTTAGTTGTTGAATGTTTAAATTAATTGGATTCTATGTTCCAGGATTATTGTGGTGTGATTCTTTAAATATTGAATTGTTGTAGATAATTAAATCTTTATTTTCAAAATAAAATTTGGAAAGTAATGTTTAAAAATGGTTTTGACACTTAGCTTAATTAAATAGGGTATTAAATTTGGAAAAGTTATTTTTACGACAGTGATGCTAAGAATGAACCAACTATTCACCTTGATTTTAATTTAATAAAGGAATGATCGCATGGTATTTAATTAGGCGAGGTGTCACAATGATGATCATTGTGAAACCACTGATATTCCTATCTATTAAAGAATCCAAAGGGATGGATATTTTTTCCAACAATGTATTAAGATGCTACAATAATATAAAAAGAATGTGTTAAGTGTCAATATTTCTTCCATCCATCATAAATAGACTGGAGAAAACTCTACATTGACTTTTGAGAAAGTTCCCCAATGGTTCCCCAAATTTCCAAATTTTAATTTCTTTAAATTAATTTTCACTTGAACAAAATTAATTCAAGTTTAAATTAACATAAACCATAATAAACATGAATTAAGCACCAATTTTATCTTTTTAAGCACTAATTAAGCACCAATTAAGACAACTTTACGATTAAACCAATATTATCTTTTAGCCTAAGCATGAATCTATGTGTGAATTAGCAAGATAAAATAAACAACCACAACGACGCGATGTATGAGAAAAACCCACGACGGGAAAAACCTCAGACGGCCCAACCACAAGTCCACAAAGTAGGGAATTACAACAAGGACACGAAAGAATACTTACACAATGACTCGACTCCCTTGTAATCCTTAACGTTATTCGTTCCTTTAACCTCTACCTAGTGACAACGCAGGAGTCCGCCTACATCTCAGGGTCCATCGATGGGCATAAAAATCGCCTCTCATATGGATTCCACCGTATGAGAATCAACGGACGCAAAATCCTCCACAATAAATAATTCTGAATAATGTAGAGAATGATCAACCCGATGCCAAAACATTATCTCAAACATACATCATGTAAAACTTGGATCTTAAAACAATTGGGTGTAAACTTGGTCTTTATTTTTATAGTTAGACCATGAATTAAGAACAAAAATACTCTTGGACGTTTCTAAAGGTTTCTCACACTTAAAAGATTAAAAGGTCATTACAAAAATTGATCTCCCACACTACATAAATGGTTGGGAAAAAGTAGTGGCAAGTTAAAAGAAAAAACAGCTTCAAAAAATTGACTTTTGAGATAACTGCTCGAGTCGTTCGAACGAGGATCAATCTCGCTTAAATGACATATACATCTCGTTCGAATGAGATAGAAACGATACTTGTAATGAGAATTCAGCACAAACTAAAAAGGAACCTCATTATAAGTCGTTCGAACGAACCCCAAATCCGATTTGAACAACCTGGAAAAGTCGCTCTAATGTCCAAAAGAAAATAAAATATTTTTCTTAAAAAAATATAAAGTCATTTTAAAATAGCTTATCAAAAATTCTAACACCCAATTGTAAATTTTTAAGGCTCATTAATGAAATATGTATTCATACCTGAGAGATCCTTGGGACATTGATAACAAAAACTTGGCATGAGACATGGCATGGAGATGACTTGGCCGTTACGTCTTCAATATAAATGTCATAGGCTTAAAAGGTCACAAACACAACTTCTATCCTACGACTTAAAGAGTTTTGTTCGGAATTAAGACAATACATATAAATTGACTCAATTAGAAATTTTTCCTTACAACTTCCTCAATGATGGAGCTATACCGAGTGAAAAACAAATGCAATTAAAGTTCAAAGAAGGCCACCAATATTTTACATTTTAGAAAGAAAGATCTTTCGAAAAAGGTATTTCAATATGCCACTGCGAGGCATCATTAGATACGAAGAAAATGAAGGTCTGATCCGTTGAAGAAGAAATATATGGTTGTAGTCCCCTCTCGTTTATTTACGCTTTGATGATGATACTCCATGTATGTTCTTGCACAAATTCTTCAAATCTTCCCTTAGACTCTTGAAATTCCTTCTCAATTCTCTTCATTGTCTCTATAACTCTTTGTATAACTCTCCTAACCTTTGGTTTTGTGAAAATGACTCTTTTCTAAGCCCAAACCTTTCATTTTACAAGTGTAATCATGTTTTTGCCTTTCCATATACCATTAAAAATTCCAAAAGTCACCTAAATAAGTCTTAATTAATTTAAAAAGTCCTCGAGACCCGAACATAACCCCCCGGGTACTCAATTTTAACTATTTTGATCCTTCCGGACACACTAGCGTACTCAAAATGACCATATGAGTGAGAAAAATGAAATTACATTTTATTTTCCAATTTACGTTTTGACGCGACTAACACTCGCATCCCGACTACATTTATCATAATTATCGTATTTTTCACTCACGACAAGTTTAATCTTCTCACATCATTATTATTACTCAATCACTAAGTAATATTCAATATAAATAAACATTAACCCTTATCTCACTAATTAATATTTCTTTTAATCCGGATTAATCTCTAATTAAATTTTTCCCATTATTTAAATTAATCCCACATTTAAAATCATTAAAAATTACGGGGAATTACATACTTCCCCCTAATAACAGAACTTCGTCCCAAAATTCAAAAATAAAGTATACCTGATAAAATAATTCTGGATATCGATCACGCATTTCATGCTTGTGGTCGTAAATATACTCGTCGGCATTATGATACCCCATAATATCACCTCAGATTCTTGTACACAATTACGTTTAGACGTGCCCAAAATTTACTCACAAAATCTTTTGTTATTTTCCACTATTCATGCACTAATGGCGCCATTTCAATCAAAGTTTTGTTCACTACAACCCATGGTTAGCAACAAGTTCATTTAAGCCCTTACGTACATGTGTATTCCTTTATGCTTAAGGTCTCACTTATATAATGGCACGCATGACTATTGTGAAATCGATAACAATATCTTAAAATATGCGTCTATAATCCAATGACTCTATTATCGCTATGTTAGAAAATACCTCACTTCGATAGGTATCAATTTCCTTATTACTGTACCAAGCCATCTCTCCTCGCGAAATATACTATCATCAATCCTTGACTACTCATGTTAAGACTCAAAATTTTATTTCCACCAAAGTACTCTCACTGCATTTTGAATTATATGAAATGAAATGGAGTGGGTCAATCCTTGTCAGCAAACCATGAATCACCTCGGGTTCGCAAAACTAATGAGTTCCCTTTTTACAACTATCCAAAGGGAGGCGGGAATTTTTTGCAAAATCACAAAGTAGTTAATATTCTGCTAATTACATACCGCCCTACCAGTTGTAATTAGTATTTCTAGTTACTCCAAAGGATCAAAACATGCACCCTCGCATTTTTTCACATTTTTTATCACCCCTTCCGAATATACATCATCATATGATTGACACGAGTAGCTTAAGGCGAAATCCCGTTCTTATCGTATCCTGACACTTCTTATCCAAGGTGGGACTCAAAGGTCTCGTTATAATTTACATCAACGTTGGGAAGCACTTTGTGTCGATTTATTTTGTCTCATTTAATAGCATGTTGGGTACACTGCCTAGTAATATAACACACCTCCATATAATAATTGTTATTTTGTACCTAAACAATTTACTTCATAACCCAAAGAAAATCCTATTTGCTTCGTGATCTTGACAATCTAATAAGGAATTTTATTAATTTTCGTAGCTAGTCCATTCATGGAAACATCAATCTGTCACATCATTATGGTCAGTAGTATCAAACCAACCTGGAGACATTATTGTGTCTCCCTCAACTCAAAATTCACTCACTTATCATTTCACGTCACGTGGAACATCTTACTCAACTTCAAAAAATTTGGCCCGTGCATTGGCTCCAAACTTGCGCATTTCCTAAGCCCTTTTTCTAGCTATTAGAATTTTACCAACTTATCTATGCGTGAACTACTCTACACATTGGACTAGGTGAGACTCACATTATTCTTAATGTATTTTGAATCAACTTCCATCTCACCTCAACTGTGGGAGTTTTTTTGGGACATGCACACAATCAGGCTATCTCCTTTCCTCAAACAACGTTTAGCCTCTCTTAAATTTCCACTAATTTTTCTGATTGTCCCATCGACACATTTACAACATCTTTTTTAAGCCTTCTTATCACAGACGGTATCAAAAATCAAATTAGCCAGGGTGCCCATACACCCTATATCATATGCCCCATTGTGTAATCGTCTTTAACTTTTACATGTAACATACTTATCTCAAATCCGCCCCTGCCTTTTCAACGTGGATATACCATAAGACTATCTTCAGTTGCCTTACAAATATAATTTGGTTCTCCTCAAGACGACCCCACCTATCAACTAGTGGTAAAAAAAATGTCTCGAGCTCCCCATATAGCACTACTCGAATTTATAAACCTTACTTCATAGATTATCTCTCAATTCAAGATTTCATCTACATGCATGTATAATAACTAAAGTGATAAATTCATACTCTAGTGACTAATACATTTCTCGAATCTCGTCATTCGCTGGGATTCATGCGTGGGATGTCTCGCAAGCAAAATCCAAACAAAGAACCCTCTTGATACACTACTACCTAGCCTTGTCGATCATCGAGATCCGTAGGTATAGTGTACATACTCAGAGTATCCAATATCTTATCCCCAAACATACAAATCTAACCGTCCACTCCCACATTACTAAAGGAGGTTTATACAACACATCGCTATTACAATCATTAGTTTTTTTTCGTAATAAGTCAATAATGAGATAAATGTGACACCCCGCATAATTAAATATCGGGCGATCACTCATTTATTAAATTAAAATCAAGGTGAACAGTTGGTTCATTCTCAGCATCACTGTCGTTAATGAAAATCTTTTCCAATTAGACACCCTAAATAATTAAGCTAAGTGTCAAAACCATTTAAAACCTTATTTCCATACTATTAAATCCAATTATAAAACCTTCAACCATTTACATTTTTAACAGTCACACATTAAGAATGAGAATAGAAATGAACATTCAAGAATTTTAATCATCAATAATAAATCTCAACATTTAAAACACTAAAGGAAAACATCCTGCCAATAACAAATCCCGAAACAAAGATACTGAAATATAAAAGAATTACAATCTCTGACAATACCAACTAAATAATGGAAAAGGGCGACACATGCCCCTGCTGGATAAAGTTGAACTAGGAGTAGAGTCAATAATGAGGTCGTCTAATCAATGGCCTGCAACTCCCACAAAAGCTACAGCGCGTTCCATCCAAAGAATCCTAAGTAAGACACCCATGTGGATGGGCACCTGTAATACATATATATATATATATATATATATATATATATATATATATATATATATATATATATATACACAAGAGAGAAGAGGTAATAGTAAACGGGTCAGAGCCCGAATGTAAAACCGTTTTAAAAATAGTTTAGCAAGTATTTAAAATGCTTACCGGCTAATGCAACAATCATAGTAGTACGCGACACTCTCTTGAGAATTCTCACATCTCATCTAGGGTGCACGTCTGTCGTACTAATGAACCCCATATATCTCTCTAACTTATTCTCCATTAGTTTTATCACGTGAAATTAAGGTTATGACATTCACTTTTAGAAAAAATCTAACTCTTCAAGATTTCTTACGTTATTTAGAATAATTTCGTATTATTATAACGTTTCCGAATACTTATAATGAAGCTGATTAAATTTCATACTTTCCTTAACTACTATTTTACTCAGTAGAAAGTTCTCATATAGTTACACGTATATATATTAATTACTCGTATAATATATATACAAACAGCACCCCACATAAAATCTATGGTGCTAGACTTCCATATCTAAGTATATATATACCAATCACTCATAAATTATATATATACTAACTGCACCCCACATAAAATCTATGGTGCTGGCATACTCTGCTATGAAGTCCCCGTATCACACAAACTAAGGGAAATACTAGTTCGGAATCACTCTCGAACTGTATTAACACAAACACAAACAACATTGAGGCGAAGCATAGATTCCAAGTCTCTAAGAGGTTAGTACATACCCTCACGTCTCTTAGGACCGTCTGAACTATCGATTCGATAGCCTGTACCAAGGATATCTATCTTCTAGGGAACGAGTCAATATCCCCCATAAAGGCACATCGAGATAAGACTGTCCCAGCGCGGTAACCTCAGGGATAGCAAGTAGCGCGGGTACGATTTTTACACAGAAATAATATATGCACAATCACACCGTCATATATAAATATGTAATCACACCCACATTATTAAATTAGGTACCCTCACGACCCAAAATTATCATTATCCGTTATTACACATTTTTCTCAATTATATCGTATAACGGACTCATTCCTTTCTCTTCTCGTAATTAATTTATTCTAAACTCACTTCTTGTCACTCGAAGTGTTTTCTTTATTCAAGTACAATTTCAGTAGGTCCTCTCTCGCCTTCTAATTCAACTTATTAGATGTTTCGATTATTTAATCAACACACGTATGATTTCTTAAGTCGTAAAGTCTCCCCGTTTATCCTTTATTTCCCTTCGTATTAAAGTTTCACTTTATGGGATTTTCTCTTGACCCTACTGGTCCTCTTTATGTTCCATTATATTCTAGCAACTCAAATCAAGGTTTACTACGCATAAAATCGGATTAAGCTAACACGAGCAAAAATGCAGTTTTCCAAGGAGGGTCGATCGATCGATGAAAGGGGTCGATCGATCGATGCTCTGGGCTCGATCGATCGATCAAGCAGTTATGCAGATTCTGCATCCAACCCAGTTACGGGATTCTCACCCCAGACTCCTCCAAATCATCATGTTACAGTCCCAAACTCCCAATCAATTATACTATAAGTGTTGTATACCCATTTAAACAATTTCCTACGTAACACATGCGAATTTTCCTCAAGAATCATGGGTTAAAAATGGGCAAACTCTACATAATTCTTATGAACCCTAATCTTTCCTTTAACTTAATCTCTTTCATTCTTTTTCCAGATTTTCTATCTCTAATATCATGGAATTTCGTGGCTCATCCTCTATATGTGAAATGGGTTTCCAGAAATATGATCTCTAACATTATAACATGCAATTTGTGTCTCCAATTTATGTTTTTCTTCAAGAATACTAATCTAATCAACCTAAGACTAATATAAAAGGATGAATTAACTTGATAAAAGCAAGATAGATACTTGTCTGGAAAATTTCAGTTCTGATTTGCGGACGATTTTGGTGTGGTTGGGTTCCCCGTCGCGCGATCTACGTGTTGGTGGTGACGGCGGTGCAATCGGAGGTGTTCTTGGCCTAGAACTCCTTAGAGAGCTTCTCCTCTTCCTATCCAATGGCCGTCAATAGTATTTCATTGTGTTAACCCTAAAAGATGACACTTTCCATCTGATATAACCCCATAAAATTCGTAGGTTTAATTACCCATAATTGCGAAATGTCCAAAACGCCCTCCGGGGGTACTAATTAGGCCTAAAAATGTCCCGAGACCCAAACTAAACCCCCGGTACACTTTTCTGACTATCTCGACCCTTCCGGACACTTTAGCGCACTCAAAACGACCATACGAGCAACTTATAATTTATTCACTTTTATAAATCAACATTTAGTCCCGACACGACACAGGCGCGTCCCGACTTAAATTTCCATAATTGTCATTTTATTTACACGTGACAATATTATAAAAATAAATCTCATATATTACTATACTCATCCAGTAACATTCAACAAATAACAAATTTCCAATAATTACTAACTCTCGTAACGCTAGTAAATATTTAAAACAACATCCCGGATTAAAATTAAATTAATTTATCTCAATTAAATTTAATAAATCCTTAAATTTAAAAGCCATGAAAATACGGGGTATTACATACTTCCCCCCTAATAACGGAATTTCGTCCCGAAATTCAGAAAATAAGGCCTACCAGGTAGCACAATTATGAATATCCTTGTCAGTACGCAAACTAACTACATATTACGGCGCTCAAACACTATAGCCCTTTCCTCACAGCAACATTGTTTTACATTCTCATTGGAGACACTTCACATTGCACTCCCAACCGACAACATTTGCATAGGTCACGTCTATACCTTATAAATTCCATTATCTCACTATCATTAGGAGACTGCACCTCACTACATGACAACTACTCGGATTTATTCATATACAAAATTCCCATTCTGAGAAGATCATACGAACATTTGACCACTCTTGACTGCCTAAAACAGTCGTGGAATTCCACCATAGTTATCGGATATTTTCTTGACCGATCCAAAAATTCTGATTATCTACTCTCCTCTAAACATACGGAAGGAGAATAGTCGAGGTTCTTCCATAACAAAACCTTAATAAGTACCTCGTACGCGACAAACAGGTACGAGTGCTTCTACAGAGCATTCTTGAAATCATCGTACCAAGATCCCAAAATTTCCTTCACGTGGCTCCACTAATATTTAATCACCATGTGCTTATTCCTTGGCTAAGGGTGATACATCCTACTCGAAACGAAATCTTATCTCCGTTGGTTCCTGAAATCCCATATCAAAGGTGGGATTCACCAATCTCATCCTGATTCAGAAATTTATACTGCGTTGGACCATGCACTGGCGCGATCCTTCCTTTCAAAGGAAGTCTGGGGCATACTAGTTAATATTGTAAACGATCCCAAAGAAATATCAATCACTTTCTTCTCAGCGGCTTAATTCACATGTTCGGGATGAACCCTTGATCTTGTTTTGACGATGGCAATCCATCCAAGGACTGTACCGACTTTACCGACCTCTTCCAATTTCAGGAATTGTCGATAAACACAAAATTCTTTGGTTGATTCTCCTCTTTCAACCAAACCTTACCTATGGGCGGTGCATGTAGAGACTACTCACTACGTCCCGCTAAACATCGATTTTTCCTTGAAATGTCTCACATTAAGTGACACGTAATACTCCCCTTCCTTCCTTGGAGTAGGCCAAATGTTCCGACCCGTGCTCTTCTCTCCACGAAGCGCAATTCTAGATCTCTTATACTATACTAACATCATTACTCTTTGTATGCGCAAGTCGCTCTCACACTTGACTAATAACAACTCTGCTCCGAGTGTGTTTCATAATAATTAAATTCTACTCTATTCAAGGTATACCAATTCTTGAATGGCTTCCCACAGCCTTCCAATCAAGTTAGGGCGTGCTATTCTAATTGCACACTTATGTATGGATTATCACCCTTCATGTGACGTTTAATCCACTCTATCACTTCCACTTCGTTATACTAGTCCCACAAACATATATTTCACACATCTATTACCAGGTCCCTTCGACTCGGACGATTTTAACTGTAGTAAACCAAGATGCCCACATTTTTGCAACACTCCGACCGCCCTGAGAGAGCGAACGACGTGCTACTCATCTGTAAGACTAACTAAATTCAACGAAATAGATAGAATAGGGCATTCAAATTCCATGGCAATAAAAGAGGAATAATAATTCTCAACCTTCTTCAGATAAGTACAACAATTTTCCCAAATAGGTACAACAACCAAAATAAATCACTAACGCTCTATTCATCAAAATAATTACAGGTCATCTCATTTGTATAATAAAGTTCTTTCTAGATAATCCAAGCTAAAAATCATTCCAACTCTTTATTCACCTCGTGTTTTGAACGCGGTTACGACATTTGGTTACTCTCAATCACCGTAGAAATCAATTTTTTTTTAAATTCTCCTTATCATCGTTCCACCACTCAACTCATGGGGATAACTTTCAATGCTTTCTTACCACAAAAAAAAATCGGCTCCAACGGCTTTAAAATAAAATTCAACTTCCAACTTATATACATAATTACTTGATCCCATTTCGATCAGAGTACCAAACTCATGGAATAGTGACCAAACGTCTCCCTATTTCCAACCTTACGCTAAGTTTCATGCGTGGAATGTCTCGCAAAGCGAAATCCAAACAAGGAACCCCCCCGATACACTACTACCTAGCATTATCGATTATCGAAATCCGTTAGGTCCTCCGTCCGTGGCATGTACCCCTTTATTCCGTCTCTTGACAGAAAAGTTAAAATGTTTCCCATAATTATGCTTAACAAAAGCGTTTTGCCAATTTCACTATCGTCTCCTATTGGTTGATGGTAATTACATTCTATAAACCTCGAATATATACGATCAAAATTCTCGAAATTCCTTTCCCTAATAATAGGGTTATAACTCTTAACTCCCACATCTCTAAAGGATAAATATAACAATGCACTTTTCCTATCACTAAGTCTAGAGTGCTAAACATAATACTGAGTCAAATCTTTTCGCTCAACGGTAAATCCCGATACATATGGAATTATACTGACAAAGTCTATACATACTTTGGCATCGAATATCTTGAGCCCACTATCTCCTCCGAAGTCTCTAGGATAGATAATATAAGTGCAAGTCCAACCTCCTTACAGGTAAAGCATCACCAAAACAAACATAAAACATGTTGCGCTAATGCAACCACTCCGATAGCCTTGCAATAAATGCCCACTATCGTACTAACCATTTCTATAACGTTTTAACAAAGATAATATCATACTCGTATATCGCATCACTACAACGAGTAGCCTCAATAAAGTACAAAACAATGTTAATATACTCATTCATTCTCCGTGGATAGCACTAAAGAAAAATCCCGCTACACTAGGGAAAAATATTCACATTTTAATAACATTTATAATGATATGCATTAAGCACGTCTCACATGCTAATCTAGCAAGGAACAAAATATAGTGACTCGCTCGTGTCACATAAACACGCCTCATCCTCTGAGGATACAACTTATACTTCCACCTTCCCAATCGTCTTGACTGAGCAAGTGGTTTCTGGACGTAACACGTCTACTCAAACCAAACAAAATTACTTTAATCGTTATCTTTTACTAGGCACCGTATTCTTGTCCTTTTACTCACTTTGGAACATATTATCGTGAGCGATTTCACTCCGCACAAAAAAAAATACCCCAACACATAATTCACTTATTACCTGTCCTACTAACCAGGTTAGGATTGTCCTTCTCTCGGACTTTAGTAGACTTTGTTCCTGTTGGCTGCCTCGGTTATACCCTTAGCCTTTTAGGCCCTAAAGAATGTGTAACTGACTATAATAGTCCTTACTGGATTTACCATGTCTCGGTAAGAATTCAACTATCCGAATCATTTAAATGGGTCCCCTGATGTATATCCACATCCCTTTGTGGTGCTACACCACCACCGTTGTATTCAGTCTCATTCTCGTCTAAGTTTTTTTTTTATCTTCTCCCACAAAGAACCGTCATCATCTATATTGACAAAATACGACTTTGTCAACCTCTAAATCGACCGTCCATCATAATTACCACTTTGAGTGTTATCAATTATTACTACGAGTCGATCTCCCACTTGGAGTTGTTTCCTCCACTCGTACCTACATCTTCCGATACAAAATTTGCTAACGATTAGGATTCATATTCACAATTGGACTTCTGTCATGCCCTCCCGCGATGAGTTCAGAACCACGTTTGCTTCTCATCCTGAACAGTTGAGGAAGGAACATACGGTCAACACTATACCTAAGGTTCTCCTATAGGCATATCATTCCACTTCTAAAATTGGTGGTTGACTCCAACCATTATAACTTCGTCCCGAAATCCAAGAAAATTTTCTCTAAATTTTCACTTTCAGTTTGCCACACTCCGTCCTATATCTAAGCCTTTGGATACTTTACCTCCTTTGGTAAACACATACAATTTTTGCATTTCTAGAATTCTCTCTGACCGTTCTCCATATGTTTTATAACACGTTGGTTGAGTTTACTCTCGTACCTCATTCGATCATAACAGTACTTGGAAATCATTGATGCGCCTTAGTCGCCTTTCTAGTCGTGGCTTCTCGTGCCATAATGGAGGTGACCTCGACTACGGTCATCATCCTCGGATATATTTTATAATCTCAACTGAGCCCTGCCTCCTGATGTCCGCTTAACGGTCCTTTTCTGACATCCGTCATCGCTCGGTACACGCACACATCCGAACGAAATTAGAATTCACTAATGTATACACATTATAGCAGGAGAACGTAATCTCGTCAAAGAAATCGACAATCCAAAAACATAGGGCTCTATATCAAACAAAGCAACGCTGAAAGCATAATAAGTCGTACAGATCCTAAGGACACTAGAACCTGATGCTCTGATACCACCTGTGACACCCCGCCTTATTAAATACCGGGCGATCACTCCTTTATTAAATTAAAATCAAGGTGAACAGTTGGTTCGTTCTCAGCATCACTTTCGTTAATGAAAATCTTTTCCAATTAAACACCCTAAATAATTAAGCTAAGTGTCAAAACCATTTAAAACCTTATTTCCATACTATTAAATCCAACTATAAAACCTTCAACCATTTACATTTTTAAGAGTCACACATTAAGAATGAGAATAGAAATGAACATTCAAGAATTTTAATCATCAATAATAAATCTCAACATTTAAAACACTAAAGGAAAACATCCTGCCAATAACAAATCCCGAAACAAAGATACTGAAATATAAAAGAATTACAATCTCTGACAATACCAACTAAATAATGGAAAAGGGCGACACATGCCCCTGCTGGATAAAGTTGAACTAGGAGTAGAGTCAATAATGAGGTCGTCTAATCAATGGCCTGTAACTCCCACAAAAGCTACAGCGCGTTCCATCCAAAGAATCCTAAGTAAGACACCCCTGTGGCTGGGCACCTGTAATACATATATATATATACACACACAAGAGAGAAGAGGTAATAGCAAAACGGGTCAGAGCCCGAATGTAAAACCGTTTTAAAAATAGTTTAGCAAGTATTTAAAATGCTTACCGGCTAATGCAACAATCATATTAGTACGCGACACTCTCTTGAGAATTCTAACCTCTCATCTAGGGTGCACGTCTATCGTACTAATGAACCCCATATATCTCTCTAACTTATTCTCCATTAGTTTTATCACGTGAAATTAAGGTTATGATATTCACTTTTAGAAAAAATCTAACTCTTCAAGATTTCTTACGTTATTTAGAATAATTTCGTATTATTATAACGTTTCCGAATACTTATGATGAAGCTGATTAAATTTCATACTTTCCTTAACTACTATTTTACTCAGTAGAAAGTTCTCATATGGTTACACGTATATATATTAATTACTCGTATAATATATATACAAACCGCACCCCACATAAAATCTATGGTGCTAGACTTCCATATCTAAGTATATATATACCAATCACTCATAAATTATATATATATACTAACTGCACCCCACATAAAATCTATGGTGCTGGCATACTCTGCTATCAAGTCCCCGTATAACACAAACTAAGGGAAATATTAGTTCGGAATCACTCTCGAACTGTATTAACACAAACACAAACAACATTGAGGCGAAGCATAGATTCCAAGTCTCTAAGAGGTTAGTACATATCCTCACGTCTCTTAGGACAGTCTGAACTATCGATTCGATAGCCTGTACCAAGGATATCTATCTTCTAGGGTACGACTCAATATCCTCCATAAAGGCACATCGAGATAAGACTGTCCCAGCACGGTAACCTCAGGGATAGCAAGTAGCGCGGGTACGATTTTTACACAGAAATAATATATGCTCAATCACACCGTCATATATAAATATGTAATCACATCCACATTATTAAATTAGGTACTCTCACGACCCAAAATTATCATTATCCGTTATTACACGTTTCTCTCAATTATATCGTATAACGGCCTCATTCCTTTCTCTTCTCGTAATTAATTTATTCTAAACTCACTTCTTGTCACTCGAAGTGTTTTCTTTATTCAAGTACAATTTCAGTAGGTCCTCTCTCGCCTTCTAATTTAACTTATTAGATGTTTCGATTGTTTAATCAACACACGTATGATTTCTTAAGTCGGAAAGTCTCCCCGTTTATCCTTTATTTCCCTTCGTATTAAAGTTCCACTTTATGGGATTTTCTCTTAACCCTACTGGTCCTCTTTATGTTCCATTATATTCTAGCAACTCAAATCAAGGTTTACTACGCATAAAATCGGATTAAGCTAACACGAGAAAAAATGCAGTTTTCCCAGGAGGGTCGATCGATCGATGAAAGGGGTCGATCGATCGATGCTCTGGGCTCGATCGATCGATCAAGCAGTTATGCAGATTCTGCAGCCAACCCAGTTACGGGATTCTCACCCCAAACTCCTCCAAATCATCATGTTAGAGTCCCAAACTCCCAATCAATTATACTATAAGTGTTGTATACCCATTTAAACAATTTCTTACGTAACATATGCGAATTTTCCTCAAGAATCATGGGTTAAAAAGGGGCAAACTCTACATAATTCTTATGAACCCTAATCTTTCCTTTAACTTAATCTCTTTCATTCTTTTTCCATATTTTCTATCTCTAATATCATGCAATTTTGTGGCTCATCCTCTATATGTGAAATGGGTTTCCAGAAATATGATCTCTAACATTATAACATGCAATTTGTGTCTCCAATTTATGTTTTTCTTTAAGAATACTAATCTAATCAACCTAAGACTAATATAAAAGGATGCATTAACTTGATAAAATCAAGATAGATACTTGCCTGGAAAAATTCTGTTCCGATTTGCGGACTATTTTGGTGTGGTTGTGTTCCCCGTCGCGCGATCTACGCGTTGGTGGTGACGGCGATGCAATCGGAGGTGTTCTTGGCCTAGAACTCCTTGGAGAGCTTCTCCTCTTCCTCTCCAATGGCCGTCATTAGTATTTCATTGTGTTAACCCTAAAATATTACACTTTCCATCTGATATAATCCTATAAAATTCGTAGGTTTAATTACCCATAATTGTGAAATGTCCAAAACGCCCTCTCGGAGTACTAATTAGGCCTAAAAATGCCCCGAAACCCAAACTAAACCCCGGGTACACTTTTTTGACTATCTCGACCCTTTCGGACACTTTGGCGCACTCAAAATGACCATACGAGCAACTTATAATTTATTCACTTTTATAAATCAACATTTAGTCCCGACACGACACAGGTGCGTCCCGACTTAAATTTTCATAATTGTCATTTTATTCACACGTGACAATATTATAAAAATAAATCTCATATATTACTATACTCATCCAGTAACATTCAACAAATAACAAATTTCCAATAATTACTAACTCTCGTCACGCTAGTAAATATTTAAAACAACATTCCGGATTAAAATTAAATTAATTTATCTCAATTAAATTTAATAAATCCTTAAATTTAAAAGCCATGAAAATACGGGGTATTACAATAAATTTCCCCATTCGACGGTAAATGTAATATACCCCAACTCATATAAGTACAGTTGCAACACACTGGAATTAGATATAATGAAACAACTGCAACCTATGGATTCTCCTCCATGATGTAGTATAAATGTGAATTCACTCTCTTTCAGGTGACATACCGCTAAATAACACAATCATGCCCTGGAATAGCGAACACGATAGCCTTGCTGTAATATCCCACCATCACCCAACCCGTCACTAACAAATCCAAAACCAAGGTAACATCATACTCTAATATTATTTCTCAACACGAGTAAATTCACTAAAACATAACCTTTAAATGACTATATTCCCTTTCCTGGAGATGGGATTAATTATCCCCGCTACTAAATGGTAAAATATCGGCATGCAATAGTAACACTAACAATACACCCACTAAAACCTTTTCACGTGCAAATTTAGTGTTAACGAACTACTGTGCTCACTCGTGTCACACAAATGTACCCCATTTACCCTAGGATAAGCTGCACACTTTAAATCGACAATAACACTCGCGGTCCAAATGCTTTCTAGAGACAACACTCGTGTCTAAACTCATTCATAAACTTTTAAAACTATTACCCCTATTGGGTATCCCTCTGTGGTGTATCACTATTATTAATTACTATTAATCCTATCATTTTCTGGCTGTGTTCTCCGTTCTCCTAGCTCCTTTCCGATGAAAGCATTGATATAAACATTAAAATTATGTCATTGTCGTCATGTGTATACATTATCCAAGACTAAATTCCCATAATTATTGGCGACTCTTATTCATGAGTCCATTATTACAATTAATAATTTTACTTTCCCCGGTTATGAAGTTCTCTTATATGAATAATTTTATCATCACAATTGATGATGTTGTAAACAGCACCACCGGTATGAGGTGTAGATAAGCTTAATCTAGCAATAACAATGGCAGTACAAGAGTAAGCATCTAGTAGAAGGTGATGAGGAGATACACACGTATATAAGTGGTTCAGCCAATCTGGCATACGTCCACTGTGAGTGTGTGAGTAAATTTCACTAGAATGAGGGCACTAATGGTCTGTGATACAATCTCTCACTTTCTCTCTCTACTATTTAATTCTGCAGAGCTTTCTCTAGGGTTACCATTATTCTCCTTCTCTAGGTAGAAGAAGGGATGTATATACAGTGCTTGGGGATGTAGTGTACCCCCTAGCATGCCATGAGCATGTGTGTAAAGATCGAACTAATCTCATGTGGACACCTGATAAAATATTACCTCACGTGAGGGGAATAAATTGGTTATAACGGTTTAATCCACGTGTTCCAAGTCTTCCCATGTGCTTACGTATGCTCGGACTTGTGATGTTATCCATGGTAACCTCATCCAAGCTGAGTACGTTTCTTGGTAAGCCTGAGGGTTGTCTTTGATCTGTCAAATGCAAGTAAAACCTCGACCTAATTTATTAGTTGAGGTTAGATTTTAATCATAGCTGAAGTGCCGGTTGAAGCAGAGTATGATGGTGGAAGTTTCTTGAGCCATTGAGATGTCTGACCTCGTGTGATGGCCAGTCGAGGGAGGTTATTGTGAAGCCAACCCTTTGGAGGATGACCTCTTCGATTGCCATTGTGAGCTTCCTATTGACTCGGCTGATATGTCAGTCGAGGTAGTTGACTCTGAGTACGAGGGGACATATCGGGCATATCAATCACCCCCTAGCCCTTAGTCTCCTATGTGAGTAGGTGGCTGAGGGGTATACAAGTTAGGCTGATGATGAGTCATTTTTGGTGCCTTAGGGTATGGAGTGCTTCCTTGGACACATGTCACTCTTTTAAGTGGCTAACGTATTCCCCAAGGTATGACAGCTCTGACGGCGCCTTTTAGGTTCTCTAGGGCAATGATGGGTGCCTTGAAAATTATGCCCCATCATTAGGGAAGGTTTAAATACTTTTTCTCTTCCCTCATTCTCTTTCTTCTCTCATTTTCCCGCCATAGAGTTCTCGCTACTGAGTTTTTCCCAAAACTTCCATAACTCTACTGCGATTTTAAGGTTCCTTTCTTCTTAATCTCTTCCTCCCTCAATCGAAATCAGTCAGGTACTGCTCTTTGGCCTTTCCTTTTTCATATTTAGTCATTAATTTACACTTTTGGTTTTTCAGTGAGCTTTACCTTTTCCCGGTGAGGTTTTCCACCGCTGTTGGGTGGTTATAGGGTTAGATTTACAGTGCTTAAGTGACTTTGGGGCCGTACTAGGTCATCTTAGGGTTATTTTAGCCAAAAATACTTGCTTTTAGACTTTTCAGTAACCCTCCATTCATCTTCTAAGGTGACCCAATCTTTGAATGTTCTTGGAGAAAATCCTTTGGATTCCAAGTTTTGATCCCTCCACCATTAGCTGTCATATACCCTGAGCCTGCAGAGGTTCCTGATCCCATATCTGAGGATAATGCTTCTTCAAACTCAATGTCAACGTCTGAGACGGGCAAATTCGTAGACTCCTTTTAAGAGTTTATGGATTATTCCCCTAGGCAAGGTAAGGTTTCGAAGGACGTTAAGGTTTCAAGTCGTGCCTCGTCTTATAGAGGTTCTAGCACTTTACGTAAATCTTCTTCTATTGAAATCTTAGGCCCATTGTGGCAATTCCTCCTCCCATTGATTCCATTCCTCTATGGATCGCCACCGGTGTTGAGTTTGCAAAGAGGTTTCCTGGCGGTTCCCCTACGAGTGCCCATGCCGAAGTTGCTGGGGATGGTGATGATGATGAAGGAAGTGAACTTGATACCTCTGTAGCTGCAGAGCATGAAAGTACTGTAAATGAGTACGACCTTCTAGTCTTCAGACACCTATACTCCATTGACTCCTCCATCATCTTGAGGAAACTTCTGAATGATGAAAGGGCCTTCAATGGCCAAGATGGTGAAATCTGCATTTAAGAGAAGATGTTTAAGTTGGGTTTTCATCTTCCCATCCACTTATTATCAGAGCTATACTTTCACACATAAATCTTTCCCCTTCCCAATTGTCCCCAAATGCTTGGAGGGGTTATGATTGGGACTATCGTCCTGTGAAAGGCAGTTCATCATTCAAACCTTCCAATTAGAGTTTTTACTGGTTGTTACGTTCCCTTGTCTGTTAAAAATCTCCCCGGCTACTACCACTTCTTTGCCAGGAAATCTGAGATGAAGATACTCTTGGTTACCCGAACTTCCAACCACAATTGGAAACTCGGTATTTCTTTATTTTTGGGGCATGTGAGTTCAGCTTAGACGAGGCTGGTGGAACATCGATTCCAAGGACCCCTCTGAGATGGGGTAAAGTCTCCCTCACGGCTAAAGCCGACCCTGGTCTTAGCCAGAATAATTACAAGGACGTTGAGAGCCTTCTTAACCAAGGCGAGAAGGGTCGTCTTGTTAAGCATGAACATCTGATGACCCCTTATTACCTCTCTCAGACAGGATTGAGGGGTGGTCCTATGGAAGAGCTTCATAAGTCTCCACACTTTTCTTATCAAGTGATGTCTCATACCTTTTTATCTATCTGACTTTCTAACTTAGAGACTTGACTTTTTACAGAGCGACCAACAGGCATTTCAGATGACTTTTGGGAGATATCGGCTCCCAGCCTTGTAAAGCTTATAGAAAAATGGGATGGAAAGAATGTACCACCTCCTCATACAAAGAATAGCGTCGGCACCTCTAAGGTCGATGCTATCAAGAAGAGGAAGGCTCCCATTGACCCGGCTCAAATGAGGCCGAGTAAGGCTCAAGCCAAAGACCACGCCATTCCCATTTCAACAGACGACACCTTAGCTGCTCGTCTATCTCAGCTCAAGATTGGAGATTTTTTCTTCTAAGTGTTTGTCTTTGATCTTCAGGAATTATGATTCATATGTCTGATCTTCTTCTGAAAAGCGTGGTGTCTCTTCACCGCCTTGTTGAATGGACCTTAAAGAAGCTTCCCCTTATAGAAAAGGGCAAAGGATGCTGAGAAAATTGAGTCCCAACTTCAGTTCGAGGTTGAAAAGTTGAAGGGAGTTATCAAGAAGAGGGACAACTAGATGTCTCAGCTTAAGGAGGGTCATCAAAAGGCTTTGAGGGAAAAGGATCAGAGTCTTCAATCCAAGGTTGATGTTGCTGTGAAGGCTACATTGGAAGATGCTGCGGAGAAAACCATTGAGGATTACAAAGTCTCTGACGAGTTTGTCAGCTTCGGCTTTGAGTATTTAGAGAGGGGTATTAAAGTGACCAGTCGATGGGCAACCATGAAGTAAGGCGAGTCTGGGAGCTTGACTACCGAGGATTTTATCGATCTTGGACCCCCGATTCGCCCAAGCTTTGAAGGAAGTTAAAGAAAGTGATGTTGCTCCAATCGAGACGACTCCTCTTGAGGTCACAGAGACTGACGACGGTGCTCAGCACGATGATGAGGTTGAAGTTACAAACATCGGCCTTGACCAGACAACTGCAGCTGCTGGTGGGTCGGCTCCTGCCGAGGCATAGACTCAACTCTGAGGGCCTTTCCTTCTCATTAACAACTTTTTCCTGTGAAGCCTTTTGATGATCCTTATTTTGATGAACTTTGGTTTTTGTAATTCTTGTTTTGATGAACTCTGGTGATAGCTTCTTGATATTCTGAGTGTAATTTTGAACACTCTTCATATTACGAATATAAGCAGCTTGGCGTTATCTGATTCTATTGCTTCATATGATGTTTTTTTGTTCTATAATTGTAATGTTTATAATCATAATTTCACTAAACTAATCATGTTAAAAGTCTGAGGTTACCAATTTATGGTGTTTAGCCTCATTTTTCACCAAACTAATGATATCTGAGGTCTGAGGTCACCAAATTAATGATGTTTAACCTCATATATTCACCAAATTAATGATGTTTAATGGTCTGAGGTCACCATATTATGGTGTTTACCCTCATATTTTCACCAAACTAATGATGTTTAAGGTCGGAGGTCACCACTTGATGATGTTTAACCTCATATCTTCACCAAATTAATGATGTTTAATGGTCTAGGGTCACCAAATTATGGTGTTACCCTCATATTTTCACCAAACTAATGATGTTAAAGGTCTGAGGTCATCAAATTATGATGTTACCCTCATATTTTCACCAAACTAATGATGTTTAAGGTCAGAGGTCATCAAATTATGATGTTCACCCTCATATTTTCACCAAACTATTAATGTTTAAGGTCGGAGGTTACCAATTTAATGATGTTTAACCTCATATTTTCACTAAATTAATGGCATTTAAGGTCAGAGGTCACCAAATTATGATGTTTAACCTCATATTTTCACCAAACTAATGATGTTTAAGGTCAGAGTTCATCAAATTATGATGTTTAACCTCATATTTTCACCAAACTAATGATGTTTAAGGTCAGAGTTCACCAAATTATGATGTTTACCCTCATATTTTTACCAAACTAATGATGTTTAAGCTCGGAGGTCACCAACTTAATGATGTTTAACCTCATATTTTCACCAAATTAATGATGTTAAAGGTCTGAGGTAACCAAATTATGATGTTTAACCTCAAATTTTCATCAAACTGATGATGTTTAAGGTCAAAGTTCACCAAATTATGGTGTTACCCTCATATTTTCATCAAACTAATGATGTTTAAGGTCGGTGGTCACCAACTTAATGATGTTTAACCTCATATTTTCACCAAAATAATGGCGTTTAAGGTCAGAGGTCACCAAATTATGATGTTTAACCTCATATTTTCACCAAACTATTAATGTTTAAGGTCGGAGGTTACCAATTTAATGATGTTTAACCTCATATTTTCACTAAATTAATGGCATTTAAGGTCAGAGGTCACCAAATTATGATGTTTAACCTCATATTTTCACCAAACTAATGATGTTTAAGGTCAGAGGTCACCAAATTATGATGTTTAACCTCATATTTCACCAAACTAATGATGTTTAAGGTCAGAGTTCACCAAATTATGGTGTTACCCTCATACTTTCACCAAACTAATGATGTTTAGACATATACATTGGAATAAAAGTTGTTAACAGAATTTTGATGTTTCTTATTCATACTCTCTTTGATGTCTTTTGTATCAATTGATACATGTATTACAAAAAGATAAAACAGCTGCAACATCATAAGTAATATTTCATCAAGTGATCCGCATTCCAAGGGTTTGAGAAAGGCTCCCCTTCTAAGTTTTCTAGCCGATAGGTACCCGGTACAACCTCATCAATTACCCTGTAAGGACCATGCTAATTTGAATGGAGCTTATTAGGTTTCTACCATGTCTTCTTCAAGACCATATCTCCCACAGCGATCGGCCTTGATTTCACCCTGTGATTGTAGAACCTCGCAGTTCTTTATTGATAGGCTGCTTGTCTTATCTCAGCATCTTCTCTTCTTTCCTCAATTAAATCAAGATCAAGTCTTCTCTCCTCCCCATTCCTCTGAGGGTTATACGCCTGAATTCTATGAGTTGGATGCCCTCTCTCTTTTGGGATGACAGCCTCTGAGCAATTGGCTAACATAAATGGAGTTTCCAATCTGGGTATTCTCACTGTTATCCTATAAGCCCAAAGTACAGCATATACATCTTCAATCCATATTCCTTTAGCCTCTTCCAATTTCTTTTTTATTCCATCAAGTATTATTCAATTTTTTACCTCAATCTAACTGTTTTCTTGGGGTCGACCGGGGAAAGAGAAGAATTCCTTGATTCCTACTCTCTCACCATATTTTTCTAAAGAAATATTCTTGAATTGGGTTCCATTATCTGAGATGAGGGTATTTAGAAGGCCACACCTACATATGATGTTCTGCCAAATGAACTGGAAGGTATTCTGCTCAGCAATTGTGATCATTGGCTCAGCTTCTACCCATTTAGAGAAATAATCAATCGCCACAATTAAGTACCGATAGTTGTTTACAGCTCTTGGCAAGGGTCCTACCAAATCAATGCCCCATATTACAAATGGCCAAAGGGATATGATAGAAGTCAGATGTTGATGAGGCTGATGGAGGATGGTGGACAACCTCTGGCATTTATCACATCTCTTCACATACGCAGTTGCATCTTTGGCCAAGTCGACAACCAGTACCCCTGAGTGATTATCCTCTTATCCAACGACCTTCCACCCCTATGGCTTGAATAATATCCCTCATATACATCTTTCAAGATGTATGGAACCTCTGAAGGATGAACACATCTGAGAAGAGGGAGTAGGAATCCCTTCTTATATAGGACATCTCCCACAATGGAGAATTTAACAGCTCTGAACCTCAACTTTCTCCTTTCTAACTTTGACTCTGGAAGTTATCCCTCTCTGATGTATCTGATGAGAGGATCCATCCACGATGCTCCCATACTCATATTTAGGCAAGTTCTAGCAACCTCTTCCTCTTTCACGGTCGGCTTGAGCAGAATCTCAACTGCTACTACTCTTTTTATGTTGGTTCTTGTGGCTGAGGCCAACCTCGCGAGTGCATCGGCTCGGATGTTGTCCAGCTGAGGTATCCTTTTAATTTTTACCTTTTTAAAGTCTTCTATCATCGATATCACCTTCTTCAGATATCTAGCCATCCTATCATCTTTGGCTTCATACACCCCTAGGATCTGGTTCATAACCAATCTTGAGTCACTATGGACGATGAGTTGGCCGACACTTAGTGCTCTTGCCAAAGAGAGACCTGCTATCAATGCCTCATACTCTAACTCATCATTAGAGGCTTTAAAGCTAAATCTTAGTGCATATTCAATATATGTACCATCTGGTACCGACACTATCAGCCCTGCTTCGCTCCCATTTTCACAGGATGACCCATCAACGAAGAGGTTCCATATGGCTTCATTTGGAGAGAAGTTTCCCTCTGTTAGGGTCCCTTGTTTGAAGAGGTATCTCTCCTCTTCATTCTCAACTGCCTTTTACCTGGCTGAACTTGTCTCAGCCTCATCTGTTCCTCAACCGATGTTCCTATCCACTTTATCATCCGTAGTTCCAGGACTATTCTCAACCTTGATCTCATCCCAGGTAAACTCGGCCATAAAATATAGGAGTGCTTGTCCTTTGATGGCGACCCTGGGCTGATAAACAATATCATATTCTCCCAACTCAATTGCCCATGTCATTAGCCTTCCTGACTTCTCATGCTTATGGAGGACCTATCTGAGTGGGGAATCGGTGAGGACGACCATGGAATGAGCCTAGAAGTATGGATTCATTTTCTTAGAAGCATGTATCAATCCATAGGCCAATTTTTCCATCCTAGGACACTTCTGCTCTTACCCTCAGAGTGCCTTGCTATTAAAATACACTAGTCTCTGCACTCCTTCCTCTTCTCTCACTATTGCAGCACTAATTGTTGACTCTGAGACAGCTAAATATACATACAGCTTCTCACCCTGAATTGGCCGAGATAGGAGTAGAGGGTATCCGAGGTAGGACTTGACTCTGAGACAGCTAAATATACATACATCTTATATCTCTTCTGCAGAGTTGAAGTAGCATTCATGTGCCGATGTTTGGTCACCTTGCACTTCCCCTACTCCATACGGAGTCGAGAATTTTAGCATCTGGTGGACCGTTGAAGGCACGGCCTCAAATTCCTTGAGGGCCACTCGTCCCATGATGAGGTTGTAGGCTGAGAAGACATTTTCATCCATCACAAAGAAATTGATTTTTTTGGTCAACCTCTTAGTCCATTCATCTCCCATTCTCACATCCATTTCATACATTCCCAATGGATGGACCTTATCCCCGCTGAATCCAGTCAAGGGATGATGATATGGGACAAGCCTTGCTCGGTTAAGACCCAAGATCTTGAAATAGGGCCAAAACATAACGTTTGCAGAACTGCCCCCATCCACAAGGATCCTCTGAACTTCACACCCATACACCCTTGTGGTGACGACTAGAGGGTCATCATGGGGGGCTAAGATACCCTTGAAATCTAGTCGCGAGAAGCCGACTACGAGGGTGTCCATGTCTACCTTCTTTATTTTCTCAAGTTTAAACTCTATTGAAGCTAAGTTCACAACCTCGGCTTTAGTCACTACTTTCGCCTCTGCCAAATGAGCCTTGCGATCAGCTACCTTTGAGTAGGGGTGGCAATTAGGGTCAACGGGTCGTGTTTTGGGCCGACACGACACAACAAGGTTTTTTTGGACACGAACACGACACGACACGAATTCATGTAAAAAATAACACGGCACAACACGCCAACCAGAATTTCTTAAATTTCAAGCCTAAAAAATACGATAACATGATAACACGACACGATACGACTCATAATTAAGACACGAATATGACACGAACACAACACGAACACGAAACATCGTGTTAATTTCAGGTCAATTTCGTGTCGTTTCGTGTCATTTTTTTGTGTCATTTCTAAAGTTTTCACCCCTACCTCTGAGCCACCCTTGCTAGTCCCCCACAGATAGTGCTCACACGAAAAGAGATCATGTTGACTCTCTTTGCTGGGACATTGTCGTCCTTTGGTGGGAGGTCAGGGTCATCGTTGTCATCGTTGTCATCATTGAAGGCATCATCTTTCCTGGCAGGGGTGTCTTCCTGGCATTTATCATTTCTTTTCTTTCTGGGGTCAGCTCGGACATTCTTTGAAGCTCTTGTATCCACATACTTTCTTAGATTTCCAGACTTCAGCATTTTTTCAATCTCGTCATTCAGGGTGAAACATTTATCAGTTAAATGATCTTGATCTTAATGGAACTCGCACCATAAATTCCTATTTCTCTTATGTGGAGGAGCCTTCAGCTTCTCCGGCCATCTCAGAGACTTATCATTATTTATTTCATTGAGGATGTGTTCACAGCTCAAAGTTAAAGGATTATAGTCTGCAAACTTATCGTCCGCAACCCTCGTCTTTTCATTTTTTTTTCTTCTGAAACTTCCCATTACTACTTACATTCTCATCCTCATACTTCGCATCCATTGCTTCTTCTATGTTCATGACCTTTCCAGTTGTTTCCAACGGCTCGGCCATAAACTTGGGAGGGTCTTCAACAAGCTTCCAGAGTAGATTTCCCTTTTAAAGTTCTCCAATGAAGGCTATCATAGTTATATTCTTTTCATAGTCCTCAACCTATATTTTTTCCTTATTGAACCTCGCTATATAGTCTCTGAGGCTTTCATTCTTTCTTTACTTTACATAAAGCAAATGGGTCATCTTCTTTTGAGGTCTTACCCCAAAAAAGAAGTTGTGAATGAACCACTCAGCCAAACCTTTAAAACTCTCAATTGAATTTTTAGGAAGAGAAGTGAACCAGATATGTGCAGCCCCAGTTAGAGTGCTTGAGAAATCTCGGCACCTCATCTCATCACAGATTGAATAAATGTCTGCTGCAGACTGATACATTTCAATATGATGGACTGGGTTAGTACTTTCATCATACTTGGGAGACATCATTGGAGGTTTAAATTTTAGGAAGTTGACAATCCTTGCCACAAATGGTGAACCCTCTGAGTACAACCTCTGTAATGGGTCTCGTCTTTTTAGGAGGTCCCCTATCTTCTCTTCCAGCCTTTGAATAGAGTCATTCCAGGTCTTAGCAACATCAGTCTGGCCGAGGTTTTCCCCAGCCACATCCAAAGGGTGGACTAAGGGTTCCCTAGCTGCTGGACAGTGTCGCTTGTTGACCTCCCCCTGATCACAATCTCGGCCATGTGGGGGTCGGCTATGATGGGGCCGACAGTCGCCACCCTCTCTTCGTGAGACAGTGATGCTTTTTGACCTGTACAACCTTTCTTGCAGGTCATTGACTGGGTCAAGTCTTTCGAAGGCCTACCCTCTACTTAGTCGATCAAAAGTTGAACCTCTTTGACGGGCATTACAGTCTCGTTTTTTACCTTGACCTCGGTTGTTTTAGATAGGACGTACAGTGTTATTTGAGACCTCATATGGCTCCCAACAATTAGTCGGTGCATCCTCGGCCTCTATATCTTCATACTTATCCTCTGGGCAAGGGTTTCCTTGCCTCCCCAAGCACAAACGCCTAGGGTCAGTAACATCCCTCCGCCGTTGAGGAGGAGGTAGGTCTTTTCATTGTGCCTGGGGTGGTCCCCTGGCCTCATGTTGTCCCTGATCAGCTTCGAGAGTAATCATCTCCGGTGAGACCGCAGGTGGTCTCACCATTATGTTTTGGCTTAGCTGGGTAAATTTCTCCTGCATTGCTTGTTGAGTAGCAGCTAAGGACTTCAAGGTTGTCGCCACCTCAGCCATCTCGGACTGGGGCGGTGCTACACTAGAACTGGGCCCTCCAACACCAGATGGTGGAGGTGGTAACTCTGATGCCATCTAAGAAGACTGGAGAGCTTGTAATGAAAATACTAAAGATCTTGATACCCTCAAGGATCTCTTTCAATGGTGAAACAGCTCCATGCAATGGGGGAGAACTGGTTCACTATCAAAGTCTCCGATGAGATTAAGCAGCAAAGGAGGAAGAGAAGAATTCTCTCGTTCCCATAGATGGCGCTAAAACGATGATGCTGTAAACAGAAGCACCAGTATGAGGTGTAGATGAGCTTGTAATGAAAATACTAAAGAGATTACTAACCTCAATGATATCTTTCAATGGTGAAATGTCTCCACGTGATGGGGGAGAACTGGTTCACTACCAGAGTCTCCGATGAGATTAAGCAGCAAAGGAGGAAGAGAAGAATTCTCTCATTCCCACAGACGGTGCCAAAATGATGATGTTGTAAACAGCACCACCAGTATGAGGTGTAGATGAGATCAAGATAGCAATAACAATGGCAGTAAAAGAGTAAGAATCTAGTAAAAGGTGATGAGGAGAAGAGGAGATACATTAGTATATAATCGTTCAGCCAATCTAGCCTACGTCCACTAAGAGTGTGTGAGTAAATTTCACTAGAATGAGGGCACGAATCGCCTGTGATACAATCTCTCACTTTCTCTCTCTACTGTGTAATTCTGTAGAGCTTTCGCTAGGGTTACCATTATTCTCCTTCTCTAGGTAGAAGAAGGCATGTATATATAGTGCTTGGGGGTGTAGTGTACCCCCTAAAATGCCATGAGCATGTGTGTAAAGATTGAACTAATCTCATGTGGACACCTGGCTGTGCCACATGCAGGTAATAATGACCAAATATTTCCTCGCGTGAGGGGAATAAATTGGTTATAACGGTTTAGTCCACGTGTTCCAAGTCTTCACATGTGCTTACGTATGCTCGGACTTGTAATGTCATCCATGGTAATCTCGGCCCAACCGAGTACGTTGGTAAGTCCGAGGGTTGTATTTGATCTGTCAAACGCAAGTACAACCTCGGACTGATTTACCAGTTGAGGTTAGATTTTAATCATTGTTGAAGTGTTGACTGAAGCAGAGTACGTTGGTGGCAGTTGCTTGAGCCAATGAGGTGTCTAACCTCATCTGATGGCCAATCGAGATAGGTTATTGCGAAGCCGACCCTTTGGAGGATGACCTCTCCGATTGCCATTGTGAACTTCCTATTGACTCGGCTGATATGTCAGCCGAAGTTGTTGACTCCGAGTACGAGGGGACATATCGGGCATATCAACAATTAGTTGTTGTTCATCTCTCCTGTGAAAATTCTAAAAACTTCCTTCACACCTCAATTTGAATAGAAAATGAAAGAGCTTGTGGTTAAACCGCACCCCACATTTCTCAGTTTATTCCTTATCTTCATCCTTAGTTGGTAACTATCTCCCAAATTAGTAGTACTTATCTTATAAACAAAATTTAATCCAACCTTAAAGTCGAAGTGTCATTGCACCTCACCCTACAAAGCTATTTCTGGATTATCTCCTTCTATTGGCCGATCACACTTCTTTTCTCCCCGTATCCGTATAATCACACATAATATTCCTCATGCAGTTCCTCTCACAAACTCTGGCTTGGGGCCTAATTAACACATTTTACCGTATTACCCTTAATTTCTATATTATCAATTTACATATTTAAATCATTCCAAAACATTCAAAAGCAAATTAAATTTCTATGAGTGGCTCCTCAAAAATTCTTCTACTTCCCCCACCCCTTTGTTAACTACATTGGGTGAGTCTTAAATTTTAACCACCGTTCTCTACGACGGTGTATGGAAAAACTACCACACTCTAATGATTTTCTTTGTGTCATCTGTCTGAACCATAATCATGGTGACTTCTATCTCATTTACTATTTCCCAAAATACTTAATAGCTTCTAACCTCCTGTAGTCCTTCTAACGGCCCTCGATGGTCGTCCTATGTTTTTCGGCGTACAAAACTCAACTGAATTCGTATATAATTTGTATCAATTATACTGAATAGCAGGAGAACGTAAACGTACGTATGAAGATGAATACAACAATCCTATAATATGTCTCTATATCAAAGAACATAACACTGAAATGTAGTAAGGTCGCACAGATCCTAAGGACACTAGAACCTGATGCTCTGATACCATTTGTAACACCCCGCTTAATTAAATACCGGGTGATCATTCATTTATTAAATTAAAACAGAATATCCAATTGGTTCATTCTTAGCATCACTGTCGAAGACTTTTATTCACTAACCACATAGTATTTAAAAAGCTGATGTTAATTTTTTTTTTAATTAACATAAAACCAATTGACAAATAATATCACATTCCAGCATTTAAGTATCAAAAGCACAATGAATAATGACAGAGTAATAATTATATCTGAATCATACAATCCAGTCTAAAATATCCACATAATATTCCGAAATAAAATTAACTCCACAGTCTATTACATCATAATGGAACTCAACATCTCTGAATAACAATAAAACAACATGTTCGACTGGAAAGAAAGTTCATAATGAAGAACTTAATCAGCACTAAGGCGTCTAATATCAATAACCTGCAACTTCCACCGCAGCTGCAGCATGCTAAAAGATAGAATCTGCTAAGCATGGTGTCCTTATGACTGGGTACCTAAAATGGTTTACAAAAAGAATAAAGATTTGGAGAAAAACGAGTCAGAGCCCGAGTAAAACAGTTTTCAAATTTAACAAATGTTTAAATGCAAAATTTGCAAATACTATATTCATGTTAGGTGCACGTGCTCTCACTTGAGATGCTCACCTCTCATCTAATGTGCACATCTAACGTATCTCTCTAATCCTTCCTGACTATACTACCCCGACTAACTATTCCAATCCAAGTTTATTTATATACCAAATAACTCATTGTTCTCACCTGTATTACCCATACAATACGTTACCAATTAATTTATATCAAATAGTCAAACTTAAATTTCTCATCTTATATTTAATCTTTCACGCACTAAGATTATGATACATGTCACCATTTTCTCATTTACTAAATACACACAGTAGCATAAATCACAAGTGTGAATATATATATATATATATATATATATATATATATACACACATATAGCACCCCTAGTCTAAGACATGTTGTGCATGCATACTCTGCTATCACGTCCAAGTACCTCACATACTAAATAAAGGACTATTGGTTCAGTTTTTCACTCGAACCATAAGTACAAAACACACATATTGGAGGCGAACGTAGTTCCAAGCCTATGGGATACGCACATACAGATGCACACATATGGCCGTCAACACTATCTTTCTCACAGATAGCCCGTACCTAAGTTCTATGTTCTAAGGTACAAGTCAAAAATCCCCCCGAAGGCTCATCAATATATGACTGTCCCGACGCGAAAACCTTTTATGATAGCAAGCAGCGTAGGTATGTCATACACATAATAATTCAAACAAATGGGTAGTCACGCAACCTATAAAATCAATAGGTATACACACGTCCCATATCGCAAGTCGCAGTATAATTATCTTAATGTCCTACGTATTATTAAATTTTAATTATACCTCTCATCGTATTTATATGAATTTTCACACAACTCTAAGGGCCCTACTTAACCCTTCATTGTTTTTTTAATTTATTTTAGAAGTTATTCACGTCGTCACTACTGGTCATAAACATAGTTTCACTCATCACTGCGTCTCCCTTCTTGAATTTTCATTCATTTACCAGTTATGGATATTTTATCAATTATCCAAATATTTATTCGTCTCACTTTATGCAAACCTAACCTCGACTTTAAGCCTAATATCCTTTTTATAGAACAACAATCACGATTAATCAATCTAGGTAACCTCCAACGGAATAGCAAGTAAAAATATCATTTCTTAAAATTTACCCCGCGAATCTGCCCAGATTTTTAAAATGCAGTTTTGAGGCATTTCGAAGTCATTTTGGAAAAAACGTATCAGAGAACGAAATGCAGAAAACGGGATTTTTTACGAGGAAACTCTGATATAATAGCCATTTTCGTCACCAAAACGGCTCAAAACAGTTTCTAAAACGATGGTTTAATTTACCCAATTTCATAGACTTCTTCGAATTCAAGAAATTGTTCTATAATTCAATTATAGCCATCAAAACCCGGATTTCCTCATCAAGATTCAATATAATTTATGGGTTTCATACTACCTACATGGAGGATCCTATTCTATATCAATTTCACCCAAGATAATGATATATGTCTTACAAAGTTCATTCAAATCACATGAATTTCATAATTAAATCAGCCTACTCTAACATGGATATTATATATGCTATAAATTTGCAAGATTAAACACTTGACTTTTAATGTAGGTCTGATCCATTGAAGAAGAAATATATGGTTGTAGTCCCTTCTCTTTGATTTACACTTTGATGATGATACTCCAAGTATGTTCTTGCACAAATTCTTTGAATCTTCCCTTAGACTCTTGAAATTCCTTCTCAATTCTCTTAACTGTCTCTCTAACTCTTTGTATAACTCTCCTAACCTTTGGTTTTGTAAAAATGACTCTTCTCTAAGCCCAAACCTTTCATTTTATAAGTGTAATCCCATTTTTGCCTTTCCAGATACCATTAAAAAGTCCAAAAGTCCCCTAAATAAGTCCCAATGAATCTAAAAAGTCCTCGAGACCAGAACACAATCCTCGGGTACTCAATTTTGATTATGTTGACCCTTCCGGACACACTAGCGCACTCAAAATGACCATATGAATTACAAAAAATGAAGTTATATTTTATTTTTCAATTTAACTCCCGACACGACTGACACGTGCGTCCCGACTAAATTTATCATAATTATCTTATTTTTCACTCACGACAAGTTTAATCTTCTCACATCATTATTATTACTCAATCACTAAGTAATATTCAATATAAATAAACATTAACCCTTATTTTTCTAATTAATATTTATTTTAATTCGGATTAATCTCCAATTAAATTTTTCCCATTATTTAAATTAATCCCACATTTAAAAATCATTAAAAATTACGGGGTATTACACCCAACTGCCTTGTCACTCGCTTAGGATGGTAAAATTACAAACCTTGGCCCAACTTAGTCAAAGACGGCGGAACACAAAGAAATATTACTACTATCGCATAAATGAATGGAGTGCTCTTCACAACTTCAGCGTTCATAGGAGGAACAAACGATTGGGGAATTGGAGGAAAGAAATTCCAAGAAAGAATTCCCATTAATATCTTCATGTAAGGGCGAAAGCAAAACTCCTCGATGTTATCCAAAAGAGGGTTGAGAGAAGTCTTAAGAGTCTTTATGTGCCATCTGGCAATGCGAGTAGTACTACCTGGTAATGAGCGAGGCTCTAGGGCCCAATTAGGGAATCGCTCAAATAAGAAGCCCATAAAAATAAATGAGTTGGCCAAATTAACTACATCATAGCGCCCATGAGATATCTCCGTTTTGATGTGTGTTCGATCCAACCAAGAGTACATGCTACCCAAAGTCAGTTCAACCAAAGGCACATACTTACCACGAGAAAGATGAACGGCTAAGCAGAACGTGAAGAGATTCATTGGGTCAGCCAGGAAATAAGAATTTAGATAGAAAAGTTACGAAAAAAGCATCTAAGTGACCAGTGGCTTTCAAACTTGGCCCATCTAGACTCTTGGGGGTATAGGTTTTAACCTCTTCCTTAGACAACGACTCAAAATCCCTAAACCAATACCTTTGTCACTTGGCAAAAGTGTGCTTGCTCTCCCCTGTGCAAGTAAAACCCACATAATGCGTGCAATCACCCATAGCCTTTTCCAGTTCCCCACACAAAACCTTCTCTATGGCATCTTCATATCCATGAGTAAAGATATGAATTCTTAAAACAAGGAAACTGGTTGGTTCACATATATCCTTTAATGTGATGGTAAACTATCCCTAATCAGTGATAAAAGTATGTGTGCCTACATTCCAATGAGAGACAAGAGCATTAAGACCACTCGCACTTTTATTAATAGTTCAAGTCTTTAAACTTCTTATGGTTCTACCTAATGTGAGTGTTTCAATGGTCTGGCGATATTCCTCCACGGACATAACCTACCCCACCCAAGCTTCCCACTCGTCAAGAGCTTTTCCACAAACATCAAAGTTGAGGTTTGAAAATGAAAAGTCACCCATATCCACTCGAACTCTCAGAATGCTATCAGGCAGCACAATCGAGGTATCATCAGACTCAGGGAACCCTAAAAAGGATTGCTTGGCCACCAAAGCAGGAGAATTGGCCTAAAAGCTCTCGAGAAACGATATAAAATGATACCATCACCGAAAAAAGGGTCACGCCTATATGCAGTAGTCCCTTGGTAATCGTTGCTTCAAATACTTCAGTTATGTCTTACTCACATGGATAGGACCACTGGCCCCACCTTGGTGCCCAAATGGACAACGTTGCCATCAATGGAGGGGATGTTTGAAGAAACGGTTGTAAGGGTGACAGAAACTAAAGAAACAATGGTAGAATCCTCGCCTATTAGCACCTCAATGGGCATAGTGCCTATTAAATTCCCTGTGGTGTTGGTAGCCATAGTGGATGAAACACCAATCAAAGATGAAGAAGTCATTGAGATTAAGATAATTTGAAAGGAAATGGAAGAATCGTTTGTCAGAAAATGACGGGTACACAAGTAACTAACTCAAGAGGATTTTCTCTCTCTAAAATGATGAAAATGACAAGGTAAAACTTTTGAGTCCTTTCCTGGGGTATTTATACCCTCATAATACAAGGGGCCCCTTCAATTCATAAAAGGAGTAATAATTAACGAATAACAGTGACCTTCCCCAACATAACACGTGGCAGTTAATCCTAGGAATAGATGTGTCTTACAAGGATGAACATGCAAATGCATTTATTAGCCCATAAAAGTAATTATGACAACTAGGGTTGTGTTTTGATCGGATCGGATCGAAAAATGACCTTTCGGAAAAAATTTAAATTTTTTCGAAAATAAAATATTTGTTCCAATTTCCTATCCAATTTTTCGAAAAATCAAAAAAGTTTCCGAATTCGGAAAAATCGGAAAATCGAAAAAAAATCGGAAATTCAAAACATATACTAAAAATTCAGAAATTTTGGAAATTCCAAAATTTCAAAAAAATTAATATAGGATTTTCGATTGCTCGAAATTCTCATTTTAAAGAAATTGAAAAAAATATTTAACTCAACATGTAAATATGTAAGGATTTAACCATTTTTTCATTTGTGTAGACTCTACAATTAACCCAACATGTAAATAGGTATAGAAACAACAGGTATAAATCAGCAATTAATATTTTATCTCAGTATAAATCAGCAATTAATATTTGATCTCAATATAATATAGCTATAAAACAGGTATAGAAACATGTAATTAAACGATCGTTACACAATATATAATCTTACAGATCCTATACACATGTATAATCTTATAAACACAAAAAACCATGTATAAACAGATCCTATAACAATCCTATAGAAATAAAAAAAAAAAAACATGTATAATCTTACAGATCCTATAAACCGCTCGTTACACAATATAAAGTTTATCCTATAACGAGGATATGAATGCTTACTGATCAAAACTTTATATTATAAACAGATCAGATCCTATAACAATCCTATCGTTACATATCCCATCCTATAACAATATAAATAGATCAGATCCTATAACAGTATAAACATATCAGATTGTTTACAGATAAGGGAAACAGATAAAAGGGCTTACTGATCATTCGTTCGACTTGGATATGAAGAGATGCATTCTAATCGTTACAGATCCGTATCTGAGAAGCGTATAAACCAGAGAGAGAGAGGTGAGTAGACGGACGAGAGTTGAAAGAGAGAGGGGACTCGACGGTATGCGCCGTATTGAGAGAGAGAGAGGAAAGATATGTCTAACCCTAAAACTAACAGCATATATATATGGGTAAGGTAAAAAATAAGGGAAATGTAAATGTACACATTCTTATTATTAGACAAGGGAAATCCAAGGTAATATATATATATATATATATATATATATATATATATATATATATATATATGTATAATATTTGGAATATTAATTGAAAAAAATATTCGGAAAATTAATCGAAAATTATATCGAAAAATCGGATCGGCTAAAATATCGGAAAATCGGATCGAAAAAATCGAAAAATCGGAATTTAAAACATAGTTCCATTTTCCTATCCAATTTAATTCGAAAAAATCGAAAATCGGAAAATAGGAAATCGAAAACCTTATATATGTTCCAAAATCGGAAAATATCGGATCGGACATCGGAAAAATCGAAATGTTCGGAAAAAAAAGCACAGCCCTAATGACAACTATCCACTCCAAAATTTTATAATGATGTTTCTTACACAACTCTCTCTTTTCAAAATAGATGAGAGACTTTTACACGAGAGGGCTATGTAGAGGGGTACGCCAGCAACCCCTCAGTTACTTAAGGGATGCACGAGCAATACCAATGAAATATAAGAGTTGCATGAGCAACTCCTCGGCCACTAAAAGAGAAACATGAGCACTTCCTCAATAGTGAGGAAAAGCTAGTGCATGAGGAACCCTCACCAATGAAATAGAGGAACGAACGAGGGGTTTCTCAGCAACAAGATTTAGTGCACAAGCAACCCTCACCAATGATATAAAGGAACGAACGAATGGTCCCTCAACAACAAACGCTAGTGCACGAGCACCAATGATAAAGAGGAAAGAATGAGTGGTCCATCAACAACCACAAAAGCAAGTGCACAAGCACTTCATCACATTAACATTTTTAAACCTTTGTCTGTGACAGGTTAACTTAGCAAGAGGCCTTGGCCGAGCAAGTGGAGCTCGAGCCACCAAGCAGTATTATGATGTTTTTAGAGTTTTGATTTGGAGGCTGAAAGATAAGACTTGTTGGGCAAGCTAAAGCTCAATCACTCTAACAATAATGTGAGGAAGAGAGAATAATGGTGCGAGAGACCCAAAGGGTAGCTCGCACAGACACACGCGATCAATTACACAAGAAAGCGAGCAACTTTAAAGATTACTCATAGAAATTCTTTTAGAAACACAAAACTGACGAGTAAGCATAAGGTTACTTGCAAAAAGTATTTTTCTCTTTTTTAATATAAAATTGAGAGGAACCCAAAAGGCTGCTCACAAATAAACAACAAAAGCTAATGGCAACAAGTGATCCCTGGGGTCACTCACAAGATTTCAAAACTTGCACAACAAACATTTTTCACTAAAAGATAAAATAGTACTTTTTTGTCTAATGGCCGACAAGATTACCTTTTTGTAAACTACTACACCAGGTGTCACAACACTAAAAGGCAAATCATGGTAGACAGTGACAGACAATGATAATGAACAAAATGTTTTCAGATATTTATCACAAAGAATATTTTTTTGGGCGTGCAATGACACATCATCCCTAAAGTTTTCCTATCAATAGAGCACTAGGTGCACAGTAATTGAGAATGACATAACAAGCACTATTATGCAAATTCACAAGAGTAAAAGTTATTATCTCCCTACTCTCTCTCTCATTAATTAAAATGCTTACTTCTCTTCTCTCAAAGAATTATCACTCTTAAGAGATTCCTGCTCTTTATTTATTTTTATAAAGTTGCTTTCATTATTGAAAGTGTTGTACTCAATCATTACTACTGCTCTGTAACGAAATCATTATTATTATAAAGAAAAAATCATTTTTTTTCATTTTCAAGCTCTTTGATATTATAATCTTTGAAATTTACTCTCTCTCTCTCTCTTCCTATCTATCTATCTATCATTAAAACCACCCCCAACATCAGTTGAATTCCGACTACAAAACACCCCCTAGTCAACAAATTTCACCGTCATTATATAATTGTAGAATTAAAGAATTTTTTTAGTTTTCCTTTTTATCATTAAGTTAACTACAATTACTTTTCACCCTCAAATAATCTTGTGATAACCATTTTTACAACTAAAAAGTTGCATGCATCAGGGAGTCGTTAATATAGATAGGGCGTGTTGTGATGATGTGAGATCCAACTGCCCAATAGGTGATCTGTTTTAATACTACTAGCTCCAATTAAACAAGGCAAGTGGTTACAATTTTTATTCTCCTTTATGTGTTTGATTACACAGTTGAAAAATGATTAAAAAAAGTTCATTTTTATTTTATTTTTTTAAAAAGGAAAGTTCAAAGAAAAATGATAGGAGTGCTTTAGTCATTTTTGGAATTTTATGGCAATCAATTCTCTAATGGTTGGGTAAGAAATGTTTTTATGAAATCAGGAAGCACTTTTCATACTTATAGTTATTGTTCTCATCATGGACTGTATTTGAAATTAAGCACCACAATAATAAAAAAAAAGAACCAAAACAAGTACTTCAAATTAACGCCAGTCAAATGAATACTTAATGTCTTATCCAAGAGAAAGCACAGTTGATCCTTGACAACAATGACGGTTGGAAGGGGTCTGGAATGTGATGTTCCTCGTATCACACAAGCATATAAAAACAGATTTCCATCATTAGACTTCGTTAGGTCGGCTTGGAGAAAGTTACGGGTCAATTGAGTTTGTTACAGGTTATAAATTTGTTAGTGTGTGCTACTCAGTCTCAGTTTTCTTCCTCTTAAGTCCTTCAAGTCAATTTTTTTTCAGCAGAATTCTCTTTCCGAGTCTTTCTTTCTTGTCATCTTGTCTCCGAGTATTCCATTATGGAAGAGGGAAACGGATGAAGATCATTGCAAGTACCTTATCCTCTTGTTGCATTGTTAGAGCAAGAAAAGAATCTTTTGAACAATGAGCATTTCCATAAAGGTCAAAAATTTAACTTACCATAAAACTCCAAAGGGACGAGATTAACCCTATATTATATCATTCTATTTAATACTTATTGACACTAATTACTTCCTTTGTTTGGTTGATAGGATGTTGTACATAGTAAACTCCCTATTTTAGCAGCTTCACATTCACATTCTTTCCCTTGCCACATTCTGTGAGATGCGCTGCCCAGTTGGCACCATAAAGAACATACCCCAACGTGTTTCAATTTATGAACCTGAAAGGAAAGGAACCTGAGCTAGATTTGTCGGAAGGGAGATGTGGAGATTATGAATAGCTAGATACGCAACAATACCAGCAGCATAACCAGCCAGAGCAAAACCGCTCACCTGTATAAACAGATAATAAACTCTATTACTAAAACAAAAATTAGTGATAACCCTCCTGACTCTTGAAGTGTCACCATTTGTTAGCTGTATATATTAATATATGTATATATGCAAAAATTCATTCTAACAATAAAATATAATAGATTATTTTTATTATTTCATTATTATATAATAAAAATATTGATTATTCAATGTGGAATGAAGTTGGTTCCTCTAATAGCATTTTTAATTAATAATGATTAGAGTGTCAATTGTATATACCTTCCGCAAGTACCAAAAAAAGTCCACCTTTTCCATTCCCATAAATGCCACTCCAGCTGCAGAGCCAATAACCAGCATGGAACCCCCTGTACCAGCACAATATGCAACCAACTGCCAAAACTCGGAGTCTTGGGGGAAGGATGAAAGATCATACATCCCCATTGTGGCTGCAACCAGTGGAACATTGTCTATAATTGCCGATACTACCCCTATCGCACTAGCAATCACTTCAACATTAGAAATATTGGCATCCAAGTAATTTGCCAGTTCCCGAAGAATCCCTGCTGCCTCCAGACTACAAAAAACAGAATTTCATAATTTCCCCAAAAATAAAAATGAAAGAAATTTTTATCTTGATCATTATTTACATTAAAACTAATGTTTCTTAAATCGTTTGACTTTCAACTAGGGTGCTTTACAAAGTTGGAAAAAGAGACAGTGACTTCTTGAGATGTTCTTTTTACTTTTCTCGATTTCCATGAAATCCAATTCTTTAGGGGGTTGGGTGAGAAAAACTTCGATAGAAAATAAGTAAAAGATAGACGTGTCACCAAGCCACTCATATATGTACATATATTTTTTAATTTCATCTAACTTTGGATAAAATGAAGTGTTTTTCCAATTTTTTCTGACTGTATTTAAATGCATAAATTTTAGATTGCGAAATACCAACACTACAGAACACGGCTCTAAAAGGAGTGTGCATACCTGCTGACAGACAAAAGGATACCGAGGAAGAAAAGGGCTCCTTGAGTGTCGATGCGTGACAAAGCCTGAGGTACTTTTAACCGTTGCCTCTCGGATTCCCCATAGTGAATAGCATCTGTTAAGATCCAAAGGACTCCAAGTCCAAGTAGCATACCCATGTAAGGAGGCAAGCCAGTTAGAGCCTTGAAAATTGGAACAAACACTAATGCCCCAATGCCCACACTGAAAACAAGCTGCCCCCGTGGAGCCATCTGTTCAGATGCCAAAACATTTGCTGAGTCCTCTCCCTCCCCATTAACTTCACTGATTGAGAAAACAAAGGCTCATATGGTTTCTACCCATTATCGACAAGTTAAAGATAAATTTAAAAACTCAAATACTTTTAAATTTGACTTGTCTATGCAAGAAGAGTACCTGGTAAAGGACAAAAGAGAAAGGGGGACGGCCAGAGAAACAACAGCAGGTACGAATAAGTCCTGTAAGCAAATAAAATTCAGACAGTGTGTTTAACTGCATATAATGGTAACTCAATCTAATTTTATTTCGATTGAATTCAAATTCAATGAATTCTGATTTCAAATATATGCTTTTGTCCAATTTAGTCATAATATCATTTTAAATTCAAAAGAAAAAAATCAAAATTCATTATTTGGCTCCTTGTTGAAGTTTTTGGGATCGAACCATAGCTAATAGTTTTTTAACAAAAAAGGACTCTTTAAGACGCTAATCTCATTATCTCGCTAAAAAGGTTTTCTATTTGAATTGCTAATTCTACCGATTTTGTTTTAATATTCTTATTATCATGGAGTTCAAATTGTTATTGAAGTATATTCTCTACGCCAAATACTTCACTAACAATTTGAATTCAAATTGTTATTGAAGTATTTGGGATTCTAAACGCATTCCATAATAACAATTTGTAGAGAGCAATTATGGAATTCAAATTGTTTGAGGTATTTGGAATTCAAATTTTTATTATAGAATTCAAATTGTTATTGAAGTATTTGGAATTCTAATTGCATTCCATAATAACATTTTGTAGAGAGCAATTATGGAATTCAAATTGTAATTGAAGTATTTGGAATTCAAATTTTTATTTGAAGTATTTGGAATTCTAAATGCATTTCAATTTCCAACACATATTTAGCAACCAAACAATAGAACTGAAATTGGAGCTTCCAGTTCCAATTCCAAGCCATGGAGTTGAAGTTCCCATTTCCCAAACACGCCCTTAGAGAATTCCTTCAATGTAAGACAACAGCAACCAAGTTTCTTAAAGAGATTGAAAAAGAAAAGGGAAGATTGACTTGAATTGTAAACTAAGGCAAAATCTAATGATTTCAAAGAGTCAAATTGTATATTTTCTCAATTACTTGACAAAATTATATGTTCCTAATGCCAGAAAAAACGGCCAAATCCAACTACAGTTCAAAATGTTTTGTATCAGTGATTGGGGATTTATGTATGTACTCCAGTTTGACTTCCATAAACTTGTGGGGGTTCCCAAGTGGTTGAATTTATGACAATTTTTTTAGACCTTTTTATTATAAAGTGGCTACATGTGATCTTCCTAGGCCTCGAGTGTAAGGTATCATCTTTGGTTACGTGATATGCTGTCTTTCCTAACTGCCGTAAACCACAATCTCTTTAGTCTGCTGTTGTCTAAATTGCCACGATTTGATTAACCATATTGTGTTTACCTTTTCTTATACTTAGCATCTTGCACCAAAAGTAATTTTCATACCTACTTCAATTAATCACACTTCTTAATTATGTAATTAGGTTACCAAAATTGTGTGATCCACCTACTAGAGGAGAAAACAGGAAATGTTTACAAATTTATCGTGGTCTCCGTTGGACCTTCCAACTTTCCCCACAACGCCATAATAATGAGTTATTTTTGTGTGTATACTAGCAATTTAATATTTCATTAATAGGTTTATAAGAAGAACAAGGAGACCTTCTGATGCATCCGGGTATTTGACAAAAATATAATAAACTTACTATTTTAGTTATTTAGATATTGTTTAGATTGTTGTTAGGATTTTATCTTTTAATTAGTTATCTATTTTAATTAGGGTATTTGGGATTCCCTTTTCTAATTAGGAGACTTATTACCCAAGTTCAGTATTATCTATAAATAAGGCCCTTGGCCATCCCTTGGAATCAGAAATATTAGAAAATTTATTTATTAATGAGAGAGAATGATTTGAGTGAAAATATGGTTTGATTATTATTTATATTCGTGTGTGTTCATGTGTGCGCAATTTCCGTTGTGTTTCACATCAAAGCGGTATCAGAGTTGCGTTCGCTCCTGATTTTCCACACAATTTTGTGTTGTATCAAGGTCACGAACTATAGCAAGTGCTCGGGCATCCTATTGTACGGCGTGTACTTGGCGGCGATAAATACTCCACAACCGGCCATCAAAGTTGTGCCACCATCAGCGGTGGCTGGATTTGATTTCACGATTCAAGAGTTGAACGCACAAATAGAAATTTTGAAGGTAAAACGGCGGTGAGAAACTGTCCAACAAGTGCGACGGTTCAAAGAGATGAGATTTTGGCTCGTCACGAGGCGGGTAAGGCTTGGGAAATCATCTTGGGCTGAAAATTCCTCCAACCACTTCGGACAACCTCGCCTTTGGAGGGTGACCCCCAAAACCAAACCTCCGCCACCTCCGAGTCACAACCCTCTTGCCGCCTCCTAAAAACCGTTACCAAAATGCCCAAATTCAACCTCGCCCCTCCCACTTTACCCCCTCTGACACGACCTAACCCCAACCAATTCAATTTTGAACCGAATCTTACCCCCTCCGACCCTTTATCCGCCAGATCCAGGCTCGAAATCAACCCCCAGCTGTCAAAATCTTTCACTCGGCACAAAAACAGTTGTCCAGCCACCAGCCTAGGCCTCCGACCTGGTCTCCCACTTTCGGCCATAGTCGCCGGCCCGAAACGAGCTCCGGCAGAGCTCAGGTGTGTCCACAGTGTGTCAGGGCAGCAGGGCTTAAATGTGGTGCTGCTGGGTTTCGAAAAGGAGGAGCAGCTAGGGTTTGTGATGAGAAGAAAAGAGCTAGGGTTTCATTTGTGGAGTTGGAGTTTTTAAATGATAAGTTGGACTTTGAGGCTTTTGAAAAATGTGGGCTACATAAGTGGTATTCATTTGACTTTGGCCCAATTTTAAGTGACAAATCACTTGGGTTGAAGGTTAATGGCCAAAAATTGATTTTTTGGGTGTGAAAAAGTTTGAGCAGCCCCCAAAATTAAATATGTTGCAAAATATTTTATTTAAGCCCCAAAATTTTCAAAAAAAAAGTACACCAATAAAAAAAATATTTGGGTGCCAAATTAAAAGCCCGATTTATTCCAAATATTTATTTACTTGGCATGGGCGGATTACGAGAGGATCGTTGGCTTGGGTGTGTTCAATTCAACTCCATAGAGCTCGGGTCGAGCTTTTCAAAGAAGTGGGGAGTGATGCATCCAAATATTTAATAAAAATATAATAAGCTTATTTTAGTTATTTAGATATTAGATTATTTATTTAGACATTGTTTAGATTATTGCTAGGATTTATCTTTTAATTAGTTATCTATTTTAATTAGGTTATTTAGTTCGCTTTTAATTAGAAGACTTGTTCTCCAAGTTTAGGATGATCTATAAATAAGGCCATTGGCCATCTCTTGTAATCAGAATAATTATGGAGAATTTATTTAATAATGAGATCTGAGAGAGAGAATATGAGAGAGAATATGGTTTGATTATTATTTTTAGGATCAAATACCAAAAAGTCCCTCAAACATTTTTTAATACACATTTAGTCCAAGCCTTTTATTTTGTACTAAAAAGTCCCTTATTCTCTTATCTTTAAAGGTCCGCACCAACAGCATGTTAAAGCTTTTTTGGCATGGTGAAGGACTTTTTGGTGCAAAATAAAAAGGCTTGTACTATACATGTATTAAAAAAAATTCAAGGGACTATTTGGTATATGCCCCTTATTTTTATTTGTGTGTGTTCATGTGTGTAAATTTCGCTGTGTTTCACATCACCTTCATTGTTTGTAACGTGGATATTTGGCCATGGATCCAGAGCATAGTAGTTGTTACATCTCCAATAGGAGTCCATGCTCCACCAGCATTCGCTGCGATCACAACTACAGCACCTAGTAATCTGTCAAAACAAATTCTTAATGCTTAAAACAAAAACTTAATTTAAAAGAAGACTTTGGAAATAGGTAGATTCAGCAAAGAACTCGCTGACAATTTTCTAGTAGATATAGAGTAACATGCAACAAGAACAGCTTCAACAGTGCAATTTGTTCAAATAAAATTTGTTGTTCAGCCACCACAAGTTAGCAATACAGACGCTTCTGGAAACCCCTTCCAATAATAGATTATGTAATTTTAGGACTTGAAATAATATTGATTATGGATATAGGACAACAAACATTTCGTTTTCATTTTTAGTCCCTATTTTCAAATTAAAAGGACACGTGGCATGATGTGATTGGTTGACGTTTTATAAATATGGGTCCGCGCCAGCGGCTTTATTCAAAAATAGGGACTAAAACCATAAATAAAATATTTGTTGTCCTATTTCCAAAATACATATTACAATAGGTCCTAAATTTACAAAGGCCCTTCCAATAATCATAATTGATCAAATCCGTAGATTCTTATTCAAGAAGAGGCTATTTTTGTGTTGAGTTAACTTTCGCTCAATCCTTTCAACCGCAACGCTTCAATCTATCTTTCCCCCCTTGAATATATAACCCCAAGGCATTCGAAGATATAAAGAAGGGAGGCCATTTCCTCACAACTTAATTGTGGTGCACAAACATCCAAAGAATCATCAGTCTTTTCATCTCCATTGTACTGATCACCAAGCATCAAGTAGAAGCAGGCCAACATTCAATGGACACTCATCCAATTTGGAAGAAGAAACTTCCAACTGTATAATGCTCATTTGGGCATTAAAAACTTTCTTTTTTGTCCTTTTTTCTTCTTTGTTTTTACTTACTTTTTTCCTACTTCTGCTCTGTGTTTACTAAATGTGTGTCCAGAATAAATGTGTGTGTGTGTGTCTGGTTGTGTGTGTTAAATTCTTTTCCTATGTCCGACTTACAAGAACTGCCAATTTTCAGCAATAAAGCCGCAACTGAAATTGTCAGAACAAAAAAAGCATAATGAACTATAAAGTGACTCCTTTACTTTTGTCAAGACCAGATCATGAACTAAATTAAGTTTTTCTTATTAACTCAGGATTCAACACGGACGAAAAAGGCAACGAAAGAGGGTCCCAGGTAGCCTGACTGAATCCCTGAAAACATAACCACACAATATATTTCTCGAGTAACATGCTTTATATATATATATATATATATATATATATATATATATATATATATATATATATATATATATATATATATATATATATATATATATATCTTCGAATACTCATAATTTAAGACAGTGAAAGGAACATCGAGCAGAGGTCTTTGATAAAACTAAAAACCTGCCAGTTTTTTTTTCTGGGGGGTGGGGGCATAAATTACCTTAAACCATAGTTCAAAGCTGCAGTATCAGTCCATGAGTCGGATACACAATGATATGCTATTTAGATATTCCAACTTTTTTTTAATATAGAATATTTTAGGAAATTAAGAATAATAATATGGATCAATTTGATAAGTACAAAACCATTATTTTGCATGCGTAACATTGCTTAATCAATTATATCCACATGTCACATTTGTCAACTTCAATACTCTATAAAAGTTCACAAATAAGTAACCAAAATAATTAATTAAATACAAAATTTCATTAAAAAAAAAGTTACATAGAAGTTAAAATAGATATAAATACAGTGTCCATTATTTTCAACTCCCTATGTATCTGCAATATCAATTATGTTAAGGATATATATAAGGATAATTTCCACCAGGATGAAAATATGTACCATATCCCAACACTGAGGATTACAAATTATAATATATTAGATGCATATTATGTTTTACAGAACTGTAATAATAATATGTATTATTAATTAGGGGGTTTTGGGAAAAGGTCCTCATAGTGCTCAAAGTGTATAAAAATAGGACACTCCATATAATTTTATAAATTTAGTCCCTGTACTAAAAATACAATGAAAAAAGGTGAAAAATAGTGCCGCTGGCGCGGACCAAAAAAATAAAGGTATTGTACCACAAGAACTAGATTTATAAATGCTATTGTACCACAGGGACTAGATTTATAAACTTAAAAAGCATTGTCCTAAAAATTCAAATATAGGAAGGAACATGACCTTTACCTTAATTCTCTATATTAATTAAGTAAATAATGATACAATTTTTACGTATAATTTAAGTAAATAATTATGTAAATAATGATACAATTTTTACGTATAATTTAAGTAAATAAAAACAGATAAACAATGGTACATTTTAATACATATTAAGTAAATAATAATACATTTTAAATGCACTGATTCATTTTAAATACATAATGAAATATTTTAAGCAAATAATATACATTTTAGTAAAAGAGAATTTCACACAATAAAAACACGCAAATAAGGATTCATTTAATACATGTAAATGACCACAATAACTTGTTACACAAAAGAAAAACACACAAATAAGGATACATTTTATTACACGTAAATAACTTAGAGGTAGAATAACTCATCGTTGTTGTTGTGAAGCCCTGGTCGCCTGAAACTTCTTCACTGCAGTTGTGAAGCTGAGAGATCGAGATCGAGGGATCCACCTAACAGAGAGATCAAGATCGTGGGAGCTCGGCAAAAGGAAAGAGATAGATATCGGGAAATCTAAGCTTGCCTTGAAATATTTTACCCGACATGTTACCTCGTACAGTTTGACCCGTTTCACATGACCATATAGTTAACAAGGCATGTTAAAAAACCATAAATATCCTCAAAAGGGTCGAATTAAAAGTCAATATCACCATAATTCTATGTGTGGATAACTCAATCCACACCAAACACTCGATAACAAATCAAACCCGAAGAGCCTCCTCTCTCTCTCTCTCTCTCTCTCTCTCTCTCTCTCTCGTGTATATATACAAGGGGGTTTGTAAATTTAGGATATATTGTAATATGTATTTTGGAAATAGGACAACAAACATTTTATTTATAGTTTTAGTCCCTATTTTTGAATAAAGCCGCTGGCGCGGACCCATATTCATAAAACGTCAACCAATCACAACATGCCACGTGTCCCTTTAATTTGAAAATAGGGACTAAAAATGAAAATGAAATGTTTGTTGTCCTATATCCATAATCAATATTATTTTAAGTCCTAAAAGTACATAATCTATATATACAAATACATATTTCGTGCATATACATATGTATATACACATATATGTCCATTCACATGAATCTGCGTATATATATACACTGATTTGAATTGATATAAGTAGATATATATACTATTATGATCGTGTGTCTATATATAACCATATTTATGCTCTTAAACCAATGATTTGTGCTGAGTAATGGAAAAAAATATACATAACTTCTCTTGGGTTTTAATTTTAAGACACGTTTGTCTAAATTTTATTACGATTACAATTCCCTGTTTCAAGTTCTGTATGTGTTTATTTGGAATTAAAAATGTTTGGTGTTCTGATCTTGGTTCGCCTTTGGTCACGATTGAGAGGATGGAATGTTTTTTGAGGTATTCCACTGAATTAATTATTTTTGTTTTTGGTGATAGTGAACCCTGGCAGCAATGAATTTGGTTGGCTGCGTGTGTGTTTTTTTCCTTCGGATAATGGTATTCTCCAGACAATGGTACGTTCGTCGTCAATGGTGGTGGTGGTGCTAGTGGTATTTGCGTTTATTTTAGGTGAGTGCATTAGAAATCAAGAGCTTCTTTAGTAGCACTGAAAAATTTAAGGTGATGAAATAATATTTTGTTGTGAATTTCCAATTCAAATTACATTTACCTACATTCCATTTAGCATGATAAGTTATGAATGAAATGTCAGGTCCCTCTAATTTAAAATTTAAACCCTTTTCAAGTGAAATATATTTCCTGGAAATTAATTGTAGTCTTGTTCTTTAATAACACAGGAAAAATACCAAAAAAAATCATGTTTAAGCACTTCAATAGTCATCAAAACCTCCCCTACACAATTTATCTTTAACCACCCCCTAAGCTTCTCATTTGACAATTTATAAATGAAAAATATTTTGCCCCTGAGATTTTATCTTTAACCACCCCCTAAGCTTCATCCATCACGAATTCTGTTTTTTGGTTATTTTAATATATATCAACAATTGGTATATATAACATATTTTGTGTTGGATATCATATTAGTATTATAGTATTTTATTATTAGGCCCACCTGTTTTGGGCTTTAGTTATTAGACTTATTTTACTTTACCGTTTACCATGTACTTCTAGACCATTCCATTGAGTAATATATATATCATAATGTAGCACCATTATTGGTAAGCTAATACATCACAAAAATCATCTTGCTATCAGAGCAAAAATACTTAGGGTTTCATTGTTCATCACAGAACCCTAGCCACACATGGCCATCGTGAAACCCTAGCCTCGTAGCCCTCACAATCACGACCATCTGTTACTAAAACCCTAAGCCTTTAATTCAGTTCTGGCCACGATATGAAGATTTCAAGTTCGTGACCCCATCACGATTACGTTCAGATCTATTCCGCAGTTGTTATGCTTCGATTTGGGATAGATTTGGAAGTATAAGGGTCTGCGACTTAGTTTGTGTAAGATCCGCATTTTTTTAGAGTTGTTTAACTGGCAGATTGAAGGTGTAAGGGTTCAGATGCTGTTTTAGGGTTTGGCCTTTATCTTTTACCCTTTTCTAGGCCTTTATCTTTCAGACTTATACACTAATCAGTGCCATTAGGGTTTATACCCTTTTTTAATTTGGGTGTTTATTCCATCTTGTTGTTGGGTTTTATTTCCATGAAGTAGGCTATTAATTTGCCTTTATTTGATGATTTTTTTTAGGGTTTATACCTCTTTATGTTGTTGAATTTGATTGGGTAGAATTTGCCAATTTTTTGACCTATTTGTGTACTTATTGGATTAAATTTGAGTATTTTTGGAGCTATGGCTTATTTGTATGGTCCTAAAGAGGTTGCTCCTACCCCACATACCTACTCTCTTGGACACTCTACTTCCACTGCCACTATAACTTTAGGTACTTCATCTGCTTTTCATGTTAAGGTTGTTAAGCGTACTTGGATTTTGGAAGCTAAAGCTTCTGATCATATGACTGGTGAGCTATCTTTTTTTACTTCTCCCACTACCCGTGTCGTAGCGTGTGTCTTGCGAATGGTTCACATGCTCTTATTCGTAGCAAGGGAAACATCTGTCTCTCACTTTATCTTCGGTATTGTATTGCATGTTCCCGACCTCTCTTTTAATCTTATTTTTGATCATCAACTCTGCAAAGATCTCAATTGTGCTGTCATATTCTTACCCTCGCATTACTATTTACAGGACTTGAGTTCACACATGATTTTTGGCAAGGGATATGAGCGCGATGGCCTATACCACTTTGGGATCCTCCTACCCCTACTACTTTTATTTCTGAACTTAGTGCCTCTACTTCCACTGAGCCCAATGTCTTTTATGTTTCCTTACAAACTTTGCATTTGTGGCATGCCCGTGTAGGACATGTCAATTTTCAGTACTTATGCTTCCTTTTTCCCTCTTTATCAAAGACTTATAAATACAAGAGGTTTACTTGTGAGACATGTGAGTTGTCTAAACATATTCGTACTAGTTATATTTCTCATATGAGTGTAATACCCCGTACTTTTGGCTATATTTATTTTTGGGATTAATTAATTAAATGCGTATTAATTGGAAATTAATCCGGGTTATAAATACTAATGTGATGCAAGTTGGTATTTGATTATGTGCATATATGATTATACATGAACTTGGTATTATAAAATTTGTCGTGAGATTTATATACGGCATTTTAGAAATTTTGTTGAGACGCGTCGGACCGCCGCGTCACGGTATAATATTTTGATATTAAAAGTGAATTTAAAATCTATAATCCGTATGGTCGTTTTGAGTGCGCCAACGCGTCCGGAATGGTCGAGATAGTCAGAAAACACTAGCCGGGGGTATAGTTTGGGTCCCGGGGTATTTTTAGGCCATTCCGGCACCATAAAGGGTATTTTAGTAATTTGGTATTTTTGGGTAATTAAAAGTGACGAAAATTGAGAGTTGTGATCTGATAAGGAATTGACCCAACCAACCCTTATTAACCCAACAAGTTACGGAGGTTTATTAAATTAGGTTTTCATAAGTTCCCCCAAAGCAAAACCCTAGCCACCATAGCTTTTTGGAGAAGAAAGCTTGGAGAAGGAGAGAGAGAGAGAAACTCTGCAGAAATTCTACACCGAATCCACACCAAATTCAGAGACAAACAAGGCAAGTGACTTTATTTCATTTAATTTCTGAGAATGTTTCCTCCATGTTAGAAAATTCGGATTTATGGTTTGTTCTTGAAGAAAATATGAAAACCCATGTAGTTTAGATCATAGAACTTGAGAAATTGTGAAAAGAATTGCATGTAGTATGATAGGTAGATGATTTCCCTTATATAAATTGTGATTTGAAGGAATTAAAACGAAATAAATTCTGGGATTTGATGATGATATAAACCTAGGGTTCATGTTCTAGAGAAATTGGGAAAAGAGTAGAGATTTGTAAATTTGGTTGATGTTATAATGATTTAATCCTTGAAAACATGTTAGAAGATGATGTAAATATGTTTAGGATGAATTAGAGACCCTAAAACGTTATTTGGATGAACTTTGGAAGAGATTAGAATTGATAAGAATGATGAAAAACGATTTTTGGAAAAATCTGGGCCGAAACTGGTGGCTCGTTAGAAGCAGCCACCAGGTCGTTCGAACGAACTCGTTCGAACGAGCTTCTAACGAGTTGACCAGTCGTTATTAACGAGTAGGGTTTTCGTTCGATATCTCGTTCGAACGAGATATCGTTAGAAGGGACAGTTCGTTCGAACGAACTGGATCTCGTTCGAACAGCCTCGTTCGAACGAGACTTCTAACGACCTGACAGTCCAAACTCGTTCGAAGCCTCGTTCGAACGAGACTTCTGACGAGTTGACAGTTTGGTCCTTTTTGGACTGTTTTGATTTTTGGAGTCCCGTAAACTTGATCGAGGATATAGATAACCTTCCTTTATTGATGTGAGGTTAGATTTGGGACTTTTGGATTATTGAGAGGAGTAAACTATATACGAGAGTTATATTCAATGAACCATTTGGGTTGAGACGTGAGTGTCTACTACGATGTGAGGATGAATTATAGCGCGTATAATTACAAACCGAAATAGTACGTATTGTGATAATTATAGTTAGTACTAGAATGCGATATGTACTACGATTAAAATACGGTATTACTAAGGTGTGTATTTACTTAGTATTGGTATATGGATTGTTTGTATGACATACCTACCATACTTGCTATCACGGGAGGTTTGCGTTCGCTTAGGACCCTCTAATCCTTGTGTGCCTACGGGGGGGATATAGACTGGTACCTTGATGAACATAGGTCATAGAAAGACTTATTGTGATATTAATAAGTCCGCTGACCATGGGAGCGTAGGTATGTGCGTGACCCATATGATGGTGACTGTGTTCGCCTCCACTATTTGTGATTTATGTTATCTGAACTATTCCTGAGAGATTCGGAATATGTGATCCTTATGTACGTGATGTACCGGGATGGATAGCAGAGTATGTGTGCACCATAGCTTAGATTGCGGGGTGCTTGTATCGTATATTTATGATGTGAACAATATACTTTTAATTAATGGGAATCCTCATGTTAATGTTGTAAGTGTATTACGGTATTGTTTCGAGATATATAAGGAGTTAACTGATACTTATATATATGGCATATTTAGTAACTGAGTTTACGTTAAACCCCTATTTAATTACGAGCATTATTTGTTAGATGAACCGAGTAAATGGGTAGAACATTTGGCAGTCTAGCTAGTTATGTTGTCAGTTAGCTAGAAGTATGGGTCGTTATAGATGGGTACTTACGTTAGGAGTGCAGAGCTAGACGAGAGGTGAGAATATCATGCGAGTGTACGTCCTAACATGTACTTTGCATTTAATGTTTTAAATGTTTTTAAAGCACTTGCAGGTTTTTAAAATATAACTCCACATTCGGGCTCTGACCCGTTTGCTTTTCAAATCTCTTTTTCTTTGTAAAACCATTTTAGGTGCCCAGCCACAAGGACACCAAGCATAGGATACTCATTCAGGTGACGAGTTGTAGTTGCTTGTGGAAGCTACAGGGATTTGCATGTAGACGCTCCTATCTTTTGGATTCCAGAGTCACTACCTTTCAGTTGTAGGGCATGTTGCCCATTTCTATTTAGAGCATCTTTTACATTTCAGTTTTCAGACTTTAGCATGTATTGTTTCAGTTATTTATTTCTGTTATGGGATTGTAGTGAGGAGTTTTTCCTCCAGACTTTATTTACTCTATTGTGATGGTTATTCAGTTTACTTCAGTATGGTGAATGGTGGTATCTATTTCTTCATTACACTTGTTGCATGTTAATCAGACTTAAATTAAAATTTGGCATCTTACTTTTTAAATACTAGGTGGTTAGAAATAATAAAAATGTTTTCGACAGTGATGCTATTAACTGAGCCAGCTTGGCATTTTGAATTAATTTTATAAAGGAGTAGCTACCCGGTATTTAATTAGTCGGGGTGTCACAGGTGGTATCAGAGCATCAGGTTCTAGTGTCCTTTAGGATCTGTACGGCTATTATGTTTCCGCTACGTTTTCTTTGATATAGAGCCCTATATTTTAGGATTGTTGTACTCTTTTTGTGTATGCTTCGTTCTTCAGCTATATTAAGTTTATAAACTGCGAACTTATAAACTTTGTTCTTATTTCAGATGCCTCCACGACGTGCACGACGAGTTCCCAAGAATGCAATGCCCGAACCCCAGCCCGCTCCAGTTCAGGGCATGTTGAGCGCCGCTGAGGTTGCAGCTATAGTAGCTCAAGCGGTGAATACAGCGATTGCCGTTGTTCAGCAGGCACCACCACAGGCGCCGGTTGCCGCGCCAGCACAGGTTAATGCATTCCCGTCTGCTTGGGAGCGTGTACGAGACGCCTTTCAGAAAGCGCATCCGCCAGAGTTTGCAGGTAGCTCAGACGTGGTAGTCTCGAGCCAATGGAAGAAGGACATACAGAGGCATTTGAGGATGCATGAGTGCACAGATGTTCAGAAACAGGTGCTAGCTACTTTCAAGCTGGTGGGATCTGCACTACAGTGGTGGGAGTCTATTACCACCGCGGAAGAGAGGGATACCCTCACGATTCAGGAGTTCTGGGTGCGGTTTGACCGCAAGTATTATCCGTCCGCAGTTCACACAGAGATGAGAAGGAAGCTGATGAGTTTGAAGCAGGAGGGCAAAACAGTGGCCGAGTATGAGGCCGAGTTCACTAACCTGTTGAATATCGTTCCAGACGAGATTCCAACAGAGAAGAAGAAGATAGAGAAGTTCACCGACGGGTTAAATTGGAGGATCCGTCAGCATCTACTAGGGAACCTATCGTTGGCCACGTATTCTGATGTGGTTAACGCTGCATTGTTGCACTGCCAGGACCACCGATTTCACATGGCCGAGGGCAAGCGGTCGGGGGAGTCTAGCCATCAGGGCAGGACTGGAGGACATAGTGCCAGCGGGGCACAATCGGGTCAGGGGCAGAGGCAGACTGAGCAGGGTACCCAGCAGGGGGATAATAAGAGGTTCCGGTCAGGGAACTACAGGCAGGGACAGGGAGGTTTCCGCCAGGGCCATCAGGGTCCAAACGGCCATCAGGGCCAGCAGGGACAGAATGGGCAGCAGTTTCATCAGGGCCAGCAGGGCCAAGGGAGGAATGGTAACGGCCACCAGGGCCGGGGACAGCAGGGGCAGAGGGGAGGGAACTTCCCAGGGAAATGCTTTACTTGTGGCAAGACTGGCCATAAGAAGCAGGATTGTCCTGATAGGGGCAGGGCCCCACAGCAGCAGCAGCAGGGTGCTCGCCAGGAGCCACAGAGACCTATGTTTCCCGCCGCTCTTCCTGCACCGCCACAGATGGCAGCTTTGCCACCCATTCCTGCAGTCCCAGCTCAGCAGGGTCAGCTACAGTATGGACGTGTCTACAACGTTCACCAGGCTGCAGTTCCACAGGCACAGCCCGCGATCGAGGGTACGTTTCCTATCCATGGCACTATGGGTCGGGTGTTATTTGATACGGGTGCTACACATTGTTTCATAGCTACACACTTCGCGAAAGCTTTAGGATTGTTAGCTACGGCAGAGAGCACAGTGACGTGTGTCGACTCACCATTAGGGAGTGGGTCACTTATTTTCTTTATATGCCGGGGAGTGGGGGTAGAGGTTGGTGGTTTGGTATTACCTGCGGACATGTTAGTGTTAGATATGCATGTTCACGATGTGATCATCGGTATGGATTGGCTCGTAGCATATAGGGCCATGATTGATTGCTTCAGCGGGAGCATTGTTTTTGCCATTCCGGGGCAAGAGATGTTTATAGTGGCGATGCCTCGCCCAGAGGGAGGATCGACCGCTCATCTGTATTACATTGAGGAGGATACCTCTAAGGAGGTTGTGATTCCTTTGGATTCGATCCCGGTTGTCAGGGAGTATTCAGACGTGTTTCAGGAGATACCAGGCTTACCACCCAGTCGAGAGATAGATTTCGTTATTGATTTGCTACCGGGTACGAGACCTATAGCACGTGCACCGTACCGTATGGCTCCAGCTGAGATGCGAGAGTTACGGGATCAGATAGAGCAGCTGTTAGGGCAGGGCTTTATTCGCAGGAGTACCTCACCTTGGGGCGCTCCAGTTTTGTTTGTGAAGAAGAGGGATGGTTCACTGAGATTGTGCGTGGACTACCGAGAGTTGAATAAGGTCACGATACGGAATAAGTATCCGTTGCCTCGAATCGATGACTTATTCGACCAGTTGAGAGGAGCTTCTTTCTTCTCGAAGATTGACTTGAGGTCGGGATACCATCAGTTGCGTATCAGGGAGGAGGATGTCTCGAAGACTGCGTTCTTGTCGAGATATGGTTCTTATGAGTTTCGGGTTATGCCTTTCGGCTTGACCAACGCTCCAGCAGTGTTTATGGACTTGATGAACAGAGTGTTCAGGGATTTCCTAGACCAGTTTGTCATTGTCTTCATTGATGATATTCTGGTTTACTCTCAGACAGAGGAGGAGCACGCCGAGCATTTGAGGCAAGTTTTGCAGACACTTCGTCAGAACGAGTTGTATGCAAAATATGAGAAGTGCGGGTTTTGGCTGAAGGAAGTCCAGTTCTTGGGTCACATTATTTCCGACCAGGGAATATCTGTCGATCCGGGAAAGGTATCAGCGGTGCGGGAGTGGGGACAGCCCACGACGCCGACGGAGATTCGTAGTTTCTTGGGTTTAGCAGGATACTACAGGAGGTTTATTCGGGGTTTCTTAGAGATAGCAGGTCCTTTGACACATCTTACTCGTAAGGGTGTGCCGTTCATTTGGAGTGATGCCTGTCAGTTGGCATTCGATGAATTGAAGGACAAGTTGACCTCAGCACCTGTGTTAGCATTGCCGAGACCGGGAGTTGAGTATTTGGTTTACACCGATGCGTCTTTGCAAGGACTGGGAGGTGTATTGCAGCAGGAGAGACAGGCCATAGCTTATGCTTCCCGTAAGCTTAAGCCTCATGAGAAGAATTACCCCACACATGATTTGGAGTTGGCAGCAGTGGTATTTGCCTTACGGATTTGGAGGCACTATCTTTTGGGGGAGAAGTTTCAGCTGTTCACGGACCACAAGTCACTACAGTATCTGTTCACGCAGAAGGAATTGAATATGCGGCAGCGTAGGTGGCTTGAGTTTGTGAAGGACTACCAGTTCGACATCCAGTACCACCCGGGTAAGGCTAACGTGGTAGCAGACGCGTTGAGCCGCAGACCAGCAGATGAGGTGGCAGAGGTGTGGAAAGCTAAGTAGAAGGAATTGGGACACCAGGATGCAGTGGCCCGATCTTTCATGTCTGTGATGACCGTTACACCACAGATTGTCACGAAGGTAGTACGGGCACAGACTAATGATTCGTTCTGTCAGGAGCAGATAGTCCGATTACTAGCAGAGGGAGCCGAGTCCTATACCGTTAGCTCAGACGGGGGATTACGCTTCAATGGGAGATTGGTAGTTCCGGAAGGGGAAGAATCGATGTGATGGCAGAGTCGCACGGCTCACGGTTCGCGGTACATCCCGGAGGGGACAAAATGTACCAAGACATGAGACGGCAATATTGGTGGAGCGGTATGAAGAGAGATATCGCTGAGTTTGTCTCGAAATGCGCCACTTGTCAGCTTGTAAAGTGGATCATCAGAGACTAGCAGGATTGCTACAACCGTTGGAGGTTCCGGTGTGGATGTGGGAGAGCATATCCATGGATTTTGTCACGGGGTTGCCTACGTCGCAGAGGGGTCACGACTCCGTTTGGGTAATTGTGGACAGGTTGTCCAAGGTCGCTCACTTCTTACCCGTAAGGACTGACTACACTTCGGGACATTATGCCCAGCTCTTCATTTCAGAGATTGTGAGACTTCACGGTGTGCCCCTAAATATCGTGTCTGACAGAGACAAGATATTTGTTTCGAGGTTTTGGGAGAGTTTCCAGGAGGCCATGGGCACGGAATTGCGGTTGAGTACGGCTTATCATCCGCAGACTGATGGGCAGACAGAGCGCACCAATCAGATGTTGGAGGACATGCTACGCATGTGCATTATTGACTTCGGGGGTGGATGGGAGCAGTACCTTCCACTGGTGGAGTTTGCTTACAACAACTCCTATCAGTTCACGATTGGCATGGCTCCGTTTGAGGCATTGACGGTAGGCCTTGCCGTTCCCCAGCATGTTGGCTAGAAGTGGGGGACAACAAACTACTTGGGCCGGAAGTGATTCAGGATACTTCGGCAAGGATTGAGTTGATTCGGAGTCGCATTCGGGTAGCTCAAGACAGGCAGAAGAGTTATGCTGATGCGAAGAGGTTTTTCAGAGAGTTCCAAGTAGGGGACCAGGTTTTGCTCAGGGTTTCTCCGATGAAGGGGATTATGCGATTCGGGAAGAAGGGGAAGTTGGCACCGAGGTATGTGGGGCCGTTTCCTATTATTGAGCGGATCGGACCCGTTGCGTATAGACTTGGACTACCGGAGCACTTGCATCGGATTCACGATGTATTTCACATTTCCTCGCTGAGGAAATATCTCAGAGATGATCTAGATCATTCTCACATTGCTGTGGAGGACATCGATCTCCAGCCGGATAGCTCCTACGAGGAGGGGCCAATTGCTATTTTGGACCGAAGCGAGAGGAAACTGCGGTCAAAGATAGTTCCGTTAGTGCGTGTTCAGTGGCGACACCACAATGTCGAGGAGTCCACATGGGAGCGCGAGGATGAGATGCACGAACGTTATCCAGAGCTATTTTTAGCAGTTACATTCTAGTTTCGAATTTCGGGACGAAATTCAGTTATTAGGGGGGAAGTATGTAATACCCCGTACTTTTGGCTATATTTATTTTTGGGATTAATTAATTAAATGCGTATTAATTGGAAATTAATCCGGGTTATAAATACTAATGTGATGCAAGTTGGTATTTGATTATGTGCATATATGATTATACATGAACTTGGTATTATAAAATTTGTCGTGAGATTTATATACGGCATTTTAGAAATTTTGTTGAGACGCGTCGGACCGCCGCGTCACGGTATAATATTTTGATATTAAAAGTGAATTTAAAATCTATAATCCGTATGATCGTTTTGAGTGCGCCAACGCGTCCGGAATGGTCGAGATAGTCAGAAAACACTAGCCGGGGGTATAGTTTGGGTCCCGGGGTATTTTTAGGCCATTCCGGCACCATAAAGGGTATTTTAGTAATTTGGTATTTTTGGGTAATTAAAAGTGACGAAAATTGAGAGTTGTGATCTGATAAGGAATTGACCCAACCAACCCTTATTAACCCAACAAGTTACGGAGGTTTATTAAATTAGGTTTTCATAAGTTCCCCCAAAGCAAAACCCTAGCCACCATAGCTTTTTGGAGAAGAAAGCTTGGAGAAGGAGAGAGAGAGAGAAACTCTGCAGAAATTCTACACCGAATCCACACCAAATTCAGAGACAAACAAGGCAAGTGACTTTATTTCATTTAATTTCTGAGAATGTTTCCTCCATGTTAGAAAATTCGGATTTATGGTTTGTTCTTGAAGAAAATATGAAAACCCATGTAGTTTAGATCATAGAACTTGAGAAATTGTGAAAAGAATTAAATGTAGTATGATAGGTAGATGATTTCCCTTATATAAATTGTGATTTGAAGGAATTAAAACGAAATAAATTCTGGGATTTGATGATGATATAAACCTAGGGTTCATGTTCTAGAGAAATTGGGAAAAGAGTAGAGATTAGTAAATTTGGTTGATGTTATGATGATTTAATCCTTGAAAACATGTTAGAAGATGATGTAAATATGTTTAGGATGAATTAGAGACCCTAAAACGTTATTTGGATGAACTTTGGAAGAGATTAGAATTGATAAGAATGATGAAAAACGATTTTTGGAAAAATCTGGGCCGAAACTGGTGGCTCGTTAGAAGCAGCCACCAGGTCGTTCGAACGAACTCGTTCGAACGAGCTTCTAACGAGTTGACCAGTCGTTATTAACGAGTAGGATTTTCGTTCGATATCTCGTTCGAACGAGATATCGTTAGAAGGGACAGTTCGTTCGAACGAATTGGATCTCGTTCGAACAGCCTCGTTCGAACAAGACTTCTAACGACCTGACAGTCCAAACTCGTTCGAAGCCTCGTTCGAACGAGACTTCTGACGAGTTGACAGTTTGATCCTTTTTGGACTGTTTTGATTTTTGGAGTCCCGTAAACTTGATCGAGGATATAGATAACCTTCCTTTATTGATGTGAGGTTAGATTTGGGACTTTTGGATTATTGAGAGGAGTAAACTATATACGAGAGTTATATTCAATGAACCATTTGGGTTGAGACGTGAGTGTCTACTACGATGTGAGGATGAATTATAGCGCGTATAATTACAAACCGGAATAGTACGTATTGTGATAATTATAGTTAGTACTAGAATGCGATATGTACTACGATTAAAATACGGTATTACTAAGGTGTGTATTTACTTAGTATTGGTATATGGATTGTTTGTATGACATACCTACCATACTTGCTATCACGGGAGGTTTGCGTTCGCTTAGGACCCTCTAATCCTTGTGTGCCTACGGGGGGGATATAGACTGGTACCTTGATGAACATAGGTCATAGAAAGACTTATTGTGATATTAATAAGTCCGCTGACCATGGGAGCGTAGGTATGTGCGTGACCCATATGATGGTGACTGTGTTCGCCTCCACTATTTGTGATTTATGTTATCTGAACTATTCCTGAGAGATTCGGAATATGTGATCCTTATGTACGTGATGTACCGGGATGGATAGCAGAGTATGTGTGCACCATAGCTTAGATTGCGGGGTGCTTGTATCGTATATTTATGATGTGAACAATATACTTTTAATTAATGGGAATCCTCATGTTAATGTTGTAAGTGTATTACGGTATTGTTTCGAGATATATAAGGAGTTAACTGATACTTATATATATGGCATATTTAGTAACTGAGTTTACGTTAAACCCCTATTTAATTACGAGCATTATATGTTAGATGAACCGAGTAAATGGGTAGAACATTTGGCAGTCTAGCTAGTTATGTTGTCAGTTAGCTAGAAGTATGGGTCGTTATAGATGGGTACTTACGTTAGGAGTGCAGAGCTAGACGAGAGGTGAGAATATCATGCGAGTGTACGTCCTAACATGTACTTTGCATTTAATGTTTTAAATGTTTTTAAAGCACTTGCAGGTTTTTAAAATATAACTCCACATTCGGGCTCTGACCCGTTTGCTTTTCAAATCTCTTTTTCTTTGTAAAACCATTTTAGGTGCCCAGCCACAAGGACACCAAGCATAGGATACTCATTCAGGTGACGAGTTGTAGTTGCTTGTGGAAGCTACAGGGATTTGCATGTAGACGCTCCTATCTTTTGGATTCCAGAGTCACTACCTTTCAGTTGTAGGGCATGTTGCCCATTTCTATTTAGAGCATCTTTTACATTTCAGTTTTCAGACTTTAGCATGTATTGTTTCAGTTATTTATTTCTGTTATGGGATTGTAGTGAGGAGTTTTTCCTCCAGACTTTATTTACTCTATTGTGATGGTTATTCAGTTTACTTCAGTATGGTGAATGGTGGTATCTATTTCTTCATTACACTTGTTGCATGTTAATCAGACTTAAATTAAAATTTGGCATCTTACTTTTTAAATACTAGGTGGTTAGAAATAATAAAAATGTTTTCGACAGTGATGCTATTAACTGAGCCAGCTTGGCATTTTGAATTAATTTTATAAAGGAGTAGCTACCCGGTATTTAATTAGTCGGGGTGTCACAATGAGTCGTGCACCTAGTATGTTTGACCTTATTCACTCTGATGTTTGGGGACCCTCACTTGTCACTGCTTTATCCGATCATAAGTGATATGTCACTTTTATTAATGAATTTTCTAATTGTACATGGGTATATTTAACCTTTATTTGCCAAATTCCTCCAAATGATTAAAACACAATTTAACGCCACTGTTTGTAACATTCGGTCTGATAATGGGGGGGAGTATGTTTCTGATGCTTTTCGTTCACAACTTAATCAAAAGGGCATTTTACACCAACGCACTTGCCCCTACACTTCGGAGCAAAATGGGGTGGCGGAACGTAAGAACCGTCACTTAATGGGAATGGTTCAGTGCCTATTACGGGGTATGCATGTTCCTAAATCTTATTGGCACCACATTTATTATTAATCGCACTCCAAGTAAAGTTTTAAATGGCAAAAATTATCTTCACTCTATCTTTCCTACTGCCCCCCTTTTCCCTATATAACCCCGGATTTTGGGATTTGTGTGCTATGTTCAGGATCGGTGACCTTCACGTCACAAACTTGATGATAAGGCCATTAAATATATTTTGTGGGTTATCCTGCTATGTATAAAGCTTTATAAATGTTATGATCCTCTCTCTCGACGTATGTATCACTCTCGTGATGTTACCTTCCATGGAGATACTCCATTTTATGGTAGGTTTGCTACTCCCCCACCCCCACCCCCACCCCTACCTCCTCCTCTTGAGGAGGTTTCTTCAGTGGCTCGTCCTTTCCCTTTATTGGATGTGTCTCCCTCTCTTCCTGAGACACCCCCTTTGCAGGTCTATGCTCGTCGCTCTCGGCTTCCCCTGCCTCCTCCTCCTACGGACTCATGTACTGTTGATGCTCCTTCTTCACCACCCCCCACCCCGCCTATTTCTATTGTTCAGTCCCCCCCTCCCCCGCCTATTTCTGGTTTTCAGTCTCGTTATCCCACTCGTGATCGCCGCCTTCCTGCTCGTTATGCTAACTCCTGTAGCACTAACCATTCTATTCTCGAGCATCTTTCCTATGCAGGTTTTTCAGGTCCTATCGTGTTTTTTGGGGTTGTCTTGACTCTATTTCTATTCCCCAGTCTTTGCATGAGGCTCTCCAGAATCCTAAGTGGGTAGTTGCCATGAAAACTGAGATGGATGCCTTGGAAAACAATGGTACTTGGGATTTAGTGTCTCTTCCTCTAGGGGAGAAACTTGTTGCTTGCAAATGGGTGTTTAGTGTTAAATATTTGGTTGATGGCTCCGTTGAGCGCTATAAGGCTCATCTTGTGGGACGTGGTTTTACTCAAATTCCAGGAAAAGATTTTGATACTACCTTTGTCCCGGTTGCTAAGATGACTTCTCTTCGTCTACTTATATCTCTTGTCGCATCTCACTCTTGGCCATTACATCAATTGGATATTAAGAATGTTTTTCTTCATGGGATCTGACTGAGACGATTTATATGGCTCCTCCTCCCGGTTTTCGGGCTGAGGGGGAGTATGTGGACAAGGTTTGTCGTCTTCGCAAATCTTTATACGGGTTGAAGCAGTCTCCCCGAGCTTAGTTTAGCCGATTCAGTGGGGTGATTACCTCGATGGGATTCTCCAGATGCCAGACCGATCATACTTGCCTTATTCGACGTCAACCCGACCACCGGTGCATTATCCTTTTGGTTTATGTTGACGATATCATTATTATCGGTGATGATCAAGAGGGGATTGCCCAGGTAAAGAAGGACATTGGAGCATTTTTTTATTCTAAGGACTTGGGGCCTCTTCGGTATTTTCTAGGGATTGAGGTTGCGAAATCTCGTCGTGGGATTTCCTGTCACAAATTAAGTATACTCTTTATCTGTTACAGGATACAGGATGATTGGTTGTCGTCCAGCTTCTACTCTTATGGATCCAAATGTGAAGTTGACTACTGAGTCTGGGGATTTACTTTCAGAGTCGTCTAGGTATCAACGCTTGGTTGGCTATCTCATCTACCTGACCAACACCTGTCCTGATTTGGCCTTTATTGTGAGTCTTGTGAGTCAGTTCATGCATGCCCCTCGTACCGCCCATCTTGATGTTGTTTATCATATCTTGAGGTATCTCAAGTCTTCACCGGGTCTTGGTCTCTTCTACGCTTCAGGAGAGACCAACGGGGTCTCTCTTGCTTCATTGATGTTGATTATGCAGGATGCAAGACTAATGGGCGTTCTACTTTTGGCTTCTGTACTTTCTATGGTTCTCATCTCATATCATGGAAAAGTAAGAAGCAAGTCGTGGTTTCTCGTTCTTCAACGGAGGCGGAGTACGGTGCTATGGCTCATGGTACATGTGAGCTCTTATGGCTTCGATCGATTTTGGGTGAGCTAGGCTTTACTGAGGACAGTCCTTCTAATTTGTTGTGTGATAACAAATCAGCCATTATCTTGTCATCTGATTCAGTTCTTCATAAGAGAACCAAACACATTGAGGTGAGTATTCACTTTCTCCGATAGAAAGTACCTACAGGCATCATTCATCCCGTATTCATCCCTTCATCAGCTCAGACTACATATTGTCTCACCAAAGCAGTTGGACTTTCTTTACTTCACTCATCTATTGGCAAGCTGGGCTTGATAGATATATTCGCTCCAGCTTGAGGGGGAGTGTTGGATATCAGATTAGTATTATAGTATTTCATTATTAGGCCCACCTGTTTTGGGCTTTAGTTATTAGACTTATTTTAATTTTTACCGTGTACTTCTAAACCATTCCATTGAGTAATATATATACCATAATGTGGCACCATTATTGGTAAGCCAATACATCACAAAAGTCATCTTTTTGAAGATAGTGCAACAGTTAATTATATTTATTTTATTATACACACACACACACATAATCAATTAATTATATATACATACTAATGATGTGGATTTTTTTTCAAATTTACTGTTTTTTAAAGGTTAAAGAGCGCTTCATTTTTTCTAAAATTACACTTAACTTAAAAAAATTGATGTTTTTAGTCTACTAACTATTATTCCTTTTTCCTTTTTTTATTTTAAAATTTCACTTAACTTATACTATTTACTATTTTAACTTGAAAGAAATGTTTATAAAATAGCCAATTTGTCATATTATAAAATAACCAATATGTGAATGAAACTTAAAAAACTGATTTTGTCAATTTGATTTTGATTTGATTAATTTATTGTCATATTATAAAATAACCATTATGTGAATGAAACTAAAAAAAATGATTTTTTCAATTTGATTTTACATTGATTATTTTATTGCCATATTATAAAATTAACAATATGTAAAAAAGTTATCTCGGGGGAACAAAAAAAATGTTGAAATATGTGAGAAAGTCCTCAAACATGTTTATTTTTGCAGCTGTATTTTACCTTTTTTTGTTACTTTATTTTTTATGGTTTTATTAGTATTTTTTAAATATTACTTTGCTCTTTTTTTTTGGTGAGGCTTACGCCTCGCCACGCCTCTTAAACATTGCTCCCACATATACTCTAGCACTCCACTTTTTTCTCAAGTAAAAGTGTATACCCTTATGATCAATCTCTCCTCCCTTTCTCTCTCAGTCCTACAAAAGAAATAAACCTCTTCCTTATCCCAAAAATTATACACATAATTAAAAAAGAAAATGGAGTATTAATTTGACAGACTAAAAAAGAATAATGGACTATACCTATATATTAATACATATAAATATGAACATGACCCAATGAAAAAGTGACGCGACGTGATACGACAGAACTGAAAATATATTATTTTATAAAACACGAACACAACCCAATTAAAACGTGACACACGACGAAATCTTATTTTTTTCACTTAACACGAACATTACCCAAATAAAACGTGATACAACACGACCCAATTAAATCACGACACAAACATGACCCAAATAAAACACAAAACGACACGACCCAATTAAATCGGGACACAACACGACACACCAAAAAATCTTATGAAAAATATGTAAAATACCCGCATAAAATAACACAATTCAAATTTAAACCATAAAAATAATATGAAAAATAATAAAGGGACAGTTAATTTTTAGTCCCTAGGACCTAAGTACATTTTTTACTTAGTCCACCTTATTTTTTTATGCTGCAAAAAGTCACTTGTCCATTTTTTTAGAAGTTTTCTCTTAGGGTGTAAAACAAACGTCACTATTGAGCTTCTTATTAATCTTTAAAATAAGTTGAAATAAATATTATGATTTTTCTGTATTAAAAAAAGACAAATAATATAACTTTTTTATTAACTAAACATCAGTCATTTGAAGAAAAAAAAATCTCATTAAAACTATTATTCAGAACTAGAAACAAGTAGACATTTTTTTTATTTTTGGTGAAGGATAAGCAAGGCTAGGTTAGGAGAGGAAGGAATGATGAAGTCTGATGATGCAAGGTTTTTTTGGAGCGCGAATAGCGCCACCCTTTATCCTAAAGCTTTTAGCCACTTCACTTGATGTAGGTACAAAACATTCCTTAACATTTTCCTTGTCACGAAAAAAAAAATCAAAATTGTTAGTGAAGGCTTTGAACAATTACAATTATTTAGTTTTGAATAAAAAATTTAGTTTTCCATAAGAACTAGACCTTCATTTTCTTAATATTGTATACCTGATTATTAATAAAGTGATTTATACAAAATAGGAAAATTAGAACTGAATGCTCATGTCATGAACATGGGAAAGTCAAGCAAGATAAGAGACTGTTGGGATGCAATATTCATGATATTCTTGATTCAAATAAGAAGGGAAAAGAATACATACTTTCGGTATTCTGATGGAGATACCAATTTCCGTAACAAGGAAACCATGACTATCGTAGAGGTTAGGTTGTCAAGGATCGAACTTAGGAAAAAAGTCACAAAACCAACCTGAAATTATCATCGATAACTAGTCAACACCAGATAAGACGTGTAATTCCAAACCATAAGGCCGCTATAATGGCTTCAAAAATCCATATGCAAAATTACAATAAACGATTTGCTATAATTTTAGTCGATTTTACAATTATTGGGACGCCAAAGAGTGCTTTTACAGAAAATGTCATGTCACGTGAATACTAATAATGACCAAGTCGATGAAATCAAAAGATGATAGACTCAGCCAAAAAAAATAACGAAAAATAGTTTTTTTCTATTAAGAGACCTCTCTAACAGATGAATACATAAATCAACAGTACAGTAAATGCATAGCATAATAATATTTCAAAGCTGGTTGAATCATAAAACAGTCCATTTTAACATAATCTGAGAGACTGTATTATAAACACGCATGCAGTAGCGAATCGGTCGATATGGCCATGATGGCCAAAGTAGAGCACTAACCACCCAAAGGAGAGTGCGTCGCTTGCGAGTAGTAATATTGTCAGTAACCAGCTTAAACCCTTGGTGAGCATCAACTATCTCCACAATGGTCATTGCACCAAGCAAGAAAAATACTATTTCGCTGACTTCAGCAGATGCATGTGATAACTCTGAAACAGCTATGTCAGTTGAAGGGGCCTACGCAATTGAACAACCTAAACATCAATATGAATGACATCACATGACAATGAATTTGCAAACATGTATATATATATATAGTTATACACACACACATATGCACACATTAAAAGAACGATCTACTGGAAATAACTGCCAAGGTGCGACTAACAAAGAGGCATTATATCATGTTAATCATGAGAAAGCCAGCTAGGAACCAGTTACCGTATTCTCCTCGTTTAAACCAACAGGGAAAAACCTAGACAAAATAAGCATATATTAATAGTACAAACTGCACTTTGGATGAGGAAAACACAAATAGAAATGTTCATCCTATTGTTCAAAATTAGTATTCTGTTGCTTCTTCATAGATAACTATTCGTGAGAGAGGAGGCTAATGTGGGTGTCTAATTTCAATATCAAACAGGCTTGTGTAGTAATAACACCAAAATAACAATACATATAATATTTGCTCTCAAAGAGGATACGTACACATCTATACTATATTATAAAAATAGAGCCTCAAAAGAAGAAGCTTCCATGTGTCCTTAAAGTAGAGATCCAACAATTATTGCTTCTCTCTTCATCTCTTTCCACACCCTAAATGACAGTCTTTATTCAATGCACTATATTTCCACCGTCCCTCTCTCTCTCATTTACTCAGGTCCCTTATCTATATCGAAATCTTCTTCCACGTGTTCCTCTCCTCCCTCACCCCTCAATTTTATGGAAATCAAAATGCTCTCTCTCTCTCTCAAATCTATTGAAAATCAAAACAACACTGTAAATTAAGACCTCGGAAAAGTGGCTCGTCATTCATGCACCAATATAGACATATAACCTATTTTAATTATAATAATATTGCGATTCATCCTGTGAGTATATACATTCTTAGTACCTCAAATCCTGATCATTTTCGCCAGATAGTACAAAATTTATATGAGAGCTTTGCCTTTGTAATCTTCTCTGTTCGCTTCATCAATCAATTCTTCGACTTTCTCCTCTATCAGGAAACTCGTCTCAGCTTTATATTAGGACTGTTTGGTTCCTCCGGGCCGAAAAGTACAGAAGGTGCGTTAGTGCCCGAACTATTGTCACCTTTTCTCCAACTCCTTGAGATGAGGTTTCCACCTTCTATTTTGATTCTGTTTTTTTTGCCTGTGAATATGTGTATATGTGTTGGGGATGGTAAACTTGAATTTTTATCTTTGATTTTATCAGTTGAAGGCTTGATGTGCTTCATGTTTTTTGAACTTTGGAATTTTACTATGGAATAACTTAGCTTTCATAGTTTTATTTTCACCACTCAATGTTTAAATTACTCATCAACAAAATTCTCTCCCCCTCTATCTCTCTCTATGCACACACACACACATATGGGGGGGGGGGGGGGGATGCAGGATATTAAACATGAAAATTTAAAAGTATGATGATCAAATTTGTAGTGAATGTGATGATATTGATAGGTGAAACATGTTTTGAATCACTCTATGGTCATATAAGTTTATTTTATGGTCTTTAATAAGTAGAAGCTTCCATGGTATTGTTCTTGGTATGCACACATAATGTGATAGTGTTACTGCTGTCATACATGATGCTGGATCACTTGAGCTTTCAATATAATTTGGGTGGAGAACATCTTTTTTTATGTTGGATTCATCTATTGGGTTGCCAATGTTTGGGCTTTGAGACGTTACTGGTGGAATTTCCAGTTATTATCGGCTTAATTACTAGCTATATATTATATTATGCCATAATTTTGTAGTAAGAATATCACAACTTTTGTAGTAAGAATATTACATGCTATCATTTTTGGGTTAGAACATCACTTTTGTTCGTCATAACTATCCTATGTGCTTGAATTCAGTGATTTTAATACCAATATCCATCCTATGTGCTTGAATCGCGAACCAGCGGATCCACCCCAACCAAACCCTCGTTCCCTTCTGGTCCAAAAATCAGATCACATACATTTCTACTGCCGAAACCTTCCTTTTCATCGCCAACGAATGCTAGCTCGCCGATGATATTGCTGGACAAGGTTCAATACCTCTCAACCTCTCCTTCACCGATCTCAACGGCATGAACTTTCAACCCTCCGGCAACCGCGTTAGCGTAAGCACAACAATCATGGAGGTCGCGATCCCTTTACGATGTCGACAGCGATGGAAATGACGAAGGGGAGCTACCGTAGCTTGCTGTCGTGGGTCACAGCGAAACGTGAGGCCACCCACCCAGCTTCTGACCCTTGTTGGAGGTGGTTCCAGTTCCACAACCGAGACTTTGTCGCAAACAGCCTGTCGCACAGGTGTCCAGGACTGCACGACTCTCCATAGCCCTAATTTCTTGTGCGATTCATCCCTTGACTCAAGGTTTATATCAATTAACTAGCAGGCAAATAATCCTGGTAGTGATACCACAAATCAAAGTACTCCACCTTCAATTTCTTAGCCATCTTCCTGAACTCTTTGACCCATTTCTCCCAATATTCAGCTTCCACGCCTAATATTCAACCTTCAGAGAACCGAAGAAATTTATAGAGCTAGTGGGAACATTCTTTCCTCCACCGCTGAATTTCTTCATCAACCCTAACTAAGATTACAAACCAATCTACTAAATGATCATTGATGATATTCCTATTTTGGAAGAATTCGGAAAATTCATCGCCCACGAACCCTCGTAGGTCGATAGGTTGTGTGGGTACCCGAAATTTAGAACTATGGGCCTGGACGAGTAGCCCAGTTTTGGCGGCCCAAAGTCCAGGCCCCTCCTCTTTTATAATTGATCCTTATATTTGATCCGGTCTCCCCCCACGATCCCATGAAGGGAAGTTATAGGAAAAATGAAAAACGTGGAGGAACCCATCACCTCCACTCATTTACATGCACATGTATATATTGAACCCTAGGTTCGGGGCAAAAGGACAAGTTGTATTCAATGTAATCACTCTCCGGAGTATATAGAAATAACATCGACTGCACCACCGTGGACGTAGACACATTTTGGCTGAACCACGTACATCATTTGTTGTGTGATTGGCATCTTCTATTCCTTGTTCTCTTCTTGATAATCTTTCTCTCATATTTATTTGTGTTGCATAACAATTGCATCTACAATTGGCGCCGTCTGTGGGAATCGTTCATCTTTCCCTGAGAAGAGCCCACATCAAGAAAGGAGTTTAAGATGTCTGGTCACAGCAGCAATGCCCCCCAAGCAGGAGATATTCAAGAGCCACCTGCTCCTCGCAGGATTAGGTCTGAAGTCCGGCATTCAGATCAGAGAGCTCGCCTGGAAAGACCAGCCTCAGAAGAAAGTCCGGGACCAGCGAGGTCCACGCAGATATCCAGGTTGATTGATGCATACGAGGCAAGGCTCCACGAGCAGAGAGAGTCTTCTCGCAGGTACGAGGCAGAGAATGCTCGTTTGAAAAGAAGACTGGCAAGACTAGAAAGGGAGCTTCGTCCTGATAACCGGAGACGCCCATATCGTACTCCTAGCCCTCAGGCGAGCAAGTCTCGCAGCCGAGGAAGGAGCCCTAGGCGAGAATCTCAAAGGGACGAAGGAGGCGAGTCAGACGACGACCTCCGCGAACAGCTGCGAAGAGCTCGCCGCCACCAGAGCCCTGCTCGCAGCGACGAGCTCATACGAAACATGGTCCGCAGGGAGATGGGCCAACATCCCGCTCACCACGGGACAAGATCAACTAGAGAACTCGCGAGGCGAGCTCTCAAAACCCAGATGAAGTCACCTTTCACGAAAGAAATCGAAGAGGAGGAAGCTCCCAAGAAATTTGCCATTCCATGGTTCAAGGTTTACGACGGAAAGACTGATCCCATCGATCACGTCAGGCAATACCGACAGGCAATGACCCTCTGGAGTCACCGTCATGCCCTGATGTGCCATATTTTCCCTTCGAGCCTTCATGATGTAGCACAGAAGTGGTTCGAAAGGCTCCCCCACCGGTCGATTAAGAATTTCAAATCCCTAGCCGAACTCTTTACGACCCGATTCATTACCAGTAGCTCCCATCCCAAAAGGATGGATGCTCTACTGACAATGAAGAAAACGCCTCAGGAAACCCTCCGAGAATACGCGAAGAGGTACTGGGAGTTATTCAATGAGATCGAAGACTGCGCGGAGGAGGTGGCAGTGGCCTCTTTCAAAATTGGGCTCCCTAATTCTTCCCTCCTCTACCAATCCCTGACAAAGAAGGAAGCTATGACCATTGACGACCTTATGGCCCGAATCGAGAAATACGCAAAGGTGGAAGATGTCACCCGCTCTAATACAGGAGAAAACGGTCGAGCTAAGCTCACTACCAAGGTAGGTGAGAAAGCTGAGAACCAGAGGAAAGGAGGAAAGAACGGGGGCAAAAATGGCTCCAAAAACGGAGGGAACCAGGACGCATCGAAAGCATTCCAGGCGGTCAACACCGTCTTCAAAGAACCAATTTACAAGGTTCTCGCGAAGATCAAGGATGAGCCATTCATCAATTGGCCCAGGAAGATGGGGGGAGATCCCTCGAAGAGAAACAATGCGTTGGGGTGCGCTTTTCACAAAGAGGCAGGGCACAAGACCGAGCACTGCAAAGCCCTCAAGTCTCACCTCGAAGAGTTGGCCCAGTCCGGGCATTTGAACGACTTTGTGGAGAAAAGGGCAGAGAAAGTGACTGCCAACAGAGAGATGAGACCCGACAATGTGCTGGAGGATGATGCTGGACACGAGTTCGCCGTAATTCACGGAGTATCTGACGTCAAACAGATACACGGGAACTCAGCTCGAATGGAGCTGAAAAAACTTACAGCGGTAATGCAGGCCTTTCAAATCGATCCAGCAAAATCACAATCGGGAAAACGTCGACGAGCAGAGGACGTCAACTATAACCAGTGTTCTAAAAGGCCCGCCTAGGCTTGAGGCTTGGGAGAAACGCATCGCCCACGCTTTATTACGCCTTATTCTTGGTAAAAGGCTTAAGGCACATTTTTTTAAAAAAAACGAAGGATTAGTTAACAAATATTGGTTATGGAGCATGAATATGAGAAAGATGGCTACCAAACATATGAATATATTTTCAAAATTCAAGGTATGTATTATTTTATTATATTACCAGCCTTAGAATAATTAAAATAATAAAAAAAGGAAAAACGCCTTTTTACGCCTAGGCTCCTAAGGCTTGAGGCTTGACCTCTACGCCTCGACCACGCCTCGCGCCTTTTAGAACCTTGACTATAACAAGCATATTGTTTTCACGGATGAAGATTTGATGGGAGTAAGGACCCCACATCATGATGCTCTGGTCATTACACTCAGGATAGCCAACTTTGACATCGACAAGCTGCTCGTCGATCAAGGAAGCTCATCCGAAGTAATGTACCTCGACCTGTTCAGAAAATTGAAGTTGAGTGTCTCCGACCTAAAGGAAGCTACTGTTCCTTTGGTCGGCTTCACCGGGAAAATGACCATGCCTCTAGGCAAGATAGTGCTGCCAGTTCGTGCTGGGAAAGTCTCCAAAATGATTGAGTTTTTGGTAGTTGACATCGAATCGCCGTACCAGGCCATCCTCGGCAGAGGATGGCTTCATGCAATGAAGGCGGTCTCCTCGACCTACCATCAGAAGCTCAAGTATGTAACCGAGCGAGGAGTAATGGAGATCCACGGCGACCAAGCAATGGCAAGGAAGTGCTTCATAGCAGCCATCCGACCAAAGCCAGAGAAGAAGGCCGGTCAACCCAGCGAGAAAGTTGAAGAGGGTGTGATACCTTCTAAATAGCAACTAAAGTATGGAAGACCAGGCTCCTCCCCTCCGAGCGTGTCATCGAGGACCTGGTAGAAGTTATAGCCGAAGTTGGTAGCAGTAGCAGAGTCTTCCTGATTGGAGCATCTCTCACCAATCGAGAACAGAAAGAGTTGACGACCTTGCTGAGACACAACGTAGATGTCTTCGCATGGGAACCATACGAGCTGCCTGGCATTGATCCTGGTATGGTCTGTCATCAGCTGCACGTCGACCCCACGTTCAAGCCAGTCACGCAGAAAGCACGAAGAGCTGCACCTGAGAAAGCTAAAGCGGTCGAAAAGGAGGTCGAAAAACTGCTGGATGCGGGATCCATACGGGATTTACAATTCCCCAAGTGGTTGTCCAACCCAGTAGTAGTTCCGAAGAACAACGGGAAGTGGAGAGTTTGCATCGACTTCACTGACCTCAACAGAGCATGCCCAAAGGATAGTTTCCCCCTCCCAAAGATAGACCAACTAGTAGATGCCACTGCAGCTCACGAGCGAATGAGTTTCTTGGACGCATACTCAGGATATCACCAGATCCCCTTGTATGCCCCAGACCAAGACAAAACGGCGTTCATCACGACGGTTGGGTTGTATTGCTACAAAGTCATGCCATTTGGGCTCAAGAATGCAGGGGCATGGGCAACCGAGCTGCCTCATGTTCTGTGGGCATACCGAACAACTCCTCAGCGAGCAACAGGAGAAACCCCATTTTCGCTAACATATGGCATGGAAGCAGTCATCCCACTAGAAGCAGGCTTGCCAACAATGAGGTCCAACCTTGTCGACCAAGGCCAGAATGATGGGGCGTTGCTCGCTGAACTCGACCTCGCCGACGAGCGTAGAGAACTAGCCATGGTAAAGCTTGCGAGCTATCAGCAACAGCTCGCAAGGCATTACCACAAAAGGGTTAACCCAAGAAGATTCCAAATTGGGGACTATGTTCTAAGGAAGGTCCTGGGCAGCACAGTAAGGCCATCAGACGGCAAGCTAGGCCCAAACTGGGAAGGACCATTTAAAGTAACTAGGGACGACCTGCAAGGTGCATATCATTTGGAAACAATGGAGGGCAGAGAGATACCACGAGCATGGAATGCAGCCAATCTCAAGAAATTCTATTTTTAAATTCTCATGGAATTCTATTGTTGAATCTTTTTCTGGTATCTGTTATGTGAAAGGAATAGTTCATTCCCCTTATTACTAATGAAATCAGTAAACTGCATTTTATCACACATCTTTTTCCAAATCACAGGCACAATGGTCGATATAGCAGGGGAATACCCCTCCTCAGGTCATCGTCATGAAGCACGAAAGACCTCTTAGACTTGCCCTTGGCAATATATAAAGCCCTACAGAGGATTCTTAGGCAATGCGACCAGATTTTATACTGGCCATCAAACCTACTCTGCTTGAGCAAAATCCTGATCGGATGAAGACATCCAATACCAGGTGTGTCCTCGCCAATTGCCCTACTTAGGCCTAAGGGAGTGTGACGACACAACCTAAAAGGTAAAATGGGGCATAATGGTATTTTGGTATTACACTGGACTGGGGGGACACTTGCATGACAAAATAAAAAGGATTATGAAGCAGCGAAAATATAAAAAGACTGGATGAACACGTTTAGTAGGCAAAATTGCCCAAAACACGAACTTTTCATTAATCTCTTATATTTACAACAATGATAATACATGTTTAGTCGGCGAACTTCGCCCAAAGCATTTACATTATCAAAAAAGACAAAAGAATAACAACGTGCAAAAACATTCAAGAAGGAGGAAGCCTCCGAACAAGATAATTTGCCACCCTAGCTCTTCGTCCATCATCAGGAGCAGGGACCAGCTCTTCCACAACCTCATTTGCGTCTGACTCTAACAGTTGCCGAGGAATGGCATCAATAGGGATCCATCTATCATCCCTCCTGAATGGATTGGGCATCAGAGTGGAGGAGGACATCTCATGACGATACCACAACACTGAGTTCCTCGGGACCTGAAGTTCTTTCAAGGCACTCAACCACCCTCTGATAAAAGAAAGTTCTTCAAATTCGGATAGTCGCGTGGGAGCATCTAGCCAGCCTTGGTCATAACCATCAGCCCAGGCTTGTCGAGGACCCTTCTTGAATAAATGCCGAAGTCGAGTAACTTCCCTCTGAAGACCAGCAGCAGTTACATATGCTCGGCGGACATCATCGCGGAGCTCCTCCATCTCCTTACACCGCTGTTCTTCTGCCTCCCTGTTACTACCCCTGGTGCTCTTACCAGCTCGCGGGAGGGGAGGACGAGTGGAACCTCGCGACATAGGAGCATGTCCAGCTCGTGAAGACGAGGAGCCTTGCAGAATCGTTGAAGCAGTGCTCGGCGCATGCTCTCTAAGTTGCAGGACTTCCCTCCTCAGATTTTCATTCTCCTGTTGCAGGAATTCCCCAACTTGATTTATCTCGGTGGCCTCTAGCAATCTTGCTCTCAGAACATTGACTTCCTCTTGTACAGAAGCACCAATGTCTTCCATCTCCTGGAGCCTGTCCTTCAGCTTAGCCACCAGCTCGGACTGATCCTTATATTTTTGGTTCCTTGACTTAACAAACTTGCAAAGCCTAACAAAGGCCTGGCGAACCTGAGGACTGGCATTGGGACCAAGGGTCCTGCCCAATTGAGATGTGGCAGGAATATAGTCTTCTACATCAGTCAACTACAAGACATAAAAGTGCAAAGGAAAGAGAAATCAATCAATGCATTGGAAAAAGAAGCTCTTTTATTTCATCATTGAAGATCAAAGTACATCGAGCAGGAAACGGAAAATTACAAACAAAAGTACAAAAGAAGTCCTAAGGAAGGATTAACTAGCAACCTCAGGCTGCCCAGGGGTGGTTGGCTGCTTCCCCTTATCAGCAGCAGCAGAGGCATCCCCCTCTACAGAGATACCCTCGTTCGCCTGGGCAGGACCAGCATCGGCAGGAGTTGTTTGAGAAGTAAGATCAACACCCTTGATGGCTGGGGCAGGGCTTCTTCGTCCACGGTTGGCCTTGGACCCGGGTCGTGCTCGTCGAACAGCGGAGACTCAGCATCAACACCAGCAGCTAGGAGGGCCTTGTTCCAGCCCTTCTTGAAGTTCAAACGGCTGATATAGCCTATTTGAACTTCGGCGTCTTCATAAGCCGCAGCCCATTCGGAGTTGTATGAATCCTCCTTGATGGTGGTTACCATGGACTCCTTCTCCTTCAGCTGCTCGGTCAGAGCCTTGTTCTCCTCCACCACACCCAGCTTGCTCGAGCAGACTAGGTCATAGGCCTGCCTCAACTCGCTCAGCTCCTTGACTGCCGCATCCCTCTCTCGGTTAGAATTGATAAGGGCCAGATCAGAGGAAGCTCGGGCGGCATCAGCAGCCTTCAGGTCAGTCTCCAGCCGAGAACCCCTGACTTCCAGAGCGGACTTCTGCTGCTCCAGCTCGCCATTCATCCTCACCAACTCGTCGCGAGAACGGTAGAGCACAGCAAAGTCCGTCACAAACTGCCAAAAATAAAGAAGGAATCAAGAGGGAGAAATAATTAAAACTTGTTAAGGAATTGAAAAGGGAAAGAGCCTTACCAAGGCCAGTCTTTGGTTAGCTTGGAGAACTAATTGATCAGACCCCAGTGCCCTCTGGCGATTTGCAGGAAGAACTGCCCTCTCAAGCAGTGCAAGAGCCAGCTGAGGGGAAGTGGCAACCGAGGCCCCCTCGGGCAAAGCTGACACCGGGACCAAGGCTTGTCCAGCCTTCGTCCTCGACTCCATCTTCCTCCTCTCTTCCTCTCTCTCCCTCTCCATCCTTTTCCTCTCCTCCACCTTCTTCTTTTCCTCCACCTTCTTCCTCTCCTCCTCCTTCTTTCTCTCCCTCTCTCTCACCTGCTTTTCTTCTCTCCTCTTCCTCTCTTGCTCCTGAGTGGAAGACCGAGAACCAGTAGCCACGACCCAGAAGAAGACTTTTGTTTCTTCGACCTCTGTGCAAGAAGCACATGGTCCTCATCATCATCGTCTCTAATCAGGTTCTTCCTTGGAGGCATACCTTCGCCTGAACTGCTAGTAGTGCTCGACGAGTCTTGAGCTTCGGAATCCTCTTCAGAGGAACTACTACTGTCAGAACTCCCTACACCACTCACAGCACCTGCAGGCTCACCCTCAGAGCTGCTCTCCTCTTCGTCCAACTGGATAGGCTCAGCTGTAACCTCTCCAAAAGAATCAAACTCTGGAACACTATCCACAGGTCGTGCTATGAAGCTGGAGCCTGTGTTCTTGTACTCGAGCAAAAAGGCAGCAGATCTGGGATGCTCGCCGTCACCCAGAGGCTCCCTAATATTCCAAGCTTTCACCAACTCCGAGATACGAACCTCGTTGAGAGCAGGCTCCAAATTCTTTGTCCTCGCTGTAAAAGAAAAAGCAAAGAGAGGTTAGAAAAGTCGCAAGTTAGCAAAAGTTGAAAGAACAGTACAATGTCTACCTATATATTCTTCCCCATAAAAAGGGGCAGTGAACCTCTCAGACCTCGACCCTTCAAACTGGGGAGGGAACTGCCAATTCCTAACAAGGAAACCCTCTTGCCAGTAGTCCTTATGGGAATCAGGTAGGTTTACTACCAATACCCTATCAAGACTCCTAGCTTTGAGGTATAAGACACCTGAGCTAGTTCGAGAGAAGGAATAGCAGAAACAGATCTCAGCAAGTCCTAACCTAGTACCATACAACTGGTTTATTCTATGGACGCCATTTACTATCTTCCACACATTGGGCGAGCACTGTGCGGGAACAATACTGAAATAACCAAAAAAGTGCAGAAAAAGATCATTTGGGGGAAAAGTAAGTCCCCCCTGGGAGAGCAACAAAACATGGATCCAGTGGGCATCCTCTATATCCCTAACATTCCTAGGAGGGGAGGCACAACATTCAATATCTACCCACTCAGGAATATTGTAGAATTTCCTGAACTCAGGGATTGACCTATTTCCAATCTTCGCCATTGAAAAACTCAAAAAAACTCTACAAACCAAAGAGAAAGTGCAGAGAAAGGGCACGAGAAACTTACAAAACAGAAGGTCGGTTTGAGTGATGAAGAAGCACGAGCTCAAGACGACTAAGAAGCAATGGGAATGGGGGTTCAGAGAAGAAGGTACGAGGCGTTAGAGTTCTCAGAAGAAGGAAGAAAGGCTGAAACGACGAATGAAAAAGGGGTTATCCCAACAAGCCTTCAATTCTAATCATAGCGCACGGATAGCGAAGCAGGTGCCGCCAAAGCAACTTCACAGCTTTCGAAGAATCACAAATCAGCCATAATGGCTGATTGTTTAAATCCATTGGATCTGTAAACTGGGCCCAACAAATTTAGGGGCAATTGTGGGTACCCGAAATTTAGAACTATGGGCCTGGACGAGTAGCCCAGTTCTGGCGGCCCAAAGTCCAGGCCCCTCCTCTTTTATAATTGATCCTTATATTTGATCCGGTCTCCCCCCACGATCCCATGAAGGGAAGTTATAGGGGAAATGGAAAACGTGGAGGAACCCATCACCTCCACTCATTTACATGCACATGTATATATTGAACCCTAGGTCCGGGGCAAAAGGACAAGTTGTATTCTCTGTAATCACTCTCCGGAATATATAGAAATAACATCGACTGCACCACCGTGGACGTAGGCACATTTTGGCTGAACCACGTACATCATTTGTTGTGTGATTGGCATCTTCTATTCCTTGTTCTCTTCTTAATAATCTTTCTCTCATATTTATTTGTGTTGCATAACAATTGCATTCACAGGTTGCTATAAGCTCACGACATAGACTCGTAAACATTGCCACTACCAATACCACAAAGAGCAAACTGCACTCTGATACCAATTTGATGCAAAGCAAAAGCCGTGGAAAATACCAAAAAAAAACTCACACTCAACCAAAGTGGAAAACTTCAATTCTTCATTCAATAACTATCCACGTATGAGGGGTTACAAGACTATATATAAGGCTCCAAGACTTGGTGCCCAAGAGAACCTAAATGTAACAACTACTACGAGTACCCCTTAACTATCAGGAGAATATTCTTAAGGAATACTCCCTTATTCTACTAACATTAGACATTAAAATAAAATAAAAAATTACAATAAATATAACTTTTCAAGTTTGGACCCCATTGTGTGTGTCCACGCCATTATTTGCATCATTTTCAATTTTAGTTTTAAGCTTCCTAGATATTTAATCTTCTGCAAATTTAGGGAAAATAGAGTTTAAGGGAACTTTTCTTTTGTTTAATCTCGAATACCTCACATACAATGAAACTAACAAATTAAATAACCATGACATAATGACATAAAATCTAGACCTTGTTCTCTCACCAGTCCAACAAAGATACACAAGACTTAGACAGCACTATTCAACAAGTTCAAAAGACAACTTAGCAACAATTAAAGAAACTAACGAACAAGAGATCACTCTTACTCTTTGTCATCTACTCATCTAAACCATCATCTTCATCCAACAAAATTAGGATTCTTAAATAGGCGTAATTGTCAATTTCTTACCTTCGCCTTTCTTGGTAAGTTAATGGCCCATTTTTAAAACTAAACGAACATGAAATAAAATCCAACATATATCAAACACTAAAAATTATATTGCACTTTCAATAATAGCATTCCAATACATGAACCCAAAAATTTGAATTTAAATCTACGACAGTATGATGTGAATTGGAAATAAATAATATATTAGTATTAATAATATTATCCGATTTATATAGTTTTTAGATATTATTTAAATTATTATTAGTATATTATTAGAGATAGTTATTAGATATTAGTTATCTATTTTAATTAGGTTATTTAGTTCCCTTTTTAACTAGGAGACTTACTCCCCAAATTTAGGATTATCTATAAATAAAGCCCTTGGCCCTTTCTTGTAAATCAGAATTACTATTAATGAAATTTATGAGATTTGAGAGAAAATATGGTTTGATTATTATTTTGTTTGTGTGTGTTCATGTGTGTCAATTTCGCTGCGTTTCACATCAAAATAGTATCAGAACTTTGTTCGCTCCTGATTTTCCACACAAGTGTGTGTCAAATCGTGTGTGTACTGAGGTCAAGAGCTAAGACAAGAGTGTAACACCCCGTATTTTTGTAATGATTTTTTTATGGGGATTAATTAAATTAAAGTAGGAAATTAATCCGAATTAAAATAAATATTAATTAACGAGACAAGGGTTAATACTTATTTGTGTGAATTATATTGAGTATTACTTAGTGAACGACTAATAAATTAGTAAGAATGCATTATGATTGTCGTGAGTGAGAAATACGACACTTACGGTAATTTAGTCGAGACGCGCATGTCGGTCGTGTAGGGACTTAAAGTTATGAGATAAAATGTGATTTATTTTTGGGTCATCCAAATGGTCATTTCGAGTACGCCACTGTTTCCAGAAGGGTCAAGATAGTCAAAAAAGTGTACTCGGGGGTTTGGATTGGATCCCTGGGCATTTCTAAGCCAAATCGGCACCCCGGAAGGGTATTTTGATCTTTTAGCTTTTTAGAGTAAAGGGACCTACGAATTTAATAAATTTATACCAGCACGTGGGCTGAGGGTGTTAGGATTGTCAGTTACAAAAACAAAGAGGCCATTAAAGGAGGAAAGTGAAGGATTTCAAGGCTCCCCACACCATTTTTGCACCAAAACCACCACCGGAGTTTAGATCGGAAGGAGAGGAACACAACTCTACCATCTTTCTGCACAAATCAGACCTACAATAATCTATCCTACATGTTTCTAAAAGGTTATAATACCCGTGTAGTGTAGGGTTTTATATTTGATGATAAATTGATGTTCTTGGGGCTTTTGAGAATTAAACACATGAATCTTGGGTAGGATTTGCATGTAGATTAAATCCCTATGTGAATAGAAAACGAGAATTGAATATATGTGATGATAATAATGGAAGAAATCTGAAATTATGGATGGAAAGAGATGAAGAACAATGAAAACTAGGGTTTTAAGGATTTTTGAGAAAAATCGGTTCTTGGATTGAATTCGTGATAATTTAACGTTAGATTTACGTTGGAAATCATTCCTATAGACTTATATTATGTTTAGGATTGTTGGTTGAAAATTTGGTTAAGTTTCATGAAGATTTGAGAAAGTTGTGAGGATGACAAATCGCAAAAACGTAACTGCGTAGAGACCTGTTACATTTCGAATCGATTCGGTCCTTGGGCGAATCGATTCAGTTTCCCAGATTTTGACAATTTTTCCCTTTTAAGCCTAGAATTTGTGAATTATGATGGGTGAACTTTTGAGGTGACTTTAAAATATAGTAAGTGATATTTTGATTACCAGTAGGCATTATAGTAGGCATTATGGTAGGGTTAAGGCTTAGTCATAAGTGAGAAGAATTAAGGCTAAAATTTAATCGGACATAACTTGCAATGTAAGTGAATTAGGGAGAATGAGATCGAGTCACAGGGATTTCGAGTGAACCTATGATGTAGACCAGTAGTGCGTGAGTGAATTAACTATTAAAATAACATAAGGGTAACTAGGGGCCCTCGGGTAGAGAATAATACTCGGGAAATACGATAGAGAGTTATAAATCGTAAATTGAGAAGTATGATCAATATTCCAGATATATGTATCTATATTGCGTACGAAGGATAATTATCGGTTGAGTGTATACCTATACGGATTATATTATATGTAGGGTAGATACCTATGCGGATTATATTATAGATGGAGTGTATACCTATACGGATTATATTTATAGATTGTTTGTATACCTATACGAATTATATTTATAGGTTGTGTGTATGCCTATATGCGACATATGGATAGGTTGTGTGTATGCCTATTATGTGCTTTCTTATGTGTGTGAACATACCTACGCTACCTGCTATCACGAGAGGTTCTGCGTCGTGAGCAGTCTTATCTTGAGGGGATTTTAGACTTGTGCCCCATAACATAGAACTTAGGGTTGAGCACTACTTGTGTGTATGATAGTGTGACCGGTCATTTGGGTGCGTTAGGTGTGTGCGTAGCCCAAAGGCTTAAAATTATGTTCGCCTCCATTGTATGTTGTTTGATTTATGGTTCGAGGCGACATTCTGAACCGATAGTCCTTGATGTGGTACGAAAGTACATGGACTTGATAGCAGAGTATGCAAGTGTGCATCGCGGTGGACAGTCCGGGAGATGTTGTATATATATATATATACTTGGGTGATTTATCCTACTTATGTGCAATAGTAAGGAGACTAGATAGTGTATATCCAAAATAATGCTTAATCTACTTAGTGTGTGATGGTAGTAAAGTTATATAGCGTATATCAAAAGATGATTTAAGTAGAGCAACTTAATGAAATGGTTTAATGATAACATACGTGAAATGTTAATTATGGTTAATAATAACATACGAGACATGTTAATTATTAGTGTTACGGTAGCGTACTGTATGGGCAGTACGGGAAAGTTAAAGAGAAATTTAACTAAAGACTTAACGATTAAAGATTAGAATACTGTAGCGTACTGTATGGGCGGTACGGGGGGAGCTAAACCTGTTAGTGGTTAGATACATACTCATGAGACCTAGTTGGGTTAGGTAGTGCAGCTAGGTAGGAGACGTTAGGTGTGCACATTAGTTGAGATGTGAAGAACTCAAGGGAGTGTACGTTGAACAAACATGTGTAATCAATAATTGCTTTTAAACTGTGATTTAAATACTTGCAAAATATTTTCAAAAGGTTTTTCTTAGGCTCTGACCCGTGTACAAAATATTTTTAAGACCTTTTAGGTGTCCAGCCACAAGGACGCCAAGCTTGATAATCTGTTCTGGGATGGGTAGCTACAGCATTTGTGGATGCTTCAGCCACTTCATTCCTAGAGTAGGATGCAGTTTTAATATTTCATTTGGGCATGTCGCCCCTTCAGCTATTTCATTTATTCAGTTGTATCAGACTATGTATTATTGGATTCAGTTTTATTTCATAGACTCGTAGTTGGGTTTTGTATTGAGAACCAATGGCTTATTCGGTATTATTTAATTGGTTATTTATCGTGTAATGGATTCATATTTTTATTATTGTGTGGGTGGTTTGGTTATTGTTTTATTTTCGCATGTTATTGTTTAATGAAAGATAAAATTTGGCACCAATTTATTTAAAACGTAGGTGGTTAGTAATTTATAAAGATTTCGACAGTGATGCTAAGAATGAACCAAATGAGATTCCTCTTTTATTTTTATAAAAGGCTCATCAACCGATATTTAAATAGGCGGGGTGTCACAAAGAGCTCGGGGTAACTATCGTACGACATGTGCTTAACGACGATCAATGCTCCAAATATTGGCTACCACAGTCACGCCACCACCAACGGTGGATGGAATTGATTTCGCGGCCCAGTTAAAAAAATTGGGTGAACAAATAGAGGTTTTGAAAGCAGACCGGCGGCGAGAATCCATCCGGTGAGTTTAACGGTTCCAAGAGGTGGGATTTTGGCTATCCACAAGGCGGTAAGGCTTGGGAAACCACCCATGGCTGAATAGTCCATCCAACCGCCACATCATCCACCATCCAGTAAAAGAATCCCTTGTTCACCCTTGTCGGAGTTAATCGTCAAGTCTCCAACCTCTAAACCCTTCTCAACCAAATCCAAGGCCAAAGTTCTCAATGCGAGGCATGAGCAATCCCAAGCCATAAATTCCTTTCATCCAGCACCGACAGGGACTATTTTAGCCGGATCGGCCTTGTCTCCGCTAACCCAGAGCAAATCTTGTGTGAGGAAGGCCATCCATAAACGCCCAAGTTCTTCCCGACCTAATATGTCCCTCTCCAACCCATATCCGACGTGATTCGGCATGGATCTGATTTCCGACCAGCTTTGTCATCAAAAAACCTCCATTCCAGCCCATCAGAGGTGGTCAGTGACTCCTTGCCAACGTCCATCCAGAACAAGCCGACCATCGATAAAGAGGTTCAGCCACACGCGGTGGTCGAGCGACCTTTGATAGCTCCTTTGGTGGGTGAGTTTGGAAGTGGGGCTGCTAGGGCTTGTAAAGAGGAGGGGGAAGCTAGGGTTTACTTTAATGAGTTGGGGCCTTTAAGTGCAAGAGTGGGCCATAAAGCTATTGAGGATAACGGGCTGCCCATGTGGACTTTATTTGACTTTGGGTCATTTTTACGGGAGAAACCACTTGGCTTGGAAGTAAATGGTCCAAAATTTAGTTTTATTGGTGTGAAAATTTGGATAGCCCCCAATTTCCAAAATGTTGAAAAATATTTTATTTGAGCCCCAAAAGTTTCAGAGAATTAATTTTTCACCCCCAATAAAAGATTTTAAAAAAGGTCCAAAATATTCTAAGTCTTTGTGGATGCGGCACGGACTTTTACAAATATTCCTATGGTGCGTGGTTCACGTTTTGAAGAAGGGGAGGGCACTACTTGTCTAGCATCTTCAACGTTCAAGGCTATAGCGCTCGAGACGAGCTTTTCGAAGAAGGGGAGAATGATGTGAATTGAAAATAAATAATATATTGGTATTAATAATATTATCGGATTCATATATTAGTTATTAGTTTTTATTAAAATTATTAGTAGTATTATTATTAGAGATAGTTATTAGGTATTAATTATCTATTTTAATTAGGAAATTTGCTTCCCAAATTTAGGAATATCTATAAATAAGGACCTTGGCCCTCTCTTAAAAATAAGAATTATTATTAATGAAACTCATGAGATTTGAGAGATGATTTGAGAGAAAATATTGTTTGACTATTATTTTTGTTCTTGTGTGTTTGCGTGTGTCAATCAATGTTTTAAATTGCGGCCACACAGGGTGTAGCATTTTGGCTCCAAAGTCTCATATCGCAAGCAATTTGTGCATTGCAGTTTTTTAATTAGAAAAACATATAAAAATATAAATAAAGAAATAAATAACATTTTAAAATGAAATTTGTAAGAAAGTAACATTTTAAACTGAAATTGGTAAAAAAGTAACATTTTAAACTGAAATTAGTAAAACAAAAATTTGCATTTGAAACTTTTTTATATAATTTTTAAAAGATACATTATAAATTGAAAATTATAGAAAAATAATAATAATAATAATAATAATAGTAAAATTTTATAACGAAATCTGAAAAATAAGTAACATTCAAAGCTGAAAATAATAAAATAAAGGAAAATTGCACCTAGCCCTCTTCAACTATTTCAGGCTTGTGGGTCACCCCCTTAAAAAAAGAACAACTGATAAACTCACCCCCTTAACTATTAATTCATTGCAATAAAACCCAACAACCGGGTTCCCTCCATTTTTTTTAATAAGAATGGACAAAAATGCCCCTCATCCAAATTTAAAAACCAAAAACTAAAAAAATGAAAAATAAAACATAAAACATAACCCTCTCTCTCTCTATCTCTATCTCTCTCCACACATAAATTTCAAAACACTCACCTCCCCACCCTCTCTTGCCCCTGCCTCCACCACCCCTTATCATTCCACCGCCATTAAAACTAGCACAATCGACACTAAAATAGCACCACCACCAGAAAATGAAAACCTCCGCAGCACCGCAACTAAAATAACACCCACTCAAAATCAAAGCTACCGCCACCAACCACATCCACCTGTGCAGATCTAAAACTTTAGGTCCCAAACTTTAACCTTTTGGATTGTTTCCAATGATAAAACCCAACTCGTGCCAAACCTCAAAACGACATAATTAGTTGCACTTTACCCTAACCCTAGACCTGAACATCTCTTCTAATCTACAGCCTCCACCTGTCTTCATTAACTACCGTTTCCTAAGCCAATCTAAATCTAAAGACACATGACCATTTTCTCCTACCTCTAAAATCCTAAACCCCAACAAGGAAACCCAGAAGCAAGGAAAAAGAAGAATCATGACAAAAGATTCATCCGATGCCAAAAAACTTCTGAATTTCCCAGTGAATTCCAATCTTTCTTTTGATTATAGATGCTCCTACTCCGAGAATAACTCGCTCGTGAAGCCCATTGGGTTTCGCGAACCGCCGAGGTTCTCCCCATTTGGACCGAGACGCCCCGATCAGAAATGGATCGGTATTTGTGCTCCGGCCAAACAACTAGTGGATTTGACAAAGCTTGCAGAACAAAGAAATGTGATTCTAGGAGAACCGCTCGCCGAGGAAGAAAACGCAGAGCAAGAGAGAGGAACCTGAGATTTAACCATTTTTTATTGCATCAGTTAAAGACCTCGACAGATTATAGCTACTGTAGCTATCCATTTGTTGTTGCTAATGGTTATGCTCTCCATTTCTCTCTCTCTCGACCAAGCTCTTCAACGAGAAATGTCTGTCTTTGGGGTTTCAATTCTTCATTTCCTCTAAAAGTCATTTCTCTTTGCTTTTGTAGGTGGAGAACTCCGAGGGTTAGCATCAGAAAATTGGTCGGTGGTGGCATAAAGTTGCCGACAAAGATGAAGATTAAGTCCCCTCCGGTGGAGTGTTTGTCTGATGCATGGATTGTGTTGGGAGATGGTGGTGGGAGGTGTGCTGAGTTAGTTTGTAATGGTGAGATGGTGGAGTGAGAAGGGATGGTGGAGGTAGGGGAAAGAGAGGGTGTGGAGGTGGTTGTTTTGAAATGGGTGTGTGGAGAGAGAGAGAGAGTAGGTTAGGATTTTTTTTTCATTTTTTTTTTTAGTTTGCGGTTTTTAAATTTGGCTAAGGGGAATTTCGGTCCATTCTTATTAAAAAAAAATAAAGAGGGAACCCGGTTGTTGGGCTTAATTGCAAAGAATTGATAGTAAAAGGGATGAGTTTGTGTGTCTGTGTGTGTGTGTGTGGGGGGGGGGGGGGGGGGGGGGGGGGTGACCCGCAAACCCAAAATAGTTGAAGAGGGCTTGGTACAATTTTCCCTAAAATAAATAATACTTTAATCTGAAATTTGTAAAATAAGTAAAAGTTTATAATATAATAACATTTTAATCAGAAAATTATAAAACAAGTAGCATTTTGAATTGACAATAATAAAAATAAATGAATAAAATAAAAATAATAATAATAATAATAACAACAACAACAACATTTTAAAGAGAAATCTGAAAAATAAGTAACATTTAAAGCTGAAAATTATAAAATAAATAAGATTTAAACAGATATTTATAGTACAAGTAGCATTTTAAACTGACAATTATTAAAAAAAAATGAATTGGGATTTAAAAAATAAGTAACACTTAAACCTCAAAATTATATAATAAACAACATTTTTTGACTGAAAAATGTAAAATAAGTAAACCGAGAGTTTAGACCAGAAAAAATTAAATAAAAGCAGTGGTTTAAAAAGGGCGCGATTGCGCACGACGTAGCACGCGATTGCGCATTATTGGCCTAAAACGTGACGTTGCTCTTCCAAATTTGCGCGATGCACAAATAGCTTGCGCTATTGATGACGTCAATGTTTTAAAAGGCGTGGTGAGGCTCGCCTCGAGGTGAGGTGGGAGGAAGAAGCCTCAAGGCTTACACTTTTGGGTATTTGGTTGAGGCTTATGCCTCATAAGGCTGAGGCTTACGCCTTGGTGCCTTCCGCCTTGAGGTGTTTGAGGCTTATGCCTCACTAATTGTATGGTCAAAGCGGGTCAAATGTTTAAAAAAAAGGTCACGTGAAAGAAATAACAGGAGACCAACTTTGTTTAGTGTAAGACCTAAACCTATCTCAACATAGAAATCTCCCTCACTCTTTTGGAAGCCTAACTAGAGACCAAATTTCTTTCTTCCACCGGAGATCAAATTTCCTTCTTCTTGTCTCAATCAATTGGTAATTTCTCTTCCTTTTTCTTTTTCAGCATTCAAAACTTCTTGATCTCTCTATTTTTTTAGTGTTTTCCTTAGTTTTCGAAAGTCGGGTTCTTTTTTATTCCATGGATGATGTTGTAAGCGATTATGATGAGGATGGAGGTGGAGATGAAGCATATTATCCATTTTTCGGCCATTGGATACCAATGATCCACTACTTATTATATAGTGATGATTTGATAATTCATTGCTAGATACATTGTTTTTCGTTATGGTTTGGTGATGGTGATGGTGATGGTGACTATCTTGTCTTTGAGGATTATGGTTTTAATTATGGGTTTCTTTTGTCTTTAACGGTAGAATATGTATTATGATGATGATATGATGGTGTTATTATTTATATTGTGTTGTATGATCGACCTTACACCGTTTATTTTCATGATAGATATGATACATACTTTGTTCCTTATTTAATTATTATTTTTATATTATTCTTAGTGATTTTTTTGGACAAAAATTGAGGCTTACGCCTCACCTCATAAAGACAAAACACCTCAACTCCGCCTTGTGCCTCATTGGATGATGTGGCACGCTATTTGCGTTATTGGGCGCGATTTGAACACTATTTGTGTTCCAACCTTATCCAAGAGAAAATCATCAAAACTACATAGTTTTTACATTTTCTTCACTTTTTTTTAGCATTTAGAACCTGAGAAGCTAACTCATCAAAACACAAACCAAACTCACTTAAACACAAAACAACAAACCTTACCTCCGCTCTTTAGAAAAACCCAAACCCCGACTCAAAGAAAAACTCACCCCTACTGAAAAAAAACACATCCCGACTCAAAAAACCCATTCTGACACAGAAAAACCCTAGCTCCAGTCGCTTTTTGCTCCTGTTCCAGTTGCACATGTTAATTTTTCTACTTTATCTCCTTTTTTTTTCTTTTTTAGAACCCGTCCTGCTCTTTTTTTTTAAAGCTGATTTCTTTGTTTCTTTTTTAAACCAGCTATTGTAAACCATGTCAAATAAATCTTTGTTTCATTTTTTAAACCATATATTGTAAAACATCTTTTTTAAACCAACAATTTTAAAAGTCGTTTTCTTTGTTGTAATTTTTTCCAGTTAACACAGATAGTGAACACTTCCCCAACATAAATACTATTGACGAAGATGATAATGATAAAGATATTACGTTGAATGAAGCAGACTAATTTTGACTTCTCATTTGTTTGTCGGTTTATTTTTAAGATTTTATGAGTTGATTGTATGGATTTATTTACTTTATTTGAGATAATGTGATGGTGTGGTCTACAATTATGTAGTACTTTACGAATCTATGTCTCTATTTCAATTAATGTAGTATTTAATTTGGAATGCTTTTTTTAAGCTATTTATTTGTATATTTAATTATAAAATTGAAATGCTCAAATTGCTTGCGCGATGCACACCCGAGACCAAAACGCGATACCTTGCGCGATCGCCATTTGAAACACTGAATAAAAGTAACCTTTTCAACAAAACTTTGTAAAATAAGCAAATAACATCATAAAGACCTTCGTAAATATGTAAATTGAGGGTTTGGAACAAAGAATACCTCATCCAAGCAGATGATATAGGGTAACCCTTTTTTTTGTCTCCTCTTAACTAAAGTGAGGGTTCTAAAAAAAACACGGATCGCGTTGTTGTTGCACCAAATAACACACGAAAGCACCAAATAGCGCACGCTTTTAGAGCATCCAGTAATACATTGACCGCAACGTTGCGTTTTTGGGCCGCAAAATGCAATAGCGAGCTTTTAAAAACATTGGTGTCAATTCCGTTGCGTTTAACATCACAGTATGTCTAAAGATATACAGAAATTATGTCACAAATTAATTTTTTTACAACAAAAAAAAAAAAGCATATTTTCTAGTTTTGGCTTGTTATGGATATCACACATATTTTCACTCCATCAAGAAAACATTAGTAGAGTAATGAACTATAATATAAATTAGAGCTGAGGAAGCTTTCTTCAAACAAATAATAAAGCTCAGGTCTTACTCCAATACTTCGTATGACCCATAAACTCACAGCCATGAGTAATCCTACTCCACTTTTATTAAAGGCTAGAGATTCTTCAAAGATTATGCCTGCATATCCTATTCCAAACAGCAATGCCATGGCAATATCCTGTATCATCATCAAACTAATTGAGTTTTCAGTAGATCCATTCATATGAAAAGCATAACTGATAATATTTGCAAAGAGTTGATGAATAAATAAATAAACCTGGTTTGCAGCCACCCAGGAATGATTAATTGCCACTGCACCTGTTACAGCTGCTGCAAAAACTGCAAGAGCTTTCAGCAAATCAGTCTTTGGCTGGTAAGTGGCTTCAAAATCCTGTGAGCTTGTATCGTCAACTGAACACAAAGGATCACATGCTCCAGATAATGGCGTCAAATCCTGATATACGCTAAAAGGTCAACATGAAGCATAACTTGAAGCCAAGAGGATTCAAGAAAACAGAAATAAATGAAAGTCGATTCAATTGCATGCTTGCAAACAATAATTGTTAGTTTTGAAGAAATATGGTATTTGACAATTTTCTCCTACAACTTTAACCCTTTCACGGTTAGCACTAGTTTTGATGCATGCAAACACCCTTGGATTTACTCTTGATAGAAAAGCTGGATGCTCGAATCAATTGTACATTTGCTAAGATGGATGATTCACCAAACTGAAGATGTATTTGCATCAAATATGAGTAAAAGAATTCTGTAATTCCATCTATGTGTTGAACTAGCGATGAAGCACACGCTATGCGTGTGAAACACAAATTACAATGCATAATTTTAAAAAACTTGTGATATTTTTATTATATATATATATATATATATATATAATCCTAATAATGTTTATTTTTTGGAAATATTTAATCAAAATAAATTAATTAAATCAGTTATGGATGACAACATGGGATATTTTAATCATTTTAAGTGTAGATAGAAATTCGGTTACAACCCATGGAAAAAAATTCATCAAATCAAGTAAAAGTTGCATATGTTGACACAAGGAATTTCAAGCGACCCACAAATATGATGGCAAAATGTAAAAGTAAAAACAGTAAATAGGTGTAGCAAATAGCTGTCAGAAATTTAAACCATTACATTACTTTAAGGATAAGTTATGGTTCATCGGCATATTTTAATCAAAAAAATTCTCAAAAGTGAAGGAATAAAAAAAAGTAAGAAGACTTGTATTTATTTACAAAGATACTGACTATGATAAAACTTGGATAATCCTGTGATAGTTAGCAGAGAAAAAAATAAATAAATTGACCGTCTTAAAAAATTGTAAAAAATACGGAAGACTTGAGAATTACCCTTATAGAAATTTATGTCCGACCAGTTGCGAAGAAGACGAAGAATAAAATTTGTGCACGTATTAATTTACAATAATCTGCTCAAGAATTATAATTGAAAAGACACACAGCTTAAAGGAGTAGAAGAAAAGAATTGGACAGTTATTTTTTTCCTCTGGTCAGTTTCCATATTTTGTGGTGAGAAAAATCAAGTAAGTGGATGTGGATGGAAACTGAATTCTGCGTGTCGATGTTGCTTACACATGGCTGATAAGGCTTGTGCCATGTAGATAGTGTTATTTGTACATGAATTACTATCATACCCATAGTATTATAACTTCTTCCTTAAAATGGAATAAAGGGAAAATTGTGGAAAACACAGTTTGGTACGGCAACCGTCAAAACCTCGGGTTGCTTTTCTATATTAGTATAGACATATATATCTATCTACCTATATTATCTACTTCTGTGACTATCGTGCTTATCACTCCATTGAACTTTCCATCAATTCAATTTTTCCTTTTGTGGGGGCGTAGGGGTGTGCATTCATTACGTGAGGTTGAAGATAATTGCATCCTTAATAAAACCTCATCCTTAAAAAGAAAAGAATTCATAAAAACATAATTTCGTGCCCTTTGAAAGGGTTGACATTTTGGGGGTTTTACTTACTTCTTACACTTGACTTGCTTTGGCGGCTATGAAGCACGGACACATAACATGTGTTTCGACACGCGACACGTGATTGATCCAAAAACTAGGATACGACACGCTATGATACGTACAATATATAACACACATTTAAATATATATTAATGAAATAAAACAGATTTTCTCCATAAAATACACTATTAGAGCATTCTTAGCATGAAATTAAGAAAATGGACCATACAAAACAAAATTCAAACACACTTTGACCTTAAGAATCATAAATAAAGCACAATCACCATCACTTGAGTCAAAGTTGGCTCTTGGCTTCCGGGAGAGTGTTCGTGCTTCATAGGTGTCCGACACATTGTAGGACACGACACGTTAGTTTCCGGGAGAGTGTCCGTGCTTCATAATTTGGCGGTGTTCTTTATGGTCTCTGGCCTTACTCTTGTAGATTAAGGCCCTGTTTGATAGGTCATATTTGACTGGAAAATGGGGATTTGCTAAACATTTTCCATCTTTTGAGCATTTGATTAAGAAAATTTGCCTTGGCGAAAATTTCCAAGTAGTAGTCATGTTACCTTTTTTGCCTTGAACTCAAGGAAAAAAATTCTTTGATATATACCCCCACCCCCACCCCCCGCGCGTCCCTGAAAATTTTCTGGGCTGAATGTACTGTTTGTAATTGGTTGAATCGAGAAGAGGAAACATTGAGGTGATGAGTATGGCAGTAAAAGCATTTCCTTTATCACACAACTGGTCGTTCTCTCTTTCTCATATTGCAAGAAGAAACTTTGTTGCAGGTATGGTTCAAACCCTTCTAGTCCATGTGAAACTGATTTCTTTCATATTGTGTGATGGCTAGCCGTAATCGGCTTATTTCCTAAAATATTTGAAAATCACTAGCCGATTTCTTATGTGTAGGTCAAAATATTTTATCTATGAACAAACCGATTGCAACTATATACTCCATCTCTGATCTAAACACGCGCGTGTGTGTATATATATATATATATGTTCTGTGTAGGGCTTTGAAATGATTTTGATTTCTGAAACTACATATATTCAATTCAAATCAACCTGAACACATATACGTTATCGCTTTTTTAGTGTATGAACCGATTAAAAATATATATCAGATCGAACTGTGCATATATATTTAGAGCCAAACAAAAAGAGAGGTTAGCGATATCCGATAACAGATAAATAGGGAAAGAAACCCTGGCCTAACAAGATAGATTCTAGGTGTTTGAGGAGGCGGTGCGGTGGCTGTGAAACCAGAATGCCTGTCAGATAGCATGCTTTCCATATATATATATACGGTCAAGTTCTCCAATATACCTATGAACATACTCATTTTTTAAAAATAGTAAAAAATGTAGTTTTCAACCAAATTTGGTATACATGACCTATATAATGAGGAGATCATCTATAAAACAAATCATCAAAAAATTCAACCCAGAAGTGGGTGAGATGATGGAAAAAATTTGAAAAGTGGATATATATGTGCATTTTCGACCGTTCAAATTTTTTCCAGCATCTCACCCACTTCCGGATTGAATTTTTTAATGATTTTTTTTTGTAGATGATCTCCTTACTATGTGGATCATGTGTACCAAATGTGGTTGAAAGTACATTTTTTACTATTTTCTAAAATGGGTATGTTCATAGATATGTTAAGTGAGGTATGTTGGAGAGCCTAATGTATACTTATATATGTGTGTGTGTGTGTGTGTTTTCTGTGCAATTATGGCTTTTGATTTTGATTTCTGAAACTACATATATTTAATTCGTATCAACCTGAACACATACGTTATCACTTTTTTGGTGTATGAATTGATTATAGGTATATATCAGAACGAACTACGTATATATATTGAGATCTGTTAGATAGCATGCTTCCCACATATATATATATATATATATATATATATATATATATATATATATATATATATATATATATATATATATATATATATATATATATTTCCATCTTACTAATATTTTTCGGGACTGTCATAATGATCCTTTTACAACATTTTTTACCAAAAAAAAACACTCCAAAAAGATTTCTCAAACCAATCCAACCAAATCGATCCACCAATAAAATCGGTTTGCATTCTACTTTTAAGTGCTTCTAGTGAGGGTCGCTCGTAGGAGTGTAAGATTTTCCAATCCAATCCTATTCTGAGGATCGATTCGATTTGGAAATCTTTTAATATAAGGGATTTGGGAAATCTTTTTGGATGAAGTTTTTTTTGGGAAAAAATGTGATAAAATTGAATCTTTTTGACATTATCTATTTTTTAAATTATTCAACATATCAGGTTTGTTTTAATTACTCAATCTTTAATAAATAATTAAATACCATTGACTATTCCCTTGCTATTAATTGTTAGTCTTGTAATAGTTAAATTGTCATAGTTGTTAGACCTAACTTAATTGTTTCTAAAACATGTAACAATTAGAAGGACCTCCTTATCAAACTCATCGGAATCCATCTCAAAGGTATTTATTATTGTGTGCTGCTTTGGTATGTATTTACTTGTTCATTAAGTACCGATTTGTACGAGGTTTCCTATGTTATTTTTCCATAAATATTTAGTGATACAAATATTTACCAAGCCCATATACAGAAGCTTTGATCAATGTGTTCTAATTTAAATTTCGATTAGTGTGTTCTGATTTGTATATATTAAGTTTAACAAGATAAGTTATGATATATTTTCCTAGTATCATTCAAGCATAAGAGTTTGACTGGGAATGAGGATGTAGTTATTAATTATACGATGAAACTTGAATCTACCGGTATTTATTACTAGATTTAGAGACCTGTGATATACATTAATTCAAGTGAATTTGCTCCGCGTAGATAGAATGTTATTTGTGTGATTTGAAAATGTGCTTTTTGTTCTGAAGTGTTTGTTCGTATGAGAACTAAGATTTATAATGACAGACACATGCTTCAAGTGCATGCGCCAACAACGTTAGTTGTTTTGGTCCATGGTCATGCGTACCATAGCAATCTATCAAGAGGAGTCATGACCATCTTCTCTGAAGGCTTCCCATAGAAATTGGGATGCTGATCGAGAGACAGTTGATCGAGGGATAGCCCTATACCGATTGTTTAATTGAGTGATCGGATTTGCCATGCAAAACTAAGGATGAACAATAGTTCATTTGGAATATTGTGTGCTAGGTTATATTCGTACCATTTAGACGACAATCGATCCATTCAGGTTGAGGAACAAGTCGATATATTCCTAAATGTTTAAATCACGATGAGTGGTACGTGTTCGAGACATTGACTTTCTTTAGATCCAATCAAACGGCGTGTCATTATTTTAAAAAGAGTGCTACGAGCGTGTCTTGATATATTTTAAAGATCTTATCACCAATGACACCTCTGAGAATTCCCCTTATGATAGCGGCAAGGACACACCTTGGTACCATTACTTTTGAGGTTGGGTGGGTGATAATCTTTAGGTTGGTTCAATATTTACATTGTACGTTCTTGATTTATTTCTTTTGGATTACATGTTATTTTAGTATTTTCCCTTTATATTGGGCCCTCCATGTTTTGGGCCTTAATTGTCTAGTCGTAGTTTTCAGTCTCTGGAACCATTAGGTAAGCCATCACCTCACAAACATCATTTTGGTATCAGAGCCGAAATAAAATATATAAATATATATATATATTCTCTTTTTCATTGTACTGTTCACCATATTGTTTATCGTACTATTCATCGTACTGTTTTAGAGTTTGTTGGTGTTCTTTAAGAAGAAAGGAGATGTTCCTATGTTGAAGCTGTCGAGTTGTTTGGCAACGTTCTTTTGGATATTTTACCATGTTTTTCAACCATTTGAGTGGTAGTTTAATAATATGCACACCTCCAGCAGATTCTTGGTGATTCGCCATTAACTGTTGTTGAGTTCTTGCAGTTTTGAAGTACAAATCTATCCTTCGAGAATATCAGATTGTTGTTTGGTTAATTTTTTGGAACATTTTGAAAAATTATGGGTGATTTGGATATTGGCAAAGATGTTTTTCCATTGACAAAACGTACCCCGATTCAATTGGCTACAACTCTCCTCATGAATGGGTCGCATCCCATTTTGCTGAGGGCGATGGTTTGTTGTCGTCGTCCATTGAAACAGAAATTTGTTTCAATTTTTAAGTACAAATTTGTTCAGATATGACTACTCAGTTCATCTAGCATAACCAGAGGTGTTGATACCACTTGTCCTCATGCTGCTACTCCGCCGGTTGTCGATTCTTCTCTCAGTGCCAATGTCAGAGCCACCATTACTTCAGGTGCCCCATCCGCTTTTCATGTTCGAGCTACAAAGCCCACTTGGATTTTAAATTCCGATGCCACTAACAGTTATCTCTTCTTTCCTCACCTACCGTTCCCATTTGTCTGTATGTGCATATTCCGGATGGCTCTCGTACATGTATCCATAGCAATGGAAAAATGTGTTTGTCTCCCGATATTACTCTTTCCTCAGTTTTACACTCCTAATTTTCTTTTAATCTATTATTTGTTAGCCAACTTGCCAACTATCTCAATTGTGTTATTATATTTTTTCCAACCCATTACCTATTGCAAGACTTGAGTTCGAAGAGGATTATTGGCAGGGATTATGAGTACAACGTGTTATACTATTTCAGGGAACCTCCACCATCGCAACCTCCCACCTTTAGTTTCAATACCTCCATCTTGTCGAATTCCATTTCAAATTATGTTTCCCTTCAGATCTTGTACTTGTTGCCTACCCGCCTAGGGCATGTCAATTTCCAATACCTATGTTTGTTATTCCCTTCTCCTTCGAAAGCGTGTAAGGACAAAAAATTCTTATGTGAAGTATGTGAACTCTGTAATCATACTCGAACTAGTCATATACCACATATGAGTTGTGCTCCTAGAATGATTTTATTCATTCTAATGTGTGAGGGACATCCCATGTTACTACATTTTCTGATCATCATTATTATGTGACCTTTATTGATATTTATTCTCAATGTACTTGAGTGTATCTCCTTAAAAGGAAATCTAAAGTCCTCCCTTGTTTGTTCAAATCTCCGAGCGATTAAAACTCAATTTAAGATGGCGGTTCGTAATATCTAACACTATAATAGGCATGAGTAGGTTTCCAATGAGTTTAGGTCTCAACTTCATCAAAAAGAGATTATGCATCAACTCACTTGTCCATATACCCCTGAACAAAATGCGGAGGCGGAACGTAATAATCGTCATCTAATGGGAGTAATTCGATGCTTGTTGAGTGGTAAGAAGGTGCCCAAATTTTGTTGGCATCTTGTTGTCATGGTTGCCACTTTTATCATAATCGTACCCTAAGTCAAGTTTTTGAGGGAAGGCGCCTCTTTAGTGTCTTTAACCAGATAGCAATTTTATTCTACATTCTTCCTCGTGTGTTTGGGTGTACTTGTTTTGTTAATAATCGTAGTCCCTCTCGGACCAAACTTGATAATAAAGTTATTCGATGAATTTTTATGAGGTACTCCTCAATATCTAAGGGGTATTGATGTTATAATCCGATATCAAAACATATGTATCACGTATTTGATGTTACTTTTCATGATAATGTCTCTTTCTATGGAGTGGTGAGTACTTTGCAAGCTCATGCCTCCCCACCTCTAGAGGATATTATTGAGTCACCTTCTCTCGAGAGCGAGGCTTCATCACTTACCCGCCTTATTCCTATTTAATGAGGTTCATCCTCTCGCACCTTTTGAGCCATCCTTACGGGTATACTTCCGTCGCCCTCGATTTCCTCTGCCACCTCCTTCTCCGGACTTGTATACTCACTCCACTTATCACCTCTTACTTCTGATTTTCATTCTCATTATCCTTCTCGTATTAGGCGCCCCTTACCGCTATGGTCTTGTTGGTAGTTCTAATCATCCTAGTTTCCAGCATCTTTCCTATGATAGTCTTTCATGTCCATATCAAGCTTTTCTGGGTCAACTTGACTCCATCTCCATCCCCCAATAAGTGGCTGAGGCTCTCCAAAATCCTAAATGGGTGGAGGCAATAAAAGTGAAAATGAACGCTTTGGACCGAAATGGTACATTAGAGCTTATTTCTCTACCTCCCGGGGAGAAGACCGTTGGATGTAAATGGGTCTTTAATGCGAAATACTTAGGCGATAGCTTTATTGATCGCTATAAGGCACGGTTGGTGACAAAGGGATTTACACAAGTTCCTGGAAAGGATTTTGGTGCTACATTTGTCCCAATGGCCAAACTTACTTTCGTATGATTATTGATCTCTCTTGTGGCTTCTCACTCTTGGCTTCTACATCAATTAGTCGTCAAGAATACCTTTTTATATGAGGATCTCTCAGAAATAATCTATACAGACCCTCCTCCAAGTTTTCAGGTTGAAGGGGAGTATACCGGGGAAGTGTGTCATCCCCGGAAGTCTCTTTATGGCCTTAAGCGATCACTCGGGACATAATTCAGCAAATTCAGTGAGGTTGTTATATCCATAGGGTTTACAAGGTGCCATTCCGATCATATGTGTCTTATTCGTCAGCAGCCCGATGGTATTTTGTTGGTTATGTTGATGATATTATTATTACAGGTGATGATGTCGATGAAATTGCACAATGTATCTGGCGTGAAGTACTTAGGTCTTCTCCGTTAATTTTTTGGAGTTGAGGTGGCGCGGTCTAGATGCGAGATTTCTTTATTCCGACGTACGTACACTTTGGATCTTCTTTAGAATAATGGGATGTCAGATTGTCATCCAACTTCTACCCCTATCGACCCTAACCTAAAGCTTTCGGTCGAGATGGGTGATTTGCGGAAAAAGATGAGGTCAGGCATCATCTATCTAATTTTTTTCCTTCTTTGGATCAGACGACATATTTTTTCACTAAATCAGTCGGGCCTGCTCTTCTTCGATCTTCTATTGTCAAGTTGATTGATATCGGTATTTCCGCTACAGTTTGAGAGGGAGTGTTTGATTTCACGTTATTTTAGTATTTTTTCCTTTATATTTGGGCCTTAGTTGTGTAGTCTTAGTTTTGTAGTCTCTAGAACCTTCTAGAATGGTAATATTTAGTATAATTACAATTATTGGGCTCCCAATTGGTAACCATCACATCACAAAAATTTGTTGTTTCTAATTAAAATTATTGTCATCCTATTAGGATGTCGTTGGTGCGATGAATAGTACACATTTATGCGACGATTCCTCTTGTCAACCAACCAAGATACCACAATATGAAGGGGGCGATTTCTCAAAACATTTTCACCACATGTACGTTTGTTATGCGGTTCTCTCCTGTGCTTGTTGGTCGAGAGGTATCCACGCATGATAAACGTTAGTTGCTAGCGCTATCCAACACCACAAACATAGGTTAATGTGGGGGGAAAAAACACCTCCATTAATAGCGTGACGTGTGGTGAGCGGACCGATCAAGATGGCGACCCGTATCCACTCTAGTAAGATAAGAACGACTAGATTCCTTGATAAAGTAGAAGACTAAGAAGCACTATTCTATTATAATTCAAACTCTATGACGATAGGATTTATCCAATTGTAGCCCCTAATTTTATATAAAGGGGACCCCCCCTCCATGGTGAAAGGGGGGCTCAAAGGCTTAAAAAACACTCTCATATAAATTCTCTCAAGTTTATAGTGAAACACGGTTGAAGCCCTGTAGACGTAGGCCATCCACGGTCGAACTACGTAAATCTTTGTCTATCTCTTATTTATTCTTAATACTCTCATCATGATTGTTGGGCACCCTCCTCCAGGCATTTTTTGACATCACAATTGGCGCCGTCTGTGGGAATCGACGCAAAAAGTCTTTCCCTCTTGTTAGAGGAGACGAAGATTTATGTTGCAAGAAAATGGTTTATACGCATGATAATCGAGAGCTAAGTCCTCTTTTTCTATCAGTGCATAAACGATTACATATGATTCTCATATATTTATATTCATGAACTATGTATTCCTTTTGATTATTCATCTGTTATGTAAATTTTAGATAATTTTCATTGTTGATTTAGATGAATTTCATAATCAGAGGTCTTGAATGACTCCTTGAATATCTGGACTCCCGTGATAATTTTAATTCTTAAATGCAATACAGTTGTTCACCTTATTTTTCTCTACAACTGAAAATAGGAACAGATAAATGTTAAGAATGATTTCTCTCTCCTCGAGACCCAGTTACATAGACCTCCTATAAAAGGAGGGAAATTCAATGGCATACCCACCTCCATAAGAGGATGGAAAACGAACATACGTGGTTGATTGCTCCTAGTTGTTGTAAAATCAAAGTGAATCACGTCAATTTGCAGCTCTAGGCACAAATTTGAAATTGGAATTTCCCCATGATCCACCGTTCAACGATAGCAATGTTGAGCAGAGTATTAAGTTTATCTGTTCAAGGAGCTATATCTCAACTCCTTGCCGGTGGATTCACAACAAGACTGCCGACCTGAACAATTTTCATCCTCCACTGATTTCCTTCTCAATCGCGCCGAATCTATTCTCGTCGACAATTACCATACCTCTAAAAACTAGCTAGAAAGATATTGATGACTCTATAAGGAGCAGCTTCCATGGATGACAGTGGCAGGGGATGACATGCCAAAATTTTATCTCCTCGGACTCGCTACCTGCCACAGTGGTCACGCCACCATTGGAAATCACTGCCCCGATGAACCAACGTTTTTACACCTCAAACTATAGCTTTGGGCACAGAGGATTTGTGAATGTGTAACTGCAAATCCCTCAAGTTCTGTTGCAAGAGAATCTAATATGGAGAAAATAGGGTCGTCAGACCACCCTTGTTGGTCAGCGACCATGTGCGGTGAAGAGTACCTCGGCAACCACTATGCGATGACAAGGAAGAAGGTCGCCCGACCACCCTTGCTAGTCGGCGACCACAATGCGAGGACGAGTAGCCTAGAAGAAGGTCACCGAACCATCCTTGTTGGTCGGTGACCACTGTGCGAAGACAAGCAACGGTGGTCCAAATTTGTGCAGAAGTTAATTTTGTTTCCAAGCTTCGTGAATGTTCTCTCAATTGCAAATAAAATTCTTAATGTGTTTTGGGCATGCTAAAGTCAAAATTGGTGTGGCCACATAAATAGCCTTCTTCCAAAACAGATTGGATTCTAAAGTTTAAAGTTGGAATAAGTAGTATATGTTGTACTTATGACAGCGGGGGCAGAGGTCTGTTGGGGCCCCTCTGGTTGCATTATTTTTGAGATTGTAAAGTGAGAACAGGTGGAGTTCATTGTTTGATTCACATGGTCAGTCTATTATGAATGATCATGTCATTCGTCCAACCAAGTCAATCATATGGATTGTCGAAGTGATAATTTTTCAAGTATTCATTATGGCCCCGACGGATGCTCAGCATGATCGTATCTCAATTCAATCTCACAACTAGTTTATTTGATTTAATCCCGACATATTAGTTAGACATGGCTATATATTATTTGACCACTTAATTTTGAATGTTGTCACCTAGTTACAGCAATTTAGACCCGACAAGGCGAGATTACTGATCATAGTCGATGGATGGTCGGTGTAATAATTTTACAAGTATTGAGTGTGGCATCGACGGATGCTCGGGCATGATCATCTCAGTGAGGTTCTATTATAACTATTATTGGATCACTGCTTTAATCTTCGGAGGCCTAAATTGATTCTCTTCAAATTTCCCATTGGCTTTGATCGACGATCAACTAATCTCTATACTATGAATTGTATATCAACCCTGGCAAATGTGCAGGAAATTTATTGATCTAGCTCGAACAAAGCATTAGTGCGGGACCATTCGTAACACTTATTCGATACTGTGAATTTTCTCTCGGCGGACGGTCGAGCATATGAATTATTTAGCGTGATATACCGTTTAGTATCACTAAAGTAGCCCCGAAAAATTCTTAAGCATGTTAATTGATTGTATCCCCAACGGATGTTCGGGCGTTGATATTTTTTTCAATTTCATTATTGATCATTCGACTCTATAATTCTTAACTTGACGCATGGTCAAGCACATTCAGGTTAGCCCGATGGATGGTCGACAAAATATTTATTATCATATATTTCTAGCTTAGCCACAGGACGATCGGCAGTATCTGCCTTACAAGTTGCATTTTATCCCCAACGGATGGTTGGTCAAGATAATTCTTATTTATATTCAGTCCCGGCGTATAGTCAGCGTGATCGATTGTTAGTCAACATTATATTTACTGTTGTGATTCAGCCCTTATGAATGGTCTGGAAATTTATTTTTCTTTAACAATGCAGGATCATTCATAACATTTGTTCGGTCCTTTAAATTTTGCCTCAACGGATACTTGGGCATCATCTCATTTTCTTGGAAATCTTATTAATTCCCCGACAGACGGTCGGCATTATATTAGTTCCATGGATTTCTTATTAGCTTCGATGGATGGTCGATGCGATTTATGTGATCATTGCAATTTAACCCCAACGGATGGTTCGGCGATACAATTTAATTCAACCTCGGCAAATGATTGCATTGTCATTCATTAGTTAGCGTTATATTTATTGTTGTAATTCAGTCCAAATGGTCGGACATGTATTGATTATTTAACCTCATTTACTAATCCCCAACGGGTAATTGGGCTAAATAAATCTTATTTATATCCAGCTCGACGGATGGTCGGCTCAATAAGTCCCAATACTTATTATTTGATCTTCTCGTCTCAGTTTCTCCAGATAATCGACATTATACTACAACAAAGTCCCGATGTATAGTGGGACGCCATCATTATTTGGTCTTCTCATCTTAAACCCGATGGATGGTCGAGCATGATGATCACTGGATCTTCTCATTTTGACTCCTGACGAATGGTCAACATGACTCGCAACAAAGTCCCAATGGATGCTCAAATGTTATCATTATTTAGTTTTCTCTTTACTACCCCGATTGGGGGCTCCTTGACATTGTTGACATGTGAACAGATTCACCACAACACTAGTCAAGCAAGTGAGTAAATTAGACATCAGGCTGAAAACCCATACGATTGGTTTCCCCATGTCGAGTGGGTTTAAAAAGTTCTGACCCTCAATGCGCAAGTGCTTAACAGGTCTGTGATTGGCCTCTCCAATTGGACCATACAAAAATCCTAATACAGGGTGATACCCTAGACTAGGTGCCTCAACGCATGAGTACTTAATGGCATGTGATCGGCCTCTCGAATTGGAACATGGAAAAATCCTAATACAGGGTGATACCCTAGTCTAGGAGCACCCCGGAAAAAGCCTCGGCACATGAGTGCTTAATAGGCCAGGGGGGGTCTCCAATTGGACCAGGATAAATCCTAATACAGGGGCTATACTGAGTGCATGTCCGAGCACGCCTCAACGCATGAGTGCTTACAGGCATGCGGTCGGCCTCTCTAATTGGACCATACAATAATACAAAAAAATGAACTACGATCAACCTGATCCCATGAGGGCACATAGGCAGCTCGACACGCTCGAGTTCGGTTCACATATCGATTGAACGTCTCTTAACTCAAGTAAAGCATTCCCCTGGGACCTTACAAAGGCAAGCGGATCAACCAAAGAAGACTTAAAAGTTGAATGGCAATTCAAAGATTGCCAGTTCACATTGACGACTAAACATGTTTAAAGAGATTACAAACCAGCTCCCAACTCATCTCGGAATCAACTTTGCTGAATTGCGACTTGTGAAGCTATTGTGGGGGGAAAATACACCTCTAATAATAGCGTGACGCGTAGCGAGCGGACCAGTCAAGGTGGCGACCCGTATCCACTCTAGCAAGATAAGGACGGCTAAAGTCCTTGGTAAAGTAGAAGACTAAGAAGCACTATTTTTATTGTAACTCAAACTCTACGAAAATAGGACTTATCCAACTGTAACCCCTAACTTTATACAAAGGGGGCACCCCCCTCCCATTGTGAAGGGGGCTCAGAGGCTAGGGAAACATTCTCATGTAAATTCTCTCAAGTTTATAGTGTAACACTGTTGAAGCCCCGTGGACGTAAGCCACCAAGGGTCGAACCACGTAAATCTTTGTCCCTCTCTTATTTATTCTTATACTCTCATCATGATTGTTGGGCACCCCCTGGACGAATTTTTTGACACCACAGTTAACAACCTTCTGGTATCTTCACCCCTCAATATTTCGTAACCAACAACACTCCTATTTATAATAAACTTATCATCTTTAATTTTGCAACTTATAAGTAAACACTATATCACCAATGTCGGCTTTCCATCGGTACACGGTTCCTCTCGCCCATCTGTGAAACTCTTTATCATCCCATACATGTAGATGATCAACGCCTTAGATAATAGCAGAGAGATGTTTAATTTTAGGCATTCATGTTTCTAAAATATTTTTGAGCAATCTATTGGGGTTATTAAAAAAATAATTTTCCTATCTTAGACATCAACCCTTTCACAGATTCAAGTGAAGATAGATCCAGCTTATTGTTCCCTTCGCAATTACTTATGGATTGTCTATGTCGAAGATGAATGTAGGACTCAGGGACTTGGACAGGGATGATGAAGACATTACCCCTCGATGTACCTGAATTTGCATCTCCTAATGTGAGGGTGCATAGACAACTAATTAAATGTGGGACAAATATGACGTGAACCACACCGATGCTTTCTACTTTGATGATTTTGTCGAAGATAGTTGTCAGTTATATTTTCAAACCTATAACTGATACATTTTAGGACTTGCTGAATTTTCATTCATTACCTACATCAAATTGATGTGGATAAAGGGGAGTATGATGTGAATTAAAACTGCAAGGCGCTTAATTGTAATATCTCTTGTACTATTTCATTTTCGTGCTTTTACTGATTAAGTTTTATAGTTGGGATAGGAGAATCTAGATGGTACCATTAGTATTGTCATGGATGATATCTCATGACAATTCATGCATAGCTAGCACCTTTTAGAACCCTTTCCCAAGGCCTATAAATGTACTCATCCATTTGGATGAGATATCTTTGTCTTGTTAATAAAAACTCAGATTTGTGTCGTCTCTTTTCTCTCTTCTTTGAATCCAATTTTTGATGTTTGCATCAAATTAGTACGGGAGCAATGTGAGCTTCTTGGTCCTCCCATTGCATCTCCAAGAAGATAAATGAGAACATTAATTCTGATTAATGTCTCTTTTCTCTCTTCTCGTTTCATGAACCAGCAGAGTTTAATTTTCTCTAAACTCGATGGGATAATTTTGCCTACCCAGCCAGTGGCTCACCTAGTGCAAACCAAAAAAAAATCATGCTGAAAAGAAAAGGCTGCAAGATTATTTTGCCTACCCAATTGGTGCTCCACCAGAGCAAACCCAAAAAAAACTCAAACTGAAAAGAAAAGGAACTCGTAGCCCTAAGGCTGCGACAAAGGACAAGAAAAAGAATAGGGAGGTGGAACCTCCAAATCGCAGCCTCACTCTAGAGTTCATTCGAAGAGAAGAGAGTGGGTGTCTCCGGTTTGCGATCCCAGCCAACCCTTAGGCTTCAGTTGAACAGAAAGGAGAAGAGAGCGATCAGAAGACATGGTAGTCCTCCCCTGTTAGCTGCAAGAAATCTAAGCCCTAGAGGAATCAAGTGGAGGTGTGCTCAGTGGTGTGATCAAATTGAGGAGAGAAATAGAAAGAGTTCACCAGTGGTTGACTCCGAGATTCTGGCGAAATCGGCTATGGAGATTACTGAACGTTAGCAGGCCTCCTGTGAGTGAAATCTAGTGCATCGCAGATATGGGCTGCCCTAGACCCAAAAGGGAAGTATTCTGGGTCAGGTCTTATTCTCCTGAGCTTTCAATTCAGTGGAATTGTGTAGAGGTTATCATAGGGATCTGGGCCCACGAATAACCCCGAGCTCACTTTGACCCATTTGACCATGTGGGTCATAATGTTTTGGGCTGGGCTTACATAGGACTGCCCCAAATTATAGCAGTGAAGAATTTGTAAAATAGTGCAGGCCCATTCAGATTTGTCTTGTGTTGTGGAAAAAATAGATCAGCCTTACAAGTATGTGGACTTTGGTTGTGAGCCCAATGATTTTGAGGCTCAAATTTTACAAGTCTGCCCCTCAAATTCAGTTTATTTGTATCACAAAAATTTAGAGAAATTCATTGCAGCCAGAGGAGATCATGATGTTTGAGAATTTTCAGTTTGTTCATGTGGCTCGTTCTTCTCCAATTTGACCTTTTATGTTTGAGGACGGTCTCTTTCAAAGGAGAGGAGGGTGATGTAGATAGGGGGGAGTATGATGTGAATTAAGAATGCAAGGGGCTTATTGTAATATCTCTTAGTTGTACTATTTTATTTTCCTGAATTTTTTATTTAGATTTTATAATTAAGATAGAAAATTTTAGAAGGTACCATAGTTTTACATGACATCTCATGAATAGCCAGCACCTTTTAAAACCCTCTCCCAACGCCTATAAATGTATTTATTTCCCATTAGGATGAGATATCTTTCTCTGGATTCAATTTTTGGTGTTTGCATCGCAAATCAGTCCACTCTGCAACTAATGCAGTTTGAACTGAAGAAATGCACATACACCGTAATAGTCGAGATTAAGGTCAATCAATTGGATAGGAAAAAAAATGGCGGAAGAATATATTATTTGTGCCCACAATTTGTCAAGTGGTTGGGTTAGACTAAGCCCACCGTTAAGGGTCAATCATCAACCTCTACCACTAGTCAACCCGCGGATAACCGATCATCATACAATTAATCCTGTGTCTCAAGCATTCCATCCAATTATAGTTAGGTGTCAATGACAAGAAAGTGATGCATTTGTTGTTGTGTTCAAACATTTGCAAATTGTAGTAATACGGGAGCAGGAGCTCGGTAGGGGTAATTTTGTACTATCGTATTTATTTTGAGTAACGTTGTGCGCACTAGATTATTCCTTCAGAATATTTTAGTGCACCCCTTTTGTCATTTCATCTTTTAGGTTATATCGGGTAGCAAGATAACTTAGCATATAAATAAGGCCCTGGCCAATCTTTATAACCACTATTGCTACTTTTAAGATGATGAATGAGAATTAGAGAGAAAAATGGGAATTTTGCCTTCTTCAATGTTTTTGTTGTTGTTGTGTAGTTTATAATACAACGCTTTTGCTCCTAACTATACAAATTAGTTTCAAAGTGTCATTCGCTCTTGGGTGCTCAAGCATAGATGCCGATGATTGGGACTGCGAGTGGTGCCACCCAAACGAAACTCGAGTTGCCTCCACTGCCAAGGCCGGCCACCTATATTGTCAGAGTCCTACCTGCAGAGCCACTGTCAAATGCACTAGTCGAAACCCTATCGCTATCAACCACCCGCCATACCACCGATCCCTAGTCCAGATCTAGAAAGATGCCGACCCCAGCAGCTCAAATGTCGATAGGCGAACACTGTCAAACCCATTCCGAGCCAGGCCGCACCACATCGAAGCAAACCCACCAGCTCATCAACACTGCAAGTCCAAGCACATCCGTTGTGGATCCAAGATTCACTCCTCGCTGGCAGCTCCGGCCACACCTGACCGGCCGGAAACCTCGCTCCAAGTCGGGAACCACCCACCCCATTCCTCCCCACATCTCCCCCACAGACGCTCGATCCATCGACCTTTATGTGGTCGAATCCTTTGTCCCTTCCAAGACAAGTTAGTGATGGTTTACTTCGATGATATCCTCATCAATAGTCGCTCTGCCACTATCCCATTGTGGTTGAGGTCTTTGACCATTCTCAAATGCTCATTTAAGAAGTCATATGTAACCTTCTTGATGAAAATGTGTTTTCGAGCGACGGCGTACAAGTAGACTCCTTTAAGGTTCAGAACTGCTCACCTCAACCTCTGTTTCACAAGTACACAACTTCCATGGCGTTGCAGGGATTTTACAGTCAGTTCATTGTTGGATTCACTCCATCATGGTTCAAATTGATTTTATTTAACTAAAAAGAAATCAAATTTCTAAAAGCTGGAGAAAAAATTAAAGATTTTTATCTTATCCTTCAAACTCAAATTTCTTTTTATTCCAAAGTGTTTTTAAGTTTTATAATTTGTGAGACCTTTGAGTGAGCCCAAACATTTTCTATACTATCAACCTTATAGATATCCTCACACATCTTAGGTGTTAGTTCATTGGCTATTCTTCGTTGCTTTTCCTTCAAACAAAATTACTTCAATTTCAAAGAAGATTTGTGAAGTGGTTCAAAGTTAACATTGTCAACGAGGTTGACACGTTGAGGCGTATTGGGTGGTTTGAGACGATCCGTGCCCGCTTTCGCTACTACAAGGTGGAAAAATTTGGTTGTGGAGGTTTTACATTATTGAGTCTAGAGAGAGGTTCGGGTTTATTAGCCATTTCTCCCTTCATGCAATCCTTTATATATAAAGTGCAAGGCGTTGGTTTAGACCAAGGTTTTTTCCCGCAAGGATTTTTCCTCGTATAGATCATCGTCTCAAGTGTATGATTTACTTTTCCGTATTTTGATTACTCCACGTGCTTAAAGAACATGTGTTAATAAGACAATCGTTTTTGTAAATCTCATTCCGTCACTTGGACGTTGGAATAAACTTTTTCTTGAATTTGGATAAAAAGAAAATATTCTTTTAATTGGAAATAATGTTAATTTGGGTAGCTACCGCTAAAGGCCGCATACTCTCGCATGTATCCCCTCTGCTTTTCATATTAGAGCTGCAGAGCCCACTTAAACTCTGGATTTCAAAGTCACTGCTCACGTGACGGGTAAGTCATCCATTTTTCCTCACCCACCATTCCCATTTGTCAACACGTTCGTCTTACAAACAGCTCCCGAGCGCGTATCTATAGCAAGGAAGATGTTTATTTGTCTCTTAATATTACTTTCCTTCATTTTACATGTCCCTAATTTTTCTTTTAATCTCTTATATGTTAGTTAACTTGTCAAACATCTCAGTTGTGTTGTTGTGCGCTTACCTACCCATTGTCTCTTGCAAGTGCTGAGTTTGAGGAGGATTTAGCGGGGGATGTTTCTCCTATGATCTTGCATCCTTGGTATGCCTGATTAAGACATGTCATCAGTACCTATGTTTTTTATTTCCTTCTCTTTCTAAAGCTTGTAAGAAAAACTTTTAGGTGAATTGTGTGAGCTTTCCAAGCATAAAAAGGTCGTACCCCGTGCACAAGTCTCCCGCTTAAGTGCAAGGTCTAGGAGAGGAGGATGTCGGCAGGCCTTACCTCCATATATGATTCATGCGCCTAGTATGTCTAATTTGATTCATTTTGATGTATGGGAGCTATCTTTGATTACTGTCTTTTATGATCATCATTATTATGTGACATATATATATATATATATGGTTATACTCGATGTACTTGGTGTAATGTAAGGACATAATTTTATAGATGTCCGGGGTAGAATCTAGGAATTTTCTGTTTTCTCCTAGATCATAGTTTGTATGTCTGATACCGTTACATTCGGCACGTCAACACGATCATCCTCGACGGCCTTTATCCGAATTCAATGCATCCATTATCTTCACGTGCATCATGCTACATGCGACGTGCTGCGCAGCTCATTCCCACTACTCCACTACACTTTATCGGTAAAATGGTTTATTGGAGCTTTAATATTTGCATAAATATTTGGGAAATTTTTTGAAAATTGTTTTTTAAGTCTGGATTAATTTTTTATCAAAAGCAGAATTTTTTCTAAGTGTAGAAGCTAAGTGCCTTGAACGACGAGCTCGCTCAAACGACTTTGACTGTCGTTCGCGCGAGATAGGCATGTCGCGCGATCTCGTTCGAACGACATCTGTCCTTCATTCGAGCGACGTGGCTATCTCGTTCGAACGAGCCACCGCCTCGATTTTCGTATAAATACATGTTCTCCTTCTACACGATTTTCAAGTCTTTCTGCAATCTCAAAATTCTGCGAAAACAGTCCAGAATAAGATTTCATCTTTTTAAGGTTTTCTAAACCTTTTTGATTCACAAAACCATTCCCATATATGTGTGTGAATCTTTAAACCTTAAAGAGGATCAATTACCCATCTGGAGTAATTTGTGAGGAAGTCGTTCTCTTCTTCATTGGTGCCTTACTGGAAAGGGATAGTTCCAGCCGACGACATCAGAACCGCCACCCGAGGGTATTTCTGTGTCACATATTTTCATTGTAAGCCGTTTTCTTACAAAATTATAGTGAAAATAAAAGGTTTTGCCCCTTTAGGGGATTTTTCCTCATTTGTGTGTGTTTGAATGTTCTTGCTTGATTTTATCATCATCAATCACACCTAGATGCATGTTTAGGACTTAATTGATAAAAGTTGAGTTTAATTAAATAACTTCCTTATTTGAACGCAAGCGCACTCTCCTCAAATTGGTATCAGAGCCAGTTACACAACTTTACCGTGTAATTTTCCGCAAAATTTTTCTAAGGTATCAATTTTCTGAAAAATTGATTTTTGAAAACGAGTGTGTTCATAATGAAGATAAAATGCCAGTTTTTGACGGAACAAACTATGCATACTGGAAAGCCCGCATGAGATCTGCATTAAAAGCCATTGATGAACGTGTCTGGATTTTGGTTGAAAGAGGGTGGACACCTCCCTTCGTCACTCTTGAAAACGTGACCAATTTAAAACCTGTTACTACATGGACTGAAGAAGAATTTAAATGGTCGTCTTTTAATTCTAAGGGTTTAAGTGCTATTTTTGGGTCTGTCACACCTGATGAGTTCAAACGCATAATGACGTGCACCACGTCGAAAGAGGCATGGGATGTTTTGCAACTTACCCATGAAGGAACTAATGCTGTGAACATGGTTCAAAGTCTCGGTATCGGTCCCGGTATCGGACACCTGATTTTCAACTCGGTCGCGGTATCGGGCGATACGCAAAGATACGCTATTTAGAGAGCGCAAAAAATTCCGGAAAAAATATAGAAAATTTAAAAAAAAATAAGATTAACAATGTGGACCAATGAGATACATTCAAACCCATCATTCAATATGCATTGCATTGTAGAATTGGTTATACTGAAGCGCGGCAGAGTTGTCAGATTTAATATTGCATAGTAAACCAATAACAATATTGAAAAACAAAAATATACATTTTGTTTTAACAACAATGTATATTTTTTTACATTTTTACAAAAATGTACAAAAGAACGTTGTTACAAAAATGTACATTTTTTTACATTTTTACAAAAACGTACAAAAGAACATTTTTACAAAAATGTACATTTTTTTAACAAATATGTATATTGTTTTTTACATTTTTATAAAAACGTACAAAAGAACATTTTTTACAAAAAATTTCAAAAATGTACATTTTTACAAAAACGTACAAAAGGACATTTTTACAAAAATGTACATTTTTTTTAACAAAAATATATATTTTTTTACAAATATGTACAAATATATATTTTTTTACAAATATGTATATTTTTAACAAAAATGTACATTTTTTTACATTTTTACAAAAAACGTACAAAATAATATTTGTACAGAAATGTACATTTTTTACAAACATAAATGTACATTATATATTTTTTGTAAAAGATTTGAATATTTTTTGTAAAAAAAATAACATTTCTTTGATAAAAGAGTTTTAGTAGTCATTTTTAAAAAAAAAAAGAGTACTACTTTTTAAAAGATTTATATATATTTTTTTAGTAGAGTCATTTAAAAAAAAAGAGTTTTATGTTTTAAAAAATTAATGTTAATACTTTTGAAAAAGTAATACCATTCTGTAAATGTTACAATATATTTTCAACAACGAAGAAATATGGTAAAAGATAAAAGTTCTATCAAAAAATAAAACAAAATATGACAATATCGTTTGAATCGGTTGTCTCGGCCGATATCGCGGCTGTCTCGGCCGATATCGCGGCGAGGCGTCTCGGAATCGGTTGTCTCGGGCGATATCGCGGCTGTCTCGGCCGATTCAGTGTTTTTTTTGAAACGTCTCTCGGTATCGGATCGGTGCCCTCCGATTCCGAGTTGACTCGGCCGATACCGAGTCAACTCGGCCGATACTTTGAACCATGGCTGTGAAAGAGTCTAAACTGCAAAATTTAACAACTCAATTTGAAACAATCACCATGCTTGAATCTGAATGTTTTGATTAATTTTATGCTAGACTGTCTGATATTGTTAACACTAGCTTTAATCTTGGTGAACACATTCCTAATGCTAGAGTTGTTAAAAAGATTCTTAGATCACTGCCTAAGCATTTTATCCTTTAAAGTCACTGTGTTAAATTATATGGGTAATTTAAATACGCTTAAATTGGAAGAACTTGTAGGAGACTTGCAAACGTATGAAATTTATATGTTTCCTAAATCTGTCAAGTCTAAAGATAAGAGAATTGCACTTAATGCCCAGGAGAGAAAGAGTGAGGGGTCGGCAAGAAAGAGGGGAGAGTCATCTAGAAAAAGAGAGACAGATACGTCAGATTCTGAATGTGATTTTGACTTAGATGATTTGGCCCTATTTGCAAAAAAATTCAAGAGAATTCTCAAATTCAAGAAAAATGGTAATTTTAAAAATAAAAAGAAGTTTGAGAAAAATAAGTTTGAAAAGAAAAATGAAAAAGATATTAGAGATTCTCCTAAAAAGGAAAGTGCGAGATGCTTTGAGTGCGACGGTAGGAGTCATAGAGCTTTTGAGTGTGCTATTAGGCTGAACAGAGAAAAGGGAAAAGTTGTCCTTAATGCTACCCTTAGTGACGACAGTGAGGTTGAGTCGGTGGATTCTGGAGATGAGTCACCGCATGAGTGTAATTTCACCGCATTCATGGCTAGTCATGTGAGTATTTCTAGTGCTCCTCACGACGATGAGGATGCTGCTTCACAGGGATACCTCGACAGTGAGATCGATTTAAGTGAGGGGGAGGATGACACAAGTGAGAGCGATAGTAACCTTCAACGCGCCTACGCCGAGCTATATTCTAAGTCATTTAAAACTAAAAAGTGTAACAAAGCGTTAGTTCTTAGGATCACCGCTTTAGAGGAAGATTTAAGAAAAACGAGAGAGAGAGAGAGTCCTCCACCTGCACTATCTTTAGAGAGAGAGAGAGAGTTGTTTTGAGAAAGAGAGAGGGGACTTGACTAAACAAGTGGCTAGTCTTACGAGTGAGCTCCATTCCTCCGTGGAGACTCGGAAGAAACTTGAAGCCCCTGTAGCCCAACTTACTCAAGATCTGGAGAGAGCACGGGAAGTCAAGATACAAATCGAAGACAGATCTGGGAAGATGAGAAAGATGCTCCTCGGCCCCGCTTTAGGTTTTGGTGATAGGCAGGGAATTGGTTATGACTGTGCTTCCACGTCCCAAATTGCACCTGGACCAGTTCCTGAGTTTACTACAACTCCTTATGGCCATCGTCCAAAACCTCGAAGGAGAGTTCGACCAAGAAAAGCAAACCAAGGTCCGCCTTTGGCTGTGTTCTTTTGTACTTATTGTAAAAGAAAAGACCATCTCAGGGAGTTTTGCTATAGTATGGGTCGGATACGACGTACTACTGCTCCACCGCAGCATACTGATGATTTTACCAGTCTGAGAGAGCGAGTTGAGTTTTTAGCTACCACATCACAGAGTTTGATGGAGGAATTCCGACGGATGTCTTTGCCGTCAGTGAATGCTTCTCACATTTCGGCTAAAACCAACAACAACAAAGGTAAACAAAAGTTCACCACTTCTTGGGTACCTAAGAAAGATTAAAAGGCCTTTGTTGTTCATGTCGCTCTCAAAGCACATAATACCTCACAGTGGCATTTTGATAGTGGGTGCTCCAGACATATGACAGGTGATGCCTCATTTTTTACTTCTCTTGAGGATTATAAGGATGGTAGAGTCACCTTTGGAGATGGGAGCAAGTCTAGCATTGTAGGACGTGGTACTGTAGAGTTACCAGGATTTCCTAAGCTAGAGAATGTTTTGTACGTCAAAGGTTTGAAAGCAAACCTTCTCAGCATTAGCCAGCTGTGCGACGCTGACTTTACCGTAAAGTTTAACCGGGACGCATGTAATGTCTATAATCAAGCAGGTAAACTTTTAGTGCGAGGGGTGAGGACAAAGGATAATTGCTATGGGACTGAGCCCACATCCTCACTTGTCTTCAACAGCGCCACGATCACTCCTATGGATCTGTGGCACCAACGTCTAGGTCACGTGAACGTTAGAGATCTAACTCGTTTAGCTAAAAAGGACCTAGTACGTGGCTTACCATCACTTGGAAAGCCAACTTCGACGGTTTGTGGACCCTGTCAGTTGGGAAAACAAATTCGTAGCCCCCATAAGAAGTTGCATTCCATTACCACCTCTCGTGTACTTGAGCTTATTCACATGGATCTTATGGGTCCTACTTGTACTGAGAGTCTGGGTGGTAAGAGGTATATCCTCGTGATGGTGGATGATTTCTCCATATACTCGATTGTAGGTTTTCTGAGGGAGAAATCCGATGCTGTGGAGTTTTTAACGACCAAGTGCCGTAACCTGCAAAATCAACACGGAGTCACTATTAACAGGATACGTAGTGACGACGACACTGAATTTAAGGAAGCAAAGGTCGATCTTTACTGTGATAGCATTGGGATCAAACATGAGTTTTCTGCTGTGAAGACTCCTCAGCAAAATGGAATTATTGAGAGAACGAATAGGACGATCCAGGAAATGGCTAGATCTATGCTTCTAGGTTGTAAGGTTTCTAGGAGATTTTGGGCAGAGGCAGTGTCCACTGCATGCCACACGGTGAATAGGGTTTACCTGCGTCCACACACACTTAAGACGCCTTATGAATTGTGGACTGGCAAGAAACCCAACCTTGCATATTTTCGTGTTTTGGGGAGTAAATGCTACATCCTACGGGATAGAGAGCAATTAAGAAAGTTTGACTCCCGAAGCGACGAGGGAATACTGTTAGGCTATTCATCGAATAGTAGAGCGTACCGGGTTTTTAACCTGAAGAGCTCTAAGGTTATGGAGTCAATAAACGTCACCGTGCAAGATGACGAATCTTTGGCGTTTATTGATTCTAGCCTTCAGTGTGAGGATGAGGATGTTTCTGGCAGTAATTTACTTGTACCTCACCCACACTCTGTGGACCCTACTCCTGCGTTAGGGGACACACCTGCTTGGGTTCGCAAGAGTCATGACCCTTCTGCCATTGTTGGTGATCCCACTTTAGGGGTTAAGACTCGTGCTCAGCTAGAGAACGTTGTTAGCCATGTTTGTTACACGTTCAAAGTCGAGCCCAAGAATCACAAAGATGCACTCAAGGATGAACACTAAATATCTGCTATGCAGAATGAGTTGCTTCAGTTTAAAAAGAATAATGTATGGGAACTTGTCCCCCGACCTAGTGAGACTAATGTGATAGGTACCAGATGGATTTTCAAGAATAAAATGGATGAAAATGGTACCATAATCAGAAACAAGGCTAGGTCGATCGCTCAAGGCTACACACAGATAGAAGGTGTAGACTTTGGGGAGACATTTGCTCCTGTTGCGATGCTTGAGTCCGTCCGCTTACTACTCGCCATCGCATGTCATCTGCGCTTCAAGTTATATCAGATGGATGTCAAGAGTGCCTTTCTAAATGGCATTCTACAGGAGGAGGTTTACGTGGAACAACCGAAAGGGTTTGAAGACCCTAAGCACTCGGAGCATGTCCACTATCTGAGGAAAGCCTTGTATGGTTTGAAGCAAGCACCCCGTGCTTCGTCAGGAGAGATGACGGTGCTATTTTGGTTGCCCAGGTCTATGTGGACGACATAGTCTTTGGATCCACGTGTTCCCAACATGCTCATCACTTTGAGGAAGAGATGAAAAGTGAGTTTGAGATGAGCATGGTTGGTGAACTTACTTTCTTCCTTGGTCTCCAAGTTCGTCAGCTAGAGGATGGGATGTTCATCTCCCAAACCTTGTATCGGAGTATGATAGGTAGTCTTCTCTACTTAACTGTCAGTCGTCCCGACATAGCCTTTAGTGTTGGAGTCTGTGCGCGATATCAGGCGTCCCCGAAAGAGTCACATTTACTTGCTCTAAAACGTATTATTAAATACGTGAGTGGGACTCTCTCATACGGTATTTGGTATTCCTTTGATACCGATGACCATTTGTCCGCCTATTCGGATGCTGATTGGGCCGGGGATGTAGATGGTTGTAGGAGCACTTCTGGTGGGTGTTTTTATTTTGGTTCTGCTCTTGTCTCCTGGCAGAGCAAGAAGCAAAATTCCATTTCTTTGTCCACCGCGGAGGCTAAGTACATCGCCGCCGGGAGTTGTTGCACGCAACTCTTGTGGATGAAGCAAATGTTAGAGGATTATGGGATTTCACAGGACACCATGACTCGAGTGCGATTATCCCGCAACCCAGTCCAACATTCGCGCACAAAGCACATCAGGATACACGAGCACTTTATACGTCAGTTAGTTGAGGAGAAAGTCGTATCTCTGAGTTTCGTACCCACCGACAGTCAGTTAGCCGATATTTTCACGAAACCTTTAGATGCCCTTAGATTTGAGAGTCTTAGGAAGTCTTTGGGGATTTGCACAGTTGACTGAGGGGTTGGTCTATGTCTAGGATAGGATGCTTTGTCATGTTCATATCATATGCTTCCTATTGCAAGTTTGTTTTATATGTATTATTGCTTTGTTGTACAGATATTTATTTATTTTTTAAAAAATCCAAAAAGATTTTCTTTTATAAAAATTTTAAAAAGTCCAAAAAGATTTTTGTATTTTATCTGCACCTTTTATGGATGAGCACTTAAGATAACCGAGTCACAATTTCATTCCATTTATCCATGTGACTGTTTGATAGAGATTTGAGACGCTACATCATTTCATCCATGTGCTTTACATTGTTTGGAGTCTTTGAGATGTGATTAGTGATATCTTCCTACATGTTTGACTCCTATCTCTTTTATTGCACACATGCATGGCTTTATTTGATTATTGTACTTGTCTATCACATATTGGCTTGAGTGTTTTCATCTCAATTCTGTCTATACAACTAACCATATGCGATAAAATTTGGCAAGATTGGAATGCATGTAAAAACCGTTTTGGTGAGACTGTGTGTTTATTTGAAAACGGGGAAGGGCTGCGAAAGGTTCATTTAGCCTTTGCGATTCTAAGCCACCGCTACAAAGGACCTAAAAAATTGAGGAATTTTATTATCCGGGGTCCAAAGAGGTTAAAAGAGCCCGAAAAAAAATTGAAGGCAATAAAAAGCAATATATGCCAAATATGGGCCATTAGGTTTCATCATCAATTCTCCAAAGTTTGAGAATTTAGATCGCCTCTATACATCATATAAATCTGAGGGAGTATGGTTGGAGAATATAAACGGGTTTGCACTTCCTTGAAAGTCCTGAAAAAGCATGAAATAGTTTTGGACGTTATTGGTGTGGAAATCACTTTGAGCTTTGATTTGTTGATTTGATTGAGTCAATGTCTCATATTACCACCTTTTTACACCAAAGGAAGATTTTGAGTTCATTCGTTAGGAGTATCCGATATTCATCGTGCACATATGTCATGTTTGTATGCATTGATTTTCCTATCGAATTTGATCACACCCCTACATTTACGCTATCATCGACTTGGTTGTTTTTGTGTTCTTTCATGGTGTGATTCTTTGTTGTATATTATGTGTGAAAATTTTTGAAACATACAAAAATAGCAGTTTATTCCCGTGTGTCATTCTCCATGTGCATTCATTTATGCTTCTCATATCTGTCTATTTGGGGACATCATAAAAAGGGAGAGAAGAATTATGGGGGAGAATTGTTTTGGTGTTTGGTTGATTTATGAATGATTTGCTTAAGTTTAATTGATCATCAACTTTTGCATATCATTATATTTCAAACTGTTGTTTGTCATGGGTATTTGTTTTATCTCATGTGTGTAGGTACAACATTGTTCATTATTGGATTACACACCCTGATGAGAAAAGCTTTGGAAGTTTCTGAAGAGCTGAAGATTTGGAGGGCATGTCATTTAATATTCTCAGTTTGAGGGTTTAATGGGGATATTATCTTGTATGTCATTTGAGTGCATAATTCGGTTTTTTTATGTATGTACCGGCATAGACATAGGGGGAGATTTGTAAGGACATAATTTTATAAATATCCGGGGTAGAATCTAGGAATTTTCTGTTTTCTCCTAGATCATAGTTTGTATGTCTGATACCGTTACATTCGGCACGTCAACACGATCATCCTCGACGGCCTTTATCCGAATTCAATGCATCCATTATCTTCACGTGCATCATGCTACATGCGACGTGCTGCTCAGCTCATTCCCACTACTCCACTACGCTTTATCGGTAAAATGATTTATTGGAGCTTTAATATTTGCATAAATATTTGGGAAATTTTTTGAAAATTGTTTTTGAAGTCTGGATTAATTTTTTATCAAACGCATAATTTTTTCTAAGTGTAGAAGCGAAGTGCCTTGAACGACGAGCTCGCTCAAACGACTTTGATTGTCGTTCGCGCGAGATAGGCATGTCGCGCGATCTCGTTCGAACGACATCTGTCCTTCGTTCGAGCGACATGGCTATCTCGTTCGAACGAGCCACCGCCTCGATTTTCGTATAAATACCTGTTCTCCTTCTACACGATTTTCAAGTCTTTCTACAATCTCAAAATTCTGCGAAAACAGTCCAGAATAAGACTTCATCTTTTTAAGGTTTTCTAAACCTTTTTTATTCACAAAACCATTCTCATATATGTGTGTGAATCTTTAAACCTTCAAGAGGATCATTTACTCATCTGGAGTAATTTGTGAGGAAGTCGTTCTCTTCTTCATTGCTGCCCTACTGGAAAGGGATAGTTCCAGCCGACGACATCAGAACCGACACCCGAGGGTATTTATGTGTCACATATTTTCATTGTAATCCGTGTAAGCCGTTTTCTTACAAAATTATAGTGAAAATAAAAGGTTTTGCCCCTTTGGGGGATTTTTCCTCATTTGTGTGTGTTTGAATGTTCTTACTTGATTTTACCATCATCAAACACACCTAGATGCATGTTTAGGACTTAATTGATAAAAACTGAGTTTAATTAAATAACTTTCTTATTTGAACGCAAGCACACTCTCCTCAAAAAAGAAATCTGAAGTTTTCTTAATTTCAAATGACTAAAGCTCAATTTAAGACGGTTGTTCATAATATCCGATCCAATAATGGGCGTGACTATGTTTAATAAATTTTGATCTCAACTTAGTTAAAAAGGAAACTTGTATCAACTTGGTTGCCCATATACCCCCTAAAAAATCGTGTGTCGTAATGCAAAAATTTGCTTCTGATTAGTGCTTGTTGCGTGGTATAAAAGTGCCAAAATCCTATTGGCACACTGTCGGTTTTATCATAAACCGCACCCCGAATCGGGTTTTAGGGAGTAAGGCACCCCTCCAGTGTCTGATAGGAACCTATTCCACATTCTTCCTCGTGTATTTGAGTATATTTGTTTTGTTCATTACCATAGTCCCTCTGAGCAACTCGATGATAAATTCATATGTATATTAATATGGAACTCCTCAATGTCTCACTCTCTTGATGTCACCTTAAGGATGTCTCTTTCCATGACAAAATCCAAACTCAAATTTTTAAACCAAACAATGAAATTTGAATTCAAGACCCAATTCCAAACCCAAATCTTGGAACTGGGGTTGTGAAACACACCCTTAAGGGTCCCCCTTGATTTTGCAGCAATTCTTGTACTGGGAATGATGTTGTTTGTATTAGGAATGTCATTAAAATGGAATTCGAGTGGGTAAAACATAAAGTTCATATCCATGGTGGAATGGAATTGGGGTCTGTGGTGCCACCTTTTAAAACCAATAAGATAAGATTCATATATTTATGGGAGTTTTGAAAAAAGGTCCTCATAGTGCTCAAAGTGTATAAAAATAGAACACTTCGTATAATTTTATAAATTTAGTTCCTGTACTAAAAATATCATGAAAAAATGTAAAAAATACTGCCGCTGGCGCGGACCAAAAAAATAAAGGTATTGTATCACAGGGACTAGATTTATAAATGACATTGTACCACTGAAAAGCATTTTACTAACAATCTAAATATAGAAAGGAACATAACATTTACCTTAATTCTCTATATATTTATTCATGCTAACCAAACAAAGGATCTGAATCCAAATAGTTCAATAAATCGAATTTAGAGCAAAATGGGGATGAATAGAAAAAACAGAATATTTACGAGAAAGGTTGAACCTGAAGCTGGTTGTTGGAATTGGAGGTGGGTTTTGTGGAAGAAGAAGGAGATGGGTCTCGAGCCTTGTCTCCAGATCGAGCGAGGAGAACATGGCGGTGCAATAATGTTGAGCCATTGAGTGAAAGTGGCTGAGACAGGAGAAGTGGAAGTGGACACAGAAATGAGCGTTTCCTGAAATGGTGAGAATGAGATGGGGGCAGACAGTGGATTCTGATGGGTGGGAGACTAGACATTGAGCAGATACTTGGATTTTGAGGAAACCAATTCGAATTGGTGGAGAAGGAGGTGGCGGTGGTGGTGGCGGTGGTACATGAACTTAAGGGGAAGAAGGGAGGCTTGGCTACTCTTTCTATTTCGAACAATGTGTCTCCCGTATGGGTTTTAATTATTTTCGAGCTTTCAACTTCCAAATTTTTTGAAAAATATTAAAATGAAATTATATATAAAGTTTAGTATTTATTAGTTTCATCATGACCCACCATTTAAAACAGTCATAAGTATTAAAGGATAGTATTAAACACAAACAATAACTTTTTACTTTAATTCAAACATTGATTAATGTATATGACTTAAAGATAGTATCCTTGCATTTGGGCTTTTACCACTTAGTTAGTGTACAACTCAAATATAAAATACTTAAACTCAGGTAAACCTTTAGAACGGTCATTTATTTAAAACCCATTACAGAAGCTAACTTTTTACACCTGTGTAAATAGTCCAATCTTAATTATATAAATGCTTTTTATAAGATTGGTAGTTTCGCTTGATTATAACCTGCTCGAATCATCCCGATTTAAAAGGTTTGATACACTTTTTAATTCTTGAAATTTCCAGTATCATTAAGGTTAAACTGCAATTCATACACAAAGACTCAGTACCATTTCAAACTAAGACAATCTCTAAAGGACTCAAAACAGACAATATAATATGGAAAATTTGATAGCCTCGAAAAATGTTTTCCAAGATTCATCTTAATTCTAAATCCGAGTTTTTCGAGATTTTTTTGAATAATAAAATTTTGGAAATTTCCAAATATTCTGAATCAACCGAAATAGAAAAAAATATATAGATTTTTTTCCTCAATTTGGAAAGGATTTTACAATTCCAAAAATTTTGAAAACAATTTCAAACACCCCTATTCTGATCCGATCCGGTCGAAACACACCCCTAGTCTTTCCATACTACTAATAATTTTTTTGGATTTTAAATGTTCAAAAGTAATCAAATAAAGGTATTTTTGAGTGGTTTTTAACATTTAAGATAATTATCCTAGCTACGTAACATATTTATTGAGAGGCCCTTAATCGTGATTTTGGGTTGTGAAAAGTCTTATATACTCTTTAGTCACTTGTCCGATTTTTTATTTTTTTTATTAATCTGTTATACGATTCACATATTACACGTGTTTAGTCTATTCAAATTCTAACAAAATTAATTATGGAATTGTTTATTTTTAGTAATTTTGTAGGAAAGATTTTGATACTGTATATTTTTTAGGATTTTATCATCATTGAAATTTTCATTTATTAGTTCATCAAATTAGGGTATTAATTCATAAATATGGAAGGTGAATCAATAACTTGTTTCGTTAGGTATGTTCAAATGAGTGCTGTTATTATAATTTCTCGTAGTTGTTCATATGAAGAATTCGTTAGCATAATCCGTCAGAAATGGGATAGATTAAGTTTTATATAGTTTTACATGAGTTATGACGTGAGCGGCATTACTTGTTGCATGTTGGGTGACATAGTTGATATGAAGAATGTGTTTGGATATATCAATCCAACCAATTTGATAGAGTTAATAATATGATTAGTCTTGAAATGACCAATTCAGATAATTAGGATTTCGAAAATTGGGATAATGAATTACGTTATTTTAATTCCAAATATGCGAGCGAATTTATCTCTAGTTATTTAAGATACAACCAAGGACATTGATGTATTTTGGTTAAGCTGATATGATTACTTATGTTGGACAAATATTTGACAGAGGCTAGATATTTCCAAATGAATTTATGTGAATATGTTGTTCAGACTGATTTAGATTTTGATTTTTAAAGAATTAAAAAAATAATATTACTACACGATTAATAAAACTAAAAATTGGTTGCAAATGGTGTATTCGTGTTTATATAGAAAAGGCAATGATTCTTTTGTCATAAGGACGTTTGATAATTTACGTTCATGTGGATACACTATTCGAACCAGCTGGAGTCGGAGGGTAACATCTAAATTGGTGGCAAAACTGATATCAATTAGATTCGTGATGAACCTTTAATGCGTCCTTGTGATGTCATCTATGAATTCAACTAAATTAATGAAATTGAGATGTCACACTATGTTGGATGATTGGGGTTGAGAATGTTAGGACACAATCACGTGGCGACACATGTTTGTCATTTGCTCAACTTAGATGGAATCTTGAAGCAATTAATTCCAGAAACCCTAAAAATGTTGTTAAAGTTAACTGGGATGATATTACGAAGAGGTTCAAGGGATTATTGTATATTTTTGTGCTAGTATATATGATTTTAAGTTTTTTCGTCCTCTACTGTTTAAAGGGACATTTTTAAAGAATTGGTATAAAGGGAACATACTTAATGTTATTGGGAAGAATGGGAATCAAGGTTTGAATATAAGGATTTCTTTAATCCAGTCGTTATAATGAAATGAAAATTTTCAAATTACAATTTTTTATGGTTGGTGATCCACAATACAAAATTGTAGTGCAACTATAGTACTTTCATTTCGCAGTGTAGTTTTACAATGCAATTTTTTCTAATGATGTTATTTCTATGCAAATTTAATCTTAAATATAAAGTGTGTTAAAATTTGTTGTTGTACTGCATTTGTTGTAGTTTTAGTATAAGATGAGGAAAACTAGACTTGTTATTAAAATAATTTGTGTGGTGTTACTTTTTATTATAGACAGTTGATGTTCATATCAAACAGTAATTATAGTATTCAGGAAGAACTACCCATAGCCTTCCTATGTGGTCATCGGTCATATTGTGTGCAACGCCTTAAAGGGGATTTAAGGAATTATTTTAATGTTATTCACTCATATTCAAAGATATTACACGAAAATGTTGTGCACAAATTTGGAGATGTAGCTTATGCACTAACTAGAGAATTATTCGAGAAAACGATGGGTAAATTTTGAAAGTATTGTGGTGAAGGGCTTGATTCATTCCTCGATGATTGTGATCATAAGCATCGAGTTAATGTGTGTTTTAAAGGTTACAAATATGGTGAATTGGGCTCAAATGTTGTTGAATTTTTTAACTCTTGGATAGATAATGGAAGATATAGCCTGGTTACAACGATAATTGATGAAATTGGAATAAAAATGATGTAAAAAAAGGACACCGTTTAAAGAATGGGATGGGGTATTATGTCTTGAGATAGATAAATATTCCAATTGAATTTAAAGGGGGGTCGTAACTAGATTCTTAGACAATCATTTAGAATTTATGAAGTTTTTGTCCACTACATTCACTATCGATTGAGAAAAAAAAACATGCTCGTGTGGTAAATGGCAAGTTGATTGATTATCGTGTTCGCATGTGTGCGCTTGGTTTACAAAAAGGAAGACCTAATTCTTATGAATACGTTAATTTTTACCACGATGTTGACATGTTCCGTATATCATATGAGCAATGTAATGTGATAATTGAGGGGAGTGGTGGAGAAAATGTATAAATGGTTTTTTTTATCCAGTATATGACACATATTAAAAAAATAAATTTATATTTTGCGATTTGGGGATGTTAAATAAAAACATAAAAAATATAACGGTGGTTTATATTGCACATTTATGTGTCTGTTCTAGTTATATTTGAATTTTCAGAGTCAATTGTAGTATTGTGAGCGTGCTAGACAAGGTTTTTGCGTCTTGCCAAATAATGTTTTAGCCAAAAACTTAATCAAGCGATTGTGTTTCATTAGGATACTTAAATTAAGAAGACTATTTGTGAAGTGAAATACCCCTTAAATTAAACTAACCTTAACTACGAAGTAACTAAAGCTAAATAATAAAAATAGTTTTAAAGAAAAATGAAAACTAAAATTGAAAGTGAACTAAGAGAAATAAAGAACAATAAAGAAATTTGAGTGCAGGAAATGTAAAGGAATTGAGATAAAAGAACTTAAAGTAAATATAAACCGAATAAAATACTGCTAAGAGTAAATGTATGAAACTACAGTTGAAAATAAGGTTGAAAATATGACCTTACAAACTACTTCAAAAAAGAAATAAAATAATTAAAATGCAATTATATAAAGTGGGTTTTATCGGAGAGTCCTCTTAAATTTTTTATCTAGGATTGTTCGCATACTCCCCTAAGTGTAACTTCCTTGATAGAAGCAATCGTTGGGCTTTCCATCTTTAAAATTCAAGTGACCCAATTATCACGAGTCCTTATTATGTAACGCTAATACTCTTTTAACATCTACATGCACATGGGCATATTGTCACGTGTCTTCTCCCTGTGTTGCAATGCATTACTTAGGCGATCTTAATATTATAGTCTAGTACTTGCACCGTGCTTCTTATTTTCATTATCCACGTGTTAATATCTGATTGACCTATCAGATATGGTGTAAACATACCCCGTGCAAAAATTAACTAGGGGATTGTTGCTTTTCCCATGAAAATAACTGCAAAGTACCTTCGTGTTTTTCTAACTAACGGTTGGTTGGGCTTCCCACGTCTTTAAATTAACACCCATAATCATGCTTTGTATGTTGTCACTTTATATTGATTTTCTAGTGATAATATTAAGTACGTTTGTATTACCCTTATTATTCCTCTGAAGGTAATAAATTTGATCTTACACAATTCAACCCACACGGTAGAAGATCTTATGAGGCAATAGCTTTTAGGTCACGTCTATTTCCATCCATAATGACCCTCAAATCGTCTGCCCATGTTATTCTAGCTCGCATGGACACTCTTGTGATGACTAGATTAGTGTGACCTTACTATAATTTTGATGCTTCAAAGAGCATTGATTTAAATCTCATGACTTCTTGGTTCAAGATCTTCTCCAGTAAATGATATTCATTATGATAACATCGAAATCCCCTAATTTTTGTTTTGTTACCCACCCACACACAATTTGAAAAATGATTTATATTATTTTGACGTGCTTTGGAGAGTTTTTTTATGTCCTTTAATCTATTAAGGTTGATAGTAATTTTACCCTTTTAGGGACAATTCCTCCTTTGTGGTCCCCATGCAGCCATGTGATAACCCTTTAGCAGACCTTAAGATTTATTTGGAAGATGGTCCTAAGGTTCACTTTATTGGGTTAGGTTATCCTTCTTATAAAGAAGACATTGCCTACGCTAAAAAGTTATTGCATGAATTCTCTTATATCATCTTTATTATCATTATCGCAAATTATCTTTGTATCCTTTCGTTGTGGGTTGCATGTACATGAGTTGTTATGAATTCATTGAAGATCCCTTTAATACATGGGGGTGGCCTTCTCTAGGCTTTGCAGATGTCGTCTCATGCCTACTTTCTTGAGATTGGTCGTATCTTACCATAGATCATTATTCATTTGATACAACCTAAATAGTTGACTCTTAGGTTTTACTTGAGTCCACATTATTTAGAGTTTCTACTAGTTTAATAATGATGGGAATCCATTGTTATTTTCCTTTTATTTTTAGGTATTTTCTCTCCTTAATTAGCCTCTAATCATATTTGGGACTAATTAGGCATTCTTTTATTTTTAGTTAGTTCTTTTTAGTCATTTTAGGTAATTATTTTGTTAGCAAGTAATCACTCCCATACAAATACCCCATGTACTCCTCATTTGAGGATAACTTCAATTCTTGAAATATAAGAAATTCTTTGTTTCTCTCTCTATAAATCATATTGTCTTGATTTCTAGATCATTGACGTGTAGTTCATGTCAAAATTGGTACTAGAGCGGGCCTCACTCCAAACATTAGTGTTAGTGTGTATCGGTGTGTGTAGAATATTAAATCACGCACTCCATTCTCAATGGCCCCAAAGAAGGCGACACGAATTCAAGATGAGATTAACGAGGAGTTAAGAAAAATCCAACAAGAATTGAAAGAACGCAATCAAGAATAAAATGAGAGCCAACGCGAATTGAAATAACAAATGGAAACCATCATCCAACTTTTGTCCAAATTTCAAAGCCCTAACCCTAGCGACCAAAACACCTCTACCCACACTTATGCAACCATTTCCACCTTTCTATGTAAAAAAATGACCCCAACAACTTTTAACCCTATTTCCACCAACCCCGTGGTGACTGGAGTTGAAATTGGCAGCGGAACTGTCACTGAAAAACCAATTGAAGTTCCGGACTACGTCCAAGTTCTAATCAGGCCCTCCAGGCACCCCGTCAATCATGTCGAGCCTGGCCAGAGCCACCTTAGGGTGACCGGACCTCCTCAGAAACCAATCGGACAGTAAGGTTGCACGGAAACTTCCAGCGCAGCACCTATCCAAGCCGAAACCACCCTATGGTGGTCGGCAATAACCAATAAAGTTTTGGGCTGCCCGAAAACCACACAGGATGTCTTGACAAGGGTAAAATTTCTCCTATGTGAACCGATCTACCCTCGGCCCTAAGTGGAACCCTCCAACAAATTCAAAAATTAGGGTTTAACAACCCAAATTTGATTTTTGACCCGGGTGGGCACTATTTTTGTTGGTTAACACAAGAGACAAGAGGAAGATGATGAATCTTGAATTCAAGAATTGATGAATGACCCTTCCTCAAATTTTCAAGAAAATATTTTTGGGCTCACAAGTCTTTGTGCCTCTTTTCAAGCATATTTTTCGAACTTCTCACGTGATTCTCCAATTTTGCAAGTTCGAGGACGGACTTTTTGAAGACGGAGAGAGTGATGGGAATCCATTGTTATTTTTCTTTTATTTATATTTTTAGTTCTTTTAGGTATTTTCTCTCCTTAATTAGCCTCCAAGCATGTTTGGGACTAATTAGGCATTATTTTATTTTTAGTTAGTCATTTTTAGTCATTTTAGGTAATTGCTTGATTAGCAAGTAATCATTCCCATATAAATCTCCCATGCACTCCTCATTTAAGGATAGCTTCAATTATTAAAATATAAGAAATTCTTTCTCTCTATATTAATCATATTGTCTTGATTTTTAGGTTATTAACGTGTAGTTCACGTAAGGATATTTTTCCAAAGCATACTTTTAGTTTGAGACCGCTCTATTTTGTATATCATGTCAAGTGTCCAAGACTATGCAAGACTCACTAAACGTTCATCTCTGAGTAAATTTAAAATAGTAAAACACCAAGTGGATACACGTTGTTTACACTTTGAAACATTTTAAACAATCATGCATTTCATGTTAATATTATTTGAATTATGTGTCTAAAGTATTTGTTAAAAGTGAAATTGGAATATTTTTGTTCAAATAAATTTTCATTTAATGTGTGCACATCTCTTACTACTATAAAATGCAAAACAAGGCATTCATTATGCTTTGCAATTAGCCTATCCACGTGGCACATCATCTATATAACTATATAAAAATTGTAGACTCAAATTCTCTGAAAATGACACGTGCCATATGTATTAAATATCCTTTTAAATCCTAAATTTGCTTCCTCCCACTATCAGCATTCTACGTATTTGAAATATCCATGTGCGTTCATTAATGCAGCTATCAGCATTCTATGTATTTGAGATTTCCATATGCGTTCATTAATGTAGACATTAATTGGTATACATGAATTTTCTTGATCCAATCAAATAAGTAAATGAATTTGAAGAGATATATGACGTTTCAGCTCATCAAGCTGTTCTTGAACGCCTCCAGTCAATCACATATTTATATAAGAGGAATAGAGAGAGTCTTTATATAACCCCCGCTGCATTTTTTTTAATGCCTCCAAACACTGCATATAACGCCTCCATTCACTACATATTTTTTAAAGATGAAGCAATTGTCAGAATGGAAAGTCTTTATATAACCCCAGCTGCATATAACACCTCCAGTTCAAACCTTTAGGCGTTTCAAACTCTGCAAAGAAAACCCAGTTGCATGTATATAAGAGGAATGGAGAGAGTCCTTGGATAACCCCAATTGACTTATTATGTGTCTTAATAGAGAAGCTTTGTATAACCCGAGCTGCAAAATTAAAAAGCAATGGAAAAGTAATGAAGGACGAGGCTGTGTTAGAAGACCTGAATGTTGACGTCGTTTATCTTCCGCTTCCGACGAGTTTGCAAATGAGTTGGGTTGTTTGGCTATATTATTAGATTATACAATTTAGAGGCTATGGTTTACTTGATTATTGTGCTTACTCATACTTGCAAGTTAAAATATGTTATTGCAATACAATTTACTGTTATTGAATTGGGATTCAATGCTTTGAATTGAATTTCAAAATATGCATTTTTTAAATGTTTTAGGCTAAGTTTATTTTCATTTAATGTTTTTGTTAAGCTCATATATGAAATAGGGCTATTATGAATCACCTTCGACATCGAAAAACGATCACGCACACATAAATTGTTGTAAGCCACCACTTCTAAAGTTAATTTAATGATTGTTGGACCTTTTCGTAATTGCAAATCTTTATAGGTTTATTTTGAGTTCAGCATTACTTTTTTTTCATTTGTATAGGAAGAAAGAAGACACATTTTTCTCAACGGTTCATTCTATTAATATTGCCATAAAACACTTCTATGAAGATGCTATATCCAGCAACGAAAATTTCATGCATATCGACTGCTTGATGAAAACAACAAGAATGAAATGGACATGAAAAATTATTTGTTGTGGACTGAGTTACTTGATTTGACTGTTAAGTTCCATTTTGTAAAATAATTTAGTTTTATCCACTGGAATAAAGATTTGATTTGGTTTACTTTTTGCATGTACAAGATGGAAGGGAGGAGATTGAAACTTTTTATTTATGCAAAATTAGAAGTTATTTAGTTTCGTAGTATTGTAATTTTTTTATTTGTTCGTTTGCTATTTTTACTAAAAAAAACTGTTTGTAGACAAAGGTTGAGGATGTTGAAAAACATCATCAAGAGATTTGATCTATGCTTTCTCAAGTTGGAAGTGTATTTTTTAATCTTTAACAAAAATTTGAAGTATCTGGTCTGGTGATAGTGCTTTATTATGTCAACACGCACGGACTCGCGCATCGCGCGGGTTTACACCTAGTGCCTAAAAGAAACACAATTGTGTTCGTCTCTTCTCACGTAGTCTAAGAAAAATTTTCGAACCTTAGTAGCGATTTAGATCCAGTGGCATTTAATGCTTGATCCATGTGACTGTTGACTATCCAATTTAATTATGTTTGACTAAACCTATCCTTTTGGTTTATTAGTTGTTTTGCGGTATCATTAGTGTGTAATAACTGTACGATTTATTTTGACTATTAGGTTATTTCTTTAGTTATAATCGGTTTCGTCATTTAGTTGGATATTAAGCTTTATCCTCGGCCTTTGGATTTATAGGATCGGTATACCAGTCGTCAGATTAAATCATTGGGAGCCTGCTCAGTTTTATAACCCATTAGATCTCATATCAATTCTTTTTTACTGCCAATTGTAACCTATATACCCATTAGCTTTAGGAATTTTTGGTAGGATATTAGATTGATCAAGTCCGTCAGATTCTTTAGATTGTTACCTATACTTGTTGTGTCTCTTCTACGCATTTCTTAAATTAATACAGGGAGTTGTTTTCTTTAAAATGTTTTTCGATTGTTTTTAAACCACCTTGGTTTTAACCGGATATTACCTGTTAGGATTTTAACATTGTGAACCATTGTATTAACTTGGTCGTCTAGTCCAGTTAGCTTACTCATTACGCACAGAACTTGAACATCAGATTAGGTGCTTCCGATAAATTTAATATAGACCTTTCATTTCTCTTAGAGTTTGAAGAGTATTCCTCCAGTGAGTATATAAACCTTATTATACCATTTATTAGGATTGATCAAATATAATTCTACAGTGAGAAACAAAGAAAGTGAGATTATATTCATAGAGAGAAAAATGTATGTGTGTGTGTATATATATATATATATATATATATATATATATATATATATATATATATATATATATATATATATATAGAGAGAGAGAGAGAGAGAGAGAGAGACAGAGAGAGTATGTTGTTTGATCTCATTATTAATCTTGATTTTTAGATTTTGATTTGAAACTCACAATGATTTTATACAACATGTCTTCTTATGAAAAGATTGATATATTGTGTTAAAGTAGAGAGTCTTGTGCTTAAATGTTCAAATTTATTTTTATCAAAACTAAAATCTTTTAGTGCTAAATCTTATTTTCAATTTAATATTTTTTAAGATATAAATAAATATTCTGATTTTGTTCTTAGAATTGTATATATTGTGTAAAATCAGATTTCTCTCCGGATCTAAAGCATTTGTTGAATATCTTTTATAGATCTTCTTTCTATTAAATTTGTGTTTAATCTCAACTTTTGAAAATTAACCTACTTTAATACTTAATATAGGTAGGTAGTTTTAGGGTTAATTTTTATGAGATTATAAAATGAAGATTTTAGACTTGTACTTAACACTTCTCTCATATTTTGAATTCTAAATTTATGAGAGAGAGAGAGAGAGAGAGAGAGAGAGAGAGCACATTTATGAGTGAATAAGTATTTTGTGTCTCCATGATTAGTGTTACACCTTAACATGAAAAGAAGTTTTCTAAAATTAAAACGATAATATCTTTTAATTTTTTCTTTATTTTTGCTTGTTGTCGATTTTTGCTTATGGGGGTAATTTCTCTAATATGTTTTAAAGAAAATTTATTAAGACAAATGCATGTATTAGTTTTATTTTTTAATTATTTGTTGAATATGTTTTTATGAAAAGAAAAATGATAAAAGTGATTTAAAATTGGAAAATTTTATTACTATTCTTTCACCTAAACTATGTTTGTATATTTGTATTTTGTGCATTAGTTTGCATGTCATTAAGACCACTGGTATATTTCTTACTATATAGGATTATATTGGAATATAAGAAGTTTAGAAAGAATCAGAAGTGTTGTAAGCATCAATAAGTTGGACGGTTCAACTTTCATGGGATTTGGAATTTTTTATGTAGGTAATCAACCAGTGTTTTGTTTGAGTGTATGTAATTTGTATATTGATTCTTACTAAAGAGATATGAGAAGATTATAAATTATTTTACTCGGGAAGGAGAAATAATTGTAGAAATGGGGTGGGTAATGTTGTTGATCACTATATGAAAGATAAAGTGGTGGATGTTAAAAGATGGGGAGATAGATTAATGAGCATTAAGATTGTCTTAAATAAAAAAATATTGAATATTATAAGTACTTAGTGCCCCAATAAGATTTAGATGAAAATGTAAAGAAATTATTTTGAGAATTATTGGGTGAAATATTACAACAAATTGATACCCATGAAAATATATTTTTAAGAGGTGACTTGAATGGACATGTAGGGGTAGAACGGGACAGTTATCCAAGGATACACGGAATTTGTGGTTTTGGTAAGAGAAATGAAGGAGAGGAAACTATCTTAGAATTTTCTAAGGCGTGCAATCTAACGTTAACAAACACATTTTTTTAAAAAGGGAAGAACATTTAACAACACTTAAAAGCGGAGAGAATAAAACTCATATTGATTATTGCTTACTTAAAAGAAGAGACTTGAACACATGTAAATACTGAAAAGTTATACCGGGTGAAAGCTTAACAAATCAACATCGCCTATTAGTAATAGATTTAACCATTAAAGGGTTTAAGTACCGAAAAGAGAAAATAAGTTTTCAAAATATAAAATGGAAGGATTTAAAAGGATGCAAAGAGATAGAATTTGGCAGAAGTTCTTATTAGACGTAAAGTGGAATTGGGACGACAATGTTAACAATATTTGATCAAGAACAAATAATGATGTTGAGAAAATAGGTAAGCAAATTTTACGTTAGACTAAAGGAAAAAGATTCATTAAAAAAGAGAGTTGGTGGTGGAATGAGAAAGTATAAAAGATAATACAAAATAATCGAGTAAATTTTAAAGAGTGACAAAAGAGTAAAAATCAAGAAGACTTGGAAAAGTATAAGAAATTAAAAAGTGAAGTAAAAAAATATTATTAGAAATGTGCAACAAAATGTACTAGATAATCTTTATAGTAAATTATGTACCAAGGCACGTGAAAATGAGATATATAAATTGGCAAAGAATATAGATAAATTAACAAGGGACATGGGTCCAGTTAAGTGTATTAAAGACATAAATCAAAATATATTAATTAATGATAAAGAAATTCTAGATAGATGGGAACAGTATTTTCAAGGATTATAAAATGAAGAATATCCCCAAAAAGATGTCGAGAACATATAACCGAATGTAGGAACGGTATGCCCGATTATTAAAAAAGAAGTAGAAATATTAATAAGAAAAATAGGAAAGAATAAAACGTTTTAACCAGATAAAATACCCATAAAGGTGTGGATAACCCTTGTAAGTATAAGGGTAGAATAGTAAACATGTCTATTTAGTAAAAAATTAAAAGAATAAAACATGCTAGATCAGTGAAGGAAAAACACCATAATACTTTTGTATAAAAATAAATGGGATATAAAAAACTACGATAATCATAGAGGAATGAAACTGATGAATCACACTATGAAATTATGGAAAAAAGTTATAAAACAAAGATTAAGAAATTAGTCAACTATTTTGGACAAACAATTTGGATTTATGCCAGGGCGATCTACCACTGAAGCTATTTAATTATTAAGATAATTAATAGAGAAATGTATAAAAATTTACATGTAGTCTTTAAAGACTTAGATAAGGCATATGATAGAGTACATATTAATATAATATGGTGGACCTTAAGGAGGAAAAGAATCCCTATGAGCTATATTGAAGTTATTGAAGATATGTATGATAACACAAAGACTAAAATAAGAACTATTTGTGGAAAAACTAATAAATTTACGATTAAAGTGGGTCTACATCAAGGATCGGCTTTAAGTCCTTACTTATTTTTCGTAGTATTGGATGAGATTACTAAGGACATATAAGAAGATGTCTTGTGGTGTATATTGTTTGCGAATGATATAGTTTTAGTAGGCACTTCAAATGAGGGCTTAGCGATGAGAGTAGATACTTAGAGAAATGCCTTAGAATCTAAGGGACTAAAAATTAGTAGAAATCAAACTAAATTTATGAAATGTAAATTTAATAATGAGGCGTCTGATAGGATAATGTTATATATTGAAGAAAAGGTGATAAACCAAACTAATAAATTTTGTTATTTAGGTTCAGTGACACAAAGTAATGGGGATATTGATAAGGATGTTACGATAAAATATCAATCGTTCGGTCTCGAATTCGAGACATGGCAGCCTCCTCCTTATATATGGGAGTAAGGCAAGCCGAAATCCGCCTCTTTCAGACTTTGCAATTAATCGGGAGCCTTGTGCACTGGGTACGACCTTTTTAATAGAGTTTGGACCACTTCTAGCTCCTATATTGTGATCTAGATATCAAACTTATATGTTCAAGTCTCCTTTCAGTCTTTTGAGTCATAAAAGGAGTAAGAAGAACATAGAAAAACCCATTAGTTTCTTCCTAAGATATCTATTACCATTAAAAAGAACTCAGACTCCTTATATGGAATATAAAAGAGAGAAACGCCTTCATGGTGACCACTATATATCTTGATTCATAATTATTATTAACTCGGGAATGCCTCCTCCTACCCCTAAGAGAATTATTTGGTGAGACTGTGGTTAAAACTGATTTCAGCATCATCATAATCCACAATTGGTACGATAACAAATAGATCAGAAACTGATTTTTGCTAATTTCATTATTGGATTTGACAAATGGGTTATCAATTTTAGTTTTTCTAATTTTAGTAGTTACGCTTAACAATAAAACTATATGTAGAAGAATGATTATATCGATAAAATCCATGTTTCGTATTTAGTTTCATATATTTCAAAAGTTTATGAATTTATTTTTTCCCTCATTTTTATAAAATTAGTGAGTCGGTGATTTACTCTTGAAAGTTTGAATTTCTTCATATGATAAATTCATTATTTTAAGAAAAAAATCGAATTGGATATTTAATATTGAGATGACTTATCCTATGTGTACAATTTTGTAGTTAAATAGTTTTATCACAAAAAACACGCATTCTATGCCATGCCACATATTTATTCTTTAAATTTTTATCTACAACGTAAATACAAATATTATAACACATTTTTATTGACAAAAATGAAGAAGGAGAAACATATAAAGAGATTGTTGGGCCCACTGTCAAATAACTTAGGGCCCGTTTGGTTGTGTAAATTGTTTAATTTTATAAATTGATCCATTTGGAATGCATAAATTGTTGATGTATTCATTTTAAATGGGTTTAAATCTAATTTGTGGTGTGTTTGAAAAAGAAAATGGGGTTATATATATATATATATATATATATATATATATATATATATATATATATATATATAGAGAGAGAGAGAGAGAGAGAGAGAGAGAGAGAGAGAGAGAGAGAGAGAAATAAAGTAGTATGATGAGAGTACTTTATGGAAGTTGTGCATTTGAGATTCATGTTATAATTATAAATTGTACAATTTCAAGCTTTTGGTGAAATGAATTAATTTAAGCTTTTGTGAATCAACATGAATTGGTTCATTTTTGTAACCAAACACTAATAATAAGTCAATTCATGAATGAGTTCATTTTAAATGGACTAATTTATAATTTTGGGGACAACCAAACAGGCCATTGGGCTTTTGGAGCAATAGGTAATTTAATAGGACTGGGAGTTGTCATTAGATCTTTTATTTTGTTATTTTTAAATGTTGTATGGAGCCTTCATTTCTGGAGGCATGACGGATGCCTTGAAATGACGCTCTAAAAAGAACAACAATTTTGGGGCAAGGTCATTATGTAAGGTACGATTTTGGGAGCCACTCTCTACAAACACAAACACAAACACATTTAAGAATGTGATATGCCGACTAACTAGTTTACGAAGATGATGCAACTTTTTTGCGCAAAGCAAAAGTATTGGAAAATACCAAAGAAAAACTCACACTCAACCAAAGAGGAAAATTCCCAATTCATCATTCAATAACTATTCTCAAATAAGGGGTTATAAGACAATATACAAGGTTTAAAGACCGGGTGCACAAGATAACCTAGATGTTACACCTACTACGAGTACCTCTTAATTAATTGGAGAATATTCTTAAATAATACTCCTTATTCTACTAAGAATAGACATTAAAATAAAATAAGAACTTACAATGAATATAGTTCTTCAATTTCAAACCCCATTACACGTGTCCACACCACTATTTGCATCAGTTTTTCCTCTTTTGAAAAAGCTCGGACAAGCTTTATGAAAAAATTTCACACATACGTGTCACATGTAAAAAGGTTTTGAATTTTTTTTTTGCTTCAATTTTAACCCAAAGTGCTTTTTATAAAAAGCATTGGACCCAAAATTGAATTTTGGTTCAATTGAGATTGTGGGACAAACTCATAATTCTTAATCCCAATAAAATCAACACACAAGGCATTGGTGGCCCAACAACTGTTGTAACACCCTTTGGGCTGAATACAGGTAAACCCGATTCGTTAAGGATCCGACCCGAAGCCTCTCTCTCTCTCTCTCTCTCTCTCTCTCTCTCTCACACACACACACACACACACACACACACGCATATATATATGCGGGTGTGTGCGTGTGTAGAAATTTATATACATATTTTTGTTTTAAACTGAATTTTTTGGTCCATTTTTTAGTTCCAGCTATTTAGGTATTCGATTCGAGTTCTCGGGTCCTTAACGGGTCCAGGTTTGGATATATTTTTTTGAGACTCAAGGGGTAATCGGATAACACCCGATCTGCTAAAAAAATGCCTGAGTCGGGTATGAATATAGGTAGACCCAATTTATAGGCCTAGCCTACCCCTTCTTATCCCCTATACCACCCTTTCTTCTCCTCTCTCTCAATATAAATATCCCTCGTGAATAGAGTGGTTTATGTGAATAATAATAATAATAATATTAATAATAATAATTAATAATAATAATTATTATTATTATTCATTATTATTATTAATGGTAAGTTTATCTCCTTCAGTAGTACAAAAATAATTCATTGAGTTTACTTCATCTATTTGTTTTGTTGCAATTCATTGAGTGTAATTGTCATAATAAAAGCATGGTAGGACAATTAAAGCAACTAATTAAATAGAGAAATTAAGAGACAATTAAAAACAATTTAATTATATTGAATCACAACTAAGTTAAAAAGCTATAAAGTCAAATCTAAAGAAAAAATCAAAGGAAGAAAATAATGAATAGTAAATGAGACTTACAACGCTACCAACCCATAGGAGAGAAATGAGATAGAAGCTACCAAAAAGAGGTAAAAAACATCCTAAAAAAACCTACAATGAACTGAAAATGAAATCCCTAACATAAAAGAATGTTTACATATAAATACCAAAGAAAAAAAATTCTAAAAATACAGCTTTGCATCTGTGAAGAGTACGCGAATCAATTCGGTGTTTGGAAGAATCGATTTGTGACCTGACACTTGGAAAATTGAAATAGCCACAATTTCTATGTTTGGAATCGGATTCATGCACGATCAGAAGCTACGCGAAGACATTAAATTATCTACATTTTGTTATTTTGAAACCCTCAAATTTAATTAGTATGAAACTACCAAATTACCCTTAAAGTTGAATCACATGCCGAAATTTTCTCGAAATGATCACAACTTCTTCATTCGGGATCGACATAATGCACACTCGATGGCTACGTGAAGATAATTTGATGATATACATGTTGATAATATTATACCATCCAAAATATAGAGTTTAAAATAACCAAATTTCCCTTGAAGTTGTATCTTGCTACGAAATTTTCTGAAAATGCAACCGATTGTATCGCTGAGCATTCCAATACGGATAAAAGATCAAATATACCTTGCAAAACATATAATCCTAAAGAACAAAGGTTATCTAATATAAGAGCTTAAATCTAGAAATAAACTGGCAAAATAATAGAATTCTCAAGAGTAAAGGGCACTAAATGCAATATTTAAGACTAATAACTTACATTGATGTATGTTGCAATGCATCAAACTATCATTAATGAAAATTTGTATAAAATCATTTCAAATTCGCAATTTCATTTCATATCTCTCATTTTGTTCCCTATAATAATTTTTATGTGCTTAAATTATAAAGATTAAATATTTTGGAGGACGTTTTCATCTTTTATTAAAACTAGTGTACGTAATGATGACAAAAAACAATTCAACTAGTTAGATTTGAAATTATGCTATAGTAAATGAGGTTTTGCATTTTAATATGTATCCTTAAAAATTTGACAACATATTGAATGCAGTGGATGGTAATATATATATATATATATATATATATATATATATATATATATATATATATCATGTTTCATCATTTTGATGTATGCAATACATCTAACAATGATTAATTAGAATATTTTAAAATTTTCATTTCAAATTAATATTTCTATTTCGCATTGTAATTTTGCATCTCCCATTTTGTTAATTTTGTAAAATCAAAATTCCAAAATGGTTATAATTAATTCAAAATTCAAAATTTTGAATTCCTAATGCGAAACTAAGTAAAATTCAAAATATTTTAACTACATGTTGGTTTTCTTTCCACATGCTTGAACATGAATTAAAAACTTGTTGAGATCCTCACACATTATACTAATGTAAATCCATCATACCATTGAAATATATGATTTTTAATTTCATTATATGGATTTATATATGGCACTAGTCCTCGCTAAAGGGAATTTTAGGAAAATTGTAAAATTATTGGTCATATAAGACATTATCGTCGCTAGATTGATTTTTAATGTGTTGAGTCAACTTCACACTTGTGTATCTAAGTAGAAGGTCCTGTTACATTATGTATTCTTTATGAAAATACCTTTCTTATTGTGATGGATATACAAACCAAAATTTGCTCATGCGCGAGTATTCCGAAAAGAAATAATATAGCAGTTGCATGTCGAATCACCATAATCGTTGAAACCAAGCATGTAGTACTGCTCAATTATGTTTTCTAAAACTTTAGCATTGTGTAAATGAAATGTATTCAAGTTGAAAGTTCATTTGATGTCTTAATATAAGTGATAGACTCGTAGGAGTTGCCTAGATCTATAGTTAACTAAAATCAAATGAAAAATGGTGTCACCTTAAACTGTATTAACGATAATTGAGATTGGCTTCATGTTGTTTAAATATTTCAAAATGGATGCGATTTTTTTGTAGTTGAACATGATGAGTTTTTGAGTTAGTATTAATGTAAACGAACTGTATTTGCGTGTAAAGCTTAATTTATATGTGTAAAGCTTAATATTTGCCTTTATATACTTTTTGAATTTTTAGTAATGGGATTCACAAAAGATGTAAGTTGAATTATAATGGAGATATGTCAAGGTGCGACAAAAAAAAGGGTATTAATTCATGTTAATCATGAGAAAGATAGTTAGGAACCAATTACTATATTCTCCTCGTTTAAACCAACAGGGAAAGAACTAGAAAAAATAAGCATATATTAATATACAAACTGCACTTTCAACGAGGAAAAAACAAACATAAATTTTCATCATATTGGTCAAAATTAGTATTTCGTTGCTTCCTCATCAGATAATTGTTCGGGAGAGGGGGCTAATGCGTGTTTAATTTAATTATGAAACAGGTTGGTGTAGTAATAACACAAATATAACAATACATAGTTGATTTCAAAAGGACACACACACATCATATATTATATCTAATCATAAACCTTAATATAAAAACAAAAGCTTTGAAACAGATGAAGCCACGTGTGTATCGTAATTACAAATTTCCTCTCCCATTTTCAGAGCTCTAATATATCCATCCCTCTCATTATTTATCCTCAATTCTCCCACCTCCATTCTCTCTCTCTCTCTCTCTCTCTCTCTCTCTCTCTCTCTCTCTCTCTCTCTCTCCATCCATACGGGCCTTTTGGTAAGTGTAGAGAATTCAATTATTCCATCAATCCATTTTCAAATTCATCCTAATTGTTTCATCTTCTATAAATTAATGCTCACCTCAAAGCCCTCCCATTTCCATTTTTCTAAACCTTTGCTTCCCTAGCCGTCAAAAGATGCAACACACTCTTTACCTATAGAACTTATTGGATCACCACAAAGACCTAAATATCGATCGTATGGTCTATTCCCTCAATGGTGAGATGATCGGATATGTACAATACCAACTATTAGATTTTAAAAATATATTTTCAAAATTACTTTTCAATTCCATCAATGGTGAGGTGATTTTTTTTTTAATTTTACGGTTTTGGAGTTCAACAATTAGGTATTTTCGGGTTACTTTACTCGTTCTACCTTTAATCATCACGTTGTATACTTTGAAAACCCGAGTTCACACTTCTCTTAAATAACATTTATCTGAATACATTTGAATTGTAGTAGAGTTTATTGTTATTATGTTTTTTTCTTATTTGATTGATCATTCTGTTTTGTAGGTTCATACATATTCAATTAGAGAACCAATTAATTAAGGTATTTTAATAACCATTTATGTATTAAACTATATTTTGTTTAAATGTATATCATATTATTAATGTTTTCATGATACATATTCAAAATAAAATAAGCTTTGACGAATTGTGTAAATAAAATGCTTGAGTTTGATGTACAGATGAATTTTGAATTTGAGTTTATCGTTTTGTTTTAGTTCCTCACAATTTTATTTAGTTTGACACAATTTACTGACTGGATAAATTAACTATGCATTTTATTTATTTTAACTTTCAACATACTAAGATTAAATAGTTAATCCGTTGAGTAGAATTAATATTTTCGAAATACCATTACTTTACGAATAATGCCTAGAGAATTCTTAGTTAGGTATTACCAATTTTTTCTTTTATGATTGAAAACGTAATATAAGAACTAATTGGATTATTAACACATAAAATTTTCACTAAAAAAATTAGCATCAATACTAAATTTATGGTCTTGATTCGCTACCTTTCTGATTCATAGTGTTAGTAGTATGTTTTTTAATTATTGTCTGTAATCATTGGAAGCATATACATTTCACGTGCTCAACACTTCTATTAAATGAGTGCAGTCTTCTTCTTGATCTTGATTTTTTTGGCATGCAATGATATATCCTATATATGTTTGAATATTATGAAGATGTTATGGATATGGTTAAAAACATATTTGGATATTTATAAATTATATTTGAATATTTTGCAATAGTTTTTTTAAAAGTGCTGGAAATGGGTTACGACAACCCAATTAATGTTTTATCTCGATGAAAATTGGCCTACTGTTATGTAATAAAATTGGGATGTTTCCATTTACACCTACAACATTTTTTGTTGTTAGGCCTTCGAATTAATAGATATTCTTGTTCATTGAAATTTCATTGTACATTTTGATAAATAAATATTTTACTGCTGAGTTTTCTCTAGTACACTTTCCATAACGATTCAAGGACTCAAATAAGTAACATATAAAATGGAAGATCCATCGAAGAATGTGAGACACAACCTAGCTTTAATAACTATAAACTTTGACATATCTCGCTCTCCCTATTATAATGTGGTTTCACTTATGGTTTTAATTGCAGCCAAACATTATCACATGCTCTTCAAGGAAGCCTTTTCTATTATTAGTTGATTGATAATATATCCATCTAAAGTATTTATCTTTCACTTCTTTGTAATCTAAGATGTCGATTTTCTTTTTGAGCGATACTTATTATATAACATATTAAATACTTTGTCGCTGAAGCACAACCTTTTCACTTTGGTGCCCTCAATATACTTCTCTATAAGAGAATCGCGAGTGAGTAAGATTATCTTCAAGGATTTATATGTTTGTATTTGTTCATTGAGTGACCACTGTAAGCTAAAATTGACATCCTAACGTTTTACACGATTCAGATTCCCATTGGATAGATCTGACCATTTACTACTTTTCACTGGTTATGCATCAAATATGTCTCGATATTTCTCGAAGCATAGTTGATTTTTTCCAGAGGATAAATACGTGAAGAATTTCATCGTTTATTGAAGTCTGCATTAAGGAGGACTCTTAATCAAAAGGAAGTATATTTTAAGTGAGATTTTAATCTTGGAGAGTCCAACTTCAAAAGGAACTCTAGGCTATGACGAAAAGGGTGATTTGATTCCGATTTGAATTATGGTTGCTTGATTATTCTATTTTATTATGATTTTACCACCTTAATAATGTTGATAATTATCGTGCGCTAATTAATTAATTAATTAGGATCCCATATTTTTATGAAAAACATGGATTATTATAGTGACCACCTGGATCTCATTTTCTTTTGGAAAATTCGTTCTTATTTATCATATTCTAGATTAAATTTAATTGGGCAATGAACTTAAAGTTATAAATTAAATCGTGATCTTCAAGTTTTATTTTAGTTTAATATTAATTTTATTTTAATTTAAAATTAATTTTATTTTTGGAAAATTAAATAAGTGATATCGAAAATTTTAAATTGTACAAGTAAGTTGGGAATTATCAAGGATTTAATTCAGGTATTTAGAATTGAATAATTGTTTTTCAAAATACTCTCAAGTTTATAATGTTAAGTGGGTGAGGGGTTTCAACATAAACCCCACGGTCTCCATCGGTACTTAAAAATGTGATATGATTAATTCATTATTTTAGAATTTTTGCTTTTCTCCCCATTAGAGGGAATTAATCACGGCATCACGAAAATTTAAAATTATTAAGTGATAGATCCTTTAAATTAAATGTGAGCAAGTTTGAGCTTCCCTATCGAGGAATTTCTACAAAAGTGGATTTAATTTTTACGAACGAACTCACGTTATACATTTAAACACAATTAATGACATGTGATACCCCCGCCTATTTTAACCACGGGTGATCAGTTCTTTATCAAAATAAACATGAATCCCATTTGGTTCATTCTTAGCATATTGTCGAAACTTTTTAAATTTACTAAACACCTATATTAAATTAAGACGGTGCCAAATTTTATCTTTCATCCATACATTTCATAGAATGATATAACTTAACCATATGCAGAAATTAAACTGATATAACTTAACCATCCATCCATTTCATAGAAGTCTGAATCATCACAATATAAATAAATAAATGATAATTACCAAATAAACTATCAGTTCCAAAACTAATATCCAAACGATAAGTCTACGGAAATAAACTGAATCCAAATACATAGTTTGATAAATAAAACTGAATAAATGTATCGACTAGAGGGGGAAAATGCCCAAATGAAATACCGAATCGTAGATCCTAGTCTAGAAAATGAATAATTGAAGCGTCTACACAAATTCTGCAAGTCTCCACAAGTGCTGCAGTTACGCATCCCTGGAATGAGTCATCAAGCTTGGCGTCCCTGTGGCTAGATATCCAAAATATTTTAGAAAAATAGATTTGACATGGTTAGAGCCCAAAACCTTTGAAAAATATTAGCAAGTATTTAAATTGCAGTTTAAAAGCATTATTAGATACACACGTAAGTTTCACGTACACTCCCTTGAGTTCCTCACCTCTCAACTATTGTTCACGCCTAACGTCTCCTAGTGAACCCAACTACCTATGTTACCCAGCCAAACTAGCCATAAGTATCTAACTAACCACAACAGGTTTAGCTCCCTTGTACTGCCCATACGATACGCTACCATCAAGCTAATAATCCATATTAATCGAATATTATTATTTCCCCACTAATTAAGTTTCTCATACTTAAATCATTTTTAGATATACACTATCTATGTTTTCTACCACCGCACATAAGCAGAATTATCACACTTGTATATATTTATCACACTATGATATATACAGCTATAGCAGCCCTCAGAATAGCCATCGCGATGCATGCATACTCTGCTATCTAGTCCGTATACCTCTCATATCAAATCAGGGACTATCGGTTCAGAATGTCTCCTCGAACCATACATTAAACAACACACAATGGAGGCTAATATAGTTCTAAGCCTTTGAGCTATGCACATACCTAACATACCCAAATAATCCATAGGTCCCACTAATACACTGCACCTAGTGAGATGCCTTAAGTTTAATATTCCGGGACACACATCCAGACCTCTCTGGAAGCACCAATGTGGGATTTTCCTCTGCGCATAACCTCTCGTGATAGCGAGCAGTGTAGATATGTTCACACATAAAATAAAGTACATAATACGTATTCGCACAACCTATAATATATTATAGTACGTAGTATTTATATCTCTCGAATACTCAACATACTAACGATTCATACATAGTCTTATTTTTGTATTCTTCGAGTATCACTCACTACCTGAAGGGTCCTAATTACCCCTTAAGTAAATTTAATAGTTAACACATCACTATCCTACTAGTATTAGCCTTAGGTCACCGTTTACTCTGTCCGTAACCTAAATTTGTAAATTTTTGACACGCAACACATTCTGTTAACTATCCGCGTGTCTAATTCCTAATTCTACACTCATTAAGATTTAAATTGGGCCTTAACTATATATATACTAATCTTATCTAAGTCTTTATATCATTAATAAACCATCACCAAAGTTCCCGATAATTAGTTCCATGCAGAAGTATAACCTAAATAATCAAACTTTACAAAGTTGGGTAGCCGAAACGATTCGATATAGGATTCGAACTAGTTCGCCCCACCGGACAGTTCGTCCTCTTCGTTGCTGTTACGAGTTTTCACCACTTATACTATCAGAAACTTTTATGAAACCTTCCCAAACTCCCATACAACATATGCAATCATCAAGTATACATATAAGGACTATTTCTAACGTAAATATATCATCAAATCTTTAAGAAATCTACCCAAGAACAGATTAAATTCTAAAATTCATATTACCCTAGTTTATAGCGTCCTTCATGCATATTTATAAATATGCCCATATTTCTTTCAAGTTATCATCACATATTCTCAGATTTTGTATCATCGACATATAGGGATTTATTCTACATTCCTATCCCAAATCATGAATTTCACCTATCCGAATCCCAAGACACCATTTAAATCATGAAATTAAAACCCTACACTACATGGGTATTATAACATGCTTAAAATAATGCAAGATAAACAATTGCCTTGATAAACCAGGTCTGATTTTCATTGTAAGATGATGAGGTAAATCTTTCCTTGCTCCGATCACAAATTCGACAACATTGGTGATGCGAAAAGGTGTGGAGTGGCATAGGTTTCTTCTCACCTTCCTCTCATATGGCCTCCTCTCTTATTCAAGTGTTTTAACCCTAGCCTATAACTTAAAAGGGCTGATTGTAACACCCCGCCTATTAAAATACCGGGTGGTTAGATCGTGATTAAAATAAAACGTTTGTCTCATATGGCTCATTCTCAACATCACTACCGATTTTTTTTAAAGTTACTAACCACCTAGTAATTTAATTAGACTGGTGCCAAATTTTATCTTTCATTAATTAAAAACAAGCAGAGGTAAATAAGGATTAAACGTCAATCACAAATTGATAAATAAATCCAACACTGATGAATAATATAAATACAAGTAACCGAATCAACTATCGGTTCAACAATAAGATACAACAGTAAACTGAAACAATAATCGGAATACACAATGATCAAATAAATAATTGAATACTAAAACTGAGGGTGACATGCCCAAATGTCTGATGGAATAAAGATCCTACACTAGAGATAAGTGAATGAAGCGTCTATAGCAAGTCCTGCAACTTCCACATGAGCTGCAGCTTCGCATCCTTTGATAGAATATTCAACTGGCATCCCTATGGCTGGACACCTAAAAGGTTTTTGAAAAAGACTTTGACATGGGTCAGAGCCCAAGTAAAATATTTTGAAAATATTTAGCAAGCAGTTAAATTGCAGTAATTAAATATGCATGCACACTTTTCATATTTAAGCTAGTGTCGCACTCTCTTGAGGTATAACTCACCCCTCATCTAATCTGCACACCTAATGCTTGGCTGCTAACCTTCCTACGTAAGCTACCCCACTTAACTATCCGTATCAAGCTTCTTTCTACATACTAACTCGTTGTGCCCACCCGTATCGCCCATACAATACGTTACTGGATTATTTATATCATTTAGCCAAATATGAAATTCTCATTATATGTGTTGATGCAAAAAACTAGACTAGGCCTAATTGATTGATCACAGATAAATAAATAAAAACAAATAAGTCAAAGAGATTTTTAAAGTGGTTCGGCTCAATGGAATAGCCTACGTCCACTGTTATGTATTACTTGACTGCCTTGATTTGTTTTTCCATCCCTTCCAATGAGGATGATACAATGCATTTATTGCCCCAAAAGGTTGTTGATAGTTGTTGTATGAAATGATGGAATGCCTTCATTTGTTAGGCATTCACATCAGTACATAATGAGAATTAAATATAAGACTGTTGTCACTTCGTTGGCTATACTGGTTGGATTTTTGGCAGTTAATTGGTATTCCTTATTGGTCAAACTGCCTTATTGGTCTGTCTTCTTTATTGGTCGGGCTTCCCTATTGGTCGAGCTTTTTTTATCATGTTGACTTGGACTTATGCCATATTGTATGACACGCGTTGGCTTATAATTGGTCCACATAAGGTGGTGAATTTTGCTATCAACAGAGGCCCCCAATGTTTCATACTTGGAACTGATGCGAAAGTGTGAAATATTATGCTTTGGGATGCTTGGTCAGCTGTAGACCTTCTAGATTTGTGAATCTTATCTATTTTTTGACAATTTTGAGCACTAATGGCAGTTTTGTAAATATTTCAAATTTTAGCAAGCGTTTCTATGGTATTTTTATCTTTTCTCTTATTAGCCGCCGTAAATGCAACTACCGTTCACTTTAATCATTACTTTTTCCAGTTTCCTAGGCGACTTATAAAAAGAGCGATAAAACTTCGATCATCTTCTATCTTTTCATTTATGATTTTATTGTTGTGTTATTTGAACTTTTGTGCGATCATTTTCTTTTCTATCTTCAGTTCTTACTGAATCCTTAAACCCTTGTAAGAACTTTTTATTCTCTTTTTCTTTGTTTCTTCAACATGGTTTATTCTATTGAGTTGCTTGATAAGTTTAGGAGTGACTTTAACATTCCATCTTCGATTGTACTGGAACATCCCACTTTTTCTTCTAATTTTTTCTCTCTTGCTGAAGGCCATTGGTTCTCTTCCATCTTTATGGCTGAGTGTGGGTTCACATTTCCTCCAATCCCCTTTGTCTGGAATTTTATCAATATTTTGAGATTGTACATGCAAGAGTAGCTCCTAACACATGGAGAGTAGTGAATGGAGTATATAGGTTAAATCAAATCCACGAAACCCATCTAGGGATTCCATAAATAATGTTTTGTTATAAATGGGTAACTAATGATACCACTTATTATTTGAAAACTAGGGCATTTAGTAAAGCTTTAGTGGTTAACCGCCCTGATTCTAATAGGGATTATTTTGATCACGGGGTAGTTGTAAAAAATTGGTAACATGCCCCCTTAGTTGGAGGTGCTAAATATTAAGAACCTAGATGTCCACTCTTTGGCAACAGGATAGGTTGTTCTGTATTTTAATAATTTTTCCCTATTTATATTTGATAAAATGTTATACTGACTGTTGCTTTGTAAATTTGATTGCAGTTGACCAAGAAAGAAAATCCCCCGAAGAGAGTGAAGTAAATTTAAAAGAATTGAAGTTTATCTGGGGACTTCACAAGACAATTGCTGAGGAGCATGTTAGGTTTGCTTCTTATTTGCTTTAATACAGAAATACCGTTTCTTCCTTTACTGCTAGAGCTGCAGCTTCACCTGCTCTGGTGATTCATCTTGATCAACAAGTTGATGCTGATTCAAATACTCCTCTTTCTGATATCATGAAGAAGAGAAAGTTTCCCGATCTTCTTAGTGGTAGCACTTCTGGCTCCCAAAAACCTGCTGAGGGGGCCAAGAAGAAAATAAGGGAAGGCATGAAAGAGCCCCAAGCCCTCAAAGTCCCATCTCCCAAAGACCTAACCCCTAAAGACACAGCTCCCAAGGACACAACTCCCAAAGATGTTGAACTTCCTTTGAGGAGACTTAGGAGAGGGCTTGCAGAGAAGTAGGTCGACCAGATGACTGACCAACAGAGCTTGGTTGAATTACCTTCTTCTGACACTGGTCCTCTAATAGTTATTACTCCTGGTTTGGCCAGGAAGTTGATCAAGTCCGATACTCTTCCAGACCACTGGAGAGTGGATGCCATGCTGCCCCGAGCAAAGGCTTCTGAATTGGATTCTCAGAGCCTTGCATCAGTAAGTGATTTCTTACTTCTTGGTTCTGTTATCTTTTATATTTCTCATATACTAACTTGATTTTCTTCTCTTGTAGTTCTTGGTGCATTTCAATAATATGCTATAGAAGGATGATGCAATTCAGGCTTCTACTTCAAATAATGTAGAGAAAGCTTTGGCTGGCTTGAAGAAGTCTTTGCTCGACTCTCAGCAAGCCTTGGATACTAAGAAGATTACTTGGGCGGATAAACTGAAGACAGTTGAGATTGCTCGGCAAACGCTGATGAAAATTCCTTTGAAGCTGAGCGCAGGGCTAAGGAAGCAGAGCACAAGGGAAAGAAAGCTGAGTGCAAGGCAGAGGAAGTTGAGCGCATGGCAGAGGAAGCTGGGTTCAGGGCTAAGACTATTGAAGAGCTTGTGTCCTCTACAAGATCTAAGAGAAAGTGTGCTATAATGGCATCCTTCAATGTTGATTAGGACAAGGGCTGGAATAAAGCCATTTCTGCTGCCTCTGCTCAGATTGAGTATGCAAAACAAAAATGTTTCAGAGATGGTTGGATTGGTGCCTTTCAGGAGTTGAACACCGTTGAAAGCTCTGATCTTCTTAAGAGATATACTCATGGTCCTCCTATCATTGAGGATAATATTGAAGATGAAATGACTTCTGAAGAGTCTTCTCTAGTGGTTGAATCTACTGTCGACCAACCTAAAATCACTAAGTCTTCTTTTTCTCAATTCGAGCGAATCGAGCAACTTCAGCCTGTAGCTCCTTCTTATGAGAAGGTTGAGATTGATAGGGAGAAGGCGTAAAGTTATTCGGCATTTGCCCTTTTACTTTTTTATTTCTTTTTCTTTATTTTTATTGTATTTGAACTTATTCATTATCAATAAAAGAAACCTTTTGTTCCTTTTTGTCTCTTGTTGATAATGTCTGTTCTTTATTCTTATCATTTATTGGTAGTCATTTCTTCTTGATAGTTTATAGCGAAGATGGAACAACTATCTGCCGATGATACCGAGCTATTGAGGAAGTGCAATGCTTTTTTCAAAACAAGTCATATAGACTTATCCGAGGAAAAAAATATTAAGTTGCTTGGTGATGATACATCAGAGCAGGCTAAAGAGGCCTACAAATATTTGAAGTACTTACTTGATAAGGCAGTAGTAAATAATATTTCTTATTATGAGATGATAGAAGTATAAAGAGTCCACTGTGCTGTTGCACAAGAGCTATGAATTGAAATATTGAGGTTTAAGTGTAGGTCGGGGTTTTGATAACTTTATTTCTATTTATAACAAAAAGGAAGCTTTACTTAAGCTTGAAGTTGAAGAAACTAGAACTGTTGCCAAACTTCTGGAAGAAGAGAATAATAATCTGAGGGATGAAGTGAATCTTTTGAAGTCTACCTCTAGGGTTGTTGTTGCTACTACTAATGAGGGGTACTCATTTTTAGAAGCTGAAAAGGCAACATTAAGGGATGAGTTGGAAACTTTAAGTCTGCATCCTCTTCCCGAGTAAGAAATAAGCTTAGCCAAGGAAATACAGAAGAAATTAGGACCCAACAAGTCCTTGACGATCAAGCAGCGCAGTTAAAAGCTAAAGACGAAGTTATTACTGAGATGTCCCAGAAGTTGCAGACATTGTCTGAGTAATCATCCACTAAATCTTCCCAATTACAAGTTAAGGATGGAGTATTGAAGAAGCTGCAAACCCAAGTTAATAAATGAGGCCTATAAATAGAGGTTTGAATGGATGGGTATAACGAAGCTCTCTTGATGATAGACTCCAACAGGCTAAAAATGAGGCCTATAAATGAGGTTGGATGAACGCTTTGACCGTGATGAAGGTGGATCAGAACAATTCATTGTGGGATTGGTATGAACCAGTATTGCTTGAGCTTGATAATCCTACATTCAAGTTAGATGTCAACTGGATTCCTATTCATCGTATTCCTCCATGATTGATTCAAAGTACTTAGGAGATTACGAGCTATATGATGAACTAGATATCATTCGACCTCTATATCTGCTTGATCGTCCTATTAGCAGTAATACCAGGATGATTCAGGATTTTAACTTCATCAACTCTCCTTATACTTTGTATGATCCTCCAGCTAGCATGGATCCTGTTTCTAAGGCTGAAGGAAAACGCCCTGCAGAATAAAGATTTGTATTTTATTTCTGAATGTTAAGAAACAATATGTAATCATTTAATTGACTTAATGAAAAGCTTATTTTATCAATCTTTAATGGATCAATTTTTAGTCAATCTCTGTATATGGATGTCTTCTTAGTCTCTGATTGTGAATGGATCAACTTTGAGTCAATCTCTAATTTTGGATTGACGATTTGTCAACCTGTAGTTTTTCACCGGTTATATTGATACCCTTATAATTACCTTAAGTATTATACCAATTACCAATTCATCACCATGGTTCTACTAATGTACCTCAAATTTTAGGTAATTGCATTAGTTACCTTAGTTCCCATGTGTGAGTGGAACATTTGTCCATCTTTTAGCCCAGTTTAGATGAAAATTATTTATTTGGGTCTTCGTTAACCAAGCATTTGGGACTTATAATTTTGCCTTGCATGGGTTTTTAACCAACTTTGTTGGTGCCTTTATTGATACCGACCGACATTTAGTTGGTGGTTTATGCTGACAACTAACATTGTTGGTGCCTTTGTTGATGCCGACCAACATTGTTGGTGATTTTGTTGATACCGACCAACATTTCATTGGTGCTTTTGTTGATGCCTACCAACATTCTTGGTATTTTTATTGACGTATTTGCAGTGTAGTGCATAACACTAGTACTCCAAAAAAAATAATTTTGGGGAAATCATATTCTCATTAATATTCAAATGAACTGAGTACATCATGACTACATCACTGATAATATGTCCTCAGGTGTTCTGCATTATAAGGATTCTTAAATTATTCACCTGCCAAAGTCTCAATTCGATACGTGCTTGGTCGGACAACTGTTATAATGCGATAAGGACCATGCTAATTGGATTTAAGCTTATTGTTCTTCTGAATTACCTTCTTCAAAATATAATCACCTTCTTTTAAGTTGCTCGACTTCACCCTTTTGTTATTGAAGCGTGCAGTCCGTTATTGATAGGCTGCATTCCTTAAAGCTGCATCTTCACGTACCTCTTCCAGCATGTCTAAGTCCAGCTTTCTCATCAAATCACTGACTGGGGTATTGAACTTAAGAACTCTGTGAGTAGGTAAGCCTAGCTCGGCAGGAATTACAACTTTAGTACCAAATGCTAACATGTAGGCGGTTTCTCCAGCAGCTATTCTAGGGGTTGTTCGGTGAGTCCATAAGACGGAATGCTATTCATTGATCCAATTCCCTTTAGCATTTTCAAGCCTTTTTTTCAACCCATTCAATAAAGTTATATTCGTTACCTCTATTTGACTATTGCTTTGAGGGTGTCCAGGAGCATAATGGATTTTTTGGACATTGGATTGGGTATAATAGGCATGTCATCCATTTAGTGAAGTAATCAACTGCTACCACTAGATACTTGAATCTTCCTCGAGTGTTCAATAAAGGCCCGACCAAGGCGATTCCTCACATAGCAAAGGGCCAAGGTTAAGTGATTGGTGTTAGGAGAGCTTGTGGAGTCTTGCGTATGCTAAAAAACCTCTGGCACTTATCACACTTCTTAGAAAAAGCCGGACAATCTGCTCGCATAGTTGGCCAGTAGTACCCTTGTGTGTTGATTCTTTGCAATAAAGTTCTCCCTACTACATGGACTCTATAGGAACCTTCATGGACTTCCTCAATCAAATATTTTTCTTCAGCTGGATGTACATAACGTTGTACACCAGCTGTCAATCCTCTTCTATACAATACACCATTATTTAGCACGTATTTCGCAGCTTTGTATTTCAACTTCTTAGCTGTAAATAGGTCGACTGGTAGAATTCCATCTTCAATATAAGCTCTTATGGGATCCATAAAAGATTTTCCCATATCAATCGCAATAAAATTAACCATCAGATCTTCATCAATGCTCCTATTAACAAGCAAATCAATAGGTTTAGTTCTTCGTAGCTCAGTTCTGGTTGTTGAGGCTAGCCGGGCAAGTGCATCTACTTGTGTATTTTCCAGTCTTGGAATTCTGATCATCTGAACAGCTAGAAAAGTGTTGATTACCTACAAAGATGTATCTAAGTATATGGACATCAATTCTCCTTTAGTTGCATATAAGTTTAACACCAGATTTACCACCAACTGTGAATCACTGTATACCACAACTTACTCGGCATTCAGTGATTTGGCTAGATTTAAACCAACAATCATGGCTTCATACTCTACCTCATTATTGGAGGCTTGAAATTGGAATCGTAGAGCGTACTCTATGTCTATTTCATCTGGAGTATTAAGGATGATTCCTGCTCCACATCCAGTTGCACAGGATGGTCCATCAACATACAAAATCCATATGGGAATATCGTTGTCAAACATTTGGTTTGTTAGAATACCTTGATGGAAGATTTTATATTTTACCTCTTCATATTTCTTTTTCATCTCCTGTACTCCGCTGAAAGGATTTGGTTGATCAGTGGTAACTTCTTATGCAATTTTCTTTGCTTGGAGTTGGTCGAGGGTATCTTCAGTAGGTCTGATGACTCCTGAGTGTTGTTCGACAGGGGTCCCTTATTGCTTGGGAACCTTTGGGTAAGTGAATTCTGCAATAAAATTCTCCATAACTTGGCCTTTTAAAAATGACCTTGATTCATATATGAGATCGTATTCTCCCAATTCCAGAGCCCAATACATCAATCTTCCATATTTCTCTAGTTTATGGAAAGCTTGCCTCAGTGGCATGTCGGTGTATACCACTATGGTATGAGCTTGAAAATATGGCTTCATCCATCTACTAGCCTCAATTAAGGCCAATGCTAACTTCTCCAGCCTAGGATATCTAACTTTTGCTCCTTTAAAAGCTTTGCTAGTGTAATAAACTTGCTTTTAAACTCCATTTTCCTCCTTGATCAAGAAAGAGCTAACAACTGATTCAGATACTGCCAGATACAAATACAACTTTTCTCCCAGCACCGATCGAAAGAGTAGCGGGGGTGCTCCCAGGTACTTCTTCAATTCCATAAAGTTTTTTTCACATTCATCGTTCCATTCAAAGGTTTTTCTGAGTACGTTAAAGAATGGTAAACATGTATATGTTTCTCGGGTCACAAATCTATTGAGTGCTGCTACACGCCATGTTAGCCTTTGAACATCCTTTTTACTAGTTGGGGATTGTATTTCTATCAAGGCTTTGATCTTATCTGGATTAACTTCAATGCCCCTTTGATTTACTATATACTCGAGGAGCATTCCCTCCTGAACTGCGAAGATGTATTTGGTCGGGTTTAACTTCATCTAGTGCTTTTCCAATTGATCAAACGTCTGGCTGAGGTCGATAATATGATCTTTATTTTTTTTGCTCTTTGTCAGCATATCGTCAACATACACCTCCATGTTCTTTCCTATCTGTTTCTCAAATACTTTGTTCACTAGTCTCTTATAAGTGGCACCTATATTTTTTTAGACCAAATGGCATAACATTATAGCAATAAGTTCCTTAGGGGGTAATAAAGGAAGTACTTTCTCTGTCTTCTGGCTTCATTTTGATCTGGTTATAACCAGAATATGCATCCATAAAACTCAGTAGTTCGTGCTCCAAAGTAGCATCCACTAGTTGATCAATTCGTGGCAAAGGAAAATGATCCTTTGGACATGCTTTGTTCAAGCCAGTAAAATACACACACATTCTCCACTTATTATTTTTCTTCTTGACTATAAATACGTTGGCTCGCCAGTCCAGGTACTTCATATCTTCAATAAAGGAAGCCTTTTGAAGTTTCTCCACTTCTTCTTGTATAGCCTGGTTCTTCTCCGGGCTGAAAACCCTTCTTCATTGCTTTACATGTTTATCCTCCTCATTAACACTAAGCTCATGGCATTGCGAACACCTGTTTTCTTTATCTCAAGAAGGCAACCAACTCCTATTTAAGAACCGGATCCAATGACGCTCCTATTTGAGTTGCTTGCTCTGGTTTATCATCGTCTAGGATAATATTTTCTATTGCCTCCATCACCTGGCCTTTTACGAGCTCAGATTCATCTCTTGGATATAAGGTTTCAACCTCAGATTCGCTGTTCGGCTCAGATATATCCACTTGATAAGTGGTTATTTTCCTCTTTACATCTAGCATATCCTCCTCCTCGACAGATGAATAGTAGCATTCTCGAGCAACTTTCTGGTCTCCTTTTACTATTCTAAATCCAAAGTTGTTCGGGAACTTTAGTTATTGATAAACAGTAGAAGGTATAAATTTAAACTTCTTCAGATCTACTCTTCCCATGATCATGTTATAGGCAGAATGAACATTTTATCCATTATAAAGAATCTCACTTTCTCTGTCCTGCTCGTTAGCCAGGTCCCGATCAACACATTTAGCTTGATTGTTCCCAATGGAAATACTTCTCACCAGAGAATCCAATGAGGGTCCTATGGTAAGGCTCTAATTGAATAAGTTTTAAATCCAAAATATCAAAATAGGGATAGAACATAATGTCCGCCGAACTGCCGTTATCCACCAATGTCATTGCTACTAATACATCTTTCACCCTGACTCTGATCACTAAAGGATCATCATGAGGATGCAATACTCCAGATAGATCGTTATTGGAAAAGCTAATAGGAGTTTATCCTTGTTGACTTTCCTTGGTCGGTCTTCCTCAGCAAGGTTGATTCGCTTGATATAGGAACAAGCTCGAGCCTTATTGAGGTAAGCCTTTATTTTAGCTGTGTGATCTCCTCCTCCTGCATCCCCAATTGCATTTATACGAAAATCAAAGGATCCAAAAATGAGTGTAAATACCTCACGTTCAGGGTGTCTAGGTTTCTTGGGGAGATCAGGATCGTCTTTCGGATCATTATCACGGTTCCTTTTATTATCTTCTTTAGGTTTAACAGGTGATTTAGATCTCGGTCGACCTCTACCTCCAGATCTTCCACCAGCCTGCCGATCAACAAATCTATCCAATTTTCCTCTTCGGATGAGAGCTTCTATCTCATTTTAGAGAGAAATACACCGGTTGGTCGTATGACCACGATCTTTATGAAATTCATAATACTTGGACTTATCCCCCTTATCAACAGGTGACCTTAACTTTTCAGGCCAACTCAAATCATTGTTGTGTTTGATTTCTTCCAAAACATAATGTATATCCACCGTTAAGGGAGTGTAATTGGTAAATTTTCTGAGCCGATCTAGGATTTATTTTACTTTCGAATTCCTGCGTTCATTATGATTCTTATGCTCCTTCTTATCCGACTTCCCTTCAGCCTTCACTTTCTCCATTGCATATGAATTCTTTTTAGCAGCCATAACTTCCTCGTCGTTCATAATCTTCTCTAATTTGGCCATTAATTATGTCATCGTCTTTAGGGGATCTTTTGCTAAAGTATAGTATAGTTTATCGGGGAGCAAACCACTCATAAAGGTGGTGATTTCAGTCCTTTACTCGTAATCAATAACTTTTAATTTCTCGTTGTTGAAATGAGTAATATAATCCCTGGTACTTTCTCCCACCTTCTGTCTCACACTAAGCGAATGAGGTACTCGCTTTACTGGTTTGGTTTCAAAGCAGAAATTACCAATGAATAGATCATCGAGTTGTTGGAAGCTAGAAATCTGCCCCCGAGGAAGACTATTATACCAGATTTGAGCGGATCCAATGATTGTTCCTGAAAATGCATGCCCTGCGCCTCATCTCATCAGGAACTGCATAGATATCAGTTGCTACTTGGTATTGTTCTATATGAAGAACTGAATCAGTCTTCCCATCATACTTGGGAGTTACCACTAGGGCTTCAAACTTGGTCGGTGTAGGGAAATCTACAATATTTTGCATAAAGAGAGATACCTTAATAAAGCTTCTATAGAGAGGATTCTTAGCCTTAGCCATTTCTTTCGATCTATCTTCTAAACGCTGAATGGACCCCTTCCAGGCATCATTTCCAACACCATATCTGTGGGTGACGGCTCTTTTATACCGACTAACTGACTATGCTGAGCTTTCCTCTTGTGAACCTTCTCTTTGTCTGGACCAAGCAGTCTGTCGAGTATTCAATCTGGATTGGGCTAAACCTTCCCTCAAATCTCTTGGTCATCGAGTATTTTATGACGCAACCCGAGGGGCATTTACCTTTGGTCCCAAACGATCGAAAGGAGAGGCGACCCTACTTAGCCTTTCTAATGCACTTAATTTATCTGGGATGAGGGACTGCCCCTCAAAGGAATTAGTAATCCTGATAGAAGAAGTTGCTCCAGGGAGGTACGAAGGATCCCTTGAAGTTATGGAATGGCTATACCCAACACTCTTCATTAGCGGCGGTGGCATACTCTTTTGATTGAATTGTGCAGGAACTATAGCCTGAAGAGTTTGGGCCAATTATCTTATCGTATCCTGCATAGCCTCTTTACCTTTGGCTAGGCTGGTCCAAATTCCAGTTAAATCATTGTTATTTGGAGGGGCAAAAGAATTAGGAGGAATTCCCTCTTTTCTGGTGCTTGATTCAGGAATTTCTACCATGTGTGATGAATTAGTGAAAACGTTTAACAATACGTTCCCACAAACGGCGCCAATATGTTGATCCAAAAAACTAGACTAGGCCTAATTGATTGATCATAGATAAATAAATAAAAACAAATAAGACAAAGAGATTTTTAAGTGGTTCGCCTCAATGGAATAGCCTACGTCCACTGTTATGCATTACTTGACTGCCTTGATTTCTTTTTTCGTCCCTTCCAATGAGGATGATGCAATGTATTTATCGCCCAAAAGGGGTGTTGATAGTTGACGTGTGAAAGGACCTTCATTTGTTAGGCATTCAAATCAATACGTAATGAGAATTAAATGTAAGACTGTTGTCGCTTCGTTGGCTATATTGGTTAGATTTCTGGCAGTTGGTAGGTCTTCCTAGTTGGTCGGTATCCCTTGTTGGTCGGACTTCCTTGTTAGTCTGTATTCTTTGTTGATTGGTCTTCCCTGTTGGTTGGGCTTTTGTATCATGCTGAGTTTGACTTATGCCATGTTGGATGACACGTGTTGGCTTATAATTGGTCCACATAAGGTGGTGAATTTTGGTATCAACAATATGTTTGATTCTCCACCCACTAGGATTATCTTAGATGTCACTATGTTTCTCATCCATTAATTACACTCCGTAGAATAAGTCATGAGCGTATATTTATCACTTTGTTACATATATACTAATACGGCACCCCTAGGCTGAGCTGCGGTGCATGTATACTATGCTATCGTGTCCCGATACATCATCTACCAAGCACACATAGTAGAATAAAACACAAGTATATATATTTATTATTCTAATTATATATATACAATACAATACCCCTAAACTGAAACCTGTGGTGCATGCATACTCTGCTATCAAGTCCCGGTACATCACGCACTGTATAAAGGACCATTGGTTCAGTATCTCACTCGAACCATCATCACAAATCACACATATTGGAGATGAATATAGTTCCAAACCTATGGGCTACGCACACATATGAGCATCATCACTATCATTATCACAGATAGCCAGTACCTAGGTTCTATATTCTGAGTCACAAGTCAAAAATCCCCCTAAAAGCTCATCAGGATATGACTGTCCCGACGCGAAAACCTCTCGTGATAACAAGTAGCGTAGGTATGTCATAAACATAATATATAATACAAATCAGTATATGTATACACAAAAACTATATCATATATCCCATACGTAACATATATATCTCCCGAATATCTTACGTATTATTAAATTCTAATTTACACTTATTGTATATTCCCGAGTGTCTCTCACTACTCGAAGTATGCCAATTATCCTTTCAAATATTTCAGTAGGTAAGTCAATCAAATTCTACTCATCTAAGGCATAGGTTCACTCATTCCCCAAATTCGTTACATTTTAAATTACACCGACTAATCTCATCAATTTCACATTGATTAATTTATTAAAGTAGTGTCACCCAAGTACAATACTCCGACTCACTCACTCGGTATGTATCGTTACTCTAAAGAATTTATTCTACAAAGCCCAAATATTAGTTCACACTTCTCGTTTCATTTAATATTCAATCATTTATTATATTTTTCCAATAATAAATTAATCCTACCACTCCGTACCCAACTCGTGACGCATTTGCCTGAAAATATTTGAGTCATAATCCTCGACTCATTATTAAATAAATATTAAATTACATTCATATTTTTATTTCACGATACTAATCACATCTCAATCTAGTTTGTATCCTAATTTCATCAGAAATTTCCATACGAATCCGTTCATATATTTTCGAGGGTTGTTCATCGTAAACACTCTGAATCCATACCTAGAATTCATTCCCATCCAATTTCAAGGTAAAAATAATGTTCCTTAATATTTTTTAGAGTTCTACTCTCATCTACAGACATCCCTAAATAATCCAGATTTGATTTCTCACAAAGGATTTCGGTTTCAGACACCCTTATGTAATAAATTCATAACTAATTAAAAAAAATAAAAAAATACCAAATTGACGGCCACGCGTTCATAATGAAAAGATCTATCTCTATGTACAAAACCTAGGGTCGTTTGAACGAGATAAAAATCTCGTTCGAATGAGAAACTAATATCCTTTGAACGACTTCCAATGTCGTCGAACGACCTTCTGCGTTTCCAGCCCCTTCTACTTCCTCATGCTGTTTCCGCCATTGACGAACCTACCTCCTTCATAATCTTTTAACATAACGCAGCCAAATCTTTCCCAACATAATTGATAGATTTAAACAATTTAAGTCATCTTATTAACTTTAAACATCTCTAATTAATCACATCATCTTTTTATTCAAACGATTCGGGTTTTCTGTGGTTTGTTAAATCCTCTCCCAGATTCAACTACATAATTCTTAATCCAACCAAAGTATAATCTGTATTTCTAATCTAAACATGATTCAAAACAACGATTTATCCCAATCAATCATCAATTTCAGATTTAATCTACGCAATATTCTCAAATTCCTAAAACCTATTTTCGTATGATAACTCACACCTAAAATGTATTTCTTTATCACACCCACTATTATATGAATTGAAATACCGCAATTAAATTGAAAGCAAGTTTAACTACTTGTCTAGATAAATCGTAGGGCCTATTCCTTTGTTGTAGACAATATTTTTTATGAAGAACACATCAGTCTCTTCTTGGTTTGGCTCCCAAAAGCTCTCCCACTTGATCCCTCTTTTCTCCTCTGCAACTAGGGTTTTCTTCATTGAGTTGTGTCTGCCACCAACTCTCTAACTCAGGTTTTATTAGGTGAATCCCAAAATTAAGCCTATGGGCCAAATTAAACTGACCCAAACACCCCCGTGTGAGATCGGTTATGCCTAAAAATGCTCCGAGACCGAATTACTAACCCCGGGTACTCTTTTTTAACTATTTCGACCTATATGGAGTCAACCGTGCACTCAGAATCATCATCCGAGTCACTTAGCTAAAATCTCCAATTTCAATATCAAATTACGACACATGTATTCTTAAAAGAAACAACCCCAATTAATTTAAATCTTAATTCTCCAAATAAATTGAATCTTCCAAATCAAATAATTTCTCCAAATTATCAATTTAGTTTAAATCCTAATTCACCAAATTAAATTAATTATTTATCCTCATAAATCCGGGGTGTTACATACTTCCCTCCTTACAAAGGAATTTCGTTCTCGAAATTCAAAAGCGTCTAGTACTCCAAGTATCGAATACTTCCCTACTCGCATGACCTTAAGATCGATACCCATATCTATACCCTTTATAATTGAGAGAATTATATTAGAATTAAATTAATTACCCAGGGCCCCCATACACCCTGTACCCATGCTCATTTGCGTGAAAGTTAACCGACTCTACTAGCTTTAAATCTTAATATAACTTTAAACTCATAGTTATAACCACATATGTACATATTAACTAAGGTACCAAACTTATGTCCTAACGACCACACATCTTCCACTTCTAACATTGCGTTGAGTTTCATGCGCGGGACGTCTCGTAAAGCGAAATCCAAATAAGGAACCCCCCCCGTTACACTACTACCTAACATTGCCAGTCATTGAGATTTGCGAGGCACTCAATCCATATCACGTACCCCAAATTCCCGTCTCCTAATATAAAAGTATACTCGTCTACTCTCATATTACAAAAGACATCATACAGTTACTGCGCTCTTACTATCACTAGTTTCTCAGCGCGAATTAAGCACGAGCTCTATCTCCTCGCTCGATAAAAAGCCTATCCACCCTGAATCCCATCAGTACCCATCCCTACTCACCGTGATCAAATATAACAATACAACCACTTTGTTATATGTCTATTATATGACATACACTAATATATATAGACTAGACCCTCTTTCAGGTGATGACTAGCACAAATAAATCATATCTTGAAACAGCGAATACAAAGTCTCATCATACTATATACTATAGCCCACACATTCCATCATAAATATCACTGACGTCTCGTACGTAACATACTTATCTCAAGCTCAGCTCCGCACTCTCGGGGTGGCTATATCCTACAGGTTTTCTCGATTACCCCACACCTTGTAATTTAATTCTTCTCGATTCTTCCCCACCTATTAACTCGTGGTGTAAAATTTCTCTCATTGCTTCCTTAGTAGCACTACACGACTCTCCGGGCTATATATCATAATAGCTCTCAACTTAAAGTGTTTCCTCTACACGTTCGATAATTTAACATTTAAAATCGATGCATTAGCATCCAACAACGTATCACTGCTCCTAACTTTTATTAAGGTCAGGTCCATACGTGTAACATCCCGCAACGAAGCCCAAAATAACTTTCCCTAATGCACTATTCCCTAGCATTGTCGATCGTCAAAATCCCTGGGTCCAAAGCACGTCTCTAAGATGTCATAAATCCTGTCTCCTAACAAATAAATCAAATCGTCTATGCCCAAGTCTCTCAAGGCGTCACACGATACGATGATCTCACTATCACTAAGTTCTCAACACGTAAACAATAATTAGCTAAAAACTTTTCGCTCAACGGTGAATAAACACACGCTATAGTAGTATTAACGATACCTCTATTAAACCCGTTTCACATGCAAATATAGTACTAATAACCTACAGTGACTCACTCATGTCACACAAAAGAGATCCCAATCACCCCGGGATAAAACTTATGCCTTAAATTGCTAATACCATTTGTGGTTCAAATGGTTCCTGGACATAACACCCTCATCCCAACCAAAACGTCTTATAACTGTTGTCCTTACTCGGCATCTCGCCATTGTCCCCCAATTCACTACGGATAATATCCACACATGTTTTCCTACTCTTTATATATAAGACACCTCACTGTGTCATTCCCTTCCTCTGGCCCCATTGGCCATGTCGGGGTTGTCCTTCTCATGGACCTGGTAGTCTTAACCCTAATAGCTACCCCCGTTGTCTCTTTGGCTCCGCTGGACCTATGGGACTCGTTGCTGGCCTTGATGGCCCTAACTGAATCCATCGTTACCTGGTAGGAATTCTATTGATCTCAATCATTAAAATGAGTTCTCTACTTAGTTTCCCCTACAGTGGTGCCTCACCAGCACCGTAAATATAGTCTTTCCCTTTGGTTAGATCCTCCCAATCTCTTGGCTGCCTTCTCATGAAAATGACAACAACGATACCCGCTGTTCTCTTCGTAATTCCCCATCCATGATTGTATATTATACCCATGAGTTCGTTTTTTACTCACGAACCTTCTTGATTCTTCGTATCCACCTTGTATGGTATGACGTTCACTAAACACGTCAACTATAATTCATGACCGAACAATATAAGACCCCTTTTTTAAATAGTTGAAGAAAGGATTTACGATCAAATCGCACCCCAAGCTCCTCGTTACCCATGGTATCCCTCCATGGTTGTGTTCAATGACTCCCAACATTACAACACCGCTCCTATAAGCCAAAAATATTCGCCCAAAATTTAATCATGTGTGTCACTGCACTCCACCCTACACAATTGTGTTTGGATCTTCTCCTTTCATTGCTATGGTGACTCCTATTGTGGCCACCGTTCTCAGAATATTTATGGTTTCTGCTGAGCCTCTCTTCCCGCAGTCCTTCAAACGGATTTTGTTAGTCTTTCAGAATTGTTCGGTGTGCGAAGCCCAACCGAACTCGTATATGAATCGCATTACTATACATAATATCAGGAGATCGTAAGTCGTATACGTGAAGTAATACAACAATCCTATAATAAGGCTTTATATTAAAGAACGTTATGCTGAAATGTAATAAGCTGGACAAATCCTAAGAACTCTAGAACTTGATGCTCTGATACCATATGTGACACCCCGCCTATTAAAATACCGGGTGGCCAACCCGTGATTAAAATGAAACATTTGTCTCATATGCTTCATTCTTAGCATCAATGTCGATTTTTTTAAAGTTACTAAGCACCTAGTAATTTAATTTGACTGGTGCCAAATTTTATCTTTCATTAATTAAAAACATGTTGTGGTAAATAAGGATTAAACCATCAATCACAAATTGATAAATAAATCCAACACCGATGTATAATATAAATACAAGTAACCGAATCAACTATCGATTCAACAATAAAATACAATAGTAAACTGAAACAATAACCGAAATACAAAATGATCAAATAAATAATTGAATACTAAAACTGAGGGCGACATGACCAAATGACTAATGGAGTAAAAATCCTACACTAGAGATAAGTGAATGAAGCGTCTATATCAAGTCCTATAACTTCCAAATGAGTTGCAGCTTCGCATCCTTTGATAGAATATTCAACTTGCATCCCTATGGCTGGACACCTAAAAGGTTTTGAAAAAGATTTTGACATGGGTCAGGGCCCAAGTAAAGCATTTTGAAAATATTTAGAAAGCAGTGAAATTACAGTAATTAAATATGCAAGAACACTTTTCATATTTAAGCTAGTGACACCCTCTCTCGAGGTATAACTCACCCCTCATCTAATGTGCACACCTAACGCTTGACTGTTAACCTTCCTACTTAAGCTACCCCACCTAACTAGACGCATTATGCCTCTTTCTACATACTAACTCATTGCGCCCACTCGTATCACCCATAAAATACGTTACTGGATTATTTATATCAGTTAGACAAATATGAATTTCTCATTATATGTTTAATTCTCCACCAACTAGGGTTATCTTAGATGTCACCATCTTTCTCATCTACTAATTACACTTCGTAGATTAAGTCATAAGTGTATATTTATCAATTCATTATATATATACTAATACGGCACCCCTAGGTTGAGCTGCGTTGGATGTATACTATGATATCGTGTCCCGATACATCATCTACCAAGTACACATAGTAGAATACAATACAAGTATATACATTTATTATTCAATTTTCATATATAAAATACAACACCCCTAGGTAGAGACATGCGGTGCATGCATACTCTGCTATCAAGTCCCGATACATCACGCACTGTATAACGGACCATTGGTTAAGTATCTCACTCGAACCATCATAAAAAATCACACATATTGGAGGCAAATATAGTTCCAAGCCTATGGACTACACACATACCTATGCACCCATATGACCGTCATCACTATCACTATCGCAGATAGCCCGTACCTAGGTTCTATATTTTTAGTCACAAGTCAAAAATCCCCCCAAAGGCTCATCAGGATATCATTGTCCCTACGTGGAAACCTCTCGTGATAGCAAGTAGAGTAGGTTGTTATAAACATAATAAATCATACAAATTAGTATAGGTATACACATAACCTATATCATATATTCCATACGTAGCATATATATCTCCCGAATGTCCTACGTATAATTTAATTCCAATTTACATTTCTTATCGTAAATTCCCGAATATCCCTCACTACTCGAAGTATGACAATTATCCTTTCAAATATTTCAATAGGTAAGTCAATAAAATTCTACTGATCTAAGGCATAGGTTCACTATTCCTCAAATTCGTTACATTTTAAATTACATCGACTAATCTCATCAATTTCACATTGGTTAATTTATTAAAGTAGTGTCACCCAAGTACAATACTCTGACTCACTCACTCGGTAAGTATCATTACTCTAAAGAATTTATTCTACAAAGCCCAAATATTATTTCACACTTCCCGTTTCATTTAATATTCAATAATTTATTATATTTTTCTAATAATAAATAAATCCGATCACTCCGTGCCCAACTCTTGACGCACTTGCCTGAAAATATTCGAGTCACAATCCTCGACTCAATACTCAACTCAACTCAACAAAGCCTTTTCCCAATTATTTGGGGTCGGCTACATGAATCCTATTTTTCCATTCCATCCTGTCCAGTGCAATATCTTCGGTTAAACCACATGATATCATGTCATTTTTTATAATATCCCACCAAGTTAATTTAGGCCTACCTCAACCCCTTGGGTTACCATCAATACTAACTAAATCACTCTTCCTTACAGGAGCATCCATTGGTCTACGCTTGACGTGTCCAAACCATCTAAGTCTATTTTCTCTCAATTTATCTTCTATAGGAGCTACTTTTACCGTTTCACGAATTTGTTCATTTTTAATTTGATCCTTTCGAGTTTTACCACAAATCCATCTTAGCATTCGCATCTCCGCCACACTCATTTTCTGCACATTTTGTTTCTTGGTTGCCCAACACTCTGTCCCATATAACATGGCGGGTCTAATGGCCGTCCTATAAAATTTTCCTTTTAACTTCAAAGGTATACGCCTATCACACAGAACGCCGGTCGCACTTCTCCACTTAACCCAGCCTGCTCTAATCCTATGCGTAACATCATCACTAATATTTCCATCTTTTTGTATAATCGATCCTAAATAACGAAAATGATCATTTTTAGGTATTTCTTGACCCTCCAATTTCACCACATCTCCATTTGTCCTCCTATTACTACTAAAATTACACTCTACATATTATGTTTTAGTTCTGCTTATTTTAAATCCTCTTGTTTCTAAAGTTTCTCTCCATAATTCTAACCTAGCATTTATCCCCATCTTAGTCTCATCGACTAAAACAATATCGTCTGCAAATAGTATACACCATGGCACCTCATATGATATTTGTCTAGTCAACTCATCCATAACAAGAGCAACGAGATAAGGACTTAATGCTGAACCTTGGTGTAGCCCTACCGTAATTGAAAATTCACTACTTTCTCCAGCTGATGTTCTTACTGTAGTCATCTCACCATCATACATATCCTTGATCACGTCAATATATCTACGAGTCACTCCTCTTTTATGTAGAACCCACCATATTATATCTCTGGGTATCCTATCATACGCCTTCTCCAAATCTATAAAAATCATATGAAGATCCTTCTTTTTCTCTCTATACCTCTCCATTAATCTCCCCAATAAATAGATTGCTTCCATTGTTGACCTCCCAGGCATAAACCCAAATTGATTCTCAGATACAGTTATCTTCAATCTCAATCTATATTCAATCACTCTCTCTTAAAGTTTCATTGTATGACTCATTAACTTAATACCATGATAATTTGAACAACTTTGTATGTCCCCTTTATTTTTATAAATAGGTACTAAAATACTTTTTCTCCATTCATCGGGCATCTTATTAGTCATTAAAATTCTATTAAATAATTTTGTAAGCCATGATACTCCATCCTCCCCCAAGCACTTCCGAACCTCAATAGGGATACCATCTGGTCCTAAAGCCTTCCCCGTTTTCATCATTTTTAGAGAAATCTTGACCTATGTTGTCCTAATTCTACGAAAAAATATATCTTCTCGAATCCTCGACTCAATATCAAATAAATATTAGATTACATTCATATTTTTATTTCACGATACTAATCACATCTCAATCTAGTCTGTATCCTAATTTCATCAGAAATTTCCATACGAATCGGTTTATATATTTTCGAGGGTTGTTCATCCTAAACACTATAAATCCATACCTCGAATTCATTCCCATCCAATTTTAAGGTAAAAATAATGTTCCTTAATATTTTCCAGAGTCATACGCTCGTCTACGGACATCCCTAAATAATCCAGATTTGATTTCTCACAAAGGATTTCAGTTTCAGACACCATTTCGTAATAAATTCATAACTAATAAAAAAAAAATCAGAAAAATACATAACTGGCAGCCACACGTTTGTAATGAAAATATCTATATCTATGTCCAAAACCTAGGTTCATTTTGACGAGATAAAAATCTTGTTCGAACGAGAAACTAATCTCGTTTGAATGACTTCCAATGTTGTCGAACGGCCTTCTGCGCTTCAAGCCCCTTCTACTTCCTCATGCTGTTTTCGCCATTGACGAACCTACATCCTTCATAATCTCTTAACAGAATGCAACCAAAGCTTTCCCAACATAATTGATTCACGTAAACAAAGTTAAATCATCCTATTAACTTTTAAACATCTCTGATTAATCACATTATCTTTTTATTCAACGATTCGGGTTTTCTATGGTTTGTTAAATCCTCTCCCAGATTCAAGTACATAATTTTTCAACCCAACGAAATTAGCATCTGTATTTCTAATCTAAACATGATTCAATACAACGATTTATCCCGATCAATCATCAATTTCATATTTAATCTACGCAATATTCTTAAATTCCCAAAACCCATTTTCATATGATAACTCACACCCAAAAATGTATTTTTTTATCACACCCACTATGACATGAATTTCAATACTGCAATTATATTTTAAAGAAAGTTTAACTACTTGCCTGGATAAATCTTAGGGTCTAATTCCTTTGTTGTAGACAATATTTTTTATGAAAATCTCTTCTTGGTTTGGCTCCCAAAAGCTCTCCCACTTGATCCCTCTTTTCTCCTCTGCAACTAGGGTTTTCTTAATTGAGTTGTGTCTGCCACTAACGCCCTATCTTAGGTTTTATTAGGTGAATCCCAAAATTAAGCATATGGGCCAAATTAAAATGACCCAAAAACCCCGTGTGAGATCGATTATGCATAAAAATGCCCCGAGGCCCAATTACTACCCCGGGTACTTTTTGTAATACCCCGTATTTTTAGTGACTTTTAAAATGGGATTAATTAGAATTAATCATGGGATAATTGAAGATTAATCCGGATTTACATATTACTCGGGGATAAAGTAATATGTGATTTATGTTGCTTATTACTTATGATTGAAATTAATATATATAATTATGACTTTACACGTGATAGTGATTTTTATAAAATTACCGCGAGTAATGCATACGACAATTATGATATGCCCGTGTGAGTCGTGTCGGGATTATAATTAAATGAAAATAAAATTAAACTATTTTTATGTCATTCAAATGGTCGTTTTGATTGCACCAAAGTGTGCAGAAGGGTTTTAATAATTGAAAAGTCTATTTGGGTGTTTGATTTGGGTCTCGGGGTACTTTGGAACCGAATAGACACCCCAAAGGGGTATTTTGGTCATTTTCCAAAATAGGTGAATAGTACCCACGAAATTTGAGTGATATTATATAAGTGTAAAGTTGGTAAGGTTTTGATTCATTGAACAAAACTTAGAGGGAAAGACTTAGGGGAGATTGAGAGACTTCTCTAGGAGAGGAAGAGTTTTCTAGAAAAAACCAAGGGACTAAGAGACACCTTGCACCACCACCACCACCGGAGGTTGATTGAAAAAAGGAAGAAGGATTATGAGAACAATGTTCTCCAACGGTTCAGACCTATGAATTAGAGGCAAGTGATTAACTATTGCCAATTCTAGCATGTATATTGTCCATGTTAGGTTGTTTAGAAAATTTTGAAATAGTGATATGAGTTAAGATGATTTTTTATGAACCTTTGAAATAAGAATTCGATAGGGTTGATCTCTTTATGAATTTAGAATCAACTCCATGAAATATATGAATTACTTGGTGAAGAAATCTGGGAATTACATGCTTAAGTGATGATAAAGTCAAAACTCGAATTCTTGAGATGGAATATGAAATCTGGGTAGATTTATACATGTTGATCACGTTAATGGAATTATTGATATGAGAATTATGTAGAAAAAAACCCTCTTCTGATTATATAATAATCCATCCACGAATTTGGAATCAATTGATAAGGAAAGTCTCAGTTTCATATATTATTCTTGGAGAAATAATAAAAGATGGATTTTCTGGAAATTATGAGAAATATCATGTTTAATCCAAATCTATTGGTGTTTTAGGTCGTTTAGTGATTGAAAATAATTTATACGTATTGTTATATCATGTGGAATGAATTATAAGGAGTTTGGGATTTTAATATAGAGGATTTGAGGATGAAAATTGGGTAAACCCGTAGGCCATATGCAGAAACAGTAGGCTTACACCTGATCGATCAATTGATCGATCGACCTTGAATGTCGATCGATCCCAGTTTGTTTAAGACTCTCCCAGATTTCATATATTGATTTTGTTTAAGGCTCGATTATTTTCCCCACTTCTAAGAATGCTTATTGTAAATTAATTATAACATAATGGGACTTAGGGGAGGTCAGTAGGGTGGTGATTGAGACCCGGGGAGTATTTAGGTGTACGGTTAATCCTTAAAAATGAAATAATGGATTTAAATTTAATTAGAGTTATCGAAGAATAAAACCGTTTGAGGATAATATGAATTTGTGAAAATCGGGATTTGGGATGACAAGTACCAATAGGGTGTAGACTTGTACCTACTGAAATTATACGAGAAATATTTGATCATCTTCGAGTGTTGAGAAAGCTCGAGAATATACTTTAATAAGTAAAGTCATAATCTAAAAATACATAGGATATTAGAGAGAAAAATATACTACGTATGGGAATTATTATATGGGTTGTGCGTATAACCTATATATATATATATATATATATATATATATATATATATATATATATATATATATATATATATATATATATATATATATATATATATATATATATATATATATATATATATATATATTATGATTTATTTTGTGTATGACATCCCACGCTACTTGCTATCGGGATGGAGGTTTTGCGTTGTGCACGGTCTTATCTCGATTGGACCCATTTGGGGGGATTTACATTCGTACACTGAACATAGGACCTTGGATACGTGCTATCGGTGTTAATGATAGTTTCGACGGTTGAATGGGAGCGTAGGTATGTGCGTGACCCATTTGGCTGGGGAGTATGCTCGCCTCTAAAATTTTTGTTATGAGATCTATGGTTCGTGAGAGATGCCAAACCAATTGTTCTTTATGCAGTGAGTAATGTGCCATGACTTGATAGCAGAGTATGCAGGCACCGCAGCTATGTCCGGGAGGTGCTTTATTAGTATATATAATATTACGATGAAATTCTCTCTCTTTCTCTCTCACTCTCTCTCTCTCTCTCTATATATATATATATATATACACACACACACACACATATAGACACACACACACACACACACACATACACACACTATGATTTAATCTACCGTGTGACATTTGGTAGATGTGAAAGATTAATGAAATTGGATTTAATTAAGTAAGTGAATACTTAATCTTAAAGCTGTGGATGCCTAGTTCATATTAAAGGGAAATGAACATGTTTAATTATCATACGTATTATGTGGGAAATATGGGGAAAACCTTAATTTGAAAGATGAAAAGGTACGTTAGGCGTGCACACTAGATGAGACGTGATAATTCTCAAGCGAGAGCCCGAGAATCTAACATGTACATAATACCTGCTTAATTATATTCGTTATGCACTTGGTATTTTTAAAATCTTTTACAATCGGGCTCTGACCCGTTTTCTTGCATATTCTATTCTGTTGTATCTTGTACATCAAGTACCTAGTATCAGGGATGCCGACATAGATAATGGATATCTCAATGGGTTATAGTTGCTACTGAAGAGGCAAATTTGTTTAGACGCTTCCATTCTGTTGATTCACACATTTGATGTGTCTACTTTCATTTAGGGCATGTCGCCCATGATTCTAGTTATTTCATTTCTATTACTGAGAATGTAATCATTTATGTCATTACTATTGATATTAGTTTTATTTGATGGTAATGAAATATATTTAAATGGAGAGTTAATCTAGTCATTTTAGTCTTGTTCAGTTGTGTTGTGATGTTATCTATTATTCCTACGCTTTGTGGAATGGTTTTTATTAGATTAAAAATGGAAAATATTTTGACACTAGCTTAATTAATTATTAGGTGAATTAATAAAGAAAATGTTTTTCGATAGTGATGCTAAGAATGAACCAACTGTATACTCTGATTTAATTGGGTATAGGACTGATCACCCGGTATTTAATTAGGCGGGGTGTCACAGGTGGTATCAGAGCATCAGGTTCTAGTGTCCTTAGGATCTGTACGACTTTCTACATTTCAGCGTAGCGTTATTTGATGTAGAGCCATATTATTAGGATGTTGTATTCCTCTGCATATTACGACTTACGTACTCCTGCCAGGAAATATTGGCGATGTAATTCTTATACAAGATCTATCGAGCATCGATGACTAACGAGGGTCGTTAGAAGGACAGTAGGAGGTGAACTCAGTCGAAGATATAGAGTGTTTAAGAAAATGGTGTTTAAGATTGAACCCACCAAAATTGTTGTTCGAGCTGAGGATAATAAATGAGTTGTTCGGGAGCCGTAGTTTCCCAAGCACCGTCATGGATAACGTTTATGTCGTTCCAAACCCACCCCGCACTGTCAGTACAGGGTGAGGGAGTCAGAAGAACTTCTGTGAAGGAAGAAATCCAAAGGTAATTATGTAGGGTGAAGTGAAGTAACACCCAGCACTTGAAAATTTTGAGTGAATTTTTTTCTCATAGGAGCAATCTAAAGTGATGAGAGTTAGACATCACATATAAAGAAGCCTGTATGAAGCTAAAATGAGAAATTTGTGTTTGGTTCGAGCATGAAATCGTCTATCTGCGGTTTTTATTGGGATGTGAAAGAATTTTGAAACTTATGGGTAAGAAAGAAAACCCAACGTGAGATAAAAGTAAACTAGATTAATGAAATCTTTACCCAACGACGGAGGGGTACATCGAAGATAAGAAGAGTTCATTGCATGGAAAGACTCGTGAGTGAAATCCTTAAGTACTGAAGGGAAATCCGAAGAAGACGACTAGGATCGATGTCGCCAAGAAATTTATTAATACTCCCATAAGAAAGGGAGCCAGGAGGGATGGAAAATATAGCCAAAGAGAAAGATAGAATCCATCGGTATTAATGGAACATTATCAGAAGGTATACCCAGTGGGGGACCTATTTGAATGATATGATGAAGTCTCTATTAATCTTAGCGGGGCGTAGATTAATATATATGAAAAATTTCAGTAAGTGGGGGAGCTATTTGAATGATATGATGAAATCTCTATTTGAATGATATGATGAAATAGGATTGGGGCTATATATATATGAAAATTTTCATGGTATCGTAGATTTCAGTAAGTATGTTGTTAGTTATATGTGATCCCAGTGCGTAGGGATTTATTTACCGATGTGACTCAGAATACGTTGTAACCTTTATCGAGCAGTGAGATAAATCTCGTCATATATATAGCGCCGAAAATTTGGGATAGTGATAGTGCCATGTTTCATGATATTTTTATTTTTATGTCAACATACAGAGATTGTGGGAAGGTACATATTATGGACTAGGGGCCTTACGAATATTTACGACTGACAATGTTAGGTAGTAGTGTATCGGGGGGTTCCTTATTTGGATTTCACATTGCGAGACATCCCACGCATGAAACTAATGAATGTCGGGAGTTGGAGAGAAGTTTAGATGATAGTACTTGGGATTCATACCTTAGCTATTGTACATATACGAGAGTATAATTGAGAGTTGATAATTCCACTATGATATGAGAATATATATTATTTATGCAATAATGCGCGAGATATAGGATGTAAGGGTGCCCTTGCTAATTGAAAGTATTGTATCAGGAAGTGGATTATGATTGTCATGTGAATTTGATAACATTTAGCTAAAGAGGTCGAAGCTTATTTCGTAAGATTTTTCAGAGGCTTACGGTTCACGAGAAACTACTTTTAGAGCAAGGGAAATGACTTGTTGACACACGATGAGGCAAATTCATGTGGATCACGCTTAGAGGTACATTTGAGAGCATATAAGACGTATCATGTTATAAATGACAATGGTGATGGAATTTAATGAAGAGAAATATTGCGAAATTCATTTTATAACGGGTCACCTGTCTGTTGGTAAAGGGTGTACCATCTGAAACCAGCTGGGGTTTCTTCAACCGTCAGGGATTCCTAATTAGTAATGGGAGAGTATTTCCAAGGATTTATCGCGAAGGGGTTATGATCCTATATGGTGGTAGTGGATCGGTTGATCGAAGTAGCTTACGTTATGGAAGTTAGGACTGATCATTCTACGGGACAGTATGCACTGATCTTTATAACCGAGACAGTGAGGTTACATAGGGTATCGTTTGATATTGTGTCCGATTGGGATAAGATTCTTATATTTTAATTTTGAGAGAGTTTTTCATGAGGCCATAGGTACCGAGATGTGATTGAGTAAGGCCTATCATCCGCACATGAATGGAAAAAATAAGCGGACTAATCAGATATTGGAAAATAAATTATATGTGTACCCTTGGATCTTAGGGGAGGATGAGAGTAATCCCTTCCACTAGCGGAGTTTGTGTGCAATAACTCATACACGTTCACTTTTGGGCATAGTGTCCATTGAGGTATGGCACGGTAAACCTCGTTGTTCTCCTGCTTATTAGTTAAATGTGGGGGGACCAAGTATTATTTCAAATATCAACGATGAATTGATAATTATAGTATATAATGTGTGTAAAATATATACTGCGCAAATAACCTACATCGCGAGCCGAGATCGTTTGTATCTAAAGAACGATTAATCTACTAAGGTGTGAAGAGTAGAAGACTAGATGGTGCATATGTAAAATAATTTTAAGTATTGAAACTTAAACGATAAGGCTTGGGCAAGAACGTACGTGACAGAGTAACTTGGGAATCAAAAAGAACATACGTGCGGTGTTCATTAGCATACTGTATGGGCGGTACTGAGTAGTTTACTTGTGAGTGCGAGGATACGATGCGCACCATATAGCCAGAGTCATTCTTATCTGGTATAATTTTTCTGAATTTTGGGACGAAATTCCATTGTAAGGGGGGAAGTATGTAATACCCCGTATTTTTAGTGACTTTTAAAATGGGATTAATTAGGATTAATTGTAGGAGAATTGAAGATTAATCCGAATTCAAATATTACTCGGGAATAAAGTAATATGTGAATTATGTTGAATATTACTTGTGATTAAAAGTAATATATATAATTATGACTTTACACATGATAGTGATTTTTATAAAATTGTCACGAGTAATGAATATGATAATTACGGTACGCGTGTGTGAGTCGTGTCGGGACTATAATTAAATGAAAATTAAAGTAAAATATTTTTTGTCATCCAAATGGTCGTTTTGACTGCGCTAAGGTATCTAGTATCAGGGATGCTGGCATAGATAATGAATATCTCAATGGGTTATAGTTGCTACTGAAGAGGCAGATTTGTTTAGACGTTTGCATTCTGTTGATTCACACATCTGTAGTGTGAAGCTGATTTTGGCGACACTCGCTTCGTATCTTGTGCACTGTGATTAGCAAAACTTAAAGCTTTCTTGGGTTAGGCACTTTTCTATCGTCGTTCCAATTTTTCCAGCGCTTTTTCATTCCTGGTTCTTCCTTGGTAATTGCCTCTCTTATATTTATTTGTGTTGCATAATAATTATTACCACAATTGGCGCCGTTTGTGGGTAGCGTTCATTTTTCCCTGAGAAAATCCCACACCAAGAAAGGAGTTTAAAATGTCTGGTCACAGCAGCAATGCCCCTCAGGCAGGGGATATTCAAGAACCACCTGCTCCTCGCAGGATTAGGTCTGAAGTTCAACGTTCAGATCAGAGGGCTCGCTTGGAAAAGCCAGCCTCAGAAGAAAGCCAGGGACCAGCGAGGTCCACACAGATATCCAGACTGATTGATGCGTACGAGGCAAGGCTCCACGAACAAAGGGAGTCTTCTCGCAAGTACGAGACTGAGAATGCTCGCCTGAAAAGAAGACTGGAAAGACTGGAGAGGGAGCTTCATCCTGATAACAGGAGACGTTCATACCGCACTCCTAGCCCTTTGGCGAGCAAGTCTCGTAGCCGAGGAAGGAGCCCCAGGCGAGGATCTCGAAAGGTCGAGGGAGACGAATCAGATGACGACCTCCGCGAGCAGCTGCAAAGAGCTCGACGTTACCAGAGCCCTGCTCGCAGCAACGAGAACATACGAGATCCAGTCCGCAAGGAAATGGACCAACATCCCGCCCACCACGGTACCAGATCAACCAGAGAAATCGAAAGGCGAGCTCTCAAAACCCAGATGAAGTCACCCTTCACGAGGGAAATCGAAGAGGAAGAAGCCCCCAAGAAATTTTCCATTCCATGGTTTAAGATTTATGACGGTAAGACTGACCCCATCGATCACGTCAGACAGTACCGACAGGCCATGACCCTCTGGAGTCACCGGGATGCATTGATGTGTCGTATTTTCCCCTCGAGCTTGCATGACGTGGCGCGAAAATGGTTCGAAAGACTCCCCCACCGGTCCATCAGAAGTTTCAAATCCCTGGCCGAACTCTTTACGGTCCGCTTCATTACTAGTAGCTCCCATCCCAAAAGGATGGATGCTTTGTTGACAATGAAGAAGACACCTCAGGAGACCTTACAAGACTACGCGAAAAGGTACTGGGAGTTGTTCAATGAGGTCGAGGACTGCTCGGAGCAAGTGGCGGTGGCCTGTTTCAAAATTGGGCTACCCAGTTCTTCCCTTCTCTACCAGTCCCTGACGAAGAAGGAAGCCATAACCATCGATGACCTAATAGCTCGCATCGAGAAGTATGCCAAGGTCGAAGACATCACCCGCCTCAGTACAGGAGAAAATGGTCGAGCTAAACTCATTACCAAGGGAAGTGATAAAGTTGAGAACCAGAAAAAAGGAGGAAAGAACGGGGGCAAAAATGGCTCCAAGAACGGGGGAAACAATGATGCGTCGAAAGCATTCCCGGCGGTCAACACCGTCTTCGAAGAACCAATTTATAAAATTCTCGCGAAGATCAAAGACGAGCCATTCATTAAATGGCCCTGGAAAATGGGAGGAGATCCCTCAAAAAGGAACAATGCGCTGAGATGAGATTTTCACAAAGAGGGAGGACACAAGACTGAGCATTGCAAAGCTTTAAAGTCTCACCTCGAGGAACTGGCCCAGTTCGGGCATTTGAACCAGTTTGTAGAGAAAAAGGCGGAGAAGGTAGCTGCCAATAGAGAAGCAAGACCTGACAACGTGCTCGAAGATGATGCCGGACACGAGTTTGCAGTAATTCATGGGGCATCTGATGCCAAGCAGATCCAAGGAAATTTAGCTCGAATGGAGATGAAGAAGCTTACAGCAGTAATGCAGGCTTTTCAGATCGATCCAGCAAAGTCGCAGTCAAGAAAGCGTCGACGAGCAGAGGACGTCAACTTTAACAAGCATATTATTTTCATGGATGAAGATCTGGTGGGAGTAAGGACCCCACACCATGATGCCCTGATCATTACAATCAGGATAGCCAACTTTGACGTCGACAAACTTCTCATCGATCAAGGAAGCTCATCCGAAGTAATGTACCTCGACGTATTCAGGAAATTGAAGTTAAGCGTTGCCGACCTAAAGGAAGCCACTGTTCCTTTGGTTGGCTTCGCTGGAAAAATGACCATGCCCCTGGGAAAGATTGTACTACCAGTGCGTGCTGGAAACGTCTCTAAGATGATCGAGTTTTTGGTAGTTGACATCAACTCACCATACCAGGCCATCCTCGGTAGGGGATGGCTTCATGCGATGAAGGCAGTTTCCTCAACCTACCATCAGAAACTCAAGTACGTAACCGAACGTGGGGTAATGGAAATCCACGACGATCAGGCAATGGCGAGAAGGTGCTTCATAGCAGCCATCCGTCCGAAACTAGAGAAGAAGTCCGAGCAGCCCAGCGAGAAAATTGAAGAAGGTCTGACACATTCTAAATAGAAATTAAAGTATGGGAGACCTGGAGTAGAGGAGACCAGGCTCCTCCCCTCTGAGTGGGTCATCGAGAACCTGGTAGAAGTTATGGCTAGAGATGGTGACAGTAACAGAGTCTTCTTGATTGGAGCATCTCTCACCGACCAAGAACAGAAGGAATTGACAACCTTGCTGAGGAGCAACATAGATGTTTTCGCATGGGAACCATACGAACTGCCTGGAATCGATCCTAGTATGGTCTGTCATCAGCTGCACGTCGACCCCACCTTCAAGCCAATCACGCAGAAGGCACGACGAACTGCACCCGAGAAGGCTAAAGCGGTCGAAAAAGAAGTGGAAAAATTACTGGATGCAGGATCCATACGGGAGGTACAATTCCCCAGTAGTAGTTCCAAAGAGCAATGGGAAGTGGAGAGTTTGCATCGACTTCACTGACCTCAACAAAGCATGCCCTAAAGATAGTTTCCCCCTCCCGAAGATAGACCAACTAGTAGACGCCACCGCAGCTCACGAGCGAATGAGTTTCCTGGACGCATACTCAGGGTATCACCAGATCCCCCTATATGCCCCCGACCAGGACAAAACGACATTTATCACAACAGTTGGGTTATACTGCTACAAGGTCATGCCTTTCGGGCTCAAGCATGCAGGGGAAACATACCAGTGGCTGGTTACCAAGATGTTCAAGGATCAGATGGGATACACCATGGAGGTCTATATCGATGACATGCTCGTTAAAAGCAAGAAGAGGGAGAACCACCTCTCGGACCTGTCAAAAACCTTCAAAATTCTCAGGAAATACCGAATGAAACTTAACGCAAGCAAGTGTTCTTTCGGTGTCCAGTCAGAAAAATTTCTTGGGTACTTGGTCAGTAAGAGAGGCATAGAGACTAATCTAAATCAGATCGATGCAATCAACAGGGTGCAACCCCCTCGCACAATCCGGGACGTACACTTGTATGCTCGCTGCTTTAAATCTCTTCATCTCCAAATCCTTCGAGAAGTGCAAACCTTATTTCCAGCTTCTGAAGGGGAGCAAGACGATAGAATGGAACCCAGATTACTAGCGAGCATTGGTCGAGCTCAAGTCCTACTTAAGCTCTCCACCACTGCTTGTCATACCACAGCAAACGGATTCTTTGTACCTGTACCTCTCCGTATCCAATCACATTGTCAGCTCTGCGCTAGTATGCGAGGTTGCAGGAATCCAGCACCCCGTTTATTACGCGAGCAAGACCTTACTAGACGCCGAGCAAAGTTACCTACTATTGGAGAATCTCGCCTTCGCGCTGGTAATAGCCTCGAGGAAGCTGAAGCATTATTTCGAAGCTCATACTATCATCGTTCTTACGTCGCATCCCCTTATAGCAGTCCTAAGGAAAGCGGACTTGTTAGGAAGACTATCCAAGTGGTCAGTCGAGCTCGGTCAATTTGACATCCAATTTCAACCAAGGACAGCTATCAAGGGTCAAATCCTTGCTGATTTCATAGCCGAATTCACGGGCGAAGGGCCCTCCGACCAACCCCAACCAACAGGGCAAACGGAGAACCCAGCAAAAAATGAAACCTGGAAACTGTTTGTTAATGGAGCCTCCAATTCAAAGGGGGCAGGAGTAGACATTGTCCTCATAACTCCAGAGAACACAATCATTGTACAAGGAATCAGGCTTGGATTTGCAGCCTCCAACAACGAAGCAGAGTATGAGGCCCTAATAGTAGGCCTACAAAAGGCGCATATTTTGGGAGTAAAATGTTTACAGGTGTTCGACGACTCCCAACTGGTCTCCAATCAGATAAGCGGAGATTACAATGAAAAGAATGAAAGGATGGCGGCCTACCTCGCCTTAGTGAAAAAGCTGATGTCAGATTTTGAAGAATTCAACATCCAACAGTTTTCCAGGGGGCAAAACAGTCATGCTGATGCCTTAGCAACCCTTAGTTCGTCAGTTGACTCCGACCTAAAAAGAATCATCCCCATCGATTTCCTTACCTGTCCGAGCATCGACAACAATCCACCAAGCATGGAGAAGGTACTCCAAGTGGGGTTGGCACCCAGCTGGATGGACCCCTTAAGACAATTTTTAAAGAATGGCACCCTCCCGGATGACAAGAAGACTGCCCACCATATAAGAGTCAAAGATGCTCGCTTTCACTTATCCCCATAGGGCTACTTGTATAAGAAATCCTTCTCCGGTCCCTACCTCCGATGCGTCCACCCAGGGGATGTCGAGCAAGTGCTACATGAACTTCACGAAGGAATCTGTGGGGGCCACACCGGAGGAAGATCTTTAGCCTTTCGAGCGATGAAGAAAGGCTATTGGTGGCCATATATGCAAAAGGACTCCGCAGTATATGTCCGCAAATGCCTGAAATGTCAGCTCCACGCTCCTATGTCCCACCAACCCACCAGCGACCTAAAGTCCCTGTCCAGCCCATGGCCCTTCGCCCAATGGGGAATGGACATCGTGGGACCACTGCCTATCGCTGCTGGCAATCACAAATATCTGTTGGTTGTGACTGACTACTTCACCAAATGGATCGAGGCAGAACCCCTGGCAAACATCCGAGATGCTGACATGATAAGGTTCATATGGAGGAATATAATCACTCGGTTCGAAATACCCAGAACCGTCATCATCGACAATGGAACACAGTTCGAGAGTGGCTCCTTTCAAAACTTCTGTAAAGAACACGGGATTAGACACCACTTCAGTTCGGTAGCCTACGCTCAGAGCAACGACCAATTTGAGGCTTCCAACAAAACCGTTATCGATGGATTGAAGAAGCGATTGGAGCGAGCCAAAGGCGCATGGGTAAATGAACTACCTCACGTCCTATGGGCATATCGGACCACCCCTCGGTGAGCAATAGGAGAAACCCCATTTTCGCTGACATATGGCATGGAGGCAGTCATCCCACTCGAAGCAGGTTTGCCGATAATGAGGTCCAACCTTGTCTACCAAGGCCATAATGATGTAGCATTACTCGCTGAGCTCGACCTAGCCGACGAGCGCCGGGAGCTAGCCCTAGTGAAACTAACGAGCTGCCAGCAATAGCTCGTGAGGCATTACAACAAAAGGGTTAACCCGAGGGCATTCCGAATTGGGGACTATGTTCTAAGGAAAGTCCTGGGCAGCGCAGTGAAACCATCAGATGGCAAGCTAGGGCCCAACTGGGAAGGACCCTTTAAAATAACCAGAGACGACCCGCAGGGCACCTATCACTTGGAAACGATGGAGGGCAGAGAAATACCACGAGCATGGAACGCAACTAATCTCAAGATATTCTATTTTTAAATCTTTCTATTGTATTCTTTTGTTATACAAGTTCATTTCCCTTATTATTAATGAAAATTATTAAATTAGTTGCACTCTGATTAGTAACAGCTGCATTTATCGCACATCTTTTCCAAGTAACAGACACATCGATCACTATGCCACAGCAGGAGAATACCCCTCCTCAGGTCATCGTTATGAAACAAGAAGAACCTCTTAGCATTGCCCCTGGCAATACATGAAGCCCTACAGGGGATCCTTAGGTAATATGATCAAATTCTATACTGGTCATCAAACCTACTTCGGTTGAGTAAAATCCTGATCGGATGAAAACATCCAACACCAGGTATGTCCTCGCCAATTGCCCCACTTAGGCCTAAGGGAGTGTGACGACACAACCTAAAAGGTAAAGTGGAGCACAATGGTATCTTGGTATTATATTGGACTGGGAGGACACTTGCATAACAAAACAAAAAGGATTATAAAGCAGCAAGAATATGAAAAGTATGATGCACACGTTTAGTCGACAAAATTGCCCAAAACACAAACTTTTCATTAATTCATCATACTTACAACAATAGTAATACATGTTTAGTCGGCGAGCTCGCCCAAAGCATTTACATTATCAAAAATACAAAAATAAAATAAAATATATAACAACTGGCAAAATCTCAATGGGGGGAAGCCTCTGAGCGAGATAATCATCCACTCGAGCTCTTCGTCCGTCATCAGGAGCAGGTGATAACTCTTCCACAACCTCATTCGCATCCGACTCCAATAATTACCGAGGAATAACATCGATGGGGATCCATCGGTCATCCCTCCGGAAGGGGTTAGGCATCAGAGTAAAGGGAGACATCTCATAGTGATACCATAGCATCGAGTTCCTCGGGACTTGCAGCTCTTTCAAGGCACTTAGCCACCCCCTGATAAAAGAAAGCTCCTCTAACTCAGACAGCTTTGTTGGAGCATCCGACCAGCCCTGATCATAACCATCATCCCACGCTTGCCGAGGACCTTTCTTGAACAAGTGCCGCAACCGAGTAACGTCCCTTTGAAGCCCAGCAGCAATTACATATGCTCGCTGAACATCACCACGGAGTTCTTCCATTTCCCTTTCTCGAAGTTCTTCTGCTTCCCTGCTTTTGCTCCTGGTGCTCCTACCTGCTCGTGGAACGGATGGGCGAGTGGGACCTCGTGACACAGGAAGATTAACATTATGACCAGCTCTAGGTCACGATGATGAGGAGCCTTGTAATACTGCTGGAGCTATGCTCGACGCGTACTCCTTAAGGCGTGAGACCTCTCTCCTAAGAACCTCATTCTCTTGCTGAAGCATCTCACTAACCTGGTTGATCTCAGAAGCATTAAGAAGCTTTGCTCTCAGTGTATTCAATTCTTCTTGCACCGAAGCCCCAACCTCTTCCATCTCCTGGAGCCTGTCCTTCAACTTGGCCACAAGTTCAGATTGCTCCTTACACTTCTGATTCCTAGACCGAAGGGATTTGTAAAGTCTAACGAAGGCCTGACAAACCTCAGGGCTCGCATTAGGACCAAGGGTCCTGCCCAGTTGAAAAGTAGTAGGAATGTAATCATCAACATTAATTGACTACAAAAAATGAGAAGACAAGGGAGAGAAGAAAACATATCAGTGCACAGAAAAATAGAAGCCTTTTTCATTAATGAAGGATGACATTACATTGAACTGAAAAAAGAAAGTTTACAGACTGGAAAAAGCAAAAATACAAAGCAATCCTATTAGATAACTAATTGGCGACCTCAGGTGGCCCAGAGGTTGATGGCCCTTTCCCCTTATCGGCATCAACTGGAGCACTGCCCTCGGCAGGGGTGATCTTTGTCGCCTCAACAAGAGAAACGGTAGCAGGGTCGCCTGAGGAACAGGATCAGAGCCTTCAACGGCTGGGGTAGAGTCCTCATCTACGACTGGCCTCGGCCCTGGGTTGTGCTCGTCAAAAAGGGGAGATGCAACATCCACTCCAGCAACTATGAGGGCCTTGTTCCAGCCCTTCTTGAAGTTCAGACGGCTAATATAGCCTATCTAAACTTCAGCATCTTCGTATGCTGCAGCCCAACCAGAATTGAAAGAGTCCTCCTTGGCAGTAACAGCCTCAGACTCCTTCCTCCTCAGCTCTTCAGAGAGCACCCTGTTCTCCTCAACAACTGTAAGTTTGCTCGAGCAAACCAAATCGTAGGCCTGCCTCAGCTCCTTCAGACCCTGGACTGCAGCGTCCTTCTCCTTATTGGCAGTGGCAAGAGCCAAGTCGGATGAAATTCGAGCAGCGTTAATGGCTTTAAAGTTGACCTCAATCTCTTTACCCTTCAGCTTCAGGGCAGAGTTCTCTTACTCCAGCTCACTGTTCCTCTTCACCAGCTCATCGCGTGAACGATAGAGCACGGCGAAGTCAGTAACAAACTGCAGATAAAGAAAGCATTAGAAGAGGGAAACGAAAGAATTCAGAAAAACACAGGAGAGAAAGGAAAAAACCTTACCAAAGAAAGCCTCTGACTAGCCTGAAGGTCCAATTGCTCTGACCCTACTGCCCTTTGGCGATCATCCAGGAGGACAACTCTCTCGAGCAGAGCCGGGGCCAGCTGGGGGGAAATTGCCACAGAGGCCCCCTCGGGCAGCGCGGACACCAGGACTAAGGCCTGCCCGACCTTCGTCCTCGCCTCTGCCCTCCTTTTCTCCTCCTCCTTCTCACTCTCTTTCTTCTTCCTCTCCTCTGCCCTCCTCCTCTCCTCCATCTTCTTCTTCTTCTCTTCTTCTTTTTTTCTCTCTCTCTCCCTCACCTGCTCCTCTTCCTTCCTCTTTCTCTCCTGCTCTTAGGCAGAGGACCGAGAACCGGTAGCCACAGCTCCAGAATTAGATTTTTGCTTCTTTGACCTTTGTGCAGGAAGCACGTGATCCTCTTCATCATCATCCCTGATCAAGTTCTTCCTTGGAGGAACCATCTTCTCGCTCGAACTACTGGACGTGCTCGACGAATTTCTAGCCTCAGAGACCTCCCCACGATCAGAGGAACTGCTACTATCAGAACTGCTCTCCTCCTCGTCCAATCGGATAAGATCTGCAACAGTCTCTTCAGAAGGATCAAACTCTGGGATGCTATCCACAGGCCTTGCTATGAAGCTGGAGCCAACGTTCTTGTACTCGAGCAGGAAGGCAGCAGACCTAGGATGCTCGCCGTCACCCAAAGGCTCCCTGATATTCCAAGCCTTAATCAATTCCGAAAGACGAACCTCGCTAAGAGCGGGTTCCAAGTTCTTTGACCTCGCTGCAAAAGAAGAACATAAAATAATTAGAAGGATCACAAATTTACAAAAATTGAAGCAACAAGAGCAATGTCTACCTATGTATTCTTCCCCATAAAAGGGAATAGTGAACCTCTCAGATCTCAACCCCTCGAATTGGGGAGAAAACTGCCAGTTTCTGGCAAGGAAGCCTTCTTGCCAATAGTCCTTATGGGAATCAGGTAGGTTTACTACCAATACCCTGTCAGGACTCCTAGCTTTAAGATAGAGGACCCCAGAGCTAGTTCGGGAGAAATAATAGCAAAAACAGACCTCGGCGAGTCCTAGCCTAGTGCCATACAACTGATTGATTCTATGTACGCCATTAACTATTTTCCACACATTGGGCGAACATTGTGCAGGAACAATATTAAAATAGCCAAAAAAATGCAAAAATAAATCATTAGGATGAAAAGTGAGTCCCCCCTGGGAAAGAAACAAGACGTGGATCCAGTGGGCATCATCTATATCTCTAACGTTTCTAGTAGGGGAGGCACATCACTTAATATCTACCCACTCAGGGATGTTGTAAAACTTCCTAAATTCAGAGATTGACCTATTTCCAATCTTCGCCATTGGAAAACCCTAGAAAAGCTACAAACTCAAAGAGAAAGCACAGAGAAAAAGTACAGGAAACTTACAAGATAGAAGACCAATTCGAACGATGAAGAAGCACGAGCCCAAACGACAAGAAAAGCAACGAGAATGGAGATTGAAAGAAGACGGTACGAAGTGCTAGAACTCACAAGGAATGAGAAAGCGCTGGAAAAATTGTAACGACGATAGAAAAGTGCCTGACCCAAGAAACCTTCAAGTTTTGCTAAGCACAGTGCACAAGATACGAAGCGGGTGCCGCCAAAATCAGCTTCACAGTTTCCGAAGAATTGCAAAAAAGCCATTATGGCTAATCATTTAAATTTATTGAGCCCATGAACATGGCCCAACAAAGTTAGGGGCAATTGTGGGTACCCAGAATTAATACCGTTGGCCTAGATGAGTAGCCCAATTCTGGCGGCCCAAAGTCTAGGCCCCCCACCTCTTATTTTGATTCAGTCTCTTCCCACGTTCCCCTGAAGGGAGGTTATAGGAAGGATGGAAGACGTGGGGGAACCCATCACCCCCACTCACCTGAATGTACATGTATATATTAAACCCTAGGTCCGGGGCAAAAGGACAAGTTGTATTCTCTGTAACCACTCTCCGGAGTATATAGAAATAGTATTGACTGCACCACCGTGGACGTAGGCACATCTTTGCTGAACCAAGTACATCTTTTGTTGTGTGGTTGGCATTTTTCATTCCTTGTTCTTCCTTGGTAATTGCCTCTCTTATATTTATTTATGTTGCATAATAATTGTTACCACAGTTTTAATTAGATTAAAAATGAAAAAGTTTTTTACACTAGCTTAATTAATTATTAGGTGAATTAATAAAGAAAATATTTTTCGACAATGATGCTAAGAATGAACCAACTGTATACTCTGATTTAATTGGCAGTATTTAATTAGGCGGGGTGTCACACTCTTTTATGACTATTTTGACCTATCCAGAATCAACCGTGCACTCAGAATCGTCATTCGAGTCACTTTGCTAAAATATCCAATTTCAATCTCAAATTATGACACATGTATTCTTAAAAGAAATAACCCCAATTAATTTAAATCTTATTTCTCCAAATAAATTGAATATTTCAAATTAAATAAATTCTCCAAATTAAATAAATTATTTATCCTCATAAATATGGGGTGTTACATTGATATAACACTCCCAAATTCGAAGTTCCTTCTAACCTAGTCTCCCAAATTACCGAAATGCACTTACGTGGTGCCGGTTTGGTTTAAAATTGCCCAGGGACCCAATCAATACACCCGGGTACACTACTTCACTTATTTCAATCCATTAGGAATCAACCGTGACCTCGAAATTTCCATCCGAGTCACTGTACATAAATTTCCTATCTCAACCAAAATATAGTCTACACACGACTCCCGGTTGAGATATAACACAGTCACGTCGATATCATTCGTTATGATGTATAATAATTATCACAAGTTATTTACTACTCACTTAGTAACTTTAATCCATAAATATTAATGATTATCTCTACCGATTAATATTTTAAATAAACACATAATATTTAATTCTATTAAATTATGGCACACATGTAATTTTAAAATAACCGAATTAATTAAATTCTAAAATACTCAGAAATACGAGGTGTTACATACTTCACCCCTTACAAAGGAATTTCGTCCTTGAAATTTGAATATGCCCGGTACTAAAAACTTTGGATCCTTTCACACAATGCATCTGAACGTATTTAAAGTTAACTTGCAATAATATTTTGGTGTTTTCACTATACACGCGCTAGTGGTACCATTGACTGAACGTCTACTCCATACCAAGGTTAGCAATAAGTCCATTCAAAATCTTTTATACCGACATACGATGATATGCAAAAATATTGTGAATCCGCTAACAATGCCTCAAACGACGAGCCTATACTCCACTAGCTCTATTATCTCAATGTTAGAAAAGGCCCCACTTCTATAGGTGTCAATTTCCCTTATTGACAAATCATGTAACTCCCTTCATGGGAGACACCCGCAATAACCCTTGAATGCTCACGTCAGACTTTAAACTTCGGTTCACGGTGACATACTTTCACTAAGTTCCTAAACTATATGAAAATGACGTAGGTTAACCTAATCCTTGTCGACATATCACGAATCACTTCAAGTCTGAGAAGCTTGTTATTCCCCACCCCTAACCGACCAAAGCATGTATGACGAAATCTCTGTACGAAGCCTCACAAAAAGTAACGCAAATAATAAACTTCTATAAGGTATCACACGTAACTCTACCAGTGGTAATTAATACTCTCAGTTACCCAAAAATCTAGAATACACATGTTGCGCACTTTCTAACATCCTCGTCACCTACCGTCTTCCCATCGGCCTACGGTGATACGTTTAGCTCAAAACTCAACTCCGTCCCCATCGCCTCGTGGAACTCTCGGGGTTTCATCCTAATTTACAATAATATTTGGCAGTGCCTTGTGCCGGTTCATTTCTTCTCTCTAATGAAATATTGGGCATACTGCCTGATAGTATAACTCACCCCAAATGAATAATAATTATTCCGTTTTCATCAATTTATTCCATAAACCTGAAAAAAAATCCCGATCTCTCAGCGATTTTGATAACCCAATAATGAACTTTATCAGTCTACGCGTCCATTCCATCATTGGAATCATCAATCTTGTATAAAATGTTGATTGATAATCTCGGACCAACCTTTTCCATCTACAAGTGGTGCATATAGAGACAATTTCACTAAGTATCACTCAACACCGATCCACATGCTCAACTCTTCATCATGTGGCATGCCTTACTCCCCTTTCCTGGGATATAACAAAATCATAGTCTGTGTGTTTGCTCTAAAACTGCGAACTTTCTGGGCACTTTTTCGTCTAGCAGAGTTAACATCTTATCTATGCGTAAGTCACTCTAAGAATTTGACTAAGTGGGACTCCGATCTACTTTCCAAAATTATGGGGTCCTCCATTGTCAAGGGATACCTCTTATATGTGCCTCCACCGTCTTTTAACTCACCTCGGCTGTGATAGTTCCCCTTGACATACACATAGTCGGAATATCTCATTTTCTTTAACGAAGTTCAGCCCATCACACCATTCCACTTATGTTTCCAATTGCCCCGCAGGCACACATTCAACACATTTAAAACCATATCCCCTTATCTCGGACGATACTGAAAGTCAAGCTAACCAGGGTGCCCATACACCCTATATCCCGTGCATCTCTGCATAATTATCAGTAATGTCACATCCGTAACATAATTATATTATATTGTACTCAGTTTCCCTATTAATCATGACTAATTTCTCCTCGATATTGCTCCACCTATTAACTAGTGGTGCAAAAGTTCCCCAATACTTCCCACATAAAGCTCCCGGCTCCAGTGGCCTTGTATAGAATAAGAGCTCCCATCTCAAAGTGTTTTCTCTACACATTCAATGGTTAACATTCAAACTGGATGCCCTAGCATCCAATAACGTCTCCTCACTCTCGACGTTTATAATGGTTCATGCATAGAACCTCTCGCAATCGAACAAGAAACTCCCCCAAACAAGAAACTCCCCCGATGTACTATCACCCAGAATTATTGATCATTAAGTCTTGTAAGCCCAAAGCATATAACTGGGACACTCAAAATCATATACCCACGTCGTATAATTCTAATCATAAACTCCCACATCTCTTAGGTAGTCCTATAACACTGTTCCTGCACCATCACTCAGTCCCCAACACTAAATCAATAACGAGCTAAATCTATCCATTCGCTAGAAAACCCGATATATCCTCAATCACATTAGTAAAGTCCCTACACACTGGGATCAAATATAACGAGACAACTATACTCTCTGAAGTCTCCGCCACAATAGAATATAGATGCGAGCTCGACTCTTTTATAAGTGAGACAACGCAAAACCACACGTTTCGCCCTAAAGCAGTGAACACGATAGCCTTAATGTGACAAACCACCATCACTAACCGATCCATACACAGGATAACACCACACTCGATTATCATATTTTTAAAACGAGTAAATCCTCTAAAATATATCCTCTTAGTGACTACACCTGCTACCCTATAGGTATAACCAAAGATAACCCCACTACTCAACGATAAATATATACAGACTATAGTAACACTAATGATACACCCATTAAACCCGTCTCACGCGCGAATCTAATGCTAATAAAATACCATGGCGCACTCGTGTCGTATAAATATTATCCCATTTACCCATAGATAAAGGTCATTCCTTCAATCGCCAATATCACTATCGGTTCAAATAGTTTTTGGACATAATACTCTCGTCCTAATCGAGCCAAAAACTTTTATAATTATTTCCCCTCCTGGGTATCATGTTCATGTCCTCTAACTTATTGTGGACAATATCAACAGGTGTGAACCCACTCTCCATATAAGATACACCTCTATGTGCCGTATCCTAGCCTCTAACCTCACTAGACATGTCGGGGTTGTCCTTCTCTCGGGCATCGTAGCCTTGGTCACAATTGCTACCCCCGTTGTTTCTCTGGCTCTGTTGGCCCTTCTAAGAACACCCCTGGCCCTAACTGAACCCACCATCACTTGGTAGGAACTCCTTTTATCTTTTTTTTCTTTTCTTTTCTTTTCTTTTTTTTTAAAAAATAAATAGGGACAGGACCCTCAGATGCTTATTATGGAATAGAGGAGAAATAACCTCTCCCAGGGTAAGAAAGAGCAGAACATGAAAAGCTTATAAGAAACTTGGGGCTTTATATTAACCCCATTACAATGATTAAACACATCTGATATAATGGCAACCTAACTTTGTAGATTGAGAGCACCTCTAGCAACTGAAGGAAGATCCTCAATATTATGATAGACTGAAAGAGATGGAATGTTAACTCCATGATTAGTTAAAGCATCAACAACCATATTTGATTCCCCAAAATAGTGAGATAAACTGAAACTGAAATTTTGAAAGGCAGCTTGAATTTCTTCAATATAATAAATCATCTTCCAAGGAGGCTTCCATTTTTTATTGAGAAAATTAACAACATAAGAAGAATCTGATTCAAAATCCACAAATTTGTAGTTGAACTCCAAACACAGCTCGATTCCTTGCGAAAGACTTTTAATTTCCACTATTGAATTTGTTGTTATGCCTTCTTGATTTACATAAGCAATTATGAACTCACCTTTACCATTCCTAAGAATCCCTCCTGAACCACTTCTACCTGGATTGCCTTTTGAAGCCCCATCAATATTTTGTTTAAGTCTAGAATTTGTGGGAACTCTTTTTATCTGAATTATTTAAATGGGTCACCTGTTGGGTATCCCCCTGTAGTGCCTCACTAGCACCAATAACATTCATTCTTGCTCTGCTGAATAGACTCTTAATTCTCTTAGCTCCTTTCATATGGAAGCATTTATGTTGCCTTTATAAAAGTATGACATTTACGACATCATCATCAGTTATCCCAATTGAGTTTTCCCCTCAATGTTGGCGTATTCTAACCATAAGTCCATCATCCACTCAAAGACCCCCTCATCTGGTACGAAGTTTGCTAAGCAAGTAAATTCTTCCTCATGTTCGACCACTGTTCGACCCTCCTGTAATAAGAACAGGAATTTCCTTTGTCTCTCTGTTAAAATAGCTGGTGAAAGGACTTGCGGTCAAACTGCACCCCAAATTCCTTGATATTCATGGTATCTCTTCTCGGATGTGGTTGCTGACTCCCATCGCTAAAATACTGCTCCTATAAACTATAAATTTTGTCCAAAATTTTAATTAAAAGTGTCACTGCACTCCACCGTACACAATTTTCTTTGGATGATCTCCTTCCAATGGCTAATCACACTTTCGTACTTTCCCCGAACTCTTTTAGATAACCCTTCAAAAAAATCACTTCGACTTTCTCCCTTATTGACTGTACTGGGTGAGTCTGAATTTATGCCACCGTTAGCTATGGTGGTACTTGGGAAACTACTGTTCCCTATCGGTTATCACGACGTCCATTGCCTGAATAATAATAGTGGTGATTTCTATTGCAATCTCCGTCCCCATAATATTCGGTAGCTTTGACTCAGCCTCTCCCCCTACAGTCCTCCTGACGGCCCTTGCAAGTCATGATATACGAAGCCTAATCGAACTCGTATATGATTCCATAAATTGCACTCAATAATATGAGAATGTAAGTCGCATTATGAATCCACATTCCTAAGCATATGGCTCTATATCAAAGAAAACAACACTAAAAACGTAGTAAGCCGCACATATCCTATGGTTGCTCGAACCCGATTCTTTGATACCATTTATGGCACCTCGACTATTTTAACCACGGGGTGATCAGTCCTTATCAAAATAAATAGGAATCTCAATTGGTTCATTCTTAGCATCACTATTAAACCTTTTTAAATTTACAAACCACCTATGTTAAATTAAGCCGGTCCCAAATTTTTATCTTCCATTAACATATAACAACATGCAAAAATTAAAATAATATAACTCAACCATCCACATAATCAATATAAGCCTGAATCATCACTAGATAAATAGATAAATGATAAATACCGAATAAACCATCAGTTCCAAAGCTAGTATCCAAATTATAAGTCTACGAAAATAAAACTGAATCCAATTATATAGTCTGATAAATAAAACTGAATAAATGTATCAACTGGAGGGGTAACATTCCCAAATAAAATACTGAATCATAGATCTTAATCTAGGAAAGGAATAACTAAAGCGTCTATACAAATCCTGTAAGCCTCCACAAGCGGTGCATCCACGCATCCCTAGAATGTGTCATCAAGTTTGGCGTCCCTGTGGCTGGACACTTAAATATTTTGGAAAAATAGATTTGACACAGGTAAGATCCCAAAACCTTCAAAAAACATTTAGCAAGTATTTAAATTGCAGTTGAAAAGCCATTATTATATACACATGTAAGTTTCATGTACACTCTCTTGAGTTTCTCACCTCTCAACTATTGTTCATTCCCAACGTCTCCTATTAAAACTAGTTATGCTACCCAACTTAACTAGCCATAAGTATCTAACTAACTACAACATGTTTAGCTCCCCTGTGCCGCCCATACGATACGCTACCGTCAAGACAATAATTCATATTAACCGAAGGTTATCATTACACCATTAATTAAGTTTCTCATACTTAAATCACTTTTAGATATACACTATCTATCTTTTCTTCCATCACACATAAGTAGAATAATCACACTTGTATACATTTATCATATTATAATATATACATTTATAGCATCCCTCGGAATGGCCACCTCAATGCATGTATACTCTGCTATCAAGTCCGTGTACCTCTCGTACCAAATCAGGGACTATCGGTTTGGAATATCTCCTCGAACCATACATCAAATAACACACGATGGAGGCGAACGTAGTTCTAAGCCTTTGGTCTACACACGTACCTAATGCATCCAAATAACACATTGGTCCCACTAATACACTACACATAGTGAGTTGCCCTAAGTTCTATGTTATGTGGCACACATTTAGACCTCGCTTGAATCGTCAATGTGGGATTGCCCTATGTGCGGAACCTCTGGTGATAGTAGGTAGCGTAGGTATGTTCACACACATAACAAAGTACATAATAGGTATTCACACAACCTATATATATATATATATATATATATATATATATATATACACACACACACACACACACACACACAACCTATATTATATTTTAGTACGTAGTATTTATATCTCTTGAATACTCGACGTACTAATGATTCACACATAGTCTTATTTTCGTATTCTCCGAGTATCACCCACTACTCGAAGGGTTATAATTATCCTTTAAGTAAATTCAGTAGTTCACACATAACTATCCTTCTGGTATTAGCCTTAGGTCACCGTTTACTCTTCCCATAACCCAAATTTATAAATTCCCGATCCACAACACAATCAGTTAACTATCGTCGGTCCAAATCCCAATTCTACACTCATTAAGATTTAACCCGGGTCTTAACTATATGTCTACTGATCTTCTCTAAGTATTTATATCATTAATAATCCATCATCAAAGTTTCATTAATTAGTTCCATCTGGAAATATAACCTAAATAATCAAAATTTACAAAACTGGGCAGCCGAAGCAATTCAGTATAGGATGTGAGCCGGTTCACCCCACCTGACAGTTCATCCTCTTCGTTGCTATTACGAGTTTTCGCCACTTATACTATCTCAAACCTCCATGAAACCTTCTCAAACTACCATAAAACATACTCAATCATCAAGTATACGTATAAGGACTATTTCTAATGTAATTATATCATCAAGTCCATAAGAAATCTACACAAAAACAGATTAAATTCTAAATTTCATAAAACCCTAGTTTATGGTGTCCTTCATGAATATTCCTCAACGTACCCAGATTTCTTTCAAGTTATCATCACATATTCTTATATTTCGTATCATCTACATATAAGGATTTATTCTACATGAATTCCTACCCCAAATCATGAATTTCACCTATCAAAATCCCAAGAAATCATTTAAATCGTGAAATTAAAACCTTACACTACATGTGTATTATAACATGCTTAAAATAATGCAAGATAAACATTTAACTTGATAAAACAGGTTTGATTTTCGTTCTAAGATGATGAGGTTGATATTTCCTTGCTCCGATCAGAAATTCGGTAACTTTGGTGATGCGAAAAGGTATGGAATGACTTAGGTTTCTTCTCTCCTTTCTCTCCTATGGCCTCCTCTCTTATTCAAGTGTTGTAATTCTAGCCTATAACTCAAAGGGGCTGATATAACACTCCCAAATTTAGAGTTCCTTCTACCCTAGCCTAACAAATGACCATAACGCGTTTACATGGTGCCGGTTTGGTCTAAATTTGCCTCCGGACCCAATTAATACATCTGGATACAATATTCTACCTATTTCGACCCATTCAGAATCAACCATGACCTCAAAATTGCCATCCGCACCACTCTACATAAATTTCCTATCTCAATCTAAATATAGTCTACACGCGACTCCCGGTTGAGATATAACACAGTCACGTCGATATCACTCGTTATGACGTATAATAATTATTACAAGTTATTTATTACTCAATTAGTAACTTTATTTCATAAATACTAATAATTACATCTCTAGATTAATATTTTAAATCAACACATAATATTTAATTAAATTAAATTACGGCACACGTGTAATTTAAAAATGTACACACCGTGTTTTAATTAATTGAGTTTAATTAATTTGGAGAAAAATAAAATTTCGGATTTAATGGTCTTTAAGAATTTAACCTGGTTTTATTAGTAAATTTTCAATCGGGAATTAATTCGGGTCTATTACAAAAAGGTTATAAGGATTTTTTTAATCCTTTAACTAGCAGATCCATTTTTAAATAAATTTATCAGATTATAAAGTCGGATTTTAAAAGATTGCATTTTGGGTTGTGGGGGTCGTTCAAACAACAGCGCATGTCGTTCGAACGACGTCGCATGTCGTTTGAACGACGTCGCATGTCGTTTGAACGACAGGTGTCCTCGTTCGAATGACAGGTGTCTTCGTTCAAACGACAGTAAATCGGTGGATTAATTCAGAGTTTTGATTGTTTCCAACTCTTAAACCTTTAAATACCAAACTGTGATGGGGCTGGGACTCTTAAAATCACTTTTCTCTCAAAATTTCCTCCAAAAAGCTTTTTCAAACCTATTTCCTCTCATATTCAACCCCTAACACCAACTTTTAACAAAGTTTTAACTCAAGAAGTGAAGGATTCCGTTGGTGTTTCATCTAGAGGGGTTCAATAATCTATTCAAATTTTGATTAAATTAATCACAGGCATGAATACTCTATTCCTTTCCTTTAGTATTATGCGTTTTAAGTGTTGTCTAAACCTTAATTTCATGTTTTTCTTAAAGTCAATTAGCAATCTAATTAGAGAAAGTGGACACTAAAACTTGAGGCTATTTTTATGAAATCTTTTTATATGACTAATATTCACAACCCTTGGGTACGTAGAATTTATGAGTGGATTTTGGGTTTTGTTGGTGTAGGTTGCATGTAGAAAAACTCTAGTTTTGAAATAAATGGATTTGGGGGCGTATAACTCATATAAATTGTGTGGAGATAATGAAATTGGTAATATGACGTATTAATGATGAAATTTTAGTGTTTATTTTAAAATAATTAATTGGGATCAATTTTGGTGAAATTAGGATTTAGTTGAATTGAATTGTCAAGTGTAGTTTTGTACGATGATTATTATGCTTGGTTGTGAGATTTATTGGTATTATTATATTGCCATTGTGATGATGGGTTTTGGGTATTTTTGCTCTCCCTATGATTTAGGATGCCCTCTAGGTATGGAACTAGTGGGTAGACCTTTGAATGATTTATGCCTTCTAGGTATGGGACTAGTGATGATAAATTATCGCGATTTTTATCATATCGAGGGTGGGATGATTCTCGGTATTTTATTGTCGTTACACTAGCCTAGGTATGAGACTAGGTCGAGATTTAAGTTAGAAATTCATCCTATACATAGGGTAGGACGTATTGATAACTTGGGGACCCTTAGGTGTGGGACTAAAGGGTATTTTGAGGATCTCACATCGATAATAAGGGTGGGGTTTTTGGTTAATTGTGAAATTGAGAAAATTGAGAATTAATGCCTAAGATAAAAACGGGTATTAAAAATTGGTGGCGACATAATGTGTCAGGGGCTGACAGTTTAACCGGGTCAGCTTGGGTGATTTATGTCGTGTCGTGTGTGGAACCTTGTCATATTACGGGGGATCGACAATTTAAATGGATTCGGATGGCTATTGACGAGGGGAAGTGTGACACTTTGGTGGAAATTACCACCCGGAACGGGAGGACCGCCATAATAAAAAGTGAGAACATTGATAAAATTGGGTTAATTGAATGAGATTTAAAATCGTGGGACTTGTGAATTTAAAATCATATTGGTGTTGTTGATACCAAATTTAATCTGCTGACATGGATCAATCATATAAATTCACGTGTCTATTTACATGGTGAATATGAAGACTTTGGACGAATAAGGTCCGAGCAACTCCAAAGGTCCGAGCAACTCAAGAGGTCTGAGCAACTCAAGAAGATCGAGCAACTAAGGCGGTCCGAGCAACTCAAATACTTGTGGCGTACACGTCAAGTATACCAGAAGATAACTACGCATTAAATGTGCATTTATTATCATACAGATGTATACGGCTGCTAGAAGACAACACATTATTCTTTCACATGTACAACCTCAAGGCTATAAATACGTTGTAACATCCTCATTAGTGGGGGACTCGGAATTTCTTGGTAAATCTCTTATCGAGAATTCCTGGAAAGTAATCAGCAATACAAAAACAGTGGACGTAGGCCATTTTATTAAGGCTGAACCACTTTAAAATTTGTTGTCTTATTTACTCATTCATTTTTATCTGTGATTAAAATAATTAAATTGAATCTAGTTTTTTACATCAACAGATTGGCGCCGTCTGTGGGAAACGATTTCAATTAGCGTTCTTCACCAACAAACTCATCATCTATGGCTGATCCAAAATCTAGCAATCGAAACACTGGGGTCCCTCCAAACTCCTCTACACCTCCAAACATTCAAGACCTGGCTACCATAATGGCCAATTTAGCCCATGGGCAAGCGACCATGCAAGAAACCATGCGTCAACTCATGCAAACTGTTCAAGGTGGAATACCGGCTCACTTTGAACAACGAAATACCCAGAGAAGTGCCCATCCACCATCCTCAAGAAATTGATGTACTGATTCATATCGTACTGATGGATCCATTGATCCTTCGTATCAACCTGGCCGGACCTTGTCGGTACGAGCTACAGATTCTCGACTAAGTATCTCTTTAACCCCAAGAAGGGCTAGTGCTCTGGATAAGTTGAGTAGAGTCTCTCCTTTTGATCGGTTGGGCCCCAGAAGGAATAGAGATCCCCTTAAGACTGCGTCGAGGAATTCTCAACGACCAGCCGACCTAAAAGAAGGTTCTGCCCAATCACGACCAGCAGCCCGTAATGAAAGATACCAAGAAGAGAATTCAATATGATCAGTTGCTCGAACAAATAAATCCGATATGGGAAATGAAGCATGGAAGGGCTCAATTCAAAGATTGTAGTATTGATTAGGGGAGATCGCTAAAACTAAGAATCCTCTACAAAGGACATTTGTCTGAGGAACACCATTCATATAAGAGATTGTGGACTTTCCCACACCATCAAAATTCAAAGCCCCTGTAGTAACACCAAAATACGATGGAAAAACTGATCCTGTTCTCCATATAGAACAGTACCAAGCAGCTGCTGATATCTATGCTGTTCCAGACGAGATGCGATGCAGGGCATTTTCAGGAACTCTTACCGGATCTGCTCAGATGTGGTACACTAACCTTCCTCGGGGGAAAATTGTAACCTTCTTTCAGCTAGCAGAACTCTTTATTGGAAATTTTTATTTTGGAGCAAAGCCAATCAAACGAGTAGCACATTTGCTGAGTGTTAGACAGAAAAAAGATGAAAGCACTAGAGACTATATTACTCGTTTCAATAACGAAAAGCTTGAAGTAATTGATTATGAAGAGAAGACATCGATTACTGCTATGATGAGTGGTCTATTATCAAACAAATTATATTATACTTTGGCCAAAGACCCACCTAGAACCATGGCAGAACTGATGACAAAATCAGCCAAAATCACGAATGCAGAGGAAGCCATGGCTGCAAAGAAGAATTCAGACAGTAAGGAGGTTAAAGCCGAGGTTGCTAAAACTGAGAAGAAGGAGCAGAGGAGCAGTGGTGGTGACAGGCAATCAAAGGGTAAGCAAGCATTAGAACAGATGAAGAAATACATAAATTATACTCCCTTGAAGGTGGATATAAACCATATTCTGGAAGAGATCAAGAACAGCGAGGAACTAGCCTGGCCAGCAAAAATCACGACCAAGCGTTGCTTAGCTCTTCAAAATGAAATTGAAGCACTCATTATACGAGGAAAATTGACCAAGTATGTTGATCGTCAAAGCAGTGGTCCAACCAACGAACGAGGAAGGCAAAGGTCTAAATCTCATCTTCGGACAAAAGAAGATAAGAAAAGAGATCATGAAGATGATCCAGAAGATGACCCCGATCTCCCTAAAAGACCAAGACAGCCAGAACATGAGTTATTTTCAATCCATTTTGGATCATTTGAGTGTAATGTTATTACAGGTGGTGATGCAGGAGGAGGAGATTTAACGGCAGAGAGAAAAGCTTACCTCAATGAGGCCCAAGTTTGCTCATACATACAACGAATAAATTTGGGAGAAGATGATCGTCCGAGGAAGGTGAACAAGGATAAACTGGTCATCGGTTTCTCTAAGAACGACCTAGCAGGTGTATTATATCCTCATGATGACCCATTGGTGATCAAAATGAGAATGAAGGAAGTAATGGTCTCAAGAGTACTGGTGGATACTGGCAGCTCGGTGGACATCATGTTCTACTCATGCTTTGACAGCTTAAATCTAAAGTTGGCCCAGTTGGATCCTTATCACAGGCCCCTCCTCAGTTTTATCGGAGAAAAAGTTTTTCCACTTGGGACGATCAAGTTGGATATGCTTATTGGTACATGGCCTGCTTGTCGGACAGAAAGAGTACGCTTTTTTGTAATGGATAAAAATATCCAATTAGCCTACAATATTATCATGGGAAGGGTAGGTCTAAAAAAGTTCGAAGCAGTGCCATCTACTGTACACCAATGCCTAAAATTTCTAACCAATTTTGGAGTAGGAGTTATGAAAGGCGATCAGAAAGTAGCTTGGGAATGCTACTATTCATCTGCCGAACAGGAAGAACTGTAGGAATCTAGAAAAAAGACTACTACCTATCAAGTGGATGAAGGTGCAGAAATTGAAACATTAGATCCAAGAGATGACTAGCAGCTTGTAAAAGGCCAAGTGGTGGAAGCAACTGAAAATATCATTCTGGACGACGAGCATCCGGAACGAACAACTCAAATCGGTGCATCGCTAGATGAGTCAATAAAGCAAGAGCTGATAGCATTTCTAAGACGCAAAAAGCAGACTTTTGCATGGAGTCACGAAGATATGCCAGGGATAGACCCAAATTTCTTATGTCACGAGCTCAATGTGAATAAGGAAATCAAGCTAGTGAAGCAACGACGAAGGGTATTCAGTCCCGAGAAGAACCAAGCCATACAAGAAGAAGTAGAGAAACTGTAAAAAGCCTCTTTTATTGAAGATGTCAAATATCCTGATTGGCTAGCAAATGTGGTAATGGTGAAGAAGAAAAACAACAAGTGGAGGATGTGCGTAGATTTCACCGATCTTAATAAATCTTGCCCAAAGGATCATTTTCCTCTACCTCGCATCGATCAGCTCGTTGATACTACTTCGGGGCATGAGTTATTAAGTTTTATGGATGCTTATTCTGATTATAACCAGATCAAAATGAAACCTGAAGACATGGAGAGTACCTTTTTTATCACTCCAAGGGGAACTTATTGCTATAATGTTATGCCTTTCGGTCTTAAAAGTGCAGGTGCGACGTATCAGAGGCTGATGAATAAGGTGTTTGTAGAACAGATAGATCATAATATGAAGGTGTATGTCGACGATATGCTGACAAAGAGCAAGAAAGCTGCTGACCATCTAGTTGATCTAGGTCAAACCTTTGATCAACTAGAGAAATATCAAATGAAGCTGAATCCCACCAAATGCATATTCGGAGTACGAGAAGGCATGTTTCTCGGATACATTGTTAATCAACGAGGGATTGAGGCAAACCCCGAAAAGATCAAGTCTCTATTAGAGTTACGATCTCCAACCACGAAGAAAAAATTGCAAAGTCTCACAGGACGAGTTGCTGCACTTAATAGATTTATGTCACGAGCAACTGATAGATGCCTCCCATTCTTCAAAACACTCCGAAAAACTTTTGAGTGGAATGATGAATGCGAGGAGGCTTTTCAAGAATTGAAAAAATATCTAGGGACACCTCCATTGCTGTCCAGTTCAGTGATGGGAGAAAGACTATACTTGTATCTAGCAGTCTCAGAGAATGCTGTTAGCTCAGCATTGATAAGAGTGGAGGATGGAGTGAAGAAACCAGTCTACTATACCAGCAAGGCTTTCTGAGGAGTAGAAATCATATATCCAAGGTTGGAAAAGTTGGTAGTAGCGCTGATTGAACCCAACAAAAGAATGAGACCATACTTCCAAGCCTATACTGTAGTTGTGTACACTGATATGCCATTAAGGCAAGCTCTGCATAAACCGGAAAAATTGGAAAAATTGATGTATTGGGCAGTAGATCTCGATGAATATGATATAATTTATGAACCTAGGTCATCGCTCAAAGGGCAAGCAGTAGCGAAATTTATTACAGAATTTACTCAAGAAAATGCCTCTGAAAAACAGGATTTGAAAACTGATCAACCTGTGGATGTTATAGGATTATCAAACGCAAACCCTGACCAACTTATGTCGGTAGGCAAGCGATAAGAAATGCCAGTCGAGCAGGAAAAGATGACTGATGAGAAGCGAGAAGTATTGGAGGAGGACAAATGGATATACCAGATATTCCACCGAGGAACTCTCTCTGATCAAAATTTCGATGATAAATTACCCATATGGAATCTGTATGTGGATGGCTCTTCATGCACTGCAGGCAGTGGAGCAGGGATTGTTTTGAAAAGTCTAGATGAGATTGACGTGGAGTATGCTCTATGGTTTCAATTTAAAGCTTCTAATAATGAGGCCGAATATGAAGCAATGATTGTAGGTTGAAGTCTAGCCAGAACGATAAAGGCAGAGCAGATTGTTGTATTCAGCGATTTGCAGTTAATCGTAAATCAGATTATTGGAGTGTATGCAGCAAATGGAGAGTTAATGATCAAGTACCATGCAAAAGCAATGGATTTGGTATCGAGTTTTATTGCTGTTCAGCTGGTTAGAGTACCAAGATTGTAGAATGCAAGAGTAAACTCCCTAGCATGACTAGCATTAGCCACCCGCACCGAGCTACGAAGAACAATCCCAATAGAGATTCTCGCTAGTCGGAGCATAGACGAAGATCTAATCATAAACTTTATTGCACTTGATTTGGGACCATCTTGGATGGATCCCATCAGGGCCTATATTGAAGAAGGAACTTTGCCAATCGATAAACTCGCAGCCAAGAAATTGAAGTTCAAAGCTGCTCGTTATGTATTAACCAATGGTATTTTATATAGACGGGAAGTTATGGCAGCGCTACAAAGATGTGTTCATCCCTCCGAAGTGAAAGACTTGATCAAAGAGGTTCACGAAGGGTCTTGTGGATCCCATGTAGCAGGTCAGACGCTTTTGCAAAGAATAACAACACAGGGGTACTACTGGACAACAATGAGAGTTGATTGCGTGACCTATGCCAAGAAATGTGATAAGTGCCAACGATTCTCCTCTGTCCGAAGAACTCCCCAAGCATTACTAATACCCATCACGTCCCCTTGGCCATTCGCTATATGGGGATAGATTTGATCGAACCACTGCCAACGACTAAGGGAAGATTCAAATACCTAGTGGTTGCAGTGGATTATTTTACTAAATGGGTGGAAGCTGAGCCTCTCATTGATATGACATACAACAAAGTCTATCAATTTATTTGGAAAAATATAATTTGCAGATACGTCCTCCCACATGCATTTATTACTTACCATGGAACCCAGTTTGACAATGAGGAGTTTGCTGCATATTATCATCAATCGAATGTACTGAAGGTCCATTCTGCACTAGGCCATCCCCAGAGCAATGCACAAACTGAGGTGACAAACAGAATACTGCTAAATGGTTTGAAAAAATGACTGGATGATGCAAAAGAAAATTGGATTAACGAGCTACAGTCTGTGCTTTGGGCCTATCGCACCACACCACGAACAACAACTGGAGAGTCCCCGTACATGCTGGCATTTGGGAGTGAAGCTGTCATACCTGTTGAATTAGGTTTACCTACACATAGGGTACTTAATTTCAATTCTCCTGTCAGTGATGTGATGAGAAGGTTAGACCTAGATATGCTAGAGGAAGTCAGGAAAGAAGCAGCTATCAGGAATGCCGCATATCAACAACGAACAACTTCATTCTATAATAAAAGAGTTAAGAAATGTGATTTGAAGGAAGGGGATTATGTGTTGAAGAAAGTCATCCAAAAGCATAATAAACTGGAAGCCAATTGGCAATGACCCTACAGAGTGACATAAGTTATTAGTCCAGGGACATACAAGATTGAAACCTTGGAAGGAGAAAAATTCAAGAATGCATGGAATGCAGAGCATCTATAAAGTATTATCAGTAGTTGGAATTTCTATGTAATACAATTTCTTCAATATGAATAAAGTGATGTTTCCCCCATTTTCGTTATTCGTTAAATTTTTTTTCGGAATATTAGGGCTACACACTATACAATTCAATTACCACCAACTCCGGTTGGTCGGGAAGCAAATTACCACCAACTCCGATTGGTCGGGAAACAAATACGACCAACTCCGATTGATCAGCAATATAATTACCACCAACTCCGATTAGTCAGGAAGCAAATTACCACCAACTTCGGTTGGTCGGGAAATAAATACGACCAACTCCGATTCATCGGAAATATAATTACCACCAACTCCGGTTGGTCGGGAAGCAAATTACCACCAACTCCGGTTGGTCGGGAAACAAATACGACCAACTCCGGTTGATCGGCAATATAATTACCACCAACTTCGATTGGTAGGGAAGCAAATTACCACCAACTCTGGTTGGTGATTTATACCACCAACTCCGGTTGATCGGCAATATAATTACCACCAACTCCGATTGGTCGGGAAGCAATTACCACCAACTCCGATTGGTCGAGAACTTTATACCACCAATTTCGGTTGGTCGGGAACTTTATACCACCAACTGCGGTTGATCGGCAATTCAATTACCACCAACTCTGGTTGGTCGGGAACTTTATATCACCAACTCCGGTTGGCCGGTGGTTTAAAAACCAAACAAGACATTTTTGTCTTTCAACAAATATACATACATGTTCATCAGTAAATAAAAGAGATATTCTATAAAATATTTCCAAGCCAATGATAATCAAATTGCAAAGAAAACTAAAAATTTCTTCATTCAAATCAAATAGAATTACACATAATATGAAAAATACATTTCATTACAATAAAAATCCCATTCTATTGGTTTTTTCCCTTCTGCCATTGAAACAGGTTCTACTCTAGCAGGAGGGTCATCTAAGGCATAAGGAGAATTTATGAAATTTACATCTCTCAGCATTCTAATATTCATCACAGAGGGCCGATCAAGCAAATGCTCTGGGCGAGATATATCAACATTGGCATGAAGACTGTAGTCATCCAGATATTTGGAGATTAAGCATCGAGGAATTGCTCGAGCAGGTATCCAACTAAAATCAAGCTTGAAAGGAGGCACGGGCAAGTCAAGCACTCCAGGCTCATAAAAATCCCATAGGAAGTGTCCCTGCTCCAATTGCAGCACACACAGAGCATTCAACCATCCCTGTTTATACCCTTCGTTGTTCGACTGTTCTAAACGAGCATCAAGATGACAAAGTTCTTCATTATACCCGACCATCCAAAATTCTCTGGGTTGTTTATGGAATTGATAAGTTAGCCTTTCCAGTTGCTCGTGAAGATTCTTCACCAAGATTTCCTTACTCTCCAAGGCGGAACTCTGAGTAGTAAGTTGTTCGCTGAGATTCAAGATTTTCTTGGACATTTTCGCTAAAGCCTGATTCTTCGCCATCAATTGAAATGCCTGATTCTCCAAAGCAGATTGAGTCCTCACTTCCTCAACAGAAATCCGAGCAGCCCTTGCTCATCCTCGAGGAGAAGATCTTGTTCGTCCATGAGTAGACGTGGAAGGTCCAGTTCTTTTCAAAGTTTCCAACTCATCTCGTTAGTTGGCATTTTCTATCTCCAAAAAAGAAAAACCTTCGTTGTTAACAGGGACTAATGCACCCGAAGAAGATGTAGTGGATTTGAGTTACTTTATTTTTTCACGCAAAAGAATGTTCTCTTGCTCCAACAGCTTGGCAATATTCCTGTGCTCTTCTATTTCAAGCTTTAGAATACTTTCCCTCTTCTCATGAGCAGAAATGAATTGGTCATACCCTTTGTCAGAGCTCAATTATTGATATTTCTTCTCATACCCTTGATGAAGAAGGATCGTAGATTATTTATATTGTTCTTGAAGTTCTTTAATCATTTCGTAATAGGCCATATTGTTTGCCACAACGCGATCAAGTAATAACTTCAGGTACTGATAAGCTTCAATTGCTTGGTCAGAAGAACCTGATCCAAGGATGTCAATTATCTGGGCTTCACTAAGATCTGCATGACTAACTTTAAAATAATTATTGCATTTTTTCATTAATGCTGTGTCATGAGCCAATAAGAACTCCATCCTGGCCATAAACTAGCAAAGAGAAAGAGATAAAATGAATCAATGATGATACAAACAGAGTAAGGACAAGAGAAAGTCAAGACGAACAACCAAAGTTCAAATTTTATTTCATCACAAGAAGAAGTACATAGTCCAAAATTACATTCAACAAAACAATAAAATCCGAACAACTCTACACCTTCTCCTTGCTTCCTAAAACTTCCTCGGAAGGCTTGGACGAAGAGATTGGTTGCTCGGAAGGCAAGGAAAGATGCTCGACATAAGTGTTTACTGGTTGGGGTTGCTCAGAGCAAGGTTGAACTGTAGGGACCTGGTCTTCAATTATCATGGAATATTCCTCTGAGGCAGCTTCATCCTCTTCTTCTTCTCCAGGAGAGGGAGGAGGGCCGTGAGTGTATCGCTGGAATAATTCAAAATTCTCAGCAATTTTTAGCTCTTGCAGGGCTGTAACCCATCCATCCCTAAAATATTTGAGGTTGGCATACTCCATTTGAGAAGACATGGCAGCCAGGCCTTTGTTCCAGCCTTTGTCCTAACCAGCGCTGAAGGACTTTTTAACTGCATTTTTTCTTTTTGCCTTCTCCGAGGAAGTCCTCTCAATAAGAAGTTCCTCGGCAGCCTTCAATTTCCCTTTCACCTCCTGTTTCTGGCGATTAACATCATGAAGTCTAACAACTTCCTCTTCAGCATTTTTGAGCTTATTCTCAAGATCTTTAGTATTCTTGAGCTTATCCTCAAGCTCTTTATTGTTCTTCTCAAACTCTTTCAATTTCTTCTCCAAATCCTTGGAGGCATCCACAGCTCGATCTCTCCCTTGTTCAATGGACTTAATCTGCTTCTCCCAAGCAACTTTATTTTCCTCATACTTATGATGAGAGTCTTTCAAATACTGGGTTAATCCAGTAAAAGCCTTTTCTACTACATCCGAGGAACTGGAGGCCCTGATGGCTTCATCCCTTTTTACAATGCTATTAGGCACGTTACCAGCTAAGAAAAGAAATAACTCTAAGTCAATGTACGAACATAGTATTAAAAATTAAAAGGCTCAGATCAATAATATTTACTGAGGCAACGTGTTGAGCAGACAGAGCAGTAACTCTCTCACGAGTGAGAGTATTTTCAATGTCATGGACTTCTGGGATAGTCCAAGATTTTACTAAGCCCACAGCGGAGCTAGGAGGAATGAAGGTTGGAACACTACTTTCAACATTGGAAGGTTGAGAGATAGGTTTAACATGTTTATTAGATAAACCCTTCTTTAATCTCCTTAGAGGAGCGGGAGCGTCTTCAATCAATGATGCTGTCTTTGTTGGAGAAATGACAACGACATCACTTGAAGGGAGGATAGCAACAGCCTTTATCGGGACCACAGGGGGCTTTTCAACAACTCTCTTGGCAGCAGCAGGGGGTACATCAATGGTTTTCATCCCCTCTTCTGGGATATCTTTTTTACTAATACCTCCACAACAGGAGAGGCAGAGTTGTCAATAAAGGTCTTCTCTTCATTATATCACTAATAGGAATATTTGACTGGGAGGAAGAACCTTCCACACTAGTATCAGTAGCTGGTACTTGGTCAAGGTCAACTACCACAGGACAAGCAATGAAAGATGAGCTCGAAGTTCTGTATTGCAGCAAATAAGATGCAGACCTAATATGCTCCCCAACAACAGATTGATGCAAACTCCAGATAAGTTTTAAGTTTTTTATATTGACGTCAATCTCTTTTGGGGGTTTCCTTTTACTATCAACTGTAACAAACAAAATCAAATGTCAGTGAAGTATTTTATCATACACGAAGAAAAAATAATTTCAAAAATAAAAATAACCTATCCCATTGCCATACGGTGGACACTTGGGACCTTGGTACACATCATTTTCATAAAGTGGAGGGTGTTACCAATTTTCACCACTATCCTATGATCAAAATAGTCTTTGTTGGTATCAGGAAGATTGACAACTAAAGCTCTATTTAAAAATCTAGCTTTTAAATAAAAAGTACTATCGCTAGTGACCCATCTATAGCAATACATAATTTTTGGGATTCCTAAATGAGTCCCATGGATTTGATTCATACACCATTAACTACCCTCCATGTAATTGGAGCTACTTTTGTAGGTACAATATCGAAATGTTGGCAAATCTCCAAACACAGTGGATTCGGCGGGAAAAAAAAGCCACATTCGACTATAAAGATACTTGGGAACCAATGTCCCTCAGCCAAGGAAAATAAATCAGAAGGACCAGATAGTTCTTCCAAAATAACCCATGAAGGGATTGAAAACTCAGACCAAAACTTGTCCAATGACTCAACAGGATAAGCCATGGCGAATAAAGAAATTAAAGAAGAAGGAAGAAAATCTTACAGAGGAAATAGAGATCAGTTGTCAATAAACGATGGAAAGAACGAAGGCACAAGATAGAGAGAAGGTGAAGAGTTCAAAGAGACAGATTTGAAAAAGTGAAAGATGATAGGATTTTCTATAGCGCTTAAATACCTTACCTTGGGAATGGAGAAAAGTAATGATTACAGAGAAAGACGTTTGCGTTATCGGCGTCTAAAAGGAGAAAAAAGGGCACGAAAACCGAAGTAGCTAGAAAAATTCAAAATATTTATGAAGCCTGATTCTATGAATTCAAAGAGGAATTAAATACAAGGAAGACACTCCTAAAATTCAGGATGACTATTTAATCTCATCATATTTCGAGAAGAATGTTCCACACTCCTCCTCAACCTCGAACTGTGAAACATTGGGGGCTTCTGTTGATATCAAATTTAATCTACTGACATGGATCAATCATATAAATTCACGTGTCTATTTACATGGTGAATATGAAAACTTTGGACGAATAGGGTCCGAGCAACTCCAAAGGTCCGAGCAACTCAATAGGTCCGAGCAACTCAAGAAGATCGAGCAACTAAGGCGGTCCGAGCAACTCAAATACTTGTGGCGTACGCGTTAAGTATACCAGAAGATAACTACGCATTAAATGTGCATTTATTATCATACAGATGGATACGGCTACTAGAAGACAGTACATTATTCTTTCACATGTACAACCTCAAGGCTATAAATATGATTTGTATGGCCCTATAATAATCTAAGAAAGAGGTGCCTAGAAGTACTTCATCACCTTCATTGGCGATTACTCGAGATTTGGATATGTTTACTTTGTGCACCACAAGTCTGAAGCATTTGATAAATCCAATATGTACAATACTGAGGTGAAGCATAAGCATGGTAAACTAATACAAATTCAACAATTTGACTGTGTAGGATAATACCTCTCGAAAAAAGTTTAGGAATAATTTGTCACAGGTGGTGATTAGATCGTAATTGTCTATATTAGGCACTCCACAATAAAATGGTATAGAAAAAAGAAGTAACATGACTCTTTTGGATATGGTTAGATCCATTATGAGTTATTCGGATTTGTTAGATTCTTTTTTGGGTTATGCATTAGATAAAGCTACATATTTACTGAACTGAGTTCCTTCTAAGTCGGTCTCAACAATGCACACAAAACTGTGGACTAGGTTTAAACCTAGTCCAAGACATATTTTGATTCGAGGTTACATAACATACGTGCTAAGGAAGGATCCGGGTAAGTTAGAATCAAGGACAAATATATTCTATAATCCTAAAGACCAGAGGGTGTTGTTTAGAACATATGTCTGATACCATCCATACACGATAAAATACAACATGATAATGGGAGTATTAACGAAGATTAGGATACACATATCACTTATACTGGATCATAAGTGGAGTCATATCGCAGTGGGATATTTTTGCGTCGGCTTAATGGGTTAATGTATTTGGGTGAACACTTCAGTATGATAACAGGGGAACATGAATAGGATCCCAAAAACTACGACGAGGCACTCTAAGCTAAGGAATCCAAGATTTTTCTAAAGGCTATGAATATCGAGATAGATTCGATGTATTCGAATCAAGTTTGGGAGCTTGTAAACCTACCAGATGGGATAAAACCCATCAGATGCAAGTGTATTTACAAGAAATAAAATAGGTGACTGGGAAGGTAAAAACCTTTAAGGTAAGGCTTTTTGTGAAAAGGTTTACTCAAAAAGAGGGGATCGACTATGAGAAAACTTTCTCGTTGGTAGCCATGCTAAACTCTATCTAGATTTATTTATCTATTATGGCTTATCCCGTCTCACGATTTAGCAAATAAACATAAAGACTGCATTCTTAAATGGTAGTATTAATGAGTGCATATATATAATGCAACATTTGAGATTCATAGAAAATGGCCAATGCAAGCTTAATAGATCCATTTAGGGACTTAAGGATTATATTTGTGGTGAGTGTCCGTTTGAGAATGAGAAGATGAAAGAATTATCATCATCATCCTTGCCTTAATCCCATCACATGGGATTGGCAACATGGATTCTCTTTTTCCATTTTAACCTATCATAAGCAATATTATCATTCAGATTTAATTCCTTAAGATCTCTTCAAATAAATTCTTCCCAAGATAACTTAGGACGACCCCATTGTATTTTACCCTTTATTTTCAATAATCTTCCTCTTATTATAGGTGCATCTACTGGTCTACGCAACACATGTTCGTACCATCTAAGTCTGCTTTCTCTTAATTTATCGATAATGGGAGTTACCCCTAACTTTTGTCTCATATAATGGTTTTTAATCATGTGAGAGTGCGCATGATCTTAATGAATTAACTTATTTAATTAAATGTTTAATCACAAATCCAATTTTATCTTATTATCCTAAGACATGCATCTAAGCGATAAGACAGATAAATAAAATATGCAATCACATGGCAACTGAGGAAAACAAAATCCCTTTTTAGGGAAAAATCCTTTATATTAGAGATTTAGAAACTTTACAAGACAGTCGACTTATATTACTACTTGATACAACCACTAGAATACCGCACATTATTCAAAGTATTTTTAAATAATTCCACTCATTCCTAAGAAGTTCCCAGACGGCGATCCACCCTCGGTATCCACCTATTAGCCTTTAGCCTTCAGTTTTTTGTTGTGATCCCTATGGTTCACAAGTCAGCTGTAGAGATGATCTCCCCACAATGATTACAACTCAACTAAGGTTCAAAACGATTCACAAAATATCATTGGGGATGTGTTTGTAAATCAAAAGTGTTTTATAAACATAAAAGGTTGAAAACTTTTGTAACAAATGTGCAAAAATCAATTTGGAAAAAAGTCTTACGAAATTTGGAGACGGAATAGGTATTTATAAGCCTGACACAAAATTTGAGGTGGTGGCTCATTCGAACAAAATGCAGACCGTTCGAACAAAATTGGAGCTCGTTCGAACGAGATTGGCATGCCGTTTGAACGAGAACTCTAGTTCCTTCGAACGAGATAACCTTTTCGTACAAATCAGTATCTAACGAACTCCCAACGAATTGTAATAGTACCCATTAATTGGAAGTTCATTCGATATTGGATCTAACGAGGCATCAAATGACATTGTCAGGTCGTTCGAACGAGAAGCTAATGTCGTTTGAATGAGGTTTTAAAAAATTTAATTTGAAATCTTTAAAAATCCCGCCTCGGTTTAAAAAAGAAACATACCAAATAGAGTTTATGAATAATTTTAAATACCAATTCTTTTATACCTTTATGAGATGTAGGGAAGTCTTTAATGTTAGCCCAAATTAGAAAAAGGCCTATACTATGAGAAATGCTAGAAAAATTGCTTTTACAAATCTCCCCTTTGCCTATTCCGATACAAAACTATAAAAATCTAATCAAAATCCAAATTACATAAAATACCCCTATAAATGATAAAAAATATAATACCCTTCCCAATCCTAAATATGGAACAACATAAGACTCTTTGTCTTCACTCTCTTCTTTTACTTCCCTTGGGTTTCTTGGACTTCATCTGGTGTGCTTGATTTTCGTATAATGTACCTACACACATGAAGCAAGGAAAAATATCGTGATGCGCATGGAGTTTAAAATAGAAATAAAACTCCACCTTAATTTGTTATCCCCCTTTTTATCCGTAATAGATAAAGAAGTAAAAACATAATCGTTAAATCAAAGCATTACGAATATGAAAGAAATATCATCACAAAAGATATAAATAAAGCACATGCAATGATAATATCAAAGACTTACATTCCCCAACTATTTTTGAAAATTTTCAAAATTTTCAACTATATAATTTTACAAAAACAACACACCATGTATTAACACAAAAATAGCCGAATCAGGAAGAGAAATGTAGGGGTGTGAATGTATTACATAGGTTAATCAACGTCGACAAATATAACAAATGTTCACGAAGGATTGAGATACCACTAGCGAATGATCTCAAAGTCTACTTAAGGTGTAAAAGATTGTGAACTCATATGAAATTAACTTAACCTAATAAAAAAATCAAGATCGTAAGTGATTTTCACACCATTGATGCCCAAAACTATGTAATATTTTTTTAGATTTATATAATTTATGCAAACCCATTGATCTTCGAATTAACTCCCTCAAAATATCACATAACTCAAAATATTCTCAGTTATTTTTTGAAGAAATTAATACTCATTTGTAGCGAAGTATCAATGTTCAAACAAATTGGCCTGGCACTTCTATTTTTATGTGCCTAAAATATTTGTAGGCACTTTTTTTTATTGCAAATGGGGGCTTTTAACGCAAAGACTTTTGCCTTTTGTAGCCCTTTTCCATTGCTTAAAATTTAACAATTTTTTTGGAAAAATAATTTAATTTCAAAAAATGGTGCTTACAAGCACAACTTATTATCTCGTTTTTCATATTTGGTTCATCTTAAAGCAAAATTGAGATGAAAACACTATGATCGACATTAAGTGCAATACTCATATAAGCTCATGCTCGTGTGTAATAAAGGAGATAAGGAGTCAAACATGTAGCAAGTTATCATCAAATCACCACTTAATGACTCCACACATTACAAAGCACATATATGTAATGATGACATGGCTCAAAACACTACGAAACAGTTACGTAGGTATGGAATGAATGAGTGATTCAGACATCTTTAATGTTCAGCCATATATGGTGAAAAAAAACTCTTTTTGCCATTTTTTTTCACAATTTTTACCAAAATAAAATATTTTTGCCTTTTCAACTATTTCATTAAAACCAAAAATCTTTTTGTATTTTTCACAATTTTTCAGAAAACTAAACTATTTTCGGATTTTCCTAAAATTATAAAAATGAAAAATATAAATACAATGATATTACAATATCGCAATAGGCATGTAAGATATGGACATGAAAAGTATCATATGCTACAAATAAGTTTCATCCTCAATCATTAGGCCCGAAGGATCTCTCAAAAGGAGAAAACATCATATAAAATTCCTCCATCAAATTTTAAGAAGTCTTGACTAAATACTCTACTTGCTCTCGAAAACTCTCAAAATCTCTCAAGTGATGTGTGGTAGCACACAGAGTAACACATGTGGGAATGTGTGTAAAAACTCATGTGGGTGCATACCGGGGAACATAACTATAAGACACTCTCTCTAGCTTAAAACAATACTCTATAAGGTGACCTTTTTATTTGCAATGGGAACAAACATACATGGGATTGCGTCCACCTTTCTCAAAATGTCAAGCATGAACTCTCCTAGGTGGGTTAGGTCGGAGGCCATAAGAGTCCAACACAAACTTGGGAACTGGCTCGGGTGTGTCATGGAAAGTGGATGCATCTTCATAACCTATTCCTTACCTCTCGATGTTACCTAAAGCGGTACCGAGGAGAATCTTTCCAACCTTCTTAGATGTGTTCTCTAAAGTGACCTTGACTTCCCAAAAACATTTGAGATTGCTCTCGAGTTGGAATATATGGGCTTCAAGTATCTCACGAGTTTCTAGTGAAGATTGAAGATCTCCCGTAACACTGGCCACGGTGTTGGTCAAATAGATCATTTCACGGACTAAAAGAATCAACTGCTCATATAAGAAAATATTCACGTTCTTAAGTTGATTCACCGACGCCTCACACTCTCTCAAAACTTTCACCTCTTACTCAAAATCTAATACCCTAATAGAAAAATCTTTATTAACCTTTTTCGTTTTCAAAGTCTCGGTGCGAAAAATTATAAGAATAACATATCCATGGACAATGGTGATAAATTTTTAAATTTTTTAAAAATTAATGATGATGATAAATTACAAATAATTTTTTTAATAAATTCACGTGTGTTACAATTTTTAATATAGATATAGTTTTAATGTTGAAAAACAGTTGAAATTGCAACTGTATACATTAAGTAGTTGTCAACCCGCGCGATGCGCGTCTGGGAGTAATTAAAAACAATGGATTTTGTTTAATTATGCAATTTAAATATTTGAATGATAATATATAATAAATATAAAATATTATGGATAAAATATTACAAAATATGATATGGCCTTTTTCAAGATATTTTATTTTGGAACACTAAAACAAAAGATAACATTTAAAAATTAGCATTGTTCACTTCAGAGGTCAAGTGTACCATTAAAGGAAAAAAATAGAATTTGTAAAGTCAAACACACACAACATCCGACACAAAATTGGTACACACGTTAAACCATAATCAGAGGCTGAATGATATAATAACATGCATGTAGCATGGCTCAAGTGAAAAGGCGGTGCTTTATAGAGGAGTTAAGATCCTGAATTATTACAAATAATTTAGTGCCTAGAAAATTTATTTAATCTTCAACATGTTGTTGTTCAGACTCGCATATATTTAGCCGCATTAGGATAATATAATACTCCATTATAACAAATTTCTAAAAATTCAACAACTTGAGTGGATAAATAAAATAAATAGTGTTGTTAATCCAAATCGCAAGCACGAAATCATAATCGAAAGTCACCTTAGTATCAAAATTTAGAAATGACTTTATAACTGCCCAACTTCTTAACATAATATAAAATGATGTTAGAAAATGGAAGTGCAGACAAAATAAAAAACTTCATTGAACCATACATACTACATATGTCACAAAAAATATGCCATGAGTAATTGGAATAATGTACTAAGCGTCAATGATACACACCTCATCTTTCGCATTTAATCGAGAAGTTAAATTGGAATAATGTTAGAAAACGGAAATGCATTTAATTGAGCAGTTAACACACTAACCACCCGAATGACATGTGACACCCTGCCTAATTAAATAACGGGTGATCAGTCCTTTATTAATTAAATCAGAACATCCAGTGGGTTCATATTATGCATCAGTATCGAAAATTTTATTATTAAAAACTAACCACCTAATATTTAAAAAAGGTTGATGTCAAAATTTTATTCTTTCAATTAATATAAAACCATTTAAGGAAAATAACTAAATCATTCATCATTCAATCAAATCTCCTAAGAAATGATATAACTGACATAATAAAAGGGAATGGAGTAAACACTTCCAGCCTAAAGTCAAATGCAATAGTTAAACTAAATAAATTCAACAACTAAAGAGAGTAATGAACTAAATCTCAAATCTCTGAAAATATAAATAAGAAGGGGCGACACGTCCAACCGATGCAAATAACTCAAAAGTAAGGAATGATAAACTCAGAGGCATCTACTACCAAAGTCTTGTAGCTTCCACAACAGTTACAGCTTGTCGAATGAAGGGAACTCCTAAGTCTGGTGTCCCTTTGGCTGAGCACCTAAAATAATTTGACAAGAAAGAGATTTACATAAAACGGTTCAGAGCCAAAGTTGAAAACAGTTTAAAAACCAGCAAGTGCTTAAAATGATTTATTAGCAGATATATTTTTTATGTTAAGTTATCGAACTCACTTGAGATTATCACCTCTCATCTAATGTGCAAACCTAGCGAATATTCAAATCCCACTAGTTCTAATCCCATACTAACTAGTCCTTGCCGTCTAATAACTAATCATAATCCGACATCGTTCCCCTCGATTTCCCTCGCAATATAATACATGTGACCAATCCTTCTTTAGCATAAACAGACACTTCCAATTTAATATAATTAAGTGTTCTCTACTTAATTCATTTCAAATTTTATTAATAATCCCACCTACTTAATTCACACAGTAGACCTCATTTCAAGTATATGCATATACACTCTATCTTATATATATATACAATATTGCACCCCGAGACACAACTGCGGTGCCTGCATACTCTGCTATCATGTCCTGTTGCGTCACTCATTACATAAAGGACTAAAGGTTCAGTCTCTCATGAATCATCACAACAAAACACATATATTGGATGCGAACATAGTCCCAAGCCGATGGGATACACACATACCTATGCACCCATACGATCGTCATCACTATCATTCTCGTAGATAGTTCGTACTTAGGTTCTATGCTCTAGTGGTACAAACCAATATCCCACCCGAAGGCTCCTCAATGCATGATTGTCCACAACGCGCAACATCCGCTCGATAGCAAGCATCGTAGGTATGTTATACACATAATAGTTCATTCAATAAGCATACACACAACTTAATATATATATATATAATAGGTATTCTCGCGACCCAAATCCTCAAGTTTATATATAGTATTATCGTCTCTACTAGTCACAATGTTGCAACCCTTCAACTTATCTCTCTAACATATACCTTCTTTTGAAGGCACTATTCCCCTGCTATATCCCCTTGAGTAGTTACGCTCTCAACTCAGTACTAATTATTAATTTAAGTTATTCGATGATAGCGTAGGTTAATTTCTCTCACTTAAACCAACCTATAAGGGTTTTAACTTATCCGGGCCAAAAATAAGCATTTTGGAATCTCGTTAGAAGTCCAGGATTCTCGTTCGAACGAGGTCATTTGAACGAATTTCTCACTTCGAATGAACTCAAAAATCTCATTAGAAGTCTCGTTTGAATTCTCATTCGAACGAGGTCATTCGAATGTCCTTGGCAGGTCTTGGAACGAGAATCCCGAGATTACCTTTGTTCTTCTAAACTTCATTTTTCTAATCATTTCCCCATCCAAATTCGTCTAAAATCCACCCCAACTCCCAATCAATGATTTTAAACTATTCCTAATCATAGTAGGGTACTTTCTAACATAATTTCAATGATAAATCTTTACATCATCCTAGGGAATTTAAACTAACACCTCGAATCTCTAAAAGTCCCTTAAAATAAACCCACCACAAACAATCATTCAAAACATCCAATTATTTTCGTGACTATAACATAAATTTCCAAATTTATCATTCCTACAATAGGGTTATTCATCTACATTCAAACCTATCTTCAAATTTTGAAATTAGTTGACAATCTAGTCTCAATTCCATAGTTTCATGGTTATTTCATCAACTAGGGTTAACATGAATCATATATGATCAAAATTTTAGCAAGATAAACACTTGACTTTTTATGAACCTCTAAATTGTGGAACGAAATTGGTACGAGAATGATCCTCTCTTCGCGATCTACGTGTTGGTGTGATTTCCAGTGGAAGGGCTTGACTTCGTAGCCCAAAGCACTGTTGAGTTCTCCTTCTTCCTCTTGGTTCTCTACCTCTTTCTCACGTTAGTTGCAAAAATAACAACCCTATTCTAACCCACGTGCATTCCTAATTTAATTTCTGATTTTCGTCCATTTTGATTCCCAAAAATCCCAAAAGACCAAAATACCCCTCCGGGGTGTTGTTTTGGGCTAAAATGCCCTGGGATCCACATAAAACACCCGAGTAGTATTTTTTGACTATTTTGACCCTTCCGAACACATTGACGCACTCAAAATATCCATACGAGTTGCTTAAAAATAAATTATCATTTTTAGCCCAATAAAGTATTACTGACACGACTCACACACGCGTCCTAACTAAGTGTGATGAAACTGCGTATTTTTCACTCCCAGCCAAAATAATATTCTCGTATTCATGTATTACTTAAATATCTAAGTAATATTAAACATACTAATTTTCGATAAATACTAACTCTCATTATGCTAGTAATTATTACAAATTAAATCCAGATTAATTATAAAATTTAAATCAATTAATCCAAATTTCGCAATTAAAATAAAATTTCACAAAATTACAGGGTATTACATGACATTATACTAAATTATTTCAACGCGGAGCTTGGGTACTTTGCTAATTACTGCATTTATACATTCATACCTTTCTAAAAAAGAAATATGACTGGTATACTTTTTTATTGTCGAATGTGAATATTGCATAATAGTTCCTAAAATAAATTGAATTAATAAATTTAAATAGCAACATGTTTACATTTGGCAATGAAGTCAAGATCACCAATATTTTTTATAGTACTTAAGAAAATATTAAAATTATTGTGGTAATCAAATCTAATCACCCATGTGATTATTTTATATGTTCATCTATACTAAAAATTAAAGCCTACATAAGATAACATATCAGTTTACTATACATAGAATCAGAGATAGATGAGAACTCACGCCTGCCTAATACAATAATTTCCCTTAACATGGTATGTTTTTAAACTTAAAAAAAAAAACAAAATGTATACACCTAGAAATGACTTTTCCTTACCTCTCACATTAAGCAATAATTAATAAAAGATCAACATTGTGTGTTTATCAGTCTGTGCATCCGGCTGAGAGAGACTACAGAAGAGAAATATCATGAATATATGCATCAACACCACATGGAAACATAGTCCCACCACCATGGAATTTGAACCGGTTCCCTTCATATTGCAAACAATTTTGAACTGATTTTTAGAGTGCTAAATGTTTATGTGTCACGTTAGCATACCACGCAATATCTCGGCTCTCCGGCCACCTGAGCAGTGTTTTATACCCGCATGGAGCCGAAATTATGCACTTGACCAACTCATGTTTTTAGGATAATGTCTTTTTTTATCCACCAACCTTGTTGTATTCCTCAACACCGTCACCAACGACAATACCTCCAACTCCGCCCCATATTCACCTCATCTTTCGGGAGATACTGACACGTCTTTCAGGAAGCATGAATGATTGATGTGTTCCCATACTCTTGAATGATAGATAAAAAATACATAATTTTGCTAGTTTCCTATAAATCGGGGAGTTGTAAAATGAGGAGAGAGACATAGATTTATCTCTAGGGGAGAAGGACATTTGAGTTTTCTTTGCTATCAAATGAACGAGGGAGTGCAAGGGACATTAAACAGCCCATATGAACGGTTGTAGAGAAGTGTAGGAAAATGAATAGAATTAGAACACTATTTTGATAACTAATCCATCTTAAATTCATATGCCTTTTCAAGGAAAATGACTGATGGCACGTGGATAATTAAAAAAATAGTAAATTTAATGCTTTGTAAAGCATTTTAGAGTATATAAATAGATTCACGTGCCTTAGAAAAAGAGTGATGACACATGGACAATTAAAACAAGTGTAAACTTAATGCTTTGTAAAGAGTTTTAGAGTATATAAAAGATTTTTCTCAAAAATCTTTTCTTTAGAAGAATTTTCTTTTGAAAATTTGGGAAATTTTTGGAATTTTTTCGCAAATAGGTCCAAGTCATCAAAATCAAAATCAACCTCAGATTCAGACTCACAAACTTTATCTTTCTTATTTTTCTTAGTTTGAGTCTTTAAAACAATCCCTACTTCCTGAGGTGTAATAGTTTTAGGGAACATATCAATCTCATATGTTTGAAGATCTCTTATAAGTTCTTCTAACCTAAGAGTGTCTAGGATACCTAATGAATTAAATACGGTGACCTTTGGAATAAAGCGGGCTCGGAGCGACCTCAAAATTTTCTTAACAACTCCATGAATCTTCTCACCCAAATTAAAACTAGAATTAACTATGTCCGACAAACGTGCATTAAATTCATCAAAAGACTCGGACTCTAGCATGGTAATGGTCTCAAATTGGGTGGTCAAAATTTGTAGCTTGGATGCCTTTACAACATTGGTACCCTCGTGAGTGAGTTGGAGGGTATCCCAAGCTTCCTTAAACGTGGTGCACGTCATAATGCGGCGGAAATCATTAGGGGTGATGGCTCCAAAAATATCACTTAAGCCGCGAGAGTAAAAATTACTCCACTTAAAGTAGTCCTCTATCCATTGAGACACATGTTTAGGGACAACGACATTATCAATAGTGACTGTGGGAGGAGTCCACCATCTTTTACAAACTAACCAAACACGTTCATTAATATCTTTTAAAGATGACCTCATTCTAGCTTTCCAATATGCATAGTTGTAACCATCAAGGATGGGCATTCAATTATACAAATTATCCATTAAAATTTGACCTTTTCAAGATGAACAATTTTTCAAAAAAAATTGATATCAAAGAAATTTTTTGCAAAAAAAGATCACACTGTATTTTTGTGTAGTAGGCTCTGATACCACCTTGAGACAATTTGTATCAGTAAAAAAAACTCTTTGAAAAATCAAGATTTCACGATAGATTAGTGAAACTTTCTCTGATACCACTTGTGACAGTGCGCACAATCTTAATGGATTGACTTATTTAATTGAATGTCCAATAACAAATCCAATTTATATTTTTATCCTAATACATGCATCCAAGTAATAAGACAGATAACTAAAATATGCAATCCCATGTCAACAGAGGAAAAAAATCCCTCAGTGCCAAACCTTTTATATCAGCACTTTAGAAACTTTACAAGACAATCGACTTACATTACTACTTGATACGACCACAAGTATACCGTGAAGTCTTTATATAATCTCTAAAGAATAACACGCGTTCCTAAGCAGTCCACATATGGAAATCCACCCTCAGTATCCACCGATCAGACTTCAATCGTTGTCCCTCCGGGTTCACAAGTCACCCGTAGAGATGACCTCTCCACAATGAGTATAATTCAACTAAAGTTCAAAATGATTCACAAAATATATCTAGGGATATCCTTGTGAATCAAAAGTGTTTTATAAATATAAAATGTTAAAACTTTTGTAACAGATGTGCCGAAATAATTTTGGCAAAAGTCTTATAAAATTTGAAGATGAAACAGATATTAATAGGCCCGACACAAATTTTGAGGTGGCAGCTCGTTCGAACTAAATTGGATCTCATTTGAATGAGATTGGCAAGTAGTTTGAGCGAGAACTCTAATTTGTTTAAAATAGATAAGCTTTTCGTTTGAGCCAATATCTAACGAGCTTCTAATGAACTATAACAGTACACCTTAGCTCGAAGTTCATTCGATGTCGGATATAACTGTGGCCATCCTTCTAGTTTTCCTCCGTCTCAATGTCGGCACTCGCACGCTAGGAGAGGGAGAGAAGGTCTCGCGCCCTTTTCTAGGAGAGCTTCGGTCATCATTGATCTGGGGTGATGTAAAGAGAAGGATTCGTCAGCCTATTTCGTACAAAACAGTCAAAAGAACATGTCATTGCCTTAAGAGAGCGGCATCAAAGACAAACTGATGCTTACAAAACCAATAATTCAGAGGTTCGGGGCTAAATTACGGAAGGGGAAGGTGTTAGGCACCCATCCCGTCCTTTCGATCTCTCATGGGATTATGTTATTATTTTCCTTAATTTCTCCATGAAGTGTGTGTTCGTGTATATATAAATGGAGATCGAAATCGCTCGACTCATATCATGGAAAAGATAGAGTGAGGTTATCCAAAGGATGCTCGCAAAATATTAATTAAAAAATATGATGTGTGCACTAATCGAGATATTGATCGCTATAATTGAACAATAATATTTGTTACATGAGACGAAAGTATGAATCACAAGTATGATATATATGAATGAACTATGGATAGAATAGAAAAATGATGAAAATATGAAAATAAAAAAAATATGAAAATAGGACTTGAGTCTCGGGTTTTTGCCCGGGACGCATACGTAGACTATAAAGGCATAAAAGTCCACATAGTTCGCATGCGTCACAAGGGTGGGGTTTATCCCATAGATTTAGACGTGAGTTTATTATACGCGTGTGTGTAGAAAAGATATTTTTTTTTAGTTTTGAGAAAATGTGATGAAGAATTCCATCGAAATTTATAGGTGTAAACCTCTTTTTCTTTGTTTTGGTTTTTTTATAGAAAATAAAGTATGTGCAATATAACTAATAAAGGATGAGATGTTAATTTTTATGATCTAAAGTGAGAGCTAAATTGAGAACTTATATAACTAATGCGAAAGTAAAGAAATTTAAAGAGATAAGGATGTTTGGACCTTCTTTGGAGAATTGAGTCTTGATCTTGATCCTTGATGAGCTTCCTTACAAGTTGGGATGAATGCTGGATGACAGAGAAGGAGATTTTTTCTAAATTGGGTATGAAAATGATGGGAATAAAAGGTGGAATGGAATTTTACATAAGGAAACTTCGCTGATTGGAGAAAAATGTTGTTGAGATCACTGATATTGATGGACCTGAGGTGTATCCTGGAACTGAGATTATGCTCTCCTTATATAGGGTAGGGGTACTACCGATTGGAATATCTCAATCCCTACCAATCGGCAGGTGATCCTAGACACACTACCGATAGGTATGGAAATGGGCTTGCGAGTCGGTAGTCTTGTGCATATTTTTTTTGGAAAAACGATCGTTGAACACAATTTATTAATCCAAATTATGCACGGGGTAAATCGTTATAAAGGAAATTTAGAGACCTTCAAGAGTCCTTTGGGCCTCTCTCGGTTCCGGGAGTTGACTTTGGGTCAAAAGGGGCTCGAAAGTGCCCGTCGGTCCTTTGGATAGGAAATCGTCAGACAGTAATGGATCGTTCGTCGAAATTGTAATTCAGAATTGCACACGGGTTGAACCATTGGAATGTTATGCGAGGAAATTTGATTTTTCCAAAGAGCTTATCTCGGTTTGGAGAGTTGGCTTTGATCAAATGGGGCACAAAAGCTCCCGATGTCCAATCGGAGAAAAACGGGTTGTTCATCCGTATCGTAAAGTTGATCCGCGCACAGGATAGACCATTAGAAAGGGTATTTATTATTCTTCAAAGATTCATTCAGTCTCATTTGAGCTAAAGATTTAACTCAATCAATCGAAGCCCAGGAGCGTCTGGTGGTCTTCGAATTAGTTTTTGAGGAAAAACGGATCGTTCGTCCGAACCGTTATGCCGTTTTATGCAGAGGGTAGACCGTTGGAAAGGAGTTTTATTTCCCTTCAAATATCCATTGAGATTTTACTCTAACGATGAAGTGGATTGGGGTCAAATCGGGGCTCGGAGGAGCTCAGTGGCCTTTAGATTGATTTTGGGTAGTAAAATGGTCCGTTCGTTTAATCCATTATCCTGATTCATGCACAGGGTGGACCATTAAAATGGGGTTTCAATTCTCTTTAAATATTTATTGAGCTTTGGATCGGGTGATAGAGTGGACCTGAGTTAAATGGGGCTTAAGAGCGCTTGATGGCCTCTAGATCGGTACTCAGATTATGACCTAGGATTTATAGTTAATTGGGGAGGTACTAGGGACCTAAGGAGAGACTTGGGGGGCCTAAATGTGGTGTTTAAAGAGACCCTATACGGGTGATCTTGGAACAAGTGAAAGCCATCGAATTGACACCATATGATGTATTGGGAAAGAGATCAATTCTGAGAACTAAGAGGGATGGGGATGGTCAATTCAGAGGATCGAGGCTATTTTTGAGGACCTAAGGTAATGTTAGGGATGGTGAATTATGAGGACCTTAAGTGGGAGCGGTGAATTCTGAGGGTCGAGGTTAATTCTGAGGACCTTGTGTGGGAGTGACCAATTCTGAGGTTCGAGGTCAGTTCTGAGGACCTTAAGTAAGAGAGACCAATTCTGAGGGTCGGGGTCAATTCTGAGGACCTTAAGTGGGAGCGACCAATTCTGAGGGTTGGGGTCAGTTCTGAGGACCTCAAATTGGAGTGACCAATTTTGAGAGCCGATGTCAATTTTTAGAACCTTAAGTGGGAGCGACGAATTCTGAGGGTCGAGGTCAATTATGAAGACCTTGAGTGGGAGCGACCAATTCTAAGGGTTGAGGTCAATTTTGAGGGCCCGAAGTAGGAGCGACCAATTTAGCCGAGGTCAATTATGAGGACCTTAAGTATGGAGCGATCAATTCTGAGGGTCGAGGTTAATTCTAAGGACCTTAAATGGGAGCGACCAATTCTGAGGACCTTAAGTAGAGAGTGACCAATTCTGAAGGTCGAGGTCAATTCTGAGGACCTTAAGTGGGAACAACCAATTCTAGGAGTGGAGGTCAATTTTGAGGACCTTAAGTCGGAGCGACTAATTTTGAGGGTCATGTTCAATTCTGAGGACCTTAAGTAGGAGAGACTAATTCTAAGGGTCGAGGGAAATTCTGAGGAACTTAAGTGGGGGATATCTCTCTTGGGGAATTTTAACTTTTCCATTCTTTTAGACTTCATTGGGGAAGAGACATTTATCCGGGGATGATGTCTTTTTTGATAAGATCTAAAAATCTTAGTTTGGAAATTCCATTTGGGGGAACAACTTAAAGACTCGAGGTCTCGGGATTCTGCTGAGGAATATGTTGCTGGGGAGAGATGCCCAGTTAAGGCTTCTAACACGGATTGGGGAAATTGGAATTTTTTGGGGGGAAACTTTTATTCGTGAATTTATGCTAGGGAAATGGGTAGCTCTACTGAAGAGGAACTTGATTTCTGCTGAAGATGAAGTTTTTGGGATTTCGCTGGGGAGTGGCAATAAACGAGCTGATTTTAGTTGAAGATAAAAATGTGATATTAATCCGGCTGGGTATTTGGGAGTTTGAAAAATGATTTTCTTGGTGAAGAAATATTTTAATATTTAGGTGTCGGTCTATGGGTGCAGAGGTTCAGTATATCTCGGGGATTGATTGGGAGGGTTTTCAGATAGAGGTGGATCATATGCTGAGGGTGATGTTGAAGGCGGTGCACGTGATAGGTAGGATTATTAAATCTCTATTGGGGATGTAGGTGACCTTATAATCTTAGAGGATAGCTTCCTGGGATATGGGGGTAACGGGTCAGCATGCGTAGATGCGGTAGTTGATGGCACGTGAGTTTGGATATGTCTAGTACCTAGGGGAGAGGGTTGTGGGACAGATGAGGTGATCTACAATTTCGGTTATTTCCCTTCGGGATTTCTTACGGATTCATCGTTGACTGTAGGTGCTTGGCATTAACCATATCGCATGCTTGATGTAGCAGCATTGTACCCGAAAAGAGACTCAAAAAGGAAAACAATTATGCATGTTTTGTTTGATTATCTTGATTTAGTGGCTTACTCTACATGAAATTTAATTTGTTACTGAGTTTTTATTTTGTGTATTATTTGGAAATATTTGAATAGGTTTGAGTAGAAAATGGCCTCGAAGGCTTGGCTGAAAAAGAGCTTCCCTTTTAAAGGGATTTACTTTGAGACAAGGTAAAAAATGAATTTTTTAGAATCTTTTGACTAGGGGAAGGCCTTGGCGTCTTAATTAGAATATGGATTACGAGAATAGAAAGTTGGGTTGTAAAGTTGCCTTCATTGGATTATGTTGAATCTACTGTGTTGAAGAGACTGTATTGATGCTAATTTTGCTAGAGGTGCTGCCTTGGGACTAACCTCAATGCTCTTGCTGGTGACGGAGAACCTACTGGTGGACTTCCAGTTGGCTATAATAATAATATGGATGTCTTATCGTCACAATCCTACAGCGATGATACTGGCAGAGGCCCTAAACTATCTAGATGCTAGGTTGGAAGTCCGTTCTGATTTTCTGAGAGGAAACCCGATAATGCTATTTATGTGGTTGGCAGAGAGATTCTGTTTGGCGATTCCTTCTGAGTATCCCTTGACAACTGTACTGAATTTCTTCACTCGATGTTTCATTAGCTTTGGCCCGACTATAAAGAATTGGGTAAACTGGTTTGTGGAGCATGGAGCTCGATGTTTGCGCTTGTCGGTGCCTTGGTGGGGGGAGTTGCAACCTATTTTGGAACTGGGGGAATACCGATATGTTCGTTTAGTTGGCCTCCAACAAACGTCCTTTTATCTTCCCTGGAGTCTCCTGTGTCAATTCGGATGGGAAAAGATTGTGCCCTCTCGTACCCTGAATTTCTTTCCTGTAGAGGATTTGATGGAAGGCATACGTATGCAGATGTGGTTGGGCTCTTTATCGGAGAGTCATCAACCGTCAACTCATCCTTACCAATCTATTGGCAGAGTTTGGCACGTTTCTGGTGACTATATGATATTGATGTAGAGGAGGGTAGTGGCTAAGATCTTGGCTGAGGAGACCGGTCATAGATGGTTTGTCATGTTTGACACTATGGAGGGGGTGTAGGGGTTTTCTATGGGTTGCTCCGATCTTACCGTTCGATGGAACGCCTTCGGCATACTATCGAGGCAGGAGAACTTTTGAGACCTCAAGATGTAGACGATGATGTGGTTGGATCTTATGGTAGTTGTGGATAGGGTCTTTTGTGAAGTTGGTGATATTTATGAAGCTTTTATGTGTTTGGTTATGTATTTGGTCATTTTGGGTTTGTTTGGAATATATTTGGAAAGGTTTTGGTTAGCTTGTTTTAGAAGTAATTTGGTTTGGTTTGTTTTTAGGACAGCTAGGCTGGCGGGGGTATTTTTTTACTCCCTACACTGATATTTCCTGTAATCGTACTGAAATTTCCTAAAATAGAATAAAAAAGGCTTTTAATTATATTATTGTGCCTCTTGATGAGTTTTATATTTGAATTATCTATACTAATCGCTAAGGCATACATAATCCTTTTTTTCATGTAAATGATAAAATGAACTGATATTCTCGGAGGTAAGAAAAGAATAACATTTTGTGAAAAAGAAGGGAGTCGTGCCCATGAAAAGCGTATGAGATGCCTACATAACTCTGGGGGTTTAAAAAATTTATGAGTTTCATTTTTGAAAGCAAAATATTTTTTAGAGGATTAGGTCCCATGTAGTTCTGAGTAGAGGGAAATGATTTTTTTTTTAGAATAGAAGAGGGATAAGAGGAGTCGTAGCACGTTGAGATTTTGAACTAGGGTTAGAATTTCTCGAGATGGTCCAGGTTGACTGGTCGGGCAATCTCTTCTCTGTCAAGGTCAGTGAGCATAGTGGCGCCACTGGACAAGATCTTATTTACGATGTAGGGGGAACCCCAGTTTGCCTTAAATTTCTATCTGGATTCCCAGACGGGTTCTATGATTTCTTTAAGGGCTAAATACCATTTTCGAACACCACGATCCTTGACTATCCTGTGGAATGTTCGTGCTATTCAACGATTGTACCCATGTATATGATATAAAGCCTTTAGCCTCCTTTCGTCCAAGAGTGACAACTCGTTAAGACGACTCTGATGCCAGTCTTATTCGTTGACTTTGATTTCAAGCGTGATGCGTATTGAAGGTATTTCTAGTTTAACGAGAAGGACTGCTTCTAGGCCGTATATCAGAGAGTAAGGGGTAGCCTGAGTAGATGCCCGTATTAAAGTGCGGTAGCCCTGGAGGGAATAAGGGATCCGATCGGCCCAATCTCGACAACTGTTAGTCATTTTGCTGATGATTTATTTGAGGCTCTTATTAACGACTTCAATTGAATCGTTGGTTTATGGTCGCTAGGGAGAAGATTTGTGTCTCTGAATCCTGTACTCGTTGAGCAATTCTGTGACTTCTGCCTTGAAATGTAACCCGTTATCTGATAATAGCTCATGCGGGACCCCATATTGGCAAATGATGTTCTTTTAAATGAACTTGGCCACCTTTTTGGCATTCATTACTACGTATGACTCGGCTTCGACCCATTTGGTGAAGTATTCAATGGCAACCAGGATGAACTCATTCTTATTGGAGGCTTTGGGTGTAACTTTCCCTATGATATCAATGAATATATTGAGAACGACCTGGGGGAAGTCATATTGTATAATTTCCACAGAGGTAAGTGTTGTAGATCGAAAAATTATTGGCATTTAAGGCATCTACGAATATAGGCGGTGCAATCCTGAACCATGGTAGTCTAATAGTAACCTTATCGAATAATGTTCTCGGTGAGCATATGGCCATTCATGTGAGGTACGCATTCCCTATTGTGGATTTTTTGTATTATCTCTTCAATGTCAGCCCTTGCGATGCCTTATAAGTGGGTTTCATTGAAGTTTCTCTTGAGCAGTGCTTTATTGCAGACAATATACAGGGTAGCCGCCTTGTGGAGGGTTGCTCGATCTTTCTTGTTGGCATCCTGGGGGAAATTACCTTGCTTGGGGAGGCGCCAAATGTCATAATGCTTGACGAGTTCAATATAGTACCATGGGTTGGTTTAGCTTGCTTTTGAACAAAAAAGGGCCCATCGTTATTCCCTCGGGCATGTCGACCATGGAGTCTAAGGTAAGGGTATTGTCTAATCTTTTCCTTGCTCGGGGAATGGAAAGTGATATCTTGGAACTGGGAGGCCAATTCTTCTAGGTGGTGGTGAAAGGGTAGGATCTTCTCACCATTGCCTTTTCATCTTCTAAGGTCCTGGCCATTGATGAGGGAAGAATCCTCGTAGACCTCTCGGGATTGGATACTTTTCTTGAGAGAGACTTTGAGGCCTACGAATCATGCCTCGTATTTGATAGTTTGTAGGTGCAGGGAAAATCCAGCTTGATGGCAATGGGAGCATGAGAGTTATCGGGGCGATAAGGAGTATCCCAATACCGTATCCTTTCTCGTTAGCGGCGCCGTCAAAGAACATTTGCCACTGGAGATCTTCCTGAGAGGTTGAATTGATATCTTTATTCGGGAATTCAGAGATCCAAGTGCCAGTTTCTTCTATGGGGTGATAAACAAGGTAGTCAGAGATGGCTCTCCATTTCATGGTTTTATGAGTGACATACACAATATCAAACTCGATTAGCAGCATTAACCATCAGGCCATTCGGCTGGATAGGGAAGGTTTCTCGAGCAGGTATTTGATAGGATCAATTCGGGACACAAGTGATAAGCACTCAAAAGTGTATATTTTATACCCCGAATATACGTATTTTAAATGCTAATTCTTGACAAAATTGGGTCTTATGCGCGTAATTGTCTATTGTGCCGGCTTAATTGCAATTGCGGTTCCAAAAGCTCTATTTCGAGACAATTTGCAACAACAAAGGGCTAAATTACCTCCTCCGTAACCCTAACCTACCCCAGACCTAGCATAAACCCACACCGAACCTTGTGTGTGTTGCGTTTGTACTTTTATTATTTTTTAAGATTTCTTTTTTATTTGAGTTCGTTTTAATTTTTAGGATTTTTTTAGAATTTTTAGGATTTATCTTCTATTTTATATATTTCTTTTTAATTAGTGTAATTTTATTTTTATTTTTATTAGTTATTAGTTTTTAATCTTTATTTTATTTTATTTTTATTAGGATTAGTTTTTAGGAAGTTATTTTTATAGATTTTACATTTTTTAGGACTTTAGTTTTTATTTTTATTAGATTTTTAGTTTTTATTTCTTCTATTTCATTATTTGAGTTTTTATATATATATATTAGGATTTTATTTTTATTTTTTTGAAAATTTTTAATTTTATTTTTTAGTTAGGTTGTATTATTTTTTACAAATTCAACACACACCATACTAACCAACACACTCACACACACCTAATCCTACCCCGTCATTATCTTCCCCATCAAATCCACACTCTCTTACCTCCCTCCATAACCAAAACCCAACAACAAATCCACACCACCTAACCCAAGTTTACCCCACAAACTAAATCCACCATACCATTAAGCCAGAAAACCCCATACCCGGATGCCCCTTTCCCCGATCATACCCCCCCGGCAAAACCTACCGGTACCGACCCATTACTCCAAGCTCCGGCCATACCCAAATCGAAAACCCATCTCAACCCGAAGCCAAGACCAACAAAACCCGAGCTGCTGACCTTACTGCAAACCCAAATCGACCCACGTCAAATCGAACCCACTCCACCAGCAACCTCGATTCTTTCACCGTGTCCCATCAGGAAGCATAATCGATTTGACTTTATGTACAACACCAAGCAAACCATAACAAATCTACAAACCCATCTTAGAGATTAGTCCACTCTAAACCCCCATTTTCAGTCCTAGCTCTTAAAACCTGCAAACCCAATCTGTAAAATAAAAAATCGCATCTTAAACTTTTAACCCTCCCCCTTTTTTTTCCCAAACTACCCTCGTCTATTCCTTCCAAGTTTACCCCTAGCATCATTTGCGCCAATTACAAAAGGAAGAGACTCTCATTTATTTTAGGGTGGCACTGTTGAAGACTAAAGCATGGGTGAAGACAAGAAGAGAATAGAGTGCCAGTGAAAAAAAAATTTGTAGAGGGAAATTTTGTTAGTATAGTGAGAGAAAAGAGTGACAAAAAATTTATAGCACCAAAAGAGATTTGTGTTATCTATTGATTGGTTGAATCTCTTCTACTCATATGAACTCATTAATTTATTTTATGTCTTTGAGTCCCATTATGGAGGCTAATCTCCCATTTCACGTGAAGTTGCAAGGTTATATGTTCTTAGTTTAATTCGTGGAATACGCACACGCAATCCAATTTAAAATTAGCTAAGAAGAGATATTCTCCAATTTTAATTTATATAGCAGATTCATAAGTTTGCAAGAACAAATTTCAAGTAATGCAATGGGATTGATAACTTGGTTAATTAAAATAAAATTATTCCAATTTTATCCATTTTATCCTAAGCATACATCTAGGTGATTTAATAAAGTAAAATGCGAAAATCCCAACCACAACGCCCCAATGTACGAGGAAAACCCAAATGGGAAACACCTCGGACGGCTGGGCCAAGACACAATCCACTACAAAATAGGTTTTACAAGAGACTCAAAAGACTTACAGACATTGACTCACTCAAGACATGATTATGCCTTCCTCGACCTCCGAATTTGTAGTACGCGAAGCTCCAACGCGTTGCTCGACACTCCTCATGTCGCGGCATCCACTGAAGCCCAAAACCACCTTCTCCACTAAGTTTAAATGCAGAGATCCACCGCAAACTTGCTTGTTGGATGCCAAGTTGATTGAAGGGGTTTTGTTTCAAAAGTTGATAAAAGTGTTGGAGGTTGATTCTACCAAAGAGAGGGAAGTTATGAAAAATGTTCTCAAGAGAAATAATGAACTTCCTCCTTAGGTTAAGAAACTCATTTTCGTCCATATGATATAACTGAAAAAGTAGTGGACCAAAACAGTTGTTGGAAAAATAACTACTGAAAAATAAGTTAAAAAATTCAGATATGACAGAACTCGTTCGAACGAGTTATCTAACGAAATTCCAGTATCGAATTAGATAGGTCGTTAGAAATCTCGTTCAAACGAGCTCGTTCGAACGAAATTTCTAACGAACTTCTAACGAGTTTTCAGTATAGCCTGGGGAATGTCGTTAGATCCAAGTCGTTCGAACGAACTGGATAAAACTTCGAACGAGATTTCTGATTTTTTGATAAACTGGTCAAATTAATTTTAAAGATAGTTCTTTATGAAAATTAAATATTTATGAACATTAATCTATATGAAACTTTCTCGTTTATAAAAAATACTCCAACACATAAAATTGATTTTGGTCATATACCTTTTGGAAGAGCAAACATGGCGTGTATATTGATGTTGCGTGAACTTTGGATGCAATGCTCGAATCTTTACGTTGTATGATGCTTAATGAGGAATGACCCAAAATTGTTTTGTCCAACGGAATGTAGCCAATATAACAAATGACTCGATTGGAAATTTGACCTTAAAAATCTCCCCCTTTGGCTATTCCGGGACAAAACAAAATTAATAAAAAATAAATAAAAAGACTAAATTTGCTAAGCTAGCCTTCAAGCCGATTCTAAAGCCCGTCCCAAACCCCCCCCCCCCCCCAAAAAAAAAAAACAGACTCAGTGACACGACTGACGATGCTGCAAGAGAGTAGGAGATGTATCCTACACACATGAAACAACAAATTCATAAACGCATGGAGAAGTAGAGAATGTGACATATATACAACAATGAGTTAGCATAAGCTGTGAATAGTAAATGAACTTCCCTTAAACTATGCATATGTTGAATATTAAGAAATTAACTCCCCCTAAATTATAAAATCCCATTAATTAATACAACTCCCCCTAAATATGATTCTTCTTCTAAATTTGAATTCCCATTAATTAATGTTTCTCCCCGTTTTTGTCCGGAAAGGACGAAGGGATAAATGCCCAACATGTGAAATGATAATAGAGAGAACAATAGGCAAGAAACAAATAAATATGAAGAAATAATAGTGACAAAGGAAATAACATGAGGATTCATTAACCAATGGGAAAGGGGAAATAGTCAAGGTGCATATATGGCATAAGGAAAAAATTCAAACCAAATGAAATAATACACGGAATAAAATATCCACTCATACTCACAAGTACATGGAAACAAGAAATTAAAAATAAAGTACATCAAGGGGCAGGAGCGTCATGTCGAGAATCATCGGGAAGAGAGCCGAAGCCGAAACCGGATGAGCCTGCACCGCGGCGCATCTCCATACGGCGAATGGCATCAAGGTGCTCTAACAGAAGAGACTCCTGACGGGCCTGGGCTTCATCTCGACGCGCCTGAGCCTCCTCTCGGCAAGCTTCTGCCTCACGGTCCTGCTGCATAGAAACTAAAAGCTCATGTAAAAGTGTCGTGTCTTGACATCTATCCTCCTGAATCTGTTCAACCTTGGAACGAACAAACAAAAAATTCTCCTACTCGACGGGTGCGGGAGCATAGGAAGTGGAGGGGCGATGGATAGAGCGAGAGGGTGTGGGACGACTGGGGGCAGGGTGAGTGGAAGTGGCGGAGTGAGAGGAGGTGGAGGGAGTGAGGTGAGGGGTATCGGGGGTAAAATGACCACGAGACCGATTGACCGAGGACATGTCAATGGTTTGATATTTGGTGACGGGGATATCGGTGGATAAGCGAGGGCAGCCAGCGGCAAGACAAAATCGGGTAATGATAGCCACAAATGGGAGGGCTTGGCGAGAGGGACTGGAGGGGAGGATCCTAACCGTCCGAATGACACTAAAGATGAAGGCGGGGAGGTCTTCATCAGACCTAATGCTAATGGAAAACATAAGGTCCACGTGAATTTTGGTTATTTGGGTTTTGTTCGCACGTGGAACAAGACAAGCACACACGATCCAATTAAGGACGATAAAATTAGGATGTAAGTGTTTGTGGAAGATTGTGATAGTGCCGGCAGGGAGGAACCTAAAAACGGTGCTTATAACGAGAGAAGGGTCGGGACGAGTATCGAAAGTCCATGGGAATGAGGGATTAGTGACCCTAGGTAAGGGGATGAGTTGAGCAATGGATTCGGGAGAGATAATAATCTCCCTACCGCGCACGCGAGAATAAACGTGATTCTCCTTATCATGCATTCCAAAATAAAATTCCCGAATGAGGTCGGGAAAAACATTGTCTGCGAATGAGAATAGGGGGTCCCACCCTAAATCAGAAATCCACGAATGCACAGTGGTGCCGTGGAGGGATTGGAGATTAATAATTTTCTCCCGAACAATAGAACGTGTAGAGAAGCCTTGGGTGTGATAAAGAGTGTGTGCATAAAGTGACCCCCAACGCAACCTAAGGTCAGGAATAGCTGCATTGGCATTGAACTCTTCATCAGAGGAAGAGGAGCGTTCCTCGGGAGAGTCACGAATGCGACGTGGGCGACGGTTACGGGCCATGGTAAACTAGAATGATACTAGAACCTACCCGACCAAAGTTCCAACCAAACCACCAAACACCAACAATCCATCAAACCAATCAGTAATAAGCCCATCCTCCGTTAGGTATAAATGAAAATAAAAGAAATAAAATATTTAAGATAAATTCCATGAAATTTTAAAAAAAAATTACTTTGAGAAAACTGATATTATCATGGAATAGAGATTAACCAGGGGCAACACAAACAAAAATCAGAGAAAATAAAATGGCCCCAAAAACAATTATAGAGAGATACACACATTTATATACGAAAGTTGGGTAACAAAAGAAGAAAACATTTTGATTGAAAAATGTGACCCAATAGCATATATATATATATATATATATATATATATATATATATATATATATGGAGAGCAATGTAAAAAAATACCTCGAAATGAAGAGGGAAACAATAAACCACAAATCTACACAACAAAGGGGTGAATGAAATGAGGCTAATAGAGGAGGTGAAGGGAGTTGGAATCGTGGGGAAAAAGAGAGAGTATACGAGAGAGAGGGATAGTGGGTAATGGGGTAAGGGGTAAAGGGATAGTGTAAGAGAGTGGAAGAGTGTTGGGGAAGTGGGAACATGGGAAAACGTGGGTAGAAATAAGGGGAAAAGGCTGAGGCGGCAGGTTTTAGGAAAGAGAAATCGCGGATTTTAAACCCAGGTCGTTCGAATGAGTGACATCGTTCGAACGAGGTATTTCGAATGAAGTTCCAGTAGCGGATTGGGAGTTTCGTTAGATATATCGTTAGAAGTTCGTTCGAATGAACTTTTCGTTCGAACGACATTACGAACGAAGTTCCAGAACAGGGTTAGAAATTTCGTTAGAAATCTCGTTCGAACGAGAATTTTTTACGAAAATCAATATTTTAAAATAAAAATAAAATTAAGATAATTTTAAAAATAACATAAGGACATGATTTAGGAAGACTAGAAAGATGCCGAAATGTGGTTTTTAACAGTCCTAGCTTGTGTCAACATATCCAAATGGTGGGAGCGAGAATGTAAGGGTGTGAACACTACGAGTGAGAGTTTTTAGCCACAACAATGTACAAGTGCGGAATGCCAAACAATATAAAGCGCAATATTCACTCACATTAGCTTTGTGTTAAAAAGGAAATATTTTTGAACACTTGAACACGAATGCAACAAGCATACAAAATAGATGATTCTCTCGCCAATAATGTCACAATGAGAAAGCAATGAATCTATTAAATGTGCATGCCCATTGATCTTCAACTTATATCTCCCATGAGCAACAATAGATTGAGACTATTCTTTTTGAAGAATCAATCAAGCTAATTATTTTGGCCTTGGTATTATATATCATTTTCAATGCTTCTATTTTAGGCACACAATCGAGAATGCAAATGGAGGTTTTTCACGCAAAAACTTTATGTTTTTCGTAGCCCGAGTCCATTTCTTGAAACGAAAACTAACCGGAAGAATATAATCATTTTTGTTTCAATACGGGCAATGGATGATCATGCACAATTTCGATTGCTTATAACAGATGTGACAGGATTTAGAAGACAACACCAAATCTCACTTTACAAGTACAATGTGAACAAGATATCCGCAATATTTCGTGAACGGTGTGTGCAAAAGGAAAAGGTGTGAGGAAATCAGAAAAATATATACATCATAAAAGAGCCTTTTTGGGCACAAGATAAACAAGGTCTGGATTAACTACTCATCGAAGGCCACGTGGACATGGAAAAAGACAGTGATCCGAATACATCGATCACAAAGCCATATGGACAAAATTTTTTGAAAGCTTTTCTAACCATTCCCGTTTTTCCTTGAAAATAAGAGAAAAATGTTTTTGAGATTTTGAATAAAATATATACAAAAGAAATCTAGTTCATAGGTATAAAAATATACAAGAAAAATGACCTAAACTAGATAGACGGCTTCGATCTCTATCAATTGAGCAAACCCCAATTGATTTCCTAAGGTTTTCAAACCTAAGGGCATCTAGAGGTTTAGTAAATATATCGGAAAATTATTGATCGGTAGGAACAAAGCTTAGAGAAACGATTTTCTCTTCAACCAAGTCACGAATGAAATGTTCACGGATCCTAATATGCTTGGTTCTAGAGTGTTGAACGGGATTACGGTAAATATGAATGACACTAGTATTGTCACAATAAATAGTCATAGTGCCTTGAGAGATATCGTAATCTTCCAACATTTGTTTCATCCAAATGAGTTGAGTGCAACAACTCCCGACGACTATGTACTCGGCCTCCGCCGTGGACAAAGAAATATAATTTTATTTCTTGCTCATCCATAAGACAAGTGCACTTCCAAAGTAGAAACAACCACTAGAGGTACTTTTGCATCCATCAACATCTCCTGCCCAATCGGCGTCTGAATATGCCGATAGACAATCATTTGTGTCGAAAGAATACCAAATTCCAAAAGACAGGGTCCCACTAACATATTTGATAATACGTTTAATAGTAAGTAAATGAGACTCTTTTGGGGCGGCTTGATAACGGGCACAAGCTCCTACATGAAAGGAAATATCCGGACGACTAGCGGTTAAGTAAAGTAAACTACCTATCATACTTCTAAAAAGTGTGTGCTCTACATCCTCTCCTTCGGTATCCTTACTAAGTTTAATTGATGAACTCATAGAAGTATGAGCATGTTTAGCGGATTCGAGTTTAAATTTCTTAATAAGGTCTTTAGCATACTTAGTTTGAGACAAAAATATCGCACTTTCGAGTTGACGAACTTGAAGACCAAGAAAGAAAGTAAGTTCACCTACCATACTCATCTCAAATTCATTGTGCATTTTTTTTGAAAAAAATTGAGTATGTTTGTCACACGTAGATCCAAACACTATGTCGTTAACATATACTTGATCAACTAGGATAGCGTTTTGATCACGACGAACGATAAATGTCATATTGACTCCCCCTCTAAAAAAGCCACGAGAAAGGAGATAAGAAGTGAGTCTTTCATACCAAGCACGGGGTGCTTATTTCAAGCCATATAGCGCTTTCTTTAGGAAGAAGACATGAGTAGGATGTTTTGGGTCCTCAAATTATTTTAGTTGTTCAACATAGACTTCCTCTTGAATAATACCATTTAAAAAGGCACTTTTTACATCCATTTGATATAATTTAAATTGAAGGTGACATGCTATGGCGAGTAAAAGGCGAACCGATTCTAACCGGGCAACAGGAGAAAAAGTTTCCTCTAAGTCAACACCTTCTATTTGGGTGTATCCTTGTGCAACCAATCTAGCTTTATTTCGAACAATGACACCATTTTCATCCATTTTATTTTTGAAAATCCATTTGGTGCCAATGACATTTGTATTAAAAGGCCCAAAGACTAATTCCCAAACATCATTTTTCTTAAATTGAAAAGTTCTTCTTGCATAGCATTAATCCAATGTTCATCTTTTAATGCTTCTTTAAAGTTGTTAGGTTCAAGTTTAGAAGTATAGCATAGATAGGTAAGTTCATTTTCTAATTACACCCTAGTCTTGACGCCTACCTCGGGATCTCCTATAATTTTAGAAGTGTCATGACTTTTACGCACTGTAACAACCCGTATTTTTATATAGTTAATATTTAATTAATTCGGGAATATTAAATTACTGGCGTGTTGTAATTTTAATTGAATTAATTATGGCAATATATATATTTAAATATTAATCGGGGAGTGAATGGTTAATGTTTAGGGAAATCTATTTACTAAGTGAATAGTAATAATTTAATTACGTTATTTTGGGTATTAATGACGGGGTATGCACTTATCTCAACCGGGAGTCGGTATAGACTAAATTGGGTGTGAAATAAGGATTTTTATAAATTAATTCGGATGTCAATTCTGAGGGCGCGGTTGAGTCCGGATGGGTCGAGATAGTCAGAAAAGAGTACCCGGGGGTTGTAATTGGGTCTCGGAGTATTTTTGGGCATGGTCGGGCCCACACGGGGTGAGTTGGGCCACTTTAATTAAGCCCATTAGACTAAAAACGGGATTAAGGGTTTTTAACCTAATTGGGAGATTAAGGGATGGCAGCCAACATAACTCTAAACCTAGGGTTTGAGAGGAGATTTGGGGGAAAGCAAATCAAGAACAAATTGGAGGTTATTGGAGCCAAATTAAGGGACATCAACAACGGATCAGACACTACGAACACTTACAGGCAAGTGGTTAACTATTTTTACTCCTAAATTGTGATATCCAATTCATATTTTAGTGATGTGTAACTAAAATTCGTTTTGGGGATAAATGGGTACAAAATGGGGTTTTGTTAATGGAATCTTTATGAGTTCTTGGATGAAGAACATGAATCTTGAATGACTTAGGGTTTATTTGATGAACACAAGAGGTCAATCTGCCAGAATTTTTAATACAACTTTAAACGTATGCCATTTGAGTTGTACTTCGAATTAGAGTGTGAACCATACATGCTTGGAAAGGTATTTCTCTTAGCTATCCAATGAACTTGGAATCAGGTAAATAGGAGTTCTGTAGAGGGAGTAATCGACCTTTTACTAGAGGGTGTTTGATCTGTCAACATAGTAATCTGCCAGACTTTTAACGTGACTTTAAACGTGTGCGATTTGAATTTTACTTCGAATTAGAGTGTGAGCCATACATTACTGGAAAGGTATTTCTCTTAGCTATCCAATGAACTTGGAATCAGGTCAATCAGAGTTACGTAGAGGGAGAATCGAAATTTTACTAGAGGGTGTTTAATCTGTCAGAAAATTTGAGATTTTTCTTTTTAAGCCTCAAATGTCTAAAATTTTATCGGGGAAGTGTTTGGGACCTTGATGAAATATATTGATTGAATAATGATATGGAAGTAGGTCTATGATTGAGTGTTGGACTTTAATTTTGTGAGAGAGTTAAAGTGGAGATTCATAGGCTTGATTTTGACGTACTCTAATTCGAGATGATAAGAATATAATTACGAAAAAGCATGAGCGAGCTGAAATTCGTTAGGTCAGTGGGTTAACAAGGGTAACTACTGAATTGATATAACAAGGGGTAAATAGGAACCTTAGAGTTGTTTGAATACTTGAATTAATACGAAAGTGAGATAAATTCGTAAAGCAAACAAGTACGGTGAATATTAGAGAGAAATATATTACGTACAAGTATGAAGAATTGGGTTGTGTAAATACCTACTGTTTTATAGGATTACTTGGGTTGTGAATGCCTATTGTGTGTTCCCTTGTGATAGGAACAAAGACTCGGGAAATATTAAGTTTCGGGCTAAGTAAGTGAGTCCGGGAATAATGGTTGGGTGACACCAAGTCATTAAATTAATAAATGCGTTAATTAATTTAGTTAGAGTCGGATTGTAGACTCGGGTAATATTAAATTAATAAGAGTGATAATTAATTTAATAAGAGTCTGTTTGTAGACTCGGGTAGGATTAAATTAATAAGGGTGTTAATTAATTTAATTAAAGTCGGTTTATAGACTCGGGTATGATTAAATTAATGGGTGGGATAATTTGTTTAATCAAAATCGGATTGTAGACTCGTGAAGGGTACTTATTAATTAATGTGATAATTAATTATATTAGAGTCGGACCACAGACTCGGAATTTGGGTTGATTAATTAATTTGTGAATTAATTGTATTAGAGTCGAAATTAAAATGTGTGTTAATTAATTTAAGGAGAGTCGGACCATAGACTCGGGAAGAGGATAAGTTATTAAGTGAGAAAATTAATTACATTGAGTCGGGCCACAGACTCAGGAAATTACAGGCAGTGTATGGGATTTTGAGTACACGGTAAAAATTGGGATTTCATAATATATATATACGGGTAGTGATAGTATATATATATATGTGTATATATTATGTGTGATAGTAAATATCAGTGACTAGATATTTATTCAATTTAAATACTCTAATGCTATCAAGGGAGGTTGCGCGGTGTGGGTGAATCCCCTAGCTTGAGGAGTAGGGCGAGTATATCCCCAGGTCATAGCGTCCGATATATATGGGTGAGGGATTTATCTCACTTTCAGGGAAGGAATATGACCGCCTCCACTTCGTTTATATTTTGGTCCAAGTTGGTGAGCGATTCTAACTTGGGGAAACTAGGTTTTGTGAGCACACCTAGTGGGATAGAATTCTAGAGGGAATCATCCGGTGAGGGTATACTCGGAAGGATGGATACACGTATGATATATGTGTGGATGTTAGTAAAGGTACGTATAATATGGTAGTAAATATTATATGTAGGTGATAATACAGTGTGTGATGTATTTACTTTATATAACTCGGGTTACAGTTATATGCAGTTAATTAATGAGAAATTAATTAAGTTAATCATTTGTGGGAATAATACAGTGTGTGAAGTATTTACTTTATATAACTTGTGACACGGTTATATGCTGCTATTTAAGAGGAATTAATTAAGTTAATTGTGAAATGACTTATAATTTAAGAATCATTATACTCGGGTTAGAGTAGTATGGTAAGGGAAGGTTATACCAGGACTAGTTGGACGGGGTAGTACAACTAGGTGGGGTTAAGGTAACCGGTAGGTGTGCACAATAGTGGAGGGGTGAAAATGTCCACAAGGGAGTGCGACACTAACTTAAATATGAAGCGCATTCATGCATTTTAAATTACTGCAGTTAATTCACTTGCTAAATATTTTCAAAATATTTTGGGTTCTAACCCTTGCTATAAAACTATTTTCAAAACCTTTTAGGTGTCCAGCCACAGGGACGCCAGGATTGATATTCTATTCCAGGGACACAGAGCTGCTGCATATGTGGATGCTAGCAGGAGTTTGGATTAGACGCATCATTCATTCATTCCTAGAGTAGGAATCTTGTATCAGTCTCAGTTTTATTTAGGGCTTGTAGCCCAGACTTCTCGGTACAGTTTTCAGGTGTAATTCATTCAGGTGTTGATTATTTGTATTGGATTATTTATTTTGTGGCCGGTGATTTATTCGGCAAGTTGTGTAATTACTATTCTATTTACTTTCATTCAGTTGTGTGAATGGTTTATGTTTTAATTCCGCATGTACTGTTTTGGTTTAATTAAAAAGTTAAAATTGGCACCAGTTTTTGGAATACTAGGTGGTTAGTAAGTTTTAAAAAGTTTTCGACAGTGATGCTAAGGATGATCCAACTGGGATTCCTGTTTTAATTTGGTATAAGACTGATCACCCGGTATTTTATTAGACGGGGTGTCACACGCACCCAAGGAGTAGGATTCTTTTTCTCAGTAGTGGGAATAACCAAGTCATTTTGAGGTTCAATACTTTCAACATTGGACACAACATCACACTCGCATGACAAATCTTCCTCATTATTAATTTGTGTGGCCGGAGCATCGTCTTTTATTACAACATTAATTGATTCCATGACTTTAGAGCTACTTAAAATGATTACTCTAAAGGCTCTATTGTTTTCAGAATACCCTAGGAATATACCTTCATCACTCCTTGAGTCAAATTTGCCTAGAAGTTCTCTATCTCGAAGAATATAGCACGGACTACCAAACACTCTAAAGTAGGACAAATTAGGTTTCTTACCCATCCACAATTCATATGGTGTTTTGTTAGTGCTAGGACGCAAATAAACCTTATTTACGGTGTGACATGCGGTGTTAACCGCTTAGGCCCAAAACCTACGGGGCACATTTCTTCCTAGGAGCATAGATATTTCCATTTCTTGGATCGTTCGATTTTTTCTTTCAACTATACCATTTTGTTGTGGAGTTTGAACGGCCGAGAATTCATGTTTAATTCCTATTTCATCACAAAAGGAATTCACACCGGATTCCTTGAATTCGGTTCCATTATCACTCCTAAAGCGGTTTATGGTAACACCGTGTTGATTTTGAAGAGTTCTACACTTAACAGTAAGAAAATCAACTGTCTCAGATTTTTCTCTTAGAAAGACTACAATAGAGTACCTAAAAAAATCATCCACCATTACTAAGATGTATCTTTTTCCTCCTATGCTCTCGGTACGAGTAGGACCCATAAGGTCCATGTGTATCAATTCTAAGACACGAGAGGTTGTTATAGAGTTTAACTTTTTATGAGGACTCTTAATTTGCTTTCCTAATTGACACGACCCGCAAATGATGGAGGTTGGCTTTCCTAGTGGTGGTAAGCCTCGAACTAGGTACTTTCTCACTAATCTATCAAGATCTCTAAAGTTTACATGACCTAATCTTTGATGCCAAAGATCGACATATGAGCCTTTTGCACTATTGCAAACTAAAGATGATTTATGAATAATTCCAAAACAATTGTCACTAGTTCTAACACCTTATAAAATAGATTCACCCTACTGATCATATACGGTGCACTCCGATTGACTAAATTTAACATCAAGATTTTCATCACATAATTAGCTAATACTTATCAAATTAGCCTTGAGACCGTCAATATAAAGGACATTTTCAAGTTTAGGAAACCCAGAGATTTCAATAGATCCTCTACCCATGATTTGAGATTTGCTACCATCCCCAAAAGTGACTTTACCATCTTTATAGTTTTCAAGAGGGGTGAATAGAGATTTATCACCAGTCACATGTCTCGAACAACCACTATCAAAGTACCATTGTGAGGTATTTTGAACCTTAAGTGCAACATGAGCAACAAAAGCTTTATTGGTATGATTTTTCTCAACCCAAGCTTGAGTTGTTTTCTTTCCTTTGTTGTCTCTAGTGTTATAATTAGAATTATTTCCTTGGACTTTAGAAAACCTAAGAAACTCTTCCATTAGACCTTTAGAAGTATTGACTAGATACTCAACTTGGCTCTTAAGACTAGCTAAGGAGCTATAGTGTTGTTTAGAAAAAGTGAAATGAGAGTTCTTTCCAAGCTTGTAGAAAAAATCTTTAAGATGAACCCGTTTGTGACAATAAGTGCATACATAAGGTTATTTTGGACTAGATTTTGAATATTGCATAGTAGGACTTATTTTAGAGACATTAGATTTTGTAACAAACTTAGCAACGGGTTCGGGTTTGACTTTTGATGAATTTCCCTCTTCATATCCTATACCCTTTCTCTCTTGATAACCTTTCTCCTTATATCCTAAAACAGGACCTAGAAATAATTCTTCCTGAATTATCCTCAAGTGTGACTTTAACTTCACGAGAGGACTCGAGATCTTTTTCAAGTTGGGCAATTTTCGCTTAGAGAGATTTTCTAATCTCTAAAGACTCATTAATATCTTTGTTGACACCTTACAAGGAGATAATTAAGTCACATTTTTCTTTACCTATCAAGATAAGCTTCTCAGAGAGAGATATCTTAATTGCCTCGAGTTGACTAACTAAAGCCTCATTCTCCTTCAGGCCTTTCAACTCTTTTTCTAAAGTTAAGAATTTAAAGGTTAATCTTTTGTTAACTTTTTGAATATGAAGAGATTCAGTGTAAAGTTCAGAATAAGCAGATTGTAGTTCACTCTCATCTATTTCACTATCACTCTCTTTTTCATCACTACTAGTAGAATGAGTGGAAATAACTTCAATATTTTATTCAGAATTGTTAACATTAAGGTATGACATACTTGAATTACTAGCATGGCTTGCCATAAAGGTAGTGAAGTTATTTCTAGACGGGTTAGAGTCATCAGCGTCTTCAGACTCATTATCACTGTCACTTAGAGTGGCATTGTAAACTGCTTTTTCTTTGTCTTGTCTTTTAAGTTTTGTAGGGCACTCGAATGCTCTATGACCACGTCCCTCACACTCAAAGCATATCTCCGAATCATCCTTTTTAAAGTCTTTGTCGAACTTCTTCGGATCCTGATTATTGAATTTTCTATTTCCTTTGTTTTTGTTCTCAAATTTTGGTTTTTCAAATTTAGAGTTTTGCTTTTTGAATTTGAGAAATTATTTAAATTTTTTAGCAAATAAGGCTATATTATCAGGATCTATATCAGACTCATCAGAATCAGACACATCTACTTTTTTAACTTTTAAGGCAACTCCTTTTTCTGTACTTTTGTTATCTTTAGGAAACATATCTAGTTCATAAGTTTGAAGATCACCAACAAGTTCTTCAAGTTTTAAAGTATTTAGATTTCTTAAAGAATTAAGTATAGTGACTTTAGGAATGAATCGCTTAGGAAGACATCTAAGGATTTTCTTAACAACACGATTTTCAGGTATTTTTTTACCTAAGTTAAAGCAAGAGTTAACAATATCGGATATACGAGCATAAAACTCATCAAATGTTTCAGTTTCTTTCATGATGATCGTTTCAAATTGAGTTGTTAAGTTTTGAAGTTTTGAAGCTTTAACAACATTAGTTCCCTCATGAGTAACTTGGAGAATATTCCAAGATTCCTTTGACGTTTCGCATGTCATTATACGACAGAATTCATCGGGGGACACGACACCAAATAATGCATTTAAACCTTTAGAGTGAAAGTGACACCATTTTAGTTCTTCCTCACACCACTGTTCAACAGGAGTCAAAATAATTTCATCATTAACAACCATAGTAGGAGGGGACCATACTCTTTCAACAGTAACCCAAACACGTTCATCAATTGATTTAAGAGCAGATTTCATACGTGCTTTCCAATAGGTGTATTTAGTTCCATCAAATAAAGGTAGTCTATTCGACAAAAAACTATCCATATAACCTCCAGGATTCATCTAAATAACTTTTAGAGACTAGCTCTGATACCAATTTGAAGTTGCAAGGTTATATGTTCTTAGTTTAATTCATGGAATACACACAAGCAATCCAATTTAAGAGGAATGATCCAAAATTATTTTGTCCAATGGAATGTAGCCAATATAACAAATGACTGGATTGGAAATTTGACCTTACATCACGGGATGAAATGAAGCCCCCATGGTACCAAGTTGTCTAGTTTGTTAATTTTATTTTTGTTTGATTTCCTTTGATTAGTAACTTTAAATACTATATTTGTTTTTGCATTAATAAATGGAAAATCATCATTGAAAAAGGATAGAAGCTTGTGTTATAATTTTATTATTTTGGTTCAAACTAGAGATAGGATTTCCAAAATGATCAAAATTATATTATAAGTTTCTTCTTCTCTTGTCTTTTTTTGTTTAATTAAAATTAGTTAGGTAAATTTTCCCTGGCGGGTGTTACACTTGAGTAATTTTAATTTATTTGGAGTAGAGTTGTAGCAATTAAAAATTACTTTTATAAAATAATATTTTCCTAATTCATTTGGATAATGAGAATTAACTTTTGAATTAGTGAAATATTTTGGAAATCAATCAAACTAAAATAGTCCAAACTAGATTGAATCTGTGAAATGGGGGTGGATTTACATCTCTTGATTCTTCTTACTATTATCTCTCATTTAGTTATCTTTCACTCACTTTCTTTAAACAACTTTTATTAACTCTTTAGATTATTCTATAGTTTAGTTAACCTTTTTCATTTAGTTTAGGTATTTCACCATAAAAAAATCGTTTTAATATAAAAAAAGTAGGAAACAAAGAAAAAAAATTAAAGAAAGATAAATAGCTAGAAAATCGGATCGCATGACCTTTCTTGTGTTTTATTCCATTAAGTTGGATTGACACCCATACTTACCTCATACTAGTCTTGTGATATTTTGGTAGGTAATTGAAGGAAATTGTTGATTAGAAAGGCTTTGCAACAACACCACGTACATTTCGAAGCATTTTTCTTTCCATCAAATGGCGTCGTTGTCGATTTTTGGAGATTGACGCACCCGAGAAGATTTTAGATTGTAATTCATTAGTTATTTTTTTAGAAGTGTTGTGTTAGGATTATTGAGGCATTGTATCTATTTGGGTGGGTTTTGACACTAATTTATTTGTAATAATTATTCATAAAAGAAGAAAAGCGTGATAGGAAAACCGGACAAGGTAGAGAGAGGGTGTCCAAAGCTGAGTCTTTAGAAGCCTCTATACTTTGGGTCGGTAGGACTCCCGGGGCCGACTGAGAAAGGCTATCTCCCCCCGATCGACTCAACTCGATCTTCACCCCACGCGTGTCAAAACCGTGGGAGGTACCTTTCGAGACACTCGCGAATCTCCCACAAGCGAGTCAATATTTGTGTGTGCCTACGCGCACTTATGTGGTTTTATTTTTGTATTTATTTTTAAATGGTGTGATGAATTAATCAACTAAGACCTACACCCGGTCATTCACGAGAAGGGATTTCATCACCCGACTCACTCACTTATCCATTGTGTGCTACTCTAGCCATCATTAAATTAAAATCAATCAACTAGATATACATATAAGATACGGTGTTCGTAGTCCCCGTAGAGTCCTCTCCACCCGAAAAATCCTCGAATGATTCTCTTTGAGGCATATAAGTGTCCAGGGAAACTGGGTTTTAAGTGCGTCCACCCAGTAAAACGGGTTTGTGCTGTCCCCAGCGTTGTATCGGCCGCCCGTTTTGTCGTAGTAGCTTTGTGGCGAATCTCTATGTCAAACCTCTAGTCATGTTTTGATTAAAGTGGGAACACAACTTTTGCAAAGGCGATCACAAAGATAAATTTCGTGATTTTTGTCTCTCGCGGATTTCATTAAAATTTGGTTACCCACTCATCTAATTGAAGATAAGAAAATTGGCTATGTGATAGTTAGGACTTCCACCTTGCTTGTACGTGTCTAATGTACTCTTTAGGTAGTCACTTTTAAGCTCCATCCTTTTAAGTTTCAAATCGAGTCCATCGCCTTTTTCTTTTCCAAAAAATAAAATAAAATCCAAAAACATTTTTTTCCTCTTCCTTTTTCCAAACACCCCAAAAAGCATTTTCTTTCCCTCTATTTCTAAAAACTCCAAAAATATCTTCTTCTTCTTTTCATAAATAAAAAAATCACTCCTTGCATGCCCACGTGGCAACGAGTTAATCATCGATTAGTTCGTTCCCGTAGCCTTTCTCCCGTCGCATCATCATTAGGAGAACTACGCGTTCCCCTCGATTTTTCATCACAATGCATCCATTCTACCAATCCCAGCGTAGACATTTCTACTTCATCCATCCATCCACCCACTATGGCCGACGAGCGTGCCTTAAGGGACTATTTTGCCTCAATAAGGGTTACCCCACCATCATGCATCGTTCTTCCACCCACCCCAGCGGTCCAATTTGAAATTCCCCCGACGATAATTTCGATGTTGCCCAATTTCCATGGCTTTGAACGTGAGTCTCCATACAGTCACTTGCGAAAATTTCTCACGATTTGTGTTACTTTTAAAAATCAAAACTTAGAGGAAGAAAATGTGCGTCTTCGATTGTTTCCATGTTCTTTTAATGATAATGCATCCATGTGGCTCCATTCATTGCCACCAGATTTTATCCTTACATGGGAACAACTTGTGAAGAAGTTCATGTCAAATTTTTATCCGATGAGCAAAACCAATGATATGTGTCAAGCCACCCAAGATTTTCGTCAAAAGCCAACCGAGCAATTTTGTGAAGCGTGAGGCCATTTTCAAGGTTACATAGTTGCCCACATCATGGTCTCGAGAAAAGTCGCTTAGTCCATAGTTTTTACAATGGTATCGTTCCTACTTCTCAAACCATGATTGAATCCACGCATAAAGGTAAGTTCATGCACTTAACTCCCACTGCCACTGATAAGCACCCAAAAGTGTCTATTTTATACTCTGAATATATGCATTTTAGTCACTCGTTTTAATTAAAATTGGCCTTATGTCGTATTTTATTATTTTTCAGGTCAATCATCATTCGCAATATCAAATAATGAAGAAATTTAAAGCGGCCATGAAGTCAGAAGTTCCATTAAGCTTGCCCCGATAAGTTTTGATATCCCAAATCCTATCCCCGGACCAAACCTAAGCCTACATCGAGCCCAAACCATCACCCGAGCCTGTTTGTGTTGAGTTTGTACCTTTATTATTTTTTTAGATTTTTAATTTGAGTCATTTTATTTTTAGGATTTATAGATTTATTTAGAACTTTCTAATATTTATTTTCTATTCTTATATTTCTTTATTCTGATTTTGATTTTTATTAGTTCTTAATCTTTATTTTATTTTATTATTGTTCTTAGGATTAGTTTTTAGGAATTTATTTTATTTTTCTTTAGTTTTTAGCTTTAATTTATTTAGTTAGGATTTTTTTTTATTTTTTTTAGTTTTTACAGAGTTTTATTTATTTATTTATTTTTATTTTTGAGGCTCTTAGTAATAGAGTAGAATTTTATTTTTAGATTTTAATTTTTATTTTAGTCTAGTTTTTTTTAGGAAGTGTTATTTTATTTAAGGATCCAAATTAAACACACACAACACACTCACTTACACTCAACTACCCTACAACTAACATACACATAAACTACTCTACCTTCACTCTCACCCTTTATCCCCTACAATCTCACACACACAACAATACCCATCTTCATCTTCTCCACCCACTATCTCTCTCATCTCCCACCATTAACAATACAACCAAACACCACCATAACCTATTAACCCATCTGTCAAAATAGTTGTCCACAACCCGACACCAACCTGGAATCCCCTAAACCCGACGCCCATGTTCACAACCACAAATCGAAAAAACCCCTTCAGTAGCCCAGACCCGCGAGCCTGAGCCTCTTGAGACCTTTGACCCGCGAAATTTACCCCGCATCATCCAGCCATGTCCGAACCTCCGAAGCCCAACTCCTCAACCCGAAATCCAATGAATCAATCCCAAAAGTTTCGGAACCAACAATTATCTCCATATCCCACGTGCTTAAGCCTTAAATCATTTTGACTTTACCAAAATAAAATCTCACCAATATCTCCTCTAAATAAACAACACTCGTGGGCTATAAAACAAGAAGACTCTCATAGAGAAGAAAGAGGACGAGAGACAAAAAAAAATACTGCAGAGGGTACAAAAAAGTCAGAAAAAAATCATAAAAAATTAGTTTAGGATTAGAAAAAAAAATTAGGTTTAGTCTTTTAATTTAGTTTTGTAATCCTGTTGAGTTTTTGTGACGAGTTTGTAACACGTGTTCATGCACACAGTTGACACGAGGAATTATTGCATATCGTATTTCTTTCTCTTCTATTTAGTTTCTTGTTTGTTAATTGTGTTTGTGCTGAAATTTTAATCATGTTTGGCTAAACACCCCATTCAAGGGGTGAGATAAAACGTGTGTGTTGAGTTATTTAATAAATTAATTGTTCATTGATGTGTTCTAGGCTAATTAAATTGGAAAAAATCACATATTAATTTATGTAACGAGATTTGATAAATTAATGTTGAAAATTGATATTTGATTTTTGGATTTGACTTAGAGATAGGTCCTATTTTTAAATTCAAGTATTAATTCTTTGAGTGCAAGTCAAAGATCCGTACAAATTTTTATGAATTGATCTTAGCAGATAATTTGTAAGAACAAGTATGAATTTTAATTTTTTTATATGTGGTGACAATTCTTGATTTAATTGCTGAAAAAGATAAAATTGAATTTAAGATTATAACGACAGTTAAAATTTTAAATTCAATAATTATTTTGAACTTTTCAATTGAATAATTAGGACATTAAATTAAATTAAGTACGCCCCTAATCCCACCTCTTGTGTTTTCTCATAAATTCTAAACTAGATTTTATTTTATTTTTATTTTTTCGTAGTCATTTAATTGCATAAATTTTCGTTTCCTCCCTTGATTTTTTTTTTAATTATAAAACTAAAAAAAATTAAAAAATTAAAAACATAAAAAGATTATTTTTTTTACAAAAATTAAAATTGCAAATTTTCTCGATAACTATTTCGACGCTTGAAATTGGCTTGATACCCGAATTTACCACGATACAAAATTTTTAACAAGTTTTATAGGGAATTTCATGGGAACTTTGATACTCGAAGTTTGACCGCAATGACTGACGAATCAAGAAAACAACTCACACAAAAAAAACTGAAGTATCAAATGGCACCGTTGTCTATTTCTTGAAGATTGAAGCCCGTGAAGATTTGTAATTTTTATTTTTAGTGTAGTTATTCATTCTTCTCCCTCATTAGACTCGTTGTTAAGGATTATTGAAGCCTTTTAATTAATTGGGATGCCCTTTGAAACCATTTTATTTTTTGTAATAATTTTTCAAACATTCTAAAAAAATCGAAAGGGAAACCGAACAAGGTGGAGAGAGGGCGTCCAAAGGTGAGGATTTTTGAAGCCTCTCTACTTTGGGTCGGTAGGACTCCTGGGAACGTCTGAAATATGCGTACTTCCCCCTGATCGACTCAACTCGGTCTTCACCCCATGCGTATAAAAATCGTGGGAAGTAAACTCTTTATCATTCGCGAATCTCCTGCAAGAAAGTCAATTTTTGTGTGCTACTTGCTCCTATGTGCTTTTTATTTCTGTATCGCAGTTAAATTGGATGGTTTGATGAATAAATTTACCTAATACCTATACCCGGTCATTGCAATGAGTTGGGATTTGATCACCCACTCAATCACATCTCCATTTGCTTGTTACCCGTGCTCTCATTTAAATTAAAATCAACCAACTAACAAGCCAAGTAGGAACGGTGTTCATTAGGACCCTTTAGGAACGAAACCCTCGTAGAATACTCTAGCGAGTCCTTTCCACTCCTGCAAATCTTCATTCAACTATCTTAAGACTTTTTGTCTAGGGAAACTGGGTTTTAAGTGAGTTCGCCCAGTCAAACGGGTTTGTGCTTTCCCCAGCGTGGTACCGAATAGTTGTTTGTTGTAGTAGCTAGTGTGGTGAGCCTTAACTAGTAAGCCTCTTGTCTTTCGGGAAGAAAGTAGGAGCACACTGTTATCGGGGAGGCCTAAACTTCCATATTTTTCTCGCCCCGCGGACTAATTAAAATTGATTACCCACCCACTTAACTTGAAGATAATAATTTGGCTATGTGCTCGTTCGGGCTTGTTCCCTCTATGTACGTGTCTAAATTGGTCCTTTAAGTAGTCAAATTTTCGCTCCATCTGTCAGTTTTTCCAACATAAGTCCATCTCCCCTTTTTCTCGCTCTTTCTGAACTATTTTTTTACAAAAAACAAAAATACAAGAATATTTTCCATTTTTTCTGCCTCATTCTTCTCTCCAAACACCACAAATATTTTTTCCCCTGGATTTACAAAAATCCAAACAAAAATTTTCCTTTTTCCAAAAAACCCAAAAATATTTTTCGTTGTTTTATGCTAAATTGGCACCGCATTGATCATCGATTAACACGATCTCCTAAGGCTCCATATCTAAACTCCCTCTTAGGTGACTGTGCTCTTCTCGTTGATTTTCCTCCTCGATCCATTTTCCTCTTCATCGGAGACACCTAGTTCTCCCACTTCCCCTGGTTTTGTTACCCCACCCATTATGGCCGACGAACACACTTCGAGGAACCACTTTGCCTCGATTACGGCCACTCCGACCGTGCAATTTGAAATTCTCCCCACGACTATTTCTATATTGCACTCATGACCTTGAACTCGAGTCTCCTTATACTCACTTGCGGAAATTTCTCACTGTGTGCGCTAATTTTAAAAATCAAAACTTAGATGAAGAGAATGTTCGTCTTCGGTTGTTTCCCTTTTCTCTCCACGATAATGCATCCATGTGGCTCCATTCCTTGCCCCTGGATTCTATCCAAACTTGGGAACAACTTGTCAAGAATTTCATGTCTAAGTTCTATCCCATGAGCAAAACAAATGAAATGTGCCAAGCCATTCAGAATTTTAGACAAAAGCCTACCAAACAGTTTCGTGACGCAGGGGGCCGTTTTCAAGACTATATTAATAGTTGCCCACATCACGGTCTCCAGAAAAGTTGCTTAATCTATAGTTTTTACAACGGTCTATCCCTTCTTCTAGCACCATGATTGAATCCATGCATAAAGGGAAGTTCATGCATTTAAATCCCACTGCCGCCTATAATTTTCTCCTTGAATTAGGCGATGACTCCCAAGATTAGGAGGGCACCAATGCGTTTTCACGATCCGACCCTCCACGTGTAGGTAACACTTCCGAGGTAAAAAATGATCCTGATTTTAAAACTTTGCTACACAGCTTACACTCATTGACTAAAATCGTTAATGCTTTTAGTTGTACTATGCAACAAAATGTTTCATTGTCTAAACAAGCGATGTCTGTCAACGATTCTAGTCCTTCTTCTTGCAGTGTATGCTTGAGTCAAGATCATTTAGCTCATTTTCCCCCTCCTACAACATGATCTCGAGCCCACCATGGCCCAAACATGTGCGTTTGATACCACTAGGAAACTCGTTCCCTCGTCGTTTACTTATAATCCTAATAATTGGAATCACCCCTATTTCTCTTATAAGCATGACCACTACTCCGCTCCTTCCCAACCACAACAACATGTTGGTGGTCCCCCTGGGTTTCCACACAACCCACAAATGCAACCTCGCCCACCCGTCCCGTTTCAGTCTGCTTCTTACCATCAACCGCACTTTCCATCTTCCTTTGTCCCCCATGGTGGACATTCAAACACCAATAATCCTCTTGTTCCTATTCCCCCTCCTTCATATGAGTATTCACAATCGCTTCAGTCTCATCGTGAGTTGGTACCCCAACCATCTTATGCCCCTCCACCCAATTCATCCACCTCTTCTTTCGAGAATCTCCTCACTCAGTTTATGACCACTCAGAGTCAAGACCTCCAACGGCTTGAGCAACGTTTCAACCAATTCGAGTTTGAGCAAAAGAAAGGTCATTTCCCTAGTCAACCCATTGCTAACCCTAAGGGGAATGACAAAGACTCGGCCTACGAGGTTGGTTCCACTTCCAGTCCACCCAATTACCAAGCGGATATGAAAGCGATGTCTACTCTTCACTCGAGAAAATAAGTTAATAATGGTGTTCATGCTCCCAGTGATGTCCCCAACCCACCCATCCCATCTTTAGAGCCTATCCCTAAGGTTACCCCACCATCTAAATCCATATCTCACACTGAGTCCGAACCTACTGCGCCCACCTCTGTGTATGTGCCCAAAGCGCCCTTCCCTCATCGGTTGGCTCCCAATAAGAAAGCCCAATAATTTGATGAGATCAAGAATGTATTTCAGAATGTTCACATCAATATTCCCTTCCTCACTCTGATTCAACAAGTCCCTTCGTATGCTAAATTTTTGAAGGACTTGTGCACTGTTAAGCGTAGGACCAATGTTCCTCGTGATGCTTTCCTCACTGAGCAAGCTATGTCCCTTCTCTATGATAACGGTGTTGTGAAGTACAAAGTCCCTGGTCATCCATCTGTCTCTTGCATGTTAGTCGATAAGTTCACTACTACTGCTTTACTTGATCTTGGGGCTAGTGTTAATCTGTTTCCACACAACCCACAAATGCAACCTCACCCTCCCGTATCGCATATGTCTGCTTCTTACCATCAACCGCACTTTCCATATTCTTTTGTCCCCCATGGTGGACATTCAAACACCAATAATCATCTTGTTCCTGTTCCCCCTCCTTCATATGAGTATTCACAATCGCTTCAGTCTCACCGCGAGTTTGTACCCCAATCTTCTTATGCCCCTCCACCCAATTTATCCACCTCTTCTCTAGAGAATCTCCTCACTCAGTTTATGACCACTCAGAGTCAAGTTCTCCAATGGCTTGAGCAGGGTTTTAACCAATTCGAGTATGAGCGAGAGAAAGTTTGTTTCCCTAGTCAACCCATTGCTAACCTTAAGGGAACGATAAAGACTCGGCCTACGAGGTTGGTTCCACTTCCAATCCACCCAATTACCAAGCGAATATGAAAGCGGTGTCTACTCTTTGCTCGGGAAAATAAGTTGATAATGGTGTTCATGCTCCCAGTTATGTCCCCAACCCACCCTTCCCATCTTTAGAGCCTATCCCTAAGGTTACCCCACCATCTAAATCCACATCTCACACTGAGTCCGAGCCTACTGCGCCCACCTCTGTGTATGTGCCCAAAGAGCCCTTCCCTCATCGGTTATCTCCCAATAAAAAAGCCCAATAATTTGATGAGATCAAGAAAGTCTTTCATAATGTTCACATCAACATTCCCTTCCTCACCGCGATTCAACAAGTCCCTTCGTATGCCAAAATTTTGAAGGACTTATGCACTGTTAAGTGTAGGACCAATGTTCCTTATGATGCTTTCCTCACTGAGCAAGCTACATCTCTTCTCTATGATAACGGTGTTGTGAAGTACAAAATCCCTGATTATCTAACTGTCTCTTGTATGTTAGGAGATAAGTTCACTACTACTGCGTTACTTGATCTTGAAGAGCAACTTGATGATCATTCCGTGAAAGTACCTAAAGGTATTGTTGAATATGTTTTGGTGAAATTTTTAGACTTTTACTATCCTGTGGATTTCATCATCTTAGACACTCATGCGCCCGACCCCAATAATACTCATATCATATTGGGTCCCCCCTTTTTTTCCACTACCACTGCCATCATCAATTGTCGTGAGGGGTCTATAAATCTATATTTTGGCAATATGACTGTCGAAGTCAGTATCTTCCACCTTATGCAATAACAGGCTGATGTCGATCCATTGATGAGGTGTGTGTGATTGACTCCTTAGTTAACGAAATGTTGGACCAAACTTACCCTGTCGATCCTCTCTAATAATGTTCAGCTCATTTTGGATCCGACTTTGACATTGATTCCTCCATCTCTGAAGTAAGTGTCATGTTAGATTCCAATCCCATGATGGATACTTCCTCTTGGTATCCTCCATTCGATCCCCTCTATGTTGATACTCTTCACTCTATGGACCACCCTGCTCCACCTTATGAAATCACTGCCCCATCAGATTCCTCCACTTTTATGCACTGCTCGCTCTTCTGACTCTGTTTCTGCGTCTCAGTCCGATGTCACTCCTGTGCCACCTACTAGTTTGGAGCTTAATCCCTTACCTCCCGAGTTGAAATATACTTTTTTAGTCCCCAACAACCATCACCCTCTCATCATTACTTCCGACTTGACCCCTGATCAAGAAGATCAATTATTCCACACCCTTACTCAGCATATCACTGCTATAGGATGGACCATTTCAGATATTCACGGTGTGAACCCCAATGTTTGTAGTCATCTCATTCATTTGGAGGAAAACTCCAAGACTTCTCGTGAACCCCAATGTCGACTCAACCCTGCTATGAAACAAGTCATGCGCACTGAGATTTTGAAATTGCTCGATGCTCGTATTATCTACCCTTTACCAGATAGTCAGTGGGCCATTCCCTTTCACGTCATACTGAAAAAGTCTGGTGTCACCATCATTAATAATAGTGACAATGAGCTTATGCCCACCCGTATGCAAACTGGCTGGCGTATTTATATTGACTATCGAAAGCTAATGTTGTAACTCGCAAGGACTATTTTCCTCTTCCCTATATTGACCAAATGCTCGAATGTTTAGCCGGCCATGCGTATTACTGCTGCCTTGATGGCTATTCAGGATACAACCAAATTCCTATTGCCCCTGAAGACCAAGAAAAAACTACCTTCACATGTCCTTTCGACGCTTTTTCCTATTCTCGCATGCCATTTGGCCTTTTCAATGCACCCGCGACTTTTCAACGGTGTATGATTAGCATTTTTAGTTACATGGTAGAACGTTTTCTCGAAATCTTTATGGATAATTTTTTTGAGTTTGGTTCTTCCTTAGAGCAATGCCTTTTTCACCTCACTATGGTGCTCAAACGTTGTCAAGAAAAGAAATTGGTCCTCAATTGGGAAAAATGCCACTTCATGGTCAAAAAGGGAATTATTTTAGGTCACGTAGTCTCTCGTGACGGTATTGAAGTAGATACAGGAAAAGTCGACATAATTTCCACGCTTCCCATTCCTACATCTATTAAGGACATTCGCTCCTTCTTAGGACACGAGGGCTTCTACCGTCATTTTATCAAGAACTTTTCTAAAATCGCTCTACCTTTAACAACCCTTTTATCCAAAGATGTTCCATTTATCTTTGATGATGCGTGTGTTGCTTATTTTGAGTGCCTTAAGGCCGAGCTCATTTTTGCTCCTATCATTCAGCCTCCTAATTGGTCTTTACCTTTTGAGCTCATGTGTGACACCTATGATTTTTCTCTCGGTGCTGTAGTTGGTTAGAGGTTTGATAAAAGCCAATACGTAATTTATTATGCTAACAGAACCATCCATGACGCTCAACTTCATTACACGACCACCGAAAAAGAGTTACTAGCTGTCGTATTCGCATTAGATAAGTTTAGGTACTATTTCATCGATTCCCCTATCATTATTTACACTGACCACGTCACTCTGAGGCACCTTCTTCAGAAAGGATTCTAAGCCACGATTGATATGGTGGATTCTCTTGCTTCAAGTTTGACCTCAAAATTCGTGATAAGAAAGGGTGCAAAAATTTAGTTACAGACCATATCTTCCGCCTTATTGTTACGCCTGAATCTGATCCCGTCCCTATTTCTAAAATATTTCTCGATGAGCAACTTTTTACTATCTCCACCTCTCATTGGTATGCTGATATAGTTAATTTCCTTGTTACCGACCAACTGCCCAATCATTGGTTGAAACACGAGAGTTCTAAGTTCATGGCCCAGGTGAAGTTTTACTCTTGGGATAATCCATTCCTTTTTAAATTGGGCTCCCTAATTCTTCCCTCCTCTACCAATCCCTGACAAAGAAGGAAGCTATGACCATTGACGACCTCATGGCCCGAATCGAGAAATACGCAAAGGTGGAAGATGTCACCCGCTCTAATACAGGAGAAAACGGTCGAGCTAAGCTCACTACCAAGGTAGGTGAGAAAGCTGAGAACCAGGAAAAAGGAGGAAAGAACGGGGGCAAAAATGGCTCCAAAAATGGAGGGAACCAGGACGCATCGAAAGCATTCCAGGCGGTCAACACCGTCTTCAAAGAACCAATTTACAAGGTTCTCGCGAAGATCAAGGATGAGCCATTCATCAAGTGGCCCAGGAAGATGGGGGGAGATCCCTCGAAGAGAAACAATGCGTTGAGATGCGCTTTTCACAAAGAGGGAGGGCACAAGACCGAGCACTGCAAAGATCTTATGTCTCACCTCGAAGAGTTGGCCCAGTCCGGGCATTTGAACGACTTTGTGGAAAAAAGGGCAGAGAAATTGGCTGCCAACAGAGAGATGAGACCCGACAATGTGCTGGAGGATGATGCTGGACACGAGTTCGCCGTAATTCATGGAGTATCTGACGTCAAACAGATACAAGGGAACTCAGCTCGGATGGAGCTGAAAAAACTTACAGCGGTAATGCAGGCCTTTCAAATCGATCCAGCAAAATCACAGTCGGGAAAACGTCGACGAGCAGAGGACGTCAACTATAACAAGCATATTGTTTTCACGGATGAAGATTTGATGGGAGTAAGGACCCCACATCATGATGCTCTGGTCATTACCCTCAGGATAGCCAACTTTGACAACGACAAGCTGCTCGTCGATCAAGGAAGCTCATCCGAAGTAATGTACCTCGACCTTTTCAAAAAATTGAAATTGAGCGTCTCCGACCTAAAGGAAGTTACTGTTCCTTTGGTCGGGTTTGTCGGGAAAATGACCATGCCCCTAGGCAAGATAGTGCTGCCAGTTCGTGCTGGGAACGTCTTCAAAATGATTGAGTTTTTGGTAGTTGACATCTAATCGCCATACCAGGCCATGCTCGGCAGAGGATGGCTTCATGCAATGAAGGCGGTCTCCTCGACCTACCATCAGAATCTCAAGTATGTAACCGAGAGAGGAGTAATGGAGATCCACGGCGACCAAGCAATGGCAAGGAAGTGCTTCATAGCAGCCATCCGACCAAAGCAAGAGAAGAAGGCCGGTCAACCCAGCGAGAAAGTTGAAGAGGGTGTGATACCTTCTAAATAGCAACTAAAGTATGGAAGACCAGGAGTAGAGGAGACCACGCTCCTCCCCTCCGAGCGTGTCATCGAGGACCTGGTAGAAGTTGTAGCCGAAGTTGGTAACAGTAGCAGAGTATTCCTGATTGGAGCATCTCTCACCAATCGAGAACAGAGGAGTTGACGACCTTGCTGAGACACAACGTAGATATCTTCGCATGGGAACCATACGAGCTTCCTGGCATTGATATTGGTATGGTCTGTCATCAGTTGCACGTCGACCCCACATTCAAGCCAGTCACGCAGAAAGCACGAAGAGCTGCACCTGAGAAGGCTAAAGCGATCGAAAAGGAGGTCGAAAAACTACTGGATGCAGGATCCATACGGGAAGTACAATTCCCCAAGTGGTTGTCCAACCCAGTAGTGGTTCTGAAGAACAACGGGAAGTGGAGAGTTTGCATCGACTTCACTGACCTCAATAGAGCGTGCCCAAAGGATAGTTTCCCTCTCCCAAAGATAGACCAACTAGTAGATGCCACTGCAGCTCACGAGCGGATGAGTTTCATGGACGCATACTCAGGGTATCACCAGATCCCCTTGTATGCCCCAGACCAAGACAAAATGACGTTCATCATGAAGATTGGGTTGTATTGCTACATAGTCATGCCATTTGGGCTCAAGAATGCAGGGGCAACCTACCAGCGGCTGGTAACAAAAATATTCAAAGATCAAATGGGAGATACAATGGAGGTCTACATCGATGATATGCTCGTTAAGAGCAAGAAGAAGGAAAATCACCTCTCAGGCCTGTCAAAGACCTTCGAAATCCTCAGGAAATACCGAATGAAGCTTAATGCGAGCAAGTGTTCCTTCGGTGTCCAGTCAGGAAAATTTCTTGGATACTTAGTCAGCAAGAGAGGCATAGAAGCTAATCCGGACCAGATCGATGCAATCAATAAGGTACAACCACCTCGAACAGTCCAGGACGTGCAGAAGCTCACTGGAATGCTCACTGCCTTGAATCGCTTCATCTCCAAATCCTCCGAGAAGTGCTAGCCTTTTTTTCGGCTTCTAAAAGGGAATAAACCAATAAAATGAAGCCTGGACTGCTCACGAGCATTGGCCGAGCTCAAGTGTTACTTAAGCTCTCCACCGCTGCTTGTCATACCATAACCATTGGAGTCTTTATACCTATACCTCTCGGTATCCAGTCACACTGCCAGCTCGGCTTTAATAAGAGAGGTCGAAGGAATCCAGCACCCCGTTTACTACGCGAGCAAAACCTTATTAGACGCCGAGCAAAGGTACCTGCCATTGGAAAAGCTCGCCTTTGCACTAGTGATAGCCTCGAGGAAACTGAAGCATTATTTTGAAGCCCATACTATAATCGTCCTTACTTCGCACCCCCTTAAAGAGATCCTGAGGAAAGCGGATTTGTCTAGCAGATTGTCTAAGTGGTCAGTCGAGCTCGGCCGATTCGACATCCAATTTCTTCCAAGGACCGCTATCAAGGGTCAGATCCTCGCTGATTTCATAGCCGAATTCAATGGCGAAGAACTCCCCAACCAACCTCAACCAACAAAGCAAGAAGAGAACCCAGTAACAGTGGAAACCTAAAAACTATTCGTTGATGGAGCCTCCAACTCAAAGGGGGCAGGCGTAGGCATCATCCTCATCACCCCAAAAAACACCATCCTTGAGCAAGGGATCAGGCTTGGATTTACAGCCTCCAACAACGAAGCAGAGTACGAAGCTCTAATAGCCGGTCTCCAAAAGGCGCAAATTCTGGGAGCAAAACGTTTACAGGTGTTCGGCGATTCTCAACTGGTCTCCAATGAGATAAGTGGAGATTACAACGCGAAGGATGAAAGGATGGCAGCATACCTCGCCCTGGTGAGGAAACTAATGATGAGCTTTGAGGAGATCAATATCCAACAGTTTCCCAGAGGGCAAAACAGTCATGCCGACACCCTAACAGCCCTAAGCTCGGCAGTTGATTCTAGTCTTAAAAGGCTTATTCCCATCGATTTCCTCATTCGTCCAAGCATTAACCACAACAGCAAGCTGCCAAACGTGGAACAAATACTCCAGGTAGAATCAACCCCCAGCTGGATGGACCCCTTAAGAGAATACTTAAAGGAGGGCACGCTCCCCGAGAATAAGAAAATCGCCCACCAGATAAGAGTCAAAGCTGCTCGCTTTCACTTATCCACAGGAGGCGACTTGTACAAGAAGTCCTTCTCCGGTCCCTACCTTAGATGTGTCCACCCAGGCGATGTCGAGCAGGTGCTGCGCGAGCTTCACGAAGGAGTCTGTGGAAGTCATGTCGGAGGAAGGTCTCTAGCCTTTCGAGCAATGAAGGAAGGCTATTGGTGGCCATATATGCAAAAGTAATCCGCAGTATATGTCCGTAAATGCCCCAAATGCCAACTTCACGCTCTAATGATCCACCAACCAGCCAGCGACCTAAAATCCCTGACCAGCCCGTGGCCCTTCGCCCAATGGGGAATGGACATCGTAGGACCACTACCCACTGCTGCCGGCAATCGCAAATACTTGTTGGTTGCAACTGACTACTTCACCAAATGGATCGAGGCAGAACCATTGGCAAACATCCGAGACGCTGACATGATAAGATTCATATGGAGGAATATAATCACTCGATTCGGAATCCCCAGAACCATCATCACTGATAATGGGACTCAATTCGAGAGTGGTCCCTTTCAGGACTTCTGTAACGAGCACGGGATCAGGCACAACTTTAGTTCGGTGGCCTACCCACAGAGCAATGGGCAAGCAGAAGCTTCCAACAAAACTATGATTGATGGATTGAAGAAGTGACTGGAGCGAGCCAAGGGGGCATGGGCAACCGAGCTGCCCCATGTTCTGTGGGCATACCGAACAACTCCTCGGCGAGCAACAGGAGAAACCCCATTTTCGCTAACATATGGCATGGAAGCAGTCATTCCACTAGAAGCGGGCTTGCCTACAATGAGGTCCGACCTTTTCGACCAAGGCCAGAATGATGGGGAGTTGCTCGCTGAACTCGACCTCCCCGACGAGCGTAGAGAATTAGCCCTGGTGAAGCTTGCGAACTATCAACAACATCTCGCAAGACATTACCACCATAGGGTTAACCCAAGAAAATTCCAAGTTGGAGACTATGTTCTAAGGAAGGTGCTGGGCAGCTCAGTAAGGTCATCAGACGGCAAGCTAGGCCCAAACTGGGAAGGACCATTTAGAGTAACTAGGGACGACCTGCAAGGTGCATATCATTTGGAAACAATGGAGGGCAGAGAGATACCACGAGCATGGAATGCAGCCAATCTCAAGAAATTCTACTTTTAGATTCTCAAGGAATTCTATTATCGAATCTTTTTCTTGTATCTGTTATGTGAAAGGAACAATTCATTCCCCCTATTACTAATGAAATCAATAGCTGCATTTTATCACACATCTTTTTCCAAATCACAGGCACGATGGTCGATATAGCAGGGGGATACCCCTCCTCTGGTCATCGTCATAAAACACGAGAGACCTCTTAGCATTGCCCTTGGCAATATATAAAGCCTTACAGAGGATTCTTAGGCAATGCGACCAGATTTCATACTGGTCATCAAACCTACTTTGGTTGAGCAAAATCCTGACCGGATGCAGACATCCAATACCAGGTGTGTCCTCGCCAATTGCCCTACTTAGGCCTAAGGGAGTGTGACGACACAACCTAAAAGGTAAAATGGGGCACAATGGTATTTTGGTATTATACTGGACTGGGGGGACACTTGCATGGCAAAACAAAAAGAATTATGAAGCAACAAGAATATAAAAAGATTGGATGAACACGTTTAGTCGGCAAAGCTGCCCAAAACACAAACTTTTCATTAATCTCTTATATTTACAACAGTGATAATACATGTTTAGTCGGCGAAGCTCGCCCAAAGCATTTACATTATCAAAAAATACAAAAGAATAACAACTTGTTATATTTACAACAACGATAAAAACGACTTGCAAAAAATTCAAGAAGGTGGAAGCCTCTGAACGAGATAGTCTGCCACTCTAGCTCTTCGTCCATCATCAGGAGAGGGGCTAGCTCTTCCACGACCTCATTTAAATCCAACTCCAACAGTTGCCGGGGAATGGCATCAATGGGGATCCATCGATCATCCCTCCTGAATGGATTGGGCATCAGGGTGGAGGAGGACATCTCGTGTCGATACCATAACAATGAGTTCCTCGGGACCTGCAGCTCTTTCAGGGCACTCAACCACCCTCTGATGAAGGAAAGTTCCTCGAACTCTGATAGTCTCGTTGGAGCATCCAGCCAGCCTTGATCGTAGCCATCAGACCACACTTATCAAGGACCCTTCTTGAACAGATGCCGTAGTCGGGTGACGTCCCTCTGGAGCCCAGCAGCAGTTACATAAGCTCGTCGAACATCGTCGCGCAGCTCCTCCATCTCCCTCTCACGCTGTTCCTCGGCTTCCCTGTTCCTGCCCCTAGCACCCCTACCAGCACGCGGAAGGGGAGGACGAGATCCAGCTCGCGACGACGAGGAACCTTGCAGGACTGCCGAAATGGTGCTCGGTGAATGCTCCTTAAGCTTTAAGACCTCCCTCCTCAAGTCTTCATTCTCCTGCTGCAGGAACTCCCCAACCTGGTTAATCTCGGTGGCCTCCAATAACCTTGCTCTCAGTGCACTGACTTCTTCTTGTACTGAGGCACCGATTTCTTCCATCTCTCGGAGCCTGTCCTTTAGCTTGGCCACCAGGTCGGACTGATCCTTAAATTTTTGGTTCCTTGACTTAGCAAACTTGCAAAGTCTAACAAAGGCCTGGCGAACTTCAGGGCTTGCATTAGGACCAAGGGTCCTGCCCAGTTAGGAAGTGACAGGAATATAGTCATTAACATCAACCAACTACAAGTAAAATAAAGATAGAGGAAAGGAAGAGATCAGCACAAACAAAAGAAGAATCTTCTCATTTCATTAATCAAAGTCAAGTACATTGAGCAGAAACTTGAAAAATTACAAGCGAAAAGTACAGAATTAAATCCTAAGAGAAGATTAACTGGCAACCTCAGGCGGCCCAGCAGTGTCTGGCTGCTTCCCCTTGTCAGCAGCAGCAGCAGAGGCATCCCCCTCTGCAGGAACGCCCTCAGCCGCCTGAGCAGGGAAAACACCGGCAAGAACTGTATCAGAGGGAAAATCAGCACCCTCGATGGCTGGGGCAGGAGCTTCCTCGTCCATAGTTGGCTTGGGACCTGGGTCATGCTCATCGAATAGAGGAGACTCAGCATCAACCGCCGTAGCTAGAAGAGCTTTGTTCCATCCCTTATTGAAGTTCAGATGGCTGATATAGCCTATCTGAACGTCGGCATCGTCATAAGCAGCAGCCCACCCAGAGTTGTATGAGTCCTCCTTAATGGTGGCTGCCTGGGCCTTTTTCGCCTCCAGCTACTCGGCCAGAACCCTATTCTTCTCCGCGAGGTCCATCTTGCTCGAGCATACTAGATCATAAGCCTTCTTCAGCTCACCCAACTCCTTAACCGCATCATCCCTCTCGCGAGTAGAGTTGACGAGGGCCAGATCAGACGAAACTCAGGCTGCATCAGTAGCCTTTAGGTCAGCCTCCAGATGAGAGCCCCTGGCTTCCAGAGCAGACTTCTGGTGCTCCAACTCGTTGTTCCTCCTCATCAGCTCGTCACGAGAATGGTAGAGAACAGCAAAGTCAGTCACAAACTGCAAAGAATAGAGAAGAAATCAAGAAGAGGAAAATATCTAGAACTTGTCAAAAGATTGAAAGTTGAAAGAGTATCTTACCAGGGCCAGCCTCTGACTATCTTGCAGGGCCAATTGATCAGACCCCAGCGCCCTCTGGCGATCTGCAGGGAGAACTGCCCTCTCAAGCAGCGCAGGAGCTAGCTGAGGAGAGGTGGCAACCGAGGCCCCCTCGGGCAAAGAAGATACCGGGACTAAGGCTTGCCCTGCCTTTGTCCTGGACTCCATCCTTCTTCTTTCCTCCTTCTCTTTCTCCATCCTCCTCCTCTCATCCAGTCTCTTCTTTTCCTCCTCCTTCTTTCTCTCCCTCTCTTTCACCTGCTCTTCTTCTCTCCTCTTCCTCTCTTGCTCTTGAGAGGAAGGCCGAGAACCTGAAGCTACGGCCCCAGATGCAGACTTTTGTTTCTTTGACCTTTGTTCAAGGAGCACATGGTCATCATCATCATCATCATCTCTGATCAGGTTCTTCCTTGGAGGCATATCTTCACCAAAACTGCTGGAAGTGCTCGACGATCCTCGAGCTTCAGAATTCTCCTCAGAATCAGAAGAGCTGCTACTGTCAGAGCTCCCTTCACCTAGATTACCTGCAGGCTCACTTTCAGAGCTGCTCTCTTCTTCGTCCAACTGGATCGGCTCAGCAGTAGTCTCTCCCAAAGAATCAAACTCTGGTACACTGTCCACAGGCCGTGCTATGAAGCTGGAGCCCACGTTCTTGTAGTCTAACAAGAAGGAAACAGACCTGGGATGCTCACCGTCACCCAAAGGCTCTCTGATGTTCCAAGCTTTCACCAACACCGAGATTCGAACCTCGCTGAGGGCAGGCTCCAAGTTCTTCGACCTCACTGTAGAAGAAAAAGCAAAGAGGAGTTAGAAAAGTCATAAATTAGCAGAGATTAAGACAACAGTACAAATGTCTACCTATATATTCTTCCCCATAAAAGGGGACAGTAAACCTCTCAGACCTCGACCCTTCGAACAGGGGAGAAAATTGCCAATTTCTAACAAGAAATCCCTCTTGCTAATAGTCCTTGTGGGAATCAGGTAGATTAACTACCAATACCCTATCAGGATTCCTAGCTTTGAGGTAGAGGACACCTGAGCTAGTTCGAGAAAAGGAATAACAGAAACAGACCTCGGTAAGTCCTAATCTAGTACCATACAACTGATTTATTCTATGTACACCATTTACTATTTTCCACACGTTTGGCGAACATTGTGCGGGGACGATATTGGAATAACCATAGAAATGCAAAAATAGATCATTAGGGGGGAAAGTAAGTCCCCCCTAAGAAAGCAGCAAAACATGGATCCAGTGGGCATCCTCTATATCCCTAACATTCTTAGGAGGCGAGGCACAACACTCAATCTCTATCCACTCAGGGATGTTGTAGAACTTTCTAAACTCGGAGATCGATCTATTTCCAATCTTCGCCATTAAAGCACAAAGAAAAGCTACAAACCAAAGAGAAAATGCAAAGGAAGGGCACGAAAAACTTACAAAACAGAAGATCGATTCAAGTACTGAAGAAGCACGAGCTCAATATAACTAAAAAGCAAGGTTCTAAAAAACGCGGGGCGTGATCGAGGCGTGGAGGTCAAGCCTTAAGCCTTAGAAGCCTAGGCGGGTTTAAGCGTAAAAAGGCATGAAAAGGCGTTTAGGCCTTCTTAATATATTTTAATATTTTTACACCATAACAAGGCTATTAAAATACTAAAATTGTACATATCATAAAAATATGTCTGAATATATGAAAATTAAAATACTATTTGATTATTTTGGATGAGATAATGGTTCGGTTAGTTAAAAAATTCTTTAAAAGGCGATATCGTTTCACTAAAACATTGTTGTTTTTAGAAAAAAGTGCGCCTTAAGGGTTTTACTAAGCATAAGGCGTGAAAAACTTAAGGCGAGGCGTTTCGCCCAAGCCTTAGCCTAGGCGGGTTTTTTAGAACAGTGAAAAGCAATGAGAATGGGGACTGAGAGCAAAGGGAATGATGCGTTAGAATTCTCAGAAGATGGAAGAGTGCTGAAAAGTTTGAAACGACGAAAAATATGTGGTTATCCCAACGAGCCTTCAAATTCTAATCATAGTTCACAATAAGTGAAGCGGCTGCCGCCAAAATCAACTCCACAGCTCCCGGGGAATTACAACACGGCCATTATGGCTAATCATTTAAATCTGTTGGGCCCATATACATGGCACAACAAATTTAGGGGCAATTGTGGGTACCCAAAATTTAGAACCATGGGCCTGGACGAGTAGCCCAGTCCTGGAGTCCCAAAGTCCAGACCCTTTATCTTTTATATTGATCCAGTCTCCTCCCATGTTTCCCATAAAGGGAAGTTATAGGGGAGATGGGATACGTGGAGGAACCCATCACCTCCACTCACCTACATGTAATTGTATATATTAAACCCTAGGTCCGGGGCAAAAAGGAAGTTGTATTCTCTGTAATCACTCTCCGGAGTATATAGAAGTAACATCGACTGCACCACCGTGGACGTAGGCACATTTTGGCTGAACCACGTACATCATTTGTTGTGTGATTGGCATCTTCTATTCCTTGCTCTCTTCTTGATAATCTTTCTGTCATATTTATTTGTGTTGCATAACAATTGCTTCTACAACCAATCAACCTTCACCCTCACCCTTTATCCCCTACAACCTCACACATAAAACGATACCCTCTCCATCCACCATCTCTCTCATCTCCGAACATTAACAATACAACCAATCACCTGCATAACCTATTAACCCATCTGTCAAAATCGAAAACCCAAGCTGTCCACAACCCGACACCAACCCGAAATCCCCTAAACCTGATGCCCCTGTTCACAACCTCAAATCGAAAAAAATACAGTAGCCCAGACCCGCGAGCCCGAGCCTCTTGAGACCTCTGACCCACGAAATTTACCCCGCATCATCCCGCCATGGCTGTACCTCCGAAACCCAACTCCTCAACCCGAAATCCAATCAACCAATCTGAAAAGTTTCGGAACCAACAATTATCTCCATATCCCACGTGCTTAAGCCTTAAATCATTTTGACTTTACCAAACTAAAATCCCACCAATATCTCCTCTAAATAAACAACACTTGTGGTCTATAAAACAAGAAGACTCTCACAGAGAAGAAAGAGGACGAGAGACAGAAAAAAAAAACTGCAGAGGGTACAAAAAAGTCAGAAAAAAATCATAAAAAAAATTTGTTTAGGATTAGAAAAAAAAATTAGGTTTAGTCTTTTAATTTAGTTTTGTAATCCAGCTGAATTTTTTTTACGAGTTTGGGACATGTGTTAATGCACACAATTGACACGAGGAATTATTATGTATCGTATTTCTTTCTCTTCTCTTTAGTTTCTTATTTGTTAATTGTGTTTGTGCTGAAATTTTAATCATGTCTGGCTAAGCACCCCATTCAAGGGGTGGGATGAGACGCGTATGTTGAGTTATTTAATAAATTAATTGTTCATTGATGTGTTCTAGGCTAATTAAATTGAGAAAAATCACACATTAATTTATGTAACGAGAGTTAATAAATTAATGTTAAAAAATGATATTTGATTTTTGGATTTGACATAGAGATAGGTCATATTTTTAAATTCAAGTATTAATTCTTTGTGTGCAATTCAAATATTCGTACATTTTTTTATGAATTGATCTTAGCAGATAATTTGTAAGAACAAGTATGAATTTTAATTTTTAATATGTGGTGACAATTTCTGATAAAATTGTTGAAAAAGATAAAATTGAATTTATGATTGTAACGAGAGTTAAATTTTAAAATTCAATAATTATTTTGAACTTTTCAATTGAATAATTAGGACATTAAATTAAATTAACTGCGCGGTGTAATCCCACCTCTTGTGTCTTCTCATAAATTCTAAACTAGATTATATTTTTTGTTTATTTTTTCGTAGTCATTTAATTGCATAAATTTCCGTTTCCTCCCTTGAAATTGTTTTTAAAAGGGGTGGAAGCAGTACGGGTTTTTACCGTACCGTACCGTTTTAGTCCGAAAAAAATGGTTTTGGTTTCATATATTAAAATACCAAAAACCAGTCTTACCGAAACCGAAATTATCGCAAAAAAATTGGTTGGTTTTGGTTTTAATATTTAAAAAACCGATTTATCGAAATTACCGTACCGAATTTACCGAAACTAGAAAAAACCCTATCGAAATTACCATAACGTACCGAATTTACCGAAACTAGAAAAAACCGTGCCGAAATTACCGTACCGTACCGAATTTACCAAAATTATCGTACCGAATTACCAAAACCAGAAAAAAGTTGATTTTGGTTTTGGTTTTAATATTTAAAAAAGTTGGTTGGTTTTGTTTTTGGTTTTTCGGGACTTGTAGTGTTGTTTACCGAAATCAGAAAAAATCGAAACCAGAAACCAGAAAAACAAGAATTTATCGAAACCAGAAAAAACCAAAAGAAACCCGAAAAAACCAGAATTTACCGAAACAAATAAAAAACCAAAATTCCCAAAAAAAACGAAATACCAGCCGGTTTGGTTTTGGTATTGATTTTGGTGTACCGGGTGGTAAACTGGTACGGTTTGGTTTTACCATCTAGAGTTTGGTTTTGGTATTGGTATCTACTATTTACCGACCAAATCGTACCGCTTACACCCCTTTAATTATAAAACTAAAAAAATTTAAATTTAAAAGCACAAAAAGATTATTTTTTTATATAAAAATTGAAATTGCAAATTTTCTCGATAACGGTTTCGACGCTTGAAATTGGATTGATACCCAAATTTACCACGAGACTGAATTTTTAACAAGTTTTGTAGGTGAATTCAAGGGAACTTTGATACTCGAAGTTTGACCGCAACGACTGACGAATCAAGAAAACAAGTCACAAAAAAAACTGAAGTATCAAATGACACCGTTGCGATGAATTAGGCGATGACTCCCAAGATTGGGAGGGGTCCAACGAAATTTTGAGATCCGAACCACCACGCATATGGAGCACTTATGAGGTAAAAAATGATCAGGATTTTAAAACTTTTCTTCATGGCATAAACAGTTTGACTAAAATCGTTGACGCTCTCAGTTGTTTTATGCAACAAAATATTTCTCTTTCTAAACAAGTGATGAATGTCAACGAGTTTAGTCCTTCTTCTTGTAATGTTTGTTTATGTCAAGACCAATTAACTCATTTGTGCCCCCTCGTTCAAAATGATCCTGAACCGACCCTGGCCCAGGCATGTGCTTTTGATACCACTAGGGAACCCTCTCCCCCGTCATTTACTTACAATCCCAATAATAGGAACCATCCCTATTTTTTCTATAAGTACGACAACAACCTCGCTCCATCATAGCCACAACAAAATGTAGGTAGTCCACCCGGGTTTCAACAAAATCCACAAAGGCAACATTGCCCTCCTATCTAGAACCACCATGCTCAATACCATCAACAACACCATCGATCACCCTTTGTCCCCCTCGGATGACCATCACATACCAATCATTAAATTTTCCACATTCCACCTTCCTCATATGAGTATTCACCGATGCTTAGTTCTCACCGTGAGTTGGTCCATCAACTCCCTTATGCTCCTCCACCCCAATCATCTACCTTCTCTCTTGAGAATCTTCTCACTCAATTTATCACGACTCAATAATAATCAACGCAAGCACAGACTCAAGCCATCCAAAAGCTTGAGCAACGTCTTAACCATTTTGATTCTGAGCGAGAGAAAGGTCGATTCCCGAGTCAACCCATTGCTAACCCTAAGGAGAATGGCAAAGAGTCGGCTTATGAGGTTGGATCCGCATCCACTCTCCCCACATTCCAAGTGGAATAAAAGCGGTATCTACTCTAAGATCGAGAAAATAAGTTGACAACGGTGTTGATGTCCCCCGTGATGTACAAACCCCATCCATCCCAAAATTTCCATTAGATACTCTCCATGAGGTTCTACCACCTAACAAATCCACAGAAAATATTGATCCCAAACCTAAAACGCCTACCCCTGTTTATGTGCCCAAAGCACCCTTCCCTCATAAGTTGTCTCCGACAAAAATAGCCCAATAATTTGATGAGACCAAGCAAGTATTTCAGAATGTTCACATTAACATTCCATTCCTCACCGCGATTCAACAAGTTCCATCCTATGCCAAATTCTTGAAGGACTTGTGCATTGTGAAGCGACGGACGAATGTGCCTCATGATGCCTTCGTCACTGGACAAGCCACATCCCTTATCCATGAGACCGGTGTTGTGAAGTACAAAGACCCCGGTCGTTCTATTGTCTTTTGCATGTTAGGAGATAAGTTCACTACTTGAGTTTACTTGATATTGGGGCCAGTGTTAATTTGTTACCTTACTCCATTTACCTTGAGTTAGGTTTATAAAATATGAAACCTACACGTGTTACTCTTCAACTTGTTGACGGTTCCGTAAAAGTGCCTAAAGGAATAGTTAAAGATGTTTTGATGAAAGTTTCTGGCTTTTACTACCTTGTGGATTTCATCATTTTAGACACTCCTGCCCTCGACCCCATTAATATTCCGATCATATTGGGTCGCCCCTTTTTGGCAACTACAAATGCCATTATCAATTGTCGTGATGGGTCCATGAATCTTTCTTTTAGCAACTTGACCGTTGAAGTCAACATCTTACACCTTATGCAACAAAAGGCCTACGTCGATTCTATTGATGAGGTGTATATGATTGACTCCTTGTTCCAAGAGATGTTGGATCCGACATATCTCGAAGATCCTATCTAACAATGTTTGGATCACTTTGGGTCTGATTTTGATATTGATTCCTCCATCTCTGAACTAAATTCCTAGTTAGACTCTACACCACTGATGGACACTTCCACTTGGGCCACTCCTTTTGAGTCTATCTCTGTCGATACCCTTCGTACTATGGATGACCCAGTCAACCCATGCCCTGATATTTCCCCGAACTCTGTTTCTGTGTCTTTGTATGATGCCTATCCCAAGTCGCTACCTAGTTTGGAGCTTAAGCCATTACCTTCCGAGTTAAAATATGCTTTCTTTGGCCCAAACCAACATCACCCCGTTATAATTGCTTCTGAATTGACCCCGGATTGAGAAGATCAATTGATCCACACTCTTACGCAGCATAGCACTGCTTTAGGGTGGAACATTTCAAGCATTCACGGTGTGAACCCCAATGTTTGTAGGCATTACATTCATTTGGATGAGAGATCCAATTTTAAAATTGCTGGATGTCGTTATTATTTACCCCATATCGGATAGCCAATGGGCCAGTCCCATTAATGTGGTGCCTAAAAAGTCTGGCGTCACTGTCGTTGAAAATAGGGATGATGAGCTTATGCCCACCCATATACAAATCGGCTAGCGTGTTTGTATTGATTATGGAAAGCTCAATGATGTCACTCACAAAGACCACTTCCCTCTCTGATACATTGACCAGATGCTTGAACACTTAGCAGGACATGATTATTATTTCTTCCTTGACGGATATTCAGGGTACAACCAAATACCCATTGCCCCAGAAGACCAAGAGAAAACTACCTTTACTTATCCTTTAGGCACCTTTGCGTACTCTCGCATGCCTTTTGGCCTTTGTAATCCACCTGCAACGTTTCAAAGGTGTATGACTAGTACTTCCAGTTACATAGTAGAGTGTTTTCCCAAAGTCTTTATGGATGATTTTTCTGTGTTTGGTTCATCATTTGAACAAGGCCTATATCCCAGTAGGAGGTATCAGTCAGATGAATCTTTGGGATTTAAATGATTTCCTCGAAATCATCACTGTGAATAGTTGTTAAAGTTGAGGATGTATCTTCCTAGGCTAGGCAAGATTTAAATCGTTTGATGAAATGTAGACATGTAAATCCCGATGTCCAGAGAAATTCATGATAATGGGTTATTCAGGTGTTAGCATGATATTTGGTGATTATCAAATATTTTGAGATACAGTTTGGATGGACACGATAGTCATTCTCGGGAGTTAGCAATGAGACCTTAGGGTCCACCACGAATGTAACAGATTAATGGTATGAAACATTTGGGTTAAACTGTAGTGTTAAAGATACCTAAGATCGGAAGTATATTATTGAATGGATGTTTTATCAGTTGATGATCATAAATTCCGAGGACGAAATTTCCTAAGGAGGGAAGAATGTAATACCCCACCCAAATATTTTATTTAATCCCCGTATAAAGTTGCAATAAGACAAAAGACATGGAACCTGGATGATTAAGAGGAAATTGTATTATTATTTAAACTAATTTGGAAATAATTATTGAGAATTGGGATTGAATTAAATAAATTCATTAGCTATAGAGTAGTCAAAATTATATGAAAAATATATGTTGGGGTATAATTCAGAGTTCAAGAAAAAAAATAATTGAATTTTGTTTTGATAAAAGTGTTATATGAGGACTATATGATTTTTTTAGAAAACAAATTATGTAAGCATTCATTAAATAATGGAAACTATTGGGGGGAAATATGATAAACAAAGAAAGAAGGTTAAAACCCCATTCTCCCATTTATCTTATTGTTTTCCAAATCAAAAGGGGGTATACGGATATATCGACAGGACGAGATGAGGTAAGGTGGAAAACAAACTTCAAACCCACTGCCGTTGTTGAACGGTGGTTCACTAAACCACTGTTGATCAGCCTTGGGCCTGACCACCTAACGAAATGAGGTACAAATGCTAGAGGATCTTTGGTTTTTATTGTGTGTTGTCAATCGTTGGCAAGTGGACGACCCTCCATTCCCGTTTTGGGCTTGACATTTTGTACCAAGTTAGAAACATAGAATCAGGTACTTTGTTTTGGAGGAAAAGGTAAGAAACACGGGTATAAAAATCTCTCTCTCCTCCTTGTGCTGTCAAGATCCCATTTATGGGTTGGGATTTCAGTCAACAGGCTTGACTTCCTGTATAATTACAGAAGAAAGCATTTTTATTATGGGAGGTGAGTTTTGTCTTATAGGTATGAGAGCGGACCATGGTGCGTACGACGAACAATCCGACCTGCCATCTTAATTTGATTCCTTATCAGCCTTGAACAGTGACGATGGAAAAAAACATGCAGAACGAGTAATTTGAACTGATGGGTTTGGATGCTTTCGTGTGTGCGAGAATAGAACCATAGGACTAACAAAACATTTAAACAAGACTGCCATAAACGTTTCAAGTGTCGGGACCGAAAATCATGCCTCGTGTCAAGCCTCTGTTCATTGGCCCCTCCCAAATCAGCATTGGGGCGACCGACTGACGAACTCAGAGCCCTCTGTATACAAGTTGTCCCCTGTGAATGGAAGGTGTGGTATGAGAGAGAGACATGCGTGGCACGGCTGATTTGTTGTCAAATGAAGAACTTTTGATCTATGTGTGATGTGTCAAACCTGTGGAACTTGATGGTTGAAATAATCAGATACTATATTAGACGATTGTGGGGTTTGTGCTTAGGCAGTATATAATAGAGAGAAAGAGGAGCGGAGTGGTAGACCAAAATAGTGGGGGTCCCCAAAAGCTCATAGCTTCCTACTATGTTCCGCCATTTTCTACAACAACACTAACACAAATATTCAGTGTCCTATAGTTGAAAAAAATCTTTAAGAGTGTCTTTTAGAAGAAGAAAGAATATATATATATATATATATATATATATATAAATATATTGGAGGTTTTAAGAGGGTTTTAGTGTAGCTTCTCTGGGAATGCGTTAGAACTCTTATGGAGGTCTGTTGGTGGAGCTACTATGACTCCCTTTAGGGCCACCTTTGGAGGTGGGGGAGTCACCCATCTTCATCACCACCACCATCTTTTAAGACTATTTAGGTGGGATAATCTACTCTTTATATTGGGACTTTTTGTGTATATTATAGCCTTGATTATTGAATATTAAAGAGTAGGGTCATCATGAATAATATTGGGGTTGATATAATCTGAAAATAGACATTTTCATGGTAATAAAAATGTATAAAAAATATTATTGTGCATATTTTCTATTAAATCAGAAAATGGACATTTGTCTTGAATAAAGATGTATAGAAAATATTATTTGTGTATGTTTCCTATTAAATCCGAAAATAAACATTTTATGGAAATAAAATGTAGGAGATTCCATTCTAATATGTTTTCTAGTAAAAAGAAAATGGTAAAGATTTTGTGGAATAAAATGTTAACGATGTTATTTGCATGTGTTTTCTAGTAGAACTAACGATGAGCATTTTATGGAATAAAAATGTAAGAAATATCATTTAGTGTATTTCTAGTAGAAGAGAAATAATGGATATTTATGAAATAAAATGTGTGGAAGGATGTTAATGTCGTCAACATATTTATGAAATAAATATTTTTTAGTTCTTGCCAAAAACGCGAATTTGAGAGATTTAAATGTTTGGGTGCTATGTTAAGAATGTTTTAGTGGCAAAGAAAGAGAGAAAAGCGTGATATTAAACAAGTGTTAAAATGGCAAATGTGTTTAGATGTTAAGTTAGAAACATGATAAACAAATTGAGAGAAATACACTAGTTAAATGACTAAATTGGAAGTTTTTACAAATAAAGGATAAATTGTTAATTTACTTAAAGTGAGACATTTTTAGGAAGTAAAATGTTGGTGAATATTTTACACTAGTATGGGTGGAAATATATTAAGTCCTAAGTGGAAATATATTAAGTCCTAAAACGAAATTTATTTTTGGTATAAAATCAACATACGTGTGAATAAAGGACTTAAATAAGAAAAGAAACGTTTTTTCAAGTGTTAATGGAAAAACGGACGGTTAAGTCCGGGTTTTGGCTTTAGTCGGGTTAAGAGTAAAGAAGGAAAATTAAAGTAATTATGAAAATGTTGAATACATGGTAAGATAATGATATTCGAATGATGCCGGAGAAATAATTAAGCAGGGTATGACGTCCCTAGTGGTGAAAGACCCCAAAGTAACTGCAGTAGTATATGGCGGCAGAGACCAGTGGTGTGAGGCCACGAAGTCTGTGAGTGGTTGTTGGCTAAATCCTAAAGATAATGATATAATCGGAACGTGATGAGAAATGGGTTATAAGATAAAAATAACCAAATTTGTGTGAGTGATTAAAGTTCCGATTAATGAATGTGGACAAGTGAATTGAAAATAATGACAAATGTCCATAAGGGAAGTTAAATGGTTAAGAAAAGTGATTTAATGGGTGATTAAGCTACCTACCGATATTTAAGCCAATAATAACACAAGTGTGTGTGTTCAACAAGGCTTTTGATGTAAATGAATATTCCTTAACACGATATTCGCGTGTGTTTAAAGGAAACCTTAAGTAAAGATTAAGCAACTCTGGTGTGAGTTAATGTACGTTGAGTAATAAACGTTTCAAGGTGAATGAGAGGTTTTTATCCAACGTTTGTTAATTTTTAATTGGGTGAGTTAATGGGAAGAATATGGTAGTTCTAAGTTTAAAATACAAAAGATTATTTTGTAAAGACGAGGAAGATAAAAGGTATCAAAGAATACTTTCGAAAAAAACAACATAATGTATTGGGACGTGTGTTTTCCAATAGTACACATGTAGATTTATATGTATTTTCACATGCATGTAGTGTACTGTGTGAGTATTTCTATCTGTCGTTCGTTTCTATACTTCAGTTGTATATAATCCCACTGATCATTTGGCTCACATCCCTCTTTTGTTACGGCAGGTTACATGATGTTCCGTACTTTGAGAGTGTTATACAGGTGAGTAATTACTTGATTTTACGATTAGTAGCTCTGTTTACTTGGCCTTGGGGGCACTTCCCTTGGGTCCTATCACGTAGTTGATAAAATGGGAATCGCATGCTAACAAGAGTGGCATTATATAGTAATAAAACCGAACTAGAAACATTATTTAGGTTGTTTTACTACACTTCACAATTAACGTACGAACCGGACCGGGTTGAACCTTTATTAACCTTTAAATCCGGGTCGGGGCGTTACAACTTGGTATGAGAGATTTAGTTCAATGTTCCTTTCGAGTGTGTTGTGGTGAGGACGGTGGTGGATATGCCGGCATCGTTGTTGGTTGGATCCGATCACGCTTGCATGGTAACGATTTCGATTTGTACCTTACTGGTGAAGTCGAGGTCTTGATCAAGTTATGCCATTCTATTTGAGTTGGTAATCAGCTACGTTAGTTGCCATTCTCATTCCGCTGCATTTGTTCTGGTGATGCTAGCTAACAAGTGTCGAGTTCTGGTGTAGATCGTTAGGTGGTATCACCTTAAGCTTCTGTGAGATGTATCATGTGGAAGTTGGATGATTATAAAGTCTTAATGATTTCAGTGGTATCTTAGCTGGTGTGCTTGAGGTTTCATCTACTTGATTAGGAGACTAAGTAACGTGGATTGTGAATAAATAATTAAATGAAAATTAGAATGCCCAAGTGACTTGATTATGAGTTGGACTTTGATAATCATATTGATTCAGAGTAATTTAAGAATGAATCTATATAGTCCTTGGGGATTTAGTGTTAGAAATGGCGGTGTTGAATTACGGTTTAAAAATAAAATGAAGTGGTATTGAGGAATATGATCTATTGCGGCGTCAAATGTATTGGCCCAAAGGTTTATAGGTAGTACTTAATGCCCCACATCCTACGAAAAGTTTTACAGTGATGACAGTTTGTGATCTAGCAAATGGGTGTGAGGGCTATGTAGCGAGACAAATATATTGTTATAGATGGGTGTTCAAAAGGGTTAAGTTATATTTGGTGAGGAGTTTGATCTCAGGTTATAGTTATTGATAGGTATGTGAATTCGTACTGATAATGCCTTGAAGATATGTGTTATGGATTAGTTAGTGAGTTATTAATGCAAGTGATAGGCACCCCTGGTTTTGGTGAACTTTATATCGTGCTTTATATTGTGATGACGATAGTGTATCCTTGAAACTTTTGGACTTCCTTGTGATGTGAAAGACATAGTCTTGCAGCTGGTATAAAACATAGTGACTAGGTTTGATGCCTTAAAGTTACGAGTTGGTAGCCGGGATCAATTGTCATGCATGATAGGATTCTAACGCGATGATTCTTACACTAGGATCTGTATGACCATTTAGGAAATGAATGAATCATTATCTCCTCCATGAAGTGTGGAGAGAAATCAAAGTTGCGACGAGGTGTATATGGTGATACACACGTCGTAGTGGTAAAAATTCGAGGTTATGTGACCTAATTCACGATGTGATTTGTGGTTTTCCATGATATATGTGTAGGCTGTTTAGGGAGATGACTAAGTACGGTGCCATCACCCATAAGGATTTAAGAGATTATTCTTGTATCAAAGTCTATATAGTAATTATAAATCATTGATGATTGTAGTATGTTTAGGTCATGTTGATTTATGGGAGTACTTGGAGTTAGCGCCATGGTTTGTTGATAAGCTTGTGTTAAGGTATGACCCTTATGGATAATATCGACATTGGATTGATAAGTGTTAGGTTTTACACGTGGGAGACTTATAACACGATAATGTTCATCATGGTTTTAGAGATAGCACCTGGAATGGAGTGTTAGACTCGATTATAGCACCTACGTGTGCCACCCGTATGGCTGGTGTGACTCTAGTAAATAGAACCACTAGGTGCTACGCATGGGTAATGCTTGAAAATTTGAGGTGTCACTGTAATTAGTTCGACAATTATGATTTGGGATCACATAGGACGTTTATAAGGATTGTAATGATGGTCCGTATGGTAAATTATTGTGAATGTGGCGTGTCACTGGGTGAGGAAGATCTCAAGATTTGAAAGTTAGAATCACATGTGGAGATTGTGGAGACTTAAGTATGTAGGTCGCTGACTAACATTAAGAAATGAGAAATGTAACTTCGTTATTTACATCTTATTGTGTCTTCTTAGATCCAGATAATGGGAAGTTATTGTGTTAGTATAGGTCTATATTCAGGTGTAGCGTGGCATAAGCTTAGTAGTGAAGCAGGATAGGCTGGGTTGAGGCTGATGCGTCACGGTACATAAGTATACTCTCCTTCAAAAGTAAATTTGTTTTACACTAGTTTGTATGTACGCATGGTCTCCCAGCTTGTGCATGTAGTTTAGATGTATACTTGATAACTTTACATTAACATGTTCACTAGTTAACCGGTATACTTGTTTACGATGTATATCTAGGATTTAAGGTCATGACTCGAAGATATTAGTATTAGAACTTGATGGAACATTAAATGGTAGTGTTGCACTCCGTACGGAAATTTTAGGTTAAGAATGTAGTCTTTAATGCGTATTTGGGTTATCATACCTCAGATGGCTCTAGCTTAGCGCGTAGCCCAGTAGGAGGTATCAGTCAGATGAATATTTGGGATTGAAATGATTGCCTCGAAATCATCAGTGTGAATAGTTATTAAAGTTGAGGATGTATCTTCCTAGGCTAGGCAACATTCAAATCGTTTGACGAAATGTAGACATGTAAATCCCGATGTCCACAGAAATTCATGATAATGGGTTATTCAGGTGTTAGCATGATATTTGGTGATTATCAAATATTTTGAGGTACTGTTTGGATGGACACGATAGGCATTCTCGGGAGTTAGCAATGAAACCTTAGGGTCCACTATGGATGTAACAGATTAATGGTATGAAACATTTGGGTTAGACTGTAATGTTAAAGACACCTAAGATTGGAAGTAGATTATTGAATGGATGTTTTATCAACTGATGATCATAAATTCCGAGGACGAAATTTCCTAAGGAGGGAAGAATGTAATACCCCACCCAAATATTTTATTTAATCCCCGTATAAAGTTGCAATAAGATAAAGGACATGGAACCGGGATGATTAATATGAAATTGTATTACTGTTTAAACTAATTTGGAAATAATTATTGAGAATTGGGATTGAATTAAATAAATTCATTAGCTATTGAGTAGTCAAAATTATATGAAAAATATAAGTTGGGGTATAATTCAGAGTTCAGGAAAAAAAATAATAATTGAATTTTGTTTTGATAAAAGTCTTATATAAGGATTATAGGGTTTCTTTAGAAAACAAATTATGTATGCATTTAATAAATGATGGAAACTATTGGGGGCAAATATGATAAACAAAGAAAGAAGATTAAAACCCCATTCTCCCATTTATCTTACTGTTTTCCAAATCAAAAGGGGGTATACGAATATATTGACAGGACGAGATGAGGTAAGGTGGAAAACAAACTTCAAACCCACTGCCATTGTCGAATGCTGGTTAGCTAAACCATTGTTGGTCAGCCTTGGGCCTGACCACCTGACAACATGAGGTACAAATGCTAGAGGATCTTTGGTTTTTGTTGTGTGGTGTTGCTGCCACAATCGTTGGCAAGTGGACGACCCTCCATTCCCGTTTTGGGCCTGACATTTTGTACCAAGGTAGAAACATAGAATCAGGTACTTTGTTTTGGGGAAAAAGGTAAGAAACACAGGTATACAAATCTCTCTCTCCTCCTTGTGCTGTCGAGATCCCATTTATGGTTTGGGATTTCTGTCAACAAGCCTAACTTCCTGTATAATTACAGACGAAAGCATTTTTATTATGGGTAGTGAGTTTTGTCTTATGGGTATAATAGAGGACCGTGGTGCGTACGACGAACAATCTGACCTACCATCTTGATTTGATTCCTTATCAACCTTGAACAGTAACGATGGAAAAAAACATGCAGAACGAGTTATTTGAATTGATGGGTTTGGATGCTTTCGTGTGTGCGAGAATAGAGCCATAGGACTAATAAGACATTTAAACAATACTGCCATAAACGTTGCAAGTGTCGGGATCGAAAATCATGCCTCGTGTCAAGCCTCCATTCGTTGGCCCCTCCCATATCAGCCTTGGGCTGACCGACTGACGAACTCAGAGCCCTATGTATACAAGTTGTGTCTTGTGATTGGCAGGTATGGTACGTGAGAGAGACATGTGTGGTATGGCTAATTTTTTGTCAAATGGAGGACCCTTTATCAATTTGTGATGTGTCAAACCCATGGAACTTGATGGTTGAAATAATCAGATACTATATTCGATGATTGTGGGGTTTGTGCTTAGGTGGTATATAACAGAGAGAAAGAGGAACGGAGTGGTAGACCAAAATAGTGTGAGTTCCCAAAAGCTCACAGCTTCCTACTATGTTCCGCCATTTTCTACAACAACACTAACACAAATATTCAGTGTCCTATAGTTGAAATAAAACATTAAGCGTGTCTTTTAGAAGAAGAAAGAATATATTTATATTATTGGAGGTTTTAAGAGGGTTTTAGTGGAGCTTCTCTGGGAATGCGTTAGAACTTTCATGGAGGTCTGTTGGTGGAGCTAATGTGACTCCCTTTAGAGCCACCTTTGGAGGTGGGGGAGTCACCCATCTTCATCACCACAACGATATTTTAAGACTATTTAGGTAGGATAATCTACTCTTTATATTGGGACTTTTTTTGTATATTATAGCCTTGATTATTGAATATTAAAGAGTAGGGTCATTATGAATAATATTGGGCTTGATATAATCTGAAAATAGACATTTTCATGGTAATAAAAATGTATAAAAAATATTATTGGGCATATTTTCTATTAAATCAGAAAATGGACATTTGTCTTGAATAAAGATGTGTAGAAAATATTATTTGTGTATGTTTCCTATTAAATCCGAAAATAAACATTTTATGGAAATAAAATGTAGGAGATTCCATTCTAATATATTTTCTAGTAAAAAGAAAATGGTAAAGATTTTGTGGAATAAAATGTTAACGATATTATTTGCATGTGTTTTCTAGTAGAACTAACGATGAGCATTTTATGGAATAAGAATGTAAGAAATGTCATTTAGTATATTTCTAGTGGAAAAGAAATAATGGATATTTACGAAATACAATGTGTGAAAGGATGTTAATGTCGTTAGCATATTTATGAAATAAATATTTTTAAGTTCTTGCCAAAAACGCGAATTTCAAAGCTTAAAATGTTAGGGTGCTATGTTTAGAATTTTAAGTGGCAAGTGTAAAAGAAAGAGAGAAAAGCGTGATATTAAACAAGTGTTAAAATGGCAAATGTGTTTAGATGTTACGTTGGAAACATGATTAATAAATTGAGAGAAATACACTCGTTAAATGACTAAATTGCAAGTTTTTACAAATAAAGTATAAATTGTTAATTTACTTAAAGTGAGACATTTTTAGGAAGTAAAATGTTGGTGAATATTTTACACTAGTATGGGTGGAAATATATTAAGTCCTAAGGAGAAAATTATTTTTGGTGTAAAATCAACATACGCGTGAATAAAGGACTTAAATAAGAAAAGAAATGATTTTTCAAGTGTTAATGGAAAAACGGACGGTTAAGTTCGGGTTTTGGCTTCACTCGGGTTAAGAGTAAAGAAGGAAAATTAAAGTGAACATTATGAAAATGTTGAATACATGGCAAGATAATGATATTCGGATGATGCCGGAGGTATAATTAAGCAGGGCATGGCGTCCCTAGTGGTGAAAGACCCCAAAGTAACTACAGTAGTATATGGAGGCGAAGATCGGTGGTGTGAGGCCACGAAGTCTGTGAGTGGTTGTTGGCTAAATCCTAAAGATAATGATATAATGGGAACATGATGAGAAATGGGTTATAAGATAAAAATAACCAAATTACTGTGAGTGATTAAAGTTCCAATTAATGAATGTGGACAAGTGAATTGAAATAATGACAAATGTCCATAAAGGAAGTAAAATGGTTAAGCAAAGTGACTTAATGGGTGATCAAGCTACCTAACGATATTTAAGCCCATAATAACACAAGTGTGCGTGTTGAACAAGGATTTTGATGTAAATGAACATTCCTTAACACGATATTCGCGTGTGTTGAAAGGAAACCTTAAGTAAAGATTAAGCAACTCTGGTGTGAGTTAATGTATATTGAGTAATAAACGTTTCAAGGGGAATGTGAGTTTTTTTCCCAACATTTGTTAATTTTTAATCGGGTGAGTTAATGGGAAGAATATGGTAGTTCTAAGTTTAAAATACAAATGATTATTTTGTAAAGACGAGGAAGATAAAAGGTATCAAAGAACGTTTTCGAAATAAAATGACATAATGTATCGGGACGTGTGTTTTCTAATAGTACATATGTAGATTTATACGTATTTTCACATGCATGTAGTGTAGCGTGTGAGTATTTCTATCTGCCCTTCATTTCTATACTGCATTTGTATATAATCCCACTGAGCATTTGTATCACATTCCTCTTTTGTTACGGTAGGTTACATGATGTTCCGTACTTTGAGAGCGTTATACAGGTGAGTAATTACTTGATTTTACGTTTAGTAGCTCTATTTACTTGGCCTTGGGGTCACTTCCCTTGGGTCCTATCACGTAGTTGATAAAATGGGAATCACATGCTAACAAGAGTGACATTACATAATAATAAGACCGGACTAGAAACATTATTTAGGTTGTTTCACTACACTTCATAATTAACGTACGAACCGGACCGGGTTGATCCTTTAAATTCGGGTCGGGGCGTTACATATTGAGCTGTCAGGGCCTTTAATTTTGATATATACGAGGCAGGAATCTATAGGAAGATACAAGTTAATGAATTAGAGTAAATAAGAAATGATGCCTATGATTTTTTCCAAGAAGTACAAGGAGAAGATGAAGTGGATCCATGGCCAAAGAATCATGAGGAAAGAATTCCACCCTGGTTAAAAAGTATTATTATACAATTCCCTTTTTCATCTCTTTCTTGAGAAGTTAAAAACCAGGCGGTCTGAACCTTTCATTGTTGAGTTAGTTACTCCTTATAGTGCCATCACCGTTCAAAATCCCAAGGATAGTAGCCTTTTTCAAGTCAACGGTCAATGTTTGAAGCCTTTCTTAGGGTTAGGGCCCACTCAAATTGAAAATATTAACCTTGGTGACCCAATCTATGAAGACTGATGATTCAGTCTTGTTTAGGGGGTGGTCCTCATCACTCAATTTTTTTTGCCGCCACGCACTTTCATAGATCTTATCTTTAGAGTGAGAATAGTTTGGTATGGTTGAAGACATTAAACTTAGCACTACTGGGGGCAGCCCGTTATTTCTGAGTATGAGTCTTATCCTGTTTGGGGGTGGTATTTCACACCACCCAATGCTTTATCATGTTTATAGATTTGTAGATTTTTTGTTATCTTTTTACTTATTCAGGTTTCTTCTTGGCTACATCTGATAGACTTCATTAGCAGTTGATTGTGGTAATCTCTTTCCTCCTTTTTGCTCTCAATTTTAAAAATTATTTTATTTAACATAGAGGACGATGTTCCTTTTTGTTTCGGGGTGGGGAATTTATCCAAATCGTACCTCTTTTGAAATTTTTTTCAAAATCTGATTTTGTAAAAAATATTTGTGCAGTTTCTTTCATCTCATTTAGTGATGTGAATTTTCTATCATCCATCCTTTAAGTCTATGAAGCAAGATGAGTTATATGTTTCTAAATAGCTTATGTGATACATAACAAGGCATTTTGCACCATGAATTTCTAAACTTAAGAAAATTTGCGCACTTATTACGTCATTACGGTTTAGAGTTGAAGAGTACTATAATTCTCAAGAGAACTTTAAGAATCACTAGTGGAGACTTTAACTTGTGAGATTTTTTCCTTTCATCTTTCAGAGTGTTTTACGCAATCTCCGAGTCACAAGTTGATTCAACTTCTTTTGGGTTCGCATTTAATTTGTTGTATGATCTCATTATATTTCATTAAATTTTTGGCTTGATCACTGAGAACGATATTACTTTCGAGTTGTAAGAAACACGTGTCTTAAAATTTATTCCGATCACTAGATTTTCACCCATTTACTTCGTCCATTACCTTCCTATATTCACATATATTCCCCACACCATCCATATATCATCTCCATTCATATATCACACTTCATTTTTGAGAAATATAGTGCTTTTCCAAATGTAAAATGTCTTCAGTGTTGAGAGTATAAAAGAGAAAAACAAAAAAAAAATAGCAAAAAAAAAAGAAGAAGAAAAAAAGAGAAGTTGTAGTTATGTTCTTATGAAATAAAGACATTAGTTCCTCAAGTGTAGAACACTCTTCTCGCATATCCATCAAAACATCCATCCATCACCACCCTACCTAATCTCATGTTATCCTTCCCATTTTATTTTCCCCTCACCCATAAACATCCATATTCTCCCCTAGGTGTTCGGGCAAATGAAAGTCAATATGGTGAATAACTCGACGTTCTCGCTATAGTGATTAGAATTCTTTCATGAGATCATTTTTCTTTCTAAATGTTCGTTATTTATTATATGTGTGTGAGACGTTTGACCTTGCTAACATTTACTCACCTCTTCACACAAAATAGCAATACACTTACCCAAATCTCGTGAGTTCGTTTGAGAGAGCTATATCCGTGAGATTTTGAAGTTGAGGCGTTGATTTCGAAAAGGCAATCTGGGAATTACTCTTATGATAATCGGCCCATTTTGACTGATTCACACACACACACGTTGAGTTCTAGGAAGGATGTGCCTTGAGTATTTACTTAGCTAAACTTTTTATACACTTCTAGCTTGTATTTCTCAAATATTTATCTTGTGATGGATTATGCGATTATTCTACGTGTAATAAGAGATAGACTGCTGTTGCAATTAAAGAATTTTTTGGGTATATTCCCTGCAAATCCTCACGAGATACAACTCATCCTTAGGGCGACCAATAGGTTTAAAGGCGTATTGCACATGCTAAGTTCAATCACAAGTGCCCGCGTAAATGGTACACTTTTGGTTTCTTATCTTTCTCTTTCTATATTTTGCTCGAGAACTAACAATGTTCTGTTTGGTGGTGGTGTGATAAGAATCCAAAAGTGTATATTTATACCTCGAATAAACGTATTTTAATTGTTAATTCTCGACAAAATTGGGTCTTATATGTGTAATTGTCTATTGTACAGGCTTGATTGCAGTTGCAGTTCCAAAAACTTGATTTCGAGGCAATTTGCAACAAGAAAGGGCTAAATCACCTCCTCCATAACCCTAACCTACCCTAGTCCTAACGTAAACCCACATCGAACCTTGTGTGTGTTGCATTTGCACTTTTATTATTTTTTTTTATATTTTTTTTATTTGAGTTCGTTTTAATTTTTAGGATTTATTTAGAATTTTTTGGATTTATTTTCTATTTTTATATAATTCTTTTTAATTAGTGTAATTTTATTTTAATTTTTATTAGTTTTTAGTTTTTAATCTTTATTTTATTTTATTTTTATTAGGATTAGTTTTTAGGAAGTTATTTTTTTAGATTTTACATTTTTTAGGACTGTAGTTTTTATTTTTATTAGATTTTTAGTTTTTATTTCTTTTATTTTATTATTTGAGTTTTTTTATATAGATTAGGATTTTATTTTTATTTTTAAAATATTTTTTAGTTTTATTAATTTTATTTTTTAGTTAGGTTGTAAACACACACCATATTAGCAAACACACTCATACACACACTTAATCCTACCCCATCATCATCTTCCCCATCAAACCCACACTCAATTACCTCCCTCCATAACCAAAACACAACAACAAATCCACACCACCTAACCCACTTCTACCCCACAAACCAAATCCACCATACCATTAAGCCAGAAAACCCCATACCCGAATGCCCCTTGCTTCGATCATACTCCTCCGACGAAACCCATCGGTACCGACCCATCACTCAAAGCTCCAGCTCTACCCAAATCGAAAACCTATCTCAACCCAAAATCGAGACCAATAAAACCCGAGCTGCTGACCTTGCTGCAAACCCAAATCGACCCATGCAAATCGAACCCACTCCACCAACAACCTCGATTCCTTCACCATGTTCCATCAGGAAGTATAGCCGATTTGACTTTTTGTACTACACCAAACAAACCATAACAAATCCACAAACCCATCTTAGAAACCAGTTCACTCCAAACCCCCATTTTTTAGTCCCAAACTCCTAAAACCTGCAAACCCAATTTAAAAAATAAAAAGTCACATCTTAAACTTTTAACCCCCCATTTTTTTTCTTTTAAACTACCCTCATCTAATCCTTCCAAGTTTACCCCTAGCATCATTTGTGCCAATTACAAAAGGAAGAGACTCTCATTCATTTGGGGGGGGGGGGGGGGGGGGTACTACTGAAGACTAAATCATGGGCGAAGACAGGAAGAGAATAGGGTGCAAGTGATAAAAAAAATTTGTAGAGAGAAATTTTATTAGTTTAGTGGGAGAAAACAGTGACAAAAAAATTGTAGCACCAAAAGAGATTTGTGTTATATATTGATTGGTTGAATCTATTCTACTCATATGAACTCATTAATTTATTTTATATCTTGGAGTCCCATTATGGAGGGCTAATCTCCCATTTCAAGGGACGAAATGAAGCCCCCATGGAACCAAGTTGTCTAGTTTATTAATTTTATTTTTATTTGATTTCCTTTGATTAGTAACTTTAATTACTTCACTTGTTTTTGCATTGAGAAATGGAAAACCATCCTTGAAAAATGATTGAAGCTTGTGTTATAATTTTATTATTTTGGTTCAAACTAGATATAGGCTTTCCAAAATGATCAAAATTATATTATAAGTTTCTTCTACTCTTGTCTTATTTTGTTTAATTAAAATTAGTTGGGTAAATTTTCCGTAGCGGGTGTTACACTTGAGTAATTTTAATTTATTTGGAGTAGATTTGTAGCAATTAAAAATTACTTTTCTATAATAATATTTTCCTAATTAATTAGGATAATGAGAATTAACATTTGAATAGTGGAATATTTTGGAAATCAATCAAACTAAAATAGTCCAAACTAGATTGAATGTGTGAAATGGGGGTGGATTTACATCTCTTGATTCTTCTTCTTATTATCTCTCATTTAGTTATCTTTCACTCACTTTCTTTACACACCTTTTAGTAACTCTTTAGATTATTCTCTAGTTTAGTTAACCATTTGCATTTAGTATAAGTATTTCACCATAAAAAAATCGTTTTAATATAAAAAAATCATAAAAATGTAGGAAACAAAGAAAAACAAAAAGATAAATTCAAGAAAGATAAATAGCTAGAAAATTGAATTACATGAATTTCTTGTGTTTCATTCTATTAAGTTGGATTGACACCCTTACTTACCTCATTATAGTCTTGTGATATTTTTCTAGGTAATTGAAGGAAATTACTGATTAGAAAGGCTTTGAAACAACGACACATACACTTAGAAGCATTTTTCTTTCTATCGAAGAACATTTGCCACCGGAGATCTTCCTAAGAGGTGGAAACGATATCTTTATCTGAGAATTCAGAGATCCAAACGGCAGTTTCTTCTATGGTGTAATCAACAAGGTAGTTAGAGATGGCTCTCCCTTTCACTACTTTCTATCGAACTAGTTTAGCAGTATTAACCATCCGGCCATTTGGTTAGACATGGAAGGTTTCTCGAGCAGGGATTTGATAGGATACATTCGGGACACAAGTATGTTGAGAAAAGCAAACACGTAATGTCGTAATTTCTGAGTGACCTAGACAAGGGCGACACATGCTTTCTTTAAGACAGTGTAGTTCACTTCGTGCTCGATCGATCTGCGACTGACATAGTAGATGGCCCTCTCTTCAGTGTATTGGGCTAGCAAAGCCCCAGTTGCGGTGTCTATTATGGTAAAGTATAGGAGTAGAGGGAAACCAGGTTACGGTGGCATGAGTACCAAAGCTCAGGTTAGACACTACTTGATTCGATCAAAGACTTCGTGACAAGCTTCGTTCTAGATTTTAATAGAATCCTTGCAGAGGAGTTTGAATATGGGTTCATTAATATATTCAACTAGGTAATGAACCGACTCATATACTGTAATTTTCCAAGAATTCTCAAACTTCCTTATCCATTCGGGGTGGTGGCAATTCGAGTATGACTTTCAGTTTAGTAATATCTGCTTCAATCCCCTTCTCGCTAATCATGAATCCCAAAAGTTTTCCATTGGTAACGCCAAAAACACATTTTTATGAGAAAAGTCGCATTTGGTATCACCGCAGTCGCTCCAAGAACTTCCGAAGAACGGGAACATGACCTTCCCGAGTCTTAGACTTGATGATCATATCATTTATATAGACCTCGACCTCTTTGTGTATCAGATCATGCAAGATGGTTATGGCAGCCCTTTGGTAAGTGAAAAGGCCCTTTAGTGTGTACTTTTAGGTAAAACCAACTTTGTTTCAATTTTTAGTTAAACCCAATTTTAACTTCTTAAACCCTAAACATGCATCTAAGTGATTCAATCCATTCGAAGAATAAAGCATGCGGTAAAAGAAACAATTTCAAGAAAAATCCCCGAAGGGCAAAACCTTTTTATTTCACTATAATTTTTAAGAAACAACTTACACAGATTACAATGAAATAGGGTGACATAAGAAATACCCACAGGTGTTGATTTCTATGTCTCGGCTGGAATCTTCCGCAAGAACTCCAGTGGGCAGCAGTAGACAAGAAGGCGACTTCTCCACAAGTTACTTCATAAGCACTCCCTCCACAATAACGCGTTGCTCTCTGATTGTAGAGTTCTACCCACAATGTGCAACACGGTGTAGTGAATGAATTGTCTTCCGATAAATGCGTTCAAGATCACAAACTTTGGAATCGAATAATTTGATCTTGAATAAACAATGGATGAATGATAAACTGTATGGGAATAAGTTTTCGAAACTGTTTTGCCTTATCAAACGTTTGCAGATACATTTTTTATTTATAACTGAGCAGGACAGAGTCCAAGAAAACAAAAACACGAAAATCGAGGCGACAGGTTGTTCTAGCGAGAAGTGGATCTCGTTCGCGCGACATAGAGATGTCGTTTGAACGAGCCAATATTTCGTTCGAGCGAGCTACAATGTTCAATTAATATTTTTTTCTTTTAAATCCTCCAATTTTCTTTAAACTTTTTGCAACTCGGAAATATTTTCAAAACATAAAAAAATTTAATTCCCAATTATTTAAATCATCCAGTATTTAATCAATGTACAAAATTACTCAAATGCTTATAAGTATTCATACCTGAGTGATATTAAACCCATGCAACACCTCTTGACTTGAAATCTTCTTCAAAGCTTTCAATTTCAAATTCTTGGAATTGAACTTTGTCGCAGGACTTCATAATTTAAAATATCCTAGACTTAATTTATTTTGTCCGGAATTAAGGCAAATAAAACAAAAGTACATGATAAGAATTATGTTCTTACAGTAGGCAGCCCTGCATTTTTGACATCGAATGGCATAACTGTGTAACAAAAGGTTCCCCAAGGGGTGATGAATGTCGTGTTTTCTTGATGACTACGGTGCATCTTGATATGATTGTATTCGACAAACCCATCAATGAATGACTTGAGAGCCTAACTGTCTATGTTGTTCATAATCATGTCGATATTGGGTAGCGGGTTGTAACAACTCAAAATTTTTAAATGGGAATTTTTAAATTAATTTTAGAAATCGGAGAAAAATCAAATTTTGGATTTTATAAATTTTATAATTTAAAATGCTGGTTTTTATATTTGAAAAATAAATTTTCAAATGGAATTGGAATCAGAATTAAAATTGGAGTTTTAATTGAATTTTTATTATATAGAAGAGTCCTCAAAACATGAAACTCTCTTACAGTCCTCAAAACATAAAACTCTCTAGCAAAAAAAAAATATTTAAAAATAATGGACCGTCCAATCGAGCTGAAATGTTTTTTGCAACTTCCTCTAGTCTTCAGCTAATTCTTCCAAAAATTTCATCCAATTCCAACAATCTGATCGTCCGAAATAAATTTTTTTGTGTTTATATCTTATTAGAACTCTTTTCTTAATCAAACTCTTAATCCTTTATATATCAACAAATTCGTGGATGGACTTTTTAAATCACTTTTTCTCAAGCTTTTCAACCAGAATACCTCTCCAAAATTACTCCCTTTGATCTACTAACCATAACCCCAAACTTATTCAAGATTTCAACCTTAGATTATAAGGCTTATTTGGGGTTTTCTGGAGTTTGGGATAGAATGAGATTTGATTATTTTCGCGAGAAGAACGTGATGGTGTGTTTAAATTTAGAGGTTGATTATTATGTGATGATTCATGTGATGATTTTGAGGTATCGGGTTTTACACAATATTCTCCTTAATCTCGCGAGTGTTATTCCCTTTGTTTTCTTGTGATCATTGACTCATATTTGAATTACTAAATTCAATTGGAATCTGAAAATTATTATTGGAATCTAATTTGGATTCATGTGGTATTATATTTGTATTGGGCATGTTGTCATGATATTTTAATATGGCACTGATGTTGGGCACCCGCCAAGATTCCTGTTCTGGCTACTTGATAAAGTATGGCACGGTATGGTGAGGCCTGGTGACTTGGATTAATGTGTTGTTAAAAAATTATATTGATAAAATGCTTATCAGATTTGCATTTGATTTGAATATTCGTAATCGTATTGTTACGTTTTGTTCACCGCTAATATTTGTTAAGCATCTTTCCTGTCGTATTGTGTACTTCCACATATTTTTTCTTTAGCAGCATGTTAGCGCGGATTTTGGGCGCTTTGGACTAATTTGGAGATGGATTTTTATCATGGATTATTTTGGGAAGAATATTCGAGAATACAAAATGAGGAGAATTGTATTTATTTTTGTTGTATAGAGCATTTTATTTTGAGATATATAGTTATTTTATTTCGAGAGACTTTTGGTTGTATTTAATTTGAAGATTGAGATTAGTGGATTTTTTATATTGTGGGATTTATTTAGATGCTCTATACCTTGTTGATGATGGATTTAGTTTAGTTATATCGCAGTAGCACACCGCGTGTCTTTTTTGGGCGCACGGAGTGTTATAAAATGGTATCAGAGCCAGGTTATACGACAACCCTCGAGTCTTGGGTTTTGGGTCTAGCATGCGGGTTAGTCAGGTTTTTCTTTGAGATAGAAATTTGTGGTGATAAGTCGTGTTAGGCATCGAGGTTAGATGTGAGGTATTTAAAGTTAGTTTTTGGGGACGAGATTTATTGTTGGAGATTGATGGTGTGGCCTGATTTTTGGTGGTTAGGCTTCGTTGAATTTCGAGAGCGAAATTCCCTGTTAGTGGGGAAGTATGTAACAACTCAAATTTTTTAAATGAGAATTTTTAAATTAATTTTGGAAATCGGAGAAAAATGAAATTTTGAATTTTATAAATTTTATAATTTAAAATGTTGGTTTTTATATTTGAAAAATAAATTTTCAATCGGAATTGGAATCGAAATTAAAATGGAGTTTTTATTATATAGAAGAGTCCTCAAAACGTGAAACTCTCTTAGAGCCCTCAAAACATAAAACTCTCTAGCAAAAGAAAATATTTAAAAATATTGGACCGTCCAATCGAGCTGAAATGTTTTCTACAACTTCCTCTCGTCTTCAGCTAATTCTTTCAAAAATTTCATCAAATTCCAATGATCTGATCGTCCGAAATAAAAAATTTTGTGTTCATATCTGATTAGAATTCTTTTCTTAATCAAACTCTTAATCCTTTATATATCAACAAATTCGTGGATGGACTTTTCAAATCACTTTTTCTCAAACTTTTCAACCACAAGACCTCTCCAAAATTACTCCCTTTGATCTACAAACCATAACCCCAAACTTTTTCAAGATTTCAACCTTAGATTATAAGGCTTATGTGGGGTTTTCTCGAGATTGGGCTAGAACGAGATTTGATTATTTTTGCGAGAAGAACGTGATGGTGTGTTTAGATTTAGAGGCTGATTATTACGTGATGATTCATGTGATGATTTTGAGGTATGGGGTTTTACACAATATGCTCCTTAATCTCGCGAATGTTATTCCCTTTATTTTCTTGTGATCATTGATTCATATTTGAATTGCTAAATTCAATTGGAATCTGGAAATTATTATTGGAATCTAATTTTGATTCATGTGGTATTATATTCGTGTTGGGCATGTTGTCATGAGATTTTAATATGGCACTGATGTTGGGCACCCGCCAAGATTCCTGTTCCGACTACATGATAAAGTATGGCGCGATATGGTGAGGCCTGGTGACTCGGATTAATGTGTTGTTGAGAAATTATATTGATAAAATGATTATCAAATTTGCATTTGATTTGATTCATATGATAGTGTTCAACTTTATCCATTCAAGCCTATGACGTGTTAGTTGAAGACGTAGCGACCAAGATTATAAAGCTTCATCAAATGTCGAGTTTATTGTGCCTCGTTTCTACGTCAACAACATTTGTTCCGTTTACTCCTAAGGTATGAATGCATTACATATTTATATAGGAGATTGGAACAATTTTAATTGGGTGTAATTTTTATTTAAAATAAATGTTTATTTTCAAAAAGTTTCTTTAAAACTTTAAAATAAAGTTTCTGGGCTAAAATTGAATTTTTATACATTCAGGAAAGTCGTTCGATATTATCGTTCGAACGAAAATATCGTTCAAACGAGGTTTGTAAATGACCTGCCTCTGAAACTTCGTTAGAAGTATCGTTCGAACGAGATTTCATTCGAACGAGATTTCAGGCGGGAAATTTTTCTGACAGTTTTGAGCAGTTTTTCCCAGGTTTCCACTTACCTTTACCCACTAAATTTTGGCAGAAGTTATATGTGTGGGAACCAAGTTTGAAAAACTAACTTTTGATATTTTCTAAACACTTTTTAGAGAGAACATTTTTGGGAGAAAAATTCCTAAGTTCAAAAGTTCATGTTTAAGTGTTTGTAGTTCAAGAACATTATTTGAAGAACACTTTCTTACACCCATATTGTTTATTCCAAGTTTCTATATAAATATCTTTCTTGGAGTGTTTGGTGTTTACTCTACCAAGTTGATGCTTTCGTTTGGGTTTGCTTCTTCATCACTCAAAGAAGAAGTTTCGTTGTTTTACTGTGGCATTCTCACATGGTAAAAGGCACCATGTGTGGTTGACGGTGTTCCTAAAGTCTCATTGGTGAATTCCAAGGTTCCGGTGGAGTTTCGGGGTTGTCGACTAGGCGGAGGTGTTTCTTGAAAGGAGTCGAGTCGAGGAAGTAAATCATCTATCTTGTAATTGTAAAACCATACTTAGTTGACTTAAGGCCAGGGCCGTTCGAGGTTTTTTCCCGTTGTGGGATTTTTCTCGTACATCGCGGCGTAGTGATTTATTTATTTATTTTATCTTTTGCAAAATTCACCTAGAACGCATGCTTAGGTAAAAAGATAAAATTTGGTTTAAATCACTACTTGTTTAATTTGGTACAAAATTAATTTGGGTATATTTTAATTTAATTCAAGTCATTAATTTTATTGGATAAAATTTTATTTAGCCTAATTTGGTAATAATGAAAATATGACTTAAACAAATTTCTAAGAGTTGGGTTAAATTGGTTTAAGTGAAATATCCATGTGTTGTTTAATTTAATTTCACTTTGATTTAATTTTAATTTGAAAGAAATTAAAATTTAGTGTTTATGTGTATTTAATTGAACCATCTCGCTTCTGTATCTTTATAAAGGAAATTAAATTACTTAAAAGATTTTAAAATTTGGGGGCCTCGTGTTACAACAAGAACCTCATAAAAAGAGGTGTCGATTACATTATTATCAGAACAAGGAGGAACAACAGAAGAAAAAAAATAGGATAAACATTTGGGTTGGGTTGTATCTCATCAGGTGGAACTAGTATAACATTCCAAATAAGGAGGGGTAGATCAGCAACCTGGATTAGGATGGATGGATCCGATGATGTAGTGCCTGAGTGGACCATGAAGTGTGCCAACCCCAGTGTCTGCAAATTGAATAAGTCCTCAGAATCACTTTTTTTTAAAACCACCATAATAGCTACAGTGTTCTCAATGAGTGGTTGTACATGATGCTGGGAGCTTTCGGCCCATGAGTCGCTGTCTTGGAAGAAGATCTCCATTCGTGGTTTCATCTTCTTGTCCACATGATCATACCACGGTTCGGGTTAGACACAAAAGGGGAAATCTTCACCCTCTTTGACGAATCTTTCGTTCAAAGAATCTCCTCATATAGTCTTGGCACTTTCTAGCCTTCTTTTCAACTAAGGTTGGAGGAGCATTCCGAGTTCCTCTGGCGATGGTTGATAACCTAAGACACATGGAGGAAAGGCCTTCTTCAACACTTTGGGTTATAGTATTCTCGATTGTCTTCGCCCTATTCCCAATCCAGGCATGAAGTGTATATTCTTAAACATATGTATCACGTTGACATTATCTTGAGGGTTGTGCTCTAGAAAAACTCTATCTTTGAATTAATCCCCTTTTAGGAGTGGAAGTGGTTCGACTCAGAAACCAAATAGAAGCATATAATTTACCCTATATTATATCTCTAGTACCAGATTGCTGGTGCTTGCATTCTCAGTATTATCATCATCGCCCAAGATGGTGATGACTTGCCCCTTGGGAAAGAAATTCAATTTTTTATGGAGAGAGAAAGATACCCCCTTAATGCTGTGAAGCCACGATCATCCAAGATTTAGGTTGAAACAAATTGGTATTTGATAACTTGAAACTCAGTAACGAAATTTATAAGGCCAATCCTTATAGCAAGCTTTATGGATCCCATCACCTTGAGTATTGTCATAACCACGCACCGCGATGGAAGTTGGATCAAGGTCGCTTACTTTCAAACCTACGTAGTTGAGGGTCCTTAACGAGAAAACATTAAGTCTTGATCCATTTTCGAGGAGCGAAAGAGGGGTTGTCTTCCCCATTAACTCGACTGAGATATTGAGAGCATAGTTGTAATTTGGACCAAATTTAGGGATTTTTTCCTCAGAGGAGGAGATAATTTCAATAGAGGTTAAGGACTCGATTAGGTTCACGGCTTATTTCAAAGTTGTGGAAGAAGGGACTGTGGGCCCGGTAAGAAATTTAATCAAGGCATTTTGGTGAAGTTTGTAAGACATAAAGAGTCCCCACAAAGTGATGTTATCCCGAGTTTTCTTCAACTGATATAGGATCTTTCTCTCTTCAATGGTCATTTTCGGTATGGGGAATTTCTCGATAACACCCTTCCCTTTATACGTCGTTGATGATTGAGGGTTTGGACCCTAGTAGTGCCTCCCAGATCTTGTCATATGGTTCACATAAGCAAAAAAAAATATAAACCATGTTTCTTCATTTATCTCGGGTATTTCGGCCACTTTGTTGATCTTACCTAGTAGATCTTCAAACAATATTATCCCACATACACTAATCATCGGGCTAGTCTTTTTCAGGCTTGGTTCTTTAATTGAACTATCAAATTCATCCCCCATCCGGTGGAAAAGATGTCATCCTTCCATGAAAAGTTAATGCATTATAAAACCTCAACGACCTATTTATATAGATCCTCACACTCAACGGGGAGATGCAAAAGAGAAGGGACCAAGCACCTTTGTAGTTTTAAATCATCAAGTAACTCAGATTTACTGCAAATCTCATTGGTTTGTCGGAACAAGTCTTCCATAATCTGGATGACATCATATAAACAGACTTCATCGACGGGTACCAACCAATTATCTGACTCTCGAGACCACTTCTGGACTTCTAAGAATAGTGTGCTTAATTTTTGGAAGTCAATGGTCATTTTTAGGGCAATTTTTGTCCAAACTCTAGGATATGGCTCAGTATTGCTGGAAATTCCATATCTTTCCGTCCAAAATGGGTACGAACGACAATACATGCTCTTATAAGAAGTGACAGGGCCTGATCGGCAAAACAGGTAGGGTGTAGGAGAAAATATTGGCAAACTTGTAGGGGTTTGGGTGAATATACAAGTATAATGGGTGATTTACTGGGTATAATCCGGGTAGAAGGGTCAAATTCTGAATCATTTTCTAAGAAGATAGCATTTGTATGATTTGGAAGTGGATTGTGTGTAGTGTTGGGTTTATGATTGGCTGGTGGGGAGATAACACCCCGTGGTCAATCAGATCTTCGATTACATTTTGGAGACGAAAGCACTAATTAGTTGTATGTCGGATATTTTGATGGAAATTACAATGGGCCTCGGGTTTAAAATTTTTAGGAAGGGGACCTCGGGTTTGGTAATGGACGAGGGTCCAATGGCTTGATGAGATTTCGTCTTAATAAGGCTTAGTATACTTTAGAGAGGGGATCATGAAGCTCGTTGTATTCTTATTTGACTGGGTTAATATGGATTTTTGGTGCCCATGAAGAGGCAGGTTGAGAGATGTTATTGATGGTCGAAACTGTAGCAGGCTTATCATATTTTCTTGGAGTAAACTGTTCGGATACTTTCTTTGGCTCAGTTTCTGTCTTGGCAAGACTTTCGTTGATATATACTCCTGCTTCGCGGAGGGATCGAAAATGTGGGTAATAATGTCCTTCCATCGTCGCTTGGATATGTGTTAAGAAATTTTTCTTCACAATACTAACTTGCTCCTCTTCGGAAGGCCCGTTGGTCATAGTGACTGCTTTCTTACTCCACCTTGCTATGAAATTACTGACAGTTTCTTCGGGGTTCTGCTTGAGAAGTTCTAAATCACAATATATAACCTCTAATTCCTCGTTGTACTTATACTGCGACATGAATTCACAGGCAACATCCTCCAAACTACAAATTCTGGATTCCTTAATGGATATGGACCAACAAAGAGCCCTTTCCTTCAAAGTTTGTTGGAACATCTGAACCATTATTTCCTCATAGTCACCTAGAAGAGTTATGACTCGGTGCTAACTTTGAATATGGACATTTGGGGGCCTACTTTCCCCGAATTTCTCAATATTGGGCATCTTGAACTTTTTCGATAGCCTTACTTTAAGGTGGGGAGACATATGGATGTAATCCATGTAGCTCCCGAAGATTCGAACTTGGTCAAACTTCTTGGTCAATAGCTTAAGATCCTCCTTGACCTTGTTTAAATCCTCTTCTTTTGGATTAACAGGTACTGACAGGTTAGCCCCTGGCTGGGCAAGATTTGGCAATGAGAGCTGAGCTGGCGCTGGCCCATTGGCAGGAGGGCCACGAGGAGCGTGCTAATATTTTTTCGAGACCCAAATAGGTTCAGGTTAGGGCGGACGCATAGCACGAGGGAAAACGACTTAGAGCTCTTTGGAATACGTACCCAATTTTATTGGATCTCATGAACCTCAATTTGAAGGTTGTTAATATTGGCGGTAAGTTGGACTAAGACTGTCATCAAATCAGGATGCACATTCGGCACTTGGTTTGCATTCTTCATGGAGAGTGGGTGAGGTGGATTCGGGACTCAAAGGAAGTAGCGAGACAACTCACGGAGCTTCGGGGCGGTTCGACGGAAGACTGAAGCCAATAGGGAGCCAGGCCAAGAGTCGAGTATGCGATTGACCTGAGAAGGAAAATGATCCAAATTTATTTATGAAAGAGATGAGGGAAAAACTTTTATTATTAAAAAAGTAGGAAAAATCTTTTTGACAAATTGTTTTTTGGAAAGGGAGGGACAAATGTCTTTTGACGTTTTATGATAAAAGGAAGGAAAGTGCTTTTGGTATTTTGATAAATGACGGGAAGAAAGGTTTTTGACACTTTTGGTAAGGAAATAGGAAAAAACGAGAGAAGAGTCTCAGCATTATTATTATTATTATTATTATTATTATTATTATTATTATTATTATTATTATTATTATTATTATGTTTTCACTTGTATTACGTTTACCTAATTGCAAAAGAAATACTGGACGGGACCCGAGTCTGGGAAAATTGGGTTTAAAAAATATGTGAAACGCAGTTTGACTTGTTTCCAAGCTTGAGGACAGTGTCCCGTTTTGGAAAAAGAGAAAATTGCACAAAAATTTGGGCAGCATGTCGGCCCGACATTACGACAGAGTTTCAAGTAGTAACCGATAAACTAAATATGACTGCCCTAAGTTTAACGCTTATATGAGGGTATGAAGTTATTAGATTAGTGGAAAGGTTTCCCCCTTTGGCATGACTTCCACGATATATACCTTGCTTTTGAGGGCAATTGGTACGTGTGGACAAGCCATTTAATATGCCTTAGTATACGTGAATTGCCTCACTATATACCTCGTAGGACAGTACGTGTGAGAGTGAATTCGATATACTTGATGTACATGAACGAGTTCCCGACTATATACCTCTAAAAACGTCGTGTAATACTGATTTAAATTAAATTTCGCAAGTTTTCAAGTAACCCTTATTTAATTAAAGTCTACTTTTAAATCAAATAAATTCAGCGCCTAAACATCCATCTACGGTGCGTGTGTCAACCCATAAACAAATAAAGTATGCGAAATAAGTTTAAGGAAAAATCCCCGCAGGGCAAAACCTTTTATTTCACTATAATAAGTAAATCGCAACTTACACGGATTACAATGAAATACAGTGACACACGAATACCCTCAGGCGTCGGTCGGTGTCGTCAGCAATGGAACAACCGCAGCTACTCCACAAGAACACGCAATTCTATCTTCAGCAAAGATCCACACGCAGCGAACCTCAATGACCGCAGTCTTCGATTAGCACCAAGAGCGGTACCAAAATCACCATTAAAATATTTTAGAAAAATATATCTTGGGTTCCACAAAATAATTCATAAAAAATAGTTGGGATTATGAATTTATTGAACAAAAGTTTTGGACCCTTAAAAGTGAGAAGAAGACACTCTAAAAAATTATAGAACAAAAACTTTCTTCTTGAAAAGTGTTCTGTCAAAAAAATAAACTTTTCTTCTCTACCGAAAATTGAACGTGCTTGATCCCATTTTATAGAAAAGATTTTGTTAAAGAAGATAACTATTGACATGCAGATTTTTCCAAAACACAAAAGGCGTAAGGTTCTAAAATAGTAGTGGCGTGGCAAAAAAAAGTTTTGCTTTTAAACAAAAACAAGTTTCTGTACGCAACCTAATTTTGAAAAAAAACTTTTCAAAAAGTCTTAATGCCAATAGCCAAATGCCAATCATTGGTAAATAAAAAAAAAACTCGGCGACCCTTTTTTTTTTTAAGACCCAAAGCGCAAGACAAATAAAAGGAAACAAGTAAAAACCTTTTCCTTGTTTACATGACTATACGCAAGTTCCTTTTGAAAAAAAAACTTACATGAAAAACAATATGCCATTTAAGCCAATCATTGGCTTAATCATGGACTAATGATAACTACAACTTTTGCACCAAAGTTTTTTACATGCAAGCCTTTAAGGCTTTTGGAAATACCTGTACGAAACAAGGCAAGCTTTTGAATCCTTTTTTTTTTTTTTTTTTTTTTTTAAATAGAACTTCTTTTATGCAAAAGAAATTTTATATTTAAAAAATTAAACCTATTAAAAATAATCCCAATACTTTAAATATAAAATGCCAATGGAACTTAAAACATATTTTTACCAAAATTATCTCGTTGGAGCTTGGATGTTGAAGTCAACTTGTAATTCGGATCCGTCTTTTGTAGATGTAATCTTCTTAATTCTTTGACGACATGTAGCGGTATACGACATAATAAATTGTAACGGACTTATGAAAAATATGTCCTTACAAATCTCCCCCTATGTCTATGCCGGTACATACATAAAAAATCCGAATTATCAAAAAACCAAAATACCTATACAAATCTACCCTCTCATGAATAAATTTGCAAGATCTCAAAACTGTTCTTCAATCATTTTCGTCAAATCTCAAATCTTATCTCATCAGGGTGTGTAATTCAGTGATCATCAATGCAGTACCTACACACATGAGATTAAGAAAAATACCAAGTGACGTATCGAGTTTGAAATGAGATAAACATAGATACCAATATATGATAAGCATAAGTCAAATCTCAAAAACTCCCCCAAAATTCAAACTCCCCCAGAATAAGATAATTCTTTCTCCCCCTTTTTATGATGTCCCCAAATAGACAAATAAGAAGAATGAATCAAACAAGCAAAATTGGGGTGTCACGGTATTCAAAAGCAAAGCATCAATCAATATGGTAAACTTGCTCTAGCAAGGAGATGCTAAAAAAAAACTTTCACAAACTATTTTTGATTTTTCAATTTTTCGAAAAAAAATTGATACCATTTGAAAAAAAAATGATACAAAAATCACACCATGGATTTAGACTCAAACAACCAAGTCATGGAAATGGAATGAATGGGTGTGAACACATTCGATAGGTAAATCAACTCAATCAATCATATGTGCACGATGCATATGTGTACCCTTAACGAATGAACATCAAAAGTATCCTTAGGTGTAAAAATTATTGAATTTAAATGACATCGTCTTATTCAAATCAACAAATCAAAGTCTAAATGATTTCCACCCCAATAACGTCCAAAACTATGTAGCGTATTTTCAAGCATTTCAAGGACGTGCAAACCCCTTTTTAAATTCTCCAACCAAACTCCCTCATATATATTTTCTTTTAGAGGTGATCTAAATTCTCAAACTTTGGAGAATTGGTGCAAAAACCTAAATGGCCCCTTTTTGGCATGAATATCTTTTTATTGCCTTTCAATTTTTTCGGGCTCTTTTAACCTCTTTGGACCCCGGATATTAAAATTCCTCCATTTTTTAGGTCCAATTTAACGGTGGCTTTTGCGCAAAGGATAGATAATTACCTTTCGCAGCCCCTCCCCGTTTTTCAAACAAAGCACACAAACTCACAAAACGGTTTTTATATGCACAATTTCCTTATCAAAATTTATCGCGCTTGGTTCGTTTTAAGGACAGAATTGAAGTGAAAACACCCAACCAACATGTGATAAGACAAGCACAATAATCAAACAAATCCGTGCATGTGTGCATTAAAGGAAACATGAGTCAAACATGTAGGAAGTAACACTTAATTACATCTTAATGACTCCAAACATTATAAAGCACAAGGATGAATTGACCTATTGTCTCAAAACACTATCAAATAGTCACATGAAAAATGGAATGATGTTGTGGCTCGGTCATCCTAAGTGTTCATCCATAAACGGTGCAAACAAAATACAAAAATCTTTTTGGATTTTCTCAAAATTTTAACAAACTAAAATCTTTTTGTATTTTTCAAAATTTTTCAAAAAAAATAAAACATACAAAAATGATACATACTAGCAATAGGCAAACAATGACATCATTAAAATCACCCTATGCTAGTAAACAAGTCAAACCTCAATCATTAGGTGCAGTGGGGTTTTCCAAAGGTGGTGACAACTTATGAAAAACCTCCATCCATTCTTGTGAAGTTTTGACTAAAAACTTAACTTGCTCCCATAAATGTGCAAACTCTCTTATGTAGTCTCCGGGAGCATGTAAAGTAATAGGTGTGGGTGCATGTGTGCCAGAAACACGTGTAGAAGCAAAACGTGACACATACCCCAACTTAAAGCAAAATTCTCTAAGGTGTGCTCTCCTTTTGCAATGAGAGCAAACATAAATAGGCCTCGGAGCACCTTTCTCAAAAACTCTAGGACGCACTCTCCTAATAGTAATGGGACGCCTAGGTGGGTTAGGATGAGACTCACGTGAATCAAACACTAAAGTGGGAACCGGCGCGGGTGCTAATTGGGAAGAAGAAGCACCGTCATGACTTATTCCTAACTTCTCACCTTTACCCTTATGAACCACCTTTTCAACCTTCTTAGGTGCGTTCACAAAATTGACTTTGACCTCCCTGGAACGTTCGAGATCACTCTCGAGTTGGGATACACGTGTCGTCAGACTAGAAAACGTGTCGGTCAAATCACACTTCCCCTTTCTCAAAACCTCCTTCTCTCTTTCCAAATCTAAAACCCGACGACCTAAATCACGATTATACTTCTTAGTTTTCAAGGTCTCGGTGTACAAATCTCTAAAAGATTTTTGGAGCTCACTTTCATCTCCACTCTCACTCTCATCTCCACTAGAAACACTCGAGTCATCACCGGTGCTCTCATGACCTCTGTCAACGTGAGACAAAGTGGGTGTGCTCACACGACTCAAAAAAGCTACAAACTTCTCACCACTAGTCTCATAACCCTCACCTTCACTACTATCACTAAGTGTGGCGGGCATGGCTACTTTCTTTCCTTTCTTTCTAAGCCACGTAGGACACTCAAACGACTTATGCCCCTTACCCCCATATTCAAAATAAGTCACGTTCTCAAAATCTTCCTCACTCTCCTCATTTGAGTCATTCTTTTTTTCCATCTCACCACTTTCTTTGGCCTTTCCTTTCTTTTTATTTTTCTCAAAGAATTTCTTTTTATTGGAAGAATTATTTTTGTTCATGTTGAGAAATTTTTTAAAATTTTTTGCAAACAAGGCCATATCATTAAAATCAAAATCTCCCTCAGAATCAGACTCACAAACTTTTTCTTTCTTTTTCTTAAAATGAGTCTTTAAAGCAATGCCATTATCCTTAGCCTTAATGGTTTTGGAAAACATGTCAATCTCATAGGTTTGAAGATCTCCTACAAGTTCTTCCAACTTAAGTGATTTCAAATTTCCCAAAGAGTTCAAAACAGTGACTTTAGGAATAAAGCGTTTTGGGAGAGATCTCAAAATCTTTTTAATGACACGCGTGTTATCAATCACTTCATCCAAATTAAAACATGTGTTAACAATGTCTGACAAACGTGCATAAAAATCATCAAAGCATTCGGACTCAGACATGGTGATAGTCTCAAATTGGGTGGCCAAATTTTGTAATTTTGATTCTTTAACCGCGTTCGTACCCTCATGTGTCAATTTCAAAACATCCCAAGCCTCTTTAGACGTGGTGCACGTCATAATTCGGCGAAACTCATCAGGAGAGACAGCTCCAGAAATAGCACTCAAACCACGGGAATTAAAATTGGACAATTTATAATCATCTTCAGTCCAGGCTGATACGGGTTTTAAAGTGGTGATGTTATTAACAGTGACCGTGGGAGGAGTCCAACCATTTTCACAAAGCAACCAAACACGCTCGTCAATAGATTTTAAAATCGATTTCATACGAGCTTTCCAGTAGGCATAATTAGACCCGTCAAAAATAGGCATCTGATTAAATAAGTGCTCCATAGGAAAAAATGCGAATTTTCACAAAACTGATTTTTCAAAAAAAATCAATATCACACAAATTTTGCGAAAAATAGGAATACGCGATAAATTAGCGTAACCTGCTCTGATACCAATTTGAAAACGTCGTGTAATACTGATTTAAATTAAATTTCGCAAGTTTTCAAGTAACCCTTATTTAATTAAAGTCTACTTTTAAATCAAATAAATTCAGCGCCTAAACATCCATCTACGGTGCGTGTGTCAACCCATAAACAAATAAAGTATGCGAAATAAGTTTAAGGAAAAATCCCCGCAGGGCAAAACCTTTTATTTCACTATAATAAGTAAATCGCAACTTACACGGATTACAATGAAATACAGTGACACACGAATACCCTCAGGCGTCGATCGGTGTCGTCAGCAATGGAACAACCGCAGCTACTCCACAAGAACACGCAGTTCTATCTTCAGCAAAGATCCACACGCAGCGAACCTCAATGACCGTAGTCTTCGATTAGCACCAAGAGCGGTACCAAAATCACCATTAAAATATTTTAGAAAAATATATCTTGGGTTCCACAAAATAATTCATAAAAAATAGTTGGGATTATGAATTTATTGAACAAAAGTTTTGGACCCTTAAAAGTGAGAAGAAGACACTCTAAAAAATTATAGAACAAAAACTTTCTTCTTAAAAAGTGTTCTGTCAAAAAAATAAACTTTTCTTCTCTACCGAAAATTGAACGTGCTTGATCCCATTTTATAGAAAAGATTTTGTTAAAGAAGATAACTATTGACATGCAGATTTTTCCAAAACACAAAAGGCGTAAGGTTCTAAAATAGTAGTGGAGTGGCAAAAAAAAGTTTTGCTTTTAAACAAAAACAAGTTTCTGTACGCAACCTAATTTTGAAAAAAAACTTTTCAAAAAGTCTTAATGCCAATAGCCAAATGCCAATCATTGGTAAATAAAAAAAAACTCGGCGACCCTTTTTTTTTTAAGACCCAAAGCGCAAGACAAATAAAAGGAAACAAGTAAAAACCTTTTCCTTGTTTACATGACTATACGCAAGTTCTTTTTGAAAAAAAAACTTACATGAAAAACAATATGCCATTTAAGCCAATCATTGGCTTAATCATGGACTAATGATAACTACAACTTTTGCACCAAAGTTTTTTACATGCAAGCCATTAAGGCTTTTGGAAATACCTGTACGAAACAAGGCAAGCTTTTGAATTCTTTTTTTTTTTTTTTTTTAAATAGAACTTCTTTTATGCAAAAGAAATTTTATATTTAAAAAATTAAACCTTTTAAAAATAATCCCAATACTTTAAATATAAAATGCCAATGGAACTTAAAATATATTTTTACCAAAATTATCTCGTTGGAGCTTGGATGTTGAAGTCAACTTGTAATTCGGATCCGTCTTTTGTAGATGTAATCTTCTCAATTCTTTGACGACATGTAGCGGTATACGACATAATAAATTGTAACGGACTTATGAAAAATATGTCCTTACAACCTCATGTCATGGCTTCGGTCAAGCGGTATGATGCAGGCGGAACCGTTCGATATACGTCGAAGATACTTGGCCAATGGAAGGTGAGAGTCATATTGCTTAGGCTAACTGCGAGCTGCTGGACCAGTGCCCATTACAAAGTGATCCCCCAGTTATGGCAGAAAATTTGGTCAATAGCCGTGCTCTTTGGTGATATAGTGTGAGAATTGCAAGATTCTTGATTAGTATATTATGGAGAGAGTATTTTTATTTGTCATGATGAGCACTATACTAATAGGGATGAATGTACAAGTATCATTAAAGTAAATCTAGCATGGAGCATAAATATTACACTAAGCATGGATATGTGAGAATGAGTGATGTATGAGTATCTATAACTGAGTGTATGGTAGTGAACCTAAGCATGGATCAAGTACAAGTGGTATGTGGTAAGTGTGAGTGAGCATGGATATATACAAGTGTGATAAGTGGAGTTCGGTGTTAGTGACACCAAAGCATGTCTATTCTAAATGGTGTGTGCAACATGTGGATATAAGTGATCCTACGTGTAAGTAGTGTAAATTGTACGTGGATAGTATCTACGAGTGTGTGAGTGAGGAGTGATATAAGCATGAGGTAGATATATATAAGAAATAATAGAGAGAAAAAAAGGGAACATACAGGTAGGTGCATACGCACACAAGTAGAAAATGATAACATCCGTGCAAACAGAGTTTAGTCCTCTTAAGTCAATCCCCAGCGGAGTCGCCATTATGGTCATCCCTCCAGTTTTCCTCCGTCTCGGGGTTAGCACTCGCACTCGCACGCTCGAAGAGGGAGAGAAGGTCTTGCACACTTTTCAAGGAGCGCTTCGACCATTGTCGATGTGGGGTGATGTAAAGAGATGGAGTCACCAACCTATTTTGCACAAAAGAGGCAAAATAACATATCGCTACCTCGAGAGAGCGTCATCAAAGACAAGCTGATGCTTACGAAACCAATAGTTCAGAGGTTCGGGAGCTAAGTTACGAAATGATGGTGTTAGACACCTTTCATGCCCTTTCGAGCTCTCATGGTCTTATGTTATTATTTTACTTAATTTCTTCGTGAAGTTTGTACGGGTGTATATACAAATGGAGATCGGAATCGCTCGAATCATATCATGGAAAAGAGAGAGTGAGGTCATCCGAAGGAATGTTCCCAAAATCATAAGTAGAAAATATGATGTGTGTGCTTATAGAGATATTGATCTCTATAATGGATCGATGATTTTTGTTAGATAAGAAACAAGTATGATATATATGAATGAACTATGGATAAAATAGGAAAAATGATGAAAATAAAAAAAATAGGACTCGAGTCTCGGGTCTTAGCCCGAGACGCCTACGTAGCCTATAAAGGCATAAAAGTTAACGTAGTTTCATGTGGCACAAGGGTTGGTTGATCCCATAGATTCAAACGGGGGTTTATTATATGTGTGTGCAGAAAAGATATTTTTTTTAGTTTTCAGAAAATGTGATGAAGAATCCCATCGGAATTTATAGGTGTAACCTTCTTTTTCTTTTTCTTTTATAGAAAATAAAGTATGTGCAATATAACTAATAAAGGATGAAATGATAACGTGTATGATCTAAAATAAGAGCTAAATTGAGAATTTATATAACTAATGCGAAAGTAAAGAAATTTAAAGACAGAAGGATGTTTGGACCTTCTTTGGAGGCTTGAGGCTTGATCTTGATCCTTGATGGCTTCTTTGCAAGTTGGGATGAATGTTGGATGAGACAGAAGAAGATTTTTTTTCTAAATTGGATATGAAAATGATGGGAATGAAAGATGGGCAGGAATTTCATACAAGAAAACTTCGCTGAATGTTGAAGAATGTTATTGAGATCACTGATATTGATGGATATGAGTTGTGTCATGGAAATGAGCTCATTCCTTTGTTATATTGGGTAGAGGGACTACCGATCGGCATATTCCTAGCCCTGCCAATTGGTAGGTGAATCTAGACACACTGTTGATAGGTAAGGAAATGGACCTCCCAATTGGCAGTCTTGTTTAGATTTTTCCAGAAAAATGATCATAAAACTAAATTTATAAGTCAAAATCATGCATGAGGCATACCGTTATAAAGGTAATTCAGAGACCTTCAAGAGTCCTTCGGGCCTCTCATGGGTCCTAAAGTTGACCTTGGGTTAAACGGGGCTCGGAAGTGCCCGTCGGTCCTTTGGACAGGAGATCGTCGGACGGTAATGGATCATGTGTCCAAATCGTAAGTCAGAATCATGCACAGGACAGAACGTTGGAAAGGTTATGTGAGGCAATTCGGCGTTCCAAAGATCTTTGCTTGGTTCGGAGAGCTAATTTCGGTCAAACGGGGCCCGAAAGTACCTGGTGACCTTTTGGAGCAAAATAGGTTCGTCCGTACCGTAAAGCTAATTCTTGCATGGAATAGACTGTTAGAAAGGGTATTTAGTGCTCTTCGAAGATTCATTCAGTCTCATTCGGGCTGATGAGTTGACTTTGGTCAAATGGAGCTCAGGAATGCGCGGTGATCTCCGGATTAGTTTTTAGGGGAAAAAGGATCGTTTGTCTGAACTGTTATGCCATTTCATGCATGGGGTCGACCATTGGAAAGGAGTTTCACTGCCCTTAGAAGATAAATTGAGCTTTCTCTCTGATGATGAAGTGGATTGGGGTTAAATCGGAGTCCGGGAGCGCCTAGTGTCCTCCAAATCGATTTTTAATAGTAAAATAGTTCGTTCATCCGAACCGTTGTGCTGATTTGCACACAGGGCAGACCATTGGAAAGGGGCTTTAGTGCCCTTAGAATATTCATTGAGCTTTCTCTCTGGAAATAGAGTTGACTGGAGTCAAATGGGAGCGTACGATGGCCGCTAGATCGGTAGTCGGAGTATGATCTAGGGTTTGTAGTGAATTGGGGAGGTGCTAGGGACCTAAGGAGAGACTTAGGGGGGTCTTAAAATATGGTGTACACTAACGAGGCTTCGAACGACATTGCCAAGTCGTTCCAACGAGAAGCTAATCTCGTTTGAACGAGGTTTAAAAAAATTTAATATTTTAAACCTTTAAAATTCCCGCCCCGATTTAAAAAATAAACATCCCAAATAAAGTTTGTGAATAATGTTAAACACCAATTGTTTTATACCTTAATGGGATGTAAGGAAGTCTTGAATGTTAGAGTCGGTTTGTTGTGACAGTACGTGATGGTTTGTAATAGGATACGCCAAAATAGCCTTAAGTGGAAAAGGCCTACACAATAAGAGATGTCAGAAAAATTGCTCTTAAAAATCTCGCCCTTTGCCTATTCCAGTACAAAACTATACAAACCTAATCGAAATTCAAATTACATAAAATACCCCTATAAATGACAAAAAAAAATTAATACCCTTCCCAACCCTAAAAGTGGAACAACACAAGACTCTTTATCTTCATTCTCTTTTTGTGCTTTCCTTGAGCTTCTTTGACTTCATCCGGTGTGTTTTGATTTTCGTATAATGTACCTACACACATGAAGCAAAGAAAAATACCATGACACGCATAGAGTTTAAAATAGAAATAAAACTTCCCCTTAATTTGTTCTCCCCCTTTTTGTCCGTAATAGACAAAGGAGTAAAAATATATTCATTAAATAAAAGCATCGTGAATATGAAGGAAATATCATTACAAACGATATAAATAATGCACATGCAATGATAATCTCAAAGTATTATATTCACCAACTATTTTTGAAATTTTTCAAAATTTTCAAGTATATAATTTTACAAAAACAACATACCATGAACTAACACAAAAATACCTGAATCAAGCGAAATGTAGGGATGTGAAGATATTTCATAGGTTGATTAACGTAGACAAACAAAACATATGTTCACGAAGGATTGATATACCACTAACGAATGATCTCAAAGCCTACCTTAAGTGTAAAAGATTACGAACTCATATAGAATTAACTTAACCTAATCAACAAATCAAGACTGTAAGTGATTTTCACATCAATGATGTGTAAAACTATGCAATATCTTTTTTAGATTTATATAGTTTATGAAAACCCATTGATGTTCGACTTAACTCCCTCAAAATCTCACATAACTCAGAATATTCTCAATTATGTTTTGAAGAAATTAATTCTCATTTGTAGCGAAGCATCAATGTTTAAACAAATTGCCCTAGCACTTTTGTTTTCATGTGCCTCTAATCTTTTTAGGCACTTTTTTTTTTATTGCAAATGGCTTCTTTTAACGTAAATACTTTTGTCTTATATAGCCCCTTTCCATTGCTTAATATTAAACAAATTTTTCAAAAAAATGATTTAAATCGGGCAATGTCTCTTACAACCACAACTTTTTATCTCGTTTTTCACATTTGGTTCATCTTAAAGTAAAATTGAGACGAAAACACTATGATCAACACATGATAGATAAGTGTAATACTCGTATAATCTCTTGCTCAAGTGCAATAAAGGAGACAAGGAGTCAAACATGTAGCAAGTTATCATCAAATCACAACTTAATCACTCCACACATTATAAAGCACATATATGTAAGATGATATGTCTCAAAACACTACAAAACAGTCACGTGTATATGGAATGAATGCTTGATTGAAACATCTTTAATGATCATCTATATATGGTGAAAAAAAAATTCTTTTTGCCTTTTTTTTCAAAAATGTTATCAAAATAAAATCTTTTTCAACTTTTTCTTAAAAATCGATTTTTTTTTTGTATTTTTCAAAACCACAAAACTCATTTTGGATTTTTCTAAAGTATCAAAATGAAAAATATAAATACAGTGATAGTACAATATAGCAATATGCATATAAGATATGAACATGAAAAGTATCCTATGCTAGTAATAAGTCTCAACCTCAATCATCAGGCCCGAAGGAGCTCTCAAAAGGAGAAAACGTCCTAAAAAATTCTCGATCAAATTTTTTGAAGTCTTGACTAAATACTCTACTTGCTCTTGAAAATTCTCAAAATCTCTCCAGTGATGTGCGAGAGCATGCAGAGTAACATGTGTAGGCATGCGTGCGGGAACTCATATGGGAGCATAACGGGAAACATAACTATAAGGCACTCTCCCTAGCTTAAAATAATTCTCTTTAAGGGGACCTCTGTGTTTGCAATGTGAAATAACAAACATGGACTTGGGTCCACCTTTCTCAAAATGTCGAGGATGAGCTATTCGAGGTGGGTTAGGTCAAGGGCCATAAGGATCCAACACAAACTCAGGAACGAGCTCGGGTGTGGTACAGGAAGTGGTTGCACTGTCATAACCTATTCTTTGCCTCTCAACATTACCCAAAGCGGAACCTAAGAGCATCGTTCCAACCTTCTTAGATGTATCCTCTAAAGTGACTGTTGATATAAAAATTAGTCAGCTTACGTGGACCAATTATATGAAGACACGCGTCACCCAACATGGTACAAGTTCGAGTACCAAGCTACTTAATGTACCGAGCTACCTAAAGTACCGAGCTACCTATTGGGAAGACTAAACGACCAAGATAGATTCAATGTTTATTGTAATACAATCATTCCCTACCATATACAGACGTATATGCCTATTCGATAAAGGCTTATTATCTATTCACACTGACAACTGAAGGGCTATAAATACATACCCTCATGGCAGGGTAAGCAATCATAAGCATAAATAATCAAGATCAATGAAAGACACCCAGTAATATAAAACAGTGGACGTAGGCCATTTTCCTAAGGCTGAACCACTTTAAAAATCTCTTGTCTTATTTAATTACTCATATTTATCTGTGATTAATTAATTAGATCAAATCTAGTTTTTATATCAACAGATTGGCGCCGTCTGTGGGAATGACTATACATAGCATTTTTCACCAAAAAACTCATTATAAATGGTTGATATCCCATAATCTAGCAATAGGAATAATAAAGGGAATCCTCCAAACCCTTTCACCCCTCCAAATGCAACTGATATAACATAAATCTTGGCAAGTTTAGCTTGGGGACAAAAGGCTATGCAGTAAACTATGCGACAATTCATTCAAACTGTTCAAAATGAAGTATATGTCCAAAGGGGCCAACGAAGCGTTCAAAGAAGCATGCATCCACCCACCTCATGACAGCCATGATCTATATCACGATCCAGACATACTGAATTCCATAAATAGAGGAATTCCAGTGATCCACCCTATCACCCCGATTTGACTTCTCCTATAAGAATTTTGGATTCTCAAGAACACATCACTCTAACTCCAGAAAGACTAAGTGCTCTAGAAAGGTTGAGCAGAACCTCTCCCTTCATCCGTTTGGGGCCCTGGAGGAACAAAAATCCTCCTTGAATTGTGTTAAGAAATTATCAACGACCAAATGATTTAAGGTAAGGTTCATCCCAATCACGTCCAAACCCCAGACCTATAGCTTGCATAGAAAGATCCCAATAGGAGAATTCTGTGCGATCTTTTGCTCGGGAAGATACAAATAAATCAAGAGCTGGAAATGATGCGTGAAAAGGATCTATTCAGAGATTGGAAGACAAGTTAGGAGAGATGGCCAAATCCAAGAATCCTCTCCAAAGAACCTTTATTAAGGGATCTCCATTTGTACAACCAATTGTGGATTTTCTCACACCAGCAAAGTTCAAAGCTCCTGTGTTCACACCGAAGTATGAGGGAAAAACTAACCATGTTCTCCATATAGAGCAGTACCAAGCAATAACGGATATTTATGCAGTCCCAGATGTAATGAGGTGCAGGGCGTTCTCAGGGACAATTATCGGATCTGCTCAAATATGGTACAACAACATTCCTCGAGGGTAAATTGCAATCTTCCACCAACTGGCAGAGCTCTTTATAGGAAATTTATGTTTTGGTGCAAAGCCAGTTAAAAGGGTAGCACATTTGTTGAGTGTTAGGCAGAAATAAGGTTAAAGTACCAGGGATTACATCACTCATTTCAAGAATGAGAAACTGGAGGTCATAGACTATAAGGAGAAGACAACCATTACAGCTCTCATGAGTGGTATTTTTCCAGACAAGTTGTATTACACCTTGGAAAAGGATCCCCCGAAATCCATGGCTGAATTGATGGCAAAAGTAACCAAAATTATGAATGCCGAAGAAGCTATGGCTGCGAAGAAGAATGCTGAAGAAAAGGTGGAAGTTAAAGATGAAGGTAAGTTAGAGAAGAAAGATCACAAGAATAATGGTAGGAGAAAGCATTCGAAAAGCAAAGAAATATTGGATCACTTAAGGAAGTATACAAATTATACTCTCTTAAAAGTGAATATAAACCACGTTCTCGAGGAAATAAAGAACAGGGAAGAACTCAATTGGCCAGAAAAGCTAAGGACAACCCCCTAAAGGAGGGATAAATCCAAGTATTGCGAGTTCCATAAAGATCATGGTCATACAACCAAGCAGTGTGTAGCTCTCCAAAATGATATAGAAGCATTCATTAGACGAGGAAAGTTGAGCAAGGTTGTTGATCGTCAGCGGTGGAAGGACCAATAACAGAACTCGACAGAGGTCTAAGTCTCCTTGCCGACCAAGAGAAGATAAGAAAAGGGGCCATGAAGATGACCCTGAAGATGACCCTGAAGATGATCTCGATCTCCCAAAAAGACCAAGATAACCTGAGCGTGAGGTATTTTCAATTCGTTTCATTCATTTGATTGTAACATGATTACAAGTGGAGACGCGGGAGTGGGTGATCAAACTGCTGAAAGGAAAGCTTACCTCAATAAGGCTCAAGCTTGATCCTATATACAACGAATAAATTTAGCAGAAGAAGATTGCCCAAGGAAGGGCAACAAAGATAAGATGGTATTTGGTTTTTCTAAAAATGATTTGGAAGGCATTTTGTATCCTCATGATGATCTACTGGTGATCAAAATGAGAATGAAGGATGTAATCATTTCATGAGTAATGGTGGATAATGATATTTCGGCAGATATCATGTTTCACCCTTGCTTCGATAGTTTGAACTTGAAACTTGGTCAGTTGGAGCCGTATCACAGGCCCCTCATTGGATTTTCTGGAGAAAAAGTTTTTCCACTTAGGACGATCAAGTTAGATACGTTAATTGGTACCTGGCCAGCCAGCAAAATAAAGAAGGTGCGTTTCTTTATGATGGACAAAAATGTCCAGTCATCCTATAATATAATTATAGGGAGAGTAGGCCTGAAAAAGTTTGAAGCAGTTCCATCCATATTACATCAGTGTTTGAAGTTCCCCATCAACTTTGGGGTTAGAATTATAAAGGGAGATCAAAAGGTATCTCTGGAGTGCTACTACTCATCTGCCGAGCAAGAGGAATTAGAGGATGCTAGGAAGAAAACAACCACTTATCAAGTGGATGAATCTGATGAGTCTGAGGTTGAAACCTTAGACCCAAGAGATGAAATAAAACTCCTTAAAGGCCAAGTCATGGAGGCAACATAAAGTATTATTTTGGATGATGAGCAACCAGAAAGAACAACTCAGATTGGTGCTTCACTGGATCCAGTATTGAAGCAAGAGCTAGTGGCATTTTTGAAGCACAAAAAACACGTATTTGCGTGGAGTCACGAGGATATGTCGGGGATAGACCTAGCTTTCTTATGTCATGAGCTCAATGTCAATAAGGAGATCAAACCACTGAAGCAAAGGAGAAGAGTCTTTAGTCCGGAGAAGAACTAGGCTATTCAAGAAGAGGTGGAAAAGCTACAAAAAGCTTCTTTTATTGAAGACGTGAAATATCCAGATTGGCTAGATAATGTTGTGATGGTCAAGAATAATAATAATAAGTGGAAAATCTGCATGGACTTCACAGATCTGAATAAAGCTTGGCCAAAAGATTATTTTTCTCTACCCAGAATAGACCAGCTAGTGAACGCAACTTCGGGTCATGAGTTGTTAAACTTCATGGATGCCTATTCTGGATATAATTAAATTAAAATGAAGCCAGAATACAGGGAAAATACCTCTTTCATTACCCAACGAGGAACATATTGTTACAATGTTATGCCTTTTGGTCTTAAAAATGCAGGTGCTACATATTAGCGGATGTTGAACAAGGTGTTTGCGGAATAGATTGGCAAAAATATGAAGGTATACGTCGATGACATGTTGACTAAAAGCAAGAAAGTTGTTGACCATATAGCTGATTTGAGCCAAATATTTGATCAACTGGAGAAATACCAGATGAAGCTGAACCCGACCAAGTGCATTTTTGGCATACAGGAAGGCAAGTTACTCGGATACATTGTGAATCAAAGAGGTATTAAAGCAAATCCTGACAAAATAAAAGCCTTGCTGGAGTTACAATCTCCAACTACCAAGAAAGAAGTGCAGAGCCTTACGGGGCGTGTTGCAGCTCTCAACAAATTCATCTCCCGAGCAACTGATAGATGTCTTCCATTCTTTAAGAGGCTCAGAAATACTTTGAGTAGAATGGTGAATGTAAGAAGGCGTTCTTAGAGTTCAAGAGATACTTGGGGACACCTCCTTTATTATCCAGGCCAGTAGCGAGAGAAAAATTATACTTATTCTTAGAAATTTCAAAAAGTGCAGTCAGTTCAGCATTGATAAAAATAGAAGGCGGAGTGCAAAAATCAGTTTATTATACTAGTAAGGCATTCAGGGGAGCAAAAATTAGGTATCCAAAATTGGAGAAGTTGGCATTATCATTGATTAAAGCGAGAAGGAGAATGAAACCATATTTTCAAGCCCATATAATAGTGGTATATATTGACATGCCACTCAGACTGGCTTTACATAAGCCAGAAAAGTCTGGAAGATTGATGTATTGGGCAGTGGAGTTAGGGGAATACGATATTATTTTTTAGCCAAGATCCTCTCTCAAAGGACAGACACTGGTGGATTTTATTACTGAATTTACCTACCCAGATGTCTCCGATCAACAAGGGGCTAATACAGAGCAACTCAAGGATGCTAGGGGATCAACATAAAATATTCTCGATCAAATCCCAGCGGCAGAATTGCCAGCAGGGATAACCACTGATCAACCAGAATCCTCTGGCAAGGTACAAGAGTTGAAGAAGAAGTATAAAGAAAGGAAGGACAAGATATTCCATCAAGGGATTTTGTCAGACCAAGGGTTTGACGATAATATCCCTATATGGAATTTATATATCGATGGTTCTTCGTGTACAATAGGTTACGGAGCTGGAGTTATTCTCAACAGTCCAAATGGGATAGACATTGAATATGCTCTGCGTTTCCAATTCCAAGCTTCCAATAATGAAGTTGAGTATGAAGCCGTGATTGTGCGACTCAACTTAGCTAAATCATTGAATGCAGAACAATTGTGGTGTTCAGTGATTCGCAATTAGTGGTGAATCAGATGTTAAGTCTTTATGCAGCAAAAGAGGAGTTCATGTCAAGATACTTAACTAAAGATCTGGAGATTGTAGCCAATTTGGCAGTTGTTTAGGTGGTTAAAATACTTAGACTGGAGAATACAAGGGAAGATGAACTTGCTCGGTTAGCCTCAGCTACTCGAATTGAGCTACGAAGAATAATCCCCATTGAAGTACTTGCAAGTAGAAGTATTGATGAAGACTTGATGGTGAATTTTATCGCCTTGGATATGGGACCATCCTGGATGGATCCCGTCAGGGCTTATATTAAAGAAGGTACTTTATCAACCGACCTACTTGTAGCCAAGAGGTTGAAGTATAAGGCTGCCAGATATGTTTTGAATAATGGAGTTCTGTACTGGAGAGGTGTAATAGATTTTTTACAAAGGTGTGTTCACCCAACAAATGTTAAAAACCTGATAGAAGAGATTCGTGAAGGATCTTGTGGATCTCACGTAGCAGGTAAAAAACTTTTATAGAGAATAAATACGTAGGGGTACTACTGGCTAACCATGTATGCTGATTGTACAACTTATGATAAAAAATGTGACAAGTGTCAGCGATTTTCTACTATACGAAGAACCCTTCAGGCGCTGCTAACACTAATCACTTCACCTTAGACATTTACTATGCGGGGAATAGATTTATTCGGGCCTCTTCTAACTACAAGAGGATGATTCTAATATTTGGTGCTAGCTGTTGATTACTTCACAAAGTGGGTGAAAGCTGAAACCCTCATCGATATGGCCTACGAAAGGGTTTATCAATTCATTTAGAAGAATATTATATGCAGATATGGTCTAGCCCATGATTTTATCCCCGATCACTGTACCTAATTTGATAATGATGAGTTTGTAGCATACTGTCTACAATCCAACATTTAAAAAGTACATTCTGCTCCAGGTCATCCCCAAAGTAATGGTTCAACAAAGGTGACGAACATAACTATATTAAATGGGTTGAAAAAGAAATTAGTTGATGCTAAAGGGAATTGGATAAATGAGTTGCATTCAGTGTTATGGGCTTACCGAATAACTCCCCGAACAGCAACTGGGGAATCCCCTTACATGTTGGCTTTTGGGAGTGAAAAAGTGATACCTGCAGAGCTAGGATTACCTACTCATAGGGTGTTGAACTTTAAATCCCCAGTAAGTGATTTGATGCAATGCTTGGATTTAGACATGCTTGAAAAGTCAGAGAGGACGCAGCGATTCGCAATGCTGCCTATCAGCAACAGACTGCTATGTTCTATAATAAAAGATTCAAAAAATGTGATCTAAACAAAGGCAATTACGTGCTCAAGAAGGTAATTCAAAAGCACAATAAGTTGGAGGCCAATTGACATGGGACATATCGTATCACAACAGTTGTTCGACCTGGCACTTATAGAATAGAAACTCTTGAAGGGGAGGAATTCAAAAATGCCTGGAATGCAGAGCACCTGCGAAAATACTACCAGTAATGTAACCACCCATGTACTCAATTGTTTCAATATGAATAAAAACGATGATTTACTATTTCATTTGTTTTATTTTTTTCGGAGTACTAGTTCTACACACTACACTCAATAAACTATAACTAAAAGATGGTTGGCATCAATAACATAACAACCACCAACTCAAAGTTGGTCGGCAATTATGGGTGACCCAAGAAGGCATCTAAACTGGGCAAGAAGTTGGGTAAAATATCCACTGCCTGGAAACTAAGGCAATCTAGATAAGATTATTATAACTAAGCAGGAACATGGGATAAAAATAATTCCATTGCTTAGGCACTTATGGGTGATAAGTCACTACAACTAGACAAACACATGGGGTAAAAGTTCCATTGTCTGGGCAAGCAAATCAAAAAGGGCAAAATATCCAGTCAAATATATACACTCAATGGCTGAACAATAACCCATTATTGTTATAAGTAAAGCACTAATATTATTGATCTCATGTTACGAATAAAGATTGGCATAATAAATATCATACAATAATTTTATTTCCAAGGGAACAAAATTACAAAAAGACGATTTCTCTTCATTTATAATAAAAATCACTGACAAAATATAAATAACCTATTCTATTGGTTTCTTTTCTTCCGATTTAAATACAGGATCCATTCCAGCTGGAGGGTCATCTAAAGAAAAAGAAGAATTGATAAAATTCAAGTCCTGAAGCATTCTGGTATTGCTCGAACTTGGTCGGTCTAGCAAATAAGGAGATCGGGATATCTCAAATTCTTCGTGAAGACTGCAATCACCAAGGTATTTGGAAATTAAACACTAAGGAATAAAGCTAACTAGAATCCAACTAACATCGATATGGAAAGGTGGTACTGGCAGATCAAGTAACCTAGGCTCATACCAATCCCACAGTTCCATTCCTTGCTCAACTTTCATTACAGTCAAAGCATTCATCCATCCCTGTTTGTAACCTTCATTGTTTGATTGTTTTGATCTGGAATTAAGATGATATAAAGCTTTATTGTATCGCTCCATCCAAAATTCTATGGGTTGCTTGTGAAATTGATGAGTTAATCGCTCAACATGTTGATGAAGTCTTTTGAGCACACTTTTTTTATTCTGCAACGCATAATTCTAATTGGATAATTGCTCTGTAAGAGTTTGAACCTTCAGGGACATCTCTACCAAAGCTTGATTTTTTGCCTTTAGTTGAGCAGCCTAATTTTTCAAGGCTTGTTGAGTTCTAGTCTCTTTAATGCTGCTCTGACCAACTCTTGTTCTACCCCGGGAAATGGATGCAGGTCTGACTCTTTATAAAGTCTCCAATTCTTCTCTTAATGAAGCATTTCCAGTCTCCAAAAAATAGATACCTTCATTATTAATCGAGACTAGAGCTCTAGAGGAAGAAGCAGATTTTACTGTCTCAATTCTTCTCTTAAAGCAATATTTTCTTCCTCCAGTAATTTGGCAATGTTTTTGTGCTCTTCAATTTTAAGTTTCAGTACACTCTCTCTTTTATTATAGGCAGAGATAAATTTGTCATAACCCCGATCAGCACTTAACTGTTGATACTTCTTCTCATAACCTTTATGAAGAAGCGCAGTGGCTTCCGTGTTCTAAAGTTGAAGTTCTTCAATCATTCCTTGAAGATCTTCAATCATTTCGTAGTAAGCTACGTTATTCGCTACTCTGCAATCAAGTAAGTATTTTAAGTATTAGTAAGCCTTAATTGCTCAATTAGAAGCATCAGGACCAAGATTGTCAATTATTTATGCTTCAGTAAAATCTACACGACAAACTTTGAAGTAATCTGTATATTTCTTCATCAACTCTGTATCATGAGTTAACAATAGTTCCATCCTGGCAATAAACTAGCAAGGAAAAGTAAAGACAGATTAATAATGACACAGCTATATTGAACAAGTAAAGGAGAAGATAATTAACAAGTCAATTTATTGATCATAATAAATGACGGTACAACCAGAGTATAAACAAAAGGAAAACAGAGGAAAATAAAAAAATTATCGAATAGTATTACACCTTCTCCTTATTTCGCACTTCATCTTCAGTTAATTTTGAAGAATTAATTATTTCTTAAAGTTACTCGGAGGGCAGCTGATGTTGTTCGAAAGAAGTTGTTATCTGTTGAACTTGCTCGGAAGCTTGAGGGATAATGGCAGCAGGTGTTTGTTCTATAATCATCAAAGAATATTCATGAGATCCAACTTCATCTTATTCTCCAATGGCAGAAAGAGGGCCGTAGACATGTTTATGAAATAATTCAAACTCTTCAGCAAAGTTCAACTCTTTCAACGCTGCAATCCATTCATCCCTGAAGAACTTCAAACTTGCATACTCCATTTGAGCAGAGGCAGCAGTTAGAGATTTATTCCACCCAGAGCTAAAGGACTTATTTACAGCAGACCTCCTCTTCGTTCTCTCCGAGGAAGCATTCTCTCTAAGTTGATCTTCAATATATTTTACTTTTCGTTCAAGATCTTTCTTACGTCATTCAGCCTCTTCAAGCTTGCCCTCAGCTTCCTCCTTACTGGTAATGACAACCTTCAATTTCTCCTCTGTCTCCTTAGAAGTATCCACAACTTTTTATCGAGCTAGATCAACTTCTTTTACAACATCCAAAGCTTTTTATTGAGCTGTTTCAGCAGCCTTGATTTTAGTCTCCCAAGAAATCTTGTCATCCTTATATTTCTGGCGGGAATCCTCCAAAGATTTTTCTAACCCAACAAGGGCTTCTTCTATTTCACTAGAAGATGAAGTAGCTTTAATAGATTCATCCTTCTCTAAGATAATATTGAAATACACTAAAAACTACATGACGAAGAGAAACTCAAGTTAGAATATAAAGATTGAAAGCATAACTGAAAGGATAAAGTATAATGACACCTACTGATGCAAGGTGTTGGGTAGCCAAATCAGAGACTTTCCCCTGAGCAGTAGAGGTCTCAGTAGCTCTGTGATCAGGAAGAGTTCCAGACCAGATCATTTTCCTGTCCAAAGCAGGAGTAATGAATGCTGGAGGACCAACTCTCAAAGAAGGTATTTCAACCCCAGTAAGTTGAGCAGCAACATCAACGGTCTTCTCAGTAAGACTTCTTCTCAATCTTCTCAAAGGTGTTGCTTCTTTGATCAAAGGTGATGCCTCTTTTCGAACAATAATAGTCTCTTCAATCAAAGGTGCTACCTCTTTTACAACAACAGGGGGTTTCTTGATGACCTTCTTAACAGGTGTGATTGCTCCCCCAGATGGATCAGCATCCTTTTTCTTAATCCCTTCAGCTGGGACATTTTCTTTACTATTTTTTGCCTTATCAGCACCAGGGACAATCTTGGCAAATAGATCAGGCATTTTCCTCTTCTTCGTTATCAAATTAACAATGGAGGTAAACAAATCAGAAGAATATTCTTCAACAGCTGAAGAAGATGCTGGAGCCTTCTCAAGATCGATCACCAAAGGAGGAGCAGTAGGACGAGCAATAAAAGAGGAAGTGGTGTTCCTATATCTCAACAAATAGGAAGTAGCTTTCACATGCTCCCTAGCAACTGATTGATGAAAACCCCAGATAAATTTCAAATCTTTTATATTAATATCACTCTATTTTGGGGGTTTTCGTTTACTGTTAACTGCAAACTCAAATTAAAAAAAAAGTCAGTGACACATCTCATCAAACAAAAATAGAGCTAATTTAAAAAATAAATAACAACCTATCCCATTGCCATAAGGAGGGCATCTGGGACCTTGGTACACGTCATTACCCTTTAATGGGGGTGTTGCTAATTTTTCATCACAACCCCACGTTCAAAATAATCCCTATTGGAATCAGGGAGATTGACCATTAAGGCTCTGTTAATAAACCTAGTTTTTAAATAAAACGTGGTGTCGCTGGTGACCCATTTATAACAAAACATAATTTCAGGAATCCCAAGATGAGTTCCATGAATTTTATTTAGCCTATGTACTCCATTAACTACCCTCCATGTATTTGGAACTACTTTTGCAGGTACAATATCGAAATATTGGCAAAATTCCAAACACAGGGGATTACGCGGGAAAGAAAAACTACATTCTGCTACAAAAATAGAGGAAAACCAGTGTCCCTCAGCTAAAGAAAATAAATCAGAAGGACAAGAAGGTTCTTCCAAATCAACCCAAAAAGGAATCTTAAAACCGACTCTAAACTTATCTAATAACTCGATAAGGTAAACCATGATGATTACAGCAAAGAAATAAGAAGGAAGAAATTCTTACAAAAGATTAAGGAATCAGCTAAGGCAAATGACAAGAAAGAACGTTCGTAAGAAGAAAAATGAGAAAAAAGGTGGAAAAAAGGTAGAGGACAATTGGATTTTACCGCCTTTATATATGTTGCCTCAAAAAATGAGAAAAGTAATCATCACAACTGACGACGATTGTGTTCTCGATGACTAATCAAGGGAAAAAGATGCAGGTACCCAAGCGCTCATCAGAATTCAAAACATTTACAAATTTGCCATATCGCGCTCAAAATTGTTACACAAAGTGGAAAAATTTTACAAGTGTTGAAGGTCTGTAATTAATCAAGACATGAGAAATGTGCCCGAGTAACTTTTTTGGGTAAATGTTCCATACTCTCATATCCAACCTCAATTTTTAAACATTGGGGGATTCTATTGATATAAAAAGTAGTTAGCTTACATAGACTAATATATGAAGACACGCGTCATCCAACATGGTACAAGTTCGAGTACGGAGCTACTCAACGTACTGAGCTACCTAAAGTACCGTGCTACTTATTAGGAAGACTAAACGACCAAGACAGATTCAATGTCTATTGTATTACAATCATTCCATACCATGTACAGATGTATATGCCTATTCGATAAAGGCTTATTATCTATTCACACTAATAGCCGAAGGGATATAAATACATTGTAATACCCTCGTGGCAGGGTAAGCAATCATAAGAAAACATAATCAAGATCAAGGCAAGACACCTGGTAATACAAAACAGTGGACGTAGGCCATTTTTCCTAAGGCCGAGCCACTTTAAAAATATCTTATCTTATTTAATTAATCATATTTATCTGTGATTAATTAATTAGATCAAATTTAGTTTTTTACATCAACAGTGACCTTGGCCTCCATGGCACGTTCGAGATCGCTTTCAAGTTGGGATACATGGGCTTCAAGTTTCTCAAGAATCTCAAATTAATATTGAAGATCTCCCATAAGACTAGCCATGGTGTTAGTCAAATCGATCTTTTTCCAACCTAAAAAGACCAACTGCTCATATAAAGAAATCTTCAGTTGACTCACCGACGCTTCACACTCTCTCAAACCTCTTTCTCCAAATCTAACACCCTAAGAGACAAATATTTATTAGCCTTTTTCATTTTCAAAGTCTCGGTGTAAAGAATATTAAATGCATTTTGGAGTCCACCTTGTTCCTCACTCAAATTTACATCCTCACTTTCACTAGAATGGCTGGAAACATCACTAAAGCTTTCACATTTAGATGTGTCCTCATTGGCGTGGGACAAACTATAAGTGATAATGTGACTAGCCATGAACGCAACACAAGGTTTATATGGTTATTCTCCCCCCAAATCAATTGACTCGACGTCACTATCGCTGATTTTTATTTTCCTCAAAAATCTTTTCTTTGGAGAAATTTTCTTTCAAAAATTTGAGATTTTTTTTGCAAATAATGCCAAGTCATCAAAATCAAAATCAACCTCAAATTCGGACTCACAAACTTTCTCTTTCTTTTTATTCTTAGCTTAAGTATTTGAAGCAATCCTTACTTCCTTAGGTTTAATAGTTTTAGAGAACATATGAATCTCATATGTTTGAAGATCTCCTACAAGTTCTTCTAATCTAAGAGTGTCTTGGATACCTAATAAATTAAGTAAGGTGACCTTAGGAATAAAGCGGCAGGAAGCGACCTCAAAATTTTCTTAACAACTATCGTCTCAGGAATCTTCTTACCCAAATTAAAACTAGAATTAACTATGTGTAATACCCCGTATTTTTATGGCTTTTAAAATTGAGGATTTATTAAATTTAATTGAGTTATTAATTTAATATTAGTCCAGAATTTTGTTTTATATATTTACTACCGTGACGAGAGTTAGTAATTATTGGAAATTTGTTGAATATTACTAGATGAGTAAAGTAATATATGAAATTGAAATTATTAATATTATCACGAGTAAATAAGATGACAATTATGAAAATTAAGTCGGGATGCGCCTGTGTCGTGTCGGGACTATATTAGTATTATAAAACTGAATAAAGTATAAGTCAACCGTATGGTCATTTCGAGTGCGCCAACGTGTCCGAAAGGGTCGAGATAGTCAGGAAAGTATACCAGAGGGTTTAGTTAGGGTCTCAGGGTGTTTTTAGGCCTAACCGGCACCCCAGAGGGGCAATTTAGTCCTTTCCAAATTAGACCTTAATTAAATGACGAAAATTGGGACATTATTATCAGATATTAAAAGAGTCTTCTAGGGTTAACACTCTCAAAAGGATAGAACGGTAGTGAGAGGAAGGAGGTAAAGCTTTCCAAGAAATCCAAGGCCAAGAACAAATTCGATTGCACCACCACCACCACGAAAACATAGATCATAAGACGAGGAACGCAACCATATCCTTATCATCAACAAATCAAACATTCGAATCCCAGGCAAGTATCTATCTTGCTATTCTTATTCGTTAATGTTTCACCCATGTTAGAATATGATTGTTACGTATATGTTTCATGGAAGAATTTGATGATTTAGGGAATTCAGATCACATGTTTTAGAGGAAATATATATATTCTGGAAATCTCAACATTTGTAGAGGATTAACCACGAAATTGTATTGGTTTAGAAGTGAGAAATCTGGAAAAAGAATTAGAAGAATGGAAGTTTAATGTAAAATTAGGGTTCTTGATAATTGTGATAAATTACCCCTTTAATTCAATACTTTTGATGAATTTGTACATGCTTCATGTAGGAAATCATGTATATAAGTATATGTAACCAGGGGTAAATTTGTTTGGGAGTTTGGGGATCGTTAATGGAGTTTTGGTTGAGGTTGGAGAAGAAAGCCCGTAGTTAACAATGGCAGAATTTGGAATACCTGCTTGATCGATCGATCGACCGACCCCTTTCCTCGATCGATCGATCCCTCCTGAAAAACAACATAATTTCCCCCTTTTCGTTTAATACGGATAAAATGTGTAGGAACCCTTGAATATTATTTATAGAGCATAATGGGTCATGAAGTGGACCAGTAGGGTCTAAGTAGATTACCGTTGAATAAAATCTTATATGGGATGAAACCGAGTGTTAACTGGGGGTTACTACATAATGAAAATCATTCGCATGTTAGCTACGGAATTGAGATGTTTATAAATGACTTAGACCAGTAGGTTAGAGAGGGTGAACCTACTGAAATTAGCTTTAGTGAGATAATACTTCGAGAGATGAGAAGTGAGTATGAAATGATTATAATTGAGAATAAAAGAGATGAATCCTTTATGCGAGATAATTGGGTAAAACTGTACTAAGTACGGTTAATAACTATTATTATTGGGTCGTGGGCGAACCTAATCGAAAAAATGAGAATATTTATATTTATGATCGACTGCATGTGTATATATTTATATTATGCTTGTGTATAATCATACCCGCGCTACTTGCTATCACGGAGGTTGTCACGCCGGGACAGTCTTATCTTGATGGGACCTTTATGGGGGATATTGACTTGTACCCTAGAACATAGGATTCCTTGGTACAGACTATCTGAGAATGATAATCAAACGGTTCTAAGAGACGTGAGGGGTATGTGCTGACCTCTTAGTGACTTGGAACTATGCTTCACCTCCATTTTGTGTGTATTATGTTAATACAATTCAAGAGTGATTCCGATCTAGTATTTTCCTTAGTATGAGAGATACGAGGACTTGATAGCAGAGTATGCCAGCACCATAGATTTTATGTGGGGTGCCAATAGTATATATATTATATGAGTGATTGATATATATACGTATATATGGAAATCTTCTACTCTGCATATAAGTAGTTAAGTATTGAATAAATGCTCCAAATTGTATAGAAAGTATTCGGGAATTTTATAACGGTAATGAGGTATATCAAGTAACGTAAGTAATCATGAAGAGATTGATCTCTTAACTAAATATCATAGCCTTGTGACTTCTCGAAATAAAAATCATTTGGGAGATAAGTTAGATAGACTTATGAAGCATTTAGTAGTACGGTAGGCGTGCACACTAGATGAGAGTTGAGAATTCTCAAGAGAGTGTCGCTTACTAACATGGTGGTAATATTAGTCAGTAAGCAATTCAAATACTTGCTAAACTATTTTTAAAATTGTTTTACACTTGGGCTCTGACCCGTTTTCTGTCATTTTCCCTCTCTCTTGTATATATATATATGCATGTATTACAGGTGCCCAGCCACAGGGGCATCAGGCATAGGTTCTTTGGATTGGACGTGTTGTAGCTTATGTGGGAGTTGCAGGCCCTTGCTTTAGACGACCTCTTCTTTGATTCAGTTCTTGTTTTAGTTCTGCATAGTTAGGGCATGTGTCGCCCGATTTTCTATTCCGTTTGGATTTGTCAGAGATTTGTATTTATTTATATTTCCAGTATTCAGTTTTCATTGGGTGTTAACTCCTATCAAAATGATTCATTTATGGCTCTTTAACTTGGTTTGGTTAATCTAGACGACTTAATTATCTTGTGTTGATTGCCATCCTTAGCATTTATGTGATTCTTAAACTGATGATTATTTAAAAAGGTTTTCACGTTGGAAATTTAAAATGGGAATAAGACTTTAAATTGTTTTCACATTTAGCTTAATTATTTAGGGTGTTTAAATTGAAAATAATTATTTTACGGCAGTGATGCTAAGAATGAACCAACCGTTCACCTTGATTTTAATTTAATAAAAGGACTGATCACCCGGTATTTAATTAGTCGGGGTGTCACACTATGTCCAATAAACGTGGATAAAATTTATTAAAAGACTCGGACTCTAGCATGGTAATAGTCTCAAATTAGGTTGTCAAATTTTGTAGCTTGGATACCTTTACAACATTGGTACCTGGAGGTTATCCCAAGCTTCCTTAGAAGTGGTGCACGTCATAATGCATCGAAACTCTTCAGGGGCGATGGTTCCCGAAATAGCACTTAAGTCGCGAGAGTTAAAATTATTTCACTTAAAATCGTCCTCTGTCCATTGAGAGACAAGTTTGGGGCCAATGACAATATCAAAAATGACTGTCGGGGGAGTATACCCTCTTTCACAAACTAATCAAACTTGTTCATCAATAGATTTTAAAGCTTACCTCACTCTAGCTTTTCAATATGCATAGTTAGAACCATCAAAGATGGGCTGTTGATGATTCAAATTATCCATTAAAATCTTGCCTTTTTCAAGATCAACAATTTTTCAAAAAAATTGATATTAAAGAAATTTTTTGCCAAAAAATATCACACAGTATTTTTGTGTAACCAACTCTGATACCACTTTGAGAGAATTGGTATGAGTAAAAAAAACTCTTTGAAAAATCAGGATTACACGATAGATTAGTGCAACCTGATCTGATACCACTTGTGAGAGTGCACACAATCTTAATGGATTAACTTATTTAATTAAATGTCCAATCACAAATCCAATTTTATCTTATTATCCTAAGACATGCATCTAAGCGATAAGACATATAAATAAAATATGCAATCACACGACAACTGAGGAAAAAAAAATCCCTTTTCAGGGCAAAACTTTTTATAATAGCACTTTAGAAACTTTACAAGATAGTCAACTTATAATACTACCTGATACAACCATAAGTATACCGCGCAGTCTTCACAGAATCCCTAAAGAATATCGCTTGTTCCTGAGCAGTCCACAGGTGGATCCACCCTCGGTATCCACCAATCAGTCTTTAGTTATGATCCCTCCGGGTTCACAAGTAAGTCACAGAGATGATCTCTCCACAATGAGTATAACTCAGCTAAGGTTCAAAACGATTCACAAGATATATTTGGGGATGTGTGTGTGAATCACAAGTGTTTTATAAACATAAAAGGTTGAAAACTTTTGTAACATATGCACATAAATCGCTTTAGCAAAAGTCTTATAGAATTTGGAGACGAAACATGTATTTATAGACCTAACACAAAATTTGAGGCGGTGGCTTATTTGAATGAAATTATAGCTCGTTCGAATGAGATTCATATGTCATTTGAATGAGAACTCTAGTTCATTCGAACTAGTATCTAACGAGCTTTTAACAAATTATAATAGTTCACTTTTGTTTAAAGTTCGTTCGATATTGGATCTAACGAGGCATCATATGATATTACTAAGTCATTTGAATGAGAAGCTAATCTCGTTTGAACGAGGTTTAAAAAAAAAAATTAAAAGCTTTAAAAATCCTGCATCGGTTTAAAAATAAACATCCTAAGTAAAGTTTATGAATAATTTTAAACACCAATTATTTTATACCTTTATGGGATGTAGGGAACTCTTGAATGTTGGAATCGGTTTATCGTGACGGTATGTGATGGTTTATAATGGGATACACAAAAATAGCCTAAACTAAAAAAGGCCTAAACTATGAGCAATACCAAAAAAAAAAATGTTCTTACAAATCCTGTCATTTTTAGTAATTCTCGAAGCATCCTCATCTCGCTATCTTGTCTAACAATTGTTCTGTAAAATTTTTCTTTTAATTTATTAGTTATCCTCTTATTTCATAACACCCCATTCGCTTTTCACCATTTCATCCAACTAGTTGTTATTCTACTCGTAGCATCGTCATCAATAATTCCATTACTCTGTATCACTGAACCTAAATAAAAAAATTTATTAGTTTAGTTTATTACTTTTTCTTCAATCTTTAACATTATGATATTAGATGTCTATTTATTAATTTATATTCCATAAATTTAGTTTTAGTTCTATGATTTTCAGTCCCTTAGACTCTAAGGGATTTTTCGAAGTATCTACTCTCAACGCTAAGGCCTCATCTACTAAAACTACATCAACCACAAATAACATACACCATGTGACATCTTCTTGTATATCCTTAATAATCTCATCTGATACTACGACAAATAAGTAAGGACTTAAAATCGATCCTTGATGTAGACCCACTTTAATCATAAAACCATTAGTTTCTCTATAAATAGTTCTTACTCTATTCTTTTTGTTATCATGCATATCCTTCAATAACTTTAATATAACTCATAGGGATTATTTTTCTCCTTAAATCCCACCATATTATATCCATAAGTACTCTATCACATGCCTTTTCTAAGACTATTATGATCATGCGTAAGTTTTTGTTCTTACTTCTACATTTCTCCATTAATTGTCTTAATAAGCAAATAGCTTCTTTGTGGATCTCCCTGGCATATATCCAAATTGTTTGTCCGAAATAGTTGACTCAATTCTTAACCTTTTTTCTATAACCTTTTTCCATAACTTCATAGTTTGATTCCTTTATAATTACCGTAGTTTTGTATATCCCCTTTAGTTTTATACAAATGTATTATGGTGCTTTTTGTCCACTCATCTGACATATTTTATTTTTTAAAATTTTTATTAAATAAACATGTTAATACTCTACCCCTAGACTTCCAAGGGTTCTCCATACCTCTATAGGTATTCTATTTGGGCTAACCGTTTTATTCTTCCCCATTTTTTTTATTACTATATCCACTTCCTTTTCAGTAATTGGACACACCAACCCTATATTCGTTCTATATTCTTGACATCTTTTTTGGAATATTCTTCATTCAATTATCCTTGAAAATACTCTTCCCATCTATCTAGAATTTCTTTATCATTGATTACTATATTTTGATTTATGTCGTTAATACACTTAACTGGACCTATATCCCTTGTCAATCTATCCCTATTCTTTGCTAATTTATATATATCCTTTTCACCTTCCTTAGTACCTAATTTAGTATAAAGATTATCTAGTGCGTTTTGTTGTGCATTTCTAATAGTATTTTTTACTTCACTTTTTAATTTCGTATACCTTTCTAAGTCTTCTTGATTTTTACTCTTTTGCTATTCTTTGAAACTTATTCGTTTATTTTGTATTATCTATTGCATTTCCTCATTACACCACCGAGTTTTTTTTTATGAATCTTTTCCCTTTAGTCTCACCTAAAATTTTCTTACCTATTTTTTCAATATCATTCTTTGTTCTTGACTAAATGTTATTAACATTATCGTCCTAATTTCACTTCATGTTTAACAAAAACTTATGCCTAAATCCTGTCTCTTTACATCCTTTTATATCCTTCCATTTTATATTTTGATAACATATTTTCTATTTTTGGTACTTAAATCCTTTAATGTCTAAATCTATTACTAATAGGCGATGTTGATTTGTTAAGCTTTCACCTGGTATAACCTTGAAGTCTTTGCATGTATTTAAGTCTCTTCTTTTAAGTCAGCAATAATCTATTTGAGTTTTATTCTCGTCGCTTTTAAATGTTATTAAATGTTCTTTATTTAAAAAAAAATGTATTTGCTATCGTTAGATCGTAGGCCTTAACAAATTCTAAGATAGTTTCTCGTCCTTCGTTTCTCTCACCAAAACCATAACCTCTGTGTATCCTTGGATAACCGTCCCGTTCTATTCCTACAGTTCCATTCAAGTCACCTCCTAAAAAAATATTTTCATGCGTAGGAATTTGTTTTAACATTTCATTTAGTAATTCCCAAAATAATTTCTTTACATTTTCATCTAAAGCTCCCTAGGGAGCGTAAGAACTTATAACATTCAACATTATTTTATCTAAGACAATCTTAATGTTCATTAATCTATCTTCCCATCTTATAACATCCACCACTTTATCTTCCATATATTGATCAACAATAATACATACCCCATTTCTACGATTATCTCTCACTCTCCTATCTCTCTAGCCTTTTCTCCCTTCCATTTAGTTTCTTGTAGGCATGCTATGTTGATTTTTCTCCGTTTCAAGGTATCCATAAGTTCTTTACACTTTTCAGTCGGTGTTCCTAAATTCCACGCACCAAATCTAATTTTACGTATGCCATTATTATTTACGTTTCTTCTTTTAAATATAAAATTATCAAGATTTGACATTAATTTTACAATTGGGTGTCAGCCTGACACTAATTCACCTCGTTTCTGGACTTGGGTAGTGGCAATAGTAGAGTCAAAATGATTAATTAATTAATTAAATACTTTTACAAATTAATTTACCAAATAAATGTGCTAAAAGTAAAGTCACAAGTACGCTGAAAGAATAACAACACTCATTTGCGTATGTTAAAATAATAGGTATATATATGTGTGAGTGTGTGTGCAAAGGCAATTAAGTAATATTGCCACTAAAGGGGTCGGGATTGGGGGTTCCATACACTACCATCCTCCCCCCTGAACCTAATGGGGTTTATTTATTTATGTCAAACCTGACCCCGACCTCATTTACTAACCCAAAATTCGCCTTATTAGGGTCGGGAGCGGAGCGGGCCCCCGCCAAATCTTGCTCCGTTGTCATCCCTGTTGGAGATGCTCATAGGAGCCGTTTTTTTTAGCGTTTGAATGCTTAATGCTAAACTCTGAATGCTGGAATTTGAATGTTGAAAAATATGTTTATTTTTTGGCATTATTATAGGTTAGTTACATTTATTGGGCCAAATATGCATAAAATTTCATTGACTTTTCTTTAATGCACCAAGTCTTTTTTCATTATAGAGCACATATATTTAGACAAATGTACCCCTCATACATACCCATTTTAAACCCACTTACTCTCTCCGTAAAAATAAACACATGATTACACACACACACTCTCTAGCAACCCCACCCCCACCATGGAGACTCACCGAAACAGTCCATTAGAGGCCGCCGAACATGCTCCTCAGAGTGTCCTTCTCTCCCTTTTTTGGTCCGCACCAACGATATTATCGACGGAGCTGGAGAAAAAGGTTTTTTGTCGAAAAATGGAGTTTTTGCAGGAAAAAATGGAGGTTTTACAAAAATAGTAAATTGATCTACTTTAATTTTTTTGTCAAAAAATATCGAATATGTGTGTTTTTTGATAGATCTTGATGAACAAATTTCAAATATATAAATTTTGTAGAAATAAAGTTATGAACTTTTGAAGGTTTGATGATTTTTTTTTGGGGAAACGAGATAGGTGTCAAAGATATTTTTGGGGTATGTTGTTAATTTTAATGCATTGAATTGGTTTGACACCATTGATCTAATCAAATGATCTCTTGCATTATTAACCAAGTCAATCTAACTTATTACCTAATTACTCCTTATTTTTTTTTTATCGAAATGAACCTTTGAATATATGTTATTTGCTTGGACTTATTTAAGTGTGAATGCTAAATACAATTAATTTGATCATTTTATCATTAATAATAATTTATGAGTTTAATTTATGTTAATGTTATTTATCAAATAAAATAAAGATAAAATTGGAATGGAGATTGATTAAAATAAATCAACATGAGTGATTAAGCGTTAAGAGGATAATGCTCAATTTTAACCCCAAACCGAAAATCATTTGTTGATTATAGCGATTCAGCCGCGCGCAACAAGTTTGGATATAACACGTGTCGCCTAGCTGTATTAAGAAGAGTATGGTCCTTTTTAGAAGCTGTCGTTGAGCCAACAAAACAATCACAATAGTTGAAGTTGAAGTTGAAGATTGGAATCGAGAGGTTAAGGCATCTTCAAAGCTCACTCAATTCTCTCTCTCCAAAAATGGCAGCAGTTCAAGTTTCTTCTTCTCTTTACACTTCCGTTCGCGGTACCCCCCTCTCTCTCCACACACTCCCATATTAATAATATCTGGTACTCACACTCCTATATTATATGTTGCAGATGTGTGTGTCTCAGTCTCAAGCCCACCAACAACCCCTGCGATTACCCAACTCCCCCCTTCCAATTTTGCTAGAATTGGAACCGTCTTCACCACCGGTTCTCCACTCCGTAAGCTTTCCAACTCTCTCTCTCTCTCTCTCTCTCTCTCTCTCTCTCTATATATATATATATATATATATATATATATATATAGGGAGATGTTCAAAATGAACAAAAAAAAAAAAAATATCTTTTTAATGAACCCGATATTAAAAATTGATCCTTAATTTCTTGTTCTAATTGGTCCGCGCCAGCGGGGGATTGAAAAATTATTCATTGTCGCTGACGCGGACCAATTATAACAAAAAATTAAAAATAAATTTTTTAATGTCTTAGTTCATTAAAAAGTTCATTCTTTTTATTCACTTTTGAAGCTCACCCTATATATATATATATATATATATATATATATATATATATATATATATATATATATATATATATATATATATATTTCCAAAGTTTTAATACAATAAATGCAGTTCATCAATGTAATGGGGGCTGATTCTGTAAAATAAAAAGTTCTCCCGTGTGTACATGTAGAGGTTCTTACCTGGAAATAAGCATCCAACTAATTTTTGAGGTAATTATTTTAAGTTCTATTCACTTAGCCGTCAATGAGCCAAGAGATTCTTTGACTGGGTCAATTGTGTCAAAGGTCCTATTTTGACAACTAAGCACATTAAAATGACAAATACATCTTTAAAATATACCCTCACAAGTATTCACAACTATTTACAACTGTTACGTCGCTTTAAAAAAAAACACTAAATCTTTAAAAGTTCATAACTTCAAATTTACAAATCCAAAATTCAAAAAATTTATATATTTGGAATCTGCTCGTCTAGATCTATCAAACAACACCCATATTCGATATTTTTCGACGAAAAAATCGAAACGAATAAATTTACTGTTTCTGTAAAACCTCCATTTTTTCTAGCGAAAACTCTTATTTTCCAACTCGGGCTATGGTGCTGCTGGCGCGGACCAGAAAAAACGAAGAAATAAACGAAGAGAGAGAGATAAATGAGGAGAGATAAATACTCCGGTGAAAATTCCGGCGAGATTTTCCGATGGGATGTTTCCGGCGAGTCTCCGGTGGAGTGGGGGTGGAGGTAGAGGTGGGCTATTAGAGAGAGAGAAAGAGCGTGAGATTATGTTTTATTTTTAGAGAGAAAGAGTAAGTGGGTTTAAAATTGGTATGTGTGAGGGTATATTTGCCTAAATATATGTAGTTTACGATGAAAAAAGACTTGGTGCATTAAAAAAAAATCAATGAAATTTGATGCATCTTTAACCCAATAAATAGGACTAGCCTTGAATTATCCCAAATTTTTTTTATATCTATATACAATACTGCACTTATGCATAAAGGAGGTGTGTCACTTGATGGTGCGCTTAAAAATTATTGGCTAAATAATAGGCTCTCTCTCTCTTTTCTGAGCTCTCTCTCTCTCTCTCTCTCTCTCTTCTGAGCTCACCCCAAGTGATACATGTCTAGTTCGCACTTTTAAAATGCGGACCGATCCGCACAAGAGTAGTACTATATATATAATGCCCATACGAGCTTTAATAGTTGAAAAAATGAGTCTGTTAGTGGATGTACTTGAAATAAAAGATTTCCACTATGAATCCACCAAGATGGGTCTTTAGAATCCTTTGAAGTTCGTCCCAACGGGATCCATATTGTCACTGTTTCATTCCAACTAGTCTGTCCAATAGTTTCTTGTAAAAAGTACTCGGCTTATATTTTGATTCGACGAGAAATTTACGTATGAATTTTCACAAACATTTAAGGTAGTGTGACCTTAATTAGTGAATGTACACTTGCACATGAGATTAAGAATGTCAAAGGAAATACTATATCTCTCTCTCAATGATTGTTATCAAAGGTTGAAAGAGAATACAAGAGGGAGTCTTGGGACCCTATTTATAATTAAAGCTAATCTTGCTAGCTAAGGAAAGTAAAGATAAACATGGAAAACACTCTAATCACTCATAATCTAATAATAGCTATAAAAAATTAACAAATAATGAAAAAGTGAATACTCTCCCTTTGATACTCGGCTACCCCTAGATGGATCCACATGACCCATACACAAAACTCTTCCCCACTTGAGAATGCTTGCCTCAATCATAGGAGCGTGAATTTTCATCATCGGAGCATAACGAACACCAACACTGCAATACTTGAGAAGGGGAGTCTACCACAAAACTTTTGGACTTAGATGTTTGCATAGACACGAACATGGACTGCCCAAAATCCATACCAATACCTGAGAACACAGATTATTACCCAAAGACTTGCCACGATGAGGACTTGAATACCAAATCACCAAACGGGGATACTACAGCAAACCTTGTCAGTAGCACACACAACAAGCCAGAACCATAAGCACATAACTGGCGACACAAGCATCTACCAAAGTGTCCACATATGAATGAATTAGCATACCACCACCATAAGAAGAAATCTTAGAAATATTATCATGTGACACATACTGCACAGCGAAAGATCGAACGGCACTAACATGAAACTCCTCCGTACTCTTGGATATAGTACACATCACCCATTTCTCTTCACCAAAGATACATAATTTATCTTTTTACATCGGCCCTTGTCTCTTCCTCAATTATGGTGAAAAAGTCAACTTGGTATGAGTGGTCCAAACTTCATCAAATTGTAAACAAATTACTACGATCCGGAGGCCCTTACATAACTTCTTGATCCAGCTGGTGATCATAATCACCCTATAGGGTATTCACACAAAAGAATTATTTATCACTAGGGCACATCACAGATGTCCTCTGCTATGGACCTGGAATGGTGCTCTATGTTTGATCATGTAGGTTGTGTAAATTGAGTTTGTATTATATAGGTTTATATTTGCATAAATGCAAAATTTGGAGGGGAAAAAAGAGACAAAAAAGTGTTCTGGATGTGCAAATAGTTTTACTTTTTACATTGACACTTCCATGTGTTGATTATGCTCTGAATAAAAGAAACAATTGAAAATCTATTACCTACCACACGTACTACCTCACAATTTAAATTTTTTCTTGATAATTAGAACAGAATGAGCCGATTCACCTTCTTTGGAAGTGGTATAACACTTTGTAACTCTGCCAAAGTACGCCATTGCTAAATATTTTCACTTATGATAAATAATTTGTATTGATATAATATTGGTAAAGATGGTTGTTTGGATCTCAATATGTGGGTCATTGAATGCATTAATTCTACATGTTTGATATTTGACGGACTTTATTGCAAGAAAACACTTTAAAATGAACATTAGAATTTACTCTACATTCACTTTTTGTTTTTCCTTCCCCAAGTCCAGGGGCAACCCCTATGTTTTTTCGTGGAACGCAGAATTTGCCTTAATCGGCGAGAGTATATACAATCTATTCCACTGGCAAGAGCATGATTGAGGGCTTTATACTTTATTCTCAAACTCTTCAATTGGTCATTGGCTTTCTTTCTGTCTCTCCCTCTCTTTTGAGAATATGTAAATGATTTGGGTCCCCCAAGCATTGAGTCGAACCATGGGTTTAGATAAGAATCAATATGCAATCAGGCCTCAACAGGTGGTGAATGTCATGTGCAATAATGAGAATAATTTCTGAAAACATGAAGCTAGAGATTACTTGATAGGATACAGTATCACTGCTGACCTAGTTCTTGTTGACAAATTACACTTTATGAGGTGTTTGGTTATTATGTAGACAGAGGACAGGGGATAATATTTTGAATGATTTAGTCTATGTAATTACTTAAAATTTTAGAGAGAAGATTCCAGTCTTTTGGCTCTGTTCATTGATATTCTCTGATCAAAAGGACAGTTTGCAATTATAATTAGCAGGATGATAGCTTACGGTTTAGTTTGAAATTATAATTAGCAGGGTGATAGCTTATGGTTCCTTTCGTTTCCAGTGATACCCGTAGCTTCTCAACAAAGGAGACTTGTATCCAGAGCAAAAACAGTTTCCATAAGATGTGAGCAGAGCACCAAGGACGGAAATAGTTTAGACGTGTGGCTTGGTCGCCTAGCAATGGTTGGGTTTGCTGTGGCTATCAGTGTTGAAGTAGCGACAGGCAAAGGTCTTCTAGAGGTATGTCTTGTGATTCTAATTTAATCTGACACTTGATACATGTTTCTTCTATATGACTATACTGTTTGCATTTCTATATATAAAAGTATAATTCTGTAAACATGTGTTTTTGCCAAATATATGTGCAATGAAAGTGTTCTATATTCTTGCTTATAAAGGGTTTAAGATGAAACTGAAGTAATTATGCATCCTTCTTGTATTATCGTTTCTTTGGTCTCCTCCCTTATCTTATAGATTTCTGGGTTCCAAACGAATATGAGATAAATACGGTAAATACAGGAGTTTCTTGGTTTATTCTTCTGGGCCCGTTGGTAACTTTACTGTTTAAAATCCTTAACCCGTAAAAGATAGAGGAAATGGATGCCTTCGTAGCGGTAATGTAAAACGAAGAACACCAGAGAAAAGGGTTTTGGCCCTGATCATATAAACCATATTTGTCCGAGGTCAATGCATTTAAAGATAGTCTATCAGCTATTTTACTAAGGTCTAGGCTTATAAGGATCACCGCAGGCCCTATGATTGGGTGCCCTTTATATGTATCATTGAGATTTCAGTTGTCTCTCCATTTTTGGAAAAGCCTCAAGCCAGAAGGCTCCAATTTGGAGATACTATTGAATAATGTGAAAAGATTCTTTTTCCTCCAATTATGAGTCTCAAATTCCCCACTTTCTATTTTGGACAAAGTTTCTTATTCCGGCAACTTACCTGTTGACTGTTGTCAAAGCAGGATGCCATGTGTCCCTTCTTGTCCATGTTTAATTTGATATTAACTGATCACTTTTTCCAGGCTAATTGGATTTTTCCCTAAAATGTTATTTCCGTTGCTCTTTATCTGACCTTTTGCTTGATGCAATTCGATTATCGACAATTATAATATCAAATCCTCAGATTATCTATTTCGGGCTCATGATTCAGTAGTCCTGAGTTCTTCTAGTCATTATCATGAAACATTGCAATTAAGTTACCCAGTTTGAAAATCCATTGTCATTGTTTTTTTTGCAGAACTTTGGACTCACGTCCCCCTTGCCAACAGTGGCCTTGGCAGTAACAGCACTGGTGGGCGTTTTGACAGCAATTTTCATTTTCCAGTCTTCCTCTGAGAATTAGTCATTTCCGATGTTGATACTTGGTGTTAGAAAATCTTATGAATTTTAAAAGCTGTTTTTTGTTATGTTCTAGTCTATGTAACATTATATTGGTGGCAGAAAAAAATGTCAGCCCTTGGGAATATACATGTAATGAATACATTATTCAAGCAATGGCATGCCTCTGCAGTTTAACTTTTATCAGCATTTCATTTAAATTTGCCCGATTGAATGATCTGAGTAAGAAGCATATGCATCAGAAATTCCATTGTGGAAATGCTACTGTGCTGTGGATAATGAGCTAAGAAATTGTCCATAGTGAGCTAAGAACATTTATGAGCGCTTGTGACCAATTAATTTGTTGATTTTGAATTTGGAATATCTACTCGAGTCCATTGATCTGGTAGCAATCAGCAATTCCAAGGGCATCATTTCGATCCTTATTGGGGAGCATCCTATAGTTTCTTTTCTCAAAACATGTACTACAAGTAAGCTTATATATTTATAAAAGATCAAATATATTCTGTTTAACTTGCTGGCAGTTGATCATAACACATAGATTACGGAATCTTCCCTGGAGAGAGAGTACTGATGGAAGTAAAAAAAAGCAACTGCCTTTATGCTTGTCTCCTCCTATAGTGAGAATACTATTCTTTTTTGCCTTTTACTCCATCAGTGTCTGATTGCTTTGAATACATGATTATCTTTATTTCTCCTTTGCCATATCTCTGTTTCTCATTAAACATTTTTGTTTCTTTTGTTTTTGTTACCTTATTTTGTTCCCCTCCCCCCGTCCCCCCCACCCCCCCGGGTGAAGTCGTGAACAACAAATTAATATGGGGGTGTCCCTGTCGCGACTTGTGAAGCGGCTTCTTGTACAACATAATATGAAGATTCTAATGGTCGGCCTTGATGCCTCTGGAAAGACAACTATCCTCTACAGGCTAAAATTGGGGGACTTTGTTGCAACTGTACCCACAATTGGTAATTGTTTCTTTGTAACAAAGTAAGACTTTTCAGGATAATTACCAACTGCATCCGCAATTGGTAAGGTTATAATTGTCCTGAGAACTGTTCCTCACACTGATTAAAAAAATGACTTTCCATCTCGACTCCCATAGTGTCCTGAAACTGGTGTGTTCATTGGCTAGCTCACTTAAAACTACGAACCATATCTGCGTGGCATGTTCATTATTGCAGTTATAATTTCCTTCTCATTTTAGTCCTTTGTTCAATAATAGCTAGTACTGTATAAGTATATATCTGAAAACAGTGATTTTACTCTTTCCAGAACTCCCCGCTGGACTACTCAATTGTCTTTTTCCTTCATGCCATACTTCAAATTTAAGCTTTGGCTTGATTATGTTCAGAGTATAGAATTTAATACTAATCTTAAATATCCACACAAAGCCTACTCAAATGATTTCTATTAAGTTTATACTTTTCATCTAGATAAGTTTATTATTTGTGTTTGGAACTCGTAGATATAGAACTAACAATGAGTTTTAAACTACAATAAAATGCAAGTGATTTTGTCTTAATGAGAGATTTTGTTCTCGATCCAAGAGAATCTACTTCATTTACATCCTGAAGTTTTTAGCAAACAATTTGAGTCCACAATTTACGCATGAGATAAAAAAAAATTGCCTTGCTTCTTATTGCATAGGTTTTAATGTGGATGTTGTACGGTACAAGAACATCAGTTTCACTGTGTGGGATGTAGGAGGACATGACAAGGTATAAATTTATTATTTTCTTTATGAATTATTTTTTGTTAGATTTTAATTCTAGTGAGGGGCATTTATGTAATTTTTCTTAAGTAAACCCTAATAATATTGGTAATATATCTTCTTCTATGAGGCAATACGGGACACGACTTTCATATAGGATGATTTTCTTTATTTGCATTTTTCTCATTAATACTAAATAGGATCAAATAGGATTTTTATCTTATTTACTTTTTTGCGCAGACTTCTACATATGTTTCTATATGCTTTCAGAGCATTTAAATTTCCCGGGAATAGAAAGTGAGATATATTTGTTTGTATTAATGTAGGAAAAAGAAGAAAAAAAGAAATTGAAGTAACAAATCATCCTTATCTTTTTTGTACTTTGAGTATGAACTAATGGTGCATCACAACTTTTCAATAGATTAGGCCCTTGTGGAGACATTATTATCAGAATACCCAGGGACTCATTTTTGTGGTGGACAGTAGCGACAAAGAGAGAATTTCACAAGCCCGAACTGGGTTACATTGGATTCTGAGCGAGGTTGGTAATTATCACGAGTTTGGGAAATACACCATTTTCTTCTAAGGCCCCGTTTGGTTCCTGGTGAAAAATATATTTCAACTTGAGCCAAACAGGACCCACGTAATGGGAAATTTGTTTAATTCTTGTGCTGTTAGTGTGTTTAGATCTGCATATAGAAACATCACTTTTTTTGTGTGTATATATCGTATCTTGATGCGATGGCAAGAGCCCTCGCCCAAACTACGGTTGGTTTCGGTTCGAGACATGGAGGCTGTCTATCCATGTGTGGGAGTACGAACTTTTTTTAAAATTATGTATCTGACTTTTAGACCTGTTGCAGGATGAAGTACATGAAACAGCACTGCTAGTTTTTGCCAATAAGCAAGATCTTCCGCATGCTATGCATGTCTCTGAGGTTGCTGATAAACTTGCCCTACATTCAATTCGCCAGCGTCAATGGTAAGTCTCGCCTTTCTTTTGAAAATTTGACCTTCAATTGGACCTATTATAGTATGTTGTTAAGATTACAACATGGAAGCCTCTGACTTATTATACATGTTTTATTGTATATTCAAAACAAAACATTTCATGCATTACGATGTGATTTAAAAAAGGGTAATAATACTAATTATTAGGGGTTTTGTAAATTTAGGACCTATTGTAATATTCATAAAACGTCAACCAATCACAGCATGACACGTGTCCCTTTAATTTGAAAATAGGGACTAAAAATGGAAACAAAATGTTTATTGTCCTATATCCATAATCAAAATTATTTTAAGTCCTAAAATTACATAATCTATAATTATAAATTATCCTACTTCACGTTCTAACTTTTCTACCACTTCTCTAATTATTCAGGGCATTCAGTTTGTTGCGCTAGGAAACAAGTGTAGCTCCTTTTTTTTTTCTTAGTTTCAATGGTTTTGGTTTGTACAGGTACATCCAGACTACTGTTGCAACTGCCGGACAAGGAATCTACGAGGGTCTTGACTGGTTATCCGACAATATCCGTAACAAGGCAGAGGTAGCGGCACGGTCCAGCTATTGTCCTCTGTCACTTGCCAAGTATAGAGGTTGTGTGGGTAAGTGTAAACACGGCCTTGGTCTTGGTCACTGTTGAGTAGTCTTGATGTGATGAGCAGATTTTCATTGGTAGACGATCACAAGGCCGATGGTATTTCATTCCACTAAAGATGTTTACCCGTGTATACCAATATTATCATTAGAACAGGACACTCTAGTACGTACTTCGTTTGGTCAGGAGTTTTAAACTTCTATAGAATTCGAGATTCGTCACATTTATGGCATCATTAAGGTCGGAAGATTATATTGAAGTCTCATATATCTATCTTAAAACTCATTAAAGGAACACTCAATGAATTTTATATGGCTAGAATCAAAGTTTATTTGGGTTTTGATTGTGCATCTAATTTTAAAGTTTATTTGGGTTTTGAATTTGAAAAATATGTTTGTTTTATATTTGAATGGATCTCAGAATGAATCTAGTTGAAAAATATAACCGTTAATCTCTTAATCATTTAAACAAAGTATTCTTTTATAAACCCAAATAATCAATTAACAGCCCTCACGATATCTACCCCCACCCAAATAGAATTAAAACCCCCATCAGATGGGGTTTGTGTAAAGAAAAAGTGTTAAACTACGGACAAAACAAAACCAATTCCAAAGAACGCCTTCAACACTGTATACCACAACTTTGGCACACTCTCACAACCTTTCTCTCCTCCATGGATCTAAGAACTCATCCATTACAGATTAGGCAAGTGAGTCTTCAATTGTAGATTCTTTAATTTTAGTCAAACTAAAAACCCTAAAGGGCTTCAAAATATAACTATTCCAAACATGAACTCCACTTAGTTTTTAATACGTTAAATCGTGTTGGTGTCTTTTTCTGTAGCATTAACTTAACTCCATTGTTACTAGTTGAGTCCTTTTCTTTTGAAAGAGATGTTGTGGAACTCAATATTTTTTTTATGTGGGTTGTTTAAAATTAATATATCCGGTCGATTTCCTAATAGTGATTTGTTGGAACTCAATATCTTCAATGTTCGTTATCATAAATGTTTTTTTTGGCCGTCCGTGGTTCTTATTTGATTTGTGCAGGCTGTTATTGCGTGGTTTTAATAGGGATATAATAGTAATTTAAATACCGTGTTATTTTAACATTTGAGAACTGATAATCGGGGTGGGAGGAAGTTACAACGGGTTTAAATAAAAAAAAAACTTAAAAAAAACAAATACTATTAGGTATTTCCTAAGTTTGAATGGTTCAGATTTAAATTGCAAAAACAAATGAGCTCTTAAATAAAGCGACCAATACCTAAAAAAGTACCGAAGCTCACATTTAATCATAAATAATTAAGTCTTCTGGTAGCATATGTGAGGTCTCAATTTGCCTTAAACGTTCACGCATTTCTCTTTGCTCCCTTGATTTGTTCTTTTGTGATTTTGATGTGTCTTTAGAGTTAAAGTGCATGGTTCCTCTTGCAAAGGATCCCTCGTAACGACCCTAAAAATTTGAAGCCGACACTTAACCTAAAATTAAATTGGTATCTACAATAGATATTCAGAGCATATAATTTCCACTAATAATATCTAATACAATCTTAAAAAATTTTAATAAATAAAATTTTCACTTCATTTAATAATGTCTCAAGGTAGTACATAATGTTTTGGAAGGAAGGATTGTAATTTTTTTGTTATTCAACAACATTATATATAGCGTGTACATTTGAATTATTAAATTTTGGAAAATCATTGTTAAATTTTATGGAAAATTAGATGCTCTTATTCTTTACTGAGATTTTAGTAACTATTTAAGCAAAGTGGAATTGTGACAAATCCATAGCTTTGAGTTTTGACCACATACGATATTAATTCAAGATCGTTTGTCAAACTCTTTGTTCGCCTTTTCAAGTCAATCAACAAAATGCTTGATGCTCTTGAAGAAGAGCAAGAACACAGGACTGAGGTGTTCCACGTTGAAGCATCCCTAAGTTGGACAAATACTATTATATGGTACTTTAAGGATAATCAACTATCATATAATAAGAGAGTCCCATAAAGTTCGTCTAAAGTGCACGACTCTCTCTCCCCCTAAGTAGTTATATTAGTGTTCCTTAATTGGGCTTTATTTCTTGTGCATCCAACATAACAAAGTCGACCTTTGGATGAAGGCATTTGTACAAGTCATGCAAGAGGAAGAGCATTGACTTTTCGAGTAGAAGGGCTAATAGTGGCCCACATGTAAGAGGTAGTCGACCAATACGTGCGTAAATGTGACAAGTGCCAAAAGTTTTCATTATAATACAACAACCAACATACTGAAAACATTAGAACCTTTGTAAAACTAAGATATTTCAAAAGAATAAATAAATGATTTTTTATGACAACAATTTGATTGATAAACTACAAACCTCACAATCTTTCTTCTTTAATGTTATTGAGTTAACAACAACATACTGAAAACATGATGGAATCATTACAAGGAAAAATAGCAATACTTATGCACTCAAAGCTACTCAATGAGCAATTTCAAGGAGTTTAAAAACATCATTAAGCTCATCAACAAAGTCTTCAACAACATATAAGCTCAATAACAACACAAGCGATCAAGTTTCTGAAGACTCAATAGTGATTTGAGTGATTTAGTATATATTATACATGTCTAACACTTTTAGACGTGATCAAAATATTGGCTCAAATACACACCCACACACATTCAAAACATATTTTGAAGTCAAAATGTAAAAACTTGGCCTAATTTAGTCAATTAAACAAAGTATATTTGAATATATAAGTGTAAGTTTACATAATTTTTAGGAGTTTTAGTTGACTAAATATAAATTCAGTCAAATAAACTTATTTTAGTTGACTAAACCTACTTTTAGTTGATTACATTAGCCAAACTCAACTTATAATGACTAGTTTTTTGAAATGCTCAAATGCAACTACTTAGGTGTAAATATTTCATACTTATCCCCTTAATTTTGGTATTTTTACGATCCCGTGTATTGCATTTATCCCAGATTTATCTCATTATTGTGCTATTAACCCTCCTTGGCGAGTATTTCGTATTTTGTATATTATCTCATGTTTTACAGGTAGTTTATGCAAGTGGATGCGAGAGAGAAACTGAAACGGCGAAAGAATCACAAGAAAGGAAAGTCAAGGGCAAATTCATAATTTCTCGGCCAGAATTCAAAAGAGGAGCTAACTGAAAAGTCAAATAATTCAAAGTCACGAGCACTCTGAAAGAAACGACACCTCAATACGAGTTACGGTCAAGAAGTTATGTGCATTTAGAGTTGAGATAAGTATCCAGGGTGAAAAGTACAAATAGGAGAAAAAGACCAAAAGAAGAGCACTTAGGCAGAGGAAGTATACAAACCAATTCGGAATTTAGGGAGAACTGGTTCAGCTTGAAAATCGATTCAGGTTCCCTGGGGCGAATGGATTCGGTGTACCTGTTTGATTAATGCGGGATTTCTAATTTTCTCCTTATCCTTAGCTAAAAGTTTTGTGTTAGTTTATGACTTTGAAAAATGACTTCCATGACTTGTAAATAACTATTAGGAGTATTATTATCAGATATTCATTCATAAAGAGGAGAGGAGAACCTTAGAAATAAGTGGATCAAAGTTTATGATTTCTTTTCATGTAAAATTCAATAAGAAGTTGATTCCATTCCAGAAAATTTTTAAGCTTATTCCTTGCATGTTCTTCATTCTCTACATATTGGTAACGTTGTTTTAATGCTTTATTCTTGTTACTCAATCATCATGTCTTTATGCAATCATAATAATTCATGCGTAAAGATTAACAACATCATGTATGGCTAAGTTTTTAGAGGGTTGGATTACATAAACCCAACCTAGGTGTTAGGGTTGGATACAAAATTGAATATGATCATAAGTCTAATTAGGGTTTGGTAAGTTATCAAAACTAATATTATAGGTATCTTAACTCCATTTGTCATATGCAACTGGAGTGTTTGCGAATATAATATACGTATTAATAATTTCGTCATTTACGTTAATCTATTCATTAACTAAATATTGTGCGGAGTAAAATCCTCATATATGTAGTACTTTGATGAATTAACATTTCTTCTAATTAAAGTTATAATTGTTGAAAATTTTATATCTAGCGACAATAGCTACAGTTCGGGGGATTGTATCCCGACTCTAATTTTTCTCAATAGTCTTCCAAAAATCAAAATTTTAAGTTTTTTTTTCTTTCTTTTAGATTATAATTGCATTTGTAGTTAAATCCTCTTAGCTAAGTAAAATTTTCTCCTAAACAAATCACCATTTTGTTTTATTTCGTGAGTCGAAGCCTAGATTCTAGAAATCTACTTTTTCATCGTTGTCATGATTTTTCGTCCTATTTCTCGTGGTTTCGACTCCAACTTACCGGGTTATTACTTGAGCGACCGACTTGCACTTGAGCCGTAGGATCACGCGTATAATACACATTTTGCATCGCGTCAGCAAATTTTCCCAACAACTCTCGATGGATATAATTTTGTTTTTATACTATATATGCTTCACGAAACATAATTTCTCACACAAAAAAGCTCATTAATAATATTGACACATCAAATCTTCATTACAACACCCGTGCTAAAAAAATCATTGAGATTCTAAAAGAAGAGAAAGAGAAAAATCTCACAACACAACTTGCACATTGTGATCCATTAGTGTAAAAAAAAGAAGTGTATACTTCTAGAGAATATGAATTTTATTCAATTAAAAGACAACCTTAGTGTAACAACCATCATTATACTTTCTTATTATGGCATAACTTCATTGCATCTTCACAACCGATATTGCTCTACTGTAAGGATTCAAGGAAGGAGGTATTGCCCTAGAGTTTGCCCGTGTCTGCTTGGATATGGGAAAATCTAGTCACTTTGGTGGTTATTGCAAGGTGTTATAATTCCTTGTAAGTTTTTGGTTCTGCCTAAGTGAACCGAAGATAGTGAATTTATAAAGTATCATCTCAAGCATGGATGTAGGCAAGGCCGAGCAATATAAAAATCTTGATTTACAAAGTGTTTAGAACTCTTTATTTATTATTATTGTTGATTTAATCGTTCTTACATATATTATCTCTCCATACATCAATCAAGTAAAAGATATTATTTGTCATTACTTTTATATAAAATCACAACTCACTCTCCATCTTGGTATATATTCCAAGCTAACAATTGGTATAAAATCCTATCTCATAGATACACATCTGAAAAGTATATATTGAGTAAAAAGGTAAAAATAATGACAATTTTACTGTGAGTTATCCTCCTCTTTTCAATGGAATGGAATTGTCGTATTTGAAATAAATGAAATGAAAGTTTCTATAAAAAACTATATACTTGAAAATATGGGAAATCATTAGATATGGACATCTTGCAATCACAATACTTGAAGGAGCTATTGAATATGCAAATGAAGAACAAGCCCTTTTGATACGATATAAGGAAGTTTTAGTTAAATGAAAGAGCTAAACGCATTTTTTATTTTACTATTATATTGCATATTCACTACACCAAAATGGACAAATTGTCACCTTTCAGCCGGCCAGCCTTGTCAAGGTCATTGACCGTGACAAAAAAACACGTGTTTTATGTCACGGTCATTGACCTTGACATGACCGTGACAACTAATTGTCACGGTCATTGACCGTGACAAGGCCGTGACAAATGTAATTGTCACGGGCTTGTCACGGTCAATGACCTTGACACGACCGTGACAACTCTCTCTCTCTCTCTCTCTCTTCCATTTATATATATATTTGTCTGTATATTTATGTGTGTATGTGTAAATATATATGTGTGTATGTGTGTGCGTGTGTGGGGGGTGGGGCGGGATGGGGCAGGGTGGGGGAGGGGGTGGTGGAGGGGGGCAGGGGGTGGGGCGGGGTGGGGCAGGGTGGGGGAGGGGGTGGTGGAGGGGGCAGGGGGTGGGGTGCGATGTGTGTGTGTGTGGTGGTGTGTTTTGGGGGAGGGGGGGAGGGGGTGGGGCGGGGTGGGGCAGGGTGGGGGAGGGGGTGGTGGAGGGGGCAGGGGGTGGGGTGGGGTGCGATGTGTGTGTGTGTGGTGGTGTGTTTTGGGGGAGGGGGGGAGGGGGTGGTGGAGGAGGGCAGGGGGTGGGGTGTGTGTGTGTGTGTGTGTGTGTGGTGTGTGGTGGGGGAGGGGGTGGTGGAGGGGGGCAGGGGGTGGGGTGGGGTGGGGTGCAGTGGCGGACCTAGGATTTTTAGTTAGGGGGTGCGAAATTTTTCGAGCAATGTAGGGGTTCAGGGGCGGTAGCCCCAAAGGCAATTTTTTTTAGGATTAACATTGAAATTATAAGAAAATTATACTTCAATATTGAAAATTAACTGAAAAAATAACACTGAAATTTGAAAATTCTCCTAAATATTTCTAACATTGCCCCTAAATACGATACCCCTAAATATTGAACACAAAAATACAATACCCCTAATTTCTAACATACCACTAAATATTTCTAACATTTAAAGATTTGAGAAAAAAATACTCCTAACATTGAATAGTGTTAGTTTCCTAAATATTTACAAATGAACACAAAAATACTCCTAACATTGAATGATTTAAACCTTTGAAGGAATACAAAAATACTTTTTAACATTTAATTTAAAAAAATTAAACATTTGAATAAAAAAGTTTTATATACTTAACAAATAACTTACCTGAAAAACATTCTCTTCCTGGTACTTCTACTCTTCTGTTTAGGGTTTTGGTAAAATGTTTCTTCCGTGTTTTTCTATTTAAGTATAATAAATTACATACTCTGCCCCTTAGCTTTAAAACACTAACAAACAGATACACCTTCCGATCCTAGAGTTTACACATAGGCCCCAATATTATTTTTTTTGCGCATACCTGTACAGAAGTTTTCGAAAACAAGGGGTGGGCGGCCGCCCACTCTCGGGACCACCTAGGTCCGCCCTTGGTGGGGTGGGGTGTGTGTGTGTGTGTGAATAGGTATAATTTTTTTCACTCCCTCTCTAACCCTCCACAATTGATTCTTATGCTAAAATCCTCGCTTACACAATATATATAGGTATAATTCACGGGCTTTAGCTAAACTAGGGTTTTATAGAGTTTCGCTCCTACTACTTGGGCAATGACTATACTAGGGACCAAAGATAAATAAATAAACTGGATTCAAAGTAAATACTAGGAAATCCCAATTTATAACCGTCTAATTTATATCCTTCATTTATTCAAAGTAAATACTAGGTATATCCTACTACTACTAATTTATATCCTTTATTCAAAGTAAATACTAGGTATAATCATGATTGCACTCAAATTTAATTATTTATAAATCACTCGAAAGAATGTGTTCTTATTATTAAAGTTGATTACGGTATATTATGATTCCCCACGTTATGTTTTCGATACCCTCTTGGTTAAATAAATTTTCTACTAACCGATTTTAATGAATATCTGATCAATTCCTTGATTCTAAAACTTAATTCTATAGGATTATAAAATAGTTCATCGGTCGGGTAAACAAAACATATAAGTCTATCAAGGGGTATCACAATCCAAATTATTTCTTGGACGTGAATTCCTCCAAATTATGATCTCATACCTATTCACACAATGATTGACCAACTTGCGAGGATCTATTGTTCTAACATATAATTGAACTTCACCCATCGCAATCGAAGAAATAATTGTGAAAGAAATTTGATATCCATAACCCTAGGGATTAAGAATCTATGAACTTTTTGCAAACGATATGAGATTTCCCATTTTTAATAAAGAACATCCTTAGACTTGTAGGGTGTGGTGTGGGGTGGTGTGTGTGTGTGTGTGTGGTGGTGTGTGGTGGGGGAGGGGGTGGTGGAGGGGGGCAGGGGGTGGGGTGGGGTGGTGTGTGTGTGTGTGTGTGATGTTCAATTTAGTTGGTGCACAAACTAACGGTCAAAGTAATAGTATATAATTCCAACATTTCAAACTACTTGAACATCACAAATGGATACAAACTTAAAATATAAATTGAGATAACCTTAGAATCTAATTAGGGTAAAAATATAATGGCATCAACTAACATATATGTAGGGGTGGGGTGGGTAGGGGTGGAGGTGGGGTGTGTGTGTGTGTGTGTGTGTGTGCGTAGGTGCGTAGGTGTGCGTGTGTGTGTGGCGGTGGGTGGGGGTGGGGCACCCATTTAATAACTCTTTAAATATTTGGAAAAAACATAATATTACAAAATTGAAACGAAATGGTATTGACGGAACTTACACATATGTTATAATATAGATGGAACATTTTTTTATCTGTACTATTAATTCAATTAGGTAAAATGAAATGTGTACTATTAACATTTTTTTTTTATCTGTACTAATAACATTTTTTTTACAGCAAAAATGTCTCCTTCAGATGTTAAGGCGAAGATGATGATGCTGTTTATGATGATGTCGTCTGGGTTCGGTGGTAGCGGAGGCGACGAGGGCTCCTCCGCCGCTAGGCTCCCCAAATATGGAAAATTTGGGATTACCGTCGAAAACAAGTCGGAGCTTTTAGCGAGATCCTTCGAGCTGCTAAAGACGGTCATCAACCCGGGGTTTATGAGTTGGAAGGAGGTGTCGTATGAGCTCAAGTTAGCTGTTTGGGCGGCACTACAGGTAATATTTATATGAATATTTCAATTTATATTTATATTTATATTTATTCGGAACTAACATTGTATTTGTTGGACAGGAACAATTCAACTTGGATCCAAAGCTACGCGATTCCATCTTGGAGCAGTTGAGGGAGCAACACAAGACGTGGAAGAAAAATATGCGGACACGGTACTTTGAAAAAACACGAGAGTCCATTTTACAATGGCGTGGATCCATCCCGCCCAAGGAGCCGATCTCATTGGCACAATGGCAAAAGTTCATTGACAATGAGATCGAGGATCGACAATTGGCATCTCGCCAATCGGGGAGGGAAAATCGGGCTAAAAAGACGGACGTGCACTACTCCGGCCGGACCTCTTACGCTGAGGTGGAGCATAGGATGCAGGTAAGATTTAATTTATCTATAACTACAGAAATATATTATTGGATATTATTTTACTTTACGGGGACGATACTAATTTTACTTTACTCTATTTTATTTCAGGGGGTAGGGAGTGGGCCAGGGGGTAAGCCACATAGGCTCGATACTTATGTGGCTCTTCGGACGAAGAAGGGGAAGGACAAGGAGGTGTCCCCGAGCGTCGCGACCACGATTGTAAGTAATCCGACAGTTTAATTATTGTTAATTACGTTATAATTTTTAGTTTACTTATTTTACTAATCATGTGCTTTTTGTCGTTTCAGGCAAAGCTTAAGGAAGTGCATGAGTCGCAGTCTGATGCCGACAAGGCATCTTTGTCCACAAACGCACTCAGCCAAGTGCTTGGCTCTGATCGCAAAGGGAGGACAAGGGGAGTGAGATCGCGGGTGGCCAAATCTAGGATCATCGGATTGGAGACGAGCGACACCGGGTTGTCTCGAACGGTGGATTCACACGACGCGAAGCTGTCCCGTTTGGAGGCGACGATCCAAGATATGTACGCATTCATGAAGCGTACGTTGGGTGGAGACCGTAAAGGGAAAGGGAAAGGGAAGGAGAAGGCGGTGGAGGAGGAGGTGCGGGAGGACGAGGCGCAGGATGACGAGGATGTGGACCTCGCTGCTTCATCACCGACACGTTCGTACTTCGACGATCCACTTCCCTATTTGGCGCCCTTCAACAGACCAATGTCGACACTTGGTTGGCCGAGCGTGTTCATATTGGACGTATTTGATTGCCAGCGGATAGGGCGGGGGTTGAGGGACCCGAATATCGTCGAGGGTGGAATAGTTCATGGACGTGCGCTTCAAGAGATGGAGTCCAGGGTGCTCGTCACGCATGTCATACACGGGAAGGAGAACTCCCTATTGTGGTTGCGCGAACAATGTGGCACGACGTATATTAGTGGGTGCGTCAATTCGTATGTCGTGTGGCCTACTCACCTCCTCAGTTTTACCCAAGACATGTAGTAACATTATTTTTAAGTTTGTCCATTTTAATTATATTTGGATTATATCGTCATGTATATTATTTCTATTTTGAATATTTGGATTATATCGTCATGAATATATATTTGCATTATCTTTAGTTTGTGTTGGATATATGATGTTTGGAACAGGTACAACGTTGCTATAACAGGTACAAATATACTGCTGGGCAGTGGCGGTGGCCATACTGCCCAGCAGATTTTTTTTAAATTCTGCCCAGAATTGTCACGGTCATTGACCGTGACAAGTCCGCGACAAAGTTGTCACGGATGTGTCACGGTCATTGACCATGACAATTGGGGTCACGGTTATGTCACGGTTTAGAACCGTGACAAACGTGTCACGGTCATTGACCTTGACACGACCGTGACACAAAACGCGAGTTTTTTGTCAAGGTCAATGACCGTGACAAAAAAAGTTGTCTCGCCTCGAAATGTCACGGTCATTGACCTTGACAAGGTGAATTTGTCAAGGTCAATGACCTTGACAAATGGGCAGATTTGGTGTAGTGATTTACAATCTGACTAACCGTTGTAATACAAACAATGATATCTTTGATGATCAAAGTCATATGTGAAATGTATGATCAAGGAAGAGAAGATAAAGAATCATAGCAATCACAAACCAATGAAGAAATTGATTCGAGTATGACATCAAGTGAAAATGAAAAAAAAAAAAATACAATACCAACGAAGTCAAGTGATGAAACCAAAATAAATTCTCTCAACAAACGCAAATTTAAACGTCAACACTGGAAGAGGAGGATCAATGTGAATATCCACCTCATATCTCCAATCAAGAATAAAGTTTTCAAGACTACGAAAAGTTTCATTACAAGTAAACAAACCCTTAATATCAATATAACTAGATCTCTTGATTTATCCTCACTAAAATTGAATGATATGGAAAGTAATATAAAAAGGCTTAAGTATGAATATCATTGAAATGAAATTTAAAATTAATGTAGGTCATCAAAATGGCTCAACTAAAATTAATGACAGAGATGATGAAAACACTTAATATGATTTATGCAATTTATATTCAATTGATGATGTAAGAAGAAAATTAAGACGACAACTAAAAAGAGATTAAAGTGAATCAGACACTCATTCAATGAAAGCTAAGGGCAAGAGAAGAGAAAACATTAAAAGAAAGTTGCATTATTTTAGATTACATTTTTATTTCTTGGTTTGAATAAATTATTTTCACCTGGGAATAAGATATATATATATATATATATATATATATATATATATATATATATATAATTTGATAACATTATTGAGTAAATAAGGGTGTAAAATGGGTGGATAGGTAATGGATACCATAGTATCCATATCTCTATCCATTTTGAAATGCACTATCCATATCCTTATCTGTATATGCACGAATAATAATTACAACTATCATTATTCGTATCCTCTCAAATTTCTTAGATTCGGATACTATCCCTATTCATTTTTATTATTTAAGATACATTAAAACATATATCGCTTATCGAACACTAATTTAATCACTAAATCAAATATTAATTCTCTAAGTAAGATATAGAGAATGCGTGAAACATGAAAATAATTTATAAAATAAGGTGAGAACATCAATACCAACCTTTATTTTGTATTATCTTATTCAATTGTGATACTCCATTGAGATTTGTATCCTCATCAGTTCTTAATTGATAAATATAACTATATTAAAATATTAACGGATGAAATAAATGAAACAATATTTTTGTACCCCTTTAGTTATACTATTATATATGGAATGTGTCATTTGTATCCTTGTCGCATTAAGAATTCAAATAATCATAACTCACAAGTTGCTAGTACATAAAGATAAATTATGACATGTGTATTATTTGAACATAATAATTTACACAAATCAAATTTCACCCATATATTGTACTAAAAAGAGAAAACCATGAGTTTAAAACATGTAACATAAGTTTTCTTAATCATAAAAGACATGCACCAACTTAAATAAGTCACCAAGGAATAACAATTAAAGAGAAAAAATCGCAACTCTGAAAAATATTTGTACTAAAAGTTTCTTCCATCAAATGTCGTCCTCCAAAACATAACAATTGCCTATCTTCAAGCCATCTTTGAAACCGTGGGGAACTTTGTCCCATTACTTTCCCACCAATGCAAAATATTAAATGAAAAACTATTATCATCGTCAAGAAGGGATAAAGCTTCCTCCAAGTAATGTTCCAATTCAGTCTTCTGAACCATAGATGAAGAGTTAAAGTGCTATATAATAAAGTTTTTAAATCCTCCTCTAAATCTAACTCTTGCTTGCTTAATATTATAAACATAATAAGAAGACTGCTCACATCTATTTCCAAGTGTGAAGGGAAAACATGCAGATTCATAATTTAAACTTTTATATTCAACATACAACTCGTACAAAGCGGTATAAGTTCTGTGTATGTAACTATCTGCCAAACAATCATAAATCTCACGGTAGGCGTACTGAACAAACTGCATTTTACACTAAGGGTCCAACAACAATCCAAATGTTAACACGAAACTGCAATCCTCTCAATACTCGTTAAACGTTTTTAGCATTTTCAATACCATCAAATGAATATAACCCACACTACTTTGCATCCACTGATTCAACTGATAATTAGTATTACAAACACCATTGAAATTGTAGTTTTTAGTTGGGTATTTTGTCCCTAAAAGACAATTTGTCATCTCATAAACATTCATAATTTCTCCTGTTCCCAATCATTCTCATTTCGAAAGAACTCGTAATCACGATCCAATTTTGCTATACGTTCAAAAGATACTATCAATTCTATAGCACTCTCTATCATGATATACATAGAATTCCAAATAGTTTGACAATCTAATTCCACATTCCTTTAAGAACCAAACGGGCTTGCCATAATGTAACATCCCATATTTGGTTTCTTTGAAGTGATGAACCAATATGCTTAACATTATTTCAAATCCTCCCAATGAAAGTATCAATCACTTTCAAACCATTCCTAATAATCAAATTAATAATGTGAGCATTGAAACGTGTATGGAACATATCACCATTTTGGAGAATGACTTTTTTACCATTCAACAATGACTTAATACGCTCAACCATTGGCTTATTGTATCCGTTATTATCCATCGCAATGATTATAATTTTTTTTATCAATATTCCACTCTAAGATTCTAGTCTTCACCCATTCCACTACATTTTCAGCATCTTGTGGACATTAGATACACCAAAAAGAAATAATTTTCTTATGAAATTTCCATTCACTATCTATTCAACGATAAATCAAACAACAATACCCAGTGCCTTGATGCTTTTGAGTTCATATGCCAGTAGTGAGGTTAGTTTTGGATAAAAGACTTCCAATGCTCTTGTAAAGTTTTTCTTTCTCACATTTAAAACCTCTTTTCAAATCGTTTCTCACAGTAACTCTTGAACGAAATTTATATGTAGGGAAAACATATGAAATTTAACACCTAAAGTACTCATGCTTGGCCATAAGAAAATAATAATCATGTTTAAAAACCATTTGAGAAAATAAAAGTCCCTTCACATCCGAGTTAAATTTGTGAGTGCCAAACTTTGGAACCAGATCACTCTTTGACTTAACAGTGACAATAAGTTTTTTCCTACCGTCTCCTCCATACACAACCTTAATTTTATAAGATTTAAGATGGTTGTTTAAGTATGAGTTTCCTTTCGAACCCCCTTCAGGAAACTTTATTTTTGCAACGAGTGCGTCGCCGTAACGAAATTATCTAGATGAACCTATCTATTAAAATCAAACCACACATTAAATGTTAACTTATTGTTCTGCTTCACCTCTTTACCAACTTCATTCTCAATATCAACACTTCATGGATCCAATTAAATACTCTTTGGTGGAGAAGGGGAAAATCCATTTGTGGAAGTAATGTTTCGACTACCTTCTGTAGACATATTGAACTGCATAAAAAATAGTATAATCAGTGAAAAATAGTACAATCAGTGGTTTGATTTCAATAATTAAAAAAATAAAGTTAAAAAAATGAATTATACAATTAAAAAAAATAGTACAATCAGTGAAAAAATGCAATGCAAATTCATCAGTTAAATACTAATGCCCTAGAGTTTAATTAATTCAATCCTTTAATCTTCTTAGTCCTAGCTATTTTAATACGCAATTCACCCCCCCCTATATATATATATATATATATATATATATATAGAGAGAGAGAGAGAGATATGAGTTCTTATTGACAAGATCAGTGGTAGTAGCAGTAGACGAGAGTGAAGGTGGGATGTCAACGACCAAGATTAAGGGTGGGATGAACGTTCTTGTTCTCTTGAGGGAGTGAGAGAAATATGCGTGGAGAGATGGAGATCAAAAGGTTAGCACTAATGAATGAAATTAGGGCATAACCAAAAGTCATTAAAACCCATTTCCTTATGCTATCCTTTAATATATATTTTTTTAAATGCAAATCTAGTATTAACCCATTCACTTATTGATAATTAATATATTATATAAATGTTATATAAACTCATGCTGAATGTTATATACTTATTGACCATTATTAACATATTTTTTAAAAATATGTTTTTTACTCTTATGCTAAATGTGATATACCGATGTTATATTAATATTATTATACACTACAAAAAATATTTATATTATATAATTAATAAATATAATTATTTTATGGATACGGATATCCGAGAAAATGGATATCCGTTAATATGGATAATAGATCTCTGATATGGATTATCCATCATGAATCCCAGTATTATCCGTATCCATTTTTTGAATATTTAAAATGTCTACCCGAATTCTCTCTTTCGAATACTTATTTGGATAAATATCCTCTAAATTCGAATACAAATACTGGACGGATTTAGATTTTTGAATATCCATTTTTACCCTAATGAGTAAATTCTTTCTAGCAAAATTCTGATTCATTTTAAAATAAATGTTTGAGGTAGTATAAATTTTTGGATTGACTTTGGTCAAACTTGAATTGTTTACATCATGGACTTGGTATTTTGAAATATTGTCACTTATACATGTATACTATATTTTCACACCAACATAACTCATATTCATATTATACGTTTTATATGCATTTCAAAATATATGGAATGAAGATGAGGTTGAATAATTTTAACAATCAATGCGAGTCACATATATGAGCATTTAAATGATGAGATTTAATATAAAGAACACACAGTCACCGTATGAACCATTTATAAAAAACACACCCGTTCTTAAATATTACTCCCACACCATGACCCTAACATAATAAAGTTTTGTCTTATAAAACTTGGTTCACTATAAAATATTGAAATCGTACTAAAAACACATTGGAAAATAAGTTGGATAATACACACTCACCTTTTATATAAAAATAGGTGTTACATGATCAATCTAAATTAACTAATGTTCAATAAGAGAAATAAAATTAAATACACCTTGAAAATGTTTTACCATTTGTAATTCTTGAATTGGAAGATGTTCCTAAGATATCATGGGAAGGAGGATCAGGTCATCCTGGCCCAGTGAACATGTATTAACCCGCATATTTTTTCATTGAAGTTGATCAAATCCTGATGCCAAGACATGCCAGTCATTGAAATTAAAATATCATTCTTAGCATGTGATAGAAAATATAAGACATTTAAAACTTTTCCAACAAGATAAGAAATGATATAATGAACAATATAATTTCATTCATCGTAAAAAAATCAATAACCATACTAAAACTCTAATAGAAATATGTAATACCCCGTATTTTTGTGGACTATATTTATTATATATTAAGTGAGAAATAAATTAATAAATGGGACAAATTATTACTTGTGTGGTTTAGTAATAATAAATTGACATGATTTAGATGATAATTAAATTTTTGCATGTGGTATGATTTTGTAACATGTGTTTGGAATAATTTATTACTGATATTAATTATATGATTGTGGACTATGTGTATGCGTAGAATAAATAAGTGACGCCGTGAGGTATTATCGTGTGTTGTGGGTAGTATCATTTATACGGAATGCTGGGATAATACGGATGTCCATTTATGCATTTTTATCGCTTTAAATTGGGCCCAAGGGTAGGTTTACCCTTAACACGAGTTTCAAGTCAATCCGGTTAGTATTTTGGCCCATATGGGGGGTCCGAAAATAGCTATTTATTGGAGTTGCGGTAATTTAAGTTTTTAAGTGGGATTAAGGGTCATTAGTTACCATTTATTCTAAGGAGAAGCAAATCCTAGCAGCCACGGGTCTTTATAAGAAGGAGAGAAAAGTTCAAGGAGGACAACCCACGGGGATTCAAGCATACACCGCATGTTCTTCGATTTTCAGGAAAGAATACCTTGCAATACTCACATTAAATATGCAATTGATTTAGAATATATGTTCTTACCTTTTCAAATCTAAATATTGAGGCATATTTAGGGATTAATTCGATTAGGATTGATTGTAGCAAAATATTTGGGTTAATTATAAGTAGTACAAATCTTGCATTAGATACTTGTACTTTGATGAATATATCATGAAAGTTTTGGACTAAATATTATAGATCTGAGGTCTAATCGATGATTTAGGATGAGTATCCATTATTATGAAGTTTTACCATGTTAATTAAAGTTTTAGTTCTAGAAATTAGTGATGAACAGTCCCTAGATGATTTAACAATGAGTTATGATAAAAAATTTGGATCTCTAGGTTTTAATCATTATTTTAATGTTAATAAAACCAAATTACTGTATATTTATGTTTAGAATCATGTGCCCACACTCAAATTTGGTTTTGGTATTGACAGGGGACTGTTTTGGAGCTTGGTTTGGACATAAGTGGAGGTTTCGGCTCATCATCTTTGTCCTTAGGTTGTTTGGGATTCTGCCCAAAACCAAATCAATTCATCTAAGGGGAGAATCGATTCAGACCATAAAATTGTAGGTATTTTTTTTATGAACGCATGGGTGTTGATTTAGTATTTTTTTGAGTTTTTTTAATATGTTATAAACAATCTACTGAATGGTGTGTGAGACCGAAATTTTGGATTTGTGATTTTGGGTTGGACTTTCTTTTAGGATTTCTCCACCTAGTTTATTAAGACATCAAACTTGGTTAATATTGATGATAGTTATTTAGGTTTGAGATATGACCTTTGTCCTATTGTATTTACATCCGGTGTTAGAATTGGGATCGAATGGGTAAACTCGCGAGTGAGCGGTATCCTATGGTCATATGTATATATTGCGCTTGAAGAGTAATGAGTTAAAGTGTTTGGGAGATTAACTTAGTTCTTGAGAGATTATAAGCTATGCATTTAATTTAGTAATTAAATGAGGAAACGTAGATATATGTTACGAGAGAGTGTGCATATATAGAGAGATATATGTACTCACAGTTTATAGATGTAATAAACTAGGAGTTAAATTTGATAAGGTTTAGAATTGATAAATCTAAAAACATAGTGAATAGTCTGGTGTTTATGAATTTAGATGCTTTGCGGTATACTTGAGTGTACACGGTATCCTACTTAGTTATATATGTTTAACATGGTTTTGAGAGATAATAAACCTAATTGATATTACGATCCATCGTTGAGGGATTGAGATGTTTGGGTACTCTTGGATGTATGCGTCATCCAATATATGTATATGTGTGCGCGCGTGTGTGTATATATATATTGTGTAGATTTTGTGAACATACCTTTACTCATGGTGAATCTATCGGTTGGGGGTTTGCATTTGACATCGAAACCATGTACCATGAACCGACTGAGCTGGGCAGGACGTAGTGGAGGTCATCATTTTAGATCATGCGTTCAAGGGTGTCACCCCTTCATGATGGGATAAGTCTTATTGACTTGAGCCATTATTCGGTTTAGGTATGGTCCCATTAGTGGTTCTACTGCGTATTGATTGCCCCATTATTTATTTGTGTGTTTTGGTTAAGCCCGTCAGGTGATGTGACAAGGGTAAAATTGCTTCACAAGCTCTGATACCAATTTCAGAATGCTGTGTGATATCGATTGTTAATGGATTCACAAATTTTCATTTAAAAGCTTATTTAATTAGAATTCACTTTTTGATCCAAATTAATTAAACCCTAACACATGCATCTAGGTGTATAAATCATGCCATCACAAATAAACATAAATTTTTGATACGCAGATTTTAGGAAAAAACCCCTTTCGGGTAAAACCTTTTATTTCACTCTGAAGAGTAAATCGCAACTTACATACATAATGAAATATGCAATAAATATTCTGCAAATCACTCACATAGGCCTCAACCTAGAATCAATAATGGATTAACCTCAACAAACCCACAAGAACTGCAGCTCTATCTTCAGTAAGAAACACCCTCAAGTATTCCCAAGTGATCGCAGTCCTCAGCCAGCACTTCCCTTAAGAGCTACCAAGTCATCCGTGGAGATTTCGTCTCTACAAGAGAAACTTAACCAAAGTTGTATCTTGGGTTACAAAACAATTCACTAAAGCTATTGGGATGATTTGTGAATTGAATTGAAAGTCTCAGGTCTTCTTAAACAAAATGTACTCATTTAACAGGTATTTATAAAAAAATTGAGTCGGTGGAATCGTTCGAACGACAATAGGAGGTCGCTGGAACGACTACAAATGTCGTTCGATCCAGGGGATCACGTAACCTATCAAACAAGGTAAGAATACTAAAACAGTAGCATGTCGTTTGATGAAATGGATCAAGCGACCTTCAAACGAGCTATTGCGCGAGATGCTCTGTCGCTTGAAGCTGTCGTTTGAATGACTTTGTCATGTCGTAGGAACGTCATAGACATCTTGTTTGAACGACATCAGCAAAAAAATATTTTTTATTAAAACTCCACCTCAGTACTTCAAAAAATATTTTGACCAAAAATGACGTCTCAGATTTTCAAAAACATTTTAGAAAAATTATCCCAACACTTTAAATGAACCATTAAGGGCACAACCTGATCAAAATCTCTCTCGCAGAGGCTTTTTTGTTGAAGAATGTTAATATTCGAATCCATCTTTATGCATGAATGAACTTGAAAGTTTCTTCGATGGTTGTAGCGGTATACAACATACTATCAACTGCATCGTGTATCATATCAAACTGGCACCAAGAAAAGGCACAGAACAATACATTTTATGATCCCTCCAGGCATGATTATAAGTTTATTTTATTCTATTGAGATAAAATAAAATAAAAGGGGGCAAGATATACCCAACACGATTATACACGACATTATAACATACCTTACGAGTTACTTATGGTTTTTTGTGCCAAAATCCGAGATCATTTCTTATCCGTGTAGCTATTGAATGCACTTGATCAAATTGATCTTGAGCAATTACATCAGGCCTTACAGATGTCAAAGCCAAAGGCTCAAGAGATTTTTTAAATTGGGGTCAAATACCACGTGAAATGTATTTAAATGCTTTCAATTCTTAGATGGTGTTGTAACTAATAGCTATATTTTTTCTTTACTTTACTTTATCTTAAAAATAAAAGACAAAGAAAATTAAAGAGGGAGAAAATTATTGTATGATGTACCATTTGTATTTAGACATAAACAAAAGTGAAAAGCATGCTCAGATTCGGTCCCAGAATGGCCATCGTTGATAAAGCATCCCCAAAAGAAATATCAGAGTTGTTCAGCATAGCCATCAGATGACTTATATATAGCACTAATTGTATGACATTATTTCCAGTAAGGCGACAGGGGGCAAGCAAAATTGCTCTCAAAAAATTAGAGCATGGATAGAGAGTTTGCATACAAACCTTACTAGTATTGTGGTATGTTGACCAGAGAGGTGCATTATAGTTCTCAAAAACCTTACCAGTATTGTGTTAAGTCGCCCACAGAGGTGAATTATAGTTCACACAAACCTTACCAGTATTGTGGTAAGTCTCCCACATAGGTGCATTATAGCTCTCACAAACCTTACGGGTATTGTGGTAAGTCGCCCACAGAGGTGCATTATATTTCTCACAAACCTTACCAGTATCGTGGTAAGTCGCCCACAGAGGTGCATCATAGTTCTCACAAACCTTACCAGTATTGTGGTAAGTCTCCCACAAAGGTGCATTATGGGATTCACAAACCTTGCCAGTATTGTGGTAAGTCACCCACATAGGTACATTTCAGTTCTCATAAAGTCCTACATTACTAGGGCCGCCTGACCCTCGAATATGGGAGATTTACATCCTACATTACTAGGACCTCTTGACCCTCCGATATGGGAGATTTAAGTCCTATATTACTAGGCCCGCCTGACCCTAGGATATGGGAGATATAAGTCCTACATTACTAGGCCCGCCTGACCCTCGAATATGGGAAATTTAAGTCCTACATTACTAGTCCCGCCTGACCCTCAGTTATGGGAGATTTTAAGTCCTACATTACTAGGCCCGCCTGACCCTCGGTTATGGGAGATTTAAAGTCCTATATTACGAGGCACCAAAGTCCTATATTTACTAGGTACCAACGTCCTATACTACTAAGCACGCATGACCCTCTTTAGGGAGACTTAAAGCCCTACATAACTAGGCATAAGCCTGATTTACAGGAGACTAAAATCGTAAATTACTAGGCATGCTTAAAGACCCTGATTTCCAGGCACGCTTGAAGTCCTAAAAGGACCTTTATGGTTTCTCGACTAAATAAAATTGGGCACACTTACAAAATATGTTGGTTTAAAAAACCCAGTTCTCTCGAAGCACTAATGGTTTCTCGACCGAGTACTCTCGACAGGTTTTGATCTTATGATTGCAAAAGATCCACTATACTTAGATAACCACAAACTGGTTGCTCGGGCCAATACATCTGGAAAGTTTATTGTACAAAATGTTTAAAACCACAACAAAATTATGGAGACATGCTCATTCGAGAGAAATGGGGGTAATCCCTAAATACTCCTCCAAAATGAAAAGCAAAGGCAACAAAGATAGCCCTCAAAACTATACGAGAATGGCATATGTATATGCATATGCACGCATAATAGACTAAACATGATTATGTGATGATTTTCTAGTCAAAACAGGGTAAACGATTTATTTCGTACACACAGTTGATATGTCTCAGTTAAAGCATCAACACACCAATTGTGCGTACGAGGGGGCAAATGTAGAGTGGGGTTATATAAATTAACCACCAACACTCTAATAAAGTAACCCCACGGATTTGATCAAATATTGATTTATGATTTATCAAGTTTTACTACAATCCAGACCCTACTCAGGTTGAGATATTATTATGCGCGATTTAATATATTGCGTATACTCCGCGTTCGATAAATTATACTAGACAATATTCTAGTAATGATTTAATTTGTTCATTTAAATATGCTACCACATATATTGTGAGAAGTGGCACCATAAATATTAGACACTTGGTTCCACATATTACATGACATGTGTCAAGCCCACTTGAGGCACTTTTGCTATAAAAGAGGGTTTCCCCTCTCATTTGATGTATGATGGTCTTGGGGGCAAAGTAAGGAGAGGAAACCTAACTCTTCTCCCCCCACTTACCTCTTGAGCTCCGTGTAACACCCCGTAATTTTGAGGATTTAATATTTAATTATTTCTGGGAGTTATAAAAATATTTAAATTGAAGAAACTTAAATTCAAGTTGGAGAATTTATTTGAGTGAGCCGAATTATTTATAATTGACGACTTTAAAGTTTAATTGTCCGAATTAATGTGTGTCGCATTTTGAGGTCGAAATTTGGAAATGTTAAAAAGTATTTCGGATGGAAATTGTGAGTGCGCGATTGAGTCCGGATGGGTTGAGATAGCCAGAAAAGAGTGCCCGGGGGTAGTAATTGGGTCTCGGGGTATTTTTGGGCATAGCCGGACCCACACAGAGTGATTCAGGCCATTTTAATTAGGCCCATATGACCAAAAACGGGATTAAGGATTTTAACCTAATTTTGGGAAGTGTTAAACGACAGTAAACATAAATTCTAAGCCTAGGGCTTTAGAGGGAAATTGGGGAAAAGCAAATCAAGAGCCAATTGGGGATTATTGGAGCCGAATTAAGGGACTACACCAACGGATCAGACCCTACGAACAATTCCAGGCAAGTGGTTATCTGTTGTGATTCCTAAATTGATGATAATCAATTCATATCATAGTGCGTGTATATAAAAATTCGTTTTGGGTGTGTAACCAAATTTAAATTTGGATTTTTGGAAATTGATATACCTTAATGGGATTTAGGGTGAGGTTTATTGTGTTTATGATTCTAGAATGTAGAGGAATGAATCGTATGTTAAAACCAGTAAGAATCAATGGTTAAATTCCTGTTAATATGAATGAAATTCGTATTAGAGATTTGAAACCCGGATAATACCCAAATCAGGAAAACGTTGGAATTAATGGAAATTTATGGTGAATTAAGGTCTTTAGGATGTTTAGACCCTTTTCTTATATGGAGGATATGATAATTGTATTTGGGTAAAGGTTTAGATTGAGAATCAAAGGTTTAGGGTTCGTCCATGGCTGACAGCAGGCTGGAGAGGACGAATACTGGAACGATCGATCGATCTACCTAGGGGGTTCGATCGATCGATGCTGTAGAAATTCTGGCAGGGTCGCCAGTTTTAATTATATGGAAAATAATTATTGAGAAAAGGATTTTTTGGCTGATTTTACATGTTGAAAATGGACCAAGTGAGAAAGTCCGGGTATGTTGGTAATTATAGGTAAATATAATTGGAAAATTTGATGGAGATGAATGTGTGACACATGGTGAGCGAATATGTGGGAATGAAATTTTGAGATGTAAAAATGGACCAAGTGAGCAAGTCCGGGGTATGTTGGTTAAGTGACACCAAAGTATTAAATTAATTATTGAGAGAATAAATTAATTTGGAGTCGGAACATAGACTCAAGAAATATTAAGTTACGGGCCAAATGAGCGAGTCCGAGGATAGTGGTTGGGTGACACCAAGTTATTAAATTAATTGATGTTGTAATTAATTAATTTAGAGTCGGATTGTAGACTCGGGATTGGTATAAATTAATTAATGTATAAATTAATTAAATGAGAGTCGTACCACAGACTCGGTTTAATATAAATTAATTAAGTCGGACCATAGACTCGGAAATGTATTAAATTAATAGGTGGGTTAATTAATTTAATTAGAATCGGACGATAGACTCGGGAAGTTATTAAATTAATAGGTGTGTTAATTAATTTAATTAGAGTCAGACGATAGAGTCGGGAAGGTATTAAATTAATAGGCGGGTTAATTAATTTAATTAGAATCGGACGATAGACTCAGGAAGGTATTAAATTAATAGGCGTGTTAATTAATTTAATTAGAGTCGGACGATAGACTCGGGAAGGTATTAAATTAATAAGTGTGTTAACTAATTTAATTAGAGTCAGACGATAAAATCGGGAAGGTATAAATTAATAGGTGTGTTAATTAATTTAATTCGAGTCGGACTATAGACTCGGGAAAGTAATAAGTTAATTGAGATGTGAATTAAATATCTTAGAGTCGAACCATTATTGTGTAATGTATTTATATGAGAGTCGGACCACAGACTCGGGAACAATATTATATTAATTGAGTGTGAATTAAATATATTAAAGTCGGACCACATACTCGGGGTAATGATAATTTTATAAGTGAGAAAATTAATTAAGTTGAGTCGGTCCAGAGACTCGGGAAATTACAGGCTAGTGTTACGGGGTTTTGAGTACACAGTAAAGACGGGGTTTATAATATATATATATATATATATATATATATATATATATATATATATATATATATATATATATATATATATATATATATATATATATGTGTGTGTGTGTGTGTGTGTGTGTGTGTGTGTGTGTGTGTGTGTGTGTGTATTTATTGTGTGTGCTATTAAATATCAGTGATTAGATATATATTAAATTTATATACTCTAGTGCTATCAAGGGAGGTTGTGCGATTTGGGTGAATCCCCTAGCTTGAGGAGTAGGGTGAGTATATCCCCAGGTCATAGCGTCCGGTATATGGGTGAGGAGATTATCTCACTTTCAGGTAAGGAATATGACCTCCTCCACTTCGTTTATGTTTTAGGCCAGGTTGGTGAGCGAATCCAACTTGGGTAACTAGGTTATGTGAGCACACCTAGTGGGATAACACTTTAGAGGGAATCATCCGGTGATGGTATACTCGGAGGGATGGATATACGTATGCTATATGTGTGGATGTTTAGTAAAAGTACGTATATAATGGTATTCAATATTATATAAGGGTAATAATACAGTGTGTGATGTATTTACTTTATATAACTTGTGACACAGTTATATGCTATTCTTTAAGAAGGAATTAATTAAGTTAATTGGTGAAACAACTTATAATTTATGAATAATTATACTCGGGTTAGAGTAGTATGGAAATGGGAGGTTATACCAGGACTAGTTGGACGGGGTAGTGCAACTAGGTGGGGGTCAAGGCGATCGTTAGGTGTGCACATTAGTGGAGGGGTGAGAATGTCCACAAGGGAGTGCGACACTAACTTAAATATGAAGCGCATTCATGCATTTTAAATTACTGTAGTTAATTCACTTGTTAAATATTTTCAAAATGTTTTGGGTTCTAACCCTTGCTATAAAACTATTTTCAAGACCTTTTAGGTGTCCAGCCACAGGGACGCCAGGATTGATATTATATTCCAGGGATACGGAGCTGCGGCATATGTGGATGCTAGCAGTAGTTTGGATTAGACGCATCGTTTATTCATTCCTAGAGTAGGAATCATCTATCAGTTTCAATTTTATTTAGGGCTTGTCGCCCAGTCTTCTTAGTACAGATTTCAGATGTATTTATTCAGGTGTTGGATGTTTGTATTGGATTTCACTTTGGTGGCCGATGGTTTATTCGAAAAATTGTTTAATTATTTATTCTGTTGAGTTTTATTCAGTTGTGCGAATGGTTTATATTTATTTCCACATGTACTGTTTTGTTTAATTTAAAGCTTTTGGAATACTAGGTGGTTAGTAAGTTTTAAAAAAAATTCGACAGTGATGCTAAGGATGAACCAATTGGGATTCCTGTTTTAATTTGGTATAGGACTGATCACCCGGTATTTTATTAGGCGGGGTGTCACACTCCGTCACGGGTTTAATATTGATGAGTGGATTTTCATAGTTTTATTACGGTATATGGCCGTTTGGAGGCGGTTAGCCGAATTCGCCCCCCCCCCCCCCCCCCGCGCACCAAAACCCCCCAAAATTGAGTTTTCTGGCGTATCGTACGAACTCACAAACTACATAGACTTTGATTCCGTAACAAGATGGATACGTAGGAGCAACAACATTGCTCAAGTTTAAAACATGCTCAATGTGGTGCTTCCCCAAATCTACACTCACATCTTACACTAATGTAAACGGACTATGTAAAATATGCCCTTACATGATGGATTCCTATAGACTTACCGATAGAGGCACGAGATGGACATTGAATCTAGTGGCCTTCGTATGGCGTAGTAAATATTGAGAAGAATTTAATATAGTTTAGTATGAACAATTGATAATGAACTCTATGCCATGTTAGATACTTTATGTGATCTAATTTTATCTTTCCTTATGGGTGATATTGCGGGGTTGGTATATGGATTTTATTCTTACACATGTAGTTAGTTACATCCCTATTGGAGGATAGATAGTTTTTGTTTATTCTTTATGGTAGTTTGGAGAAGAACAAATTTAATTAAGAAGATACTAAAACAGAGAGAGCATCAATTTTATGAGACTGCGAATATCGTAATGAAAATATATGTGTGGGCCTTGGGGTGAAATACTATTTGGGAAATTAGTATCATTCCATGTTAGTTGTTCGTTACGTGATAGTACTTAATTGTAAAGAGATGGAGACTTCTAGCATCGATTATGCCTTGGGTTGGGACATGCATTTAGTACTTGCACTTAGATGAAATGTGAGGTATTCATTGCATGTGAGTGTCGATGGGTCACATGTTTATTGTAAGTTAGTCGCATGATTTATATTGATGTAGTAGAGATATTCTTGAAATTTTAGGGCAGTAACCCAAAATTATAAATGTTTCCCCACAGGAATTACTATTGTATATATACGTTAACAGGGTTGAGTAATCAGAGTTGTAGTTATGACGATCCAGCTTAGTATTCGTAGAGTTTGAGCCACTGGTTCATTGTAATTGTTCATATGAATTCAGGAACTGTACTTAGAGGAGGCTTCGGTTGTACTATATTTTATTTAGTTGAACAATTGTAATAAGAGATTTGATATAGTGGATTCATTTATTAGAGTTCATTTATTTCAGTTAAGTTATCCTTCTCGTAATCTTTTGTTGAGTTTTTATTGTAGATGATTTTTATTTATTGTAGTTGTTGGTTTATCTTGATGCTGAGAATGATATAAATTATTTTAGTGATCTCAGTATTTAGGCCCGATCAACTGGGTGTGAAAAATTAGGGGTGTTACAGAAGATGATATGCATAATATTTCCAAATCAAAACCATAAATAACTGTGGAGTCTAAGGACCCACCAAATGTAAATTTCCAGCTGCACTCCTGTTAATATTTTAAATGATAATAAGCATTTTTAATAAATAGATAGATAAACTTTCCACTTTCTCTTTTGAATCTTATCAACATTTATTTATCTTTTCATTTTCAAATATCCCAATACTACACCCCTATAGCCATCCAGTCTCCTATATGAGCCTTCAGATTCCATGATGAGCCACCCATATCATCTCCACAATAATCACTACATCACTATAGCCAAACAACTCATAATATCACCACCCGCATATATCGCAATTTTTATAACTGCATCTAGTTCGCATAGGTCGCAAACATACTATGGTAGCCAGGTAACCTTATTCACTGCACATACCATGATGCACACATAAAATCGTTACAATAGCCACTTTGCCTATATCCCTTACATATTATCATATCCAGTCAATAATAGACCCTTCACATACCGTAATGCCCACTTAAACACCTTTAAGATAGCTAGACATTGTAGGTTCTACATATACAGTGTAGCCAACCGACTTACATATCACACATATAATGACGCCATAAATCCATAAATATATAATACCTATGATTACTAAGGTATTAATCTCAATTGATGTATATCATCATTTTATTCATTAAGTATCTTTTACCCCTAAACACTTAGGCATATCAAACTAATCGTCCCTAATCCCATACTTAGGGATCACCATAAACAAACGTATCACCTAGCCCCATACATAGGAAATACCCAAAGTCACAAACATTATCTAGTCCTATACCTTGGAAATAACCAACTAGAATGGTAATAACTCTATAATCTCATACTTTGAGAGAACAATTGGTGTACCTAATCTATTTAACGATTATACCCCACCTTAAGAAATGTACGTAATCGATAATACCAAAGGTATTATTTATTCTAACATGTGCCAATTATAAAATTATTTAAATCTCTAGGCCAAAGTCATATTTATTTATTCCATATTTATGCAAACTTAATTACATGTGAATTATATCAATTTACATAATCAACATAATGTTTCAACAAGTCATCAAGTTCCATAATTCCAATTCATAGGATTTTAAACTAAATTAAAGCATATAATGATTTAAGTATGCGAGTTAACAATTCTAAATAACATATTCCATGGTTATAAGCATGTTCCACCAATTATTTGATTTAATAATCTTTAGTGTATTTTCGGGATTAATATAAATTAGCATGTAACATAATCAAATTTCCAACATCAATATAACCCAATTATCCTATAACAAGCAAGATGTCAAGTATTTGGTCCCATTCCATTTTAAAAATACTTTTTAATTAGGGATTCACTTTCTCTAATTATGTTCCTAATCATATGAAACACTTAAATGAATTAGGACTTAAGGAGAAAAGTAGAGATATTCTTATGAATACCCCATTCTGATCCATAAAGGTATCAATACATATTATGGTCTCCTAGAGGCTCAAAATAAATTCAAAACTCAATTTTACCTCCCCAAAGGCCCAAAAAACCTAAGAGGGCTAACAACTAAATTACCTAAATGAGTCAAGTCAACCCAAAACAGCCTAAAATCCCAAATAAAAATGCGTTTGACTGACCAATTATCGGTGTACATTAACCTTGACCAATTCGTTCTTTGCCCCATAAATTTGCTTATAAAAGGGAACTTTCATCTACCAACTTAAGGCATTAACTCCGATTCTTAAATGCTAAGCATTCTGCCCAGTAGTTGTTTTCTCTCCAAATAACCCCAAAACTCTCTTCATTTGTCTTCAAAACCCGTTCTGAGTTTAGATCTAGAGATCCAACCCAAAGCCCTAACCTCTTCTTTCTCATCCAAACCCAAAAGAAACAAAAAAAACATTTGTTCTCCTTTTCTTACTTTTCCCTTTTTAAAAGATACATTTTCTTTGAAATAACCTTAAATCCATTCTCAAAAGGGTTAATTCTAAGCTAGAACGCCACTGAAATGAAAATAAGCATGTGTAAACTTATAGGTACGCTGTCTCCCACTCTTTAATTTTGAAGCCTTGATATAATGGGTGGTGTTATTATCCAATACAACATTAAGCTACTTTTTCTTGTGTTTCTTTGATCTACGGGTATTGAATTTCATCTAAAGGCCATGATCGAACTATGATGACTTTGATTCCACCTATGGTGTATACGTAGGCATATTAGAGAAGCTTAATCTATAAAAGTCAAGTCAAATCTTATACATATTCCTCCTTTTCACTTTTCTTCTCAAAAACTAAACAAAAAGCTTCAAAACTATGGGAAATTCTCATATAAGTTAGAGGATCACTATATCCAGGGATTTATCGACTATTACGTTCTTAATGTTGAAAGTTTAGTCATTTTCTCATCACTGAGTGATTTTATGGGTGAATCAACCTTGTTCAAGTTCTTTCATGAACACAATCATACACATTTTCAAATATGGTTTTGTTTCACTATAAAAATGTCTCAAAAGACCGAATAAAGAATAAATATCTTTCATCGAGCCTCTATATGAGGTAAAATACCTCTTGTTTCCCCATAAACTATGTGGGATTTAATAACTCTGTAAGAGTATGTAGGCTCACTAAGACTGGTATCCGAGTGAACAAGTCAAACTTTGTATATATATGTTCTTTGATTATATTATTTACATATAGATTTACATTGTATCCCTCGAGAAAGTTTCATAAAATAAGGATGGGACTCCAAGATTTGAAAATCCACTCACTTCTCACAAGCTCGAACTAGGGACTATGAGCTAAGTGAGGAGTACAATAGGAAATGAATCATCACCCGAGCTTACTCCCAAAAAAGGAGATATGCTTATGTAAACTGATGCTTGTTATCCTTAGGATAACACTAAGGAAAAAAAATCCCAATTCCATGATTTCATGAACCTTACAATGACTGTCTTGGACAAGAGACGAAAGTTGCATCGCTTGAACTCTAGCATATCACAGTCTCAATAACATCAAGACGAAGAAGTAGTTTCATTGGATGACATTCTAAATATCCTCTAAAGGGAGAAATATTAACCCTGGGTCACGAGATGGCCTCCCCCAAAATCGATTGTAGAATACCATGGGATAGGGAGCTAATCGTATCTTATGAACATTATCCACCCACCATACATGGTACAAGCTACTAAAAATCCCCCTATAGTAACTAGTGGAAACACAGTCGTGGATAATGCAGTAGAGTTTCCAATTGATCTTGGGCGCCTCAGAATGGAGTTCTAAACACTCTAGTATAACTTCCATCAGCTCCTACTTACTTAAGACCTTATAGACATCCAATGTTTGTCCATTTACCCCAATGCTAAGCTACCAGAAAAGTTCAAGATACAACATATCAAGAATTTCACAAGAATACGTCCATTGATAGCCCACCTTAAGTTATATGCTTGAGCCATGCAAGCCCTAGGGGCTTATGAAAAATTCATGGAATAAATGTTTGGGAACACCATATCGAGAGGAGTGTTCAAATGGTTCTTGTCCATCGACGATGAAAGGACTAACGGATGGAGTGATATCTGTCGAGAATTTGTAAAATAGTACGAGTATAACGATGAGTTAGGGGTTACTCATCGAGATATAAGAATGACTAAGCAAGAGATTAAAGAAAACCTGTGAACTTTCATTGGCTATTGGAGAAACAAAGTTGCATAAATAGTTAACCAAGCCTCAGAAGAGGAATAAATAACTATTATAAAGAAGAATATGATCCAACCCTATTGGGAATTGCTAAAAATATAGTATTTACCACACTTTAATGCATTCATGGACGTGGGAGACCAACTAGAGTCTTATGAATCGCTCGCTAAAAAATGATACTGAGAACCAAAGGATGTCCTTCCGTACACAAATAGGAGGACGGGTAAACTGGACACAGCTGTCGTCAATGCAATTCAAACTTCTATACTTGTATTTGTACTCGGGAATGCTAAGAGAGTCCAATGCACATTCCATCCCCTGTATGCTCCCATAAGTATAATTTACCAAGCCCTCAAGAAGAAGGGTCTTCTAAAGCCCGAGACCCAAGACCATTAGTTGACCCCTTGCCATAAGGCTTCAGAACAACCTCCATTGTGAATATCATAAGATGGCAGGACACAACATGGAGGGATATCGAGCTGTGAGATTTTCCATCTAAGATTTAATCGATCGGAGAAAGATTACCGCACCAACTAAGTCAAAGACTAATATCAATAGTAATCCTCTAACGAACCATAACACAAGGGTGAATGTCATCACTGTTGAAAATGGATCTGGATACCCATACATTTTAATCGAGCCTGTCAACTCAACCACGAAAGCAGAACAACCGACTCTCATAAGCCCTATAAATAAACACCATGATTATATAGTGCTAATAAAAATCCATATAGATCTTATGGTCCAAACACTAGGTGCCTTGAAGGCCATTGAGCGGGATCCTCTAGAAATGAGCCTATATCAACTAATGTACCTAGTGTTCTAGGAATATTTCAATCTTCTTCTATCAAAAACTGTACACAAACACGAAAACCTCTACGAACACTGGGAAGTGATGTACAATAATTCACAATAAGTGATAAGGTATATAAGTGAACTAAATAACAAAAAGAATATTCCAACTAGCTAGGGTGAAAAATTAGAAACTGAATATAATCAAGACACGCGGGCAAGGTTATCCCCTGACAATTTAACAATCGAGTTATTAATAAAAAAAAACTTGATTTACACTTTGATTTTATGCTTGTCTCTCCTCCTTGGGTATTAGAGGATTACATTTGCACAATGAACTTCAATGAGATATTGGACAAATTCCTCACTCCAGATTAAGAGTCTCTAGAAGTTGACCACGTCACCTAATCCGAAAGATTTTTTTTATGGGGAGAGGGACAAAAATAAAGGAAATGAACTACTCAAGGAAGACACTTCTAGAAAAATCAAAGAGAATTGAGTTCTAGATCAAGTAGAAAAACACATGCTAATATATCTATATAGGGAATTCTCATGTATTCCTAACCTAATTGTAATTTTATTGCAAAGAAATTTTCTCAAGACGTGGTATCTATTTTTGCCAGTCCCAAAGAACATATAGAGATGTTCGGTATCCTGAACTTCACAAAAGGTATATTATTTTCCAACACCGAGTTGCCAAAGGCAGGGCCATGTCATAACATGACCCTAAACATCAGTGTGAGTATCTAATGACAATGGATTCCCATATTACTTTTAAATAACAGATCCTCTTTAAATGGTGTAAGGAAACAAGTCTCCGATTGAGTCTTAATGTAGTGTTGGCTCAATTACAGATAAAAACACTTGAGTCATAGGATAGAGTTCTTGAGCGTCCTTCAAGCCTATCACCTGTTACAGTTGAAGACGTTGCAGCCCGCGTTTCAAGAAAATATCTTTGCCGCGTTTCAGTGCCTCGTTTCACGTCGTCAATATGAGGATTTCATAATCTCCAAAAGGTATGAATGCATTAACATATATATAGGAGCTTGGAAATTTATTTTGGGTGTTAGTATTTTTTTGTTAATTTGTTTTTGAATTCATAGTTCTAAATATTTTGTTCTCGGACACCTTTCCATAGAAAAATCATATCAAATCCAAAAAAAATCCGAAAAATACGAAACTGGCGGCCATGCATTCATATAAAAAATGCCCTGAAATCTCATTAGAAAAGTTGTTCGAATGACATCGTTCGAAATAACTTCTAACGAGATTCAGAAATTTTTTATGTTTTCTCGGTAGAAGTTTCGTTCGAACGAACTCAAACTCGTTCGAACGAACTTCTAACGAAATTTCAGTTTCGAGCAGTTTTTTTGACAGTTTTTTTATAACTTTCCACTTTGCCCACTAACTTTTACCACCTTTACATAGTGCGGGAAAGACATTTTCTAAGATAACGTTTTCACATTCTAAGAGTCTTTTGAGAGAAAAACTTTTAAGAAAAAGTTCCATGTTTTGTGTTTGATTTTTATGGATTAAATTCACCAAAAAACACATACACACCCATTTGTTTAGTTTATTCCAAGTACCTATTGATATATCATTGCTTGGAGAGTTTTGGCACCTGGTTTTCTCTACACCAACAAGAAAAGAGTTTGGGTTCTTCTGTACGCCAAAAAGGAGAAAAGTTTATTGCGGTGTTCTCACTCGAAGAAGGGCTTCACGTGATGGTTGATGATGACCATAGCCCCATCGGTGGATTTCGAGACTGTGGAGGAGTCCATAGTTATTCACAAGGTGGAGGTTGAAGGTCAAAGGAGCGCGTCAAGGCTTGGACGGACTCAAGTCAGTTTGTGTAAGTCCTCTTGTGTCGAGTCTTTGTAAAAACTACCATACTTAGTGAATTCGTGGCTAGGGTCGTCCGAGGTTTTTCCCATTTGGGTTTTCCTCAAACATCGACGCGTCATGTGATATTGTTTAATTTTATCTTTCTTAAATCACGTAGATGCATGCTTAGGTAATTCAAGATAAAATTTGGTTTAATTATCACATTTATGTTCTTTGGTATTGAAATATATTTGGGTGAAATTGAAATTAATTCAATTCAAAGATAATTTATTTTGGTAAAATTTGGTTTGGCCTAATTTGCAAAAATGGATTGATCTTGTTAGGCAAATTTCTCGGACTTGAATTGAAATATTTGGTTTAAGTGAAAAATCCATTTGTCGTTTAATTTATTCACTTTGTGCTTCGTTTAATTTTAATTTGAAAGAAATTAAAATTTGTTGTAAGTTGTTTATGTGTTTGAACCATCTTTATTCCGCACTTAAAGGAAATTCATTTTGAAAAATTTTAAATTGGGTGCCTATCGCACTTTCAAATTGGTATCAAATCGGGATCGCTAAATTATTGCATTTAAGATCCTTTAAATTTTTTGGCTATAATGGAATTTTCCCCATTTTCAAAATTTCTTATTTTCGATGGTTTTAATTATGCGTATTGGAAAGCGCAGATGAAATCGACACTAAAATCTATCAACGAGAGAGTTTGGTTGTCTATCGTTAACGGGTGGTCCCCACCTACTAATTTAGTAGATAACGAATGTGTTCCCAAACCCACTGATAGATGGAGTTAGAATGAATTTAAACTTTCAAATTTTAATTCCCATGGTTTAAATGCCTTGTTTAGCGCAGTCACACCGGATGAATTCCGTCGCATTATGACGTGTGAAACCGCTAAAGAAGCTTAGGATATTTTATAACTCACTCATGAAGGTACTAGTGTCGTTAAAGCTTCAAAACTTCAAAACCTCACCACTCAATTTGAAACCATCAAAATGAATGAAAAAGAAACATTTGATGAATTTTTTGCTAGACTTTCTGATATTGTTAATTCATCTTTTAATTTGGGAGAGAAAATACCCGACAACCGAGTAAGAAAGAAAATTTTAAGGTCCCTGCCCGATTGATTTATTCCAAAAGTGACCGTTTTATATTCTTTACCCACTTTAGCCTCTACGAAATTAGAAGAGCTCGTAGGTGATTTACAAACCTATGAACTAAACATGTTTCCCTCTAAAATTGAAAAGAAAATAGATAAGAGCGTTGCTTTGAAAGCCCTAAAGGAGGAAAAACAAGTAGTAGAGAGTGAAAGTGATAGTGACTCGGAAAACATGGCTATGTTTGCGAGAAAGTTTTGAAAATTTCTTAAATTTAACAAAGATAAATTTGAAAATGATTTTAAGAAATTTGAAAAATCTACGCATGACAAAGCCGAGAAGATCCCTAAAACTCCTAAAGAAAATTTAAATAGGGACGAGTCAAATAGATGTTTTGGTTGTGAAGGGTATGTCCATAGGGCTTTTGAGTGCCCCACTAAACTAATGAAAGAAGGTAAGTAACCATTGTCTTTTAATGCAACCCTTAGTGATTGTGAAAATGAAGAGGAACCCAATTCCCCCACTAAGTCAAACTTTGTGGCTTTTATGGCTAGTCATGTGAGCACCGATAATGAATCTTCTCATGAAGATATACAAACACATGACACTTCCAAGGTCAAAGTTTATGATTCCCTTATTTTTTATGGTAGTGAGAGTGAAGACGAAAGAGAGAGTGAAAATGAAGAAGAGGTTAATGTGAGTGAACTTCAAAATGCTTTTCAAGAATTATATGAAGAATCTATTAAATTAAAAAGAGAAAATTTGAAGTTAGCAGCGAGTTTACGAGAGCGTGTTAAGGTCGTTGATGAGAGAGCGTTAGTGGAAGACCTTAGGACACGAGAGAGAACTCTTCGAGAGAAGCTTGAATATATAGAAGGCGAGAGAGATAGCCTTAGAGGTTTAATGGAGTCAATGAAAAAGGAGTTTCTCGAGTTAAAGAGAGAAATATTTTGTTAAGTCTAGAATTTTAGAATTATAAAGTAAATTAAAAGACTCTAGAAAAGTCAAATTTTATTTGGAGTGTCGTTCGGAGAAATTAGATAAAATTTTAGGAACGGTCCAAATTAAAAATGACACTTGTGGTTTAGGCTTTGATATTTGTAATGAATCTACTCATAAAGCCAAAACCCATGTTTTAGGAGAATCACCTAGGAAAGAATTTAAAGATCAATCCTTAGGTACAAATTTTCGACGTGTTTTTACTTGTGCACATTGTGGTTGAAAAGGTCATCTTAGGAAATTTTGTTTTGATCTTAAACGAGGTCCTAGAAAATCTCTTCGTAAGGCAACTGAGGTAGCCCAGATTCCTACACCCCAAGATCGTCATTCGTCATTAGTTTGGGTTAGGAGATCCAACTTGGTAGCTTTACAAGATAAGGTATTTGATTCTCATTTACTTTCACATGCTTCCCCCTTCGCTAAATCTAAAGGTTGAATTTGTTAGTTTGATTTGTATACTTTAGCTTTTGTGCTCCATGCTATATCATAATGCTAATTATATGCTTGTTTTAATTATTTTTTAGTCTATGCTCCATGCTTAATCACATGCTAGAATAATGATCCTTGTGTATCTTTTGTATTATACTTCTTTCATTTTAGTTTGCATTAAATGAAAAATACAAAAAGATTTTGTTTATCATTTGTGTTTTATTTTTGGTAATTTAATATTAATGAAAAACACAAATGATTTTTGTTTGTCTTTTGAGTAAATATTTTTTTTGGTTAAAAATTGTCAAAAACTCAAAAAGATTTTTTTTGTATTTTAGTTTGACACACTTTATGTGGCATACATTTGTGTTAGAATCCCATATTTTTCGCTCCCATGTGGCTAGAACTTTTGGTTTAAATTGTTAATCCTTGTTGATGTAAAAAAATAGATCGCTCTAATTTTTCAATCACAGATAAATAAATAAGACAAAGATTTTTAAAGTGGTTCGGCTAGGAATAAAGCCTACGTCCACTGTTATGTTATTGCTGAGTGTTTTTGGAATTCTTGATTACAAATTCTCTCAAGAAATTCCGGTCTCTTTGAATGAGGGAGATACAATGTATTTATAGCCTTGAGGCTGTACATGAAAGGTCCAATACATTAAATGATTTACATATGAAAGGGTAATACATTTAATGCAACGTGTGCGTCAAGAATACAATGGATAGTTGAACAGTTGTCCGTCTAGTAATTAATGATACGGCCGAGATGCAGTTCGGACCGCCTTAGTTGCTTGTTGATCAAGAGTTCCTCGGAGTACTTAGAGTATCTCGGGATGATGTAGTTTCTCGGTGTATTTTAGTTTCTCGGTGTATTCTCGTTGAAGGGAAAGAAGCACGGTTGGTCGGGAAATGATCTTCCTCGTTGCTATTGTGCCGTGTAGATTGACACGTGTCTTCATCTTATTCGTCCACATCAGCACATTAATTTTGGTATCAACAGAAGCCCCCAATGTTTCATATTTTGAACTCTGAAGAGTATGGAACATTCTTTCTCGGTATATGGTAATATTAAATGTACTTCCCGGGTTTCAGGAACATTGTATTCAAATTTCCTTCTTATTTCGCAGTTTCTGCCTTTTTGATAAGCGCTTTGATATTCGTGCAAATTTTGTCTTTTTAGCCGCCGGAAGTTTAGTAGTTTCTTTTTGGTAATCATTTCTTTTGCCGCTTCCCAATGCAAAGTATTTAAACTTCTTTGGTAACCATACCGTCGTCTACGTTTTTCATTCTCTGCATTCAAGCTTTCTCTTCTCTTCTTCTCTTGTGCGTTCATCTTTGTTTCCGTTCGTTGTCAACACATCTCCTTTCTTTCTGTAAGATCTTCTTTCTTTCTTCTGTATCTCTTTTATTCAATATGGTTTATATTGTGGAATCTGTTGAGAAATTCCGTTCTGATTTTTCCATTCCTTCGTGGGTAACTCTAGAGGTTCTTTCTGAGCCTTTAGATTACTTTCGATTGGCTGAGGGACATTGGTTCCCCAGTCTTTTTGTTGCTGAATGCGGTTTTTCCTTTCCACCAAACCCATTATGTCTTGAGTTTTGTCAATATTTTGATCTTGTTCCTGCAAAAATAGCCCCCAATTCATGGAGAATAATTAACGGGGTGCACAAATTAAATCTAACTCATGGGACTCGTATTGGGATCCCTGAAATTATGTTTTGTTATAAATGGGCCGTTCTAGATAATATTTATTATTTGAAAACTAGGTATTTGAATAGGGCTCTTGTAGTTAATCTCCCTGACTCAAATAGGGATTATTTTGAGCATGGGTTGGTCATAAAAAATTGGCAACATGCGCCTTTATCTGGGAATGAAGTATACAACGGTCCCAGATGCCCCCCATACGGCAATGGGATAGGTTTATTTTTCATTTTATTTTACTTATGAAATTATGCTTTCATCATGTTTGACAAAATGTATGACTGATATTCCATTATGTATTTATTTGCAGTTGATAGCAAAAGAAAAACTCCAAAAGAGTCAGAAGTGAATATCAAGCATTTGAAACTTATCTGGAATTTGCATAAAACCATTGCTGACGAGCATATTAGATCTGCTTCATATTTACTACAGTATAAGAGTTACACAACCTCTTATACTGCTCGCCCTGTTGAACCAGCTTCAACACCAGAAAGTTCATCTTCAGATTCTCATATCCCCCTATCTCAGAGAATGGGCAAGAAAAGAGCTCCTCCTGCTCTATTTGGTGACACTTCTTCTGCTATTGGAGCCCAGAAAGGCAAAATTGATGTCCCAGAGGGGACTAAAAAAGTAGATGCTGGTTCCTCCAAAGTTGCCGAGAAGCCCCCAGTGGCCCCGAGCAAGAAAGATGCTCCTGCTGATGTAATTGCCATCTCTCCGACCAAGACTTCTTCCTTGGTTGATGCTACTGACCGTCCTTTGAAGAGATTGAGGAAATCATCCTCGGTTAATCTTGCTGGAACTGCATCTTCTCTACCCGCTGGTGGTAGTGGTGTCTCAAAAATTATTCTTCCGAGTTCTTCAACGAGCTCAGTTATACCCGAGGTTCTCGGGGTTGATGAAAAAATTCCTAGGGATACACTGACATCCCTAGCTGCTCGCCATCTTTCTTCAGTAAATTTCTCATACCTTTGGTCTTTCTTTCTTTTTCTTGAATTCTTGTATTTGTGTTGACTCTATTGTTTTTCTTATCTTTCAGCTGGTGAACTGCTTCAATACCATCGTGAAGAAAGATCAAGTTATTAAAGCTTCCACTTCCTCGTCCGATGTTGACGATGCTTTGTTGGGTTTAACCCAATCTGTGAAGGAATCTCGCCAACAGTACATCGAGGAGAAAACTGTTTGGGAGAAAAAATTGGTTGTGGCTGAGGCTGATAAGATGAAGATGGCTGAAACCTCCAAGAATTTGGAGGAGAAAATTAAAGATTTGGAGGTTAAACATCAGGAATCTGATGATAAATTGAAGAAAGCAGAAGAAGAAATATCTACTCTGCGAGATATTAAGGTTAAGAAAGAGGAACTGGAGGTGAAGCTCTCCTCGGAGAAATCGAGGAGAAAAGTTGCAATCAAGAAACATTTCAGTGTTGGTTGGGAGAAAGGATGGGAGAGAGGGATAGCTGCAATGACGTCCCAAGTCCAATATAGGGAGTTGAAATACTTCTATGATGGTTGGGTAGCTGCTCTGCAAGAGCTAAAAGTCCAAGACGATTCTGAGCTATTCCAACGGCATCTCCCTGGTCCTCCTCCACCAATTGTGGAAGAAGAAGAAGATGAACCTGCCTCAGATGAGTCTTCCATGGCTATGGGCGATCAAGTTTCTGCCTCTCAACCCTCTGCCACCGAGGACATTTCCTCCATGCCTCCTCCTTCCGAGAAGATTCCTACCGATCAAGCTGTAGTTATCACCGAGCAACCGAGCTCCTCGTCCCAGCCTCCCGAGAAAGTCTTGGGAGACAAGGAAAAGGTGTGAAGTTGTTCGGTAGCCTTTCTGTATTTCCTTGTAATCGAACAATGTAACTTTTTGATGATCTAATAAAATATATCTTTGCTCATCTCTGTTGTTGATAACTTGTTTTTGTTGATTGTTGTCTTTTTCTTGTCATTAGTTTGTTGCTAGAATGGAATTGATCTCTTCTCATGATACCGAGCTGATGCAGCAATGTCATCAATACTATAAGGCTGGTCATACAGATCTTAGTACATCGGAAATTGTTGATATCCTTGGTCACGGTGCTTCAGAGAAGGCTATTGAAGCTTATCAATACTTGAAAGCTTTACTCGACCGAGCAGTGGCCAACAATGTCGCTTACTATGAGTTGATTGAAGAGCTTCACGGTTCCTTAAAGGATCTTCAAAATCAACATAACGAATCAATGGCTTTGTTACATGAAGATTATGAAAATAGATACCAGCAGCTCTCTTCAGAAACAGGCCACAAGAAGATCATTGCTGGGTATGATGTCAGGGAGAGGACCCTAAAAGGTGAAATTGAAGCCTGTAGACAAATCGCTGAGATCCTGGAGCAAGAAAATAATAATTTGCAGAAGAAATTAGCTCAATATGAATCTGCTGCTTCATCCTCTAATGCATTAATACCAGTCACTGATGAAGGCTTCTCGTTCTTAGAGGTCGAAAATGCCAAAATGAGGCAAGAGCTGGAGGACTTGAGAAGATTTGCTATTTCTGGAACTGCTCGGGGGCGAGGAAGAGGTTCTCGGGGGCGAGGAAGAGTCAGCCAAAATGTTGAGGAGGCTCGCACTCAGTCTACTCTGGAAACTCAAGCATTCCAGTTGAAAGTAAAAGACCGTGCTCTGACTGAAATGTCCAATAAAAATCTGTCTCTGGAAGATCAGCTGGCATCAACAAAATCTGCCTTGCATAACAAAGATCTCTTTGCCAAAAGCCTTCATGAACAATTGGATAGATTAACCTTCCAATTCCATAAACAGCCAAGAGAATTCTGGATGGCAGGATACAATGAAGCTCTCGTTCATCTGGATGCTCGCATTGAACATGCTAATAATGAAGGTTACAAGCAAGGATGGTTAAATGCATTGGGTGTATTAAAGTTGGAGCAAGGGCATTTTTTATGGGACTATCATGCTCCATCGTTATTAGACCTGCCTGTACCACCTTTCAAATTGGATATGGGATGGATTCCAGCTCGCTCCATTCCTCGCAGTCTAATTTCAAAATATCTTGGTGATTATAGCCTTCACTCCCAAGCTGAATTATCTCGTCCTGAGCATCTTTTGGATACACCTTCTGTTATGAACGTCAGAATGCTCAGAGATGTTAATTTCATCAATTCTCCCCTTTGCCTAGAAGACCCTCCTGCCGGCGAGGAACCTGTTTCTAAAGCACAGGGCAAAAAACCAATAGAATAGTAATATCCATGTAACAATTTTGTAATTTGTAATTTATTCTAGATTAATGAAAAGATTTTCATTTTCTGTTTGCCAATTTTGTTTTATCAAGCACATTTATATTTGTACATATGTATCTATGTATCTATTACAAAGATAACAATATTATTGTTCAATAAGCAACTTAATAAAAAGTTACAAGTATTAGTAATGTTTCTCGATCACTTAATAATAAAGTAATGAGAAAAAAAAATGTTCAAACTGTTTCCAACCAACCAAGGTGGGTGAATAATGTTTATCGACTAATTATAGCTCCGACGAACTATACTTGGTTTGATTATAAAATTGCGTCCGACCAACTAAGATCAATAAGTTGTCCTCGCCGACCAACTACAGTTATTGGGTTTTTATCCCCGACCAACTATACTTGGTGTATTTTTTAAACATTTTGTTCTTCAAAGAACTCATTGTAACAATATTACCTCCCGACCAACATAAGTTGTAATATGAGAGTATATTTTTATCTTACCAACCGTGGTTGATCCTGCTGGTGTACACTTTCAGGCTCCTTAAAGCTTTTTGCTCCTTAGAGCATTTTTTTGGCTCCGTAGAGCATGTCCTCCTAACCAAAGGAGGTTGGCTACTTATAGCACTTTTTGCTCAATAGAGCTGTCCTCCTAACCAAAGGAGGTTGGCTCCTTAGAGCACTTTTGCTCCGTAGAGCTGTCCTCCTAACCAAAGGAGGTTGGCTCCTTAGAGCACTTTTGCTCCGTAGAGCTGCATTTGTTGGCTCCTTAGAGCATGTCCTCCTAACCAAAGGAGGTTGGCTACTTATAGCACTTTTGCTCCGAAGAGCTGTCCTCCTAACCAAAGGAGGTTGGCTCCTTAGAGCACTTTTGTTGTGTAGTGTATTACACTAGTATTCCCCGAAAAACTTTCATCCAGAAAGAAAAAATGGTGAAACATCTTCGTTTTATTCATAATGAAAGAAATGCTTTACATTGGACATCATTGATAATACTTGCGCAGGTGTTCAGCATTCCATGCATTTTTAAATTCCTCTCCTTCTAGAGTTGCTATTCTGTAAGTTCCTGGTCGAACAACTTCTGTAACTCGGTAAGGTCCATGCCAGTTTGCTTCCAGTTTATTCTGCTTCTGAATGACCTTCTTTAGCACATAATCCCCTTCTTTTAAATCACATTTCTTTACCCTTTTGTTGTAAAACAGAGCTGTTCGTTGTTGATAAGCAGCATTCCTAATGGCTACCTCTTCTCTGACTTCCTCGAGCATATCTAAATCCATCCTTCTCATCAGATCACTGATCGGAGAATTGAAATTTAACACCCTATGTGTTGGTAGGCCCAACTCGGCAGGTATCACAGCCTCACTTCCAAATGCTAGCATATATGGTGATTCTCCTGTTGCTGCTCGGGGAGTTGTTCGGTAAGCCCACAAAACTGACTGTAGCTCATTAATCCAATTTGCTTTAGCCTTACTTAACCTCTTCTTCAACCCATTTAGTAATGTTCTGTTCGTCACTTCAGTCTGCCCATTGCTTTGGGGATGGCCTGGTGCTGAATGAAACTTCAAAACGTTTGACTGATGACAATAGGCAGCAAATTCTTCATTATCAAATTGCGTTCCATGGTCTGTGATGAAAGCGTGGGGGAGACCATATCGACAAATGATATTCTTCCATATGAACTGATACACCTTCTCGTACGTCATATCAATTAGTGGTTCAGCTTCCACCCACTTAGTAAAATAGTCTACTGCCACGACGAGATACTTGAACCTTCCTCGGGTCGTCGGCAGTGGTCCAACCAGATCAATCCCCCACATGGCAAATGGCCAAGGTGATGTTATGGGTGTCAACAATGCCTGTGGAGTTCTTCGGATGGAAGAAAAACGTTGGCACTTATCACACTTCTTAGCATAAGCTATACAATCAGCTCTCATCGTCGGCCAGTAGTATCCCTGTGTCATCACCCTTTGCAGTAGGGTCCGACCTGCTACATGAGCTCCACAAGATCCTTCATGGATTTCTTCAATCAATTCTGTGACTTCTGATGGATGCACACATCTCTGCAAACCTGCCATAATTCCTCGTCTATACAAAACACCATTAGTTAACACATACCGAGCAACTTTATACTTCAATTTCTTGGCAGCTAGTTTGTCCTCCGGTAGTACTCCTTCTTCAATGTATGCTCTGATAGGATCCATCCAAGATGGTCCTAAATCAAGGGTAATAATCTTCACCGTCAGATCTTCTTCTATGCTCCGACTTTCTAGTACTTCAATTGGTATTGTTCTTCGCAGCTCGGTGCGCGTAGCTGACGCTAGTCGGGCCAATGCGTCTGCTCTGGCATTCTCCATTCTCGGTATCCTCACCAATTGAATAGCATCAAATTCTTTCAATAATTCCATCACTTTTGCATGGTACTTCACCATTAACTCTCCCTTTACTGCATATATTCCCATCATTTGATTCACAATTAACTGAGAATCACTGAAAACAATTACTTGACGTGCCTCCATAACTTTCGCCAAATGAAAACCTGCTATCATAGCCTCATATTCAGCTTCATTATTGGAAGCTTTGAATTGGAACCTCAAGGCGTACTCCATGTCAATATCATCTGGAGAATTTAAAACAATCCCTGCTCCACAACCAGCCGTGCAAGATGATCCATCTACATATAATCTCCATGTATGTAACTCGTCTTCAAATTTCTTATCTCTTAGAGTTCCTCGGTGAAATATCATCTGTTTTCTTTCATCATCCCCGGGTATCCTTCGTTCCTCGTCGGTCATTTGTTCGTGCCCCTCCACCAACCGGAGTTGGTCGGGATTTGAATATGATGATTTTTCTACATCCACAAGTCCTTTTACCAACCTTGGTTGGTTTGGATCTGTGTCTGTCGATCCTGTATCGTCCACAGGTAGGTCAGCAAGCATCTTTTGCTCCTCGGGGGTATCAGGGTATGTGAACTCTACTATAAAATCTGCCACGGCTTGCCCTTTCAACGATGATCTGGGTTCATACACAATATCATATTCACCGAGTTCTATTGCCCAATACATCAATCTTCCTGATTTTTCTGGCTTGTGAAGGGCTTGTCTTAATGGCATGTCGGTATACACAATGATGGTATGGGCTTGGAAGTATGGTCTCATTCTTCTACTTGCTTCAATTAATGCCAGTGCCAATTTTTCCAGCTTTGGGTATCTGATTTCCGCACCTCGGAAGGCCTTGCTTGTGTAATAAATTGGCTTCTGGACTCCATTCTCCAATCTGATCAACGCCGAGCTAACTGCATTTTCTGATACTGCCAAATACAAGTACAGCTTCTCTCCAGTTATTGGCCTAGACAACAATGGTGGGGCTCCCAAATACTTCTTCAGATCTTGAAAGGCTTTCTCACATTCATCAGTCCACTCAAAACTTTTTCGTAGCGTTTTGAAGAATGGGAGGCATTTATCAGTTGCTCGGGATACAAATCTGTTGAGTGTTGCAACTCGTTCGGTAAGACTTTGCACTTCTTTCTTCGTCGTCGGGGATCGCAGCCCTAAAAGAGCTTTGATCTTTTCTGGATTTGCCTCAATACCTCGTTGGTTGACGATGTATCCGAGGAACATTCCTTCTCGTACTCCAAAGGTACATTTCGTCGGGTTAAGCTTCATCTGGTATTTATCCAGTTGATCAAAAGTTTGACTCAAGTCAACCAAATGATCTGCAGCTCTCTTGCTTTTGGTGAGCATGTCGTCGACATAGACCTCCATATTGCGGCTGATTTGTTCGGTGAATACCTTGTTCATCAACCGCTGATATGTTGCACCTGCATTTTTTAAACCAAAAGGCATAACATTATAACAATAAGTTCCCCTTGGGGTAATAAAAGAAGTACTTTCCCTGTCTTCAGGTTTCATTTTGATTTGGTTGTAGCCAGAATAAGCATCCATGAAGCTGAGTAGCTCGTGTCCCGAAGTAGCATCCACTAGTTGATCAATTCTGGGCAATGGAAAATGATCTTTTGGACATGCTTTGTTGAGATCAGTAAAATCAACACACATTCTCCATTTGTTGTTCTTCTTCTTTACCATCACCACATTCGCCAACCAATCTGGATATTTCACGTCTTCAATGAATTGGGCTTTCTGGAGTTTCTCGACCTCCTCTTGTATGGCCTGGTTCTTCTCGGGACTAAACACTCTTCTTCTTTGCTTCACAGGTTTGATCTCCTTATTCACATTGAGTTCATGACATAAGAAGTTTGGATCTATTCCTGGCATGTCTTCATGACTCCAAGCAAAAGTATTCTTCCTGTTTCTCAAGAAAGTTATCAACTCCTGTTTTATTGAAAAATCCAACGACGACCCTATCTGAGTTATTCGTTCAGGATGCTCGTCGTCCAGGATAACAATTTCTGTAGATTCGACAACCTGTCCTTTTATGAGTTGAGATTCATCCCTAGGGTCAAGAGTTTCAATTTCTGTGCTTTCCTCCACTTGGTAAGTAGTAGTCTTTTTCTGTAACTCTTCAAGTTCCTCTTGCTCGGCAGACGAATAATAGCATTCCCGAGCTACTTTTTGATCACCTTTCATAATTCCTACTCCAAAATTCGTTAGGAATTTCAAACATTGATGAACTGTAGATGGAACTGCTTCGAACTTCTTCAATCCAACTCTTCCCATGATGATGTTGTAGGCGGACTGCACATTCTTATCCATTACAAAAAAGCGTATTCTTTCTGTTCGACAAGCAGGCCAAGTTCCAATGAGTATATCCAACTTGATCGTCCCAAGTGGAAAAATTTTCTCGCCAGCAAAACCCAGAAGGGGTCTGTGATAAGGTTCTAACTGAGATAATTTTAAATTCAAGCTATCAAAGCATGAATAATACATGATGTCTGCTAAACTACCATTGTCTACTAACACCCTTGAAATGACCACATCCTTCATCCTCATTTTGATCACCAGAGGATCATCATGAGGGTAGAGAACACCTGCCAGGTCGTTTTTTGAAAAACCAATCACTAGCTTCTCTTTGTTTACCTTCCTCGGACGATCATCCTCGGCCAGGTTTATTCGCTGAATGTATGAACAAGCTTGAGCCTCTCCGAGATAAGCTTTTCTTTCTGCAGTAAGGTCTCTTCCTCCTGCATCTCCTCCTGTAATAACATTACAATCAAATGACCCAAAACGTATGGAAAATACCTCTCGTTCAGGTTTCCTTGGCTTCTTGGGAAGATCGGGGTCATCATCTGGATCCTCTTCATGGTCCCTCCTCTTTTTCTCCTCTGCACGACGAGGAGATCTAGATCTCTCTCTAGTTCTATCATCATTCTTCCTCTCACTCCTGCGATCTACGTACTTTGATAATTTTCCTCTTCGGATGAGTGTTTCAATCTCGTTCTGAAGGGCTATACAATTTTTGGTCATATGGCCATGATCTTTGTGAAATTCGCAATATTTGGTCTTATTCCTCAGGTCGGGATCTGTCTTCAGTTTCTCTGGCCATTTGATTTCCTCGTTATTCCTGATTTCTTCCAAAACATGATTAATACCCACTTTCAATGGAGTATAATTATCATACTTCTTTAGGGCTTCCAACTTCATCCTGTTATTCTTGGAATATTTGTCACCACCATTACTTTTCTGATCTTTCTTCTTAGAATTGTCGACCTCCACTTTAACTTCTTTATCCATATTCTTCTTCGCAGCCATAGCCTCCTCGGCATTCATGATTTTGGCCGCCTTTGCCATCAACTCCGACATATTTTTAGGTGGATCTTTAGCCAAAGTGTAATACAGCTTGTTAGGCAGCAAACCACTCATCAGAGCAGTGATTGCTGTCTTTTCTTCATAATCTATGACTTCCAACTTTTCGTTATTGAAACGAGTTATGTAATCTCTAGTACTTTCACCTGATTTTTGTCTAACACTTAGCAAGTGTGCTACTCGCTTTACCGGCTTTGCTCCAAAACAAAAATTGCCAATAAACAACTCGGCTAACTGAACAAAAGTTGAAATCTTACCCCGAGGAAGATTATTGTACCATATCTGTGCAGATCCGGTAAGAGTTCCCGAGAATGCTCTACACCTCATCTCGTCGGGGACAGCGTAGATATCTGCAGCAGCTTGGTATTGTTCTATATGAAGTACGGGATCTGTCTTTCCATCGTACTTGGGAGTCACTACGGGTGCTTTGAATTTCGACGGCGTAGGGAAATCCACAATGGCTTGCACAAAAGGTGTTCCTTGAACAAAAGTTCTCTGTAAGGGATTTCTCGCCTTAGCCATTTCTCCCAGTCTATCCTCCAATCGTTGAATGGAACCTTTCCATGCTTCATTCCCTTCCTCGGGCCGTTTAGTCCGAGCAACTGATTGCTCTGACGTAGCTTCCTGAGATTTATCTCGACGAGTGGTTGGTCGCGATTGCGCAGATCCTTCTCTCAAACTTGGTGGTGGTCGAAAACTTCTTGATGGAGCCCTAGGTGGACTCATGTTCCTCCTTGGTCCTAACCGACTGAAAGGAGATACTCTACTTAACCTCTCCAAAGCGCTAGTTCTCTCCGGAGAGAGAGTGATACGTTGATCTGTATCCGAAGCCCGTATTGATGAAGTTCGCCCAGGTTGATAAGAAAAATCATTAGACTCCTCATTGCGATATGACCCAGTACGTCTAGATTGCGATTGCCTATGATCACTTCTTTGCCCTGAATAGGTAGGTGCACCGCCCTGAAGAGTTTGAATGAGTTGCCTCATGGATTCTTGCATGGCGGTTTGTCCTTGAGCCAGATTCGTCATAATCCCAGCCAGATCTGGGGATGCAGATGGATTTGGAAGATTTCCAGTATTTCCAACATTTTGATTACTGGATTCTGGATTATCAGCCATTGGTGATAAATGATTTTTATGAAAAACGATAATAACAGTCGTTTCCCACAGACGGCGCCAATCTGTTGATGTAAAAAACTAGATCGCTCTAATTTTTCAATCACAGATAAATAAATAAGACAAAGATTTTTAAAGTGGTTCGGCTAGGAATAAAGCCTACGTCCACTGTTATGTTATTGCTGAGTGTTTTTGGAATTCTTGATTACAAATTCTCTCAAGAAATTCCGGTCTCTTTGAATGAGGGAGATACAATGTATTTATAGCCTTGAGGCTGTACATGAAAGGTCCAATACATTAAATGATTTACATATGAAAGGGTAATACATTTAATGCAACGTGTGCGTCAAGAATACAATGGATAGTTGAACAGTTGTCCGTCTAGTAATTAATGATACGGCCGAGATGCAGTTCGGACCGCCTTAGTTGCTTGTTGATCAAGAGTTCCTCGGAGTACTTAGAGTATCTCGGGATGATGTAGTTTCTCGGTGTATTGTAGTTTCTCGGTGTATTCTCGTTGAAGGGAAAGAAGCACGGTTGGTCGGGAAATGATCTTCCTCGTTGCTATTGTGCCGTGTAGATTGACACGTGTCTTCATCTTATTCGTCCACATCAGCACATTAATTTTGGTATCAACAATCCTTATTCTGTTCTTTACCATGCTTACATGGAGTAGTTGGATTTTGTGTTGCTTAAATGGATTCTATTTTTATATGCCTCAATTCACACATGCACGAGCTCTTTTGAAATTTAATCATCACATGTTATATTTGAGCTTTATGAGGTGTTCTCCTACCAATATTGTCATCTACATATTTGTGACCTAGGAGGACTAGTGCATGTCAAAATCCGTTACACGTGAGACTTGCGAGAAATAAAATGATGTATATAAATGTGCACGGGGAAGGGCTCCTAAAGGATTTATTATCCTTTGCAAATAATAAGACACTGTTTGTTTGGACCTAAAAGAAATACGTGGTCCAAAGGCCTAAAAATAGAATTATGGCATTAAAAAGAAAAATAATTGCCAAGGCCTATTTTTGTTATTCATTCAAATATATATGCTTATTGAGGGAGATTGGATGGTATATCAACGGTTTGCACAATGTCCGTTTATCCTAGTTGTACTTTCAATGTCATGACTCTATTGGTTTGTAGAATCATCAGAAGTCTAGGCTTGTATGCATTGTGTATGTTTGTTCATTGAGTTCAATCTATATTGCCACATGAGGTTATATTCAAATGTGATGAAGTTTGCAATCAATTGAGAACTTCATGAACATGTTTTAAGTGTTTGGGTCTAAATTTAATTGTTACTAGTTCACACCCCAATAAACAAGACAGGGATCGCCCGCTCGGCACTTCCGTTTCCATATGACACACTTTTTCCATACGAGTGTGAAAAGCTTATTGTACTTTGTGTCATATGTGGTGTTTATACCTAGTATATGTGTGTGTGCATTAATGATATTTATTATATACATATATATGGTAAATTTTTTTTGTCTTTGCTATTTTAGCTAGTCCACCTATGCTTTAATTCATAATTGGTATCTATCTTGTTGCGTACATTGTTTGATATCACATGCTTAGAATCTTATTTGTCAAAATGGTATACTTTGTTTTCGCATCGTAGTTGGTATTCATGAATATTTGTATGGATTAGTTATGTTATTGTTGCCCATATACATTCATGTTCTTATCACCTTATGCATCATCTTGTTTATTAGTTCTTTTATCCTTTGTCTATTCCTGAACAAAAAGGGGGAGAATGATAGGAGGGAAAATGGTATCTAATCCTATAATAATCGTATCTTAGTTTGGGTGATCTAACTTAGGGGGAGATGTCTTTCTAAGTAGGTCATTTATTTGATAAAGGGGAGAATTAATTTAGGGGGAGTATTTATTTTAATTACATTTAATATTCTGATATTCCCTATGCGTTTAATATTTTGCTTAAGTGTGCAGGTTTTATTCTAAACGGCAATGTTCATTCGGCAAATATAGTGTTCCTTGGGTTTTCGAGTCAAGCTTGAAATTTTATTTTTTTTGGTGGGATGTGTTTGAGTCTAGTAAGAGCTTGACGGCCCTTTAGGATTTTGTTTGGTTTTTGTCCTGGAATAGCCAAAGGGGGAGATTTGTAAGGACACAAGTCTCCGATTGAGTCTTAATGTAGTGTTGGCTTAATTTCGTACAAAAACACTTGAGTCATAGGATAGAGTTCTTGAGCGTCCTTCAAGCCTATGACCTGTTACAGTTGAAGACGTTGCGGCCCGCATTTCAAGAAAATATCTTTATCGCGTTTCAGTGCCTCGTTTCACGTCATCAACATGAGGATTTCATAATCTCCAAAAGGTATAAATGCTTTAACATATATATAGGAGCTTGGGAATTTATTTTGGTTGTTAGTATTTTTTTGTTAATTTATTTTGAATTCATAGTTCTAAAGATTTTGTTCTCGGACACCTTTTCTTAGAAAAATCATATTAAATCCAAAAAAAATCAGAAAAATACGAAACTGGCGGCCATGCATTCGTATCAAAATTATCTAGAAGCATGGCCTAAAATCTTGTTAGAAAATTCATTTGAACGACCTCGTTCGAACGAACTTCTAACGAGATTCAGAAATTTTTTATATTTTCTCATTAGAAGTTTCGTTCGAACGAACTCAAACTCGTTCGAACGACCTTCTAACGGAATTTCAGTTTCGAGCAGTTTTTTTGACAGTTTATTTGTAACTTCCCACTTTGCCCACTAACTTTTACCACCTTTGCATAGTGCAGGAAAGACATTTTCTAAGATAACTTTTTCACATTCTAACAGTCTTTTGAGAGCAAAACTTTTAAGAAAAAGTTCCATGTTTTATGTTTGATTTTTATGGATTAAATTCACCAAAAAACACATACACACCCATTTGTTTATTTTATTTCAAGTACCTATTGAAATATCATTGCTTGGAGAGTTTTGGCACCTAGTTTTCTCTACACCAATAAGAAGAGAGTTTGGGTTCTTCTATACCCCAAAAAGGAGAAAAGTTTGTTGCGGTGTTCTCACTTGAAGAAGGGCTTCGTGTGCGGGTTGACGGTGACCATAGCACCATCGGTGGAGTCCGAGACTGTGGAGGAGTCCACGATTATTCACTAGGCGGAGGTTGAAGATCGAAGGAGCACGTCAAGGCTTGGATGGACTCAAGTCAGTCTGTGTAAGTCCACTTGTGTCGAGTCTTTATAAAAACTACCATACTTAGTGAATTCGTGGCTAGGGTCGTCCGAGGTTTTTTCCATTTGGGTTTTCCTCGTACATCGGTGCGTCGTGTGATATTGTTTAATTTTATCTTGCTTAAATCACGTTGATGCATGCTTAGGTAATTCAAGATAAAATTTGGTTTAATTATCACACTTATGTTCTTTGGTGTTAAAATATATTTGGGTGAAATTGAAATTAATTCAATTCAAAGATAATTTATTTTGGTAAAATTTGGTTTGGCCTAATTTGCAAAAATTGATTGATCTTGTTGGGCAAATTTCTAGGACTTGAAATGAAATATTTGGTTTAAGTGAAAAATCCTTTTGTCGTTTAATTTATTCACTTTGTGTTTCGTTTAATTTTAATTTGAAAAAAATTAAAATTTATTGTAAGTTGTTTATGTGTTTGAACCATCTTTATTCCGCACTTTAAGGAAATTCATTTTGAAAATTTTAAATTGGGGGCCTATCGCACTTTCAAATGGGATCTCACACCTGCCACTTAGGTTATGAGAGCCTATGACAACACCCAGAGGGAAATTATGGGATCTATTTGGTGTAGTCTTATAAGCGATCCACTCAATAGCATCATCGAGTTTCATTTGATTGATATACTTTCTTCCTTAAAACTAATTATAGGAAGGACCATGGCTCCATGAGATCGAAGGTTTTTCTTCATCGTTGCATCAAAAACTAAATTTATTATGTGGTTAAATATGATCACAGTATCCAATGATTCTAGCCTACACAAAAGGGAAGGACCCATCACCCCAGTCCTTGAAATCCAATATAAAAGTGGGGACATATGTATCAATGATTTACATCTAGATCTACCAGTGCAGACCTAGAAGGACACAAATTTCCAATTGAGACCATATGTAGTTTTGACTTTATTTCGAACAAAACCATTTGAGTCATAGGATTGAATTTTGTTCCTATCAAGCGTATGACGTTTGAAGAAGTTGAAGACGTAGCGGCCTGTTTTTGAAGCTTCATTATTGTTGAGTTTCTAAGTGCCATGTGTCACGTCATCAACTTGAGGATTCCAATGTCTCCAAAAGGTATAAATGCATTTAATATATATATATAGGGAGACTTGGAATATTTTTATTGGTGTAATTTTTGTCTAAAGGACCTTTTATTTTCAGAAAATCTATTTAGAACTTTTTTCAAAAGTTTTTGGGCTTAAAATTGAAAATCAAATTTTTTGTTTTTCCGTTCGAACGAGAATACGAACGAGTTTTCTAACGAGTCTAAGCTATTTCTTTGAATTGTCGTTAGAAACTCGTTTGAACAAAGTCGTTCAAACGAACTCGTTCGAACGAGATATGAAATGAGATCTGCCTATAATTCTCTAAATTCTTGTTAGATTGTCGTTCGAACGACATAAACAGTTTTTCTAATAGTTTTTTTATAAAAATTTTGACTTGCCCCCTTGTTTTCCCATTTCTTTTTCCTGAATAACTTAGTGCGGGAAATACATTTTTCCATAACTTTTTCATTCCCTCCAAGAGATAGGGAGAGCAACATACTTGAGAGAAAAAGTTCATTTTTGTGTTTTTAATTTTCATGGATTAAGTTTTATCAAAAACACATACACACCTGTACGTTTGTTTAAATCCAAGTTCTTTCATATATATAATTTTCTTGGAGTGTTTGTTTGGCACCGGGTTTTCTTTACACCAACAAAAAGAGAAGTTTGGGTTCATTCTCTACCATAAAGGAGAAGATTTGTTTTACTACGGCTTTCACATGGTTAAAGGCACCATGTGTGGTTGACGGTGAGTTGTGCGCCCATTGGTGGACTCCAAGACTGCGATGGACGTAGTGGTTATCAACTAGACAGAGATATTTGTAAGAAGAAGTGTCGGGGCTTGAAGAGAGTTAAGTCGAGTGTTGTAAGTCTTTTTGTCTTGTAATTATAAAACCATATCTAGTGGATTTGTTAGGCCAGGGCCGTCCGAGATTTTTCCTGTTGTGGGTTTTCCTCGTACATCGTCATGTAGTGAGATTGTTTCTTTTATCTTGTTTAAGTCACCTAGAACGCATGCCTGTTAAAAAGATAAAATTGGATTTAATTTTCAATCTTACTTTAATTTTGTCTTAAAATATGTTTGGGTAAATCTAAGATAATTTAATTTAAGTCGGCACAATTTAATCTGATAAAATTTGGGTTGGCCACCATCTCGTTAATTTAAAGGAATTTTAAAATTTGAGGGCCTTATGTCCCAACAAGACCATCTCATCTGACACAAAATAAAGGAACCCGTCACAATAGTATATATAAGAGTGCTACAATGTCACCCATATGATGAAAATAATGAAGTTCTTCCCAGGAATGGGAGTCGAAAATAATAAACAAAGGATCAGTGAGCCCATTACAATACCTCAACAGTCTAGCACTAATGATTGGGATACAAATGGGCGGTAGAAAATATTATCTATAAAGCACTGAAGTCAAGAGATTAGAGTTCAAAAAACCAAGGGCTTCCCATAGATCAGTCGTTCCATCCTCAATGGACACTTTATCAAGGAAGGAAATGACTTTCCCTTTTACAGGATCCCTTAACCATGGATAGAATACAACTTAGGGAGATGGATGCTAGGATTGGAAATCTTCTTCAAGGACCATCCCACGTAGATAGAGGAAAAAGTATACGAGATAAAAGATCTAATCAGGAAAATGGATAATCCTTCTACAAGTTAGGAACCTCTTGATGATTTAAAAAAAATTAAAATGTTATAAAGGAAGAGGAGAATAACTAGACCTTTTACCATCTCCTAAAAATTGAGAACCCTTTGAGAAAAAGATTTCGTACATGCTTAAAGAAGAATCTACAACTACTATGTGTAACCTCTCTTTTGAGGAGAAGGCTATTGCGGCAGACTATTTTGACGTACTCAATCATGCCAATCCCTTTATCGATGAAATAAAATTTACTTTTAAGTATCCTTATGTGCAAAACATTGATGATGATAAATGTGCAAATCAAAGTAATGAACTTAATTTACATAATGAGGAATTATAAAACTACCTAAAAGATCTTAACAACAAACAAGCCAATCGCACACAACCTATTGACGAAATGACAACGGTTAAGTTAGGATCCTTGAACGAGATAAAAGAAATGAAAAATATGATCTTATCTAGATGATTTACAAAGGTAAAAACTCACCCAATTCCTTGAGGAATAAATCAATGTTTTCACTTGGTCTTATGTTGACATGTCGGGAATCGACCTCGAGATTATTGTCCATAACATAGCCACGTATCCAGAATCCAAGACGGTCAAGCAAAATCTCAGGAATCTCTAGATGGAATGGTCCCTAAAGGTCAAAGAAGAAGTCATGCAATATCATAACGTAGGAATTCTAAGGGTATTAGAATACCCCATATAGATAGCTAACATTGTACCCGTCCCAGAAATAAGAAGGAAGGTAAGGATGTTTGTCGATTATAGATATCTGAATAAATACAGTCCCAAAGTAGATTACCCACTATCGAACATCGACATGATAATTGATAACACAATTGAACATTCCTTAAATTTTTTCATTGACGGCTTCTCTAGGTACAATAAAATAAAAATACACCCAGAAGACTAAGAAAAAATGGCTTTTGCTACCCCTTTAAGGACTTTTTTCTAAACAATAATGTTGTTCAGACTCAAGAACGTTGGAGCCACTTACTAGCGAGGGGATACAACCTTGACACATGACATGATCCCCAAAAAATTCGGAGTATATGTGGATGACCTGATAAACAAAGCCAAGACATGGAAAGGACACGATCCAACACTGAGTAAGTTCTTTGAAAGACTAAGGATAAATCAAATGCGCCCGAACCACCAAAAGTGTCTTAGGAGTCACTGAAGGGAAGTTACTAGAATTACTCATCAACAAATAAGGCATCAAAGTAGACCCAACAAAAGTCAAGGTCATCTTTGAGATAACGCCTCCGCCAACTGAGAAGGAAGTCACAAGTTTGCTAGGAAGGATATAATATATTAGTAGGTTCATCTCTCAGATGAACTCTATATGTGAGACAATATTTAAGGTTCTTCATAAAGTCTCTATAAATATTTAGAATTTCACTTGCCAAGAAGTCCTTTATAACCCACCTGTATGGACCCACCTCGGCCCAAACAAACTCTTCTCACGTATCTCGTGATTACTGACATCCTAATAGGATCCATGTTAGTTTATTATGTAAAAGAATACTTTAAAGAATAAGCCAAATATTGTGCCAGTTGGAAGCTTATGAGAATAATGGTATACGATCCTCGAAAATCCTTCTTGTCTTTAGTATGGTGAAGAAAATTTTGACAAAATGAATGGTTCCCTTTAAAATTAAGCTGGTATCCAGAATGGATCCTTTGAAATTCTTACTCGAAAAACTAGGATTAACAAGAAGAATGGACAAGTGGCTATTCTTGCTTACAAAATTTGACAATGAGTACGTATATCAGAAGGCCATTAAAGGACATTACATTACAAATTACTTGGCTAAATCCCCTTTGTATGAGCAAGATGATATCGCTTCCCATTTCCCAAATGAAGACATTCGGGTAATCGAAAGTCAAGAAGAATATGTATGGCAACTATACTTTATGGAGACACAAATAAAAAAGGGCATGGCATCAAAATGTTATTTGATTTTTCCAGATAGGAGACACCAACCTATGATACGAAGCTTGTTTTATTGGAATAAAAATATCTCCCAAAAGAGGAATCCAGAGGATTGACATATACTAAGACTATTACCTCGTCATCTAAAAATATTTAGGATATTGCAAAATCAGGGAAGAAAAGATTTTACCATCACGAATACATATAGGAAATTACTTCCCTATTTGAAGATGTTCAATTATTCTATCCTCCAAAGGCTCAGAATAACTTCACTGCCCATTTAGCTACCCTGGACTCCATGGTGGGCATCCTAGAAGATGTGGATAAGGTATAAGTACATGTATGCAAGCAAAAATAACCTGGGCTCATGTACAAAATTTTCATGGCCAAGGCCATAGATAAAGAATCCCGTACCAATATGTATATAAGCTTATTCAAAAAGGAAAATATCCCTCCATATCCATCAAGAAAGACAAGATGGAACTTCGGCGATAGGTTGTAGGCCCCTTTTTCGAAGTGTGGTTTAGGTGAAAATAATTTTTTTCAATTTTTTTTCCCAAATTTTAATTATGCACCAAGTTTGTGAACCAATTTTACTTAAGCCCAATTTTGTCTTATTTAATCCTAAACATACATCTAGGTGATTAAATCATGTAATATAAAGTAAAGTCCACAATACCGAATGTACGAGGAAACCATTAAGGGAAAAAACCTCAGACAGACCAAGCTAGACAATCACTATAATACGATAATTACAAAGGGAGACAAACAGAGTTACACAATGACTCGATCCCCATAAGCCTTGACACTCTTCTTCTCTTTAACGACTCCTCCACTGTGTCCACATAGAAATTCTTCCACGATACTCATCCATAGGACACACGTCCACGAGTGCCTCAGTGTCCACCAATGCATCTTTGGCAACCGTCAACTATTCGAAACACGACCTTCACCCTTTCTTTACCGCAAAACTCTAATGAAACCTTTTATTCAATATGGATGAACAAACCAATAGTGCAAGCAAAATATCTATAACATATTCTATGTAAACTCGGATCTTTTAAACACTAAGGATGATTTTAGACTTTGAAATCCTTAGCAAATATGTTCAAAAAAATGGAACTGTTCTAACTGTATTTTGGTTCTGCACACTTCGAAATTTTGAGAGAAAAATGCCTTAAATAAAAGAGTTAAGTCGGCCGGTCATTCTAATGAGATCCAAATGTCGTTCTAACGACAGTGAGATGTTGTTCGAATGACATCAAAGTCGTTTAAAGTCTCTAAACTCAAGGAGAGAATTCATATGACTCTAAACAGTGTTTATCTCAGAATAAAAGAAGTTAAAACATTTAAAAACATTTTTAAACAAAATATCATATTTAAAACATTTTTCGAAGCCCATAAACATTATGCGTTCATACCTGATAGTATCTCAGAATGAAATGTGATATGAAGACGTGAAACGTGCACCAATAAACAATACGACATGATATATCTTTGAATCTTGGCCGCTAAATCTTCAACACAAACACGTCATAGACTATGTGGGATTGTGACAAGTAAAAATCTATCTGTTGATACCAAATTTAATCTGCTGACATGGACCCATTATTTGAAGACACGTGTCAACCAACATGGCAATTATAAATATTTCTACCGATCAACTCACTACCACCGAGCAACTCATACATTCCAGGCTACTTATGGGCTCCGAGCAACTCATGGGCCCCGAGTTACTCAAGCGTGCCGAGCTACTTAGGCTGTCCGAGTAGCTTAAGCGGCCCGAGCTACTTAGCGCACAGAGCACTCAAATCAGGAGAATCAAAAAGACGACTGCACATTAAAAGCTCATTATTATCATACAGATGTATATGTCTACTAGATAACAACGCATTGCCCTTTCACAAGTACAACTTCAAGGCTATAAATACATTGTAACCTCCTCATTAGCAGGGGACTGGGAATTTCTTGATAAACCCATTATCGAGAATTCCAAGCAAATAGTCAGCAATAACAAAAACAGTGAACATAGACCATTCTTACAAGACTGAACCACTTTAAAAATCTTCTATCTTATTTATTTTATCTGTGATTGATAAATTAGAGATAATCTAATTTTTTACATCAACAGATTGGCGCCGTCTGTGGGAAACGATTGTACTTATCATTTTTCACCAAAGTAATTTATCATCAATGGCTGATAATCCGGAATCCAGTAATCGAAATGCTGGGATCCCTCCAAATCCATCCATTCCCCCAAATGTGTCAGATCTGGATGGCATAATGGCTAGTTTAGCCCAAGGTAAAACGGACATGCAAGAAACCATGCGATAACTTATACAAACTATTCAAGGCGGAGTGTCGGCCGAATCAAGACAACGAAGTGTTCAGAGAAATACTCGTTTACCCTCTTCGCGAACTAGGAGAACGTTATTCCCTGATAAATATCGATCCAAACGCACTGATTCATATCTAATTGAGAGATCTAATGATCCTTCTTATCAGCCTGGTCGAACCTCTTCAGTACGAGCTACAGACACTCAATAAAATGTCACTTTATCTCCAGAAAGGACCAGTGCTCTTGAAAGGTTAAGTAGAGTCTCTACTTTTGATCGTTTGGGCCCTAGGAGGAATAGAAGTCCCCCTAAGATTGTGTTGAGGAACTCTCAATGATCATCCGATCTATGGGAAGGCTCTGCCCAATCATGACCAACTGCTCGTAATGAAAGATCCCAGGAGGCTAATTCAACGCGATCAGTTGCTCGAACAAATAGGCCCGAGGAAGGAAATGATGCATGGAAGGGCTCTATTCAGAGGTTGGAAGACTGGTTAGGGGAAATGGCTAAGGTCAAGAATCCTCTGCAAAGAACTTTTGTCTAAGGAACACCATTCGTACAGGCAATTGTGGATTTTCCCACACCATCAAAATTTAATGCTCCAGTGGTAACGCCTAAGTATGATGGAAAAACTGACCATGTCCTTCATATAAAACAATACCAAGCTGCTGCCGACATTTATGCAGTTCCAGACGAAATGAGATGCAGGGCATTCTCAGGAACTCTTACTGGATCAACTCAGATATTGTACAACAACCTTCCTTGGGGGAAGATTGTAACTTTCCTTCAACTGGAAGAGTTATTTATAGGGAACTTCTATTTTGGAGCTAAACCAGTCAAACGAGTAGCGCACTTGCTGAGTGTTAGGCAGAAGGCAAGTGAAAGCACCGGGGATTATATTACTCGTTTTAATAACGAGAAGCTTGAGGTAATTGATTACGAGGAGAAGATAGCAATTACTGCTCTTATGAGTGGACTATTGCCAAATAAATTGTATTACACTTTATCCAAAGATCCACCTAGAACCATGGCAGAACTGATGGCAAAAGTAGCCAAAATCATGAATGCCGAGGAAGCTATGGCCGCGAAGAAGAACGCAGACACTAAGGAGGTCAAGGTTGAAGACGGTAAGACTGAAAAGAAGGGTCAGAAGAATAATGGTGGCAACAGGTCAGCGAAAGAAAAACAAGCACTGGAATAATTGAAGAAGTTTGGAAATTATACTCCTTTAAAGGTAGATATAAACCACATTCTGGAAGAGATCGAGAACAACGAGGAACTAAATTGGCCAGAAAAAATAAAGGCAGATCCTGACAAGAGGAATAAGTCCAAATATTGCGAGTTCCACAAAGACCATGGTCACACGACAAAAAATTGTATAGCTCTCCAGAATGAAATTGAGACACTCGTTAGGCAAGGAAAATTGACTAAGTATGTTGATCGCCGAAATGGTGTAAAAGTCAACGATTGAGCAAGGTAGAGGTCTTGATCTCCTTGTCGAGCAACGGAAGACAAGAAGAGAAGTCATGAAGAAGACCTAAAAGATGACCAAGATGACCCCAATCTCCCCAAAAGACCAAAACAACCAGAACGTGAGGTATTTTCAATCCATTTTGGATCATTTAAATGTAATGTTATTACAGGTGGAGATGCAGGAGGTGGGGATATGACTGCAGAGAGGAAAGCTTACCTCAATGAGGCTCAAGCTTTCTCCTACATTCAGCGAATAAATCTAGCTGAAGATGATTGCCCGAGGAAGGTAAATACAGATAAATTGGTCATTGGTTTCTCTAAGAACGACCTAGCAGGAGTACTATATCCTCATGATGACCCATTAGTGATCAAGATGAGGATGAAGGAAGTGGTGATCTCATGAGTACTGGTGGACAATGGTAGCTCGGTAGATATCATGTTCTATCCATGTTTTGATAGTTTGAATCTGAAGCTAGCCCAGTTGGAACCATATCATAGGCCCCTCCTTGGTTTTACTGGCGAGAAGGTTTTTCCACTGAGAACGATCAAGTTGGATATGATTATCGGTACTTGGTGTTCTTGTCGAACAGAAAGAGTACGCTTTTTTATCATGGATAAAAATGTCCAATTAGACTATAATATCATCATGGGAAGGGTAGGCCTGAAAAAGTTCGAAGCAGTACCATCTACTGTACATCAATGTTTAAAATTCCCAACCAATTTTGGAGTGGGAGGTGTGAAAGGTGACCAGAAAGTAGCTCGGGAATGCTACTATTCATCTGTCGAGCAGGAGGAACATGAAGAATCCAGGAAGAAGACTACTACCTATCAAGTAGATGAAAAAGAAGATGTAGAGATTGAAACGTTAGATCCTAGAGACGAGTCTCAGCTTGTAAAGGGACAGGTCATGGAGGCCACTGAAAATATCATTCTGGACGACGAGCATCCAGAACGAATAACTCAAATTGGTGCATCGTTGGAGGTATCATTAAAACAGGAATTGATAGCATTTCTAAGACGAAGAGAACAAACCTTTGCATGGAGTCATGAAGACATGCCAGGGATAGATCCGAATTTCTTATGTCACAAGCTCAACGTGAACAAGGAAATTAAATCAGTGAAGCAACGAAGAAGAGTGTTTAGTCCTGAGAAAAACCAAGCTATACAGGAGGAAGTAGAGAAACTACAAAAAGCCTCTTTTATTGAAGATGTCAAATATCCTGATTGGCTAGCAAATGTGGTGATGGTAAAGAAGAAAAATAATAAGTGGAGGATGTGTGTAGACTTTACTGATCTTAATAAGGCATGCCCAAAGGATCATTTTCCTTTACCCCAAATCGATCAACTGGTGGATGCTACCTCGGGGCATGAATTATTGAGTTTCATAAATGCTTATTCTGGTTACAACAAGATTAAAATGAAACCTGAAGACAGGGAGAGTACCTCTTTTATCACCCCAAGGGGAACTTATTGTTATAATGTTATGCCTTTTGGACTTAAAAATGCAGGTGCCACATATCAGCGGCTAATGAATAAGGTGTTTGTAGAAAAAATCAGTCATAACATGGAGGTTTATGTTGATGACATGCTTACGAAGATAAAGAAAGCTTATGATCATCTAGTTGACTTAGGGCAGACCTTTGATCAACTAGAGAAATATTAAATGAAGCTGAATCCCACCAAATGCAGATTCGGAGTACGAGAAGGCATGTTTCTCGAGTATATTGTTAACCAACGAGGTATTGAAGCAAACCCTGAAAAGATTAAGGCTCTATTGGGGCTAGATCTCCAACGACGAAGAAGGAAGTGCAAAGTCTCACAGGGCGAGTTGCAGCACTTAATAGATTTATATCACGAGCAACTGATAGATGTATCCCATTATTCAAAACACTCCGAAAAACATTTGAGTAGAATGATGAATGCGAAGAGGACTTTTGAGAATTGAAGAAATGTCTGGGGACACCTCCATTGTTGTCTAGACCAGTGACGGGAGAAAGATTATACTTGTATCTGGCAGTATCAGAGATGTAGTTAGCTCGGCATTAATCAGATTGGAGAATGGAGTATAAAAAATAGTCTATTATACCAGCAAAGCTTTTCGAGGAGCAGAAATCAGATATCCAAGACTGGAAAAGTTGGCACTAGCACTGATTGAAGTAAGCAGAAGGATGAGGCCATACTTCCAAGCTCATAATATAGTGGTGTATACAGATATGCCATTAAGTCAATCTCTGCACAAACCAGAGAAATCAGGAAGGTTGATGTATTGGGCAGTAGAACTTGGAGAATATGTTATAATTTATGAGCCTAAATCGTCACTCAAAGGGCAGGCAGTAGCGGATTTTATCACAGAATTTACTCAGGATGATTCCCCCGAAGAGCAGGAATTAAATACGGACCCGCCTGTGGACGCTACAGGATCATCAAATTTAAACCCCGACCAACCTACATCAGTGGACGAGCAACAAGAAATACCAAAGGAGGACAAAGGAAATATCAAATATTCCACCGAGGAACTCTGGCTGATCAAGAGTTCGATAATGAAGTACCTATATGGAATTTATATGTGGATGGATCATCGTGCTCTACAGGCAGTGGAGCATGGATTGTTTTAAACAGTCCAGATGAGATTGATGTGGAATATGCTTTGCGCTTTTAATTTAAAGCTTCTAATAATGAAGATGAATATGAATCTATGATTGTGGGTCTCAATTTGGCAAAAACCATGAAGGCAGAGCAAGTCGTTGTATTCAGTGACTCACAGTTGATTGTAAATCAAATGCTAAGGAGAATTAATGATCAACTATCATGCAAAGGCAATGGAAGTTATATCGAGTTTTAATGCAATACAGTTGATCAGAATACCGAGATTGAAGAATGCAATAGCAGATGCATTAGCTCGGTTAACATCTGCCACATGCACCGAACTACGAAGAACAATCCCGATAGAAATCCTAGTTGGTCGAAGCATAGACGAGGATCTAATGATGAACTTTATTTCCCTTAATTTAGGACCATCTTGGATGGATCCCATCAGGGCTTATATTGAACAGGGGACTCTGCCAACTGATAAACTTGCAGCCAAGAAACTGAAGTTTAAAGCTGCTCGATATGTATTGACCAATGGCATTTTATATAGACGAAGAATTATAGCAGGGCTGCAAAGATGTGTCCATCCCTCCGAAGTGATTGATTTGATAGAGGAGGTTCATGAGGGATCTTATGGAGCTCATGTAGAAGGTCGGAGACTTTTGTGAAGAATAACAACGCAGGGGTATTACTGGCCGACAATGAGACCTGATTGTACAGCTTATGCAAAAAAATGTGACAAATGTCAACGCTTCTCTTCTATCAGAAGAACTCCTCAAGCATTGTTAACTGCCATCACATCCCCCTGGACATTCGCCATGTGGGGAATAGACTTGGTCGGGCCACTTCCAACGACCAGGGGAAGATTCAAATACCTTGTGGTTATTGTGGATTACTTTACCAAATGGGTGGAAGATGAGCCTCTCATTGATATGACATACGACAAAGTCTATCAATTTATTTGGAAGAATATTATATGCATATATGGTCTCCCACATGCATTCATCACAGACCATGGAACTCAGTTTGATAACGAGGAGTTTGCTGCGTATTGTCACCAATCCAATGTACTGAAGATCCACTCTGCACCAGGCCATCCCCAAAGCAATGGGCAAACTGAGGTGACAAATAGAACGCTGATGAATGGTTTGAAGAAACGACTAGATGTTGCAAAGGGAAATTGGATTAACGAGCTACATTATGTGCGGTGGGTTTATCGTACTACACCACGAGCAGCAACAGGAGAGTCTCCATACATGCTGACATTTGGAAGTGAAGTTGTCATACCTGCCGAATTGGGCCTACCCACATATAGGGTGCTTAATTTCAATTCTCCTGTCAGTGATTTAATGAGAAGATTAGACCTGGATATGCTCGAAGAAGTCAGAGAAGAAGCGGCGATCGGGAATGCAGCATATCAACAACGAATAGCTTTATTCTATAACAAAAGAGTGAAGAAGTGTGATTTAAAGGAAGGGGATTATGTGCTGAAGAGAGTGATCCAAGAGAATAACAAACTGGAAGCCAACTGGCATGGACCCTACAGAGTAACAGAAGTTGTTTGTCCAAGGACATACATAATTGAAACATTAAAGGAGAAGAATTCAAGAATGCGTGGAATGCAGAGCATCTACGTAAGTATTATCAGTAGTTGAAATTTCTATGTAGTGCATTTTTCTTCAGTATGAATAAAATGTTGAATGTTTTACCAAGTTCTCTCTTTTTGTTGAAATTTTTCGGAGTATTAGTGCTACACAGTAGACATCAAGTTCAGAATAATTACCACCAACTCCGGTTGGTCGGCAAATCAATCTCCTCCAACTCCGGTTGGTCGGGAACCAATTTCCTCCAACTCCGATTGGTCGGGAACAAATTACTACCAACTCCGGTTGGTCTGCAAATCAATCTCCTCCAACTTTGGTTGGTCGGGAACCAATTTCCTCCAACTTTGGTTGGTTGGGAACAAATTACCACCAACTCCGGTTGGTCGGCAAATCAATCTCCTCCAACTCCGGTTGGTCGGGAATAAATTTCCTCCAACTTCGATTGGTCGGGAACAAATTACCACCAACTCCGGTTGGTCTGCAAATCAATCTCCTCCAACTCCGGTTGGTCGAGAACCAATTTCCTCCAACTCCGGTTGGTCGGGAACAAATTAACACCAACTCCGGTTGGTCAGCAAATCAATCTCCTCCAACTCTGATTGGTCGAGAACCAATTTCTTCCAACTCCGGTTGGTCGGGAACAAATTACCACCAACTCCGGTTGGTCGGCAAATAAAGCTCCTCCAACTCCGGATAGTCGGTACCATCAACTCCGATTGATCAGTAAGTCAATTACAATCAACTCCGGTTGGTTAAACTAAGCAGGAACATGGGATGCGAATCATTTCATTGTATAGGCCCAAAGAGTGACAAGTCACTATAATCAAATAATAGATAGGACAAGTTCTATTATCCAAAAACAAAACAAAATGTGCATATATTCGCAAATAAAGGCATTCTGCAAATTACCTAGAAGAAAATGGAATAGCAAAAGACTAAAAATTTCTTCATTTAAATCAAGTAGAAATACACATGATGGGAAAAATGTACTTCAAAATCCTATTCTATTAGTTTTTTCCCTTCTGCATTTGAAACAGGTTCTACCCCAGCAGGAGGGTCATCTAAGGCATAAGGAGAATTTATAAAATTTACATCTCTCAGCATTCTAACATTCATTACAGATGGCCGATCAAGTAAATGTTCTGGGCGATATATCTCGAAGTTGGCATGAAGACTATAATCACCAAGATACTTGGAAATCAGACATCGAGGAATTGCACGAGCAGGAATCCAGCTAAAATCAAGCTTAAAAGGAGGTACGGGTAAATCGAGCACTCCAGGCTCATAATAATCCCATAAGTAATGTCCCTGCTCTAATTGTATCACACATATAGCATTCAGCCATCCCTGTTTGTACCCTTCATTATTCGACTGCTGTATCCTAGCATCTAGATGGTACAGAGCTTCATTATACCCAGCCATCCAAAATTCTTTGCGTTGTTTATAAAATTGGTAAGTTAATCTCTCCAGTTGCTTGTGAAGATTCTTTACCAGAAGTTCCTTATTTTCCAAGGCAGAACTCTGAGCAGAGAGTTATTCGCTGAAGTTCAGAATTTTCTTAGACATTTTTGCTAAGGCTTGGTTCTTCGCCACTAACTGAAAGGCCCGATTCTCTAAAGATGACTGTGTTCTAGCTTCTTCAATAGAAACTCGACCAGCCCTTGCTCGTCCCCGAGAAGAAGATCTTCCTCGTCCACGAGTAGATGTGGAGGGTCCAGCTCTTTTCAAAGTTTCCAACTCATCTCGCAAGTTGGCATTTTCTACCTCCAAGAAAGAGAAACCTTCATTATTAACAGGGACCAAGGCTCCTGAAGAAGATGCAACAAATTTAAGTTGTTTTATCTCTTCTTGCAAGGTAATGTTCTCCTGCTCTAACAGCTTAGCAATATGCCTTTGTTCTTCGACTTCAAGTTTCAGAAAAATTTATTTCTTCTCATAGGCAGAGGTGAATTTGTCATACCCTTTGTTAGCACTCAATTGCTGATATTTTTTCTCGTATCCTTGGTGCAAAAGGGTAGAATATTCTTTATATTGTTGTTGGAGTTCCTCGATAGTTCCTTGGAGATCTTTAATAATCTCACAGTAGGCCACGTTATTGGAAACAGCACGATCGAGCAAACATTTCAGGTATTGGTAAGCTTCGACTGCTCACTCAGAAGAATCTGGACCAAGGATGTCAATGATTTGAGCCTCATTAAGATCTACATGACCAACTTTAAAATAGTTATTGCATTTCTTCATCAATTTTGTGTCATGGGATGATAAGAGTTCCATCCTGGCCATAAACTAGCAAAGAGAAGAAATAAATAGATCAATAATGACACAGACATAACAAGTAAGAGAGAAATTCAAAATGAACAACCAAAGTTCGAATTTTATTTCATCATAAGAGAGGAGATACATAGTCCAAGTTTACATTCAAGAAAGCATCAAAATAAAATCCCAAATAACTTTACACCTTCTTTTTGTCTCTTACGCCCTCCTCAGAAGGTTTGGAGGAAGTGACTGGTTGTTCAGAGGATAAAGGAAGCTGCTCGGCAGAAGTGCTGATAGGTGGGAGTTGCTCAGAGAAAGTTTGAACAACTGGGACAGCAGGGACCTGATCTCCGATCATCATGGAAGATTCATCCGAAGAAGCCTCATCCTCTTCTTCTTCTTCTTCTTCTTCTTCTTCTTCTTCTTCTTCTTCTCCAGGAGAGGGAGGTGGGTCATGAGTGTGTTGCTGGAACAATTCAGAATTCTCAGCAACTTTCAGCTCCTGCAAAGCTACGACCCATCCATCCCTGAAATATTTGAGGCTGGCATACTCCATTTGAGAAGACATGGCAGCCAGGCCCTTGTTCCAGCCCTTATCCCAACCAGAACTGAAGGACTTTTTAACTGCCTTTTTCCTATTTTCCTTTTCCGAGGAGGTCCTTTCCCTAAGGATCTCCTCGGTAACCTTCAACTTCTCCTCCACCTCCTTTTTCTGTCGCTCGACATCTTGAAGAGCAACAACTTCATTTTCAGCAGACTTGAGTTTATCCTCGAGCTCCTTATTGCTCTGATCAAGATCTTTGTTACTCTGCTCAAACTCTTTCAACTTCTTCTCCTATTCCTGTTCTCAGCTTGATTTTTGTCCAGCTCAATGAACTTGAGTTGCTTCTCCCAAGAAACTTTATCTTCCTCGTACTTTTGACGAGAGTCTTTTAAAGACTGGGTCAGCCCAACAAAAGCTTCCTCTACACCTCCCGAGGGGCTTGAAGCCTTGATAACTTCATCATTCTTTAAGATGCTATTGAAACACGTCACCAGCTAGAAAAAAAATAACTTTGTGTCAATACAGGAACATTAGAAAGTGAAAGACTCAGGCTAATAATACTTACTGAGGCAATGTCTTGAGCAACCAAGGTAGTGACTCTGTCACGAGAAAGAGTGTCTTCAATGCCTTGGACTTCTGGGATAGTCCAGGACTTCACCAAGCCCATAGCAGAGATCGGAGGAACAAAAGTTGGAATGCCACTTTCAGCATTTAAAGGCTGAGAGATAGGTTCAGCGGGTCTCTCAGAAGAGCTTTTCTTTAACCTCCTCGAAGGAGCAGGAATATTTTCAATAAAAGACGTTGTCTTTGTTTGTGATATGACAATAACCTCACCAGGAGGAGAGATAACAACAGCCTTGCTCGGAGCCACAGGGGGCTTCTCACAACTTTCTTGGTAGCAGCAGGAGGGGGTGCATCAATGTTTCTTGTCCCTTCCTTTGGAACATCCTGTTTATTTTTCTTTGCCTTCACATTGGCAGAGTCTGATTTTTCAAAGAAGGCAGTAGCTCTTCTTCTCTTCATTAGGTTACTGATGAGAATATTCGATTCAGAGGAGGAACCTTCTACACTAGTTTCAGAGGCTGGTACTTGGTCAAAATTAACCACCAATGGACGAGGACGAGCAGTGAAGGAGTAAGTATAGCTTTTGTACTGTAATAAGTAGGAAGCAAATCTAATATGTTCCTCGGCGACAAATTGCTGCAAATCCCAGATAAGTTTCAAATGTTTTAAATTAACGTCAGCTTATTTTGGAGGTTTTCTTTTACTGTCAACTGTAACGAACAAAAACAAATGTCAGTGAAACATTTTATCAAACACAAAGAAAACAAGATTTCAAAAAATAAAAACAACCTATTCCATTGCCATAATGGGGACACCTGGGACCTTGATATACAGCATCTCCATTTAATGGAGCGTGTTGCCAATTTTTCATAACAACCCCATGCTCAAAATAATCCCTATTGGCATCTGGAAGGTTAACAACTAAAGCCCTATTCAAAAACCTAGTTTTTAAATAGAATGTGGAATCACTAACAACCCATCTATAGCAGTACATAATCTCTGGGATTCTTAAATGGGTTCCATCGAGTTGATTCAATCTATGAACGCCATTAACTATCCTCCAGGTATTTGGAGCTATTTTTGCAGGTACAATGTCAAAATATTGACAGAACTCCAAACATAGGGGATTTGGAGGAAAAGAAAAGCCACATTCGGCCACAAAGAGACTTGGGAACCAATGTCCCTCAGCCAAAGAAAAATAATCAGAAGGTTCAGAAAGTTCTTCCAAAATGACCCACGAAGAGATTGAAAATTCAGAACGAAATTTGTCAAGCAATTTAACAAGGTAAACCATGATGAACAAAGTAAATAAAAGAGAGAGAAGAAAATCTTACAGAAAAAGAGTGAATCAGTTGATAACGAACAATGGAAGGAACGAAGGCACAAGATAGAGAAGAAATGAAGAGTTCAAAGATACAGATTTAAAAAGTGAAAGACGATAGAATTTCTACCGCGCTTAAATACTTTACCTCGGGAATAAGGAAAGGTAATGATTACAAAGAAAGAAGTTTGCGTATCCGACAGTTAAAAGAAGAAAAGGAGCACAAATATCGAAGAGATTATGAAAATTCAAAATATTTACGAGGCCTAATACTGTGCACTCAAAAAGGAGTTATATACAACGAATGTTTTCCTAAAAATTAAACAAACCAATAACCTATACAATTTCCAAAGCAGAATGTTCCATACTTTTCTTCAACATCAAACTACAAAACATTGGGGGCTTCAATTGATACCAAATTTAATCTGTTGACATAGACCCATTATTTGAAGACATGTGTCAACCAACATGGCAATTATAAATATTTCTACCGGTCAACTCATTGCCACCGAGCAACTCATACATTCCAGGCTACTTATGGGCTCCGAGCAACTCATGGGCCCTGAGTTACTCAAGCGTGCCGAGCTACTTAGGCGATCCGAGCAGCTTAAGCGGCCCGAGCTACTTAGGGTACAGAGCACTCAAATCAGGAGAATCAAAAAGACGACTGTGCATTAAAAGCTCATTATTATCGTACAGATGTATATGTCTACTAGATAACAGTGCGTTGTCCTTTCACAAGTACAACTTCAAGGCTATAAATATATTGTAACCTCCTCATTAGCAAGGGACTGGGAATTTCTTGATAAACCCATTATTGAGAATTCCAAGCAAATAGTCAGCAATAACAAAAATAGTGGACGTAAGCCATTCTTACAAGGCTGAACCACTTTAAAAATCTTATGTCTTATTTATTTTATCTGTGATTGATAAATTAGAGATAATCTAATTTTTTACATCAACACTATCTATGAGTCAAACAATTTTTGTTATGAAAATAAGTCAATTGCATACAAATTAACTCAATTTGAAATTTTGCCCTTATAAATCTCCCCTTTTGACTATTCTGGGACATAACCCAAACAGTGAAATGCCTAAGTCGGGTCATTTGAAACCTAAATCCCATCCCCATAAATCCAAAATAAAAAATACAGGATAATGACTAGTATATATAGGTCCGACAAGCATGAGATATATGAATGTGATGTTGTCTTCAAATATCTAATCCTTAAAGAATACCTACACACATGAAACAAACAAATACCCACTGAAGTATGGAGGAATAAATGATAAAATACCAATATGTAAAACAAATCATTTGTTAAATATGTAGCAAATCATGATACCAATTTGTGCAAGACATTATGATACCAAAATATAAACATACATATGATCAAAAACATGATACCGATTTGCAATGCAAAAAGAACATATGTGCTCATCAAACAAAAACACTCACTCCCCCTACATCACATACCAGCTCTCCCCCTTTTTTGTCTCAAATAAACAATAAGTGAAAAAGATAAACATATAAATATCTAGCATGAAATAATCAATAAAGCATATCTAGATAAACATGGAAAGTCAACTACTAATAATCACAAAGTACCAAATCGTAGCTAGCAAACAGTCACACAAATGAAATCATCTGTCTAAGCCAATATATGGCCAAATGAATTAATGCAGTATAAGAATCAAAGAATGAATAAGTACTATCGACTGCATGTAAGCTATCCAAATGAACCCAGAAATACTATAACATAAGGAAATCATCACATATATGAAGCAAGTACTGAAACAGAACAAGGCTAAAAAAATCTAGACAGAGTCATTCGAACAACTATGTCATTTCGTTTGAATGACATTGGAATGTAATTTGAATGTCATTTGAATGAGGTAAAAAATAACCTAAAACAGTAAGGTATCGTTTGAAATACTTATCTAAAGACCTTATAAACGACCCTTCTAATGACCACACCTGACACAAATAACACCTCAAAAAACCTGTCGTTAGAAATAGACTTAGAACGACTTGGACATGTTATTTGAATGACGTCTAGAAGTCATTTAAATGATTTCAAAAAAATCTGTATTCCAACTCTAAAAATGGCAAAGTTTTGCCTAGTGAAAAATTAGCTCAAAACAAGTATTGGAAACACGAAACAATAGCAAAACAGACTTAAAATAGAAAAATATAACAAGTAAAAACAAGTAGGAGTTTCATACTAACATAGTGTCAGTGTGCTCAAACGTGGATATGGAATGATTGGGCGTGAACTATAACAAATGAATCACAACTTGAACGCATCGAAACGACCAAGAAGCTCTAATTGATAGCTAAATGTCATCAAACTTAGTTTTAGCCATATGTGACAATTAATATATAGAGTCTAATGAACTAAACGAACAACATTCACACAAATTCGAAATTTTGTCGATTCAACAAACAATAGCGTCGTGACACGATTTTTCAACATTAGGATTCGTGGTGTAAACTCGTAGTTATTTTCGATCCAAAAACCTTAATATATTCATATTTTATTTTTTTCTAGATATTTTGAGGTTTTTAGTTTTTCTCACCTCAAAGAAATCCTATTGGCCCCGTTTTTGGCATATGATTCTTATTATTGGGCTCTTTTGAACGGTGGTTTTCACGACGAGATTATTATTCTCTCATTGTCCTTTCCCACGAACACTAGGGGTGGGCACGGTCCGGTCCGGTCCGGGTTTTGCCTATTTTTTGGACCGGACCGAATATTCGGTCCTCAAATTTTTTGGACCGAGACCGGACCGATTAATTCGGTTAACCTACTAATTCGGTCCAGGCTTTTTTCGGTCCGGTCCGGGGTAAAATTCGGTCCTGACCCTATTTTATATATATACACATTTTATGAATTTTTTATCTATTTTTCTCACAAATATATATCCAAAAAAATAATACTCGAAACTCCAAGTGATATTTATATGGGTTTTTTTAACCCAAATAAAAAAATGTCTATACATATATAAAATGTTCCAAATTAAATTCATAAGTTATATACATTAATTCAAAAACTATACATAAGAAACACAATAACATTATTTTTATTATATATATATCGAAATCGGTTCGGTCCGGTCCAAATCGGTCTTTTAATATAGTGGACCGCGGACCGGACCGGTTTAATCGGTTTTTAGGTTTTGTGAACCGATTTTCGGACCGGTTTCAAAATAGCCTTAATTTTCGGTTCGGTCCGGTTCGGTCCAATCGGTCCATTCGGGTCGGTCTTTTTTTTGTCCACCCCTAACGAACACTCATCATATTTTCAATTTAAGCAATATAAATCCTCACAGAAAGCGGTTATTACATGCACACCTCCACCTAAGTCTTATTACGCATAGATGGCAAAATTGAGAGGAGAATGTGTCACCATACTCAAATACGCATGAAAAGTCAAACATTCATATAAACTCATGCATGTGTGCAATGATGACATATATACAAAGTCAAATCCAAATGCAAATTAACTTCGAAACAACTCCATTAGTCAATGACTAAGATCATTCTAAGCATCTGTAATTATGACCAAATGTCCTATACACATGGGTAATGAAATGATGGGAGTCAGAGCACACCAATATGCCACATTAAACATGAAAATTCATGACGCAAAAATAAACCAAAAATCTTTTTGTGTTTTCTGAAAAATATATGCCTAAGTCGGGTCAATTTGTATGCATTGGCATGCCTTGATGTGTTTTTGGCATATATAAATCTCCTTTGTGGGAAATCCACCATTAGTAAGATCCTTAAAAATGAGTGGCAAATAGAAATGATTAAACGCCAACATGTTTGTTTGATTGATTTTAAAAAATGGTATCTTCAAAAGAATTGAAGGAAAAAATATATGATATTTGTTTGCTTTTGAGGGTGCTTTAATTGAAGATCTACGAGCTTGCACAATCAATCCTAGTTATACTTATCATGTCATGACGCTATTGATTTGTAGAATCATCAAAATTTCGTGCTTGTGTGAATTTTTTGTTCATATGTCGATTTATATTGTTTACATATTCTCTTTGCATTCGAAGGTGTGTTTAAGTGTGCAAGTTCGTAACATGCGGCAAAGTTTACAAGCATGTAAAGCTATTAGCCTATATATCTGCCAATTACCTGTACTGTTTCCCTTTGGAGTTAGAAACTGAGTCTTTTAAAGAGATTGAAAGACCATAGATTTTTGCTTTGTCTTTTGTCCCGGAATAGCCAAATGAGGAGGTTTGTAAGGACAAATTTCCAATCGTGTTAATTTGTATGTATTGGCTTACTTCCGAACAAGACATTTTGAGTCATAGGTTAGGCTTTGTATGTTAACCTTTCAAGCTTATGACATGTTTGATTGAAGATATAGCGGCAAAGCTCCAAAGTTTACATTATTGTGTTGTGTTTAGTGCCACATTTCGTCTTTGTATTTTCGAGGATCTCTAAGGTATGAATGCATATACATTTTGATCATTGAAATTTTATTTTGGGTTTGGATCTATTTTTAAAAAGATTTTTTTTGTTTTAAGTCGTTTGAAATAATTTATAGGTTTCATTCGAACAAGTTTAGCAGTTCGTTAAAACCAACTTAAAACGAACATCAAACGACTTTTTTCTCTTAGTATAACTAATATTGTTGTTTAAATGAGCTTAGATATTTGTTCGAACGCATTTTGTGTTGGGTCGAGAGAGATTGTAGTTTCATTGGAACGAACCCTTACTTTTCTCGGAATGACATTTCTAAAAAAATGAGCCGCCTTGAAAATTATATTTTTTATATAAAGGGGTTTAGACATTTGTTTTTAGAGTGACTTTTGGTGAAAATAATTTTCCTATATATATATCCAAAGGCTCCCAAACCCTAGTTACACCCAAACTCTTTAAGACACAAGTTTCAATCTTTATATGCTTTGAGATCTTTTTTGTGGGCACCATAGTTTGTTTCTCTCATCATCTTGGTAGAGAAAAGTTTCTTGCGGTGGATTTCGTACTCATTTTTATGTATAGACATGGTGAAATCCATGGTTTTGTGTTATGATGAATAAATGGTGGACTTCGTGTTCTAGATCCGTAAATGGTTACTGAGCCTTATCGGTTGATTCCAAGGCGTGTGTGGACTGACAAGTTATGGTACTTGCATCGGTGAATTCCTGCGTTATCGTTGTGGAGGAGAGGTTAAAGATCGAAGACGCATCAAGGCTTGCGAGGGTGTAAAGTCTATTTTGTATTTCATCTATTGACTTTTTTAATTCCTCACCATAGTCAATTTGCGTGGCTGGGCCGTTTGAGATTTTTTCCTTTGTAGGTTTTCCTAGTTCATTAGCGTGTTGTGATTTTTTGTTTTAATTTATTCTTGTACTCACCTAGATTCATGTTTTAGGACAACATAACATTTGGTAAATCATTTATGACATGGCATAGATCGTGTGTGCTACGTGTGTACCTACGTCTCAAGTGCAAGTCGGTCTCTCAAGTAATGCCCAGTAAGTTGGGGTCGAAGCCTCTGGGAATAGGACGATAAACGTTTTAACGTCAGCAAGGTAGACTTATAAAATATAGGTATCGAGTATCGAAAGAAAAGGTGATTTGATTTTGGGAAAATTTCTAATTAACTACGAAAACTTAAACTAACAAATGCAATTTAATGTGGAAGAAAGCGAGAAACTAGGATTTTGGTTGTGAAAACTATTTGGAAAAAGTGGAGTCTAGATCCAATCCCCCAAACCATAGGCATTTTTTGTTAAATATAAAATTCTTGATAATTATTTAATTAATTAAAAGAATAACATTTATTGAATCGAAGTTCTAAATATGTTAGAATATTACTCCGCACAATATATAGTCAATAATTAAACTAATGCGAATGATAAGATTATTGATAAGTATATCGATTTTCAAACACTCCGGTTGCCTATGACGAACAAAGTTAAAAGACCTACGATATTAGTCTCAACAAAAGTATCAAACCCTAATAATTAAGTTAAATTTTATATCTCATATCCAACACCTACATTGGATTTATGTTTCCCAACTCTCTAAGAATCTACTCGTACGTGTTATTAATCTCTAAGTATGAATTTCTTGATTTTCATGTGAACATTATGAAGAAATAATAAGAAATACGCTGGAAATTAAAGTTACCAATGAAGAAGAAAGTAAAGCATGCAATAAGAATCAAGACTTGAAGAAATTCCAGAAAATATGTGATGCTCTATTGAAATTATGGTGCAAAATCATGTAAATGTTTCTCTAATATCTTCTTGATGATACAATGGATGATAATAAATATAAAAGACTCCTAATAGTTTTTTACAAGTGGGTTAAATCATTTAAAGAAGTCTAAATAAACTCAAACTCTTCTAGCTAGAATGTAGGGAAAATAGAAAATTCCCATCTTGGACCGAACCCATGCAGCGAATTCCGGGGTCAAACGGTTCACCTGACCAAATCAGTTCGGCTAGGATATTAGGTTAGCTTCGCCTTCTTAGCCTAATTTTTTCCTATTTACATTTTTTCCACTTCATTTTCTTCTCAACTTCAAATGCGCTTAACTTTCTAACCGTAGCTCGGATCGGGGTGACGTTTCTTCAAGTGTTCTCGTGATTTCAAGATCTTAAAATTTTCAATTGGTCCCTCCTTCGATTTTTGGATAAAAAATTACTAAATTTACCTTAACTTCCCTTTTTCGGGATTCTTTCATCGTTTTTTAATTTTTCTCTTCCATCTAATTACACTTTTTACCTATAAAACATGATAAAAATACACAAAACATGAAATACTACTAAAAAAGGGTTAGCCGCATAAATATGAGTTAAATATGGGTTAAATGCATTGTACATGACTGTAAAAATACCAAAACTAAGGGGATAAATATGGAATAGTGATGCCTAATCAAATCCCCTTAACTTAGAACACTACTAGCCCCAAGAAAATGTAAAAGAATTATATATGAGTCTAAATAAACCTCTAGAAAACTAAAGGGATAAAATATCTCTTTTGCGGGCAATCAATTGCATTTAGCATATGCAACAATACTTTAAACCCTTAGGTTATTTTAGTAGGACGAGTGGTGTCTCGTAAGGGTTTGCAATGAATTTACCCCAAAAAATCATTCTGTTGCAAAGAAAATATCAAAATAATTAAAAACCATACAATTTAAATTCCCGAAAAGTAATCACAACAAATTTTTATTCAATAAATCTCAATTTATAATTTGTGTGTGTGCAAAGCCAAAAATTAAACTGCTAACTTCCATCGATTCATCATTTCTTTACTATTTAAAAGTTCGCTTTGATTCAATTTCTCACGGGATGATCTCATAAATGAATCATCCGAATTGTGGCTTTTTCTCTAGGTGTACATGATATTAAGAGTAAATTTAATGGAAACAATTTCACGCACACAAATTAGAAGACAAAAACATTTATGATGAAAAGATCTCTTTAATGGAATACGGACGTTGGAAAATGGAAAAATAACATTTTTTATTCGCACCGTTTTTTCTTTTTATTATTTTTTGTATTTTTAGCTCTCCACATGGTAATTGACTTCTTTCTTCGAACTCGGTTAGGACTTTTTCAGGTTAAGGTGTTTTGGGTAATAATGAGTGTTGATGTAAAAAATTAGATTTGATCTAATTTATTAATCACAAATAAATATGAGTAAAGAAATGAGACAAGATATTTTTAAAGTGGTTTAGCCTTAAGAAATGGCTTATGTCCACTAGTTTGTATTACTGGGTGTCTTTCCCTGATCTAGATTATGTTTGCTTGCCCTGCCAAGAGGGTATTACAATATATTTATAGCCCTTGGGCTGTCAATGTGAATAGATAGTGTGCCTTTATCGAATAGGTGTATACATCTGTACATGGTAAGGAATGACTGTAATATAATAAACATTGAATTTGTCTAGTCGTTTGGCCTTCCCAATAAGTTGCTCGGTATGCTAGGTAGCTCGGTACTTAAACTTGTGCCATGTTGGATGACGCGTGTCTTCATATAATTGGTCCACGTCAGCTGATTAATTTTTGTATCCATAGGAGCCCCCAATATTTCACAGTTGAAGCTGGATGCGAGAGTGTGGAACATTTTACCCAAAAAGTTATTCGGCCACATTTCCATGTCTTGGTTAATTACAAACCTTCAACACTTATAAAAAATTTCCACTTTATGTAATACCCCGTATTTCTGACGATTTAAATAATTATGTGTTTAATTATTATTATGGAAATAAGTATGCGATTAATTATTGTTGTTGGATTAATTAAATTAAAATGTGAGAAATTAATTTGTTATTAATCCGAATTTAAATAATTATTAACTAGCGTGCCAATGGTTAATACTTATTGTTGTGAACTATTAAATATTACTGTGTGATATGTAATATGGAATTATGATATTTGATAAATTGTCGGAAGTGAGAAATACGACAGTTTGGTAATTTAAGTCTGTCACGCGTGTGAGTCGTGTCGGGACTAATTGAATGGAATAAAAAGAGAATTTATTTTATTAACTCATATGGTCATTTCGAGTGCGCCGTTGAGTCCGGGAGGGTTGAGATAGTCAGAAAACACTACCCGAGTATTTTATTTGGACTCCGGAAGATTTTAGGCCAAACCGGCACCCCGTAGGGGTAGTTTTGTAATTTGGATTTTTGGGCTAAACTAATGGACGAAAATTGGGATTAATTATATCAGCTAAGGAAAGTCCATTAGGGTTAAGAAGTGACAGGAAGTTAGAACGGCCATTGAGGGTGTGAGGGAGAACCAAATTCTAAGAGAGAAGACTCATTTGGCATCGCCTTGCACGACCGTGACCACCAACGCGTAGATCGCGAAGAGAGGAACATGTATGTACCAACATCACCAATGGATCAGACTGTCATATTCGAGGCAAGTGTTTATTACTTTCTTTCTTTTAGCAATAATCGTGCTCATGTTAGTATAGGTGGATTTAATCATGATTTATATGTTAATTGGGTGAAAATTGGAGATTTAAATTATGATTAAGGATTGGTTTAATTAGTGGATGAATTTCCTTCATGTATGTAGAGGATTAATTACGGAATTTTATTATATATTGATGAAAGAATCTGGGTTGATAAGGTTCTTTAATTGGAATTTTGGAAACTAGGGTTCATGTGAATTAATTTGGGGATTTTATGTAATTATGATGATTAATGAAGAATTAAGGATCCTAGGATGATAAAAATGATCTATAACTTGTTAGGGGTTGATGGGTATTGATGATGAGTTGTTGGGAATTAAATATTAGAGGTTTTTAGGTTTAAAAATGGGAGAAAATGCTGAAGTTTGGTGAAGAAGACGAACAGTGCAATCTCGCGCGAAGTCGCGCGGAGTGGTTCAAACGAGATGGGGATCTCGCGCGAAGTGGTTCGAACGACATTGGAAGTCGTTCGAACGACATGTCTTCTGGTTCAAACCGCATGTCTTCTGGTTCAAACCACATGTTATTCTGGTTCAAACCATATGGTGAATTTCTGGGAATTTGCTTAGAGCCCAGTTTATAGTTTATTGGTTTATTGGAGTGAGAGAAACTACCAAATAGTTAATTCAAATAAGAAGGAATTTTGGGAAAAGTATGTGCGAATTAATACTTTAATTATTTCGGTATAGAGAGAATGTACCTTGGAGATTACGAGAGAGATAGTAATATAATTATTTATACTATACGTAGTAATGAGGTTAAAATACGTATGGGGAGTATATATGTAGGTTGGAGAAATACCTATAAATTATAATAGGATGTGTGTATGCCTATTATGTGATATTATTATTAAGTGTACTAATGGATGATAACCCGGGCGTACAAAGATGATTATTGTTTGGCGCACTAATGGGTGATAACCTGGGGGTGATGGATTAATATTGATATGTACATTAATGGGTGCTAACCCGGGGATGCAATATTCTATTGTTAGGCGCATTAATGGGTGATAACCCGGGGGTGCTGAATTATTATTGATAGGTGCATTAATGGGTGCTAACCCGGGGATGCATGATTTTCTGGAGATATGCACTAATGGGGCTTAGCCGGGGGTGCTTGATTAGTATATATATATATATATATATATATATATATATATATATATATATATATATATATATAGGGATGATGTGACTTTATATATATATATGGACTTGTGAATATTGCTATTGTGTGAAATTAGTAGACTTGGTAATAATAATAATAATTGTTACATTGCACCAAGCGGTCCTAACCTAAGGGTGCAGGATTAGTGTATATATATAGGGATGATGAGACTATATATATGTATGAGTGTACTTGGGTAACTTTCTACTTTGTGAGACTAGTAGATAAAATGAAAATGAGAAGTAAAATGATCTTAGTGAATAAAAGATTAACCATTTAAACGGTGAATAATGAAATTTTAGTATGTGAGATAAAATATCTGAATAGCGTATTGTATGGGCGAAACGGGTATACTACTAGTGAGCATAGTTAGTATTAGTATGGTTTCGGACTAGTTAGACTGGGAGGTATAACTAGGGGGAGATTAGATGTACGTTAGGCGTGCACAATAGACGAGAGGTGAGAAACTCATGTGAGAGTTCGATAACTAACATGCGTATAAGACTTGTTTTAAGAACCAATTTTAAATACTTGCTAAAATATTTTTACACATCGGGCTCTGACCCGTTTCTTGTATCTCTTCTCTCTTTTGCTATATATATGTATTATATCAGGTGCTCAGCCACAGGAGTATCAGATTTAGAGATTTGGATTGCTTGACGTGTTGCAGCTGTTGTGGAAGTTGTAGGTCCTTGTAGTAGACGCATCTATCCTTTCCATTCAGTTTCATCTAGACTTCTTGTTTAGGGCATATGTCGCCCATTTCTAGTTCTTTCATTAGAGATATTGTATTCAGTTTATTGTATGGTTTGGAGTTTTGAACTGAGAGTTTTACTCAATCTTATTTATTGCAGTACTTGATTCATGTTCGGTATTTATTTACATTTCCTATGTGTGGTGAATGGTTTATATTTTAAGATGGAAAGGAATGATTTAGTTGGTTTTATTAAAATTGGAAATGTTTTGACACCTAGCTTAATTTTATATTAGGTGATTAATTTGTTAAAAAGTTTTTCGATAGTGATGCTGAGAATGAACCAACTGAATATCCTATTTTAAATTGGTAGAGGACTGGTCACCCTATATTTAATTGGGCGGGGTGTCACACTTTACATAACAGTTTTGAGCACAAAATGGCAAATTTGTAAATGTTTTGAGTTCTGGTGAACACTTGGGTATTTGTGTCTTGTTCCTCTGATTAGCCGTCGAGAACGCAACCGTCATCACTTTTGGTTATTACTTTTCTCATTTTCCGAGGCGACATATATAAAGACAATAAAATTTTATTGTCCTCTACCTTTTACCATCTTGTTTCCAAAGTCCTTGTTTTCTTATTTTTCTTCTTACTAACATTCTTTTTGTCAGCTGTCTTAGCTGATTCCTTAATCTTCTGTAAGAGTTTATTCCTTCCTTCTTATTTCTTTGTTTTAGTCACCATGGTTTACCTTATCGAGTCATTAGATAAGTTTAGAACAGATTTTGTGATTCCTTCCTGGGTTAATTTGTAAGAACCTATTTATCCTTGTAATTTCTTTTCTTTAGCGGAGGGACATTGGGTTCCCTCCATTTTTATGGTTGAATGTGTTTTTTCTTTCCCGTCTAATCCCCTGTGTTTGAAATTTTGCCAATATTTCGATATTGTATCTACAAGATTAGTGCCAAATACATGGAGGGTAGTTAATGGCATACATAGGCTAAATCAAATACATGGAACTCATCTAGGGATTCTTGAAATTATGTTTTTTTATAAATAGGTCACGAGTGACACCAAGTTTTATTTAAAAACTAGGTTTGTTAACAAAGCCTTAGTAGCCAATCTCTCTGATTCTAATAGGGATTATTTTGAACATGGGGTTGTGATGAAAAATTGTCAACACCCCCCATTAAATGGAAATGACGTGTACCAAGGTCCCAGATGTCCACCTTATGGCAATGGGATAAGTTATTTTTTATTTTTAAACTAGCTCTATTTTTGTTTGATAAAATATTTCACTGACTTTCGCTTTCTTCAATTTTAATTTACAGTTGACAGTAAAAGAAACCCCCCAAAAGAGAGTGATATTAATATAAAAGAGTTGAAGTTTATCTGGGGTCTTCAACAATCAGTTATTGGGGAGCACGTGAGATCTGCTTTCTATTTGTTGGAACACAAGAACACTACTTCTTCCTTTATTGCTCGGCCTATTGCTCCACCTACTTTGGTGATTAATCTTGAGCAAAGTCCATCATCTCCTTCGGTTATTGAAGAATCTTCATTTGATTTGGGTACCTCCCTTGCTGATCTGATGACAAAGAAGAGGAAAATTCCTGATCTCTTTGCTAAGATTGTCCCTGGTGCTGGTGGGGCAAAAAAGATATCCCAAATTAAGGGATTAAGAAAAAGAATGTTGCTCCATCTGAGGGGGCAACTACATCTGTTAAGGAGGTTACCAAGAAGCCCACTGCTGCTAAAAACGAGGCAGCACCTTTGATTAAAAAGGTTGTACCTTTGAAAAGACTAAGATAGGGTCCTGTTGAAAGGGCCATTGATGTTGCTGCTCAACCTGCTGGGGTTGAATTACCTTCCTTACTTGCTGGTCCTCCAACTTTTATTACTCCTAGTTTGGCCAGAAAATTGATCTGGTCTGGAACTCTCCCAGATTACAGAGCTGCTGAGACCTCTACTCCTCGAGGAAAAGTCTATGATTTGGCTACCCAACACCTTGCATCAGTAAGTAATATTTTACCTTGACATTTCAGTTTTGCTTTCAATTTTCATATACTAACTTGAGTTTCTCTTTGTCTTGTAGTTTTTGGTGTATTTTAATAATATTTTGGAAAAGGATGGAGTTATCAAAGCTGCTTCCTTTTCCAGTGAAGTAGAAGAAGCCCTTGATGGGTTATCAGAATTTTTGGAGGACTCTCGATAAAAATATGAAGATGACAAAACTTCATGGGAGAATAAAATCAAAGATACTGAGACAGCTCAACAAAAAGCTGTGGATGCTGCAAAGGAGGCAAAAGAGAAATTGAAGGTAACTATCACCAGTAAGGAAGAAACTGAGGGCAAGCTTGAAGATGCTGAACAACGTAAGAAAGATCTTAAACAGAAGATAAAATCTATTGAAGATTTACTTTGGGAGAATGCTTCCTCGGAGAGGACAAATAGGAGGTCTACTGTAAAAAAGTCCTTTAGCTTTAGCTGGAACAAAGGGTGGAATAAGGCTCTAACTGCTGCCTCTGCTCAAATTGAGTATGCAAGTTTAAAATTCTTCAGGGATGGATGGGTTGCAGCGCTGAAAGAGTTGAACGTTATATAAGACTCTGAATTATTTCAGAAATATGTTCATGGTGCTCCTCCTACCATTGGAGAAGAAGAAGATGATTAAGCTGGATTTGATGAATCTTCTTTAATGGTGGTGGAACAAACACCTACTGCCACTATCTCTCAGTATTTTGAGAAAGCCCAGTAGACAGCGACTTCCTCCGAACAACATCTGCTGCCTTCCGAGCAACTTCAGCAACCAACTCCTTCTTCAAAATCAGCTGAGAATGTAGTGGGGGATAAGGATAAGGTGTAAAGTTATTCGATAGTTTTTTCTTTTCTTTCCTCTATGTTTCTTTTGTTTTGCACCTCTGGTTGTACTTTCATCTGTTATGATCAATAAAATTGACTTGTTAATTATCTGAACTTCTCCTCAACAGTTCAATATATCTGTTGTTGATCCATTTTTACTTTTTCTTTCTAGTTTATTGCCAGTATGGAACTATTGTCAGCTCATGATACAGAGTTGATGAAAAAATGTACAAACTACTTCAAGGCTGGTCGTACAAATTTTATCGAAGCACAAATAATTGACATCCTTGGTCCTGGGGCCTCTCAACGATCAATTGAGGCATACCAGTATTTAAAATGCTTACTTTATCTTGCAGTAGCGAATACCATAGCATACTACGAAATGATTGAAGATATTCAAGGAATGATTGAAGAACTTCAACTTCAACACAAAAAAGCCACTACTCTTCTTCATGAAGGTTATGAGAATAAATACCAACAATTGAGCGCTGATCGGGGTTATGATAAGTTCATTTCTTCACATAATAAAAGATAGAGTGTGCTAAAATTTAAAATTGAGGAGCACAGAAATATTTCCAAACTGCTAAAGGAGGAAAATAACACTTTGAGAGAAAAATTGAGACAGTTAAAATCATCTTCTTCCTCTGAAGCTATAATCCCAGTTAATAATGAAGGTATTTCCTTTTTAGAGACTAAAAATGCTTCATTAAGAGAAGAGTTGGAAACTTTGAAAAGAGTTAGACCTGCATCCACTTTTCGGGGTAGAACAAGAGCAAGTCGGAGTAGCATTGAAGAGACTAGAACTCAGCAAGTCTTATAAAATCAAGTTGCTCAATTAAAGACAAAAAATCAAACTCTGGAAGAGATGTACCAGAAGATTCAAACTCTTATAGAGCAATTATCCATTCAGAGTTCTTCATTGCAAAATAAACAAAGTGTGTTGAAAAGACTACACCAACATGTTGAACGACTAACTTATCAGTTTCACAAGCAGCCTGGGGAGTTCTGGATGGGGGGATATAATGAATCTTTATATCATCTTGATGCCAGATTGAAATAATCAAATAATTAAGAGTACAAATAGGGATGGATGAAAGCTTTAACTGTAATGAAAGTTGAGCAAGGAACTGAACTGTGGGATTGGTATGACCCTGGATTACTTTACCTGAACAAACCATCATTCCAGCTAGATGTTAATTGGATTCCATTTATCTCCATTCCTCATTGTTTTATTTCCAAGTACCTAGGTGATTACAACCTTCATGAAGATTTTGAGATATCCCGACCTCCTCATTTGTTAGACTGACCAAGTTTAAGTAACACCATAATGCTTCAAGACTTGAATTTTATCAATTCTTCTGATTCTTTAGATGACCCTCCAGCTGGAATGGATCATGTATCAAAATTTAAAGGAAAGAAACCAATAGAATAGTCTATTTATATTTTGTTAGTAGTTGTTGTTGTAAATGAAGAAAAATCATCTTCTTGTAATTTTATTTCCTTGGAAATAAAATAATTGCATGATATTTATTCTGTCAATATTTGTTCATAACATGAGATCTACGATATTAGTACTGTACTAATAATAATAATGGGTTACTTTTCAGTCGTTAAATATATATTTGAATGGACATTTTGCCCTTTTTGATTTGATTGCCTAGACAATGGAACTTTTGCCCCATGTGTTTGTCTAACTATAGTGATTTTTTATCACCCATAAGTGCCTAAGCAATGGAATGTTTATCCCATGTTCCTGCTTAGTTGTAGCAATCATTTAGATAAATAATTGCCTTAGTTCCCAGGCAGTAGATATTTTACCCAACTTCTTGCCAAGTTTAGATGTCTCTTGAGTCACTCAAAATCAAGCAGGACTTGCCTTGCTCGATTATTTTACCAACATTATTGGTGTCTTTGGTAATGCCGACCAACATTTAACTGGCGATTGTTGATGCTGACCAATATTTAGTTAGTGCCGACCAATATTTAGCTGGTGGTTGCTGATGCCGACCAACTTTTAGTTGGTGGTTATGCTTCAAATGCTGCAAGCTGTTGAGTGTAGTGTGTAGCACTAGTACTTCAAAAAAAATGAAGGGGAAATCAACTTTTTCATTCATATTGAAAGAATTGATTACATTGACTATTACATCACTGGTAGTACTTTTGCAGGTGCTCTGCATTCCAGGCATTTTTTAATTCTCCCCCTTCAAGAGTTTCTATTCTATAAGTGCCAGGTCGGACAACTGTCGTGGTGCGATAGGGCCCATGCCAATTAGTCTCCAATTTATTGTTCTTTTGAATTACCTTCTTAAGCACGTAATCACCTTCCTTTATATCACATTTCTTTACCCTTTTATTGTAGAAGATAACAGTCCTTTGCTAATAGGTTGCGTTTCGGATCATTGCATCTTCTTTGACTTCTTCGAGGATGTCCAAATCCAAGTGTCTCGTCAAATCACTCATCGAAGAATTAAAATTGAGCACCCTATGAGTAGGTAATCCTAGTTCAGCAGGTATCACTGATTCACTCCCAAAAGCCAACATGTAAGGGTTTTTTTTAGTTGCATTTCGAGGAGTTGTTCGGTAACCCCATGATACTGATTGCAACTCGTTGATCCAATTACCTTTAGCATCATCTAGTCTCTTCTTCAACCCATTCAGTAGAGTTCTGTTCATCACCTCTGTTTGCCCAATACTTTGGGGATGACCTGGGGCCGAATGGACTTTTTGAATGTTGGACTGTAAACATATTGCTGTAAATTCATCATTGTCAAACTGGGTACCGTGATCAGTGATAAAGGCATGGGGCAGACCATATCTGCAAATGATATTATTCCAAATAAATTAATAGACCTTTTCATAGTCCATATCAATGAGAGGTTCAACTTCCACCCAATTTGTGAAGTAATCAATAGCTACCATAAAATATTTGAATTGTCCTCTTGTAGTTGGCAGAGTCCCAACTAAATCTATTCCCCACATAGTAAATGGACATGGTGAAGTGATTGGTGTTAACAGTACCTGAGGAGTTCTTCGTATAGTAGAAAATCGTTGACACTTGTCACATTTTTTAGCATAAGTCGTACAATCAGCGCGCATTATTAGCCAGTAGTATCCTTGCGTACTCATTCTCTGTAGTAGAGTTCTTCCTGCTACGTGATCCCCACAAGATCCTTTATGAATTTTCTTTATTAGGTCATTGACTTGTGTTAGATCAACACACCTCTGCAAACCAGCTATCAAACCTCTTCGGTACAGAACTTCATTATTCAAAACATATCTGGCAGCCTTGTACTTCAACCTTTTGGATGCATGTAGGTCGGGTGGTAAAACACCTTCTTCAATATAAGCCCTGATGGGATCCATCCAAGATGGTCCTATATCCAAAGAGATAAAATTGACCATCAGGTCTTCATCAATACTTTTGCTTGTAAGTGCTTCAATGGGGATTATTCTTCGTAGCTCAGTGCGAGTAGCTGAAGCTAATAGCACAAGTGCATCTTCCCTTGCATTCTCCAATCTAGGTATTCTAACCACCTGAACAACTGCCAAATTTTCTATAATCTCCAAAGCCTTGGTTAAGTATCTTGGCATGAACTCCCCTTTTCCTGCATAAAGACTTAGCATCTCATTCACCACTAATTGCGAATCACCGAATATCACAACTTGCTCTGTATTCAATTATTTAGCTAAGTTTAGGCCCACAATCACGACTTCATACTCAGATTCATTATTGGAAGCTTAAAATTGAAAACATAAATCATATTCGATATCTTTCCCATTTGGACCGTTAAGAACAATTCCATCTCCGCAACCTGTTGCACATGAAGAACCATCGATATATAAATTCCATATAGGAATATTATCATCAAACCCTTGGTCTAACAGAATCTCTTGATGGAATATCTTATCCCTCTTTTCTTCATACTTCTTTTTTAACTCTTGTACTTTATCAGAGGATTCTGGTTGATCGGTCGCCATCCCTTCTGTGGATCCTCTGACATCCTTAAGTTGCTCTGCATTGGCCCCTTATTGATCAAAGACATTTGGGTAGGTAAACTCAGTAAGGAAATCTGCCACTGCCTGTCTTTTGAGAGAGGACCTTGGCTCATAGATAATGTCTTATTATCCTAACTCCACTTCCCAATATATCAATCTTTCAGACTCTTTTTGCTTATGTAAATCCTGTCTGAGTCGCATGTTAGTATATACCACTATTGTATGGGCTTGAAAATATGGTTTCATTCTCCTACTTGCTTCAGTCAATGCCAACGCCAACTTCTCCAGCTTAGGATACCTTATTTCTTCTCCCCTGAATGCCTTGCTAGTATAATAAACCAATTTTTGCACTCCATCTTCTATTCTTATCAAGGTTGAATGACTGCACATTCTGAGATAATTAAGTACAAGTATATTTTTTCTCCTGCTACTGGCCTGGATAATAAAGAAGATGTCCCTAAGTATCTCTTCAATTCTAAGAACGCCTTCTCACATTCGTCGTTCCACTCAAAGGCCTTTCTGATCACCTTGAAGAATGGAAGACATCTATCAGTTGCTCGGGAAATAAATCTATTGAGAGCTTCAACACGTCCTGTAAGGCTTTGCACTTCCTTCTTGGTGGTTAGAGATTATAACTCCAGCAAGGCTTTTATCTTTCAATGTTTGCTTCAATACCTCTTTGATTCATAATGTATCCGAGGAACACGCCTTCTAGTAAGCCAAAAAGGCATTTAGTCGGGGTCATCTTCATTTGGTACTTCTCCAGTTGATCAAATGTTTGGCTCAAATCAGGTATATGGTCAGAAACTTTCTTGCTTTTAGTCAACTTGTCGTCGACACATACCTCCATATTTTTGCCAATATGCTCCGCAAATACCTTGTTTACCAGCCGCTGATATGAAGCACCTACATTTTTAAGAACAAAAATCATAACATTGTAATAATATATTCCTCGGGGGGTAATAAAATACGTACTTTCCTTATCTTCGGGCTTCATTTTAATCTGGTTGTACCCAATATAAGCATCCATAAAGTTTAGCAGCTCATGTCCTGAAGTTGCATCCACTAGCTGATCTATTCTGGGCAGAGGAAAATGATATTTTGGGCAAGATTTATTCAGATCTGTAAACTCCACACACATTCTCCGCTTCTTCTTCTTCTTTTTTATCATAAAAACATTAGCCAACCAATCTGTATATTTCACGTCTTCGATAAAAGAAGCTTTTTATAGCTTTTTCACTTCTTCTTGAATATCCTGGTTCTTCTCCGGACTAAAGACTCTTCTTCTTTGATTCACTGGTTTGATCTACTTGTTGACATTGAACTCATGGCATAAGAAAGATGGGTCAATCCCCGGTATATCCTCATGACTCCACACAAATACCTATTTTTTTGCTTCAAAAATGCTACCATCTCTTGCTTTAGTACTGGATCTAGTGAAGCACCGATCTGAGTTGTTCTTTTTGGTTGCTCGTCATCAAGAATAATACTTTCTGTTGCCTTCATGACTTGGCCTTTAACGTGTTTCATTTCATCTCTTGGGTCTAAGGTTTTAATCTCAAACTCATCAGATTCATCCATTTGATAAGTGATTATTTTCTTCCTATCATCCTCTAATTCCTCTTGCTCGGCAGATGACTAGTAGCATTCCCGAGCTAATTTTTATCTCCCTTTACAACTCCAACCCCAAAGTTGGTCGGGAACTTCAAACACTAATGTACTGTGGATGGAACTTCTTCAAACTTTTTCAGGCCTACTCTTCCCATAATTATATTATAGTCTGACTGTACATTCTTATCCATAATAAAGAAATGCACCTTCTCTGTTCTGCTAACTGTCCAGGTACCAATCAGCATGTCTATCTTGATCGTTCCAAGTGGAAAAACTTTTTCTCCAGAAAACCAAATGAGGGGCCTGTGATACAACTCCAACTAACCAAGTTTAAAGTTCAAACTATCGAAACAAGGGTAAAACATGATGTCTGATGAGCTACCATTATCCACCAGCACTCTCGAAATGATTACATCACCAGAGGATCATCATGAGGATACAAGACTCCTTCCAAATTATTTTTAGAAAATCCAATGACCAGCTTATCTTTGTTAACTTTCCTTGGGTGATCTTCTTCTGCCAGATTTATTCGTTGTATATAGGAATAAGCTTAAGCCTCATTGAGGTAATCTTTCATTTCAGCAGTATGATCACCCCCTCCTGCGTCTCCACCTGTAATCATGTTACAATGAAATGAACCGAAACGAATCGAAAGTATCTCACGCTCAGGTTGTCTCAGCCTTTCTGGGAGATCGAGATCATCTTCAGGGTCATCTTCATGGTCCCTTTTCTTATCTTCTCTTGGTTGGCAAGGAGATTTGGATCTCTGCCAAGCTCTGTTGTTGGTCTTCCACCATTCTGACGATCAACAAACTTGTTCAACTTTTATCGTCTAATGAATGCCTCTATCTCGTTTTGGAGAGCTACACATTGCTTGGTTGTATGGCCATGATCTTTATAGAACTCGTAATACTTGGATTTATCCCTCCTTTCGGGAGTTATCCTTAGTTTTTCTGGCTAATTCAGTTCCTCGGTATTCTTGATATGCTCCAGAACGTGGTTTATATTCACTTTTAAGGGAGTATAATTTGTATACTTCCTTAAATGGTCCAACGTTTCTTTACCTTTTGACTGCTTGCTCCCACCATTATTCTTGGGATCTTTCTTCTCCGACTTGCCTTCAGTTTTAGCTTCCATATTTTTCTCAGCATTCTTCTTCGCAACCATAGCCTCCTCGGCATTAATAATTTTGGCTACTTTTGCATCAATTCAGCCATGGATTTGGGATAATCCTTGGCTAAGGTGTAATACAACTTATCTGGCAAAAGACCACTCATGAGAGCTGTGATGGCTGTCTTCTCCTCATAGTCTATGACTCATTATTAAAACAAGTGATGTAATCTCTGGTACTTTCACCTGCTTTCTGCCTCACACTTAACAAATGTGCCACCCATTTAACTGGCTTTGCACCAAAATAGAAATTTCCTATAAAGAGCTCTACCAGTTGGTGGAAAGTTTGAAATCTACCCCCGAGGAAAGCTGTTGGGCCAAATTTGAGCAGATCCGATAATGGTCCCTGAGAACGCCCTGTACCTCATTTTATCTGGGATCGCATAAATATCTGTTACAGCCTGGAATTGATCTATGTGAAGAACATAATCATTTTTTCCATCGTACTTCGGTGTAACCATAGGAGCCTTGAACTTTGCTGGTGTGGGAAATTCCACAATCACTTGCAAAAATGGAGATCCCTTAATAAAGGTTCTTTGGAGAGGGTTCTTGGCCTTGGTCATCTCTCCTAACCTGTCTTCCAACCTCTGAATAGATCCTTTCCATGCATCATTTCCAGCCCCTGATTTATTTGTATTTTCCCGAGCAACAGATTGCGTATAATTCTCCTCTCGGGATCTTTCTTTTCAAGCTGCAGGCCTCGGGTTTGGATGTGATTAGGCTGAGCCTTCCTTTAAATTATTTGGTCGTTGAGAATTTCTCGACACAAATCGAGGAGGATTTCTGTTCCCCCTAGGACCCAAAAGGTCGAAGGGAGAGGTTTTGCTCAACCTTCCAGAGCACTTGGTTTCTCTGGAGTTAGAGTGATGTTTTCCTGAGAATTCAAAATTCTTATAGGGTAAGTTACATCGGGGTGATAGGATGGATCACTTAAATTCCCAGAATAATTGAATTCAGTATGTCTGGATCGTGACATAGATTGTGGTTGTTGTGAATATGGTGGATGCCAGCTTCTTGTAATAACCCTTACTTTTGAGTAATTTATTTTATATTAATTTTACCATGCGAGGTAATTATATAAAATATTGGATGATGGAGTAAATATTATTTTAAGTGAGATAAAAGATAATATTTACTAGATTTTTTGCATATTTACTGTTATGTGAATGTAAATAGCATTATGTTACGATTTATGGTGTTGTTGTGCTTTAAACGACATTTATGGTTTAAATAAAGTTGGAACTTGAAATGATTTATATTATTCTGGATGCCAATTTAGAGGGCGCGATTAGTCCTGAAATAGTCGAGATAGTCAAAATAAGTGTCATAGTGTATTTTTGAGTTCCGGGCACTTTTGACAAGTTATGACTTAATTGTGTAGTTACAAGTCATTTTAATGGTGTATTAATATTTAAAGATGGGAATTAATGCTAAGGGCACGATTAAGTCTCGCAACCCCTCTTATTTCCTAAGTGTGTTCTTACCAAACCTAGAAAGAAAGAGAGAGTAAGAGAATTGTGGATAAAAAGAAGAGAAATAAGGAGAATTGAAGATTGAAGCTTGGATTTATTGATACAGGAAGAAAATTTGAGATATCAACCTTAAGGCAAGTTATAACTTGCTAGTATCTGATTTAATGTGAATAATTTGTTGTGATGGTTGTGTATTTGAATGAATTGATCAAATTGTGGGGTTTGAGGATTTTAGGTTTAAACCCTTAAAATGGAATTAGACTTGACTTGATAGGGTCTTTATAAGTGTTGTTGGTTCATAAATGGTTTAGGGTTAAGATAAGTTAATTTGGTGGAGGTTTGAGAAGAAGAAGTTGAGTTTTGGGTAAATTAGGGTTCATAACCCGTAGCCCCCAACTTGGCAAATTCGCCAGGGTGAATCGATTCGCCCCCCTAGCGAATCGATTCGCTAAAGGGGTAGGCTATAGGTCTGGGAAGTCGAATTGATTTAGGTAAGGCTGAATCGATTCGACGAGAAACAGAATGTTGGTTTCCTCTACCGAATCGATTCGCTTTTGGGCGAATCGATTCGCTACCTGGGACGAATCGATTCGGCCCTATGGAGAATCGATTCGAAATCCTACTGTTTTGGGGGACTTTCCCAACTTAGTTTTTAGCTTTTCTTTTTAGGCCTAGGGACTAGGAACTTTCTCTTAGGATGAAATAAAGTGTACTAGAGTCTTATATTATATATGTAACTACTCTAGATTAGAAAAGGGGTACATAGGCCCATCTCCGGGATTAGTTAGACCTTAGGGTAGCTTTTTCTTGTGTATACTAGTGGGAGACTAGGGAAGAGTAGGATTGTATAATTGGGGGAAATTTAGAGACATGAATGATATATACTATGCTTGATGGCTTAAATTAACCCCATTGTTTCTCGGAGACTAAATGGGAGAATTATTGAACGTTAACGTTTATAGTGATGACATTAAACGCACATGGCTCCGGATAAAAATATAATGCATATTTTAAAATGGGAAAAACATGTGAATGATAAATTGCTATTACACACCTCTCTAAATGCTATCATAGGGGAAGTTATGCGCATGAGGTGAAGTCCCCTGGCTAGTGAATGCAGGGTGAATATAGTCCTCGGCCATAGTATCAGTTATTATTTATTGTGTTATTATTGTTCGAAGTGAGGTAATTTCGGGTGTGGTTATGACTCACCGTCGAAGGTATATGGCCGCTTCCCGACGTTATCCGATGTAGGATGCCCAGGTTGTCTTGGTGATAGGCCCTGGAAGATGATAGCTATTTAGGGGTGCGTCCAGTGGGGAAACTCGGAAGGACGGTCTTACAATCGTTATATGTGGTGTAATATAACTATTCTTATTAAAGTGGAATCTTATTGATTATACGGCACTTTATGAAATAAATTGCTTTAGGAAAAGGAACGGTGAAATGAATTGTCTATAAAAGGAAATGGAACCTCATTAAGTATTATATTATCAATTTTCTCCCGGATAATTGAATGGCGATGATTGTTATTATATTACGTTAGGCTATGCTTCTAGATTGAGTAATTAGATTTCTTATCATTACTTATGATGAATGAAACAAGTTTATTCTTGGTGATTTAACTGTTCATAACTGTCATGCATTTTATTCACATGGTGATCATATCAAACCGGGCCCTGACCCGTTTATGTCTCTCTATTTTTCATGAACCTTATATTCGATCAGGTGTTCCGCCGTAAGGACGCCCGCATTGACTTTCTATTCCAGTGTCCTGGAGCTGTAACACTTTGCGGATGTTATGGGATATTTGATATAGACGCTTCCATCTTTTTGTATTCTAGTTATGATCGGATAAAAGTTCGGGCGTGTTGCCCAAGTTGTGTACTTGTATTATGTTTGGGATATTGTACTTTAACACGTGGTGTAACCTAGTTGTACACTTATTCCGTTATTTTGATGTAAATGATTGTTGATCGAATACTTGTCTTTATTTTATCCACCTTACTGTTCAACTGGATTGTTTAAATGTTTTTCATCAATTTACGAAATAAATCTTTGACAATCCATTTTTTAAAATAATTGGTGGTCATATCTTATACTTATTGCTATATGTTGATGCTAATAATGGACCATCTATGATTCGTGTAATTATTGGAGTATCGGGCTGGCCACCTCTTATTTTAATAAGCGGGGTATCACAGATGGTATCAGAGCATCAGGTTCTAGAGTCTTTAGGATCTATGCGGACTTGTCACGTTCTACCATAGCGTTCTTTGATATAGAGCCTAAATGTTAGGACTATTTTGTTTGCCTATATTTGTGAGCTTCTGCAAAATAAGTTGTTCTTAATAGTATTCTAATTCCGTTGTTTCTTCGTCTCAGATGCTGCCTAAGAGAGGTCGCCCTGCGAGAAGAAATAGTGTTGTAGAAGATGATGTAGGTCCTCCACCGCCACAGCAAGGAACTATAAATGCCGCTGAAGTAGCCAATATTATGGCTCGGGCGGTCAATGCTGCGATGACTGCCGTGGTTTAGCAATTTCCCCAAGCCCAACAGCCACGGGCTCAGGAGGTGCAATCCCCTGCGGGACCTTCTCCATGGGAAAGAGTCAGAGAATCCTTCTTAAAAGGTCATCCCCCAGAATTTCAGGGTGGTTCTGACGTGATAGTAGCTAACCAGTAGAAAAAGGATATGCAACACCATCTTTGCTTGATAGACTGTAGTGAGGAACGAAAGCAAATCCTTGCTACTTTTAAACTAGTTGGATCAGCCTTGCATTAGTGGGAGTCGATGACCATGCCAGGGCAAAGAGATACTATGACTATCACTGACTTTTAGGTTTTGTTTGACCGAAAGTATTTTCCTCCCGCAGTCCTAAGGGAGATGAGGAGAAAGCTTCAAGATGTAGTTCAAGGTGAACGCTCGGTGGCAGAGTATGAGGAGGAATTCACTCGTTTGGATAATTTTGTGCCGAATCAGGTAACCCGGGAGGAAAGGAGAATATCAAAGTTCATTGGAGGTTTACATTGGAGGATTCGGAAACACTTGTTGGGAAATCCAGCTTTATAAACATTCGGGGATGTGATGAACACCGCATTACTTCATTGTCAGGATCATCGATTGCATGTACAAGGAAGTAAGAAAGTTTTCGTTGTGGGGCAAGTGACTAAACCGGGAGGCAATGGTGCCGGAGGAGCACTACCCTCGTCCCAATCATCAGGAGGTAAGCAAAAGGAAAGGGATGCCCAACAAGGGGAATTGTCCAAAAGGCAATGTTTTGGGGGATTTAATTTCGATGGCAGTAATTTTAGGCACGGTTAAGGTGCCCAGCAACAGAAGCAGGCAGGTCGGGGTAACAATGGGGGTCGAGGCCAATCGGGCCAAGGCTTTGGGCAATTTAAAAATAACAGGGACCGTAACTAGGAAAATATGGCAGGTCGTTGTTTTCAATGTGGGGAGTCGGGTCATTATAGGAAGGAGTGTCCGCAGTTGATTGGGGGATAGTTTCTTAGAGTTCAACAGCATCAGCATGTAATACCCCGCATTTTTATCGATATTTATTTATGGGATTAATTAAATTAAATGTAAATTAATTGAGAATTAATCCGGATAAAATACTAACGAGATGTGAGTTGGTATTTGATTATAATGTGTATATATGGCAATATATTAATATTGAAAATATTGAGATTGTCGCGAGGCTGAAATACGATAATTTGGAAAAATTTAATTGGGACACGCGTGTCAGTCGCGTCGAGAATGAATTTATGAGATTTAAAAATAAATTATTTTTCTTTTGACCAAATAGTCATTTTGATTGCGCCAATGTGTCCGTAAGGGTCGAGATAGTCAGAAAATCCCCGTCGGGGGTTTAGTTTGGGTCCCGGGGCATTTTTAGGCCAAACCGGCAACCCAAAAGGGTAATTTGGTAATTTCAGAATTGTGGTAAATAAAACCCACAAAAATTAGAGTTTAATTATGATTTATCATTAAACCCATCAACCCATTATCAGCACTAAACTAAGTAGTGGGCTACGGGAGAAGTTTAGAAAAGAAGTTAAAAGTCCAAAAATAAACCTCCACCTCCATTTGTCATTTTTGGAGAAGAAATTGTAGAGAGAGAGGAGAATTTTGCAGAGAGAGAGTGGATATCAACCATCATCTTCTATCATCTTCATCTACAACAATCTGAAGAACGATTAAGGCAAGTGATTTAGTTACAATTGATTCAATGAATGTGTTCTTCCATGTTTAGTGTAATTATCGAATTTTGTCTTGGAAGATTGATATAGACCCATGAATTTGAGGATTAAAACTATGAACCATGTTAGGAATTGCATGTAGACATATTGTGGACGAATTATGAATTCAAAATCTAACCCTTGATGATCTAAAAACGGATTTAAGAAGAGAATTATTAGTGTTCTTGAAAGAAATAGAAAACTAGGGTTCTTGATGAAGTTTTGATCCAAATAAAGCCCTTGGTTGATGACTTATTGGTTTTAGAACGTTAACAATGTTGTAGAATGGTTGTATGATGATATTATAACGTTAGATTAAAGTTTCATGCATTATAATGGAGTTTTGGGACGATTTGAGGACTGCAAAACGAAGCAGTCTGTAGCCTATCTGGTGCGATCGATCGACATTCATCAGTCGATCGATCGACCACCATCGATCGATCGATGTTCAAGGTCGATCGATCGACCTTCCCAGAATGAGTAAAATTTTCCCTAGTTAAATTTTAATGATGTTAACCCTTGGAAAATTATTATTGGAGACTTTATGAATATCCTTAGACTTAAGGAAGACCAATAGGTATGGTTATAAAATTCGGACCTTAATTAGAATTCAATTTGAGGAATTATTCTAAAATCTAATGAAATTCGATGAGTGAGATAGTATTAGGGTTAAAAGAGTAAATTTGAATGATGTGATGAAATGAGGTTTGGGGCAGAAGTAAGGACCTTAAGAATAATGATGTTATATGTGGGAATAATAGGAAACTTAATAATCCCTTTGAGATAGGTCTTAAGTACAAGAAACTATGACGTGAGATGTGTCGACAGTCTACATTATGTATTATCGGAAGACTTAAAATGTATAAAATTGGAATAATGGTATAAGGATGTAGAATATACCTTTATTATTATTGAGACATCTAAGATGTGTGAAAGCTTAGTATATAACTTATGTGTATGACATACCTACCATACTTGCTATCATAGGAGGTTTGCATTCGTTTAGGGCCATCTAATCTTTGTGTGCCTAGGTATGTGCGTGACCCTTGTGAGGTGACTGTGTTCGCCTCCATTGTTTGTGATTTGCTATTATCTGAGAACGATTCCTGAGAGATTCGGAATTCGTGATCCTTATGTACGTGATGTACCGGGATGGATAGCAGAGTATGTGTACACCGCAGCTTAGTCTCGGGGTGTTAGTATTGTATATTTATGTTGAGAATAATATACGGTAAATTGAAAGAATTGTCATGTTTAATTGTGAGTATGATTATTGTAACGTTATGAAAAGATAAAAAGGGGATATATACCAATAAATGGTTTTGTAAATAATTGGGAATCCGAGAATTAAAGTAGAACTCTCTATTTAATCGTTAAGGTTGGAATTAAAACGTGAACCGAGTAGATATGTTAGAAACTCTTTTGAACTAGATAGATATGAGAAACACATGTATGGGTACGGGAACGTTAGGAGTGCACAGTTAGACGAGAGGTGAGTATTTCATGTGAGAGCACGTCCTAACATGTATTTTGCATTCATTGTTTTAAATGTTATTAAAGCACTTGCTATTTTTAAAATACTCTCCACTTTCGGGCTCTGACCCGTTTGCTTTCAAATCTATTTTTGTAAAAACCCTTTTTAGGTTCCCAGCCACAAGGACACCATGCATAGGAATTCTATTCAGGTGACGAGCTGTAGCTGTTGTGGAAGTTACAGGGCTTTGACAGTAGACGCCTCTTTTCTAGTCTAGACTCCATATTCAGTTTCATCATTTGTAGGGTATGTCGGCCATTTCTTTTAGAGACATTTTATATTTCAGTTATTCAGATTATGGATTGTAATTAATTCAGGATTCAGACTTGTTTTATTATTTCAGTTGTGGGATTGTTGTGAGGAGTATTTCCTCCAGACTCTTTATTACTTATTGATTACACTATTGGGACTTTATTGTGTATGGTTATGTTATTATTTTATTCTTCACTTACTTCATGTTAATCAGATTTAATTTAAAATTGGCAACTCTCTTTTTAAATACTAGGTGGTTAGTAATCATTAAAATATTTTCGACAGTGATGCTATTAACTGAACCAACTTGGCATTTTGTATTAATTTTAATAAAGGAGTAGCTACCCGGTATTTAATTAGTCGGGGTGTCACAGGTGGTATCAGAGCATCAGGTTCTAGTGTCCTTTAGGATCTGTACGGCTTATTATGTTTCCGCTGAGCTTTTTTTGATGTAGAGCCCTATATTTTAGGACTGTTGTATTCTTTTATGTATGCTTCGCTCTTCAGCTATTTTGGGTTTATAACTGCGAACTTATAGACCTTAATCTTATTTCAGATGCCTCCACGACGTGCACCACGGGTTCCTAGGGATGCACAGCCAGAGCCCCAGCCAGCACCAGTACAGGGCACCATGAATGTCGCCGAGGTTGCAGCTATTGTAGCCCAAGCGGTAAATGCCGCCCTAGCCGTAGTACAGTAGGCACCACCCCAGGCGCCAGTAGCCGCGCCAGTTCAGGCACATGCATTCCCGTCTGCTTGGGAACGCGTACGTGATGCTTTTCCGAAAGCACACCCACCGGAGTTCGCAGGTAGCTCCGATGTTGTGGTTTCAAGTCAGTGGAGGAAAGATATTCAGAGGCACTTGAGGATGTATGAGTGCACTGATGTTCAGAGGCAGATACTAGCTACTTTCAAGCTAGTGGGATCTGCATTACAGTGGTGGGAGTCTATTACCACCGCAGAGGAGAGAGATACTCTCACAATACAGGAGTTTTGGGTGTGGTTGACCGCAAGTATTTTCCGCCAGCCGTTCACACGGAAATGAGGAGGAAGTTAATGAATCTCAGATAAGAGTGAAGGACTGTGGCCGAGTATGAGGCCGAATTCACTAACTTACTGAACATTGTACCGGATGAGATACCGACGGAAGAGAAGAAGATTTAGAAGTTCACAGATGGATTGACTTGGAGGATCCGTCAGTATTTGTTAGGGAATCTCTCTTTAGCCACTTACTCTGATGTGGTTAACGTTGCACTGCTACACTGTCAGGATCATCGCTTTCACATGTCTAAGAGCAAGAGATCAGGGGAGTCCAGCCATCAGGGCAGGACCGGGGGAAATGGTGCCAGCGGGGCACATTCTGCTCAGGGACAGTACAGGCAGGGTGACCAGGGTTCCCAACAGGGGGATCCTAAGAGATTCAGATCTGGGGGATTCAGAAGTGGACATAGAGGTTTCAGGCAGGGCTATCAGGGTCCGAACGGCCATCAGGGCCAGCAGGGTCGGAATGGTCAACAACAATTTTAGCAGGGCCAGCAGGGCTAGGGGAGGAATGGGAACAGCCACAGGGCCGAGGGCAGCAGGGACAGAGAGGGGGGAACTTCCCGGGGAAGTGTTATGTTTGTGGCAATATTGGCCACAAACGTCAGGATTGTCCTGATAGGGGTAGGGCCCCACAGCAGCAGCAGCAGGGTGCTCGACACGAGCCACAGAGGCCTATGTTTCCCGCCGCCCTCCCAGCACCGCCATAGATGGCAGCATTACCACCCATTCCAGCAGTCCCAGTTCAGTAGGGACAGCTTCAGTATGGGCGAGTGTATCAGCTCCAGTATGCCGCAGCCCCACAGGATCCACTGGCCATTGAGGGTATGTTCTCTATTCAGGGGACTATGGGGCGCATTTTATTTGACACGGGGGCTACACTGTTTCATTGCTATGAGATTTGCACTCACCACTGGGTTGTTAGACACCGCCGAGAGTACGGTTACTTGTGTAGATTCACCGTTGAGTAGGGGTTCCGTGATTTCCCTTATTTATAGAGGTGTGGGTATAGAGATCGGGAGGTTTACTTTACCCGCTGATATGTTAGTATTAGAGATGACCGAGTATGATGCCATTATTGGTATGGATTGGCTAGTTGCGTACCGAGCCATGATTGACTGTTTTAGTAGGAGTATTATCTTTGCCATTCCCGGGCAGGAGATGTTTTTAGTGGCGATGCCTCGCCCTGAGGGAGGATCGTCCACTCATTTGTACTACATAGAGGAGGAGACCTCTAAGGAAGTGGTGATACCACTTGATTCGATACCCGTTGTTAGTGAGTTCGCCGATGTATTTCAGGATATACCTGGACTACCTCCTAGCAGGGAGATAGATTTTGTGATTGATTTGACGCCGAGCACTCGGCCTATTGCCCGCGCACCTTACCGTATGGCTCCAGCTGAGATGAGAGAGTTACGGGATCAGATTGAGCAGTTGTTGGGTCAGGGGTTTATTCGGAGGAGTACTTCACCATGGGGTGCCCCTGTGTTATTCGTAAAGAAGAGGGATGGATCGTTGAGGTTGTGTGTGGATTATCGGGAGTTGAATAAGGTCACGATACGGAATAAGTATCCGTTGCCCCGAATCGATGACTTATTCGACCAGTTGAGAGGAGCTTCTTTCTTTTCAAAGATTGATTTGCGATCGGGATACCATCAGTTGCGTATCAGGGAAGAGGACATCTCGAAGACTGCTTTCTTAACGAGATATGGTTCCTACGAGTTTCGGGTTATGCCTTTTAGCTTGACCAACGCTCCAGCCGTGTTTATGGACTTGATGAATAGGGTGTTCAGAGAGTTCCTGGACCAGTTCGTCATTGTTTTCATTGATGATATTCTGGTTTACTCCCAGACAGAGGAGGAGCACGCCGAGCATTTGAGGCAGGTTTTGCAGACGCTAAGTCAGAACGAGCTGTATGTAAAGTATGAGAAGTGTGGGTTTTGGCTGAAGGAGGTTCAGTTTTTGGGGCATATTATTTCGGACCGGGGAATATCTATTGATCCGGGGAAGGTATACGAGGTGATGGAGTGGGAACAGCCCACGACACCGACTGAGATCCGTAGTTTCTTGGGCTTAGCAGGATACTACAGGAGGTTTATTCGGGGTTTCTCCAAGATAGCGGGTCCCATGACACACCTGACTCGTAAGGGTGTGCCATTCATCTGGAGTGATGCCTGTCAGTTGGCATTCGATAAGTTGAAGGACAAATTGACCTCAGCACCTGTGTTAGCATTGCCGAGACCGGGAGTTGAGTATCTAGTTTACACCGATGCGTCCTTACAAGGACTTGTAGGTGTATTGCATCAGGAGAGTTAGGCCACAGCTTATGCTTCCCGTAAGCTTAAGCCTCATGAGAAGAATTACCCCACCCATGACTTGGAGTTAGCGGCAGTGGTATTTTGCCCTTCGGATTTGGAGACATTATCTTTTGGGGGAGAAGTTTTGATTGTTCACGGACCACAAGTCCCTACAGTACCTGTTCACGCAGAAGGAGTTGAATATGCGGCAACGGAGGTGGATTGAATTTGTGAAGGACTATCAGTTTGATATCCAATATCACCCGGGGAAGGCTAACGTGGTAGCAGACGCGTTGAGTCGTAGGCCAGTAGATGAGGTGGCAGGGGTGTGGAAGGAAAAGTGGAAAGAGTTGGGACACCAGGATGCAGTGGCCCGATCGTTCATGTCTGTGATGACTATTACACCACAGATTGTCACGAGAGTGGTGAAGGAACAAGCAAATGACTCGTTCTGTCAGGAGCAGATAGTTCGATTACTAGTAGAGGGAGCCGAGTCCTATACCGTTAGCTCAGATGGGGGATTACGCTTCAATGGGAGACTGGTAGTTCCGGAAGGGGAGGAATTACAACACGAGGTGATGGCAGAGTCGCACGGCTCACGGTTCGCGGTACATCTCGGTGGGGACAAAATGTATCAAGACATGAGACGTCAGTATTGGTGGAGCGGGATGAAGAGAAATATTGCCATGTTTGTTTCTAAATGCGCCACTTGTCAGCTGGTAAAAGTGGATCATCAGAGACCGACATGACTTCTACAGCCATTAGAGGTCCCGATGTGGATATGGGAGAGCATCTCCATGGATTTCATTACGGGGTTACCTACGTCACAGAGGGGTCACGACTCCATTTGGGTAATTGTGGATAGGTTGACCAAAGTTGCTCATTTTCTACCCGTAAGGACAGACTACACTACGGGACAGTATGCCCAGTTTTTTATTGCAGAAATAGTGAGACTTCACGGTGTTCCCCTAAATTTCATGTCTAACCGAGACAAGATATTTGTTTCACGATTTTGGGAGAGTTTTCAGGAGGCCATGGGCACGGATTTGCGGTTGAGTACGGAATATCACCCGCACACCGATGGGCAAACCGAACGTACAAATCAGATGTTGGAGAAAATGTTGCGTATGTGCATCATTGATTTTGGGGATGGATGGGAGCAGTATCTTCCACTGGTGGAGTTTGCTTACAACAACTCCTACCAGTTCACCATTGGCATGGCTCCATTTGAGGCGTTGTACGGTAGACCATGTCATTCCCCAGCATGTTGGTTGGAGGTGGGGGACAACAAACTACTTGGGCCGGAAGTGATTCAGAATACTTCGGCAAGGATACAATTGATACAGAGTCGCATTCAGGTAGCTCAAGATCGGGAGAAGAGCAATGCTGATGCGAAGAGGTTCTTCAGGGAGTTCCAAGTGGGGGACCAGGTTTTACTCAGAGTATCCCCTATGAAGGGGATTATGCGATTTGGGCAGAAGGGGAAGTTGGCACCGAGATACGTGGGACCATTTCCTATCATCGAGCGGATTGGGTCTGCTGCGTATAGACTTGGGTTACCGGAGCATTTACACAGGATTCATGATGTGTTTCATATTTCCTCGCTAAGGAAATATCTTAGAGATGATTTGGCTCATTCTCACATTGCTTTGTAGGACATCGATCTCCAGCACGATAGCTCTTACGAGGAGGGGCCAATTGCTATTTTGGACCGAAGTGAGCGGAAGCCGCGGTCAAAGATAGTTCCGTTAGTACGTTTTCAGTGGCGGCATCATAATGCCGAGGAGTACACATGGGAGCGCGAGGATGAGCTGCGCGAACGTTATCCAGACTTGTTTTTACCAGGTACTTTTTAGTTCCGAATTTCGGGATGAAATTCTATTATTAGGGGGGAAGTATGTAATACCCTGCATTTTTATCGATATTTATTTATGGGATTAATTAAATTAAATGTAAATTAATTGAGAATTAATCCGGATAAAATACTAACGAGATGTGATTGGTATTTGATTATAATGTGTATATATGGCAATATATGAATATTGAAAATATTGAAATTGTCGCGAGGCTGAAATACGGCAATTTGGAAAAATTTAATTGGGGCACGCGTGTCAGTCGCGTCGAGAATGAATTTATGAGATTTAAAAATAAATTATTTTTCTTTTGACCAAATAGTCATTTTGATTGCGCTAACGTGTCCGGAAGGGTCGAGATAGTCAGAAAACACTACCCGGGGGTTTAGTTTGGGTCCCGGGGCATTTTTAGGCCAAACCGGCAACCCAAAAGGGTAATTTGGTAATTTCAGAATTTTGGTAAATAAAACCCACGAAAATTAGAGTTTAATTATGATTTATCATTAAACCCACCAACCCATTATCAGCACTAAACTAAGTAGTGGGCTACGGGAGAAGTTTAGAAAAGAAGTTAAAAGTCCAAAAATAAACCTCCACCTCCATTTGTCATTTTTGGAGAAGAAATTGTAGAGAGAGAGGAGAATTCTGCAGAGAGAGAGAGTGGATATCAACCATCATCTTCTATCGTCTTCATCTACAACAATCTGAAGAACGATTAAGGCAAGTGATTTAGTTACAATTGATTCAATGAATGTGTTCTTCCATGTTTAGTGTAATTATCGAATTTTGTCATGGAAGATTGATATAGACCCATGAATTTGAGGATTAAAACTATGAACCATGTTAGGAATTGCATGTAGACATATTCTGGACGAATTATGAATTCAAAATCTAACCCTTGATGATCTAAAAACGGATTTAAGAAGAGAATTATTAGTGTTCTTGAAAGAAATAGAAAACTAGGGTTCTTGATGAAGTTTTGATCCAAATAAATCCCTTGGTTGATGACTTATTGGTTTTAGAACGTTAACAATGTTGTAGAATGGTTGTATGATGATATTATAATGTTAGATTAGAGTTTCATGCATTATAATGGAGTTTTGGGACGATTTGAGGACTGCAAAACGAAGCAGTCCGTAGCCTATCTGGTGCAATCGATCGATCGACATTCATCAGTCGATCGATCGACCACCATCGATCGATCAATGTTCAAGGTCGATCGATCGACCTTCCCAGAATGAGTAAAATTTTCCCTAGTTAAATTTTAATGATGTTAACCCTTGGAGAATTATTATTGGAGACTTTATGAATATCCTTAGACTTAAGGAAGACCAGTAGGTATGGTTATAAAATTCGGACCTTAATTAGAATTCAATTTGAGGAATTATTCTAAAATCTAATGAAATTCGATGAGTGAGATAATATTAGGGTTAAAAGAGTAAATTTGAATGATGTGATGAAATGAGGTTTGGTGCAGAAGTAAGGACCTTAAGAATAATGATGTTATATGTGGGAATAATAGGAAACTTAATAATCCCTTTGAGATAGGTCTTAAGTACAAGAAACTATGACGTGAGATGTGTCGACAGTCTACATTATGTATTATCAGAAGACTTAAAATGTATAAAATTGGAATAATGGTATAAGGATGTAGAATATACCTTTATTATTATTGAGACATCTAAGATGTGTGAAAGCTTAGTATATAACTTATGTGTATGACATACCTACCATACTTGCTATCACGGGAGGTTTGCGTTCGTTTAGGACCATCTAATCTTTGTGTGCCTACGGGGGGATATAGATTGGTACCTCGAGGACATAGGTCAGAGAAGGACTTAATTGTGAGTATGATTATTGTAACGTTATGAAAAGATAAAAAGGGGATATATACCAATAAATGGTTTTGTAAATAATTGGGAATCCGAGAATTAAAGTAGAACTCTCTATCTAATCATTAAGGTTGGAATTAAAACGTGAACCGAGTAGATATGTTAGAAACTCTTTTGAACTAGATTAGGGCTGTGTTTTTTTTCCGAACTTTCTGATTTTTCTGATTTTCGATCCTATTTTTTCCGAATTTGGAATGAAATTTTAGTTTGTCGATTTCCGATTTTCCGATTTCCGATTTTTCCGAAAAAAATCGGATCGGAAATCGGAAATAATTCTGAATTTCCGATTTTCCAATTTTTCCGATCCGATTTTTCCGAAACTATGCCGATCCGATTTTTTCGATTTTTTTCCGAATTATTTCTGATTTTTTTGAAATTATTTTCCCATTTTTTATTTTTCCGATGTCTTTTCCAATTTTTTGAAAGTTTCCCATATCCCACATCGGTTGGGAGAGAGAGAGGGCTCCAAAATATGCTCTATAAAAGGAGAGTATCCTCCTAACTTTTAAACAAATGAAAAATGAGCCAAATCCTCATGTGTTTACTTGTTGGGTTAAGCCATTTTCATTGTTTCTTTAAAATGAGAATTTCGAGTAATCGAAAATCCATAATTTATTTTTTTGAAATTTTGGAATTTCCGAAATTTCTGGATTTTTAATATATTTTGTGAATTTCCGATTTTTGTCGATTTTCCGATTTTTCCGAATTCGGATTTTTTTTTTTAATTTTCCGAAAAAATCGGATCGGAAATCGGAATAGTTATTTTATTTCCGAAAAAATCGGAATTTTTTCCGAATAGGCATTTTCCGATCCGATCCGGCCGAAACACAGCCCTAAACTAGATAGATATGAGAAACACATGAATGGGTACGGGAACGTTAGGAGTGCACAGTTAGACGAGAGGTGAGTATTTCATGTGAGAGCACGTCCTAACATGTATTTTGCATTCATTGTTTTAAATGTTATTAAAGCACTTGTTGTTTTTAAAATACTCTCCACTTTCGGGCTCTGACCCGTTTGCTTTCAAATCTATTTTTGTAAAAACCCTTTTTAGGTGCCCAGCCACAAGGACACCATGCATAGGAATTCTATTCAGGTGACGAGCTGTAACTGTTGTGGAAGTTACAGGGCTTTGACAGTAGACGCCTCTTTTCTAGTCTTGACTTCATATTCAGTTTCATCATTTGTAGGGCATGTCGGCCATTTCTTTTAGAGACATTTTATATTTCAGTTATTCAGATTATGGATTGTAATTAATTCAGGATTTAGACTTGTTTTATTATTTCAGTTGTGGGATTGTTGTGAGGAGTATTTCCTCCAGACTCTTTATTACTTGTTGATTACACTATTGGGACTTTATTGTGTATGGTTATGTTATTCTTTTATTCTTCACTTACTTCATGTTAATCAGATTTAATTTAAAATTGGCAACTCGCTTTTTAAATACTAGGTGCTTAGTAATCATTAAAATGTTTTCGACAGTGATGCTATTAACTGAACCAACTTGGCATTTTGTATTAATTTTAATAAAGGAGTAGCTACCTGGTATTTAATTAGTCGGGGTGTCACACAGCATGAACAATTACCGCCACCAGTGCCTAATCCAATTGCCCCTCCACAACAGGGACAATTACAGTATGGGCGTGTTTACCACATACAGGATGCTATGTTTCCTCCAGCCCCGCCAGCGCTGCCTGCTATTGAGGGTAAGTTTCCCATTCATTGGCATATGGGTCGTGTATTGTTTGATACGGGTGCGAGACACTCGTTTATTTTTATAAGTTTTGCTCAGTGTACGGAGTTAATTAAATCTGCAAAAAGTACTTTCACTAGTGTCGAATCTTCGATGGGTGATGGTTCACATATTTTCTTTGTTTGTAAACGAGAACAAATAAATCTTGGTAACTTGTGTTTTGAGGCCGATTTGCTCGTCCTTGATATGGTTGGGTATGATGTAATCCTGGGTATGGATTGGTTAGTGAAGTACCGTGCGATAGTAAATTTCTATGGAAATAGTATAGTTTTTGCCATTCCGGCGAAAGAGATGTTTTTAGTGGTTATGCCTCGTTCTGGGGGAGGTTTTAGAACTTATTTGTACTGCATCGTGGAGGAGACTTCTCAGGATGTAATCGTTTCCTTAGATTCAATTCCGATTGTTAGAGACTTCATAGATGTTTTTCGGGAAATACCGGGTTTACCTCCAAGTAGGGAGATTGAGTTTGTGCTTGATTTAGCACTGGGAAAGCGAACGATTGCTAGAGATCCGTACCATATGGCTCCTGTTGAGATGAGGGATTTAAGAGATCAGATTCAGAAGTTGCTAGAACAGGGGTTTATTTGGCATAGTACGTCGCCGTGGGGAGCTCCTGTGTTATTTGTGAAGAAAAGAGATGGTTCTCTATGGTTGTGCGTAGATTACAGGGACTTGAATAAAATTACCATCAGGAACATATACCCACTACCTAGGATTGATGATTTGTTCGATTAACTTAGGGGAGAATCGTACTTCTCTAAAATAGATTTGAGGACTGGGTATCACCAGCTGCGGATACGAGAACAGGATGTGTCCAAAACTGCGTTTCTGACTAAATATGGGTCCTATGAGTTTTTGGTTATGCCTTTCGGACTAACCAATGCTCCTGCAGTGTTTATGGACGTTATGAATAGAGTGTTTTGAGACTTCCTAGACCAGTTTATTATCGTGTTTATTGATGACATCCTAGTGTATTCTCAAACGGAGGTCGATCATGCTACACACTTACGGTTGGTCCTGCAGACATTGAGGGATCATCAATTGTATGCTAAGTTTGAGAAGTGTGGTTTTTGGCTATAGGAAGTACAGTTTTTGGGCCACATTGTTACCGTTGAGGGTATTTCGATAGACCCGAGTAAAGTTATTGCAGTGAGGGAATATGGTCAACCCACGACACCTACATAGATTCGTAGTTTTCTAGGTTTGGCTGGATATTATCGCAGATTTATCAAAGGATTTTCTAAGATTGCTAGTCCTTTGATAAATTTAACTCGAAAGGGCGTGAGGTTTGTTTGGGCTGATTCTTGTCATCTAGCTTTTGATGAGATGAAAGATAGGTTGACTTCTGCTCCAGTACTCGCGTTACTGAGGTCGGGGTTGGAAAATTTGGTCTTTACAAATGCATCTCTGCAAGGGTTGGGAGGTGTGTTACAGCAAGAGCAGCGGGCTATTTCTTATGCTTCTCGCAAGCTAAAGCCCCATGAGAAGAATTTTCCAGTTCATGATTTGGAACTTGCTGCAGTGGTTTTTTCCTTGAAGATTTGGAGACATTACCTCCTGGGGGAGAAGTTTAGTCTTTTCACTGATTGCAATATTTATTTTCGCAGAAGGATTTAAATATGCGACAACGTCGGTGGTTAGAGTTTGTGAAGGACTACCAATTTGATATCCATTATCACCCGGGTAAGGCTAATGTAGTGGCGGATACGTTGAGTCAGAAACCCGAGGGGGAGTTAGCCCTGATATGGAAGGCTAAATGGAAAGAGCTCAGCCAAGAGGATACGGTGACAAGGGCATTTATGTCAGTGTTGACCGTTAGGCCTACTATAGTGGCACGGGTTATGGAAGCTCAAGGAAGGTACAAAAGTTGTTAGGACCGTATACACCAATTGTTAATCGAGGGAACGAAATCCTACTCTATAAGTTCTGAGGGCTTGCTACGTTTCCACGGAAGACTTGTTGTCCTGGACGAAGGGGATTTGAGATGAGCCGTAATAAGAGAATCTCATGGCTCCAAATTTATAGTACATCCTAGTGGGGACAAAATGTACCAAGACATGCGTCGTCAATATTGGTGGGTGTAGATGGGTGTCTATCAATAAAAAAGCAAATAAAATAAAATAAAAATGATTCTTTTATTAATGACATCCGAGAGGTGCCCGCGCGGGTCACCCAGAAGTCCAAAAGCCAGGGCAAAGTTTAGCGCCGCTGTAAGGGTCAGCGTCGCTTCAAGTGCCAGCGCCACTTCAAGTGCCAGCGCCGCTGCAAGTGTTAGCACCTCCGCAAGTGTCCACGCCGTTGCAAGTGCCGACGCCGCTTCAAGTGTCTACGCCGCTGCAAGGGTCGACGACGCTTCAGGTGCCAGCGCTGCCGCAAGTGTCTACGCTGCAGCAAGGGTCGGGGTCGCTTCAAGTGTTAGCGCCGCCGCAAGTGTCCGCGCCGCTGCAAGTGTCGGCGCCACTTCAAGTGCCAGCACCGGTTCAAGTGTCTGCGCCGCTACAAGTGTCGGCGCCGCTTCAAGTACCAGCGCCTCTGCAAGGGTCAGCGCCGCCGCAAGTATCGGCGCCGCTGCAAGTGCCAGCGCTGCTCCAAGTGCCTACGCCGCTACAAGTGTCAGCGCCGCCGCAAGTCTCTACGCTGTTGCAAGTGTCGGCGCCGCTTCAAGTACCAGTGTCGCTGCCAGTGTCGCTGCAAGTGTCAGCGCCGCTGCAAGGTTCGGCGCCGCTGCAAGTGTCCGCACCGCTGCAAGGGTCGGCGCCGCTGCAAGTGTTCGCAGCGCCGCAAGGGTCGGCGACGCTTCAAGTGCCAGCGCCGTTGCAAGTGTCTGCGCCATTGCAAGGGTCAGCGCTGCTGCAAGTATCGGTGCCGCTCCAAGTGCCAGCACCGCTTCAAGTGTCAACGCCGCTGCAAGTGTCTACGCCGCTGCAAGGGTCAACGTCGCTTCCAAGTGTCGGCGCCGCTGCAAGTGTCAGCGCCGTCGCAAGTGTCGGCGCCGCTGCAAGTGTCGGCGCCGCTTCAAGTACCAGCGCCGCTGCAAGTATCGGCGCCGCTGCAAGTGTCAGCGCCGCTGCAAGGGTCGGCGCCACTGTAAGTGTCTGCGCCGCTCCAAGTGCCAGCGCCGCTACAAGTGTCAGCGCCGCTGTAAGGGTCAACGCCACTACAACAAGGGTCAATACAGCAATAACATTCGAGAGGTGCCCGCGAGAGTCACCACAGAAGTCCAAAATTAAGAAATATCACTACAAGGGTCAGCTCCGCTGCAAGGGTCACTCCAGTAATGATAGTCGAGAGAGTAAGCGTCACTGCAAGGCTCATCGCCACTGCAAGGGTCACTGCAGAAATGTTATTCGGGAAGTGATGCTACAGGGGTTTTGACAGAAACTCATATTGAGGGAGTAGCTATCGCGAACAACTCCTCATCATGAAACATCAGTCTCTAAATGAACAACAACACTAACACTTTACTTTATTGTACAGGTTGCCTAGTCGAGCAAGCAGGGCTCGAACAGGCGCGTTGGGACCTCCTGGGAGTTTTGGCTTGGCGGCCGAGGGACAAGGTATGTTGAGCAAGCTCAACCACTTAGCACTATAGGATTGAGAGAATACTAGTAGGAAGACCCAGAAGTCTCTCGAGACTACACACACTGCACACTTGGTCACAAGTGAAGTGAGCAGCCAAAGAGCTGGCTACTCACAAGAAATAAACTCTTTACAAGAAAATGACTATTCCAGAAGAGGGGGTCCTCAAGGTCCCGCTCAATAAAAACAACATTTTTTAGAGGAAAGGAGTCCTTAAGGTCTCCTCTCTCAAGATTTGCAAAATTGCACCACAAGTTACCGTTTCAAAGAATAATTACCAAATATGATATTTTGTCTCCGTTAGGGGACATATGTGCTTTTTGACCTTTGGTCGGCGCCAGGTGGCGCCTGCAGAGGGGACAGGCAGGCTGCCACAGGTAGGGACAAATGGTACACTTCAGACATTGTTCCCCACCAACTCTCTCAATTTTGGCGCCCAAAAATGCCACTCACCCCTAACGCCCCAGTATAAATAGACCTCTGGGCAAGGTCAAGGGAGACACAATAGAAATTGCACTGTTACTTTGCTAAGATATCACCAGACCTACCTAGTATTCTCTCCCTGCTCATTCTCTTAGTGCTGAGTGCCTTGTTCCTTCACTCCCCACTGACAGCCATCACTCTCAGGTGTTTCCCTTGAGAAAATTACTATTTTTGCTGTGAAAGTTCATCTTCTTGCAGGGAGTGAGTTGAAGCTTGAGTTCCATTGTTACCAGAAGGAGAAGTTTTCATCAAAAGTTGCACCAGGAGACCTTGAAGACCTTGCAGGCAGCGTCCATTGGAGTGGGTCACGCCTCACCCTTTCCAGTTATTCATAGACCCCAGTCTCACTACCCTCCTACAATAACAATCATCACCATTCAATTATGCGGGAGAAAATTGATAATATAATACTTAATGAGGTTCCATTTCCTTTTATACACAATTCATTTCGTCGTTCCTTTTCTCATTAGGAAACGTATTCAAAGCAATTTATTTCATAAAGTGCCATATAATAAATAAGATTCCACTTTAATAAGAATAGTTATATTATACCACATATAACAATTCTAAGACCGTCCTTCCGAGTTTCCCCACTGGACGCGCCCCTAAATAGCCATCATTTTCCATGGCCTATCACCAAGACAACCTGGGCATCCTACATCGCATAACGTCGGGAAGAGGCCATACACCTTCGACAGTGAGTCATAACCACACTCGAAATTACCTCACTTCAAACAATAATCACACAATAAATAATAATCGGTCCTATGGTCGAGGACTATATTCACCCTGCATTCACTAGCCAGGGGACTTCACCTCATGCGCGTAACTTCCCCTATAATATCATTTAGAGAGGTGCGTAATAGCAATTTATCATTCATATATTTTTCTCATTTTAAAATATGTATTACATTTTTATCCGGAGCCATGTGCGTTTAATGTCATCACTATAAATGCCAACGTTCAATAATTCTCCCATTTAGTCTCTGAGAAACAATGGCATTACTTTAAGCCACCAGGTATAGTATACATCATTCATGTCTCTAAATTTCCCCCAATTATACAATCTTACTCTTCCCTAGTCTCCCACTACTATACACAAGAAAAATCTACCCTAAGGTCTATTAACTAATCCCCGAAATGGGCCTATGTACCCGTTTTCCAATCTAGAGTAGTTACATATATAATATAAGACTCTGGTACACTTTATTTCATCCTAAGAGAAAGTTCCTAGGCCCTAGGCCTAAAAATAAAAGCTAAAAACTAAGTTGGGAAAGTCCCCCAAAACAGTAGGATTTCGAATCGATTTCCCATAGGGCCGAATCGATTCGTCCCAGGTAGCGAATCGATTCGCCCAAAAGCGAATCGATTCGGTAAAGGAAACCAGCATTCTGTCCGATTTGACTTCCCAGACCTGTAGCCTATCCCTTTAGCGAATCGATTCACTAGGGGGGGCGAAACGATTCGCCCAGGCGAATTTGCCAAGTTGGGGGTTGCGGGTTATGAACCCTTATTTACCCAAAACTCCACTTCTTCTTCTCAAACCTCCACCAAATCAACTTATCTTCACCCCAAACCATTTATGAACCAACAACACTTATAAAGACCCTATCAAGTCAAGTCTAATGCCATTTTAAGGGTTTAAACCTAAAATCCTTAAAACCCACAATTTGATCAATTCATTCAAATGCACAACCATCACAACAAATTATTCAAATTAAATAAGATACTAGCAAGTTAGAACTTTCCTTAAGGTTGCAACCTCAGATTTTCTTCCGATAGCAACAAATCCAAGCTTCAATCTTCAATTCTCCTTCTTTCTCTTCTTTTTCTCTACAATTATCTTACTCTCTCTTTCTCTCTAGGTTTAGTAAGAACACACTTAGGAAATAAGAGGGGTTGCAAGACTTAATCGTTCCCTTAGCATTAATTCCCATTTTTAAATGTTAATACACCATTAAAATGACTTGTAACTACACAATTAAGTCATAACTTGTCAAAAGTTCCCGGAACTCAAAAATACACTATGGCACTTATTTTGACTATCTCGACTATTTCGGGACTAATCGCGCCCTCTAAATTGGCATCCGAAATAATATAAATCATTTCAAGTTCCAATTTCATTTAAACCATAAATGTCATTTAAAGCACAACGACACCATAAATCGTAACTTAATGCTATTTACATTCACATAACAGTAAATATGCAAAAAATCTAGTAAATATTATATTTTAACTCACTTAAAATAATATTTACTCCATCATCCAATATTTTATACAATTACCTCGCATGGTAAAATTAATATAAAATAAATTACTCAAAAGTAAGGGTTATTACATACTCCCCCCTTATGAGGGAATTTTGCCCTCAAAATTAGGCGTACCTTGCAAAAAGGGATGTGGATATTTTTCTCCCATATTGTCCTCACATTCCCACGTTGATTTCTCAGCATTGTGATGACCCCATTGGACCCGAACCAAAGGCACCACTCTAGATCTTAGCCTACGCTCCCCGTTATCTAAGATTGCAACTGGTTATTCCTAGTATGAAATATCGGGTTGCAATTCGATATCATCCAAAGGAATGTGCCAGTGAGCTCCTTCACACCTCTTGTACTTTTTCAAGGATGAAACATGAAACACGTCATGAATTTGTTGTACGTGTTCCGACAACACAAGTTGATAAGCTACGGGGCCTACTTTAGCAATAATAGGAAAAGGTCCTACGTAATGCGGGGCAAGCTTTCCTTTCTTCCCAAATAGCTTTATACCCTTCATTGGAGAAACTCTCACCAAAACCTGATCTCCAACCTCTAAGTCCACATGCCTTCTATTAGCATCGGCATAACGTTTTTGACGATCTTGAGCTATTCGAATGCGATTGCGAATAAATTCGATCTTCGAAGAAGTATCCTAGATCATTTCATGTCCAAGAAATTTATTATCCCATACTTCTAACCAACAAGTAGGTGATTTACACGGTCGGCCATATAATGCTTCATAGGGTTCCATCCCGATAGTGAATTGGTACGAATTATTATAAGCAAATTCGACCAAGGGAAGGTATTGTTCCTAACCTCCTTTGAAATCTAGCACACACATTCGGAGCATATCCTCCAATATTTGGTTGACTCTTTTCGTCTGCCCATCTGTTTGAGGGGTGATAGGAGGTACTCAACTTCAATTCAGTTCCCATAGCTTCTTGGAAACTTCGCCAAAAATGGGAAACAAAAATTTTGTCTCGATCAGAGACTATATTAATGGGCACTCCGTGGAGTCTAACAACCTCTGCAATAAATAGCCGAGCATAACGAGCAGTGTTGTAGTCTATACGTACCGGTAATAAATGTGCCGACTTAGTTAAATAATTAATAATCCCCCAAATGGAATCATGATCATTTTGTGATGTTGGCAATCCCGTAATGAAATCCATCGAGATGCTTTCCGACTTCCATACCGGTATTTCCAAGGGTTGTAACAATCCCGTCGGTCGTTGATAATCTACCTTCACCTATTGATAAGTACTATATTGGGAAATAAATTTAGAAATATCCCATTTCATACTCGCCCACTGTAGGAGGGTAGTGAGACTGGGGTCTATGAATAACTGGAAAAGGTGAGGCGTGACCCACTCCAATGGACGCTGCCTGCAAGGTCTCCTGGTGAAACTTCTGATGAAAACTTCTACTTCTGGTAACAATGGAACTCAAGCTTCAACTCACTCCCTACAAGAAGATGAACTTTCACAACAAAAATAGTAATTTTCTCAAGGGAAACACCTGAGAGTGATGGATGTCAGTGGGGAGTGAAGGAACAAGGCACTCAGCACTAAGAGAATGAGAAGGGAGAGAATACTAGGTAGGTCTGGTGATATTTTAGCAGAGTAACAGTGCAATTTCTATTGTGTCTCCCTTGACCTTGCCCAGAGGTCTATTTATACTGGGGCGTTAGGGGTGAGTGGCATTTTTGGGCACCAAAATTGAGAGAGTTGGTGGGGAACAATGTCTGAAGTGTACCATTTGTCCCTACCTGTGGCAGCCTGCCTGTCCCCTCTGCAGGCGCCACCTGGCGCCGACCAAAGGTCAAAAAGCACATATGTCCCCTAACGAAGATAAAATATCATATTTGGTAATTATCCTTTGAAACGGTAAATTGTGGTGCAATTTTGCAAATCTTGAGAGAGGAGACCTTAAGGACTCCTTTCCTCTAAAAAATGTTGTTTTTCTTGAGCGGAACCTTGAGGATCCCCTCTTCTGGAAAAGTCATTTTCTTGTAAAGAGTTTATTTCTTGTGAGTAGCCAGCTCTTTGGCTGCTCACTTCACTTGTGACCAAGTGTGCAGTGTGTGTAGTCTCGAGTGACTTCTGGGTCTTCCTACTAGTATTCTCTCAATCCTATAGTGCTAAGTGGTTGAGCTTACTCAACATACCTTGTCCCTCAATCGCCAAGCCAAAACTCCCAGAAGGTCCCAATGCGCCTGTTTGAGCCCTGCTTGCTCGACTAGGCAACCTGTACAAGAAAGTAAAGTGTTAGTGTTGTTGTTCATTTAGAGACTGATGTTTCATGATGAGGAGTTGTTCGCGATAGCTACTCCCTCAATATGAGTTTCTGTCGAAACCCCTGTAGCAACACTTCTCGAATAACATTTCTGCAGTGACCCTTGCAGTGGCGATGAGCCTTGCAGTGACGCTGACTCTCTCGACTGTCATTACTGCAGTGACCCTTGCAGCGGCGCTGATCCTTGCAGTGGTACTTCTTAATTTTGGACTTCTGTGGTGACTCTCTCGGGCACCTCTCGAATGTTATTGCTGTAGTGACCCTTGTTGTAGTGGCGCTGACGCTTGAAGCGGCACTGACCCTTGCAGCGGCGCTGACACTTGGAGGGCGCTGACACTTGGAGCAGCGCGGACACTTACAGCAGCGCCGACCCTTGCAGCGGCGCTGACACTTGCAGCGGCGCTGGTACTTGAAGCGGCGCCGATACTTGCAGCGGCGCGGACACTTGCAGCGGCGCTGGTACTTGAAGCGGCGCGGACACTTGCAGCGGCGCCGACACTTGCGGCGGCGCTGACACTTGGAAGCGGCGTTGACCCTTGCAGCGGCGTAGACACTTGCAGCGGCGCTGACACTTGTAGCGGCGCAGATACTTGAAGCGGTGCTGGCACTTGGAGCGGCGTCGATACTTGCAGCGGCGCTGACCCTTGCAATGGCACAGAGACTTGCAACGGTGCTGGCACTTGAAGCGGCGCCGACCCCTGCGGCGGTGCGGACACTTGCAGCGGCGCTGGGACTTGCAGCAGCGCCGACCCTTGCTGCGGCGTCGACACTTACAGCGGCGCTAGTACTTGAAGCGGCGTCGACACTTGCGGTGGCGCTGACACTTGTAGCGGCACAGGTACTTGGAGCGGCGCCGACACTTGCGGTGGCGCTGACACTTGTAGCGGCGCAGGTACTTGGAGGGGCGCTGGCACTTGCAGCGGCGCCGACCCTTGCGGCGGCGCTGGTACTTGAAGCGGTGCCGACACTTGCAGTGGCGCTAACACTTGCGGCAGCGCTGACGCTTGCAGCGGCGCAGACACTTGAAGCGGCGCTGGAACTTGAAGTGGCACCGAAACTTGCAGCGACGCGGACACTTGCGGCGACGCTGACACTTGAAGCGGCGACAATCCTTGCTGCAACGTAGACACTTGCGGCGGCGCTGGCACCTGAAGCAGCGCCGACCCTTGCAGCGGCGTAGACACTTGAAGCAGCGCCGGCACTTGCAGCGGCGTTGGCACTTGAAGTGGTGCTGGCACTTAAAGCGGCGCTGACCCTTGCAGCGGCGCTAAACCTTGCCATGGCTTTTGGACTTCTGGGTGACCCTCGCGGGCACCTCTCGGATGTCATTAATAAAAGAAGCATTTTTATTTTATTTTATATGCTTTTTTATTGATAGACACCCATCTACATTTGCCCCTCGTGCAAAGATTTTTTTGTTGGGTAGACTAAAAAAACTTTGTACGCTATAAATCTGATTTCAACAATTATATATATATATATATATATATATATATATATATATATATATATATATATATATATATATATTTTTCTGAGGGACCCTAGGATCATTAACTGCGATGTCCCTTTATCCGAGGTTTTTAATTTTTTGAGAACCCACGCGTCAGTGTGGGAACTGTCATCTCGTCATTTGGGAAAAAAAGGTCATCACCTTTTTGCCTTCCTGCACGTTTTCCCATTTTGATGCAAAAAACATAAGCCACCCTTTTCTTGGGCTCCTTCATCTTCTTCAAAAAACATAAGGCACCTTTGGATTTGTAGTGAGAGAGAGCGAGAGAAAGGGATTTTTAAAACACCATAGCCTCCCATTTTGCTCTAGCTTTTTTCTTTCAATACCCCAACCTTCCATTCATGGATTCTAACACAACAAATGCTTCTTCAAACATAAACACCCCTAAAGCACCCATGGCTCTAAACTCTATGCCTTCTTCCTCGTCTGTTCCAAACGCTCCAATCGCCGGCATTGCTGTCGTCGGTGACCCCTGGTCTCATCCGACCAGAGGCGTCGATGTTTCGTCCGCGATACCCGTATCTTTGGATTTTGGGTCGAGAACCCTCGTGGGTTCCTCGCCCTTCCACTTGGCGTATACAGATTTTTGTTTGGGTTCTTTCGTAGGGAGGGGCGTCTCGACCGAGGCTCCGCTGACGACGGAGGGTGTCTTGAGCGTGGGGTTAAGTTTTTTGGTTGAGACAGTTGCCGACAAAGGTTCCTCCGTAGGAAGGGGTATCTCGACCGAGGCTCCGCTGACGGCGGGGGGTGTCTCGAGCGTGGGGTTTAGTTTTTTGGTTGAGACAGCTGCCGACAAGGGTTCCTCCATAGGAAGGGGTATCTCGACCGAGCCTCCGCTGACGGCGGGGGGTATCTCAACCGACTGCGTTCTGCACTGGGAACAGGGTGTCTCGTTCAAATCCGGGCGTGGGTTTGAATTTTTTTGTTGAGACAGCTGCCGATAAGGGTTCCTCGTGAGTGGACCCTCCATCCGAGGGTCTCTCGCCCCATTCAAGACCTCGCGCCGTGAATATCTTTCAGCGAGACTTGTCTCGCCCCATTCAAGACTTCGTGCGCTCGGAGTCCGCGCCCTAAGATTCCTCGCCTGCTATTTTTACACATGAGGGTCTCTCGCCCGTAGTGAGTTTTTCCAGAGGTTCCTCACGTGACGATGTCTCTTCTATAGGTATCTCGATACATCACGGCGTTGGCTGTGGCTCCTCACGCGCTGGCGTAAATACGAGGAATACTTCGCCGAGTCGGTCTATGGTTGGGGGTGTCTCGGCGTATGTTGGCGTTGATGGGGGTATCTCGACCTCGGGTGTCTCGACACTCATGATTTTTGTTGAGGAAGAGGAATCTTGGCCCATGGTTTGCCGCGAGGCGACCCCATGCCCGAGGCAACCCATATCTCGATGCCTTTGTTTTTTTAAAATGGGGGTCTCAGCTTATGGCAGTATGGTGACCTCTCGTCAGCAGCCTGGGGTCTCGTGACTTGGCCTCGCATCCACGGGTCTCTCGTTCGTGCAAGGGGGTGTCTCGACGTTTTGTCACATCGAGGGTTCCGTGACCCAGGGTGTCTCGCCAACTATTGGTGTTGTGGAGAGCATGCCACTGACCGGGGGCTCTTCTTATGATTTTGCTGGGGTTTTCGCCTCCACTTCTTTTTTTACGACAGGGGACACCCAAGGTCCCTCGTTCGGAGTTCCCACTAGGATGAGTTCTTTTCTTGAGCCAATGGCTCTTGGTGGTTCATCAGCTACGCCATCCTCTTCTCAGGCATGGAAGGACTATATGCACATTCGCCAAGGGCGAGACTTTGGTATTTATCATCGCGCTCCTTTTTTTGGTCCCACTGACAGTTTCATGACTTCACTTTATGATTTTGGGGAAAAAATTTTAGGTGCTGTTCTCGAACGTTCTCATATGGGGTTAAGTGAGTCTGCTGACCTCCCTACTATTTCTCCGGATTCCGTTCTCCGAGTCCGAGTTGACCGCGGTGACTTTCCTTATTCCAATGTTGAAGTTAAAACCCCGGGTGGTCCCACAGAGGAGTGGGCCAGCTGGTTGATCATGTATTGAGCGTTCCTGATTATGTGGCTATCCTTAGGGAGGTGGGACTCTTTACCGCCGTCAGCAGCCTGAAGTCCTGCACCATATTTAAGCATGGTTCTTTGCTCAATATTTTATTGTCTCGATGGAGTATGGAGTCTCACACCTTTGTCACAGGCTGGGGGGAATTTACCCTTACCCTAGAAGATATATGTGAGTTGTACGCCCTTCCTTTCTTTGGGCAACAGGTCTTTTCTGATGACTACGAGGACTCCCTAGAGCAGGAGATGGTGGGGGAGTTATGGTCAGCTCTCGGAGAGTGCTCGAGGTATGTGGCCATAAATATAACTGGTCATTCCAAGCATTCCTTTGCCAAATGGCAAAGATACTGGTTCAGAGACTTTGAGCAGTTGCAGAAGGGCGAAACTTCACGTGCAGCCCCCAGATCCCAGGATGGTCCTAAGCTCCACTCTCCTGCACATTTAGCCGCTTTCCTCGTTACATTTCTGACTCGGTTCCTTCTACCAGGTAAGCCCGAAGACTATCCTCGCGAACTTCTTTTTAGATTGGTTGTACGTTTGTCTCGCGGTAGGTCGGTACCCATGGCTACCCTGACCTTAGGTTCTCTTTACACCTGGATGGACCGAGCACACATAGATTTAGAGAGGTCCTGCGGTCGGTATGATGTTGCTAATCATGCCAACGCCCCTCTCTTGATGGCCTTTTTGTTTGAGCATTTCCCCCACTTTACTTCAGGGGCTCACGCTTGTCATAGAGAAGTTGCGAGACTTCTTCGGTGGCATAAGAAAACTCCCAAGAAATCTCTGTGAATGTTGATTGATGATATCAAAGAGTTTCAGTTTCGGCCTTATACCAGGCGCCCTGGGGGAACTTTCAGCTGGCTTTCTTTCCCTGGAGATGGTGGGACCTTCTATTGCCCTTCAGCAGTGGGGTCGGTTTCCACGTGTCCTCATATTAATGTGGTGACGATGCTCTTACCATGTCACCTCCCTTCTTGGACCGAGTTAGGTCCGCGTGACGAATCTTATCATTCTGAGAGGGTAAGACGACAGTTCGGCTATGATCAGGGCGTCCACACCCCTCCTCTTTCTACCTACAACAATCATTCTGAGGCATTTTCAGAGGCGTGTGATGGCTTTACTCTTCAGGGATTATTCCATAGGGTCAGTGGTTTGGGTGGCCTCTATGTGCCTCCCTGCGATTATCATCCTTCATTCACTTCATCTTGGTTCCTTCTTTGGCAGCAGCAGGTCCGTCTTATCCAAGAATGTGTAGTTGGCCCTCCTCATGATACTAACCCCATTAAATATACCAGAGCTCAGTTTTTGGTCAGGCGAACGCAGAAAGATCCTTGGTTTCTCAGCACCACCTCCACGCCACCCTTGGAGCATGCCATTCCCATTTTAGTGAAACCTCTCATTGACGAGTCACTTCCGTCTCCGCCGGCTGAGCTTCCCCCTGTGAAGTCTAGAAACCAACCGAAAAGCAGAGGGAAAATGAGCACTTCTACTACAAGCAAAAGGAAACACCCTGACACCGACGTATCCAATTTTGTTCCTGCTACTACTGCTTCTCCTCCTTCTTCTCCTGTGAGGACCCGGGTTGCGAAGAAAAAGAAAGGAGATGGCGCTGGCATGGCTGCTTCCTCTACAGTGGATCAAGAGTCTGATACTGACAATCTTGGGGCGGGGAAGACTTCCCAAGTAGTGAGAGGGAAAGGCTACTCTTCACCGAGCCTTACTTCCCAAGAGGCGCGGGTCGCGTCTATTCCCATTGCGGAAGGTACTATATCAGGACATTCTTTACTTAGTGGAACTAGTTCTCTCGGAGTTTCTTTATCTCCCTCCCCTTCATTGGAAGAGGAACTAGTTGATTATGGGAGCACCCCTTCCTATGACGACCATAGTTCTTCTTCGGGTGATATGGGCGGCCTGGGTTTCCATAGAGAAAGCACTACTGACACTTATGCTTTGTTATCAATCTCCAGAGGGTCTTCTAGTGATGATGAGGCATCCCATTCTCCTGGGGGGTTAGCCACACCCATCTCCCTTATATCCAGACTACGCGCCCTGCTACTGTAAGCGTTCTCCCTTTACTTGTCTATATTTTTTTTTCATATGATTTTCTTTCTTCCCCTCATTATATATTTTTTATTTGTCAATCAAAGCATTCTGTTATATTTGTGCAGGTCATTTCCGTAGAGACAAGTAGTTCTCTTCTTCCCCCACTACGACCGACGCCCTTTCAGCGGGAGAGGAACTCCATGCTCATTTCTTCCCGAGGCCTTTTTAGAGAAGTTTGCTTTCTCCTTAATTATTTTACCATCTGTTGTAATTTATTCATCTTCTAACTACCTTTTGGTTGTGTACACGGTCATTTCCCCGCAGCTTTCATCTGTGCACTTTACCGTCACCCGGACCACCCTTGTGGCTTCCCCTTCTCCTCAGGTATGCCTCGCTATTCTCAGAACTTTCATTGTGGAATTTTCTCTTTTACTTCTTCCTGTTATTTACCCATTTATCGTGCGTAGAGGGTTGTGTCTTCTGGCGTTGTCACCTCATCTTCTCTTGTCTCGACGGTGGGCCCTTCTGCGGCTGAGCCCCTGGAGGCCTCTTCATGTGAGGTACGCATTTTTACTTTTGAATATTTGTTTCTTTTTTAATAGGAGTCGTAATGGTCCTTGGACTTTCCTCTCAGGGAGGGGCTACTCCCTTGCCTGGTGTTATCGCCTCGGGTTTATCCTCTTCAGGGAGAATTTCTATCCCTAGGGTCCGTGTATTTATGGACGGTAGACCTTTGGTTCATGCGATCTCTCGTGGCCCAATATTTACTGTGGCTTCAACTAATGAGCCTACGCTTCAGGTCAGGTCTTTTTGTTGAAGCCTGGAATCTCTTTATCCTCGATCATGCGATAAATAATATACTTTCATTCTTTGCAGGCTATCAGCACAGCCCCTACTGCGCCGACCGTCCTTTTCCGTGCTTCCCCTTTGTATGGGTTTTAGGTACTCTCTTATTTTATATTGGTTCTATATTTCTTATCTATCCAGCCTGTACTTATCATAGCCCTCTTTTGCTTTGTCGCAGTTATCCCTTGGCGTTGTTTCGAGTGCGGCTCCTGCTACCGTCTCTTCGACAACCCCTATACATGGCCCAGTTCGTCCTGTTATCGCGCCCCTTCAGGTAGGTGTCTCTAGGGTTCTTTTTTAGGAGTGTTCCTCTCTCTCTCTTTTTTAATTGAAGTATTCATCATTCCTGGAATAATTGATTTGTTACCTCTTGCCCTTTCTTGTCACTCGCAGCCCCGCCTACCCCTCGCGCCCTCCGTCGCTGAGATTGTTCTTCTGGAAGTGCCTGAGGTTGAGGTAGCTTCTTCAGAAGCAGTGGTCGCTGAGACAACCCCTTCTGGAGCATCGCTCAGTGTTGTTTCCCCTATGGAGGGGCCCTGCTCCTCCTTCTATGACCGTTACGGAGGGCGTTATTCAGGTACCCTGTATAAGAGTATCTACTTCCCTTGTGTCATTCGTATGTCTTTATTATTTTTTTTAAATTGCGCAAGCATTCCCCTCTTCACCTTTGTTGCATTGTCTCCAGGTGAGCGAGGTCGCTCTAATGACTAAGGATCCGGATGAAGTTGCTCCGATACTTGTGGACTTAGAGAATGAGATGGCTGCGAGAGAGGTATTAAACTGGCATACTCTCTTTTTACTATTTCCCTTCTTTTCTTCTTACGTATACTGTGCAGGCGTTCTCATTTCCCCTTTGTTTTATTGTTTCCAGGTGCATGAAAGTACTCCGATGACTGTGGAGTCTGGCGGTGGGGCAACTGCGAGAGAGGTATTAGACTGGCATACCCTCTCTTTTTATTATTCCCCTCTTTTCTTCTTGCGTATACTGTGCAAACATTCCCATTTCACCCGTGTCTCATTGTTTCCAGGTGCATGAGAGTACTCCGATGACTGTGGAGTCTGGCAGTGGGGCAACTGCGAGAGAGGTATTAGACTGGCATACCCCCTCTTTTTACTATTCCCCTATTTTCTTCTTGCGTTTACTGTGCAAGCATTCCCATTTCACCCTCGTCTCATTATTTCCAGGTGCATGAGAGTACTCCGATGACTGTGGAGTCTGGCAATGGGGCAACTGCGAGAGAGGTATTAGACTGGCATACCCCCTCTTTTTACTATTCCCCTCTTTTCTTCTTGCGTATACTGTGCAAGCATTCCCATTTCACCCTCGTCTCATTATTTCCAGGTGCATGAGAGTACTCCGACGACTGTGGAATCTGGCAGTGGGGCAACTGCGAGAGATGTATTAGACTGGCATACCCCCTCTTTTTACTATTCCCCTCTTTTCTTCTTGCGTATACTGTGCAAGCATTCTCATTCACCCTTATCTCATTGTTTCCAGGTGCATGAGAGTACTCCGATGACTGTGGAGACTGGTAGTGGGGCAACTGTGGAGGGAGATCATAGTTCTGAGTTCACTCCTTTGGTCGGTGACGCTGATTCTGGTGGGGAGTCTTCTTTCCTTCCTTCTGTGGCGGGGTCTCGTCACTCCGATGGCGATGATGAAGCAGAGGATGCTGCGACTATTTCTAGTAGGCTATGGCGTGAGGAGTTACCAGGCCGATTCAGGGTACATGAGCGTCAGCTCTTGGATCTCATCTTGGAGCACCATCCCGAGACGTTCACTTCTCAGAGTATACTTCAGGTTGACAGTCTTACGGCCTTCAACCTAAGGGCTCTTGCCAGCCATGTTCATGAGTTCTTGGCTACCTCCCCTACTAAGATGACTAGCTATTCTATTTTTCTATTCTTGGATGCTCTCCGCGACTTACAGCAGTTCTATCATTTTCGTTTGGATTGTCTTCACGCAGGGGTTCGCCCCTTTCTGAGTGTTCCTTTTCGAAAGATAGTGAGGTTTCACACTTCCCGACAGTCTAGGGTTGAGCAACGGCACGCTGAGGCTACGAGGATCCAGAATCAGATCGCCCTACTGCAGGTGAAGCTTGCTAGACTCGAGTCTGGCGATGAGGAGGATGAGGCTAAATTCGTCAAGTTGGAGGAAGAGTTTCTGTGAGAGGCTGGTCCGCCATATGCTGGCGACATCGCGCGTGATGATTTATTTTTGTGGTTTCTAGAAGGTAGGTTACTTCTTGCTTTGTAGTGCTCAGAATTCTATGTGTACATCACTTATCATTCCTGTATGAGACACTTTGTTTCTTCTTCACTTTCTTTTTCCTTTGTTCTCCCTTTATACTGTGGGTGTTTGTTTTATATGACTTGCTCTAATTTCTGTGAGCATTTAGTCTACTGGTGGCTACCCCATATACTGCGGGGTATTTGCGTTGATATGAAAAGTTATGTATTATCATATTGTATATATTTTTTGAAAATGCACCTCTTGTAGCTGTGAGGTGTTGGCATGAGACTTTCTTGGGTTGCCCCTCCTGTATGTGGGGGTATTCCTGCATATTATTGCTTATAGTCGTAGAGGCTAGGTTGGAGAGGAGGGTGACCCCTGCCCCTTTCCGAAAGCCTGATTTTATTATAAAAAACTGTATTAATTTATGTCTGGGGGACTTTGCTCAGTATACTTTCTCTTAGGATGGACTTACCTCCCAGGTGTAGTGAGCAAAGTTCCTGATCTTTTTTTTTGTACTCTCTTTTAACTTAATAGGGAGTGTATATGTATGTATAAATGAGCAAGCAAAGCAAATGTCAACAATGATCAAAAGTGTTGCTATTTCATTTCTTTACCTTTGTGTGTTGTTTACAGTGTAGTATTGCTCTTAAAAAAAATTTACAAAAAAACTTTTCTGGTATAGGAGCAATCCTCGAAATCCATTACAGACATGCAAAACAGAAACAAAACTTGTTAGCTGTTACTAAGCATAGTACCTCTTCATCCCCTTGCAGTTGATGGACTGGAGGCAATCACTCTCTGGTTCTGATATTTGGCAGTAGCCCGACTTCCCCACTCCTCTGACAACAAAAAGGCCTTCCCAGTTAGGTTTGAATTTTGATGCCGACATGCTACAGAGATGGTGAGTTGATGCTCGCAGGACTACATTTTCCACCTGGAATTCTCTAGGCTTAACCAAGTTTTTGTAGGCCCTGGACAATTGCTGAGTGTAGATTTTGAAATTCTCTCTCGCCTTGTCTCTGTGCTCGTCCAGCGCCTCCAATTGCACATGCCTTGGGTCTGGGATGAGCCCATTGCTAAGAGAAATTCTGGCTGAAGGTACCGCCAGTTCCACTGGTAGGACAGCTTCGGTCCTATATACTAGAGAGAAGGGAGTGAACCCTGTTGGCTTTCTTTTCGAAGTATGGTAGGCCCATAACACCATAGGCAACTTCTCATCCCATGCTCCCGGCATGTCTTCTAGCATTTTCTTCAAAATATTTATCAGGGTCTTATTAGTAGCTTCTGCTTGTCCATTGCCCTTGGGGTAGGATATGGTTGAGCTATTATGCACAATCTTATACTTGTCCATGAGAAGGGCCATCTCTTTGCATACAAATTGCTTCCCATTATCCGTTAGGATCACTTTGGGTATACCGAACCTACATATGATATACTCCTTTATAAAGTGGGTTACCACTTGGGCGGTGACTCTCCTTAAAGGAATGGCCTCCGCCCATTTGGTGTATAATTCTGTAGCCAGAATGATAAGAGCCTTGTCGTGAGATGCTGGGGCGATATTTCCCACCAGGTCGAACGCCCATGTGTGGAAGGGATAGGGGGCTGCCAAGCTTTGTAGACTGACGGAGGGAGCGTGCACCATCTTTCCATGCACCTGGCATGCTCTACACTTTTTCACATATCCAATGGAGTCAGCCTCCATGGTCGGCCAGTACTATCCCAGCGTCATCAGTTGATCATACAGCTTAGCGCCTCCCATATGGGAGGGCTCATGAGCGTCTTTCAGCACCATTTCCACTTCCTCTTTGGCTACGCACCTTAGCGCCTTCTCATTGTACCCTTTCCTATATAACTCTCCTTTGACCAAGTAGAAACGTGCTATCCTTTTTCTAAGGTAAATTTCGCCCGCTCTCTCGGCGGTCAGCTCCCCATCTTTTAGATATGCTAGGTACGGCTGTCTCCAATCTTCGAAGGCTTCCATGAAGTTAGCCTCCGTCGTCTGGTCAAAATTAGCTTGGCACTTTAAACAACTTTGTTTCAAGCGGGCCGCTTCTACACTCATGGCGGCCAAAAATACCCCCTTCGCTGCAGTCGTCTGTAAAGGGGGATATCCGTATCTCCACAGTGCTTCTGGTGCATTTCTATTAACCTCTCCTTGGCTTCTTGCTCCCCTACGCACCTTGCCAGAAACCCTCTAGGACTCTTGAAGTAGAGAGTTCCCTGCAGCACATGATAGTTGGCTAACTCTAATATTTTCATTGTCCCTTCCCTGGTCTCAAGTTGCTTCTCTACCAGACGCCTCCAATCTTCTGGCTCGTCACTTGGGAATAAGGACTTTACGGTAGTGGGTACCGTTCTTCGCCTCACTGTGATGGTTGCTTCTGACTCCTCCATGTCCAACTTTTGTGCTATGGTGGCGAGCGCGTCAGGGTGCCTGTTCATCGTTCGCGCCTGCCTCTCCGCAGTTACTTCCAAGAATTGTCCCAGCAGTCGTTGGATGATGTGTCGGTACGGCGCTAAGTTGGCATGTTTAAGGGAAAAATCTCCATTGACCTGCCTTACTACCATATTGGAGTCCCCTCGTATACACAGTACCCTGATCCCTCTTCTGAGTGCTTCCAACATCCCTAGAATGAGGGCTTCGTACTCAGCTTCATTATTTGAGCATTTAAAATCTAACTTGAAAGAGAGGGTAATCTTCTCCTTCCCATCTGACAGTATGACGCCGGCCCCACCTGTTCCTTGAGCACTGGAACCATCAAACTCCATAAACCACTTCTTCACCTCCTCCGCCATGCATGCTTGGAAACTTTCTCCGGGCAGCTCTTCACTAGGTGGTTTGAAAACCCCACTCGAGAAGTGGGCCAGCAGATCTGCTACTGCCTGGCTCTTAATGGCTTTAGGCACTACGCAATTTAGATCGTATTCTGACAAGATCAAAAACCACCTTGCTGCTCGACCCACGAGTATAGTCCGCGCGAGGAGTTACTTGATGGGATCACACTTGGTGACTATGTGAACGGTGAAGGCTAGAAGATAGTGTCTCAACTTCTGCGCTACAAATACCAGCGCCAGGCAGTGCCTCTCAACGCTGGTGTATCTCGATTCTGTTTCGGATATTACTCTTGACAGGTAGTAGACAGGATTTTCCACTCCTTCCTTCTCTTGCGCCAAGAGGGCCCCTATCGACCTCTCTGTAGAAGTAAGGTAGAGCAGCAGCGGCGCTCTGGCTTCGGGGGGAATCATCGTGGACGGAGAGTCTAGGATTTCTTTAATCTTCTCGAACGCACTCTCTTGCCTCTCTCCCCAAACCCACTTGGCTTTGTCTTTTAGTAAAGGTGCGAATGGATGAGTTACTTTTGCCAACGCAGGTATAAACCTCCGCAGGTAGGATACCTTTCCCAGGAAGCTCTTAAGTTGTCTCTGACTCTTGGGCGGTGGCATCATCACAATGGCTTTCATCTTCTATGCATCCACTTGTACCCTTTGTCTATTTACCACAAAACCTAAGAATTTCCCTGCAGTAACCCCAAAGGCACACTTTGAGGGGTTCATTCGCATCTTATACCGACGACACCTTTCGAATACTCTCCTAAGATCCTGAATATGCTTGTTTTCTTTCCTAGACTTCACCACCAGATCATCCACATAGAATTCTAGTATATTATGAAATAAGTCATGAAAAATTGCCATCATGGTCCTCTGCTATGTGGCTCCAGCGTTCTTCAATTCGAAGGGCATGACTGTATAGTGAAAGTTCCCTAACGGTGTGTGGAAGGCAGTCTTCTCTGCATCGGCGGGGTCCATTTTAATCTGGTTATAGCCAACATACCCGTCCATGAAGCTATACATCTCATGTCCCGTGGTGGCATCCACTAAGCTGTCTATGCTGGGTAGTGGGAATTCATCCTTAGGACACGCCCTGTTCAAGTCACGAAAATCTACACAGATTCTGATTTGGGTCTTGTCTTTCTTTGCCACTGGCACTATGCTGGACAGCCATATGGGGTGCTGAATAGGCTTGATGAACCCTGTCGCTAACAACTTTTCCACCTCAGCTTTTATTTTCAAATCAAGGTATGCTTTATATGTGCGTGTGGCTTGCCTTACCGGAAGGGCATTGGGAAGGATGTTCAATCTATGAGAGCTCACTTATGCGTCTATTCCTGGCATCTCCGTTTACTTCTAAGCAAATACATCAGTGAACTCCTTAAGTAGCTCAATGAGCTCTTCCTTCTGCTTCGGTTCCAGGCACTTGGAGATTAGAATGGGTCTACTCTCGCCATCTTCTAACCCCAACTTAATTTCCTCTAATTCCTGCAGCTGCTATCTGGGTCCGTCTTGCATGCACTCTGGCGCTTCTTCTGGTTCTTCAACATGCTCAACAATATGGGATTCATCAACAATAAAACACTCGGGCATCGGGTCGATGCTCTCATCCCAGAACACTGCCCGCGCAGACCGTTATAAACGGTAGATGATTTTTCCATCGGGCAAGACCACTTTCTTGCAAGTTCGAGGGGGTCTAGCTACCTCCTCTTCTTTCCTCTTGCCTTTTGCCATATGGGGGATTATCCTCTCCCCTAGACGGTCATGAACGGATTTCTTCTGCGGGACCCTTCCCTCAGCTACCTTGATTCCTACTTGTTTTCTTGTAGAGACCTTTCTTTCCTCATCTAACTCGATGTAGAAGGCAGCATCTACCAGGTGAGCCTCCTCAACGGCGAAGGGTCTCTGCGTGGCCTTGATCACTATCTTTGTACCTCTAATGTTTACCTTCGCGCATTGATGGTAGGTGGAAGGCACTACGCCATGAGTGTCATCCATACCCTTCCAATGAGTAATTGGTAGCTGGTGTTAGCGTTAATAACATGAAATTTGATGTGGGAAGTGAAATTTCCCAACTTAATTCCCACATTCACGTATCCAATAGACTGCATTTCGGCGTTGTCGAATCCAAAAATTACTAGCGGTACCGGAACCACCTTCTCCTGGTCAATTCCTGTTTCATATAATGTACTGATGGGCATGATGTTAATGGATGCTCCTCCATCCATCAACGCCCTGGGAAATGAGACTCCATTAATTATGGCTGTGACGTACAACGGGCGGTTGTGGAAGTAGGGCACCACCCTATCTGCTTCTAAAAACACTACTTCAGAGGTATACTTCTTAATCATCCTTCCGATTGGCCCCTGCCAATTTAGGGAAGGGTCTCCCCGCTGCTGCACTGCCTCCAAGACTTTTCTCGTGATGGACACCCTCGTGTCGTACTTCACCCCTATCTGGTGGAAAAACCACTTGAACTTGGGCCTCCTCGCTATGGCCTCACATTCAGAATCTAAGTCTACCTCGTACGCCTGGGCACTGCAAACATACTCCGGTTCAGAGGTCCCTCCCTCGTCTAGAGCGAGGATGACGTCTACCTCACCTTCTGAGAGAGCGACTTCCTCAACTTCCCCACTTCCATTTTCATGTTCCAGAGTGAATAACCACTCCTCTTGCTTTCTTTCTAGCTCAAGTCTACTCAGTGATAGATTTTCTAACTCCTCACATAACTGCTCGCCACTCTCCCGCTTCACAAGACTTCTTGTAGCTTCTTCGTCGTAGGCAACTACCATGTTGGCGGTGCCAAAGTGATGCGCAGGAAGTGGGTTCTCGTTAACGTCCACAGGGGGTATCTGCAAGGTACCGCTGGTCATCTGCTCACCAATGATCCTTCTCAAGTAGTAACAATCCTTGGTAGAGTGCTGCACTCGTTGGTGCAATTCGCAGTACTTTGGATTGGCCTTGTCAGCTGCAGTGGGGGTTTCTCCTTTTAGGTGTGGAGGTCCTGCTACGCCTTCTCGCACTAAGGTGCGGTAACAGTCCATAGCCTCAGCTACGCTGCACGGTAGTGGCGGCGGGGCATCTTCCCTAAACTTTCTCTTGTTGCTGGGACTGTCGGTCTTGGCCCTAGAGCCTCCCTTCTTTCCTTTGTTACTCCCGTCCACATAGTTAACCGCTTGCCTCCTCGAAACTTGAAACCTCCTGGGAGTCAGTGGAACTTGTGTCCTCCAACCCGGGGCTCTTGGTTTGATTATCATAGCTATGTTGCTGGCGGCCCTGGTGAATTCTCTGAAAGTTCCATCTCTAGTTTCGTTGATCAAGTGCATCATATACTCTTCTAAGAGTTCTTCCACACATATCTGTAGCAACCTGGCCTCCGCCACATCCTCGTGAACATCTAAGGCCCTCTCGCGAAATCGCTTGATGTAGTGCATCAACTCTTCTCCTGGCTTCTGGACCTCTTGCGCCAGGTGCCTCAGTGTAAATTCATCCTCCGCTACAAAAAACTTCTGGAGGAACTGCCTGTGCATCTCTTCCCAAGTAGGGACGCTGTTAGGCGCCAAGTGGGAATACCATGTATAAGTCTTCCCAATGAGAGTTTTAGAGAACTCTCTCAACCTCAGGTTCTTGTCGCCAGCATGTACTCCCAGGTACTCGACGAACCTTTTCACGTGCTCTCTAGGGTTCTCCCCCTACCGCCAAACTTGATAAATTTTGGTGGAATATACCCCTCAGGGTATGGCTTCTCACTTACTTCCTGTGGATAGGGGTCTTGTAACTCCTCGTATAGGTGGGAACCCTATCTTTGAGAGGAGGAGAGGAGCTTCCTCACTTCTTCCACAGTAACAACCTTAGAGGGTGACTCCTCCAAACACGTGCTTTTAGCAGCTGGAGAACCTGTTGGTGCCAGGACCTGCTCCGGCGCCGCCTTCCAAGATGGAATCGTCTTTGCTGGAATCGTAATAGGAGTGACTACCCCTCCGGAAGGGGCAGCAGCAGGTGTCACACAACCTTGACCCAAGCAAGATAGATCCATGTTGTTTTGCTTTAAAAGTCAAAAAACATTGACATAAGATTCATACCTGCCATTGGAGCCACTACCGGCGAACTGGCCTGCCCTCCCTGAGGCGCTGGCCCCTTGGCTCCGATCACCACCACTTTTTCCTGAGTAGTCTGGTCACTGTGAGCTCCATTACCAGACGGAATGTCCTCAAAAACCAACTGCTTAGAGACATTGAAACCTTCTTTGTCCATGGAAGTGAGGATACCTCCCTAGCAGAGTCGCCAAATATAGGAGGGTAGTGAGACTGGGGTCTATGAATAACTGGAAAGGGTGAGGCGTGACCCACTCTAATGGACGCTGCCTGCAAGGTCTTCAAGGTCTCCTGGTGCAACTTCTAATGAAAACTTCTACTTCTGGTAACAATGGAACTCAAGCTTCAACTCACTCCCTGCAAGAAGATGAACTTTCACAGCAAAAATAGTAATTTTCTCAAGGGAAACACCTGAGAGTGATGGCTGTCAGTGGGGAGTGAAGGAACAAGGCACTCAGCACTAAGAGAATGAGCAGGGAGAGAATACTAGGTAGGTCTGGTGATATTTTAGCAGAGTAACAGTGCAATTTCTATTGTGTCTCCCTTGACCTTGCCCAGAGGTCTATTTATACTGGGGCGTTAGGGGTGAGTGGCATTTTTGGGCACCAAAATTGAGAGAGTTGGTGGGGAATAATGTCTGAAGTGTACCATTTGTCCCTACCTATGGCAGCCTGCCTGTCCCCTCTGCAGGTGCCACCTGGCGCTGACCAAAGGTCAAAAAGCACATATGTCCCCTAACGGAGACAAAATATCAGATTTGGTAATTATCCTTTGAAACGGTAACTTGTGGTGCAATTTTGCAAATCTTGAGAGAGGAGACCTTAAGGACTCCTTTCCTCTAAAAAATGTTGTTTTTCTTGAGCGGGACCTTGAGGACCCCCTCTTCTGGGAAAGTCATTTTCTTGTAAAGAGTTTATTTCTTGTGAGTAGCCAGCTCTTTGGTTGCTCACTTCACTTGTGACCAAGTGTGCAGTGTGTGTAGTCTCGAGTGACTTCTGGGTCTTCCTACTAGTATTCTCTCAATCCTATAGTGCTAAGTGGTTGAGCTTGCTCAACATACCTTGTCCCTCAGCCGCCAAGTCAAAACTCCCAGGAGGTCCCAACGCGCCTGTTCGAGCCCTGCTTGCTCGACTAGGCAACCTGTACAAGAAAGTAAAGTGTTAGTGTTATTGTTCATTTAGAGACTGATGTTTCATGATGAGGAGTTGTTCGCGATAGCTACTCCCTCAATATGAGTTTCTGTCGAAACCTCTATAGCAGCACATCTCGAATAACATTTCTGCAGTGACCCTTGCAGTGGCGATGAGCCTTGCAGTGACGCTGACTCTCTCGACTGTCATTACTGCAGTGACCCTTGCAGTGGCGCTGACCCTTGCAGTGGTACTTCTTAATTTTGGACTTCTGTGGTGACTCTCGCGGGCACCTCTCGAATGTTATTGCTGTAGTGACCCTTGTTGTAGTGGCGCTGATGCTTGAAGCGGCGCTGACCCTTGCAGCGGCGCTGACACTTGTAGCGGCACTGGCACTTGGAGCGGTGCGGACACTTACAGCGGCGCCGACCCTTGCAGCAGCCCTGACACTTGCAGCGGCGCTGGTACTTGAAGCGGCGTCGATACTTACAGCAGCGCGAACACTTGCAGCGGCGCTGGTACTTGAAGCGGCGCCGACACTTGCAGCGGCGCGGACACTTGCGACGGCGCTGACACTTGCAGCGGTGCCGGCACTTGAAGCGGCGTTGACCCTTGCAATGGCGTAGACACTTGCTGCGGCGCTGACACTTGCAGCGGCGCTGACACTTGAAGCGGTGCTGGCACTTGGAGCGGTGCCGATACTTACAGCGGCGCTGACCCTTGCAATGGCGCAGTCACTTACAACGGTGCTGGCACTTGAAGCGGCGCCGACCCTTGCGGCGGCGCGGACACTTGCAGCGGCGCTGGCACTTACAGCGGCGCCGACCCTTGCAGCGGCGCTGGTACTCTAAGCGACGCCGACACTTGCAGCGGCGTAGACACTTACGGCGGCGCTGCCACTTGTAGCGGCGCAGGCACTTGGAGCGGCGCTGGCACTTACAGCGGCGCCGACACTTGCAGCGGCGCTGACCCTTGCAGCGGCGCCGGTACTTGAAGAGGCGCCGACACTTGCAGCGGTGCGAACACTTGCGGCAGCGCTGACGCTTGCAGCGGCGCAGACACTTGAAGCGGCGCTGACACTTGAAGTGGCGCCGACACTTACAGCGTTGCGAACACTTGCGGCGGTGCTGACACTTGCGGCGCGGACACTTGCGGCGGTGCTGACACTTGCGGCGCGGACACTTGCGGCGGCGCTGGCACTTGAAGTGGCGCTGGCACTTGAAGCGGCGCTGACCCTTGCAGCGACGCTAAACCTTGCCATGGCTTTTGGACTTCTGGGTGACCCTCGCGGGCACCTCTCGAATGTCATTAATAAAAGAAGCATTTTTATTTTATTTTATTTGCTTTTTTATTGATAGACACCCATCTACAGTTATTATATTACGTTAAGCTATGCTTCTAGATTGAGTAATTAGATTTCTTATGATTACTTATGATGAATGAACCAAGTTTATTCTTGATGATTTAACTGTTCATAACTGTCATGCATTTTATTCACATGGTGATCGTATTAAACCGGCCCCTGACCCGTTTATGTCTCTCTGTTTTGCATGAACCTTATATTCAATCAGGTGTTCCGCCGCAAGGACGCATGTATTGACTTTCTATTCCAGTGTCCTGGAGCTGTAACACTTTACGGATGTTATGGGATATTTGATATAGACGCTTCCATCTTTTTGTATTCTAGTTATGATCGGATAAAAGTTTGGGCGTGTTGCCCAAGTTGTGTACTTGTATTATGTTTGGGATATTGTACATTAACACGTTGGGTAACCTAGTTGTACATGTCCGTTAACCGACAGCTTATTCAGTTATTTTGATGTATATGATTGTTGATCGAATACTTGTATTTATTTTATCCACCTTCCTATTCTACTGGATTGTTTAAACGTTTTTCATCAATTTACAAAATAAATCTTTGACAATCCGTTTTCTAAAATAAGTGGTTGTCATCTCTTATACTTATTGCTATATGTTGATGCTAAGAATGGACCATCTATGATTCCTGTAATTATTGGAGTATCGAGCTGGCCACATCTTATTTTAATAAGCGGGGTGTCACACTTCTCTGGATGCTTCTTCGACCGATCTAGGAAGATGCTCCATTTTGAACAGTCTGAATGAGCTGTCGTATAGTTTCCTGCATAACCTCTTATCCCCTGTCTAAGCTTGTCAAGATTCATGTTATATCGTTTGCATGTGGAGGGGCAGAAGGGTTAGGAGGATTCCCTTCATTATTCCTATTGCTAGACTCTTGGATTTCAGCTATTTATGATGAGTTTTTGGTGAAAAACGCTATGTATAGTCGTTTTCCACAGACGATGCCAATATGTTGATGTAAAAAACTAGATTTGATCTAATTTATTAATCACATATACATATATGAGTAAAGAAATAGACAAGAGATTTTTAAAGTGGTTCAGCCTTAAGAAATGGCCTACATCCATTGGTTTGTATTATTGGGTGTCTTGCCTTGATCTCGATTATGTTCGCTTTTCCTGCTATGAGGGTATTACAATGTATTTGTAGCCTTTGGGCTGTCAATGTGAATAAATAGTGTGCCTTTATCGAATAGGCATATACATCTGTACATGGTAAGGAATGACTGTAATACAACAAACATTGAATATGTCTGGTCGTTTGGCCTTCCCAATAAGTTGCTTAGTACGCTAAGTAGCAAGGTACATTGAGTAGCTCAATACAGTGAGTTGCTCGGTACTTGAACTTGTGCCATGTTGGATGATGCGTGTCTTCATATAATTGGTCCACATCAGCTGACTAATTTTTGTATCAACAATGAGAATGTTGGAAAATTTTGGAGTTAGAAAATTTTCTTATGAATTGTCTATTGGCACTTTTCTGAGTTTTTACTCATTTTCTCTTTTTCTTTTCTGTTTCTTTCTATTTATTCATATTTTTCTCATATTTTTCTATTTTTCAATTTTTTTCTTTCTATTTTGTTTGAACATTTTTTTAAAATTTTATATTTTTTGTCCCTTTTATGTGCCATTTGGACTTGATTAAAGAATTTTCTAATTTTCACATCTCCGGGATAATTTGGATTTTTTGGGTTAACAAAGGATATCATTTTTGGGTTCAAAATGGCTTGCAAAAGGATATTTTTCATGACTTTTATGGCTAATATTTTTGGAAAAACAAATGATGGCCTAACTTCATGTATCCAAATTACTAATCAAGTTACCATATGTGTCTCGAGATAAATTTATTTTGAGACATTTTTAACACGTTTTTGAAATAATATTTCATTCGTTTTTTTGTAACCAATCAAACAAAACTTTAGAGATCATCAACGACTTTTTATCATTGACTCGGAAGAAATGATAGGCTCGAAAAATCTCTTCAGATTAAAATCTCATTAGATTAAAAATCTCCACACTCATTCGTTAAGTCGTCAATTTTCGCTCAATTTCCGTTTTTAGCCATTTTCGGTTTAGTGGATTAGATTTTTACAAGTTGAGACTTCAAAGAAAAATTTAGGGATATTTTTGAAGATTTTAAATTCCCAATTTTGTTTAATTTGAAGAAAAAATATTTTTGGCTTTTTGAAATTTTTTCAAATTTCTTGGAGTTTTTGACTTTTTTCAATTTTGGGGGGGCATTTTAAAATTTGTGAAGTTTAAAAGACGCACTTATACCTCCCCTAACTTAGACTTTTGCATTGTCCTTAATGAAAATGACTAAAATCTAAATAGGGCATGAAAGAGTGCGAAATATGAAACAAATAAAATTTAAAATGCAAATACACAATAATAAACTCAAACACAATTTCATTAACAAGAGATAGAATGTTTACATAATTTCTTTTAAAGATACAACGACGAAAATACATAATAAAAACCAAATTAATTCCTCTCTTGCTAAAATGCGCTCGGCTCACTCCTAAACACTCTATGAACTCACATGGCTCAAAGATACTATAAAAACTCACCCCATACACGTCGGGGGTGGGATGACCTCTCTTTGAAAATCTGCTCATCCCCATATACAGGGTCCGATAATAAATTCGTCTTCACCTCCCCCATATCATAAATCAAAAATCTGAAAAAATGGGAATCAACCCAATAGAAAAAATGTACACCTGGATGCACATAATGAATGAGGAGAGTGAAATCGTCAAGGTGCCCAATCATATTATAGAATAAATGGCCAGACTTAAAGAGAATACCATACTAAAATTTCGAATGGCACGCTAAGCCTAAATTGCCCTCAAACTCGAGAATGCATGTATCGGCCTCTAAATTGGATGATACTCTTGTCATGTCCTTAATCTCATCCTAGAACTCACATGGTATGGGTGGACGTTCACAACGAAGGAATTTATATTCCCTATCTTTCCAGTCGCTCTCATCTCTAATAACGATTGAACTTCAATAGCCAGGTTCTCATCCACTAGGCCGAATTCTATCTCAAAAATTTTCATGCTCATATCTAAAGTGGCCAAGAACGTAGATCGATTATCTCACTAACTTCATTCTCACATAGTATCTTTCTCATCATACGCATCTCTCGATCAAACTCCAAATACTCTCTCTCGATTTAAATAGCCATCACTAAACACGCCTCACGTGGATCCTCAAACTATTCGTTGACTACCTCCTCATTAAGATCCGTGTCATGTAAATCATCCTCATCAACCATTTTCTTGATGATGTTGAAGATATTCATTTTAAGTGTCATATTCCTAAATGTTAGTTGCAATCAACATGTTAGCTGTGGTTAAGAAAGGACGACCAAGAATAATGGGAACATGATGACTGGATGGGGAGGAGGTCTCCGTGTTCCAAATGACAAAATCTATCGAGAAGTAAAAAGTATCGATTTGGACAATCACGTCCTCAGCTACTGTACGAGGTACTTTCATGGAACGATTCGCAAGTTGGAGAGTAATTTTGGTGGGCTTAAGATCTCCCCAATCAAGATTTTTATAGATGGAATAGGGTAGAATGTTAACACTCACCCCTAAATATAATAAAGCTCTCTTTATTTTAGTATCTCTAAGAATACACAAAATGGTGGGGGTCCCATATCTGTATACTACTATGGGAGGTCACTCGAAAGTAGCGAACTCACATTTTATGCAAGAAAAACCTTCTTCGCCTCCTTTAACTTTCATTTCACCGTGAGCAAGTCCTTTGCGAAATTTGCTTTATAGCCTGAAGAAAAGGTAAGTTTAACTTCATTTGCTTGAACACCTCTAAAATGTCCTCACGGGCCGCCCCTTTAGAAGGAGAGACCAACCGCACTACCAATTCGGGCCCAACTGTGTTTTCTTTTTCACTCTCTTCCAAGGGGGCATCTTCGGCCTTTTGCGTGCCGCGTGAAACCTCCTTGTCTTTTTTCACATCTTGTGGAGGAGGTGACAAATCAACAACTCTTCCACTATATAGAGTGGTTATCGCATTACATTTCTCTTAATTTTCATCGGGAGTAGAGCTAACATAGTTTTAACCATGGGGAGGTCATTGACCTTGGGCGGAAAACTTTACCTTATCTTGGACTCTTAAAGAAGATTGTAACTTAGAAGCGATGCCTTTAAGTCGACAAAGGTTTGAGCATTTGGGGAATTTATTGTTGACTGAGTTTGCATAAATTGAGGAAGAGTGTCGTTGAGATTCTTTGGCTGTGGGATTACAGACAGCACGAGAGGAGGCGCTTACATTGCTGGCACTTGTTGGTAAGGTGGGAGTGGTGGCAGTTATTGGGCAACATGTTGATTGGAATTCATCGCCACATTCGGTTGCCCATAATTAAAATAGGGATGGTTTTGCCATGAGGGCTTAAAAGAATTTTCGTGAGGGGCATTAAAATTACCCTTATAAGCTCCCACCACCTCAACTTGTTCTTGAAGCATAACTTTGTAGGTGGGTATAGTTGAACATTCCTTCGTTAAAACCCTTGTTGTCTTTCTCGTTTGAGAATGATTCCAATATTCCTACAAGAGTCAACAACAATAAGGGTAAACAAAAGGTTACTGCCACTTGGGTACGTAAGTGAGATAACAAAACTCTTGTTGTACATTTTTCTCTCAAGGCTCAAAATACTTCCCAATGGTATTTTGATAGTGGGTGTTCTAGGCACATGATCAGTGATGTCTCATTTTTTACCCACCTTGAGGATCGCAAGGAAGGTAAAGTAACATTTGGATATGGGAGTAAATCTAGCATTTTAGGAAGTGGCAGTGTTGAGATACCCTAATTTCCTAAACTAGATGATGTGTTGTACGCGAAAGGGTTGAAAGCGAACTTGATTAGCATAAGCCAACTCTACGATATAAACTTTGCGATTAAGTTTGACCAGTCGGAATGTAATGTTTATGATCAATTTGGTAAAGTTTTACTATAAGGTGGGAGGACAGAAGATAATTATTATGGGATTGTGACCAAGTCTCCCTTTGCTTGAAACAGTGCCATAGTCTACACTAAGGACCTTTGGCATCAATGGCTAGGTCACGTGAACTTTAGAGATCTTGAGAGATTAGTGAAAAATGACCTAGTTCTTAGCTTACCATCACTTGGGAAACTAACTTCCTCTATTTGTGGACCTTGCCAACAAGGTAAACAAATTCGAAGTCCCCATCGAAAGTTGAATACCATTACCACCTCCCATATTTTGGAGTTGATTCACATGGAACATATGGGTCCTACTCACTTGGAGAGTTTAGGTTATAAGGGATACATTCTCGTGATGGTCGATGACTTTTCTAGATACTCGATTGTAGGATTCCTTTGAGAAAAGTCCGATGCGCTTGAATTCCTTACAACCAAATGTCATGTCCTACAAAACCAATATCGTTTCACTATTAATCGGATGCATGGTGACAATGACATTGAAATTAAAGAAGTAAAAATGGATAAATATTGAGATAACGTGGGCATCGAACACGAATTTTTGACCGTTCATACTCCTCAATAAAATGGTATTGTGAAGAGGAAGAACTGAACGATACAAGAAATGGCTAGATCCATGCTTCTTGGGAGAAACATGCCTATACGTTTTTAGGCACAAGCGGTGAGCACCGCATGCCATGCAGTGAATAAGGTATATCTTCGACCGCACACGCTTTATGAGTTGTGGACAAGGAAGAAACCTAACCTATCATGTTTTTGTGTCTTTGGGAGTACTTTATATATCTTGAGAGATAGAGAACCCTTAATAAAGCTTAACTCCCGGAGCGACGAGGGGATATTTTTAGGATATTCATCAACGAGTAGGTCTTATCAGGTTTATAACCTGGCTAGCTCTAAGGTTATAGAGTCAATAAACGTCACGATCAGAGATGACGATCCATTGGTATTTATTGCTCTTAGCCCACAGTGTGAGGATGATGCACCCCTAGTGATGGTCCCATCCTTCTTCATGCTACCATGGTGGACCCCATTCCTATTTTAGTGGAGACACCATCTTGGGTTAAAAAAAGTCATGACCTTTCTGCTATACTTGGTGATCCTACACTAGGTGTCAAGACTCGTGCTTAACTCGAAAATGTTGTTAGCTATCTATGCTACACATTCCTAGCCGAGCCCAAGAACGTGAAAGAAACACTTAAGTACGAGCATTGGATATCTGCCATACAAGAAGAGTTGGTTCCGTTTAGGAAGAACAATGTTTAGGAATTGGTCCCCTGACCTAGCGATACTAACGTGATAGGTACCAAGTGGATTTTAAAAAATAAGGTGGATGAAAATGGTACCACTGTTCATAATAAGGCTAGGTTGGTCGCTCAAGGCAACATACAGATCGAGGGTATAGACTTTGAGGAGACATTTGCTCCTATTGCTAGGCTTGAGTCCATCCACTTACTACTCGCCATAGCATGTCATCTACGCTTAAAGTTATATCAGATAGATGTCAAGAGTGATGATTAAGAGTGAAAAATAGCGCGTGTCAAACGCCAATCGTTGTTTTCGATTCACCTCCTCAATACAAAAACCTAAACTTATAACTACACTCAACAAGGGAGTATAGCGACGAAGTCCGGGCATCGAAAATCCACAGAGATGAGTTGCTGGAATTTAGTTGGTTTAATACTTCTAGAATAAAAGTGTAAAAGATAATTTTCTAACTAAAAAGAAAGAAAAAATAAACTAAGCATGAGTGTATTTAAACTAGAATAAAAAAAGGAATAAAAACTACAAGATGCGTCGGATATTCGTCACCCCGAGTTAATTAGTATAAAATGGTTACATGGGTTCATGGATTATTAAGATTGCGTCTCGTTTTGTCAATTAATTAAATTAAGAGTTTTCACACCCCTAAATTCTCATAAAAGACTAATATGATTTTAGCGTCAACAAATACCCCAGAAATTACGTACGAAAGGTCGTAAATACGGAGCACACATGATATACCCCGTTAAATCTCCTAGGCGTAATAACTAGGATAACATAATTAAAATAAACATATAAAACTTCATCACCAAAGCAAAGAAACCAAGTCAACCCTAGTTGAGTTCAATCCGACACAACCTAGATTAAATTAGCTAGAGAGCATGGTGAAAGACATGTATTTAAAGCAAGGAAGTAAATTAAAACAAGTAAAACTAATTATCAAAGCTTGTAAACTAGTTAACAATACAAGAAATAAACAATGGAAGATTTATTAAAGAGGAATAATATGAATATTAGAAACTTACACACAAAATGGGATGGAACCCTAGGAGAGAGAATCTCTAAAAAATATCACCTAAACACTAACCTAAATAAATTATCTTTCAAATAAAACCCTACAACATTCTACTAATACCCCAAAACAAACCCCAACAAAACCAAGTCAAAAAACCCAAAATAAGTCATTTTTCATCGAAATCTGATGGGACCGGTTGACCGCATGTTGGAATTTTTCCTTGGGCTGTTGACAACACATTTTTCTCTCCGATCCAATTTTGACGTGTCGCACAAAAACGGCTATAACTCCATCATACGAAATCGAAATGATGTGTGGTCGGAACTGACGCAAAGCTAATTCAATTATATACATGATTATGTTTATAAACCCTCCAAATTATGAATCATGAAATTACAAAAATGCCCTTGAAGTAAAAGAAAACATTGAAATCTTTCGGAAATGACCATAACTTCCACAGACAGAGTCAGAATGAAGCACGGTCAATCGATATGGAAAGATAATTTGATGAAATACATGTTGGTAACTTGATTACATAAAAAATAGTGAGTTTTAAAAGACCAAATTTCCCTTGAAGGTTCCTTTTGCGACGAAACAATCCCAAAATGCATCCAACTTCACACTATGCATCCATAATACCTACAAAAGCTCAAAAATACCTCATAAAACATATAAACATATAGAACAAATGTTATTCAATATATGAGCTTAAATATAGGAATTAATGGACACGAGAATGCTAGAATGTGCAAGAATAAAGGGTACTAAATGCAATATTCACGACTTATCAAGTGCCTTTTTGAATGGCATTCTACAAGAGGGGATTTATGTGGAATGACCAAAAGGGTTTGAATGACCTAAGCACTCGAGACACGTCTACTATCTTAAAACAACCTTGTATGGTTTGAAGCAAGTACCCCGTGCTTGGTAGGAGAGGCTTACTTCCTATCTCTTAGCTCGTGGCTTCAAGAGAGAGACAATAGATAAGATCTTATTTGTGAGGAGAGAGAGTGTGGTGCTATTTTGGTTGCCCAGGTCTATGTGGATGACATAGTCTTTAGATCCACGTGCTCCATGCTCACACTTTCGAGGAGGAGATGAAGAGTGAGTTTGAGATGAGCATGGTAGGTGAACTTATATTTTTCTTAAGTCTCTAGGTTCGTCAATTCGAGGATGTGATATTCATATCTCAATCCAAATATGCAAGATACCTTGTGAAGAAATTCGGTCAAGACTGTGGTTTTGGAACAAGAACCAAAATTGAAATTGGTCGGATTCAAATCGAGCCGAACCATCAGTTCTCAATTTGGTTCGGGTCGTTTCATGATTCTGATTTGTAGTTCTGGGTTATAGTTCTGGTTTGCGGTTCCAGTTCGCGATTCTTGTTAGTGGTTATGGTTCGCGGGTTGGTTAATGGTTATGGTTGATGGTTTAGGTCCGCGGGTCGGTTCTCGAGTTAGTTCTTGGGGTCAATTCTTTGGTTCGGTTCTTCGATTTGATTTTTCAGTTCGGTTCGATTCTCAGTTCAGTTTTGTTTAGTTTAGATATTAAATCGAGAACTGAACCGAACACTTCGGTTCTTAATTTTTTAGAACTAAATCCAAACCAACCCACGAAGGTCGGTTTGGTTCGGTTATTCGGGTTGCTAATTTTTTTACACACCCTTACTATGCGTACATCGACAAAGCTTAGCAAAGACACTTTAGGCAAGACGTAGAGCAGACCTTATATCAAAATATGATAGGTTATCTTCTTTACTGAACTGCTAGTCGTCCTGATATTGCCTTTAGTATTAGAGTCTTTGCGTGATACTAGGCGTCCCTGAAGGAGTCTCAATTACACGCTCTTAAACGTATTATCATTTACGTGGGTGGGACTCTATCATACGGTATTTGGTGTTCCTTCGATACCGATGACCATTTGTCTGCCTATTCGGATGCCGATTGGGCCAGGGATATCGATGGATGTAGAAGCGCTTCGGGTGGGTGTTTTTACTTTGGGAGTGCCCTTGTTTCGTGGATGAGAAAGAAGCAAAACTCCATATCTTTGTCCACGGTGGAGGCTAAGTATATAGCCGTCGGGCGTTGTTGCACACAACTCTTATGGATGAAGCAAATGTTGGAGGATTACGACATTTCACAGGGCACGATGACTATTTCCAGTGATAATATGAGTGCCATACACATTTCACGTCATCCGGTCCAACATTTACGCACAAAGCACATTAGGATACGTGAGCACTTTATTCGAGACCGAGTTGAGGAGAAGATCGTGTAATTGAGCTTTGTGAGCACCGATCATCAGTTAGCCGACATTTTCACAAAACCTTTAGATGCCGTGAATCAACCGACTCGATGTCACTATCGCTAAGAACGACTTTATTTGCAACTTTCTTACCTTTTCTCTTGTTCCCTTTACCCTCATATTTATAACTTCTAATCTCTTACTCTTTCTCTCCCCGCTCATGCCCTCATCCTTATTTTTATTATCCCGAAAATCTTTTCTTTAGAAAAATTATCTTTTGAAAATTTGAGATTTAAAAAAAAAATTAACTCAGCATGTGTTTTGACCTGACCATGCATTGTGCGTGAGAACTGACAAGCATGAAGGTGGTACCTATGTAGTTGTTGGATAAATAAAATTTCTCTTAAAAATAAAATAATGACATAAAATATCTCTTAAAAAAATAATTACATGAGTTTCTAATGTATGTTAAAAATCATGCCAAATGATGTGAGAGTTCGACATGAAAGATAAAGATAAGAATGTAAGGCCTTTATCACCTGTGTCACATGATATCTCCAAAGAAGAGGAGGAACTCCTTCTTTGCAGTAAGAAGAACACAAAAAGACAACGATGATACAAGTGATGACATATTATTGGAAGAATACCCAACTGCTACAACTCTTTAAGCTAATCTTAACGTGGATAGGTCCTACAGTATGAGGTCTCAAACATATGTAAACAACGAGGTCGAGTGCACTAAAGATCCAGATACAGAAATGGAGAAGGAAACTAGTAAAGTTAACAAAAACAAGGCTGGGAAAATATTGTCATACAAGGATGCAGTAGGAAGAAAATCAAATACTAACATTTATTTTGGTTATCACAATGCCACAAAAGCACGTAGAGAAATTAAGAAGCAAATGAGAAGATAGTTAGACTACTTGGGTAGACTACTGGATTCAAAGCTTTATGTGCTAGGGTCCAATCTTTATGGGGGTTACAAGAAGATTTTGAGGTTGTGGACCTTGAAGAATGTCACTTCTTATTCATATTTAATATGTAACAGTATTTTCATAGTGTGATGATAGGGGCCCTTGGGTCATTAATAACCATTATCTAATTGTTAGAAAATGGGTTCTTAACTTCAACGCCATGGAGTCTAATATAGTTACCACAAATCTTTAGGCCAGACTTCCAAGACTGCTTATTGAATGGTTTGATGAAAAGAATCTGTTTCAAATTAGGTGCAAACTTGGAAAAACTATACAGACAAATTTTAATTCTGTGTCATCCTCAAGAGGTAAGTATGCAGAATTTGCATCGAGGTTGATCACAAAACCACTAATACCATGCTATAAGTTGGATAGGAGGAAGTACAGGGTGGAATACGAATTCCTTCCTTAACTTTATTTTAAATGTGGTAAGATAGGGCATAAAATCGATTATTGTCCCCTTCATAAGCCTCATCATGAGTAAAACACAACACTAAAAATATCAAGCTCTGGTAAAAATAGAGAAAACCAGGTATAATCTAGCCATAACGATTATATTAACAAAGAAACCACCATAGGAAAGGGTGGGGTGATAGTATCTGACGTGGAGGAGAAAGAGGACCTTTTTGGCCCATGGATGTTGATGAAACGTACTACTAGGCGAGTGAACTCTAGTAACTGCATAAGAGCATCCACAACGGTGGATGCCCTTAAATGGCAAAGTTAGAAAGCAGTTACCTTTCGTCAATGAATTGTTCCACAGAGGTGAAAAGCTAAAAAGTTTGGATAATAGTTCCTACGAACTATTATTGTTCGTAGGAAGTTAAAAATCAATTCTTACAAACAACATTTGTTCGTAGGAAATTTTACGGATAAATGTTGTTCGTAGGAACCCAAATATGCAATAAAAATTAATTATTTATATCTGATATTAACTTCCAATGAACTTGAGAAGTTCGTAGGAATTTCTACGGACAAATAAAGTTCATAGGAACATTTACAAATTCAGTAGCCATTCAGTAAATTTGGAGAACCACTCCCTTTCCTTATACAAAATTTGTCCAATACAACCCACCACTACAGCCCTCACAATTTGTAAACTTAAAACTTTTGTTGGATTTTAGCATCCCCACTACGGATGCTCTAATGGAACTAAAGAAGTAAATGGTAAAGCTTAGTTACAACTTTGCCGCTTTAGAAGGTAACAGAAGTGAAAAACGTCGTATGGGTAATGAGAAACCAAGTAGCAGTATTGGAGTTTCCCATAATAGATCCCATAATAGGGGACAACACAAGTACCAAAAATTAATATTTAAAAGGACAATTCCCATCTCCTAATTCCACATTATCGGAATATGTAGATTAGCACTGGTAAAATTATGGGATGAGCTTAATTTGGGCGGATCAAATATGGGTTGGGCTAAATGTGGGTTGGGTCAAATATGGGTTAGGTTAAATGTGGGGCCGGGCCAAATATGGGCGGACCAAATATGGGTTGGGCCAACCCATTGTTTTTCTACTAAAATAAGTATTACAATTCGAGGTATATGTAAAAAAAATTCATATTCTACTCACAACTTTTAAAAATGAGTATTATATTTGATTTGTAACTTTTAAAATTGGGCTCTATATTTAATTCCTAGCTTTCAGATATGGGCTCTATATTTAACTCATAACTTTGAAATATGGGTCCCATATTTAACTCATAGCTTTTAAATATGGGCCCCATATTTAGATGACTGGGCTAATATGGATTGTTTTATTATTTGGGACACATTTTGCCACTACTAATGTAGATACTGCTTCCACTAGCATTAAATCACGTATGAAAATGGAAAAGGATGCATGGGAGGCATCATCGAGCAGGTAAAGAAATCCCTTGACGGGATGGAGAAAGATATGCCAACTGCTATTTCTAAATCTACTACCTAAGGCCATCTCCAGTGAGTAAGACACAAACAATGTAAAGTTACATTTTGTAGGATACATTTTGTAGTTCGTTTACACAATGGGACAATCTAAATTTGGTTTGGGACGGGAGAGTTTTATCTGCCCAAGGGTGGACCTCTTTTGTTTATATTATTTATATAGATAACACGATTTGTTTGTCTATTTTTTCCAAAAAAAAAAGAAAGTTTGGGCGGACAACATTTGATCGCCTTTAGTCTGGGCGGTAAACACTTATCCACTCAGTTGTGGGTCCCACGCGGGCTCCACCACTACACATTGTGTAGAGGGTGTGTAGATTTGCATTCTGGCTACATTTTCTCTTTCCAAAGTGTGCATCTTTTGCTACCCATTGTGAGGGAGAAAAGGTGCAAATGTGCACATTTAGGCTCTCCATTGGAGATGGCCTAAGTAGGTCAGCAAGGTAGGTACCTTAATTTGACTAGTACTAATAAAAAACCTACGAACCAAAGGATAAAAGAAGTAGTTAGCCTGCACATAAAGGAGACGCTCAGTGAGGAAGTTGGTAGGAGAGGACCTGTCAGCACGTAGGCAGTGTTTGATAGAAGTAAGAGGGCTCTAATATCTTCCCTAATATAGGTATAAGCCCATCCAATCATAAAAAAGACTTGGAAGGAACCAACAATTAATATCTAAATACCATTTCAAATGCCCAAGGATATCACAAAGAAAAAAATGGAACTGTTTATCCATTAACAATGTTGGGGGATGTGCGAATTCAGAATCAAACTCTCCTCAAAGGAGAGGCACTAATCAACATGATGAGGATGGTAAAGGAAGCGACAGTGTTCCAAGTAAGTTGGAAAATTTACCAAACCCAATTATTAATCAACACGTCGGAACCATTTTAGGGGAACAAGGAAGAAACAACGGTGATAATGGCGGGGAAAAGCTCAAACCAGGATCGCCATTAAAATCTAGCGAAAAGATGCCAATGGCCCATTGAGGACATCGCGATGCTCATCGAACAAATTGCGTCAATGGTTGCAATAATATGGAATTATAGAGGGGCCAGGAAGCCCCTATTTAATCCTACTCTAACTGAGTTAATGAAAATATACAATCCCGACATTGTAGTCATTTTGGAAACTGACATCCCCATAACCAATCTTATTGAGTTCTTTGATAATCTCGATCTCACAAATAAGGAAGTTTTCGAACCTGTAGGGAGGTCAAGAGGGATTTGGATCACTTGGAATCCTACTATTATATCACTTCAAACCCCTATAATTTCTAGACAAGCCATCCACCTTATGGTTACTAAAAACAATTATGTTGATGGATTTTCTTGGAGATTTATGCCAGTCCACATCTGTGTTTACGTAAAAAACATTGGGACAATCTTTACAATATTTTTGAAAATATTGACATGTCGTGGTTAGTGGCCGGAGATTTTATCTACCATATTAATGAGTCGGAGAAGAAAAGCTTCAGCAAACATGGTGTGGCTACCAAGTGCTCAAATTTTTTAGACAACATCAATAAATGCAAGCTGGATGACTTGGGTTGTATGGGCCTGAATATCATGTAGACCAATAGTAGGGGTGGTCTCGTAAATACCATCATCCTTGTGGATAGGGGCTGGCTAACGGATAGTGGATACTGAAGTTCTCGAAAACCAGTGTCGAAAATATTCCTCGAATAACCTCAGATCGTTGTCCCATTGTCATTTATTTTGAAGGTAACAGTTCTCCATCTTCCAACTAAAAATCGTTTAGATATCTTGCAAGTCAGATTGAAAGAAATGATTTTAATGATTTGATTAAATCTAATTAGAATAACAACATCAATCATGATACAATATCCATGATTGTACGAAAAAAGCTAAAAAACGGAATAAGTGTGTCTATGATAACATTTTCATAAATAAAAATCACATTCTCTATAAAATTAGTGGAATTTAAAAAGTGCAAGAAAAATCTTATTCCCACAACCTTGAGATCCCTGAATTTGAACTTCATAATGAATTAACACTATGCTTAAACATGAAGAATGCCTTTGGAAACAAAAATCTAGATCCAATGGCTTAGAGAGGGCGATAAGAATACCAAGTTTTTACATACTTCGACTATTTTTAGGCATAGAAGATACAATATTAACATGCTCAACATTAATGGTAATTGGACAAATGATTTTGATATAATTTCCAACCATGTTAATGATTACTTTAAAGACCAATTTAAGGCTGATTTCAGTTTTAGTATCCAAAACCAAATAAGGGACTTAGCCAGTATTAAACTTGTAGACGATGATAACACCTTTTTGACGCTCCCTCTCTCGTTAGGGGAAGTTAAGAAAATGACTTTTAACATGAAACCTCTAAAAGCCCTGGGGCCCAGTGGGGTACAACCTTAATTTTACAACATTTTTGGAATAATATTAGTGAAAACCTTTTTGAATTCATCCATAATGCTTTTGTGAGAATTCATTCCCAAAGGAACAAAATAAAATTTTCATGACCCTCGTACCCAAAGTGGACAATCCGAATAAAATCTCTTAATTTAGACTTATTGCACTTTGCAATGTGTCTTATAAAATCCTTGCTAAGGTTATTGTGAATAGGCTTAGACCTATCCTTTTTCGCAACATTAGTCCTCACCAACCTATTTTCCTCCCTGGGAGACAAGCTGTAATACCCCGTATTTTTATGCTTTTCAAAATTGGGGATTTATCTAAATTAAATGTGAGTTATTAATTTAATATAAATCCAAAAATTTATTATTTTTAATTACTAACGTGACGAGAGTTAGTAATCATTGGAAACTTGTTGAATATTACTAATGAGTAAAGTAATATAATATTGGTACTATTGAATGTCACGAGCGAATAAAATGATAATTTTGGAAATTTAAGTCGGGACGCGCCTGTGTCGTGTCGGGACTAAATATTGATTAATAAAAGTGAATAAATTATAAGTCACCCGTATGGTCATTTCGAGTGCGTCAAAGTGTCCGAAATGGTCGAGATAGTCAGAAAAGTGTACCTGGGGGTTTAGTTTGGATCTCGGGGCATTTTTAGGCTTAATTAGTACCCCGGGAGGGCATTTGGGACATTTTGTAATTTTGGGTAATTAAACCCACGAAATTTATTAGGATATATCAGCCATTTGTAATGTTCTTTTAGGGTTAGCAGACTCAAAACCTTATAACGTCCATTAAAGAGGAAGGTAGAAAGCTTTCCAAGCAATCTAAGGCCAAAAAAATTCATCCGGTTGCACCGCCACCACCACCAACGCGTAGATCGCGCGACGAGGAACGCAACCACACCAAATTCGTCCACAAATCAGAACCCTGAAATCTACAGGCAAGTATTTATCTTGCTTAATTTCGTTAATGCATCATTCATGTTAGTCTAGGGTTGATTAGGATGAGTTTCATAGAAGAAAACCCATGCTGGAGATAGGAAAATTGCATGTAGTAATGATATGAATGAAAATCTGGAAATACCCTTCATATGTAGAGGTTTAACCACGGATTTTTGATGAATTAGAAGTAGAAATTCTGGAAAAAGACTGATTAGAACAAAGTTAAAGAAATTTCTAGGGTTCATGAGATTTATATAAGTTTTGGCCCATTATTCCATGGATATTAATGAAAATTCGCATGCTTTACGTATGAGATGTTTAATTTGGGTTTATAATGTTTGTAGTACGAATTTCTGGGAGTTTGGGTGTTAAAAATATGAATTTGGGTGATGTTGGATGATAGAACTCGTAACTGTTAATCTGCAGAATTCGCCATACCTGTTTGATCGATCGATCGAACCAGGAGTGTCGATCGATCGAGCCCCTGCCATAGATCGATCGACCCCTCCTGGCAGACTCATGTTTCCCCTTTAAATAGTGAATTCAATTTAAATGAGTAATAATCTTTGGACATCCTTGTTAAAATATTTTGGGAGATAAAGAAGACCAGTAGGACCTATTAAAAATATGAAACCTTCAATGTAAGACGAGATTTACATTTTTATAGGAATGTTCACATATAAGGGACGATGGAATTATGTATTAAAGGGAGAGACGCGTAAGGTAGTTACGTTGGAAAATTAGATGAGTACCTACTGAATTTTACAGTTAGGAGAATAGAATCCATGAGTATTACGTAGTTAGTTGGAATAATCCCTCGAATTAAAGTAAGAAATGAACCGTTACACGTGATAACTAAATAACGAGAAATAAGGATAAATATCATAATTATGGGTTATGAGATGTACCAAAATTTGATGTGGTAATAGTAGTATATTTATATGTCTATGTTTATGCATATATTATAACCGTGTGAAAACCATGCCTGCGCTACTTGCTATCCCTGAGGTTACCGCGCTGGGACAGTCTTATCTCGATGGGACCTTTATGGGGGATATTGACTCGTACCCTAGAAGATAGACATCCTTTGGTACAGGCTAATCGGATCGATAGTCAGACGGCCTAAGAGACGTGGGGGCATGTGCTGACCTCTTAGAGACCGGGACTCTATGCTTCGCCTCAATATTGTTTATGTTTGTGTTAATACAGTTCGAGAGTGATTCCGAACTTGCCTTTAGTACGAGTGATACGGGGACTGAATTGCAGAGTATGCTCGCACCATAATTTTTAGTGGGTGCTGTTAGAATATGTATATTACATGGGTATTTAATATATATATTAAATTCTGAAATATGTGAATTACCTCCTGTGTTTATGGTAAGTAAGAAATGAATAATGATTTCAATTGAGAAATACGTGTTTTGAAAGTATAGTATATAACCGAGAAACTTTATTAGCAAATAAAGGTTAAATGAGAACTTTGTTATTAAATGAAATCTACATTTTAAACAGTTGAATTCGTCAGTTTAAAATCTTACGAGTAACCTAAGATAAGATAAGTTAAATCGTTGGGAAGGTTAGTGCGATAGGTGTGCACATTAGAAGAGAGGTGAGAATTTCGCAAGGGAGTGTCGCATTAATATGTTGTTTCATTGGCCAGTAAACATTTTAAATACTTGCTAAACAAATTTTAAATCGTTTTTACAATCGGGCTCTGACCAGTTTCCATTTTCTTTTCCCACTTGTATATATATGTATATATTACAGGTGCCCAGCCACAGGGGCGTCTTGCATAGGATCCTTTGGAAGGAACGCGCTGCAGCTTAGGTGGGAGTTGCAGGCCTCTTGCTTAGATGACCTCATTCATTTGATTCGACTCCTAGCATTATTTATTCCATTTGGGCATGTGTCGCCCTTTCCATTATTCAGTTGTTTTATTGAATATTGTAATCCACTTATTTTCAGTATTTGCACTTTGGGATTATTATTGTCAGGATGTTTTTCATTTAAGTATTAAATGTTGGATTCAATTAATTGAATGTTTGGTTATTTGGATTTGTATATTCCAGGATAGTTGTTGTGTGATCCTCTATTTATGAATGATGTCCAGTTTAAATGTTGGTTTATATAAATAGAATTTGGAAAGTAATGTCTAAAATGGTTTTTGACACTTAGCTTAATTATTTAGGGTGTTAAATTGGAAAAGTTATTTTTACGACAGTGATGCTAAGAATGAACCAACCGTTCACCTTGATTATAATTTAATAAAGGAATGATCACCCGGTATTTAATTAGGCGGGGTGTCACAAGTGGTATCAGAGCATCAGGTTCCAGTGTCCTTAGGATCTGTACGACTTATCTCATTTCCAGCTTAGCGTCTTTGATTTAGAGCCCTAACATTAGGAATGTTGAATTCATCTTTATGTGTTGGGAATTCGTACTTCTGCGATTTGTCGATGTGATTGTTGAACTTATTCAGGTTAAAATTTTATTTTCAGATGGCCCGTCAGGGCGAACGAGCTAAGGCCATTGAGGAAGTTAATTAACAAGGATAATTCACACCTAAAAGGGTACCAATCGCAGAATTTGCGGGCATTGTGGCATAAGAAGTCACCACTGCAGTCTTACAGTACCACGAATGCAGCATGCAACTTAAAGGAGGCAAAAGACCTAGAGAGGTTGATCAAATTCATCTGACTAAAGTTGACAATTGTGCGAAGGCACCGGAATTTCGACAACAAACCACTCAAGACAAAGACAGTTTCAGAGGTGACAAAATTTATGTAAATGGCCAAAAGTGTCAGGGCCAACAAGGTTGGGGTCAAACTAAAGTCACAAAGAGGTGTTTCAAATGTGTAAGAAACGGTCATAAACGTCAATCTTGTCCGAATCAGACTGGGGAGAAACTACAACTCGACCAGCAAGGAATTTCGGAACCCTACTATAAATGTGTACAACCGGATCACAAGTGGAGGGATTGTCCACAACTTGACATCGTTTTTCCGCAAATTTCTTATCCAGGCCCGCAAGACCAAGGAAAAAGCGAGACTAGTCAAAAACATAGTGAAGTGAGACAGTTTCGAGGGAAGTGCTTCCAATGTGGCAAGAATGGCCATAGGCGTCAGGATTGTCCAGAGAGGAATGGGGCCCCACGGCAGAAGAACGCCAGTAATAAACCACAGAATTCAGCCCCACCAGCTATTCCAGCAGCCTCAGTTCAGCAGAGGCGATTGCATTATGGACGTGTATGTAACTTCCACCAGATAGCAATACCCCAGGCCCCAATCGAGATATGAGGTGCGTTCCTTATATTGGGTACTATGAGTCGGGTTTTGTTTGATACTGGGGCGACACACTGTTTTATAACTACCCATTTTGCGAAGGCCTTAGGGTTATTAGCCACAGCAGAGAGCACTGTGATGTGTGTAGATTCACCATTGGGAAATGGATCGTTAATTTTCTTTATATGTCGGGGTGTGGGGGTAGAGATTGGTAGCTTGGTACTACCAGCATACATGTTAGTCTTGGATATGCATGAGCACGATGTTATTATCGGTATGGATTGGCTCGCAGCTTACAGAGCCATGATAGATTGTTTTGGTGGGAGTATTTTTTTTGCCATTCCGGGGCAAGAGATGTTTGTAGTGGCGATGCCTCGCCCAGTGGGAGGCTCGACCGCTCATATGTATTACATAGAGGAGGATACCTCTAAGGAGGTTGTGATTCCCTTAGACTCGAACCCAGTTGTACGTGAGTATTATGATGTATTTCAGGAGATACCAGGCCTACCCCCCAATCGAGAGATAAACTTTGTCATAGATTTATTATCGGATACTAGACGTATAGCACACACTCCATACCGTATGGCTCCGACGGAGATGCGAGAGTTACGAGATCAGATAGAGAAACTATTAGGTCAAGGCTTCATTCGCAGGGGTACCTCACCTTGGGGCGCTCCAGTTTTGTTTGTGAAAAAGAGAGATGGTTCACTGAGGCTATGTGTGGACTACCGGGAGCTGAACAAGGTCACGATACGAAACAAATATCTGTTACCTCGAATCGATGATCTGTTCGACTAGCTGAGGGGAGCAACTTTCTTTTCAAAGATAAATCTAAGGTCGGGGTACCATCAGCTACGAATTAGGGAGCAGGATGTTTCAAAGACCGCTTTCTTGACGAGGTATGGGTCCCATGAGTTCAGAGTGATGCCATTTGGACTCACAAATTCTCCATCCGTATTCATGGACTTGATGAACCGAGTGTTCAGAGAGTTCTTGGATCAGTTAGTCATTATCTTTATAGATGACATTCTGATATATTCACACTCTTAAGAAGAGCATGCCGAGCACTTGAGGCAGGTTCTTCAGACTCTACGAGAGCATCAGCTGTATGTTAAGTACGAGAAGTGCGGGTTTTGGTTACGTGAAGTACAGTTCTTGGGACATGTTGTTTCTGAACAAGGGATAGCAGTTGACCCGAGTAAAGTGTCAGCGGTGAGGGAGTGGGGACAGCCCACGACACCGACAGAAGTACGTAGTTTCTTGGGATTAGCCGGTTATTACAGGAGATTCTTTCGGGGGTTCTCCAAAATAGCGAGTCCATTAAAAAACCTGACTCGCAAAGGGGTACCATATGTTTGGGACGATGCTTGTCAATTGGCTTTCGACGAGCTGAAGGACAAGCTTACTTCAGCACCGGTCTTTGCTTTACCTAAACCAGGCGTGAAATATCTGGTTTACACTGATGCCTCTTTACAGGGACTTGGGGGAGTACTTCAGTAGGAGGAGAAGGTTACAGCTTTTGCTTCCCGCAAGCTTAAGCCGCATGAGAAGAATTACCCCACCCATGACCTGGAGTTAGCAGCGGTCGTTTTTGCATTAAGGTTATGGAGGCACTACTTATTGCGGGAGAAATTTCGCTTGTTCATAGACCACAAGTCACTGCAGTACCTGTTCACTCAGCGAGAGCTGAATATGCGTCAGCGCAGGTGGTTAGAGTTTATGAAGGACTACCAGTTCGATATACAGTACCATCCGGGAAGGCCAACGCAGTTGCTGATGCATTGAGCCATATACCTGTAGATGATGTAGCGGACGTCTGGAAAGCAAAGTGGAAAGAGTTGGGTCACCAGGACGCAATAGCTGTTCCTTCATATATATCATGATAGTGACACCTGAGATTGTTACGAGGGTGATACAGGCGCAGACCGCAGACCCATTTTGCCAGGAGCAGACTGTGCGACTTTTAGCCGAGGGTGCTAAGTCCTATTCTGTTAGTTTTGATGAGGGTTTGAGGTTTAATGGGAGATTGGTGGTCCCAGAAGGAGCAGACTTGCGTTATGCAGTGATGACCCAGTCTCACGGGTCCCGATTTGCAGTGCATCCTGGGGGAGGTAAGATGTACCAGGATATGAGGCGGCAATACTGGTGGAGTGGGATGAAAAAGGACATTGCTGAGTTCATATCCAAGTGTTCTACTTGCCAACTGGTAAAGGTGGACCACCAGAAACCGTCGGGGTCGCTTCATCCATTGGAAATACCAGCGTGGAAGTGGGGAAGTATTTCCATGGATTTCATTACAGGGTTGCCTACATCACAGTGGGGCCACGACTCCATCTGGGTGATTGTAGACCGTTTGACCAAGGTGGCTCATTTTCTTCCGGTGCGGACAGATTATACCACGGGTCAGTATGCTCAATTGTTCATTACTGAGATTGTCAGATTACATGGGGTGCCCCTGAATATTATGTCAGATAGAGACAAGGTTTTCGTGTCGCGTTTCTGGGAAAGCTTTCAGGAGGCCATGGGTACTGAGTTGAGGTTGAGTTCAGCTTATCACCCACAGACAGATGGACATACAGAGCGTACTAATTATATGTTGGAGGATATGCTACGCATGTGTGTCCTTGATTTTGGAGGAGGTTGGGGGCCACATCTTCCACTGGTAGAGTTCGCTTATAATAACTCTTATCAGTTCACGATTGGCATGGCTCCATTCGAGGCTTTGTATGGCAGGCCTTGTCGTTCCCCAACTTGTTGGCTAGAGGTGGGAGATAACAAGCTGCTCGGACCAGAGGTGATTCAGGAAACCTCCGCTAGGATTGAGATGATCAGGAGTCGCATTCGAGTAGCCCAAGACAGGCAGAAGAGCTACGCTGATGCGAAACGGTTTTTTCAAGAGTTTAATGTGGGGGACCAAGTATTACTACGTGTATCTCCTATGATAGGAGTGATGAGATTCGGGAAGAAAGGGAAATTGGCCCCGAGGTATGTGGGACCATTTCCCATTATCGAGAGGATTGGGCCGGTAGCATACAGATTGGGACTGCCAGAGCATTTACATCGTATTCACGATGTATTCCACATTTTGTCATTGAGACGATACCTTCGGGATGACATGGCTCACACCCACATCGCGATAGATAAGTTAAACTTACATCCAGATAGCTCTTACGAGGAGAGACCAGTGGCTATCCTAGACCATAACGAGAGGAGATTGAGGTCGAAGGTAGTTCCACTCGTACGTGTCCAGTGAGAGCATCATAATGTGGAGGAATCCACCTGGGAGCGTGAGGCTGATATGCGCAAAAGATACTCAGATTTATTCTTACCAGGTATACCTTATTTTCCGAATTTCGGGACGAAATTCCGTTATTAGGGGGGAAGTATGTAATACCTTGTATTTTTATGCATTCTAAATTTGGGGATTTATCTAAATTAAATGTGAGTTATTAATTTAATATAAATCCGGAAATTTATTATTTTTAATTACTAACGTGATGAGAGTTAGTAATCATTGGAAACTTGTTGAATATTACTAATGAGTAAAGTAATATAATATTGGTACTATTGAATGTCACGAGCGAATAAAATGACAATTTTGAAAATTTAAGTCGGGACGCGCCTGTGTCGTGTCGGGACTAAATATTGATTAATAAAAGTGTATAAATTATAAGTCGCCCGTATGGTCATTTCGAGTGCTTCAAAGTGTCCGGAAGGGTCGAGATAGTCAGAAAAGTGTACCCGGGAGTTTAGTTTGGATCTCGGGGCATTTTTAGGCTTAATTAGTAGCCCGGGAGGGCATTTTGGACATTTTGTAATTTTGGGTAATTAAACCCACGAAATTTATTAGGATATATCATCCATTTGGAATGTTCTTTTAGGGTTAGCAGACTCAAAACCTTAGAACATCCATTAAAGAGGAAGGTAGAAAGCTTTCCAAGCAATCCAAGGCCAAAAAAATTCATCCGGTTGCACCGCCACCACCACCAACGCGTAGATCGCGCGACGAGGAACGCAACCACACCAAATTCGTCCACAAATCAGAACCCTGAAATCTACAGGCAAGTATTTATCTTGCTTAATTTCGTTAATGCATCATTCATGTTAGTCTAGGGTTGATTATGATGAGTTTTATAAAAGAAAACCCATGCTGGAGATAGAAAAAATGCATGTAGTAATGATATGAATGAAAATCTGGAAGTCCCCTTCATATGTAGAGGTTTAACCACGGATTTGTGATGAATTAGAAGTAGAAATTCTGGAAAAAGGCTGATTAGAACAAAGTTAAAGAAATTTCCAGGGTTCATGAGATTTATATAAGTTTTGGCCCATTATTCCATGGATATTGATGAAAATTCGCATGCTTTACGTAGGAGATGTTTAATTTGGGTTTATAATGTTTGTAGTACGAATTTCTGGGAGTTTGGGTGTTAAAAATATGAATTTGGGTGATGTTGGATGATAGAACCCGTAACTGTTAATCTGCAGAATTCGCCATACCTGTTTGATCGATCGATCGAACCAGGAGTGTCGATCGATCGAGCCCCTTCCATCGATCGATCAACCCCTCCTGGCAGACTCATGTTTCCCCTTTAAATAGTGAATTCAATTTAAATGAGTAATAATCTTTAGACATCCTTGTTAAAATATTTTGGGAGATAAAGAAGACTAGTAGGACCTATTAAAAATATGAAACCTTCAATGTAAGACGAGATTTACATTTTTATGGGAATGTTCTCATATAAGGGATGATGGAATTATGTATTAAAGAGAGAGACGCGTAAGGTAGTTACGTTGAAAAAATAGATGAGTACCTACTGAATTTTACACTTAGGAGAATAGAATCCATGAGTGTTACGTAGTTAGTTGGAATAATCCCTCGAATTAAAGTAAGAAACGAACCGTTATACGTGATAACTAAATAACGAGAAATAAGGATAAATATCATAATTATGGGTTATGAGATGTACCAAAATTTGATGTGGTAATAGTAGTATATTTATATGTCTGTGTTTATGCATATATTATAACCGTGTGAAAACCATGCCCGCGCTACTTGCTATCCTTGAGGTTACCGCGCTGGGACAGTCTTATCTCGATGGGACCTTTATGGGGGATATTGACTCGTACCCTAGAAGATAGAGATCCTTTGGTACAGGCTAATCGGATCGATAGTCAGACGGCCTAAGAGACGTGGGGGCATGTGCTGACCTCTTAGAGACCGGGACTCTATGCTTCGCCTCAATATTGTTTATGTTTGTGTTAATACAGTTCGAGAGTGATTCCGAACTTGCCTTTAGTACGAGTGATACGGGGACTGAATTGCAGAGTATGCCCGCACCATAATTTTTATATGGGGTGTTGTTAGAATATATATATTAAATGGGTATTTAATATATATATTAAATTCTGAAATATGTGAATTACCTCCTGTGTTTATGGTAAGTAAGAAATGAATAATGATTTCAATTGAGAAATACGTGTTTTGAAATTATGGTATATTACCGAAAACTTTATTAGCAAATAAAGATTAAATGGGAACTTTGTTATTAAATGAAATCTACATTTTAAACAGTTGAATTCGTCAGTTTAAAATCTTACGAGTAAACTAAGATAAGATAAGTTAAACCGTTGGGAAGGTTAGTGCGATAGGTGTGCACATTAGAAGAGAGGTGAGAATTTCGCAAGGGAGTGTCGCATTAATATGTTGTTGCATTGGCCAGTAAACATTTTAAATACTTGCTAAACAAATTTTAAATCGTTTTTACAATCGGGCTCTGACCCGTTTCCATTTTCTTTTCCCTCTTGTATATATATGAATATATTCCAGGTGCCCAGCCACAGGGGCGTCTTGCATAGGATCCTTTGGAAGGAACGCGCTGCAGCTTAGGTGGGAGTTGCAGGCCTCTTGCTTAGACGACCTCATTCATTTGATTCGACTCCTAGCATTATTTATTCCAGTTGGGCATGTGTCGCCCTTTCCATTATTCAGTTATTTTATTGAATATTGTAATCCACTTATTTTCAGTATTTGCACTTTGGGATTATTATTATCAGGATGTTTTTCATTTAAGTATTAAATGTTGGATTCAATTAATTGAATGTTTGGTTATTTGGATTTGTATATTCCAGGATAGTTGTTGTGTGATCCTCTATTTATGAATGATGTCCAGTTTAAATGTTGGTTTATATAAATAGAATTTGGAAAGAAATGTCTAAAATGATTTTTGACACTTAGCTTAATTATTTAGGGTGTTAAATTGGAAAAGTTATTTTTACGACAATGATGCTAAGAATGAACCAACCGTTCACCTTCATTATAATTTAATAAAGGACTGAACACCCGGTATTATAGTTTGTGAAATTTTTGAGATACTCCTTTGTATGCACGTTGATTGATTCATATTTGCTATGCATTTTTATCGTGTCACTCCATGTTTTCATTTTTTTCTTCTTATCTGTCTATTTGGGGACATCATAAAAAGGGGAGAAAGAATTATCATGAGAGTTTTTGCATTATGGGAGAGATTTGAGTTATTAATGCGTTATTCTTATATCATTTCAAACTCGATGCGTTACGAAGGTATTTTGCTTTATCTTATGTGTGTAGGTACAAAGATTGAAGATCATGATGTTGCACACTCTGATGAGAAAAGCTTTGAGAGTGTTGATGTTGAAGAAAAAATTGAGAACTTGCAAATTTTTCCTTTTCAGTTTTGGGATTCATGGGAGGGTAGATTTGTATAAGCATTTTGTTTTTTTATAATCCGGATGTTTTTATGTATGTACCAGCAGAGACATACGGGGAGATTTGTAAGGACATATTTTTAATAAGTCCATCACAATTAATTATGTCATATACCGCTACAAGTCGTCGAAGAATTGAGAAGATTGTATCTACAAAAGAAGGATCCGAATTTCAAGTTGTCTTCAACATTCAAGCCCAACAAATATGAACTTTGGTAAGATAATGTTTTAAAGTTTCATATACTTTTCATATTAAGAGTGTTGGAATATTTTTAAAAGGAGTTTTAAAAAGCGTTTATATAAAAATATTTTTTTTATAAAAAGGTTTTATTGTTGTTTTAGAAAAATGTGTTTTTGAAAAGGTTTTATCACTATTTTAGAAAACATTGATTTTTGAAAATGTTTTGGAAAAAGTTTCGAAAATTTTCTAAAGCAGTAAGGCAGCAAACGTATCTCGGTTTCGACGCCAAGGTCGTTCAAGCGAGATAACCATCTCGTTCGAACGACATTGAGATGTCGCGCGTAGTCGTTTAAACTACACGTGATCTCGTTCGAGCGAGATGGGGTTTTCGTTCGAGCGACTTTGCTTTTGGCTGACACGTCTGACTTCATCCTGATCCTTTGACCGCCTTAATTTCACCTTGTGTTTTAGACGTGAAGAATAGTTTCCAGCTTTGAAGAGTTTTATCTTTTGAAACTTTTGTGTATTTGCCCAGATTTAATTCAATACCTTTTGGCAGAAAATTTTTCTCCAACAATTTTAAGGGTTCAAATATTTTATTTTTAATTCACAAAATCCCAATTACTTTTATGTGAATTGTTTTGTGGAACCCAAGAACATATTTTGTCTTTATTCATTCTTTGTGGGGAAAACTTTACAACCGACAACTACGTGCTATTGTGGAGGGAGTCCTTATAAAGTTCACAACTTGTGGAGAAACTGTTTCTCTTCTTCATTGCTGACCACCTGGAGTTCCTGCAGGAGATTTCAGCCGAGACATCGAAACCGACACCTGAGGGTATTTCGTATGTCGTTCTTATTTTCATTGTAATTCATGTAACCGTTTTTACGAATTATAGTGAAAATAAAAGGTTTTGCCCTTCGGGGATTTTTCCTGAATATTTGTGTCGCATGCTTTATTTATTTATGGGTTGACACACACACTTTAGATGCATGTTTAGGTGCTGGATTAATTTGGTTTAAAAATAGACTTTAATTAAATAAGTGTGTCAAATTAGAAACTTGCGATTTAATTTAATTCGGTATCACACACCGCGTCATCACGGTTTTTCACTTTGTTTTTTTTCCTTTCGTGTTATCACCAAAAACAAACAAAAAAAATGCGGAAGGCTTTGAGGGATATACCCATTTGTATACGAAATCTAATAACATAATATAATTTTGGTGTCTCTTTCATATGATTAACACGTGGCAACACTAATTAATGTACTATTTTTCTCTTAGAGGATTGACACATGACAAGACTAATTAATGCACTATTTTCACATCTCCATACCTCCATATTCACTCCTCACCGACTTCCTCTTTTTATTGATATTCGAAGAGACCCAATAATCAAGGTTCATGGGGTCTCTTCGGCTTCCTCTTCTCACGCCGGCCAAAATAAATTTCTGGACTCTCCCTCTTCCTCTTCCTCTAAGATACACGGTGCATATTAAATGATACCCATCTTTAATATAGTTTGAACAATGACACAGCTCAATCATGTGTTCAATTAGAGAACTTCCTTACCCATGCTTTAGAAGTCTGCACCATATTTCACCATATACCCACCTAAGTTTACTAAGGTACATAATCATCCAAACTTTGTGTTAATAATTGTTATCATTTGTGCTCATTTTCATACATTACTTTGTTTGTTTCTCATCCTCTGTGTGCTAATTTGTGAGATGAAAAAATAAAACTCTGCGTATTAATTTGTGTGTTAAAAATAATATCCTGTGTATTAATCAACTCTGGTCTGTGTGTTTTCGGTACATATTCAACTTCATATATATAAAAAATGTTAAAAAGTACAAACCCCCAAAATTTTGTATCCTCAAGCCTATCTTTCATTTTGACCTATGAATGTATTTTCACTGCTTTCGGCATATGTGATTTTGTGTGTGATATTTATATTTAACATATATTTTTTTGTAAGATGAAATATGTAATTCATATTAGTATTTGATTTCTTCATGTGTATTGATATTGAAATTGCAAAATGTGTGTTTTGAATTTAATTATTAGTTCATATCTTTCTTAAAAGAAATAATATATATGCATATAATCTTTTTAAAAAGATTTTTTCAATATTTCTGAAATATAATATATAGGTATACAATCTTTTTAAAAAATTATTTTATAAATATAAATTATTTTCTTAAAACAATACTCTTTTGGTAAAAATGTAAATAACATTTTTTAAATAAAAACTATAGTTTTTGCTCTTTTTTCTATGAAAACATTTTTTTACAAAAGTTAATTTTATAAAGATAAGTATAAATTATTTTATTATATATAAAAGAGTTTCTAATTCTTTTTTTTACATAAACAATACTCTTGTGGTAAAAATATAAATAACATTTTTTAAAATAAAAACTATAGTTTTAGCTCTTTTTTCTATAAAAACATTTTTTTTACAAAAGTTAATTTTATATAGATAAGTATAAATTATTTTATTTTATATAAAAGAGTTTTTAACTTCTTTTTTTTTGCATAAATTATGTTTTAAAAGGTTTTTCTTATAAATATAAATATACCATTTTTAAGAAAAAGTTGTTTTTATAAAGTAACGTTAATGTGCAAATGTTATAGACTATTTAAGAAAACTATACATTTTATTATAAAAAAAATATTTTTTTGAGTTATACTTAAAATAACATTTTATAATAAACATTTTTTAATATATAATTCAAAAAATAAATTTATAAAAAAATATACAATTTATATTAGATTTTGAACGTTAACATTACTTTATAAAAATATCTTTTCCTTAAACGTATTTATATTTATATTTATATTTATAAAATAACTTTTAAAACACAATTTATATAAAGAAATGAAGTTGAAAACTAGAGTTTTTAGAATATTACTTTATAAAAATACAATATTTATACATAAGAAAATATTTTATGCTTATCTTTATAAATTCAAGTTTCGTTACAAAATTATAAAAAAATGTTAATACTATAGCTTTATGGAAAAAGATTATATATTTATATTTTTATAAAAAGAATATTATTTAAAAAAATAATTTATATTTAAAAAATAATTTTTAAGATATATACATATGTGTGTGTTCTATTATATTTGTTTTCTTAGTTCTCCTTATTTCATCATTAAATATTCTCCTCTTGCATTTCAATTTTACATGCAAGTATTTATTTGACATCAAATAATCTACAAATGAAATACATATATTCATTATCTTTTTATGTATTTTTCTACATTACAGGCATGTACCATACAAATATAAAATAGGTCTTTTAATGTTATATATTTTACCTTTATTTTTTAAAGTATTTTCGCATTGCATTGTATAATAAGAAGTTCAAAACACCCGTGTATCGCGTGGAGCTAAAAATTAGTCCTCATAAATTCACGAATCTAAAATTGTGAGAGCGCAGTCCAAGAGTTTGAGTGATGTTTTGGTCTTACTAAACAGACAGACCTATTGAAAAGTTTTAAGTGTATCGATTTGAAACCGTATTACATTGATAACTACTTTGAAGCCCCGCGCGATGCGCGGGCGCTTTGTAGAAATTGTTTAGTTGTATCCGAGTGAATTTCGTCAACACATTTAAAAACAAAGTGCCCTATCAAAAAAAATGGGCAATTGATCAATAAGTTAGATAAATTGAAAACAATACATGTTACTTAAATAAGAATGAATCTCCTTTACAATGTTTAAAAGCTAATAATAACTAATTTACAGTTTTTTCTCCTAAGAAAAAAATATAAAGAAAACAAATTTGACTATAAGTTGATAACTGTGAAATAGTATGTTGACATTTTGGCATCTTCAATCCCAAGGAATGAAGATTTCTCACTATTAATCACTCTCTTCACAATACATTCAAACTTCAACCTGAAAATCGCCAATGAAATTTTATAACAATAAAAATATAAAAAACTAATAAAATAATGAAGTCATACTGCCCCCATCCTTTGTTACTATCATCAAAAGAAAAAATTTCAAATTCCAAATTTTTTATCCCTCTCCCCCCCACTCTCTCTCTCTCTCTCTCTCGACATTCATTTCAACCAAAAACTCCACCAAAGTCAAACCCAAAACTCTGGACACAACATGTTGTCTACCAACGAAAAACTTAAAAACCACCGGAAAAAACCCTAAATCATTATTCACCGAAAAAATACCAACTCAAAACCTCTATCCTCCACTCCTCCCACCTGCACTTTACGTGCAAAACCTGTGATGGTTTATATAATCACGTAGGAGGAGCTGCCACCTTTCTTGAAGCATATTATATAACTTATTTTTCATCTCAAGTGAAATGAACCGTGAGAAATGAACATTATATAAAGAGTGAGAAATGAAGGGTGAAAACTTACGTGCAATGAGGAGTGAGAAATGAAGAGTCAAAACTTAAGTGTAAAGGGGGTTGCATCTTATTTCATATCGTGTATGGGAAATCAACATTTAATTGTAATCAATTGCGTTGCATAAAAATAGGTATAATTAATAATGTTGTCATGTGTCAATCTCCTCTTTAAAGAGGTGTTGCATAAAAATAGGTATAATTAATAATGTTGTCACGTGTCAATTAATAATGTTGTCACATGTCAATCTCCTTTTAGAGACATCAAAATTATATTATATTATTAGATGTGTAATGATTAGTTAATTCCTTATAAATATGGATTCTCGTGAGCGACGTAAACAATGCGGTATCAATGTGATTTGAAATGACCCTACATGCTCCTTTTGTCGAGAACAAGAATGCGTTTCTTTCCCAAGCGTTGAAATCAAATTTCATCTCATTCAACCATGTCGACTCTACTAAGCTACACCGCACTGTTCACAATCCTCGCCCTTAGCGTCGCCGTCACCGCCTCCGACGACGCCTACCCTTCCTCCTACGCCACCACCTGCACCACCGATGACCTCATCCCTCCCCGCAGAGAAGTGTACGACAACGGAAGAATCTTCGATATCAGTCATCGCTACCATCCCAACATGCCCTCTTGGGAATCCAAGGACGGTCTCGGCCAGTTCCTTTCCTTGCCCAAATCCATGAAGAACGGATCACTTGCTAACAACTCCGATATGAAACTCCCAACTCACACCGGCACCCACGTTGACGCGCCCGGACATGTTTTTGATCACTACTTCGATGCTGGCTTTGACGTAGATACTCTCGACCTTGGAGTCCTCAACGGTACACTTTTTTAATTGTTAATGCTTTTCATATTTTTAGCCCCGTTTGATTGCATAAATTATTTAATTTTATAAATTGATCCATATGAAATGAATAGATAGTCGATGTATTCATTTTAAATGGGTTGAAATGTAATTTGTGGTGTGATTGGAAAAGAAAAAGGGAGCTATTTACTTTTGATATATATATATATATATTATTGCTTTTGTGTGCATCAATCCGCATTTTAACGGTGCGATCCGAACATATATCTATCACCTTTTGGTGTGCCCCAGAAACAAGAGAGAGAGAGAGCGTTTATAATTTAGCCAATAATTTCTTGGCTCACCACCAGACGACACATGTCCGGTCCGCGCTGTTAAAATGCAGGACAGTTCGCACAAGAGCATTATTATATATATAGTATTCTATGAAAGTTGTGCATTTGAGATTCATGTTAATTATAAATTATGCAATTTCAAGCTTTTGGTGTAATGATCTAATTTAAGTTTTTGTGAATCAACATGAATTGGTTCACTTTTTATTTAATATGTTCATTTTTATAACTAAACACTAATAATAAGGCAATTCATGAATGGGTCCATTTTATTTGAACTAATTTACAATTTTGGGAACAACCAAACATGCTCATACTGTTTTGGACTTATTATTACTAGTCAGCTAGGGGAATCATTAGTTGTAAAACAATAATGGCCACACTTTTAAAATATCTTCTTGGAGATATCTTCAATTCTATAAATATATGGTAAACTTAAATTTTACTATAAACTTAGAATGGGTTATCATTATCTGTTGATTTTAATGCTGTGGACTGAGGTGGTGGCACTTGGGGTGTTTGGTATTGCATACCCTTCCGGTTATGGTGATGATACGGGTATTTGTGTTGGAGTTGGTGGTGAGTTGGTTCCTTTGAGGAGGGAAGTTTATGGAAATGGAAGAATATATGATATAACGCATAGGATTACTCCTGACTTGCCTGTTGGGGATTCTGATGAGGGTATTGGACAGTTCATTTCGCTTTCCAGGAGCATGAAGAATGGGTCGGATTATAACTTCTCTGTGATGAAGTTACCGGTTCACTCTGGTACTCATGTTGATGCTCCAGGACATATGTTTGAGCATTACTTTGATGCTGGGTTTGATGTAGATACTCTTGACCTGGAAGTCCTTAACGGTATAATTACTCTATATTCTGGTTAAATTATTATCGTTGTAATTATCTTGATTGGTTTAACCATTATTGTGTAAATCTTAGCTCGGGATTTGCTTGATCATAATTTGGTAGTTAGTATTGGTTTTTGATGGAAATCATAATTAATACTGAATGCATATAAACACACACACATTTGTACTCTTCTGAAATATTTTCAACTGGAATTTGAACAAACAAGGACAGCTTGTCTGATTTTAGAAACTAATTGGAGTTCATTACTGTTTTCATTAACATACGTCCACCATTCAGATTTCACAATAGTCAAAATACTCGAAACTAACCACAAATGGTACAGTTGGAAAGGTGCCCATGGAGCGCAAGAGAGAGGTATGTAGCAGAATGTCAGACTATGTTTGAACATGAGATGCTACTGAAATGAAAATGTAATAAAAGTTATCATCTTGGCACTAGCAAGTGGATCATGGATCTTTCAGGAGAGAGGGACGTACCACACTTCTTAGACATTCTTGTTCAAGCAATAGGGAATCATGTATTGCTATAGAAGTTGCCGTCATCGGGCTTAGAGTTGTTGAAGTGAGCCTCAGTGCTTCAATTCCTGAGCGGTTAAGTATTTTTTGGGGGTTTCCAGAGTTATTAAGGATTTGAAATGATTAAATGCTATCTGAGTACATCATATCCAGCTGGGGTACTAAGCACAATGAGGGATCAACTGCGAGTGGAAATCTTGAGAACAACTATGCACTCTAAAGGGCTTAAAATTAGCATTACTAAAACCCAATACTTGGAAATTAACTTTAGCATTTCTTGGTTGACCTCTTCCTGTTTGGTTGCTGGATGGTTTGAAGTGCAACTCCTCTTTGTACACTTGGCTGCTTGCTTGGGATATAGTGGAATATGGGAATCTTTAAAATCTTGGACTTGCTTTCAAATTAAGGAATATTTGGTCAATATAATTGTTCTTTTGAGTTCCCTGATTATAGTGTTTTAGGAGTTCATACTAGTTAGATGTTCTAGTTTTTGTCTGTTTTGTTGCATTCTACCCCTCTGTATATGTGGAATCCTGTTTTTTTCATGATGAAAGTTCAAGTACTTATCGATCTTTGATGATTTTATTTGTTTGATTTGACAGGTGCCGCGTTGTTAGTTGATGTTCCAAGGGACAAGAACCTAACTGGTATCTTTCAACAAACTTTTTCACACCCTTTACCTCAACCCATATATATGTTTCTATGTTGTGTTTCACCAGTTTTATTGTATGTGCAAGCAGTGGCTACACATTCTGGCAATGTGTGACTGCAATGCGTAAAAGTAACTGTAAAGAAATGCAATTCAAGTTTAAACCGCATCTTTCATATAAACGTTCAACTCACTACGGGGTTTCGAACACTGCTTCTTATGCCTTTTTGTTTGGGGTTTCTTTGAGCATCGTATGTTTTCCAATTTCTCGTTTTGAGCTAAACATAACTCTATTTTATTTGTTTCAGCTGAAGTCATGAAGTCCTTAAATATTCCCAAGGGAGTAAGGCGTGTGCTTTTCAGAACATTAAACACTGACAGGTAATTACATAGCAGTTATAGTTCATGGGATACTAAAGCAAACAAATAAACAAGCAGTTTAGGCAAAATTGAAGTTCTCTACAATTAGTACCTGTCGTGGGTGAGTTTGATTTCAATGAAATTGTTGGATGAGTTTTATCACAAGAATCTCTCCTTCTGCCACCACCACTTCAAGGTTACCTGAACATGTTACAAAGTGAGTTAAATTCATTTTTAAGTCAGTTGAGATGACGTAAACTACACGTCAATGGCTAAAAAGAAATTACCAAACCCTAATTTTAGGGAGAGAATCAAAGTTGTCTTATATTTCAAGTATTGCAAAAGTGAGTAAAAATGAGAGAAACAATCCTATTTATAGGGGCTGAATTACTTGCTAATCAATTAATTAGCTAAAATGACTAAAAGGGCCTACTAAAAATAAAAGAATACCTAATTAGTCCCAAACATGCTTGGAGGCTAATTAAGGAAGGAAAAAGGCCTAAAAAGAACAAAATAGAAGATAGAAATAAAATGGAAAAATAACAGAAAATAGCAACGGATTCCCATCACCCCCCCCCCCCCCCCCCCCAAAAAAAAAGAGTTCGTCCACGAACTCAAAGGGGAAGACCAACAGAATCACCCTCTAAAATGGTAATCAATGCAGGGTCAGGGGACTGTTCAGCCTCGTTGAGATACTCTGGGGGCTGATCCATCGCTAGCAGGGCCCGTTGACGTGGTTGGGGGCAATCAGAAGCTCGGTGTCCCACGGTGCTGCAATTAAAAAAGCGAAATGTAGGATGGCCTGTATGGGTCGCAGCGGAAGTGGCAGTAGTTGGAGTGATGGCCGAGAATGAAGCTGGAGGAGGAACGGAGATCAAAGAAGATGGAGGTCGAGATGTTGGAGAAGCTGCATAATAGGCCTTGACCTTAGTAGCATACTCTACTGCTTTCAAAAAGGTCGGTATCTCCCTCAATCCAAGGTCACGGCGAATATGTGGCTGGAGTCCCAGGATGTAGCGGATGATCCGCTGATCCTCAGTCTCAGGTAGGTGTGCTCTAGTGCAGAGAAGTTGGAATTGCTCCGTGTACTCTACGACCCAGGACGTGCCCTGCTGGAGAGACTGAATACGCGTAAAGAGGCCTCTCTCATACGTCGGAGGTATAAAGGAGGCCTGAAGAGCTGCCTTGAGATCGAGCCAGTCTTGGATAGGTGGGAGTCCTACAGCCGTTCTACGATAACAAAGGTCATTCCACCAAACTCGAGCAAACCCCTGAAATTTAGTCGCAGCTAGAAGAACACATGAGCGGCCCTGACTCCGCTTGTAATCGAAAACTGTCTCCATAGCGGCAAGCCAATCGGTCATATCATTCGAGGAGAATCTGCCATCGAACATAGGTATGTTTATACGAATATCCCCATAGAGACTCCGAGAAATAATCTGAAGTGCTAATGAAAGCGGGTCTCCCTCCTGATGAGCTCCTAAATCCATCACGTCACCTGACACATGTGCAACAGGATCAACCGGAATCGGTGGCATCTGAGCAGGTGGTGGATGAAGAGGGTGAACATGTGGGGGTATGGGAGGTGCTGGGGGACCACGGTGGGGACATGTACCAATCAGATGACCATACTCGCCGCAATAAAAACACTGGTGTTCACGTAGTGGTACGTAGTGAGGAGGTTCAAGTGGTGGGGGAGGAATCCACTCGTGGATGCGGTGATGGGTGCTTTCAGAGTCCGCAGATGAGGACGACTCCGTGTAGGACAGGGAAACATCATGGTGGGAGGAGTATGGTGTGACGATGGGGGTTGTGGGCGTATGGGTATAATTGGAGGTGGGGGTGGCTGGCCGGGGTTGGGTGGAAGGATGTGGATCATCATATGAGGGTTAATGGTGCCGAGATAGGTATGTACATGATGGGTCGGGGTTGCGGTTGGGTGAAATAACGTAGGTGTACCCGAATAAGTGGCCGTGTGGGGGGATAAGGTAGGAATGTGGCCCGACAATTGGTGGAGGTTAATATTTGGGTCGGGTGGTGGATGGTTTGTGGATGGACCAACGAATGGGGGTTGGTTAGGGCAGGGTTGAGAAGAGGGGTGCCCATGGTACAAGTTAGGGTTGGGGAATAGAGTTTGGAGATCCGTGTGGGGCGAGGAAGGGTTCTGGGTGAGTCGGCCATGGATTGAGACGAAATCGAGGGGGTTTGTAGGATTTTTGGAGGGCAGAGGATAGGGACTACCATCGGAGGAGGGGCGGGGAACCACGGATGGGTTTGCGGTGGGCAGTTGGGGCTCCGGGATTTGCCCCGGGTCAGACGCGGGTCGGGATGTTTTTTTTTTGTTCGGAGGTAGCTGGGACAGTGGTGGGTGGGCCGGCAGTTTGGGGTTGTTCGCTGGGGTGAGGTGTGGTAGCAGATTGAATCGTATAGGGGTTGGGGATGAAAGTAGGGTTGAGGGAGCTGTAAGGAGTGGCAGTGTGAGGGGGATTTAGGGTTGGGGCAGCAGGTAAAGTTTGAGGGAGGGCAGTGGAGGGTGGTTTTAGGGTTGAAAGAAGCTGGGCCAATTGATGCTTCAATTCCTCCATCTCGATTTGTTGTTTCTTGGTCCATTGTTCAAATTGATGTTTCAATTCTTGATTGAATACTTCTTGTTGTTTGGATTTCTTGGGAGCCATCACGAGTAGTGTACGATTTTGAATACCAACACACCAATACACCACTTAGGGAACGACACCTCGCTCTGATACCAATTTGACGTAAACTATATGTCAATGGCTAAAAAGAAATTATCAAACCCTAATTTTAGGGAGAGAATCAAAGTTGTCTTATATTTCAAGTATTGCAAAAGTGAGTACAAATGTGAGAAACAATCCTATTTATAGGGGCTGAATTACTTGCTAATCAAGTAATTAGCTAAAATGACTAAAAGGGCCTACTAAAAATAAAAGAATACCTAATTAGTCCCAAACATGCTTGGAGGCTAATTAAGGAAGGAAAAAGGCCTAAAAAGAACAAAATAGAAGAATAGAAATAAAATGGAAAAATAACAGAAAATAGCAACGGATTCCCATCATGAGATACTCGGTTTGCCCTTCTTAACGTTTCTTTTAGACCTTAACACCGAATGGCGTGAAGCACAGTCTCCATTAGAATTCCCTTTATGATTATAATTAGAGGTATTTACAATTCATTTGCATTATGCTATCATAAGAGGAAATAATCATTGGATAAGAAGATGTCATTGTACTTCCATGATATTTTTATTTTCTTATAAGACAAAAGATACAATTTGGGGATGCTTGTATGTGAGTAATATATTTTTCCTCCCATTTCAGGCGCCTTATGTGGAAAAAGGAGTTTGACACAAGCTATGTTGGATTTATGAAGGATGGGGCACAATGGCTGGTTGATAACACTGACATTAAACTTGTTGGTAAGACAAAGACTATATTCTTCTTCTTCTTCTAGTCAGGAGTAGACACCTAAATGCTTGCTTATTTACTATTTTAGGGTCATCGCAGTTGCTTGCCAACATTATGATGGAGAATATTATTAATTCAACCAAATAAAATGCTTTGTTGTCATCTAAGAATTGATCAGTCTAACTCAATAAGTATCGTTATAATATACTCCCTCCCTAACAATCTAGATATATAATTTAGCCGTTTGTCTTGTTTTTTATGCGATGAGATAATTTGGCACAAAGCCCATGTTAATTGTTAATATCTAGATTCCTTAATTGTTACCTTGCAAAATTAGTTGCACTAACGCGTTTTGTTTCTTAATTGTAGGAGTTGATTACTTATCAGTTGCAGCATTTGATGATTTGATTCCTGCTCATCTGGTTTTTCTAGAAGGCAGGGTAAGAGCTATATCTCCGAATGAATTAAGATTTGTATGTTTTGGTTTTGTCAGTCGTATATTCTTTCTGAATAGAAATGATTGGCCCAGTTGTTTTATTTAATTTAAGGGTATGTTTGATAGCCATTTAAACGCCTAGTGCTTATTTGGTTGGAGTGTTTATGTTTTCTGGGAATTTAAATTGGTAAATTCACATGTAAAATTTGAACAATAAGAAAGGAATTGATATAATGTGATTTTCAAACTCTTAACATAATGTGAGTTTATATATGAATTTACCAATCCGGGATTTTGTACACTACAAAAACTCGAACCAAACAAGCACTCTATGTCATCTTTTGTTTCACTTTGTAAGAACTCGTGTTGTTGGTTCAATATTACTCCACAAGTGGAGAAATTATTTAAAGGGTGAGAAATTGAAGGTATGGATATTGTATTGGCCTTTGCCGTAGTATCGGTAAATATACGACTGATAGCCATTATAGGTGTCTGTAAATCATCCCACTCTTTCTAGGTTTATGTCTTCTGTCTTGTGGTCTTACCTTACGCATTCTTTATTGATCCAGCAGTATAGATAATCGTTTCTTGCACATGTGCAATTCAAATCCCCCCCACCCCTTGCCCTACTAGCCCCCTACAGTAAATTAGCTCTGAACTTTCTTTTCACCTACTGGTTTTCAGATATAAGAGAATTTGTAAATATTTTTTTAATTTGTAATCACAATCTATTGGTCTGTTACTTGGTACTAACACCCCCACCCCCACCCCCACCCCCATGCCCTCCTACCTCAAACACCCCCCTACAGTAAATAAGGGCTGAAGTTTTATTTCATCTACTGGTTTTCAGATATAAGAGAATTTATAAATACGTTTTTAATTTGTTACGTAGTATTAATGCTTCAGGAAATCATTCTCGTGGAAGGTCTTAAACTTGACGACGTTCAGTCCGGAATATACACTGTCCATTGCTTACCATTAAGATTGCTTGGTGCTGAGGGGTCCCCTATAAGATGCATCCTCATTAAGTGATCATGCTATTGTAAGTTTTGTCTGATTAATATATTTCGAGATGTGTGCATAGTTGATTTTAATTTACATATCACCCTAACATTAGGTGCTTGTTCTCCACGTGTTGTGCAATTCTATAGGCTCCATGTGATTGATAGTAATTTTTTTTCTCTTCACCTTGGTGGTTTTCAGAGTTTAGTTTTTTGTTTGTATAATACTGTAAATAAGTTGTTTTCACAATATAGAGTTTGGACAAATAGTGAACAGAGTTAAACCCCAAGTTTATAAAAATACCTTTCACTATTTTACTTTTCGTCCAGATGGCAATATTTCACCCCAAATCGAATGGAGTAATACCTTTCACTATTTTACTTTTCGTCTAGATGACAATATTTCACCCCAAATCGAATTGAGTTTTTTACTAATACGAAGTGGAAATGTGAATTGGCCATGTTAGCGTCTGCCTCCTACAATTTCATATTACCTGTATTGAGTGAGGTTGAAGCTTGTTGCTTAGCTGCTCATACTTGTTCATACATGCGAATTGTTGCAGGGAAAAACGCGACCCCACACGTTGATTGGGATGATATGTTGCACGCCCTCACTTGGAGAATGGATTACAAATTGGTTACGAAGAGTAGATAACCGTTACAACCTTTCAAATAATAAATGTCCTTATGTATTTCCTAGGTTTATTAGTGTCAATATTGGAACTGCGTATGTGGGTAAGTTGTAGTTGTTCTCGGTTGATCTTATAATATGTGTACATTGTCTTTAATCTTTGTAATAGTTTTTTAACATAATCACTAAAATTCGGCTGAAGAAATTTATATACAGGTGCTTTGTTCTTCTGCAAAAAAAGCAACTGACAAAAAATCAAGTTTGCAGTAGTAAGGGTGATGTCTCAAATATGTGATAATCTTCTGGATTGTACTTCCCTTTCCACGTTTTCCTTTGGGATAAGTACTCTTCCGTCCCTAATTAATAGTTGTTTAAAAACAACATTTTTTTAAGATACACTCAATTGATGCTAAAAAAGAAAGTGTACTATTAATTTGAGGCATTCCAAAAAGACATGTAGGATAAATTATGAGACGAATGGCGTATTAGCATAATGAGGTAGTATCAGTGCCGGTTCTGAGGGGAGGTCGAGGAGGCGGCCGCCTCGGGCCCCCGATTTTTAACGCATTTTAGGTCCCCAAAATTTTATGTGTATATATATATATATGCATAGCATTTATACTTCTGCAACTCCCGAAAATTAAGCAACCTTTAGGTTAAAAAAAAAAATCTCTACAATATCAAAAACAACAAACGATCTCAAAAACACCAAATACCCCCAACAAACCAAACCAGCACCGTAGAAAACTCATCTGCAGAAACTAATCCCTCCTCATCCTCTCCGGCACTGATTTGCAGAAAACCCAACTCTTCTCATGACTTTCCTCCGTTGGATTCATCATTGTTGGGGGTGGCGTTCTATTTACTGGGTTGGATTTGCCGGTGGGTCATCGAATTTTTGGTGGGTTTCATTCTTTAATTGCACTGTATGCTCAAGTTTTGTTTTACCTTCAATTTCACCGTGTACTCTTTTGAAGACTTTTGTACTGTTTACTCTTTTATATTCTAGTGTTTGTTTTATATATTAATACTCTAATAGTCTATCCAAATCCAATTCCCATTTGTGTTTTTTTCAAATTAAATATTATATTATTTTTTTTAACCAACATTTATTTTAGTAATTTTATAAGCACACTTTGCTTTTGTTTTATCTTCTATAAATTTTATTTTTTTTATATCAATTGAGAAAGACATGGTGGGGAAGCTTGATTATGCGGAGTTAATTTGTAACTTTGCTTAAAAAAATGCGAGAAGAGCACACATCAAATGATACGTTGTTATGCTTCCCTTATTTATTTTTCTTTTGGAAAGGAGAGTATAAGAGTGTGATTTGTAGAAATTTGTGTTTGATAATAATAAAAAAAGTAATTTTATTTTGAATAATAATTTTTTTAATTTATAAATTAAAAAATAATTTATTTTTAAATAAGGGGCCCCCAATTCAAGAATTCGCCTCAGGCCCCTAATATCTCGGGACCGGCCCTGGGTAGTATTTCAACGAATGTTCTAGTAGTTTCTATAATGTATCCTTAGGACAAAAATACTCATGTAGTGAAATTTCTCGTAGTTCAAATAATTTGATATTTCACTGTACCAAACTTTTGCTTTATAAATGCTGACTTGTATATGTATGCGAGTGAGTTTTGGTGAAAACTTAAATTAACATTTTCAACAATGTTTGCTGGGAAAGTATAAATCTCTCAATAAATTTGGTTGATATTCATAAATTTCTCAAGGAAAAATACTGAGAAGTTTTTGCTTGAGGCAAAAAAAAAAAAAATGATTTGCATTTTTTTATATAAAGCAACACAAATTAGTTTATTTCCTATTAATTTAAAAATAAAAGAAAAGCGAAGAAGAAACAAAACCAATCGTACATTGGCATTTCTCAAACACTTGGTGAGCATTAATGTCTTCTTTGTTAAAGACACAAAACATTGTCCTATCTTGATAATGTATATACCATGCTCCAAGTTTATGTCAGTCATTAAGAGCAAACTTCTATTCAAGACGAGCAATCTAACGCCTTTCAAAACTGACACTTCTAAGTTCTCACCACTTGGATCATCTTATGTACCAATTTAGCTCTAAATGCGAGCCTAAATTTGAGAAAATGCCGAACATGAAAGTTTTACGTCTTTGGATTATTTTTACAACTAAGGAAGAAGCAATGCACCATTCGAAACTATGAGTCAAAAGTTATGACCAGATTATGAAGTTGATGCAAAATCCCCAGAATTTGAGCAAGGTATTGTTCGATGCCTCCCCTAGTGTTGCACTACGTGCTGATCGACACCGACCCTTTTCTATCACCAACTCCACTGTTGAAGTTTTTGTTCTTAAAACCATGTGATAACATTTATTTATTTTAATAATATTGTGTCTGGTTCATTTGAAATAAGAATCATGTGTGTGAGAATGTTTTATATTATTCATTAAATAAATTATATGTTATGTCGGTCAATTGGGCTTAGTAGGAATTCCGATGAGTTGGGTTTGATCTGATCACAAAAGATAAGAATTTCAGTTCTAGTACAAATGAACGTGTTCATCGCCTAGATAGGGAGTTGACATCCTAATAATAAAGTTGCGAGTGCAATCCCGGTAATTTATCTCAAACTACAAGAACTTGTCTAATGGTTTAGGAACTTGTTTTATAGTTCAAAGCATGGTTTTAAATAAAGGTATCGGGTAACGTAACGGTTGCGGTATCGATGTAACGGTATGGGGAGTGTGGAATGTAATGTAACGGGAATCGGTTACCGCGAGCGTAATTTTTTTTACCATTCACAAATATCATAAAATAAAATGATAATTTTATTTTGACTATATAATGTTGAATTTAACTAATATGTGGATTCATTACATAGTATTAAAGAACATAAAAACATTTTATTACTTAATCAAATACAAAAAACACATCATAAAAATATTTTACTACTTAATCAAATATTAAAAACACATCACTCAATAACAACTTGTAACATGCTTAAATTTAACAACTAATAACATACTTAAAGTCATTGCACAATTTTGAATCACTACCACCATACCACTAAACAAATATAATAATAATAATCTAAATTACATATATTACAAATGATTCTATGCTTTCACCACCAAAAAGAATGTCGTGGGGTGTCTTTAAGAATCTCCATGTCATCATCATTATTAGCGTGTTCATGTGGTTCACATCCAAAGTAATTAGAATGTGAAGTACTTGAATTAGATGCACCCATTCCAAAATTGCTACTTTCATTTGACGCCCCTCGTTGTCGACAATAAACTTCAGGCACTGGTAGAACCATATACCCATGTGGATAGTTCTCGATAGATGAAACAGTATTATATGAAGGTTCGGGTGGATGAGGAGGATAGTAATATGAATCGGTGGGTGGATAATAGTATTGTGGTGGCGGGGGATAATATGAGAATTCAGGGGGACGGGGATACATGGGTTGTGCTTGTGGGTTTCTTCTTTCGTTTCCACGAACTCCAAGATCAAGCTCAACGAAATGGTTCTCTAAATTATCTCCCATTGGACGACGCGTATGCCTTCGTGTCCCACCCCAAGGTTGTAGATTTTGTCTATCCTCCAAATTGTCATCATCGTCCCGAATTCCGTAACTTCCAACTTCTCCTTGATACTGTGAGTAACTATCGCCAGCTCCAGTAAATGATATGTTTTTGTTTTAAGTGTAATATAAGAATAATATAATACTACAAATAAAATTTAGGCTTCAATATTTATTTACCTTCACATTGCACATCTCTACCAACAAAACCACCTCCATAACTACCACTAACAGCACCTCCATAACTACCACTAGCATTATCTCCATGAGTACCACTACTTGGTTGACTCAAGCCAACACCGCCACTACGACTAGTACTAGTTTCACTACCAGAAGGAACTAAAGTAACATGATCATTTTGGTCATTTTCATCAACATCCAACCATTCAGAATTGTCTTGACCATCTAAAGAGCTTCTTCCGCCTCTTCCAACCACGGAGACAATGGGTCATCTTCCTCAAATATGTAATCCAAGCTGATAGGATTAAAAATTCCTCAATGTCTTGTTGGCTTCTTCTTGTTGCATTTCTGATCTTTAACCTCATATTGTAGTATACAAAAACAAGTTTATTTAACTTTTGAGATTTTAAACGATTTCTTGTCTTTATATGTAGGAGGCTAAATGTACTCCAATTCCGTTCACAGTTGGAAGATGAACATGTTTGACACAATACTCTCACAACAATTCGTTGAAGTTCTAGAGTCGATGTGCCATAATAAATCCACCATTCTCCTACATAATGATTTATTTGTATTCAATACTAGGTATAAAGTGAAATTGATAGTAAATAAATTAAGGCATATTATTACTTGGATTTTATCGTGACACTGCTATTTGAGCTAAGTCGGTTCCAAAAGAATCATATTTGTCACAAAATATCAAAATCTGTAACATTTCACGAAATATCAAATACATTAGTGAAAAACCTTACCAAAATATAAATATATTCATGACTTACTTGGTTAATTGCCTTTATCTGATTGTCAATATCAAGTTCCAACCTCTGAATCACTTTTTTAAGCCCTTCCATTGAGTCAGAAAGGTTCATAAAATTATCACCGTATTGAATATGAGGATTTAAGTAATACCCTAATATATTGACACAAGAATAATATATTAAAAGTTAGTTCAAGTAATACCCTAATTATTGAACAAATAAAACACAACTAATTTTTTTTACTTTTGTACTCACCAACTACATGTAAGTCTTGATGTAATTGGAACTTCCATTGTTTGTCAATGATTTTATGAAAATCTATGTAATAGCACCAATCTCTCTGAATCGCTTTCTTTGCCCTATCCATAGCTTCATAAATAAAACCCATGGTAGGTTTTAAATCTCCATCCACCAATCGAATAACCTTCACTAAAGGCTCCTGCACTTTCAAAATATCATTTTCTTTAGACCAAAAGTCCTTGTTAAATATTATCTTCTTCGCCTCCTTGCCCTTTGGCAACTTTGACCACTTGGATTGTTTCCACTCATCAGATCGGAACATTTCCTCTAAACCCTTCTTGTGCCTCACAATACTTTCCAATGTGATAAAATTGGTAGGAAAACGAGTGATGAACGAACACAATAAATCTTGGTCATTAGTGAATCGCTTCATGTAATCAACAACCCAATTGTAATGGTAAATGAAGCTGGTGATGATTTTTGCTTCATCCAACACTTTCGCTACACTCTTCTTTTTACCAATGTCCTCAAGGATAAGTTCAATACAGTGAGCTGAACATGATGTCCAATACAAATGTGGTCTCCTTTGCATAAGTAACTTACCACCCGCTTCATTATCAGTTACTACTTGGACAATATATTGCTCTCCAATTTCATCAACCACCGTATCCACGATGCGAAAGTAATAGTCTACTGTCCTACTCACCGCGTCTGTTGCATCAATTGACTTGTAAAAAACTGTTATGATTGCTATAAACTAAAAAATTAATTAAATTCTTCCTGGTAGGTCTTATCCAACCAAGACACATAATAGTAACACCCATCTCCTTCCAAATTGGCTTTTGAGATTCAATTCCTTTTTTTAAATTAGCAAACTCTATTGGCAAAAAAACTTCATTGACCTCATACGAAGTTGGAGGCTTCACTCCGTATCCAACTTCTCTAGAAACATCAAGCATCCGGTCCAACCATGGGCTTACGATAATATTTGCAGAATATTTCCCAAACAACACAAATTGACTAACTGCTCGTCCTAACTTTTTTCGCAACCCTTCATAAGTTTTGTTGATATTTTAGGTTGCTTAGGACCCTTACTTCGATGGAGGTCCAAATCCAATTCAGCTAATCTATATTCAGGCGAATCTATATCCTTCCATTCTTTACGTCACGTTCCAGACATACTTGAAGAACGTTGAGAATCTTTAGGTAAACCCGCTCTACTAGAACTTCTAGCCTCTTACCCACCCTTTGATTTAAACCTTCGTGTCTGCTCCCATTCCTTATATTCATTTCTACTCGTATTTCTTTCCATGGTCATCTCGGGATCTGAATCATCACTTGAAACAATAATCCCCTCAAAGTCATCACCCCCATATTCATTTCGTATATAATTAATGACTCCTTCTTTTTGGGTCGCTTTGTCATTTTTTTTTTGCTTTTGCCCCTTGAAGATGTTTCATCATTTGCTCTCTAATTTCTGTTATGACGTTAGGACACCCTCTTACCCGTCTTTTTAGATGAGCTAAATATTGTTTGAATCTAGTTATACCACCATTTATTTCTCTTCCGCACAATTTGCAATTTAATTTCAACCTATTATTTAATACTGGAGTAACAAACGTCCACCCAATATCCCAACTTGGGGCGGTCTCCGATACATCTTCCTCGATCCTTCCACGAGGCATTTTTTTAACTAAGATACAAAACAAATAAATAAAAAGTTCATTATTTTTATGCATTTATATAATGAAAAAAATAATAACACATATTAAATTGAATAATAATTAATTTTTTTGGTACTTTTATTATTTTTTTTATACAATATTTTTTGGGACATTGTATGATATTAAATGATAACACATTAAATTGAATAATAATTAAAGTTTTTTGGTACTTTTATTAATTTTTGTATACAATATTTTTTGGGACATTGTATCATATTAAATAATAACACATATTAAATTGAATAATAATTAATTTTTTAAGACATGATAATAATTAATTCACCTAAAACATTTTTAAGACATGATAATAATAAGACATTAATTTTTTGACACATTAAATTTTAAAACATTTTTTTTTGAGTAAAAAATTGATCTGATCTCATCCGTTAAAAAGAAGAGGAGAGATGAGTTTTTTTATTTATTTGTTGTTGAGATATAAAACCCATCGTTTCTCTCTCTCTCTCTCTTTACGGCACAAAACAAACCCAAAAAACCAAACACCATTATTCACTCACCTTGATTTGTACGCTCTGGCGCCGCTTCTGTCGACTCCTGATATGCCGCCGACCTACCTGAGGTTTGGTTTATTTGAATTGGATGGGAAATGGTTTGTAAAGGGGAAGAAAAAATGGAAGAAGGGTATACCGTCTGTGTAAGAGGAGTATGTATTGTATGGGTCTTTGCTTTGTGAGTGTTCACTATTCTTTCAAACAAATAAATAATGGAAGATGATGGGAATCTTCTTTCAAACAAAGGCCCTAACCTACCTACAGCAGCAGCTACACCCTTTCCAGGTTTTGTCGATTTCTTTCTTTATCTTCTTTTTATTTTTTTCATGGTAAAGTTGTTGTGTTTGTCTTTGTCTCTGCTATTCATTCACCCTTTTTTATTTTTCATACAAAGAAATTGAGATTGTAACAGCTTCTAACTGTTTGTAATGGCGTCACCATTACGTATCGGATTCGTAACGGGATACGGGAGTGAATTCGGTCCAATTCGATATATCAGTGTGTATTCAAAATGCCACTTTGAGATACCATTACGTAACGATCGATTCGCTACGTAACGGTCGATTTTTAAAACTACAGTTCAAAGAGGATTTTTATCGGCATATTCAAAAATGTATTGAACATTATCACCCATGAGAGCCAAGTCTAGGTGTTGACTAGATTAGGCTGGAGAAATCTCACAAAGTTTTGAAAGTGTGCATAGATTCTAAATTATGAGGGTTATGAAGATATGAATGCTTCTATAATTATTGCTTTGACTCTTATATGAAAGATTCAATCTTATTAGATCTCAATCTCCGCATATTCGGCGATCGTTGTGTAAATTGGTATGAGATCGTAATTCAGAGGAATCTGCATTCAAGAAAGGTCTTGGATTGTGATAACCCCTTGATAGACTTATAAGTATTATTTCCACCAGTATACCTGATCAATTGATTATTTTATAATTCGGTGGAGTAGAAAATAAGTTAAGTCCGAGAATTAAGGAATAAATAAGATGTTGGCTAAACTTAATTGGTGGCGAATTGATTTGACCAAACGAGTATGGTATACTTAACATTGGGAATCATATTATGTACCATATCCACTTTGCAAATAAGACCTCATTAGTCCGAGTGATTTTGAAATAATTAATGACGTACACTCATAATTATTTAGTGAAATTAATTATGATTAAATAAAATAAGTAAATAAATTGCGAGAATGTAATTTGGGATTTTTAAGTATTTATTTGGAAGCCAATTTAATTATTTGGTGTTAGGTTTCTAATATAGTCCATATGCCCAAGTAGCGGGCCTAGACTATCTGAAAATTCAGTTTAGTCCAAGTCCATTAATTATATGTGTGTGTGTGTGTGTATACATACACATATTGGTGTAAGCTAGAGTTTAAGCTATATGTTCAGTATTAAGGATTACGGAGAGATAGAAATAATATTAACGTTTTTATAAAGAGGCTTGAATAGAGAGGCCCATATCTCACTATAAACCGAAGTTTTCATCTTCAAAGGTGCCCACACATATACCTTGCTTTGGGATGATCATATACTAAAAGATTCGAGACTTTCGTTGTGTTCTAGAAAGATTTTGGAGGACAAGAGATAGACAACCCCTTCATCTTCTATAAAGTCTTTTTCTCCTCATCGGATCACAAACAAGATCCACTAAGGTATTGTAATTAAAAACCTAGATTTATGCTTGAAACCTAGTTTTTTTATTCACTTTCTATTACATGATTCATCAAAGATTTTCGACTCAATTTTTTTGCGTATATCGATCCCTAACAATCCCACCCCACCCTTCGAAGTAAGCCCATGTAATGATTACCAATTGGAATCCTACCCTCGTTTTCAATCAGTACCCTTTTTCAGGCATTTTAGGAAATTCTCTTACTTTGTTTTGCTGTAAAAGTAAGGTTAGGCCTCAGTTTTTGGGTTCCTCAAATGCGACTAGAACTCCGTTGCTTACTATTTAGGTAATTTTTCAACTCGAAACTTTGTCAAACTTTTGTCTCTCCTTCATTTCACCCCACACTTCCTTTTTAGCCTCTCGTGCTATGTCCTTAATGAGTTGGAAGCCCCGAACTTGTATTTAAACCGTTACTTGTTTGATGAGCAACTCTAAATTTCCTATTTCAAATTCATTACTCTATCAAATATTTCCAAAAGGTTGAAAAGTATTTTTTTCAACTCATTTTTAAATATAATTGATTTTATTTATGCCTTATTTCCTCATTTTACACATTTTATCACTACATTAGTTAGTATTCCAAGTCATACTTTTGTTTATATATTACATTTAAACCTATTATTAATTAACAAAAGACCAAGTATAGAGTTTATATCATATTTCAGAATACATTGGTGATGTATACTTAATTGTCCTTTTTTCTCGCACAACACCCACTTTTTTTGGCTACAAATTATGAAATATACGACTCAATTGTGTGCATGATATAAAGTCTTCCTTGAAGTTCGTTTCAGGTTACATGGGCTTTGATTTCAACTTATGTGGTATGTAAAAATTTCTATCAAAGATCATGACTTATGTTTTGAGAAAGAAAAAATGGTAGTTTAATATTTTATATTATTAAAAAATTGAGAGTTTTTCCATTAAATATCAAACTTTAATTTTCATATGAGATTTTCATTGAACTCTACATTTGACTTCACCGGTTAATGCTCCTTATATTCACTTCTCCCCTCTCACTTAAATTATATGTTTTATACTTCGATTTTTTAGTCTTAAAAATGTAGTAGGATTTAAAGGTTATATGTTATTTGTTTAAAGTATTTGATATAACCATAAACCTTGATTGTGATATTTGACTGCTTATATTTTGTCATTAACCATAGTTTAGTTTTCGGATAAAATACATTTTTTTAAATAGAAATACTTCGTATAATAAAAAAATTCCTCCGACTCATTAGATTTTCCATAAGATTTTGCTACAAAGGAAGTATTTGTGCGACTAACAAATGTTTTTCTCACACCTAGAAAGCCGTTGCAACATAGAAACCTAGTTTTATGTTTGTGAAACCTAAGGAAATTAAAAGATCATGTTTCTTAAATATGCACATGTGTTGTCAGTTCAAACCTTTTCTTAGCAAAATCATTCATTCACTCTCAAAAACTATCCGTTGCGTTTCTTTTGGAGTATTGTGTAGCATCCTCCCTTTCGATCCTTGATATGTTCATATATCGGTAAGTTAATCTTTCGTTAGTTTTTGGTTTATTGATATTTTTCATAAGATAACGAGTTTTTTCCAGGATTGATCATAGTTGTGGATTTTTCATTAATGATCGTCATTGTGAGCCCAAATGTTTTCAAGAGAATATATAACTGCTTTTGATGACAACAGTCCAATTGATAATACAAAGAACTCACTATTTTCTCTCAAGTACTTTTAAAGTTTAAAGGTAAACCAATATCAACATTCACCCAAGATTTGTCAAGGATACCTCGTGACAAACCCAAAATAGGGATTCAAGTAGTTAATCAAGGACAAATCAATCAACCGTCCAAGGATTCATCTTTAACCAAATCGCAAAGTATTGCAAGCATGGACAATTAAAAGAAACATCAACTAACAAGAGGGAAAATAGCAACAAACATATATTTCATTCAATCAAGTTCAAACACAAAAGCATCCCACAAAGAACAAAGTACTTAAAAAGATTAATAGCATCTCAATAAGGACAGTTAAAGCCATGAAACTAAGTTAATAATTTAAACATGATCAAAACCTCTCAACAAGTCAAGCAAGAAGATATGAAGATGAAGTTTTGAGAGTGTAAGTATCCAATTTAAGGTTTGTCTCTCAATTTATATAACTTGTCTCTAAATATAATCACACTCGCCCTTTGAGACAATTCAAACAAAATTTAAAAATGTTCAAACAACTTAACTAATGAAAGATGAAATTTTCAAACCAATCCAAATGTTTTTATTGACACTTATTTTAGGAAATTTGTGATTGTATTAACTTCCACACACTTTTATAGGCAATACATACTCCTAAATAAATTCTCAACAAACCTAGAAAATACAGGATTCTGACTCATTAATGTGAAACAAAATGTATTTCAACCATAAAAGAGTTTTATATGATGACAATACAATTAATATACGATAAGACTTCATTATCTTCTCTATAATATACTTGAGATAAAAATAAGCATTATGAGATATGTTACAGGAATCACACCATATATGCAACCATAACAACATGCCAAAAAAACACAATAAAGATCCCAGTCAATAGAAGAATAATCTCAATCATATAAGAAATCCCATCATCACATCACAAAACAATCATCAACCCTGGTAAAGTTAATCTATTATGCAATAAGAGAAGTTCAAAGCCCGACCATGAAGTTCAAGAATAGATGTTCAAAGCCCAACCATGAAGTTTAAGACTAACTAGTCACACAAGCAAGTTCATTACCATATCACATAATCTGTGAAGACTAATCTTAAGTTAGAATCATATCATAAGCTAATATTTCATGATTCAAACAAGTGAACTAAATACTCAAAAAGCCCTAATGTTTATTACTTTATTTTATTATACTTTAGGAAGCATTATAAAAAAAGTAAAGTAACGTGTTTTGATAATGTATAAGCTCATTGCCACTCATCTAAACCTACCTTAAACCTTCCATAAGCCCTGGACCATAACAAATCTTTTTTTGGCCAAGCAAGGAGGTCAAGATAAAATATGAGTTGACTAAAAGTACCAGATTCTATTTTGAGTCATCTCATCTTTTCCAAGCCCAACCAAGAAGGTTTTAGTCGAATAATCTTCACTTTGAGTCGACTCAAAGTGCCAGCAAAGTACATTTAACCTTGGTAACTTGTTCCAAACTACCTATCCCTTGTCCCATGAGTTCCTATACCTTTACCAAATATTATACCCACATTTTGATGCCATAATTAACCTCCTAACACTATCAATAAGTGCCTCCCATTACCATTTCAAGTCACCCAAGCTACAAACCAAAGCTTGAGTTATTTTCTCTCTTAAATCCCATTCCATCCATGTGAGATGCAAACCCAAATCTCTATCCTAGCCAAAGCTCTCTTGAAGTAAAGCTTTAAATTTCAAACTTATTCATTCAAACCAAATGAGTTCCAAGAATAAAAATCCAATATATCCATGTTCCAATCCAATCCCAATGTGTTCCAAACTAGATTTTAGTAACTGTATCTTACCGTTACAAAAATAATTAGTAACAATAGTTTTACTTTAGAAAAAAGGTGCGGGTAAAGAAATTTGTAACAGTAATTTACCGTTACTAATATTGATTTTACAAACGGTATTTTACCATTACTAATAATGGATTTACCATTGGTATTTTACCATTACTAATTATGATTTGGTAACATAATTTTTTGTCACTATTTTTACCTTATTACACATATTTTGTAGTCCTTTTTCCTGGTTTGGTAAAGGTAAAGGTCTATTTTTAATATTAATACATATATAAAAATATATATTTATTTTTCAAGATCTTTCTTTAACATAACCTGAATTTAAACAAATTCAATTATGTTTGCCACACTATTCAAATCCCAAGAACATATACAAAAATAGTCCACATAAACAAGAGCAAAATATATATTCAACATTTATATTTTATATAAGCTTCCACTATTTATTTACAAAAGAAACTTAAATATCGAAAGCGATACACATAGTATCACTTTGGAACAAAATATCTATTTAAAAATAACAAAAGAAAAAAATTAAAATTTATACAAACAAAAAATGATCAAAATATATAAATTATGATAACCACTAAATATATGTGTTTCACGTGAAACATTGAGACACACTAACCTTCCACATACCATGAACAATAATCAACATTTAGCAACACCCGTCTTGAAAGCTCTAGTAACAATAACATTATTTGGATATCTTGGATCAACAATCATTTTCGTACATATGGTCTCTAAACCGTATACATCCAACCTATTAGGCCATCTCCAGTGGGAGATGTAAAAGTCTACATTTACATTTTTTCAACCCACAATGGGTACCAAAAAATGCACAATTAGGTGAGAGAAAGTGTTGCGGAGGTGTAAATTTAGACACCTGCTACACATTGTGTGGTGGTTGGGCTGGTGGGGGATACCACAGCTGGGCGTTAAACTGTTACCCGTCCAGACTGTGGGAGTTAAACTCTTACCCATCCAAGGGTCTTAGGAATTATAAAAAAAATGTGTGGGAAAGTGGGAAATGCAGTGGGCGATTAACATGCTGCTGTCCAGGTTGGGCCCCGCCCTCGGACGGATAAAACTCTCCCGTCCAACCTCTTATTTAGCTTCTCCCACCGTGTGATCCAATTAAAAAATGTAAATTTCCATTGTTTTAGCCTCTCCCACTGGAGATGGCCTTATAGAACTAAAACAAAAGGACAATGGGAATAAAACAAAAAGACAATGAATTTTGAGGTAATATAAACAATATCATAATAATAAACTAAAAATTGATTTCAAGCGTATAAATACTAACGTCTGTTGATAGTAATTGAAATATAATCACATAACCAACAAATGAGTCGGTTATTAAAAGAACCAAACAAAGATATGGTGAGGAATTGTTTCAATTGAGAGGTATTCGAGATGAAAACATGAAGTCGTTTTACCAAACACAGTAGCAACACTATTTCATAAAAAATAAGCTATTTTCATAATGATGAATCATCAATTTACAAAATTTATATTCATTGTATCACTTGCTATAAAGTTATAAAGGTCTTATGAGTTAAAAAGATATGCATGATATTAACTCAGACAAAAATTATTGTGGTTTGACTGCAATATCTTCACTCCTTTTTCTGGACATAAAGAGGAATGCAAAAAAAAAATAGAAAGAAGGAAATTGTATAGCAGAGTCTTAACAATTGTGCTTTAACATTGAAAAAAGTAAAGGAAAACAAAATTGGAGAAGGTTCAATAAACTATATTTATTTCTATGTAACTAGCCTTAAAATCAGACGAATTTATATAACTCACACAAATTTAGGGGATAAAGCAGAAAATTTCTACTTTTAAGATTTTCTTAAAGACAATCAATGAAAACAAATAAGAAAAATATAAGCAAAACTACCTAAGAAGAATTCCATGTTATTTGATAGATCTCCTGAACTAATACTATGTTCATCGGATCTCAAATGTATATATTGTGCATGTTCAAATTGACGAGCTGATGTGGAACTACAAATTATGGGCCATAAAGAATAAAATACATCAAAAGTATCATTTATTCATGGGAAAAATTTAAGAGTTTAATGATTCAGAAGAAAAGTGACCATTGTACCGTCGATCATGGAATGGGTACCTTTGATTAACCCGCAATGACTTTATCTCTTTTAGAGTGAAATCAATTGTTTGATCAAAACAATGTAAACCAAACTTACAAGAGGTAAAAAGGCATATATATATACATATATATATATTAGCAAAAGCATAACTAAAAACTTCAATTAATTAATATGTACATATTATGATTCCATACTTGCATACATAATTAAAGGGAGAATGGACGAAGCCATGCCATGTGGCACGTCACGTGAATGACGTGTGTTGGGAGACCACGACTCGAAGAGATCACAAGTAACGGAGACCACGTTGCTAGAAGACCTCGAATATGAGGGAAGATAAAGTCAAATCTTGGAAGATCATACTAATGGTTTGGGAGATCAGTTATAGTAGGACTCTATAACTCGTAGTTAAGATAAACATAAAGAGACCTAAAGGGATAGAACCCTTAAGCCTAAAATAAAGGCGACCTCACTCATAATGAAATGATTAACTGTGACTTTCATGTGGAAATTAGGACTCTCAGCTAGTATCCCTAGAACTCCAATTATCACTTTCTTCCTGATTATTAAACGATCTCCCCCTTTCCTCGTGGACATAGGAAAATCTCACCACTGAATAACATATATCTAGTCTCCTCTATTCTCTTTCTGCATTCATAATTATTTTGGGGCTAATATCTAATTATCATTTTTATTGTGGGCCAATATCCCCTATAGTTTGGTGCCATCTGTGGAAAAATCTAACTTCTCACCACTGTTAAAGCCACTTAGCTCAAAATCATCATGACTGCAAATCAATCTCACCCCACGAAGGCTAGAAGCTGCGTCCAATTTGAACTACATATCGTAAGGAGGGAGGAAACTTGTGTTAGGCTCCCTTCTCTATCGTGACATTCTAGATCCAAAGGGAGATCGCCCAGGAGATCAGGGCCAAGTTAATGATATCGTGTATGCCACCGATCGACTGACCAAAAACAAGGTTTGTTTCCCCTCTGGCCAGAATTTATGAGGAGAGATTGAAAAATCGTGATCAAAAGATCGTCCGTCTGAGGCAGTAATTAACTCAGCAGTCAGTAGATCACATGTTCGATTCCTGTACTCAACAATATCACAGGAAATAACCTCACTTTGTGAGAAGTCACAAATCATATCAACCTAGTAGAGCCTCTCATTCAAGAAGCCCTCGCACAATGCACCACCACTAATGACATAACAACCATTCCCCTGGGAGGGATTCCATAAACCAAAGCCACCATCAGTTCCAGCCTACTGAGTCATCACAAAGTAGCAAACCTGCCCATCCAGAGGTACAACTTAATAGAGTAAGGATCCATGAACTGAGGGAGCTCATCTCGAAAGAGTTAGAAGGGAGGTTGAATCCAAATCTAGCTCGGAGTCTTAAGTACCTAGCTAGAAAAACATCACGGCACGGATCCTTAACCCTCTTTATTGAGAAAATAGAATCTTTTGAGCCACCCAAGAAGTTATGCATGCCAAAGGAGACAACATATGATGGAAAGGTACACCCTGCCAATTACATCAGGCATTATTGACATACCGTGTATCTTTAGAGAAATCACGATGCCATAATGTATCGGGTGATCCCATCTACTATAGGAGAGATCGGCCTGGAAAGGTTCAAGAAATTATCCCCCAAATTAATCTTCTCTTTTAAGGACCTGGTCGAGCAGTTTATGCCCTGGTTCGTCACAATCAATAAGGTAACGAAGGAGATTGATTCACTGGTCTCTCTTAAGAAAAAGAAGGGATAGTCTCTCATGAAGTACACTCAAAAGTATTGGGAGCCATACAATAAAATTGATGATTACAATGATTAGTTGGCTATATTTTTATTTAATTTTGGTTTGGAGTGATTGAATGACCTATAACAGTGTTTAACGAAGAAGACGACCTCTTCATGTCTCGTATTGAGAAGTATGCGAAGTTAGAGGACGAGCTCATCAATGATGAGGCCCTGGTCGACCAAAAGAATAACGATCCTAAGAGTACCCCCAAAGGGGAAATCAAACTTCTTCATTTAAGAAGGGTTTCAAGAATGAAGCCTAAAAGGGTCACCCTAAATCTTAAGCTATTGAGAATAGCTACAAGGCACTGTAGATAGTCTTCAAAGAATCCATCTATAAGATTATTCCGTAGATCAAAGACAAGTCCTACTTCAAGAAGCCTTGTAAGATAACCAACGATCTAGATGATAGGGATGCCAACCTCAGGTGCACTTATCACTAGGATTAAGGACACATCACGAGATCGTCTAAGCAGGGAATCTCAAGGAACATATTAGCACGACGAAGCCAAAAGATGTGACAAATATCAACGCAGTTAAAAAAGAAGACGAGGAACTTCCACCATTTAGGTTAGTCATCACCATCCATAGATACACCGATCCATGTCAACACACTAGTAAGAAACTCATAGAAAAGGTGATAATCAAAACTAATATCCAATAAAATTTTCAGGTGGACTTATCCAATCCCATTCTTTCTACGAGGGAGAGAACAAACTTAGACATTGATCGTGCTATTGTATTCACCGATGATGACTTGGTCAGCATTAATCTTCCCCACAAGGATACCCTTGTTCCCACCCTGCGAATTGCAAACTTTAATGTAAGAGTGTTGGTGGACCAAGGAAGCTCTCGAAGATCATGTACCTAGCAATGCTCTATGAGGTCGACTTCGGTATCAAGGACCTTGACACCAATATAGGCCCACTGATTGGTTTCTATGCAGATGTGGAGACTCACCTACGAAAGATCAAGCTTTCGATTAAGGTTAGATCAACTAATAAAAAGGTAGAGTTACACATCATCCAATCAAGGTCACCCTATAGTGCCATAACAGGCAGATGATGAATGCATGAGATAAGATCCCTTATTCCCTCCATCAGAAGACCAGGTTATTGACCAAACAGGGAGAGGATCGTGTACAAGATATTCAAGAAGCTGGTTAATTCTACAATGGAAGTATATATTGATAATACGTTCGTTAAAAGTAAGCAGGCAGCTGATAATATCAAGGATCTCATAAAGACTTTTAAGATTCTCAAGGAATACATGATGAAACTCAATGCCTTAAAATGCATCTTTGGAGTTAGCTCTGGAAAATATCTTGGGTATTTGGTGACTCAGAGAGGCATAAATATGAATCCAGATTAGTTTAAGGCTCTAAATGACATCAGAACACCGACCACTATCAAGAATATCCAGGTCATCACTAGAATGCTAGATGCTCTAAATATCTTCATTTCAAGATCATTGGATAAATGTCGATTATTCTTCCAAGCATTGAAGAAAGCAAACCCTGACATCTGGGTAGAGGAGTGATACCAAACTTTGGAGGGAATTTGATAATACTTGGGATCTCCTCCCTTGCTATCAACTCCTAAGAATGGGTAAGATCCATACCTGTACTTGACCGTCTCAAGCCAAGTGACCAATGCTACAATAGTTTGTTTATATAATGGAGAGAAAATTTCGGTCTACTATGTAAGCCATACTCTCCTTGAGGTAGAAACTATATATATATGCCTATCAAAAAGTTGGTTCTGGCATTAATAACTGTTGCAAAGAAGCTGAGACACTACTTTGATGATCATACCATGATCGTCCCCATAACCTATCCCCTAAAAAATTCACTCAATAAGGTTGGTCTCTCAAAGAGATTGACCAAGTGGTCCTTTGTGATGGATCATTTTGACATTAAATATGAACCTAGGACAGTGATCAAGGGTCAAGTATTATCAAACTTTGTGATAAAATTTTCAACATCACTAAGAAGGAAGGATGAATAACTGCATTCCATCCTAGAATCACTAGAGGTCAGCAAAGACGAACGATTTAGGAAGCTCTTCATGGATGGTGCGTCAAATGAAAAGGGCATAAGCGTTGGGATAGTTTTAGTGATACCCTAAGGCAGTCTTATTGAGAAAGCCATTAGACTAATGTTCAAAGGCTCAAATAGTGAGGTAAGGTATGAGGCCATGGTGCACGATCTCTGTAGGGTGATCAGCATGAGATCTTTCCACATTATTATGTATTGTGATTCCAAGCTAATAGCGAACCATCTAAATAAAGAATATGAAGCAATGGACCCCAAAATGATAACTTATAGGAACAAAGAAAGAGACCTTATTCAACAGTTCAAGTCTTCCTCAGTGGAGAAGCTTCCAAGAAATGACAGTAGCTCTGTAAACGCCCTTACCACTCTAGCATCTGCTATAGACACTAGCCTAAAGAGGAAGATCGAAGTATAATGCATAGACCGACCAAGAATTGAAGAGTAAGAAAAGGATATCAATGTACTTCAATTATATTTAGCTTCATTTTGGATGGATCCCATCATCTCCTACTAGAAGACCACTGAGCTATACCCATATGGGAAATAAATACACAAGTTAAGGATCAGATAGACGAGGTTTTACATTAACTCTAATGGAAAATTATATCGATGATCATTTTGCTAGCCCTTTACTGAAAAATGTTTACCCAGATCAAGTGGAAAGACTTTTAAGAGAAATGCATAAAGGCAGCTACGAAACACACATGGGTGGAAGATTACTCTCCTATAGGGACATCTCTTAAGGATATTAATATCCGTTCATGCAAAATGACGTTGTAAGGTTCGTCCAAAAATTCCCCAAGTGTCATTTGTGTTCACCATTAATTAAGTAGACTACGAGGCATGGACATAGGAGGCTCACTACTTGTTGCACCATGGAATCATAAATATCTAATAATAATGATTGACTACTTCACAAAGTGGGTTGAGGCCAAACCCCACACCCACATCAAATAGACGCATGTCAAAAGATTCGTTTGGAGGAATCTCATCACGGATTTGGAATCCCAAGTGTGTTCATTATAGACAACGGAACGCAGTTTGATAACGACCCCTTTCATGACTTCTATGGAGAATAAGGAGTCAGAATCCATTATTCATTAGTGATTTTCCCCAATATAATGGAAAGATGGAGATAACCAACAAAACCCTTTTGTTAAGAAGTAAGCGCTAATTAGAGAACGTTAAAGAGCGATGGGTGGATAAGATTCCCTCTGCCTTTTGGGCATATAGGATGACCCCTAAGAATCCAATAAGAGAGAATCCATACTCCTTTGTCTATGGTATGGAAACTGTCATCCCTTTAGAGATTAAACTTCCAATGCTCAGATTAGAGTTCGAAGATGACCAAAATGAAGATCTAATTGGTCATAAGTTCGATCTTGTTGAGGAAATAAGGGAGAAATCTCTAATACATTTAGCTATCTACCATCCAGAACTGATAAAATAACACGACAAGAAGGTCAAAATCATAGAATTATCATTCGATTACTTGGTCCTCAGATAGATGTTACCTATTGCACATAATCCATCAAACGGGAAAATTGCACCGAACTGGAAAGGATCTTAACGAATAACCTCAAAAAGGGGCGATGGATTATACCATCTAGAAGAATTAGATTGGAAAATACATCCATGGTCATGGAATGACATGAAACTTAGAAAGTTTTATCATTAGATATGAAGTTAAATGTTTCCCACCTTTCTTTATGCACAATAAAATGATCGACAATAAACTGTCTAAATTATCCAAAATCTTTATCTAATTTTTACAAAATCTTTAAACCCACTCAAGTAGTGGTATGACTGAGAAGAAAGGTCAGTGGCCCAGAAAAGGCAAAAACCCACGTAAGAACTATATGGTACAACTCAGACATGAGCTGCTCCCCTATGTTTGGAATAAAAACCCCCCTTAAAAACTGGTACGATCTGAAGAAGATTGGCTAAAACCCACTTGAAGAGCGGTATGATTTGAAATAGATAGGTCTAAAAGAGGAAAAACCCACGTAAGAACTGCGTGATATAACTCATATGTGAGTTGGTTGCCTACATTTGGCATAAAAAATCCACATGAAAAGTGGTATGATCTAAAGAAAATCGATAAAACCCACTTGAAGAGTCATATGATCTAAAGTAAACAGCCTAGAAGAGGAAAAACCCACGTAAGAACTGTATGGTAAAACTCATACGTGAGTTTTTTTTGCCTACATTTGGCATAAAAAACCCACTTAAAAAGTGGTACGATCTAAAGAAAATTGGCCAAGACCCTTGAAAAGTGGTATGATCTAAACGAGATTGGCCTATAAGATGTAAAAACCAATGTAAGAGCTTCATGGTATAATCAAAAGTAATTTGGCCGCCTATGTTCGGCACTAAGAACCCACTTTGAGGGTGGCACAACCTAGGAACGTTAAAAATCCATTCGAGAAGTAATAATCTATGGTAAATTGACCTAATAGGGGAAGAAAGTCAATTCAGTGTAAAATTGGCTTGAATTAATCATTTCATCTTAAAGTCGACTTTAAATGAGTTTGAAATTGAACACTTCACCCATGGATAAAATCTAAGTGATAAAGGCAGACCAGGTTGAAATCATAGACAAACTGTTTATTTTTCAGTTTAGGAGAAAGGAATCCCAACAAAATAAATAACACAAGGCATATATCTAGGCGTGGTTATACAAGCCCAAATTATAATATCATCAGAATAGCAAGGTTGTGTAGAAAATACTAATCAAATGCACAACAAAGAGATCAATGAAAAGGTAAACATAGTTTTTCATTAATATGTATCAAAACGACCAAAGGGCTACAAGAACAACCACTAACGGTTAAAAGTAAATTACAATGAAGTGTAACTAGGGGTTGGGGAGATGCTGATCGATGGCAACAGGAAGGCTGAATTGCTCAGTACCGACCCCATCATCCTAAATTGACACCAGGGGGATGTTCGGCGTAAGTAGGATTGCCTTCCCAAATGTTCCCTCGCTGTATGCCAACCACCCAACCCTTATTGAAAGGAAACAAACTCATGGTAGTCCACTAGAGCGGTGACTTCCTAGACTGATGCCTCATACCGTTCATTATAGGATTTTTTCAAGTCGTCCTCACGAGTCTTCTTCTTCGCGCACTTCTACTTATGAGGATGAGCTTCTCGAAGACCTTGCACTGGAAGACAATCTTCATCTTGGATAGTTCGGTGTCCACCCTGCTAAACTCATTCTGAGTTTGCTCAGCTTCCTCCACCGCCTTTGTTTTGGCGTTCACCTCATCTTGTAGCTTGATGTTAAGATCGTCCAACTCCGTGCATTGGGTGGCGATTTATCCCTTCGGGGTAATGTTGGCCTTCGTCATCAAATCAGTGCTTTTCTAATAAACATCTTTCAACTAGAAAGCTTAAGGGCGACCTTCATGCTTTTCACAAAAAAAAAAAGAAAGAAAGAGGGAAAAATTAGAAAGAAACTATGTCACTTGACTTAATAAAATATGAAAGTACATGGTTTACTAGAATGCTATGCCATAGAACCTCCTTATATCGATATAGTCAATGCACATGTGTACTTTTCCTCCTGACTTCGGTACAGGGACGATATTGGCGAGCCATGTAATATATTTGACTATGCGAACGAAGTCTATGTTCAGTTGCTTGACCACTTCTTCTTTGACTTTGAACGACCATTCGATGCGGAGCTTCCTTAGCTTCCATTTGACCGATTTGTATTTGGGGAATTTTTGGATATCATGTTGAGATATTCCTGGGTCAATGTCGAGCATGTCATCGTAGGACCATGTAAAGACGTACATATATTCCTTGAGTAGCTCTTCGAATTGCGCACACTCATGGTCATTAAGGGTGGACCCCATCGTAATATCGCGCTGATGCATATTCTCCAAGGAGAAGCATCTTAGGTTAATCATATCAAACGGTAACATTTTTAATTGAGCAACAGAGAAGACCACCTCCAAATCCTATGGACGAATCGACCTCAATCACTTTCTTTTTCCCCTTGCGAAAGGAGATCTTCCAAGGGCAAGCACGACTCTCTTTCTTTTTTTTTTGGGGGGGGGGGAGGGGGAGGGGAGGAGTTTTTTTATCTTTCCCCTTTTCGTTGTTGGAGTTCGTTGATTATAACAGGTCAATTAGAGATCGTAAGGGCAAGTGGAACACCACTGACATGAGTTTTATCAGTCTTCCTCTTTTTCGCTCGTTTGTCCTCTACGCGTTGGTGTTCCAGCTCTTGGGACTTTTTCTCCCTAAGGGAGATCAATTTCTTCTTCCTCTCTGCGACATCGATAGTTTTTTCATCCCAAATGTTACTGAATGATTGCTTCTTCAATTTGTGCCTGACAGCCCCCACGTCGATTGGCTTCCTTTGTCAACCAACTATGTCCTTTAAATCACTGGGAATTGGTAAGAACGATAAGTGAAAGAGTTGGCGCTTGCGTTCAAATGATCAAATTATATTTAAAACACCTTTTAACCCAAACAAACCCTAAACATGCAACTCGGTGTGATTGAAACAATATGAAATCATGCAAGAGTTATTCAAACACACATAATTTGAGGAAAAAATCCCCCACAGGGGCAAAACCATTTGTATATCACTATAATTTGTAAGAGAAACGGCTTACAATCGGATTACACTGAAATATAAGTTTTTGACTAAGAATTACCCGCAGGCATCGGATTCTGTAGTCGCGGCTGGAAGACTCCCTTTCCAGTAGGGCTGCAATGAAGAGGAAGGAGCGATCCACTTCACAAAGGGTTGAACAACAGCAATGGTGTTCTTGGGTTACCAAACTTGATTCACATAGATATGGAAGACGTGTGAATGTGAAAACCTAGAATCATAGGACTCAATAGGTGAAGACTTTAGGGTTGATATGCTCTGATAAACGTGGGAAAGTCTTATCGAAACCAACTACTGATCGTGGTTTAAATAAGGAGTCAAAACCCTAAAAAATATGCTACACGATCTGGCAGAGTTTATCCTCGGCGGACCGGCCCGGGCCTTAGGCGGATCGGTTCGATAGCGGACCGGTTCTTTTAATTTGAAGCTGATTCGGTTCGCATTCGGTTCGGGGCTCACTGGCTTCAAAGAGCACGGCGGATCAGTCCGAGGCGGTCCGGTCCGGGTCTCAGCGGATGGTTCGTTTTAATTTCAGGCGGACCGGTCTGGCTAACTGGATTTCTGAATTCTTCCTTTCTTTTGATTTTCGGATTCCGTTGATGAGGAATGGACTTTGAATCTTTGCAACGGTGTTACGGCTAATGACATATACAAGCATGTTGGACAAAAATGTCCTTACAAATCTCCCCCTATGTCTATGCCGGAACAAACATAAAAAATCCGAATTATCTATAATCACAATGCCTATACAAATCTACCCTTCCATGAACCCAAAAACTGAAAGTGGTACAAATGACTAAGGCTGCATCGTTTGTTCTTCGAATCTTCAGAAATCTCACCGCTTTTCTCATCAGGGTGTGCAACGTGGGATTATCAAAAGATGTACCTACACACATGAGACAAAGCAAATACCAAGTGACGTATCGAGTTTGAAATGAGATAAACATAAGCATATATATGAATTTAAGATGATATTCTCAGAAATACAAAACTCCCCCATAATCAGATAATTCATTCTCCCCCTTTTTATGATGTCCCCAAATAGACAAATGAGAGAAATAAATCAAGCAATCAAGTACCGGGGTGACACAAGGCATAAAATCACTCCATGAATGAACATAAAACAATCAAGTCGGTGATAGCGTAAAAGAAGAGGTGTTATCAAAATTCGATAGGAAAATCAAAGCATACAAACATGACATATGTGCACGATGAATATTGGATATTCCTAACGAATAAACTCAAATGCTTCCTTTGGTGTAAAAGATTGGAAATATAAGACATTGACTATATCAAATCTACAAATCAAAGCTCAAAGTGATTTCTACACCAATAACGTCCAAAATGATTTTCATGCTTTTTCAGGACTTTCAAGGAAGTGCAAACCCGTTTTTCAATCTCCAACCAAACTCCCTCAGATTTATATTTTGAATAGAGGAATACTAAATTCTCAAACTTTGGAGAATTGGGTGAAACCTAAATGGCCCATATTTGGCATGAATTGCTTTTTATTGCCTTATCAATTTTTTCGGGCTCTTTTAACCTCTTAGGACCTCGGATATTAAAATTCCTCCATTTTTTAGGTCCTTTTTAACGGTGGCTTTTGCGCAAAGGATAAGAATCAACTTTCGCAGCCCCTCCCCGTTATGAAAATATACACACAGTCTCACCAAAACGGGTTTTACATGCAATCCAATCTTGTCAAGTTTTGACGCATATTGTACATTGTATAGACAGAATTGAGATAGAAACACTCAAGCCAATATGTGATAGACAAGTGAAATAATCAAATATAGCCGTGCATGTGTGCATTAAAGGATATAGGAGTCAAACATGTAGGAAGATATCACTAATTACATCTCAAGGACTCCAATCAATGTTAAGCACATGGATGAAATGATGTAGCGTCTCAAATCTCTATCAAACAGTCACATGGATATATGGAGTGAAGTTGTGACTTGGCTAACTTAAATGCTCATCCATAAAAGGTGCAAAAACAGAAAAATCTTTTTGGCCTTTTTCAAAAAATATTAACAAAATAAAATCTTTTTGTGCTTTTTCTTAAAATTTTTCTTAAAGGAAAATCTTTTTGTATTTTTCAAAAGAAATATAAAAAGCAACAAGAATAAAACAAAACTATACAACTAAGCAATGGTACATATAAACAGACTAGCAATAGGAAGCATATGATATGAACATGAAGAAGCATCCTATTCTAGACATAGACCAACCCCTCAGTCAACTGTGCAAATCCCTAAAGATTTCCTAAGACTCTCAAATCTAAGGGCAAATCCCGATATCGGCGTGCAAATCCCGATATCGGCTAACTGACGGTCGGTGGGAACGAAACTCAGGGATACGACTTTCTCTTCAACTAACTGACGTATAAAGTGCTCACGTATCCTGATGTGTTTTGTGCGCGAATGCTGAACTGGATTGCGGGATATGTGTATCGCGCTCGTGTTATCACAGGAAATGGTCATGGTGTCCTGTGATATCCCATAATCCTCCAGAATTTGCTTCATCCACAAGAGTTGTGTGCAACAACTCCCGGCGGCTATGTACTTAGCCTCCGCAGTGGACAAAGAGATGGAATTTTGCTTCTTGCTTAGCCAGGAGACAAGAGCAGAACCAAAATAGAAACACCCACCAGAAGTGCTCCTACATCCATCTACATCCCCAGCCCAATCGGCATCTGAATAGGCGAACAAACGGTCATCGGTATCAAAGGAATACCAAATACCATATGAGAGAGTCCCACTCACGTATTTAATAATACATTTTAAAGCAAGTAAATGAGACTCTTTTGGGGATGCCTGATATCGCGCACAGACTCCAACACTAAAGGCGATGTCAGGACGACTGGCAGTCAAGTAGAGAAGACTACCTATCATACTCCGATATAAGGTTTGCTCTACGTCCTTGCCTGAAGTGTCCTTACTAAGCTTGGTAGTGGTACTCAAAGGTGTACGGGAATGCTTAGCGGAGTCTAAACCAAATTTCTTCACTAGGTCTCTAGCATACTTGGATTGGGAGATGAACATCCCATCCTCTAGCTGACGAACCTGGAGACCAAGGAAGAATGTAAGCTCACCAACCATGCTCATCTCAAACTCACTTTTCATCTCCTCCTCAAAGTGGTGAGCATGTGGATCCAAAGACTATGTCGTCCACATAGACCTGGGCAACCAAAATAGCACCGTCATCTCTTCTGACGAACAACGTCATATCTACTCCCCCTCTCTTGAAGCCACGAGCTAAGAGATAGGAAGTAAGCCTCTCGTACCAAGCACGGGGTGCTTGCTTCAAACCATACAAGGCTTTCCTCAGATAGTAGACGTGCTCAGGGTGCTGAGGGTCTTCAAACCCTTTTGGTTGTTCCACATAAACCTCCTCCTGTAGAATGCCATTCAGAAAGGCACTCTTAACATCCATCTGATACACCTTGAAGCGTAGATGACATGCGATGGCGAGCAGAAGACGGACAGACTCAAGCCTCGCAACAGGAGCAAATGTCTCCCCAAAGTCTACAGCCTCTATCTGTGTGTAGCCTTGAGCGACCAACCTAGCCTTATTTCGGATTATGGTACCATTTTCATCCATTTTGTTCTTAAAAATCCACCGGGTACCTATCACATTAATCTCACTAGGTCGGGGGACAAGTTCCCAGACATCATTCTTTTTAAATTGAAGCAACTCATCCTGCATAGCAGATATCCAGTGTTCATCCTTGAGTGCTTCTTTATGGTTCTTGGGCTCGACTTTGGACGTGTAGCAAAGATGGATAACAACGTTCTCTAGCTGAGCACGAGTCTTGACCCCTAGAGTGGGATCACCAACAATGGCAGAAGGGTCATGACTCTTGCGAACCCAAGAAGGTGTGTCCCCTAACACAGGAGTAGGGTCCACAGAGTGTGAGAGAGGAACAGGTAAATCACTGTCAGAACAGTCCTCATCCTCACACTGAAGGTTAGGATCAATAACCGTTGAAGGTTCGTCATCTTGCACGGTAACGTTTATTGATTCCATAATCCTAGAGCTCTTCAGGTTAAAAACCCGGTATGCTCTACTATTCGATGAATATCCTAGAAATATTCCCTCGTCGCTCCGGGAGTCGAACTTTCCTAATTGCTCTCTATCCCGTAGGATGTAGCATTTACTCCCAAAAACACGGAAATACGCCAGGTTGGGCTTCTTGCCGGTCCACAACTCATAAGGTGTCTGTAGTGTGTGTGGACGCAAATAAACCCTATTCACCGTGTGGCATGCAGTAGACACTGCCTCTGCCCAAAATCTCCTAGAAACTTTATGACCTAGAAGCATAGATCTAGCCATCTCTTGGATCGTTCTATTCTTTCTCTCAACAATCCCATTTTGCTGAGGAGTTCTCACAGCAGAAAACTCATGTTTGATCCCAAGGCTATCACAATAAAGATCTACTTTTGCTTCCTTAAATTCAGTGCCATTGTCACTACGTATTTTGTTAATAGTGACACCGTGTTGATTTTGCAGGACACGGCACTTGGTCGTTAAGAAATCTACAGCATCGGATTTCTCTCTCAGAAAACCTACAATGGAGTACCTGGAGAAATCATCTACCATCACGAGGATGTACCTCTTACCACCTAGACTCTCAGTATGAGTGGGACCCATAAGATCCATGTGAATCAACTCCAGAACACGAGAGGTGGTAATGGAATGCAACTTCCTATGCGGACTACGAATTTGCTTTCCCAACTGACAGGGTCCACAAATCGTGGAAGTTAGCTTTCCGAGAGATGGTAAGCCACGTACTAGGTCTTTCTTAACAAGATGAGTCAAATCTCTCACGTTCACGTGACCTAGACGTTGGTGCCACAGATCCATAGGAGTGATCGTGGCGCTGTTGCAGACAAGTGAGGATTTGGGCTCAGTCCCATAACAATTATCCTCTGTCCTCACCCCTTATACTAATAGTTTACCGGCTTGATTATAGACCTTACAAGCTTCCCGGTCAAACTTTACTGCAAAGTCATCGTCGCACAGCTGGCTGATGCTGAGAAGGTTTACTTTTAAACCTTTGACGTACAAGACATTTTCTAGCTTAGGAAGTCCTGGTAACTCTACAGTACCTCGTCCTACAATGCTAGATTTACTCCCATCTCCAAAAGTAACTCTCCCATCATCATAATCCTCAATCTGAGTAAAAAGGGAGACATCACCTGTCATGTGTCTGGAGCATCCACTGTCAAAATACCACTGAGAGGTATTATGTGCTTTGAGAGCAACATGAACAACAAGGGACTTTTTCTCTTTCTTAGGAACCCAAGAATAAGTAACCTTTTGTTTACTGTTGTTGTTGTTGGTTTTAGCCGGAATGCGGGAAGCTTTCATTGACGGTGAGGACATTCGTCGGAATTCCTTCATCAAACTCTGTGATGTGGCGGCTAGAAACTCTACTTGCTCTCCCAGACTAGCAAACTCATCAGTATGATGTGGAGGAGCAAAAGTACGTCGTGTCCGACCAAATCTATAGCAAAACTCCCTAAGGTGTCCATTTCTTTTGCAATGGGAGCAAAAGGGCACAGTGTTAGGAGGACCTTGGTTTGCTTTTCTTGGTCGAACTCTCCTTCTTGGTTTTTGATGACGGCCATAAGGAGTCGTAGTAAACTCAGGAATTGGTCCCGGTGAAATTTGAGACGTGGAGGCACCATCAAAACCAATTCCTTGCCTGTCACCAAAACCTAAAGCGGGACCGAGGAGCATCTTTCCCATCTTCCCAGACCTGTCCTCGATTTGTACCTTGACTTTCCTAGCTCTATCAAGGTCATGAGTAAGCTGAGCAACAAGGGCTTCAAGTTTCTTCCGAGTCTCCATGGAGGAATGGAGCTCACTAATAAGACTAGCCACTTGTTTAGTCAAGTCCGCTTTCTCTTTCTCACAGCTGCTCTCTCTCGTCTCTTCTAACTCTTCTTCTAACGCGGTGATCCTAAGAACTAACGCGTTGTTACATTTTTTAGTTTTGAAAGACTCATTATATAACTCGGCGTAGGCGCGTTGAAGGTTACTCTCGTCCTCACTACCTTCCTCCTCCCCCTCACTTTCTTCGCTCTCATTGTCGAGGTGTCCCTGTGAAGCATCATCCTCATCGTCGTGAGGAGAACTAGGAGTATTCACATGACTAGCCATGAATGCGGTGAAGTTACGCTCATGCGGTGACTCATCTCCCGAGTCCACCGACTCGACCTCACTGTCGTCACTAAGGGTTGCATTTAGAACAGCTTTCCCTTTCTCTCTATTCAGACGATTGGCACACTCAAAGGCTCTATGACCCCTACCATCGCACTCAAAACATCTCTCACTTTCTTTCAGAGGAGGATTTTTGAAAATTTTTTCATTTTTCTTTTCAAACTTATTTTTCTCAAATTTCTTTTTATCTTTAAAATTACCATTTTTCATAAATTTGAGAATTCTCTTGAATTTTTTTGCGAAAAGAGCCAAATCATCCAAGTCAAAATCGCACTCAGAATCTGACGTGTCAGTCTCTCTCTTTCTAGATGACTATACTCTCCTTTTAGCTGAACCCTCACTCCTTCTCTCTTGGGCTTTAAGTGAAATTCCCTTATCTTTAGATTTAGCATTTTTAGGGAACATATCAATTTCATAAGTTTGCAAATCTCCTACAAGTTCTTCCAATTTTAGCGTATTTAAATTTCCCATAGAATTTAGCACAGTGACTTTAGGGATAAAACGCTTAGGCAAAGAACGAAGAATCTTTTTAACAACTCTAGCATTCGGAATTTGTTCACCAAGATTAAAACTAGTATTCACAATGTCAGAAAGTCTAGCATAAAATTCATCAAAGCATTCAGAATCATGCATGGTGATTGTTTCAAATTGAGTTGTCAAGTTTTGCAATTTAGACTCTTTCACAGCATTAGTTCCTTCATGGGTGAGTTGTAAAACATCCCATGCCTCTTTTGACGTGGTACACGTCATTATGCGTTTGAACTCATCAGGTGTGACAGACCCAGAAATAGCACTTAGACCCTTAGAATTAAAAGATGACCATTTAATTTCTTCATCAGACCAAGAAATGTCAGGTTTTAAGTTGGTCACATTATCAACAGTCACGGTGGGAGGAGTCCACCCTCGTTCAACCACAATCCAGACACGTTCACCAATGGCTTTTAAAGCCGACCTCATACGGGCTTTCCAATAAGCATAATTTGTCCCATCAAAAACAGGCATTTTATAATATGACTTCTCCATTTGAACAAGTACTTTTTCAAAAATCAATTTTTTTTCAAAAAATTGATATCTTAGAAGAATTTTGCGAAAAATAGGAATACGCGATAGATTAGCGTAACCTGCTCTGATACCAATTTGAAAGAGTTGGCGCTTGCGTTCAAATGATCAAATTACATTTAAAACACCTTTTAACCCAAACAAACCCTAAACATGCAACTAGGTGTGATTGAAACAATATGAAATCATGCAAGAGTTATTCAAACACACATAATTTGAGGAAAAATCCCCCACAGGGGCAAAACCATTTGTATATCACTATAATTTGTAAGAGAAACGGCTTACAATCGGATTACACTGAAATACAAGTTTTTGACTAAGAATTACCCGCAGGCATCGGATTCTGTAGTCGCGGCTGGAAGACTCCCTTTCCAGTAGGGATGCAATGAAGAGGAAGGAGCGGTCCACTTCACAAAGGGTTGAACAACAGCAATGGTGTTCTTGGGTTACCAAACTTGATTCACATAGATATGGAAGATGTGTGAATCTGAAAACCTAGAATCATAGGACTCAATAGGTGAAGACTTTAGGGTTGATATGCTCTAATAAACGTGGGAAAGTCTTATCGAAACCAACTACTGATCGTGGTTTAAATAAGGAGTCAAAACCCTAAAAAATTTGCTACACGATCTGGCAGAGTTTATCCTCGGCGGACCGGTCCGGGCCTTAGGCGGATCGGTCCGATAGCGGACCGGTTCTTTTAATTTGAAGCTGATTCGGTTCGCATTCGGTTCGGGGCTCACTGACTTCAAAGAGCACGGCGGATCAGTCCAGGGCGGTCCGGTCCGGGTCTCAGCGGATCGGTTCGTTTTAATTTCAGGCAGACCGGTCCGGCTAACTGGATTTCTGAATTCTTCCTTTCTTTTGATCTTCGGATTCCGTTGATGATGAATGGACTTTGAATCTTTGCAACGGTGTTACGGCTAATGACATATACAAGCATGTTGGACAAAAATGTCCTTACAATAAGTTTTCAATAACAAAGTCCACGTTCTCTTTAGATTCAACCTCTTACTAAGGATGACCCGAGATGCTGTTATCATAAGAAAAAAATAGGTCAAGATCATCCAATAACGAGTCAAAGTCCTCATCTTCTTTTTATTTTGGTTAAAGTCCAATTCTGTTGAGATGATGTGTTAGGATGATCCCCCCAAGTAAACCCCTCTGCCTGTGTTATTGGGAATACGGGTGGTAGATGGAATGAAGTCATCACCGACCATAGAGTAATTGGCATCACAACGTTAGGAATATCTTTGAATTTGGCGAGTGATTAAACGGCTAAATCATAATCGAGCAGAACGTGATCTGCGCTCCGATGTGGATGAACACCGGTTGGGGTCAAATGTCTCCAAACCCTCACCAAATCTTCAAGGATGACCTGGTAATCAGATGGCTTGGTATTCAGAAAAAGATCTGCACATAGATTGCATTGGTCAATAAAAAAATTCAAATACATAGAAAAAAAACAACCAGACGACCAACGAGATTCCCCCTTGGTGGAAAAAACCCTTAGACCGTCATAGTCTTCCCCATAAAGAGTTCTAGGGATCACAAGGATTTTTTTCAGTATCCTTTTATGATTAGGGCAAGTATGTGACCAAATTACAAGACTTTTCCCTAGCTTGGGAGTGGTAGAGATCCGATCTTGGGGAAGATATTAAGCCATAGCAATAATGTGACACCCCGTCTATTCTAATCCTGGGTGATCAGTCCATTATTAAATTAAACATGATTCATTAATGGTTTCATTCTTAGCATCACTGTCGAAATTCAATTAATTTACTAATACCCTAATGGCCCGGTGTCAAAATTTTAATTCTTGTTATTAACATGGAAGTAGCTTAAACTAAATATTTCACATTCACTGTTGACGCCACTAAAATGGCCTGCAGATATATGATGAGGATGAGATTGAAGATGAAGATAAACATTCACATCAAACATATAAGAGACAAAGGTTTTTAAAGTGGTTCGGCTATGAATAAAGCCTACGTCCACTGTTATTTTATTCCCAGGGGTTTACAATAGCACAATATGGTGTTTCTTGGTTCTCTCGGATCTCTCTTCATAGTTGTCTCTTTTGGCCAAGGGAATACATGTATTTATAGTAATGGGAGATAAAGAGATTCATTGTATGTAGACATTTATACATTATGTCTACATTCAACGAATCTAACTGTTGAATTGCTTGGTATGCTATGTGTTGTCATCTACAATATAAATGTACATTAATGATCATTAAATGCGTAGTTATCCTTTGATATTCCTGGTTGGTATGCCGACCAACTCTCCTCGGGTGCCAACTAACTCTCCTCGGGTACCGACCAACTCTCCTCGGGTGCCGACTAACACTCCTCGGGTGCCGACCAACTCTCCTCGGGTGCCGACTAACTCTCCTCGGGTGTTGAATATTGCCACGTAGGATGACATGTGTCCTTTTCTGATTGGTCCTCGTAGATGGAGAATTTTTGCGTTAACAGAAGCCCCCAATGCTCTATGCTTGATGGTTTACTTGAAAGGATGGAGTATTTATTCTGCAGTGTTGCTCGGTGCTCGTGAAATTCTTGATCTACCTTCTTGATTTGTTCAACATAAAGTGCATTATCTCCTGGACGACATATGATGCAGGCTGATCGATGGTTGCTAATCTTTCTTTTGAGGAACTCCGTGTACTATGTATCACCCCTGGGAATTTGGATGCAGCCATGCCATAGTATGAAACTTGTAGCTTGTCATAATCTTCAAATATGTTGATTGGTTTGCCAGCCGACTAACTGCTTCCTGTGTCGAGCAACTGAGTGCTAACTTCACGTGCTTGATTTTTCTGATTTATGATCCTCTGAATAATTTTTCGAGTTACATACTAGCTTTTGAACCCAACTCTTCAATATGATTAGTACCAAGCTAGTGGTGGACTTTGAAACATTTTCACATAACTTCTTCTTCATTATTCGTCGAGACAGTAGTAGCAAAAGATCTCAGTGCTGCAGATGCTGATTTTGACTTCTACCTCTGCTCGGGGACGAGCAAGAGCTGCTCGGACAGACCATCTGTGATGAACATCAGAATGCTAAAAGATCTTAACTTCATAAACTCCCCTTATGCTTTGGATGATCCTCCTGCTGGCGAGGAACCTGTTTCAAAAGAAGAGGGAAAGAAACCAATAGAGTAGGAATCTCAATGTAATAGTTAGTATACATTTTCATTCTCAATGTATTTTGTTTTTTGGATTTAATGAAAGACTTTCATTTTTGTTCGCAATCTTAATTGCTGCTGTCATGTAAAATACTTTACATCTGTGCATATGTATAAGTTAAAAAGATAACAATATTGTGTTGTTCATCGACCAACTTAGTAAAAAGTTTACAAGTACTAGAAATGTTGTTCGTTCACTTAATAATAAAGTAATGAGTATAAAAATGTTTAAAATTTTGCCAACCAACCAAGGTTGTTAAATTGTGCTCGTCGACCAATTATAGTTAGTGAGAGTTTATCCCCGACTAACCATACTTGGTAAATTTTTGTCTTTATAAAATGTATCCGACCAACCAAGGTCAATAAATTCTTCTTGTCGACCAATTACAGTTAGTGGGTTTTTATTCCCGACCAACCATACTTGGTGTATTTTGGAATATTTTGTTCTTCAAAGAACTTTTTGTAATAATCTTACCTCCCGACCAACATCAGTTGTAATGTGAGAGTATATTTTTATCTTACCAACCGTAATTGATCATGCTGGTGTACACCTCTTAATCAAAGGAGTAGTAGTGGTTCTTTCGAACTATATGTCCACTAGATATCTTACCAACCGTAGTTGGTCACACTAGTGTACGCCTCCTAACCAAAGGAGTATTTTTTTGGTTCTTTCGAACTGTCCACTAGATATCTTACCAACCGTAGTTGGTCACACTAGTGTCACCTCCTAACCAAAGGAGTATTTTTTTGGTTCTTTCGAACTGTCCACTAGATATCTTACCAACCGTAGTTGGTCACACTAGTGTCACCTCCTAACCAAAGGAGTATTTTTTTTTCGAACTATCTGGTCCATTAGCTCTGAGGATATCCTGGCGCTGAATGAACCTTCAAAATGTTTGACTGATGATAATAGGTAGCAAACTCCTCGTTATCAAATTGTGTTCCATGGTCTGTGATGAAGGCATGAGGGAGACCATATCGGCAGATGATGTTCTTCCAAACAAACTGGTACATTTTCCTTCTCGTATGTCATGTCAATAAGTGGCTCAGCTTCTATCTACTTAATAAAATAATCTACTGCGATGACGAGGTATTTGAATCTTCCTCGAGTCATCGACAATGGTTCAACCAAATCAATCCCCCACATGGCAAATGGCCAAGGGGAAGTTATGGGTGTCAACAATGCTTGTGGAGTTCTTCGGATGGAGGAAAAGCGTTGGCACTTGTCACATTTCTTGGCATAGGCTTATATAGTTAGCTTTCATCGTCGACCAGTAGTATCCCTGCGTCATCACCTTTTGCAAAAGTGTCCAACCTGCTACATGGGCTCCATAGGACCCTTCATGGATCTCTTTAATCAATTCTTTCACCTCGAAAGGATGTACACATCTTTGCAAACCTGCCATAATTCCTCGTCTATACAAAATACCATTAATTAGTACATACCGAGCAGCTTTAAACTTCCATTTCTTGGCAGCGAGCTTATCCTCCGGTAATTGTTTCTCCTCAATATATGCTCTGATAGGATCCATCCAAGATGGTCCTAAATCAAGGGTAATAATATTCATCGTCAGGTCTTCATCTATGCTCCGACTTTCTAATACTTCAATTGGTATCGTTCTTCGCAGCTCGGTACGAGTAGCTGATGCTAATCGGGCCAAGGCGTATGCTCTCAGATTCTCCATTCTTAATATTCTTACCAGTTGAACAGTAACAAACTCTGATACCAACTCCATCACCTTTGCTTGATACTTGATCATCAATTCTCCTTTGGCTGCATATATTCCCAACATTTGGTTTACGATCAATTGAGAATCACTGAAGACAATAACCTGCTGTGCCTCCATAGTATTTGACAAATTAAGACCTTCAATCATGGCCTCATACTCAACCTCATTATTAGAAGCTTTGAATTAGAAACGTAGGGCGTATTCCATGTCGACCTCGTCTGGGCTGTTCAAAACGATCCCTGCCCCACAGCCTGTAGTGCAAGATGAGCCATCTACATAGAGCCTCCATATAGGCAACTTGTCTTCTAATTTCTGGTCTGACAGAGTTCCTCGGTGGAATACTTGTCGCTTTCTTTCATCATGTCCTGATACTTCTGAATACACCTCTTGAATTTCAATATACCTCCTGAACTTCAATATTCCTCCTGAACTTCAATATACCTCCTGAACTTTAATATCAAAAGTAATTCTTGAGCAAGAAAAACAACTCCTGAATGATGATTAGTCGGGGCCCCGACCGTGTGAGTTTGTGGAGTTGAATTTGATGCTCGACTGCATGATGTTATAAGAATGTGCCACCAAATGAACAAATATATCTGTAATAGAAGCCCCCAACTGTGAAATGTGAACTTTGAATGAGATTTATCGACCAATACCAACCGGAGTTGGATTTTATCTACCAACCGGAGTTGGATTTTTTCTACCCACCGGAGTTGGATTTTATTTACCAATCGGAGTTGGTGGTAATTGATAATAAATGATGAAGACTTCCCCGGAGCTGACCAAAGGATTATTGGGAATAAGATAATATAAATGCTGGAGACCTCCTCAGCGCTGACCAATAGATTTGTTGGGAATAAGATAATATAAATGCTAGATACCTCCTCGGCGATGACCAACAGATTGTTGGGAATAAGATATAATAAATGCTGGAGACATCCTTGGAGCTGAATAAGATATAATTAATACTGGAGACATCCTTGGAGCTGAATAAGATATAATAAACGCTGGAGACCCCCTCAACAGATTGTTGGGAATAAGATAATATAAATGTTGGAGATATCCTTGGAGCTGAATATATGATTATAACTATTTGTCGAGCTCCATGCTGAAATGAGAATAGAATATGCATCCAAATAGATATAAAGAATAATTAAAAATAGTAAAGTGCCTCGCCGATCAGTCGAGGTAGAATCATATAATGCCGAACAAGAATAAGATCTTTCAGAACATAAGAATATGGCCGAGAACGTTGCCAGGCCTGAATATAAATAAGAATTATCCGAACGAATGTTGTAATTCTCCTTAAAGCTGAATAAGTATCTTGTCGAGGCATAATTGCAGAATGCCGAATAAGAATAATATTTTCCAGAACATAAGAATATGGCCGAGAACTTTGCTGGGCCTGCATATAAATAAGAATTACCCCGACCAACTATCCGTTGGGGGTGAAATATAATAAATGTTATAGTTCTCCTCAGAGCTGAATATGATAATAAGTATCTCGCCGTGCTCCATATTGAGATGAATATAGAATATGAATCCCAATGGATATATAGAATCATTTGTGCTGGAGCAGATATCATAGCAATAATAAAATCAATAGTTCCTCGCTGAGGTGAAATTTCATACTGCCGAGCTATGATAATATTTTTCAGAAGAGTAAGATTATTTCCGAGCATTCGCCGGAGTTGAATCTTGTACCTGTAAAAATTAATATCTTGCTCTACCATTTGTGTAGGCTGAATTGATTAGTCATGAGAATAATTTACTCATCCAATCAATATATGATATGTATATGCTTGAGAAATAAAAATATTAATTTCAAAATATAAAATAATATGCCAAATGTGTGTGAGATGGACAAATTATTATCAAATATGCATCATAAATAAGACTTAAAGTTTTTTTTGTAAATTTATTTAATCTCCAACAACTAATCAGGTATAAGTTGCTGTTTGAAAATTATTTATCACTTGGTTTTAAAAATATTTTTGGATGATCATAAGTTAAAAAGACTTAAGCCCCCTGCTTGTCCCCAAGCCGAACTCGTGTTTAAAGAAATATCGGGGGTGCTTAGCATTTTTTAATACCCCAAGATTCTACTGCTGCCGACAAACAACATGGATGTTGCCGACCAACATTTAAGGATATCTCAAATTATAGAATATATGGTTGGATGACCAGAATATCTCGAATCTTTAGATCAAAAAATAACATTCAATGTAAAATTTAAGCCTTAAGAATGTTAACTAAATGAATAAATATATAACCCACTAGATCGTGTGATTTAGACAAAGAAACCTTGTGATGTGATGAACGAGGGGCCAACATATCAAATTTGTGCCCAGAGTCTTGATATGGTCATGATTATTTACTGATCCTCTTTTACAAGAGGTGGGTAATGATTTTTCAGGTGAGAGAAAATTATTTTTTATATTGATCCCTTCCTATTCCCAATTTGGAGAGATAAAAATATGGTGAATGATAGAAGTTATTACCAAATTTATATAAAAAAAAAATCAATCAATGAGACTTTATTGGCATAGATGGAAGATGAACCAAATTAAGTATATAGTTCATAAAAGTGAATGCAAAGAGACTCAAACTTGAAGAGAGAGAAAATAGATCTGGGTCATGATTTCCATGAGAAGACTTTTTATTGTCTTTAACCTTTTCCCATTCTTTTATTAAAAATATGATGGGAATTTGAATAGACATCAAAGATCTTACAAAATTTATTTCAAAATCAACAATGAAAATGATCAAATCTTATCATCGTCGTATATATTGGTATATGTAATCATTTAAAATATTTATTCCATGATATAAAATAGAAACTTGAGAATCAAGCAAAAATTTATGATTTATGAAATCCATTATTTTTCAGATTTCTAAATAAGAATTAATCTAATAGTTATGATTTAAAAATCATGATATGCAACATTTTGCAGATAAAAATTGGACAATTAATTTATGTATATAAGCATAAAAATCATGATTGAATCAGAAGATGTATGTATAATTGATTATACGTAGAGAAAATAAAAACTTAGCTTTTGATGGAGAACAATGGTTGTAACACGTTCCCACAGACGGCGCCAATCTGTTGAAGACAGAAAATGGTCCAGGCCATTTTAGTGGCGTCAACAGCAGATAAATGATGAGGATGAGATTGAAGATGAAGATAAACATTCACATCAAACATATAAGAGACAAAGGTTTTTAAAGTGGTTCGGCTATGAATAAAGCCTACGTCCACTGTTATTTTATTCCCAGGGGTTTACAATAGCACAATATGGTGTTTCTTGGTTCTCTCGGATCTCTCTTCATAGTTGTCTCTTTTGGCCAAGGGAATACATGTATTTATAGTAATGGGAGATAAAGAGATTCATTGTATGTAGACATTTATACATTATGTCTACATTCAACGAATCTAACTGTTGAATTGCTTGGTATGCTATGTGTTGTCATCTACAATATAAATGTACATTAATGATCATTAAATGCGTAGTTATCCTTTGATATTCCTGGTTGGTATGCCGACCAACTCTCCTCGGGTGCCAACTAACTCTCCTCGGGTACCGACCAAATCTCATCGGGTGCCGACTAACACTCCTCGGGTGCCGACCAACTCTCCTCGGGTGCCGACTAACTCTCCTCGGGTGTTGAATATTGCCACGTAGGATGACATGTGTCCTTTTCTGATTGGTCCTCGTAGATGGAGAATTTTTGCGTTAACATTCACCATTCCCATAAATATAGTAATAATGATAACACAATGAGATGAATAAATAGGCTTGGAATAACACTCTAGACAAAAATCCGAATACAATCATCCATAATAATAATCCAACTCCAAAACTGAAACCATATAAAAGTACAATGTCTCTGAAAAGTAATCACAAGCTACATATGGGCGACATTCCTGATTGAGATAGATAAAATGATAAATAGGAACCGATGAATGTGGAGGTGTCTACTACCAAGGTCCTACAACGTCCACCACAGTTGAAATACGAAAAATAAGAAGGAACTCCTAAGCCCAGCATCTGTGTGGCTGGGCACCCAAAATGTTTTTACAAAAATGGATTTGAAACCGGTCAGAGCCTAAGTAAAACAGATTGAAAACATTTTAGCAAGTATTTAAAATGCATTAAAGAGTACATATTATATACATGTTAGCTTCTCGTGCTCTCACTTGAGATTCTCACCTCTCAACTATTGTGCATGCCTAACGTATTATTCTAAACCACCTAGTTACGCTACCCCACCTAACTAGTTGACTTAAATATCTTCCCACCTAATAATTCATTGTGACCACTCGTATAGCCCATACAATACGTTACTAAATTTTTAATCCATTTTATTTATTAAGAGTCACCAATTAATGATTAAGTTCACACGTACTTAGAGCAATTTAGATATCTATCTATCTTATCTACTAATACACCCGTAGTAGAATCAATCATGCGTATATATTTTTACATCACTCCTATGATATATACGGATAAGGCATACCTAGGTGGAGACATGTGATATGGATATACTCTGCTATCAAGTCGTGATACATCACATACTAAGTAAAGGACATCTGGTTTAGATTCACTCTCGAACCATAAATTCACAATTCACACAAATTTAGAGGCAAATATAGTTCTAAGCCTTTGGGCTACGCACACACCTACCGCACCCAAATGACCGGTCACACCCTTATTCATACAAGTAGTGGTAAATCCTTAAGTTCTATATTCTGAGGTACAAGTCAAAGTCCCCTCAATGGTCTTATAGAGATAAGACTATCCACGATGCGGAACCTCCCATGATAGCAAGTAGCCTAGGTATGTTCACATATAATAAATCAAAAAATAGGTATTCACACCACATATATATATGTACATATATATATTCAGTATAGGTATACACGTAACCTATAACATATATCCCGTGCGTAGCATAATAACTCTCGAATATTGTACATATCATTACTTTACCATAATACTTCTCATCATCTAATCTCGAGTGTTTCCCAATACTCCAAAGTTACCAATTGTCCCTTAAGTCAATTTAGTAGATACCTCACTTGTACCCTACTGGTCTAGGTTATATGTTCCCTTGATTTCCCATGACATAATATCATTCTCCGAATTAGGTTTTATTACCCAATTAAACCTAATCAACTTTAGCCCTAAATCCCCTCATGTGACCGAGTCTCAATCCTAACATTAGCTTACTGGTAACTAAAATATATCTCATTACAATTTAAAATTTCTTCAAAAGTTAACCCGATCGTTTTCCACGAGTTCTAAACAAAAAGGGGGAAAATAGTCAAAATCTGGGAAACCGAATCGATTTGGCCTTGGTCCGAATTGATTTGCCTTTAGAATCGATTCAGCCAAGGAGCCGAATTGATTTGCTTATAGCATGTCTCGTCTTCTCCAATTACAACAGTTTTGGGATTCATCATTTTAACCCTTAAACCTATATGATTCAATCCCAATCTCCCAACCAAGTATTCTAAATGTTATACCAACATATACATGATTTCCAAAGTAGTAGAATCATAAAATTGTTAAAGAACACCTTTAAATCGAATAAATTCAAGATTAATTCTTAAAAAAACTAGTTTGTCATTTCTATTCAAGATCCTCAATAAAATCCATATTTCATCACATGTTAACGTTAAAAATTCATCAAATTTGTTCTACATACATAAAGAGATGTAACCTATCATTATTCCTACCCAAGAACATGAATTAAATCTTCCCAAATTAACACCAATCTTTATGTATTCATGAATTTGTTCATCTTACACTAACATGGATAGTATATATGCTCATAATTTAGCAAGATAAATACCTGCCTCAAGTTAGATGTCTGAATTTCTGCAGATTAGTGGTAGGGTGGTATTCTTCTCCTTCCGATCTACACAACGGTGGTGGTAGTGGTGTAAGAATAGTGTGGAATGGCCTTGAAACTCCCTATCTTCCTCCTCTAGTGGCCTCTATATATAGTTTTGTAAATCTATCATAGTTCCATCAACCTAACTGCAGATATACACTCCAAAATTCGTAGGTCTCTTTTTCCCAAAATTTCAAAAGACTAAAATACCCCTCGGGAGAGCCGGTTTGGCCTAAAAATTCCCGGGATCCAAACTAAACTCCCGAGTACACTTTTTTGACTATTTTAATCCTTACGGACACGTTGACGCACTCAAAATGACCATTTTAATTATCTAAAATTAAATTATCTTTTATTTCATAAAATTAAGTCCCGATACGACTGACATGCAAGCCCCGAAATTTACCGTAATAGCCGTATTTTTGACTCACGATAATTATAATATATTTTTATCAATTTATTACTTATTCATAAACTAATATTCAATACAAATAAATATTAACCCTTGTCTCGCTAATTAATATTTATTTTAATCTGAATTAATTTCTCATTTTAATTTAATTAATCCCAATAAATCCAATAAATCCCAATATAAAAATCATTGAAATTACGGAATGTTACATACTTCCCCCTAATAACGGAATTTCGTCTCGAAATTTGGAGAAAAAGAATACCTGGTAGAATTAACTCGGGATATTTATCGCACATCTAATCCTCGTGCTCGCAAGTAGACTTGTCGGCATTATGATGCCCCCACTAAACACGTACAAGTGGAACTACCTTCGACCTCAATCTCCTCTCACTATGGTCTAGGATAATGACTGTCCTCTCCTAGTATGAAATATCGGGCTACAAATCAATCTCATCCAACACAATGTGAGTGTGAGCTAACTCGTCACTAAGATATCGCCTTAGTGAAGAAATGTGAAATACATCATGAATCCGATGCAAGTGCTCCGACAACTCGAGTCTATATGCAACTGGCCCAATCTGCTCAATAATAGGGAATGGCCCCACATATCTTGGTTCCAAATTCCCTTTCTTCTCGAACCTCATTATTCCCTTCATAGGAGATACACGTAGTAACACCTGGTTCCCCACATTAAACTCCAGGAAGAATCGCTTAGCATCGGTATAACTCTTCTGTCTATCTTGGGCTATCAGTATACGACTCCGAATCAACTAAATTTTGGACGACATATCCTAGATCAATTCTGGTCAAAGTAGCTTGTTGTCCCCCACCTCTAACCAACAAGCGGGCGAACGACTAGGTCTGGCGTACAATGCCTAGAATGGTGCCATGCCAATCGTGATCTGGTAGGTGTATTATACGCAAACTCCACCAGTGGAAGATACTACTCCTAACCCCCTCTAAAATCAAGGATACATAATCATAGCATATCTTCCAACATCTGATTCGTCCTCTCCATCTTCCCGTTCGTCTGTGGGTGATAAGCCATAATCAATCACAAATTGGTACCCATGGCCTCCTAAAAACTCTCCCAAAATTGAGACACAAAAATCTTATCCATATCGGGAACAATATCAAGTGGCACCCCATGCAATCTCACTATCTTAGCGATAAAAATCTGGGCATATTGTGCCCTAGTATAATCCGTCCGAACTGACAGAAAGTGGGCCACCTTGGTCAATCGATCCACAATCACCCAAATAGAATCGTGATCCATCTGCGAAGTAGGAAACCCAGTAATAAAATCCATAAAAATGCTCTCCCATTTCCACATAAGAATCTTTAACGGCTGTAGAACCCCTGTTGGCTTCTGATGGTCCACTTTCACTAGCTGACAAGTGGTGCACCTGGAGACAAACTCTGCAATGTCACTCTTCATCCCACTCCACCAATACTATCGTATCATATCTTGGTAAATCCACCATGTCCCTACTTGTATTCTCTCAAACGAAAATGCTTAGTAGCATCCCCCTGGTGGGAATCCTTCTCACTCCGCCTCATCTAACTCTAAGTTGATTGTGTCCCACTGGCACTGCCAACCCCAGTTTTGCACTATTGGCTGGACTCTCTTGAGCGCTTTCTTCCTTTAACATGGAAGCGATGGTTCTGACAGTGTAGTAGAGCAGCGTTCAACACATCCATATATGTCTTTAAAGCTGGGTTACCCAACAAATCCTGTTGAATTCTATAGGTAAGACCATCCACAAACAACTGTATCTTCTTCTCTTCCATGCTCACCTCCTTGGGGATAAAGTTTTCTAGCCTAGTAAATTTATCCTCATACTCCTCTATAGTCCTCCCTTCCTGGGAAACATCTAGGAATATCCAACTCATCTTAGTCTGAATGGCGGATTGGAAGTATTTACGATCGAACTGCTCCTAGAACTCCTGAATCATCAAGGTGTCTCTCTCTTGTATGGTGGTAATGGACTCCCACAACTATAAGGCTACCCCCACTATCTTAAAGGTAGTTAGTATCTGTCTATGTACATTAGTGAACTCTTAAATCCTCAAATTACTCGGGATATCCTTCTTCCATTGGCACGCCACAACTAAGTCGTAGCACCCCCGAAACTCGAAAGGACGAGCCTTCTGAAAGGTTTATCCGACTCACTCCCAAGCAAAAGGAAATGAGTGTGCAGGAGATGGAGCCCCATCCTGAGGTTGAGGTGGAACCTGTGGTGCCTGCTGGGCAAAAGTAGTCAAGGCTTCCTTAATCGCTTGTGCAACTATAGTGACAACTTCAACCGTATTCATGGTACTCGGTGACTGAGCTTGCTGCGGCTCGGGTTGTGCATCTGGGGTGGCTCGTGATGCATGTCGTGGAGGCATCTGAAATGAAAAAGAATTTTCAATCAGTCCACAGTTCATTATTATCTTAAAATAGTTTAAGATATAAATGCTTAATTATGAATACAACAATCCTAATAATATGGATCTATATCAAAGAACGCTATGCTAGAAATGTAAAAAGTTCGAACATATCCTAAGTACACTAGAACCTGATGCTCTGATATCATTTCTGACACCCATCTATTCTAATCCTGGGTGATCATTCCATTATTAAATTAAACAGGAATCATTAATGGTTTCATTATTAGCATCACTGTTGAAATCCAATTAATTTACTAATACCCTAATGGCCCGATGTCAAAATTTTAATTCTTGTTATTAACATGCAAGTAGTTTAAACTAAATATTTCACATTCAGCATTCCAAGAAACATAGTAATAATGATAACACAATGAGATGAATAAATAGTCCTGGAATAACACTCGAGACAAAAATCCGAATGCAATCATCCATAATAATAATCCAACTCCAATACTGAAACGAAATAAAAGTACAATGTCTCTAAAAAATAATCACTAGCTAGAGATGGGTGGCATGCTCGACTGAGATAGATAAAATGATAAATAGGAACTGATGAATGTGGAGGCGTCCACTACCAAGGTCCTGCAACATCCACAGCAGTTGTAACATGGAAAATAAGAAGGAACTCCTAATCCTGGCGTCCCTATGGCTGGGCACCTAAAATGTTTTTATAAAAATGAATTTGAAACGGGTGAGAGCCTAAGTAAAATAGTTTGAAAATATTTTAGTAAGTATTTAAAATGCATTAAAGAGTACATATAATATACATATTACCTTCACGTGCTCTCACTTAAGATTTTCACCTCTCAACTATTGTGCACGTCTAATGTATTATTCTAAACCCACCTAGTTATGCTACCCCGCCTAACTAGTTGACTTAAATCTCTTCCCACCTAATAATTCATTGTTCCCACCTGTACTGCCCATACAACACGTTACTAAATTTTCAATGCCTTTTATTTATTAAGAGTAACCAATTAAGGATTAAGTTCACATGTACTTAGAGGAATTTAGATACCATTATCTATCTTATCTACTAATACACCCGTAGTAGAATCAATCACACGTATATATTTTTACATCACTCTTACAATATACCTGCGATGCGGGCATACTTTGCTATCAAGTCTTGGTACATCACGTACTAAGTAAAGGACATCCAGTTCAGATTCACTCTCGAATCATACATTCACAATTCACACAAATTTGGAGGCGAACATAGTTCTAAGCCTTTGGGCTACACACATACTTAACACACCCAAATGGCCGGTCACACCCTTATTCACACAAGTAGTGCTCAATCCCTAAGTTCTATGTTCTGAGGTACAAGTCAAAACCCTCCAATGGGCTCATCAGGATAAGACTGTCCACGACGCGAAACCTCCCGTGATAGCAAATAGCATAGGTATGTTCACACATAATAAATCAAACAATAGGTATTCACACCATATATATATATATATATATATATATATATATATATATATATATATATATGTATATATATATTAAGTATAGGTATACACGTAACCTATAATATATATCCCACACATAGCATACTAACTCTCGAATATTCTACGTATCATTTACTATAATACTTCTCATCGTCTAATCACGAGTGTTTCCCAATACTCAAAAGGTTACCAATTGCTCCTTAAGTCAATTCAGTAGATACCTCACTTGTACCCTATTGGTCTAGGTCATACGTTCCCTTGATTTCTCGTAACACAATATCATTCTCCAAGTTAGATTTTATTACCCAATTAAACCTAATCAACTTTAGCCCTAAATCCCCTCATGTGACTAAGTCTCAATCCCAACATTGGCCTACTGGTAATTAAAATATCTCTTATTACATTTTAAAATTGCTTCAAAAGTTAACCCGATCGTTTCCCACGAGTTCTAAACAAAAAGAGGGAAAATAGTCAAAATATGGGAAATCGAATCGATTCGGCCTGAGTCCGAATCGATTTGCCTTCTGAGTCGATACGTCCAAGGAGACGAATCGATTCACTTGTACTAGGTCTCGTCTTATCCAATTACAACAGTTATGGGATTCTCCATTTTTAAACCTTAAACCTGCATGATTCAATCCCAATCTCCCAACCAAGTATTCTAAACATTATACCAATATATATGCATGATTTCCAACGTAATAGAATCATCAAATTGTTAAAGAACACCTTTAAATCGAATTAATTCAAGATTAATCCTTAAAAAAACCTAGTTTATCATTTTTATTCAAGATCCTTAATAAAACCCAGATTTCTCCACATTTTAATGTTACTAATTCACCAAATTCGTTCTACATGCATAAAGAGATTTAACCTATCATAATTCCTACCCAAGAAAATGAATTAAAACGTCCCAATTAACACCATTCTTTATGTATTCGTGAATTTATTCACCCTACACTAATATGGATAGTATATATGCTCAGAATTTAGCAAGACACATACTTGTCTCAAGTTGTGTGCTGAATTTCTACAGATTGGTGGTAGGGTGGTGTTCTTCTCCTTTCGATGTACACAACGGTGGTGGTTATGGTGCAAGAATGGTGTCGAATGGCCTTGAAACTCCTTATCTTCCTCCTTTAGTGACCTCTATATATGGTTTTGTAACTTCTACCTTAGTTACCTCAACATGATTGCAGATATACACTCCAAAATTCATAGGTCTCTATTTTCCAAAATTTTAAAAGACTCAAATACCCCCTCCGGAGTGCCGGTTTGGTCTAAAAATGCTCTGGGACCCAAACTAAACCCTCGAGTACGCTTTTTTGACTATTTTGACCCCGTCGGACACACTGGCGCACTATAAATGACCATTTGAATTATCTAAAATAAAATTACCTTTTATTTCATAAAATTAAGTCTCGACACGACTGACATGAAGGTCTCGACTAAATTTACCGTAACAACCGTATTTCTCATTCTTGACAATGATAATATATTCTTATCAATTCATTACTTATTAAGATTGTAATATTCAATATAAATAAATATTAACCCTTGTCTCGCTAATTAATATTTATTTTAATCCAGATTAATTTCTCATTTTAATTTAATTAATCACAATAAATCCCAATATAAAAATCATTAAAATTATGGTGTGTTAAAAATACCTGATATCCTTAAGACTTAGGTTCGTCCAACATCTTTGGTTGATGGAAAATGCACCCACCATAGTTCGGTAGAAGCTACCATTTGCTTGAGCTGGGAGAATTACATAATAACAGAGCATCCTCACCAGTAATGGGTCAAGGGGGAACCAACACCCCCACTTCTAATATGGAAACCATCATAAAGTCTACCTCAATAGAGGGAACATTAAGGATATCCTCCTTCTCTGGGAATACCCTTATGTTAACACTGTCCTAAATTCCATCTTTGTTACAAAAATCTCGATAATTAATAGCTGGAGATACCTTATATTATCTACGCTTTCATACATGGCAAGAAGATGGAGAAGGAGAAGAATAGAGTGATAGAGAAAATTTCTGTAAAAAACTAAAAAAGTAGAGAGAAAGATCAAGAAACAATACCTTAGTGAATGTAGAACTGCCAAGGTATATGGCCTTGAAAGCCGTATACCTTCTGCCCCCATCATTTCATCCGTCGCTTGGGATAAAGCGCCACGTTCCCACATTCCTTCATTACTTTGGAAAATTACAATGGGTTGCGTGACCAAGGTTAAGAGTAGATGAAAAATGATTACACGGGAAGTGATTATGATATCCAGTGCGTGGCCCAAGAAATGGTCCCATGCAAACTTGAGAACATGTCCAAATAACTATTTTGTAACACCTAGTAAGTAAGTTAAGTACAAAGTTGGGCTGACCAGCGTGTTGTTCGATCACCCCAACCTTAGGGAAATCTAAGGGAGAATTGCCGAATCCATGCCACGTGGCATGACACGTGAATGGCGACCACAAATCACGGAGATCACAAATCACGGAGACCATGTTTTTGGGAGACCTCAAATCTGAAGGATGATAAATTCGAATCTTAGAATATTGTACTAGTGATTTGGGAGACGAGTTCTAATAGGACTCTATGACTTGTAATTAAGATAAACATGAAAAGACCTAGAGGGATAGGACCCTTAAGCCTATAAATAAAGACGACTTCACTCATAATGAGATGATTAACTGCGACTTGTACGGTTCAACTTGGACTCTCAGCTAGTATCCCTAACATTCCAATTATCATTGTTCTTCCTGATTAATAAATCAATCCCCCTTTCCCAGTGGGAATCGGTAGATCTCACTGCCAGAGCACGTACATCTAGTCTCCCATGTTCTGTTTCTGCTCTCATAATTATTTAGGAATTAATCTCCAATTACTGCTTTTATTATGGGTCAATATCCCCTACAATAATGATATGGATCCTAGTGTAAATTTTATGGTTAAGTGGGATCTTATAGCAGGATGCAATACTTGCAAACATAATCATATGTTCCTAATTCAATTATTGAGTTAAGTACTAGATCCATACTGTAATTAAACAAGTGATTCCCAATTCAAGTATTGGACCTACTGTGAGAATGCTTGAGATAATTGAATTAGGAATCACTTCAAGTCTACAAATATGGATCTTAATTTAAGTATTGGGTTAACAATCTGATTTAGGATGGTCGCCTACTATAATTTGCAATTTCTCATTGTACAAAAAATATACAAATAAGATAATGACAAAAAATAAACGACACATATATCATACAAAAAATATTTATTCATATCTAATAACTTATGTTATTTCAAATATTATAAAGAATAAAAAGAGAAATACATCCAAGGTGTGGTCGTAAGGTCTAAAGATGCTTTTAATATTTCTGCCCAATAGAACTAGCCCCTACAGCAGTAGCATTAGTTACATATATTCTTTAGATGCTCATAAACTAAGACTGGTTGGAGGAGACTTGTTGAATATACCGTACTGCAAGAAGGTACGATAGTGTAGCATTAGTACATATATTCTTTAGATGCTCATAAACTAAGACTGATTGGAGGAGACTTCTTGAATATACCGTGCTGCAAGAAGGTACGATAGTGTAGCAACCATGACTCGTAAGATTCTGAGAGGAATGAGGTGACCATTATAAGTCCATGCATCATGAATTAATGAACAAAAAAATTCAAAAAAGAAATAAAAAAGCATGCAAAAGGAGATAAGGGGTTTATATGATTGAGCACCCTGCCTGCGTACATGGCACGTGTGTTTGATTTTTTTAATAAAATTTCCATAGTATTTAGGATCATTTTAATTCATCTGATGTGTGGGATCAGCTAGCTCACACAACTTTCTTCTTTAAGTATATGGCTCACCACAGTCATCGGTCTAGAGAGAAACTCGTAAACTATCCCTAGCCAACTAATACATCTAGCAGATAGACCCAAGCCATCAGACATACCCACGCCTACTCAAACTGACTTCCCTCACAGAGAACACTAAGGCTCCGTTTGGTTGTCCCAAAATTGTAAATTGAATCATTAATAAATTGATCCATTTACAAATTGACTCATTAATTGTATTTGGTTTCATTAATGAAATGATTCATTAATTGTTCCATTTTAGCTCATGTGCAAAATCTGAATCATTTCACAAAAAATGTGAAATGAATCCATTTGAAATAGGAATCACATAAAAGTGCATGTCTCCTCTCCCTCTCCCCCTCTCTATTTTCCCTGCCCCACTCTCTCTCTCTCTATATGTTTTTACCTTTTTTTCATAGAACCTTAACATCAATTTCAAATTACCAAACATCGTGTAAAATTGGATTTAACTCATTTCAAATTCACTCATTTACAATTCACTAATTCACAATGAACCAATTTACATAATCAAACAATTTGCGCAACCAAACTGGGCCTAATACAACGGAAAACTTCAAGTAGAAGATTCTATTCATCCTTAGAAATTAACAAAACTAATGAAGTTATAAACGGTCATCTACCATGCAATATATTTTCATCCACGCCATCCAAATTTAAGAAATATATCTTATCTCAAAGGATCAATATGCATTACGAATCTTTAGAACATGCAAAATTTAATAGAGGCCAATGATGCAATGTTTAACAAGAATTATTCATTATAAACTTAGAATTAGAAAAGAATAACTCAGTTGATAAATCTGTTGAACTTGAAGTTATTGTTGGCCTCCAACCTCATATCAATTCGAAAAATAAGAAATTACACAGTATTGTATTTCAAAGCTAGCTCAGTAATCTGTTATCATACCATATTTTTAATATGCACTTGAGTGGAGTTGTCTAACTTCATGTATTAATTCTATCTGATGGGCTTCGAATGTAAATACAATATGTTTTAGTACCTTATTAGTATTATTTTATTTTATAATTACTTGTAGCGACTTAGAGTATGCTTAAGGCATTTATTATATCCCCTGGTCACCACCTTTTTGGAACCAAATAATATATGCGTGAACATTGGATTCCAAGGTCAAAACATATATTGTATACACAGATGTACTAAAATATACCTTTTGTTTTCCTTCTTGTTGCTCATAATAATCCTACCTTCTACCACCCTAGGATAAACTGGACCTTGTTATCAAGATTCAAAAACTCTAATTCATGGTTGCCAAGTAGCACTTTCTGCACAAATTTGTCATATTTACAGTTAAGATGAGTAACAATAGAGGAGATTATTTAATGTCTACCTACCTGGATCCGTGGCCCTTTTCTCGGCTGCTCTCCTTTCAATCTGATTTGGAGTTTTTTTCGAGAGACTTTTCGAGCTTAATATCAGGCGATCTTTCATCTTTGACTTTAATTCTGCTCTGCAAACCCTCAGGATAAAAACTGAATCCACTTGAATTTATGTGATTAAATTCTATTGAATGAACACGTCCTGAAACGAAGTAATAAAAAGAAATCGGTATGGAAATTATAAGTTACTGTTTTTTTTTCTTCTCTCTCTATACTAATGAAAAAACACTAAGGGTGCATCACATAGGATAAGGACATAAATTCTTCATTTTAAATGGAAACTTTAAAAAATGACAAAATGGAGATGCAAAATGGCAAGTTATGCAGATAATTTGAAGTCGTGTTAATATTAATGGTTCCCATTATCCTCAGTTATCCAATTTTGATTGACATGGTTTTATTCATTGCATAATGTGATGGAATTAAGGACCATCACAAACTTTTATATAGGTAAAAATTTACTACAAAAAAGGGGACAAATCCAAGTAATATAAAAAAGTAATCAACTAGTAACAGTTAACTATGTATCCTCAAAAGTCTAAATAATCCACCCAGTCATCTATAGTAGAGAGATTTTACTCCAACCCACCCCTCCCAAAAAAAAATCATTCCTTTTAACGTGGGATTTAAATTAACAAAATCCATTCTAGTCGTCTCCCTCCTTACAACACCAAACTATGGGTCATACACAAAGGTCCAAGTCTCATATTTAGTTAGAAAGCATGAAACATTCTTGAATTGTACTGAGGGGGGGGGGGGGGGGGGGGGGGGGGGGGAGGGGGCACAACCAACGCAACCATTTAATTATCATAAACCACCATTCTCAAATTTTTCCTCTTATATAACAAATAGAATAAATAGAAGAATTCATTTCTCGCATTCTTTCTTCATAGTGTCTAATAAATTAACCAAAGTATAAACCACATTTGTAATGCAATTTATAAATTTTAAAAAAAATCTAATTTGCAAAAAATTGGGCACTCTATGTGAAAAGCTCTAAACACTAGTAACGATGTTCAATATCAAACATTACAAGATTGGTCATATCCAATTAGCAAACAAACCCATTAGTTATGTGCTAACAAATTTTAAATGAGGAAACACCTAAGAATTTTAATATAATAATCAATATAACACGGAGCCAAAACCATAATGCAAATACCTAAAGAAGCCCAATCCACAACTTAAGCAGGGAACTTGTTCACGTAAAATAAACAAAACCCTTGAGATCAAATTAAATCTTCACGACCTTTAGTAAACTCTTTTTTTTTTTTGATGAAATGTGATTAATTAGAAGAGGCAAGCCCCAAAGATTTACAAAAACCCAAAGGCCAGTACAATCAAACAAGGGCAACAACCTGCCAGAAGGACACACAAGCCCAAAAGAAAATATACTCACACACAAAGTCCAACTAGACCAATACTAAAAGGCATGCAGGCCCCAACAAAACACAAAACCAACCAAACTAAATCCAAACAAAAATGAATCCACAATAAGCCCACAAAACATCCCAACACACAAACCAAACCAAAGGACATCAATTAGCCCAAGAAAAGGGACCTCTGGAATATTCCTATCTCACGACCTCAACAACACATGCCAGCACCTCCAAATCAGCCAATAGGAGAACAACACGAGGAATCCACTATTATCATAACTCCACCATCATCAACCATCAACTGAGACCACAAATAACATCTATCTTCTTACATAGCCATCTGATTTTCCAAAACCAACATACATAAACAGCTTCGTACACAAACCATCCAAAACGAGGTAATATCCCAAGCCAAACCAGATCTGATAAAGCCATCCAGCACTAACATCAACACAATCTAAACCAACAATTTCATAGGCTTTACACATCTCTCCTCTTCAATCATGCTTGAGAATCAAACCCCACTAAAACTCGATCAGGAGTTTACTGTATGCAAACTAAAGATAAGCTTTTCAACTCGCACATCAATTATTTGAAAATGTTTTCAGTTATCCCCCAAGTTTTTGCTATTTCCCAGTATTCTCTTGTTCTCTGAATGTTCCTCCACTTGCATGTTGCTTCTTGAATCATCGTCTCAACTTTTCTAAAGACTTCAACTTCATTGTTCTGTATTTTCTTGAAGATACGATTGTTTCTTTCCCTCCATATGCTATAAATTGTGACTAAAAGACTTAATTTGTTGATGTTACTACTAAATTCTTTTTTCTTGAAGCTTATATCTGCTATTTCTTCATCAAAACTCTTTTTCCCTCTAACCTGGCCATTAAAACTCAAAACTTGCTTCCAATTTTTCTCTCAAAAATTACAATCAAAGAAAAGATGATTTCTGCTTTCCCTATCATTTACACATAAAACACAGTCATCATCCTTAATGTTTCCCCAGTTCTTAAGTTTGTCTTTAGTCCACAATAAGGCACGAAATCCACAAAATAAAGGAACATCTAGGTATTTTTTGTTTGAACCAAACAACATTAGTCCAAGGAACAACATTCTTCTTATCACTTAGAGCATTATAGGTGTCTGAGCAATTATACTTTCCATCTTTAGCAACCAGCCAAGAAATATTATCTTCCACACTTCTTTGGGGAACAATTGTAGTACTAGCCATATCAATGAGGTCATTTGAGATTAATCTAGGAAAATTCCAACCCTCGTCACTAATGAACATCTTTGATTTAACTTTCACATTACTGACTGCATCATACACAATTCTAGCCCCATAATGTTCAATAAGTGGACCCTTCTCATGCCAGTTGTCAAGCCAAAAGAATATGTTCTTCCCCGAGCCCACATGATATTTAATGAATTTTTTGGCCTTATCCCTCAATTTTCACAATTTTCTCCAAGTCCAGGAAGCATCATTACCTAGTTTGACAGTCCAAATAGATTCAGATTTGATAAATACTGAGAGAATCCATTTGACCCATAGAGAATCTTTCTTCCTAGCTAAATCCCAAAAGTGTCTAAGCATACTAGATTTATTCCAGGTAATTAGATCCTTGATTCCCAATCCTCCCTCTTCAATAGGATAACAAACATCCTTCCAAGCCACTTTAGCCCTAGAACTCTTCAAATTAGCCCCTGTCCAAACAAATCTTCTTAAAATTTGGTCAATATCTTTAATAACCTTCTTAGGCAAAATGAAGATATTAATCTAATACACTTGAACACTTCTCAGTACTGAAGTAGCTAGTTGAACTCTACCAGCATATGATAACCATCTATTGGTCCAACTTCTCACTTTATACATAAGATTTTTAACCAGGGATTTACAATCATCAGCTTTCAGTCTAGTAGAAATGAGAGGAACACCTAAATATTTAACAGGAAGCTTCCCAATATTCATATTCATAATATCAGTTAGCCTTCTTTTCTCCACATCATCAATTCCAGCAAAAAAATTTTCACATTTGGATTTATTAGTTCCCAAACCAGCAATACTCTTTAACTCATTCAGGACACTATCCACCACTTTCAAAGAGTTAAAATCATCGTTGGCCATAATGAAAAGGTTATCAGCGAACATCACATGAGAAATATTCAATTCAGCACAATTAGGATGAAAATTAAATTCCCCCTTACTGATTTCCGCATCAAGTAACCAAGAGAAAGCTTCCATCATAAGAAGAAACAAATAAGGAGAGAGGGGGTCACCCTGTCTTAACCCATTTGAAGCTTTGAAAACACCATTGACACCCCCATTTACACTGACTGAAAAGCTCGCAGTACACATACATTCCATAATCCAATTAACCACATTAGAAGGAAACTCTATCATCATTAAAACACCTCTTAGGAAACCCCAATTAACTGAATCATATGCTTTTATCAAGTCAATTTTCACTACACATCTAGCATTCCACCATTCCAGTGGTAGCCTCTCATGATTTCTTGCATCAAAAAAACATTATCAGAAATATTTCTCCCCTTAACAAAAGCAGACTGTCTATTATTTACTAAATCTGGAATTATTTTCCCAAGTCTCTTAACAATTATTTTGGATATAATCTTGTAAGTAGTATTACAACAAGAAATAGGTCTGAAATCCTTCATAGTGTTTGGGTTAGGCACCTTTAGGATTAGGCAAATGGTATTACTATTCCACTCCTTTAGAATTCTCCCAGAGTTAAAGACGTCCATAACAGCTTTACCAATATCAGTCCTAACAATCTCCCAATTTTTCTGAAAAAAATCAGCATTATAACCATCTGAACCTAGAGCTTTATTAGGATCCATATCAAAGAGGGCCTCTTTTACTTCATCAGTAGTGATCATCCCTTTAATTAACTCTTTTTGATCTACATTAAGCCAACTTTTCCTAATTTCTCTGAACTATTTAAAATCAAATCTTTTACTTTCAGCATTAGAATCTAACAATTTGGAGAAGAATCTCATTCCTTCTTGTTGAACTGCATTTTGGCCAGTGTATTCAATCCCATCTTCATCTTTAATGGACAGTGTTTGGCCAGTGTATTCAATCCCATCTTCAACTTTTTATGGAAGAAACTAGTGTTTTTATCCCCTAACTCCAACCACTGGATCCTAGATTTTTGTTTAAAGAACTCCTCCTCCATACTTCTAAGTTTCAAATATTCAAATTGGCAAATTTTTTTGGCATGAAGTAGCTCAGAATCCCCCCCCCCCCCCCCCTTACCAATAAGGTTTTCTTGGATTCTCTCAAACTCAATTTTCTTAGCATTAACTCTGAAAGAGATGTTAGAGAACCATTCTTTATTAAGCTTCCTAAATTCAGTCTTTTAGCAACAGAAAACATGTTACTACCCTCAACTTGGATCTCCCATCCCTTTTTCAAGATATCTTTAAATTCCTTGTGTTTCATCCAGAAATTAAAGAACTTAAAAGGCCTATTAACTCTTTCCCTTTCCATATGAATTTTTAAAATAAGAGGGGTGTGATCAGATACCCCTGATAAATCAACAATCACTTCACATTCCATAAAGTTTTGCAACCATTCTTCATTGTGTAATATTCTATCTATTCTGCTTTGAATGTTATCATCTCCCTCTCTACCATTACTAAAAGTAAACCAATTCCCTCTGATAGGGATGTCATTAATATGAATATTGTCAATATAGTTGTTAAATTCTCCCGTTTCATTCCAATCAATACCATTCCCTCCTAATCTTTCATCTTCTCTTCTCACAACATTGAAATCACCACCGAAGATTCAAGGATCATTATTACATACATAGGCTATGCATTCTAAGTAAGTCCATAAGCTTCTTCTGCTCTCCTTAGTATTGACACTATAAACTCCAGTGAAAATGAATCTTCTCTTATTCTCTTTGAAAGTTATTCTAGCAGTCAAGGCTTGGCTCATACTATTCATCTCCTCAACAAAAAAAATATTTGGGTCCCATGCAAGTAAAACTCTACCAGGCCCCACATTTGGAGTGTTGTGCATCAGGTTCCAATAAAATATTTTGATTAAAGAAATACTGAAAATCAATGTTACAGGCATGATTAAAATATTAACAAATTATTTATGAGAGGAAAAAAGTACGTGATTTGTAAGTACTGAGGCACCAAGTAGTTTTTTTTTCCTTTCTCTCTCTCTTTTACATGTTACATAGAGTAAACATCAAATTCAAAACCACTGTCCACATAAAATTGGCCACTTCTATAAGAAATACTATGGGATTAATGCATAAGCTAAGTTAAAATGTCCTAATTGTGTATGACACATAAGAGAGGGACCGTTAAAACAATCTTGTTATATGAATGAAGAAAGCACAAAATATTAGTATTTTTCATGAGTTGCAAGAGTTAAACAATATATCAAATATTTAGTATCAAGTTGAGAAACTTATTTTGTGATTCTAGTCACAAAGTTATGACAATCACGCTTGATTTATTGAAGGGGAAACATAAAAATATAGTAGACAAAGTCAAAGACCTATCTACAAAATAACTCAACAAACAAATATAAGTTTAGATATGTGAATGATTTAATTAAATTAGGTTCTATAATCTTGGCCAAGAATAGAGGTAGGTAGGTTTTCTAGTTGGTTCAGTAGCATATGAAGTATTTTCAGTGAGGATGGACCAGACCCTATTATAAATGCCCGAGTTTGAGGGAAGAAGCCCCAGAGATAATTTTTTATGCAAACCCTATTGTTTTTCCATCATTAATTTATCCTCTGACAAGATAACTTCAAAATGTATCGTGTTGTCATCGTTTCACTCCCTGTAGTCATGCAAAGGGTGAATTCAAGTATAAAACTCTTAACTCTTCAACAATATATTGAAAATATGATAAGAAATGAAGTAAATATAGCTTGATAAAGGGATCATTGATTTTCTTATTCCCGATCATTATCGATTACCAAAATTTCTTGTAATCAAGAGACCATTATCGAACTGGCAGCTCTATGTTCCTAAGGGTTGTTTCATTACTTTCCTCAATGAGTCTGATTATAGTATAACTAACTCCAGTTTCTTTTGTTGTTGTTTTCTCAGTGCTTCCTCTAAACCCTTAATTCCATGTATCCATGGGCTCTATGGGTTGTCTATTCAATAAACATTTCATGTTAGCAACAATATCCCTTGGGTCATAATTTGGTACGTATGAGCTCCAACCTACCCCTATTCGTTCATTGTTATTGACTAGAACCACTAGAATAACTAGCATGTATCTGAAGCAAAACCATGATCAGTTCTTTATTCAATCCTCTCACAATATGACAAATATTATCGATATGTACATCTTATTATACGTCCTTAATAATAAACATTTATGTATATGTATATATCTTATATATAACAAAATACCAAATCAATTTTAAAAATAAGACCAACGTACCAAGTTGGTCCTATAGTCTGTATATCTTCATTCAAGTATTCAAGAAAAATATCATCGTCCTTAGGAAATAGGAGCCTTGTGATTGAAGAAATCTAGGTGTACATATACTTAGCACTCACATGATCTTTTCCTCCTCGTGAATGACAAAAAAATTAAATAAAAATGCATTCCCTACTAGGATATTAAGTTGGTGCTAATCATTTGACAAGGGTCTTAATATCTTACTTAGTGATATGCGCCTAACTACCCATTTGTTTGAAGAAGGTTCATATTATTGCTACCAACAAAATCATGGGCCATGCCAATACCATTCATATACTACAACATAAAGAGTGATAGAGTTGTCTAATGATAGCCACATCCTATACACTATAACAAATGTACCATGTCATTTAAATTAGATTAATGTATCTATTCAAGTGTATCCATTCATGGTTGGACTTTGTTTCTTAGAGAGTTAATGTACCTTACACATAAACACATGCTTATGTCAGTTTACTTGTACACAATTCAACACAAGTTACAATTGTTAATATTGAAAATATTTTAGTGATGTTCCCCTATCCATTTATAACTACCTAGTAAATACTGAAAACATATAAATATATAAAAACAAGAATAACCTACAACCGAAAGAAACAATTGGGAATGCTTTAAGATATTTAATTATTAACAACTTCTAGTTGAAGTCAATTTTCTTTTTAGTTTCATGTATCTTAAAAGTATTTATCTCCATTATATCATATACTGAAATGTACAACACAAAAACCAATTTCACGATAAAGACAAAACTATGAATAACTAATAATACACGTTAATGAAACAATATATATTTAATGCAACAACTTAAAATTTGCATTAGAATACATATATAAGGCTCAAAATCCACACATTAATTTAAGAATATTTCTAAGATGTTTTTTCAAAGAAAATTGTGTGCTAAGAGTTACTACGATGATAGATAACATTAAACAAAGCTCCTTCTTTCAATTAGGACTAACGTATCACATAGCACCATATTATCAGGCTAAACCAATTGCGACGGTACTCATGCAAATTCATCTTTGATGACACATATGTAATCTCAATTCTATTATGACTCATAGTAAAGAACTAGGATGGATATAATACTAAATCCTACAAACTAAACTATAATCAAGTAAGCCAAAAGATACATAGCCTAGATTTTCGACATAAAAAATGTAAAACTTGAACGATTAAAATTCATATATAAAAAAATTCTAGGTTTACGTGAAAAATTCTAGAATATAAATGATGATTATCCATTCATAATAATATAAAGTATAAAAATTCAAAGTTATAATTGAAATTAATTTATCAATGATTTTAGGTTTACATAAACAAGTGGAAAACATAAATGATAATAATCCACCCATACAAATGTGGATCGCCATTGAAGGTAGTTGAAAAGGAAAGAATTAACATAAAACCAAGGGAAAAGTGATAACATTGAGATGGGGCTAGACAAAAAAGAAGATAGTGATATTTAGGCATGAAATCATCGGGTTTAATTCCATGTTCGAGGCAATAGAGTTCCTAAGATTAATTTCCAACCTGGATTCTAACTTGCCTTGCGGTATTGAGGATTGAGGGAAAGAATGGAAGATAGGTAGTGAAATTAGGTGTTTCATTTCAGGAGGGGAAAATAGGGGAGGGAAATGGGTTAAGGAAAAATATACGCACTTCTATATTTTTTGGGAAGTATTAAAATAATTTGTTTAGAATTTTACTTTTTTTTACTTTGTATATTTAAATTACTAACACTTAAATTAAATTAGTAATGAAAAATTATTATTAGAAATAAGTAACAGTAAAATAATGTTACTAATAAATAATTTTTTCTCTTATTAAAAGTCTATTTTGGTGTCGTGAAAGTAAGCCCGTTTCATCCAAGCTCCATACTTAAAACCCACTTGTAATTCAAAATGGTTTAAACCTAAAATAATTCTTGAACACAGATATCCAAACCCACACGTGTGCTTAGAGATTAAAATCGAAATATCTAAGACATTGATCCTGATCGAAATACCACTTGAGCAAAATAGGTGGTAACCCATGTTTGTTTACCTTTCTAGAAAGATAAAGTAAACCCATTTCACCATTATATTACTAAAGTAACTTTGCTTTTTATGTTTAAGTTACCAATCAAGTACTATTGATTACAGTTTAACTTCATTGTGTCTTTACAGTCAGTAATGCCGTTGTTGCGGGTAGTTGAGGCATTTAAAATCCTTGAGCTATTGCCTGGGTACCGCTTGGGCAAGGACAAGGGTATCGTCTTGTTAGATGTGGGTTGAAATATGGAGATACCTGTGAGGTTTTGATTCCACCATAAGTGAATCGAGATAATGAAGTTCTTGGGTACCATCTAGAGCCTCGATGTAGGCAAGGATGAACCATGTTAAAACATCAGGTGGCAAATTTTCTTAAACCCTCTCACATCCCTTACCTCATTTACGTTCATGATTTAATTTTAACACGCATAATACTTAAATTTCTTGAATGTGAATGTGAAAGTATATGGATGCAAGACAACAATAGACAAGTTTTTTTAGCAATAAATTAAGAAAATATTTTTATTAAGTTGTAATGTTTATAAAATGATAATGAAAATAAAGAAAGAAATTGAAATTGCAAAAAGTCGACAAAATGTCATTATCCCAATTCACAACCCCTCTTGGGATAATTTCCAGGCCAACAATTGTATCAGATCCTATCTTATGGATACTTATTTTGAAAAGTATATTTTGAGTTTAAAGATAACATTCGAAAATAGGGGATTTCGAAAAAATGTTACTTGTCAAGTTTTTAGAAAATGATGGTGAATTGAGGTAAGAAATTTTAGAAGAAAAAGTTTTGAAAGATGAACTTTAAATTTCTACTTCCTTATATGTTGTAATAACCATCATTGGAGCTAGTACACTTCTGCACCCGAAGGCTACCCATTTCTTACAATAAGAAAATATGATTTCAAAATCCTACTAGCCTTTTCGATAATGACAAAGGGGGAGAAATATAATATGATAAAAAGATTTGCTTTAACAAATGGGTAGAAAACTATTTTCTAAAACCAAGTCTCAAAGCTAGGGAAAGACTTAACATATTTTTCTCAAACTATATTAATTGCATTATCATCATAAAAAAGGGGAATATTGTGAAACAAAATGTATTTCAAACATGAAATATTTTTATATATTGACAACACAATTAATTTGTGACCAAACTTCACTATTTTTTCTCTAATGTACTTGAGATAAAAACAAGTATTCAATACATTATGAAATATGTTAAAGGAATCACACCATTTGTGAAACCATACCAACATGCATAAGAAACTAAATGAATATCCTAATCAATAAAAGAACAAATTCAACAATATAAGAAATCCCATCATCACATCACAAAGAAATCACCAAACTTTGGCAAAGTTCATCTATTATAAAATAAGAGAAGTACGAAGCCCAACCATGAAGTTTAAGCTTAACCAATTACACCTTATTTCAAGATTTCATACACCCCTGACAACTATTATACACATGCCCTGGCCAAACTCCTAACACTATAAATAAGTTCCTCCAATTACCATTTCAAATCACCCAGTCTACAAACCAAATCTTGAGTCATCCTCTCTCTCAAACCCTGTTCCATTCATGTGAGAAACAAACCCAAATCTGCACATTAATCAAAGATCCGTTGTAGTAAATCTTCAAACCTTAAAACTATTCATATAAACCAAGTGAGTTCTAAGAATAAAAACGCAATATATACCTATTCCAAAGTAAACACATTTAATCAAAGTTCCATAGCCAAAACCCACTTGAGATTAAAATTGATTTAATCCCAAAATCATTCTTAAGCTAAAATACCCAAAACAACATGTGTGATTAGAGATTAAAAACCAAATCTCCCAAAACATTGATCCTAATAAAAATAATCCTTGAGCAAAATACATGGCAACACATGTTTGTTTACTTTTATAGAAGGAAAAAGTAAACCCATTTCACAATTCTAGTAGTAAAAGAACTTTTCTTTATGTTTTGGATACCAATCTTGTATTATTGATTACAGTTAAATTGCACTGTATTTTCATGATAGGTAGCGTCGTTGTTAAGGGTTGTCGAGGAATTTAAAATCCTTAGTCTATTGCATTGATACCGCTTAGGCAAGGACGATGGTATCATCTTGTTAGTTACAGGTTATAAGGTGGAGTTCCTTGTGAGGTCTTGATTCCACCATAAGTGAACAAGAGACAAAGACGTTATCGAGTAACATCTCGAGCATGGACGTAGGTAAGGATGGACCATGTTTAAACCCTAGTTCGTAAATGTTATTAAACTCTCTCACCTCCCTTACCACATTTACATTCATTATTTACGTAAAACATGCTCAATACTTAAATTACTTGAATGTGAATGTGAATGTATATGGATGCAAGACAACAATAGACAAGTCATTTTATCAACAAATAAATAAAAAGGTTTTTACTAAGTTGCAATGTTTATAAAATGACAATGAAAAGGAAGAAAGAAATTTAAAATTACAAGAAGTTGACAAAATGTCTTTATCCCAATTCACCCCCCTCTTGGCATAATTTCCGAGCCAACAATTAAATATAAGTGCCCACTTTACCAATTGAAGTACCAGTTACTATATTTTTCATGATTTTAAAATAATGGCTAATTTTTAAAGAATACATTTATAGCTTTAGAGACAAGTATCCTATTGGATCCCAAAATTTTAGATTTTACAACTCAAAAGTAATTCAATTTCCTTTTTGAGATGCGAAAGCGAGATGGTTCAATTAAAGACACACAAACACCAAATTTTAATATCTTTCAAATTAAAATTAAACAAGTTCAAATTGAAATTAAATTAGACAACAAATACATTTTTCACTTAAACCAATTTAACCTAAGTCCTAGAAATTTGCCTAAGTCATATTTTTAATATTACCAAATTAGGCTAAACCAAATTTTATCTAATAAAATTAATGACTTGAATTAAATTAAAATATACCCAAAATAAATTTGCACCAAATTAAACAAGTAGTGATTTCAACCAATTTTATCTTTTTACCTAAGCATGCATCTAATGTGAAATTTGTAAAAGATAAAATAAACAAATAAATCACTACGCCGCGATGTACGAGGAAAAACCCACAATGGGAAAAACCTCGGACGGACCTAGCCTTAACTCCACTAAGTACGAAATTACAATTACAAGAAAGATGACTTACAACACTCGACTCGACTCCTTCAAGTCCCGACGCATCTTCTTGAAAATACCTATGCTTAGTCGATAATCCCGGATACCACCGAAACCTTGGAATCCACCAATGAATCTGTAGGAACAACCGTCAACCACACATGGTGCCTTTCACCATGTGAGAATGCCGCAGCAAAACAAAGAGACTTCTTATTTGAGGGATGTAGAAGTAAACCCAAACGGACTCTTCAACTCGGTAGAGTAAACCCGGTGCCAAACGCTCCAAGCAAGATATTTATATGGAAACTTGGAATAAACAAACTATGAGTGAAAACAAAAGTGTTTTAGGATTTTTTCTTGAAAAATTAACATTTAAAACATGAACTATTTCTTTTTGGAATTTTTTCTCTCAAACTCTCTCTTGGAGATTGTTGTATACGAAAAAGTTACTTTGCAAAAGTTGGTTCCCACACTAGATAAGTTCGTCAAAAGATAGTAGAGAAAAGAAGTGGGAAAAGTGGAAAAATCGTAAAAAATGCCCAAAATACCTGTTCCCGCCAAATCTCGTTCGAATGACATTTTCGTTTGAATGACTTGTCGTTCGAGGTTCCAGTACGAACAAAACAAACTCGCTAGAAGTCTCGTTCGAATGACCTGGCAATCTCGTTCGAATGACCTGGCAATCTCGTTCGAACGAGATTCCAGTGTGATTCGAAGGACGGGTCAGAAAATCAGAAAATAAAATAATCATTTTAAATCCAAAACTTTTTGTGACAAGTTCTAAAAAATATTTTCTGAGAAAAACAAAGTCGCTAAAAATGCTTTATAAAAATTATAAATTACATCCAATAAATTTCCAAGCTCCTACATATATATAAATTGCATTCATACCTTAGAAGCATTGGAACATTGTTGTTGACGTAGAAACGAGGCTCACTAAACCCGACATATGATGAAGTTTTATAATCTTGGCCGCTACGTCTTCAACTAACACGTCATAGGCTTAGATGGATACACTTGAACACTATCCTATGTCTCAAATATTTTTGTCCGGTATTGAGCCAACACTACATTAAGACTCAATCGGGGACTTGTGTCCTTACAAATCTCCCCCTTTGGCTATTCCGGGATAAAAACCAAACAAAAATCCTAAAGGACCGGATTGTAAGCTCGGATAGGATTAAATTAATAGGCGTGATAATTAAATTAAATAGAGTCGGATTGTAGACTCGGGGAGGTATTGAATTAATTAATGTGTAAATTAATTTTATTAGAGTCGGACCACAGACTTGGATTGGAGTAAATTAATTAATTTATGAATTAATTAACTAGGAGTTGGACCACAGACTCGGATCGGTATTAAATTAATGGGTATGTTAATTAATTTAATTAGAGTCGGACGATAGACTCGGGGAGGTATTAAATTAATATGTGTGTTAATTAATTTAATTAGAGTCGGACGATAGACTCGGGGAGCTATTAAATTAATAGGTGTGTTAGTTAATTTAAGTAAAGTCGGACGATAGACTCGGGGAGGTATTAAGTTAATATGTGTGTTAGTTAATTTAATTAGAGTCGGACCATAGACTCGGGGAAAGTATTATATAAATTGAGGTGTGAGTTAAAAATATTAGAGTCGGACCATAGACTCGGGAAAATGATAAATTATTAAGCGAGAAAATTAATTACGTTGAGTCGGGCCACAGACTCAGGAAATTTCAGACAGTGTACGGGATTTTGAGTACACGGTAAAGCCGGGGTTTATATTATATATATACGGTATTGTGATAGTATATATATACGTGTATATATTTTCTGTGATATTAAATTACAGGCAGTTTACAGGATTTTGAGTACACGGTAAAGCCAGGGTTTATATTATATATATACGGTGTAGTGATAGTATATGTATACGTGTATATATTGTGTGTGATATTAAATATCAGTGACTAGATATTTATTCAATTTATATACTCTAATGCTATCAAGGTAGGTTGCGCGATGTGGGTGAATCCCCTAGATTGAGGAGTAGGGCGAGTACATCCCTAGGTCATAGCATCCGGTATATATGGGTGAGGGATTATCTCACTTTCAGGGAAGGAATATGACCGCCCCCACTACGTTTATATTTTGGGCCAAGTTGGTGAGCGATTCCAACTTGGGAAAACTAGGTTTTGTGAGCACACCTAGTGAGATAGCATTTTAGAGGGAATCATCCGGCGAGGGTATACCCGAAGGGATGGATATACGTATGTTATATGTGTGGATATTGTGGTAAAGGTATGTATATAATGGTAGTAAATAGTATATACGGGTAATAATATAGTGTGTGATGTATTTACTTTACATAACTTGTGACACGGTTATATGCTACTATTTAAGAGGAATTAATTTAGTTAATTATGAGATAACTTATAATTCAAGAATCATTATACTCGGGTTAGAGCAGTATGGTAAGGGATGGTTATACCAGGACTAGTTGGACGGGGTAGTACAACTAGGTGGGGTTAAGGTAACCGGTAGGTGTGCACAATAGTGGAGGGGTGAGAATGTCCACAATGGAGTGCGACACTAACTTAATTATGAAGCTCATTCATGCATTTTAAATTACTGCAGTTAATTCACTTACTAAATATTTTCAAAATGTTTTGGGTTCTAACCCTTGCTAAAAAACTATTTTCAAAACCTTTTAGGTGTCCAGCCACAGGGACGCCAGGGTTGATATTCTATTCCAGGGACACGTAGCTGCAACATATGTGGATGCTAGCAGGAGTTTGGATTAGACGCATCATTCATTCATTCCTAGAGTAGAAATCTTATATCAGTTTCAGTTTTATTTAGGGCATGTCACCCAGACTTTCAGTTCAGTTTCAGATTAGTTTATTCATGTGTTGGATATTTGTATTGGATTATTTCACTTTAGTGGCTGATGGTTTATTCGGCAAATTGTTTAATTAATTATTCAGTTGAGTTTTATTCAGTTGTGTGCATGGTTTATATTTATTTCCACATGTACTGTTTTGTGTAATTAAAAAGTTAAAATTGGCACCAACTTTTGGAATACTAGGAGGTTAGTAAGTTTTAAAAAATTTTTTTTGATAGTGATGCTAAGGATGATCATACTGAGATTCCTGTTTAATTTGGTATAGGACTGATCACCCGGTATTTTATTAGGCGGGGTGTCACAGATGGTATCAGAGCATTAGGTTCTAGTGTCCTAAGGATTTGTGCGGCTTTTTACGTTTAGTCTTAGAAATCTTTGATATAGAGCCCTATTATAGGATTGTTGTATTCTCATACGTATGCACATATACGTTCTTCTACCAGATTTGTATTTGAGAGTAAACTCATACAATTCGATTCTCATTCCAGATGACGCCCAGGAGAGAGAGAGCAGCTAGGGCAGCAGGGGGAGATGAGACGAGGGAGGCTCGTCAGGAGAAAGAGTTACCGCAGCAACTTCCAGAGATTATTTTAGCATTACAAGTAACTGAACTAGTGACGCGGGGGTCAACGACGGGATACTTTCCACGGGATCAGCCATAAGTGTTAGTGGTGCCGGACGTTCAGACTCACGCGGAGCGTTGGGGTGGAAACAAGAAAGAGAGGTTATTTTTAGTGGGAAACCACCAGAGTTGCGAGGGGGTTTAGATGTAGTGCTAGCGTGTCAAGGAAGAGAGATATCCAGGGTCACCTACGCATGGGAAATTGCGATGAGGTGAGAAAGCAAATGCTAACCACTTTTAGTTTAGTGGGAGCAACGCTACAGTGGTGGGAGTCGATCACCACAGTGAGGAAAGGGACACACTAGCTATTACAAAGTTTTGGGTTCGGTTCGACCGCAAGTATTTTCCTCCAGCTATTGAGACCGAAATGAGGAGAAAATTTAGAGAGGTGACTTGGGGAGACCGTTCAGTGGTCGATTACGAGGAAGAATTCACTCGGTTAGAAATTTTTGTATCGAATGAGGTAAGCAATGAAGAGACAAAGAAAGCCAGGTTTATCGATGGGATTGTCTGGAGAATCAGACAACATTTAATGGGTAATTCCGTATTAGTAGGTTATACTGATGTCGATAACGCAGCACTCCGGCACTGTGAGGAATATCGCTTCCACGTGAAAGGAAGCTGGAGGGGAGTGGGAACTAGCCAGTCAGATAAGGCAGGAGGGAACAATACCAGTGGGGTATCCCAGAAGCAGACTGGGGGAGATCAGGGGCAGGATTTCTAACAGGGAAATCATGCCAAACGATCTAGAACTGGAGGCTATCGGCAAGATGGCCCGGAATTCCAACAAAGTCGGCATGGAAGGGACCAGGGGTAGGGTGAATGTATTAGAAGGTGTATCGTTTGTGGGGAAAGAGAGACACATGAAGAGAATTTGTCTTAAGCGAGGAAGGGGTCAACTACAGGACGAGGTCCTGGATGTACAGCCACTAAAGCAAGTCATGGGCACATTCGGGCAGGGAGAAGATGCTCCGGAACCCGAGGATTAGCCGTCGCAGCTAGAGTATGGAGGTAATTATTTTTATCCTATGGGCGTGAGGTATATTTTTGAGTGACAAGGAGGATGTCACAATATAAGACTTATTTTTCACTAGAGTTCGCGGGTAAGTCGAACTTAGTGGGTGCGTTGGCTGTAGCAGCCATAGTATGTGGATAAACTTTTTGTAGGGTAGTGGAGTTTCCTTGGTGTTCTTCACGGAAGAGTGAAGGTGTACACTGAGTGAAGTTTTGAATTATGCGAGGAATTACTACTTTCTAGAATTATGGGAGTAGGGCTGATAATATTTCCTAAATATCGGCTGGATAGCGATGGAATTTAACTATTGTGAATAGGGGTGTAAGATTTTGGTGTTCGCGACACCAGGGTATGGTTGATATAAGGTATCACCGGAGAGGGCGTATAACTTATATATATGTGGATATATATGTTGTATTGCATGGTGCGATAGCACATAGTGAGGTTTTGTGTTCTCAGATTTTATGCCGGTAAGTGGGGATGTTTACTGAAGTGAATCAGGGTGGTTAGATTTATTTTCGAGCAAAGAGAGATATCTCGGGGTTTATTTTGCGCAAGGACTAGTGATAGTAAGGGCGCGATATTTTATGCTGTCTTTGGTAGCATAAGGGTAAGCGTATATACTTTTGTGTTGAGAGACAAGTATTTTGTGGGAAGATGTTTGGACGTGAGTACATGGGTTAGGTACCCGGGCAGTAGATATATATATATATATATATATATATATGTGTGTGTGTGTGTGTGTGTGTGTGTGTGTGTGTGTGTGATATGACTACGGGTTCGAAGTTGTATTACGGGTTACGACTAGCATAGTCGGGTAACTTTCGTGCGGTAGAGCGCGGGGATAGGGTGTATGGTCACTTGGGTTAATTAAGGCAAATTTTGTGCGGTTAAGCATGAGTATAGGGTGTATGGGCGCCCTGGGTAATCTAAATGCATACTTGTGTAATGTATGGTTAGAAGCAGATGGGATATATATAGCGGGCTTGGAGACACATGACTAGAGAGTAATATACGAAGCTTAGAAAATTACGCTCATCTTAATTTCGAGGACGAAATTCCTTTGTAAGGGGGGAAGTATGTAACACCCCGTAATTTTGAGGATTTAATATTTAATTATCTTTGGGAGTTATAAAAATATTTAAATTTGGAGAAACTTAAATTCATGAGTTGGATAATTTAATTGAGTGAGCCGAATTATTTATAATTGGCGACTTTTGGTTCAAAATCTCGTGTGTCACATTTTGAGGTCGAAATTTGGAAATTTTGAAAAGTATTTCAGATGGCAATTTTGAGTGCGCGGTTGCATCCGGATGGGTTGAGATAGTCAGAAAAGAGTACCCGTGGGTAGTAATTGGGTCTCGAGGTATTTTTGGGCATAGCCGGGCCCACACGGGGTGAGTTGGGCCTTTTTAATTAGACCCACATGGCCAAAAACGGGATTGGATGTTTTTAACCTAATTGAGAGATTAAGGAACGACAATCAACTCAACTCTAAGCCTAGGGCTTGAGAGGGAAATTGGGGGAAAGCAAATCAAGAGCCAATTTGGGGATGTTGGAGCCAAATTAAGGGATTACACCAACGGATCAGACACTACGAACAATTACAGGCAAGTGGTTAACTGTTGTGATTCCTAAATTGATGATAATCAATTCATATCATAGTGATGTGTAAATCAAAATTTCGTTTTGGGTGTGTAACCAAAATTAAAATTGGGTTTTTAGAAATTAATATACCTTAATGGGATTAAGGGTGAGATTTATTGTGTTTATGATTCTAGAATGTAGAGGACTAAATCGTATGTTAAAACCAGTGAGAGTAAATGGTTAATTGCTGATAATATGAATGAAATTCGTATTGGGGATTTGAAACCCGGATAATACCCAAATCGGGAAAACCTTGGGATTTATGGATATTGATGATTAATTAAAGTCAGTGGGATGTTTAGACCCTTATCTCATATGGAGGATATGTTATTTGTGTTTGGGTAAGGGCTTAGATTGAGAATCAAATATTTAAGTTTCGTCCATGGTTGACAGCGGCTGGAGAGGACGAATACTGGAACGATCGATCAATCGACCCAGGGGGCTCGATCGATCGATGATGGCGAAATCTGGGCAGTTCGGCCACTTTGTTATATAAAGGGGTATTTAGTTGAAAGTTAAGTTTCATACATTAATAAGTGATAAATAATTATGAAACAAATATTCCTAGAAATTACGGGAGGAAGTAATTGGGACTAGGGTGAATTTATGTGGGGCACTTAATGGATGGATTTGAGAAATTTTATTCCAAAATAGTGAGATACGGATCAAGTGAGCGAATCCGAGTATATTGGTCAAGCGACCCCAAGGTAGTGAATTAAGTTTGGAGATCAACTAATTAATTTAGAGTCGGGATATAGACTCGGGAAATATTTAATTTCGGGCCAAGTGATCGAGTTCGGTGTATATTGATAATTATAAGTAAATATAATTGGAAAATTTATGGAGATGCTTGTGTGACACATTGTGGGAGAAAATGTGAGAATGAAATTATGAGAGGTAAAATGGACCAAGTGAGAGAGTCCGGGTATGTTGGTTAAGTGACACCAAAGTATTTAATTAATTATTGAGAGCGAGTAATTAATTTGGAGTCGGAATATAGACTCGGAAAATATTAAGGTATGGGCCAAGTGAGCGAGTCCGGGGATAATGGTTGGGTGACACCAAGTTATTAAATTAATAAGTATGATAATTAATTTAATTAGAGTCGGATTGTAGACTCGGGTAGGATTAAATTAATAAGTGTGATAATTAATTTAATTAGAGTCGGATTGTTGACTCAGGTAGTATTAAATTAATAGGTGTGATAATTAATTTAATTAGAGTCGAATTGTAGACTCGGGGAGGTATTGAAGTAAGTAATGTGTAAATTAATTTTATTAGATTCGGACCACAGACTCGGATTGGTGTAAATTAATTTATGTGTGAATTAATTAACTGGGAGTCGGACCACAGACTCGGATCGGTATTAAATTAATGGGTATGTTAATTAATTTAATTAGAGTCGAATGATAGACTCGGGGAGGTATTAAATTAATACGTGTTTAATTAATTTAATTAGAGTCGGACGTTAGACTCGGGGAGGTATTAAATTAATAGGTGTGTTAGTTAATTTAAGTAAAGTCGGACGATAGACTCGGGGAGGTATTAAGTTAATATGTGTGTTAGTTTATTTAATTAGAGTCGGACCATAGACTCGGGGAAAGTATTATATAAATTGAGGTGTGAGTTAAAAATATTAGAGTCGGACCATAGACTCGGGGAGGTATTAAATTAATATGTGTGTTAATTAATTTAATTAGAGTCGGACGATAGACTCGGGGAGGTATTAAATTAATAGGTGTGTTAGTTAATTTAAGTAAAGTCGGACGATAGACTCGGGGAGGTATTAAGTTAATATGTGTGTTAGTTTATTTAATTAGAGTCGGACCATAGACTCGGGGAAAGTATTATATAAATTGAGGTGTGAGTTAAAAATATTAGAGTCGGACCATAGACTCGGGAAGATGATAAATTATTAAGCGAGAAAATTAATTACGTTGAGTCGGGCCACAGACTCAGGAAATTACAAACAGTGTACGAGATTTTGAGTACACGGTAAAGCCGAGGTTTATGTTATATATATACGGTATAGTGATAGTATATATATACATGTATATATTTTGTGTGATATTAAATTACAGGCACTGTACGGGATTTTGAGTACACGGTAAAGCCGGAGTTTATATTATATATATACGGTGTACTGATAGTATATATATACGTGTATATATTGTGTGTGATATTAAATATCAGTGACTAGATATTTATTCAATTTATATACTCTAATGCTATCAAGGGAGGTTGCGCGATGTGGGTGAATCCCCTAGCTTGAGGAGTAGGGCGAGTATATCCCCAGGTCATAGCGTCCGGTATATCTGGGTGAGGGATTATCTCACTTTCAGGGAAGGGATATGACCGCCCCCATTACGTTTATATTTTGGGCCAAGTTGGTGAGCGATTCCAACTTGGGGAAACTAGGTTTTGTGAGCACACCTAGTGAGATAGCATTTTAGAGGGAATCATCCGGCGAGGGTATACCCAAAGGGATGGATATACATATGTTATATGTGTGGATATTGTGGTAAAGGTATGTATATAATGGTAGTAAATAGTATATACGGGTAATAATACAGTGTGTGATGTATTTACTTTATATAACTTATGACACGGTTATATTCTACTATTTAAGAGGAATTAATTAAGTTAATTGTGAGATAACTTATAATTCAAGAATCATTATACTCGGGTTAGAGTAGTATGACAAGGAATGGTTATACCAGGACTAGTTGGACAGGGTAGTACAACTAGGTGGGGTTAAGGTAACCGGTAGGTGTGCACAATAGTGGAGGGGTGAGAATGTCCACAAGGTAGTGCGACACTAACTTAAATATGAAGTGCATTAATGCATTTTAAATTACTGCAGTTAATTCACTTGTTAAATATTTTCCAAATGTTTTGGGTTCTAACCCTTTCTATAAACTATTTTCAAAACATTTTAGGTGTCCAGCCACAGGGACACCAGGGTTGATATTCTATTCCAGGGACACAAAGCTGCGATATACGTGGATGCTAGTAGGAGTTTGGATTAGATGCATCATTCATTCATTCCTAGAGTAGGAATCTTGTATCAGTTTCAGTTTTATTTAGGGCATATCGCCCAGACTTTCAGTTCAGTTTCAGATTAGTTTATTCATGTGTTGGATATTTGTATTGGATTATTTCACTTTGGTGGCCGGTGGTTTATTCGGCAAATTATTTAATTAATTATTCAGTTGAGTTTTATTCAGTTATGTGAATGGTCTATATTTATTTTCGCATGTACTGTTTTGTGTAATTAAAATTTTTAAATTGGTACCAGCTTTTGGAATACTAGGTGGTTAGTAAGTTTTAAAAAAAGTTTTCGACAGTGATGCTGAGGATGGTCCAACTGAGATTCCTGTTTAATTTGGTATAGGATTGATCACCCGGTATTTTATTAGGCGGGGTGCTACAGGGACTTCTACTACCTCATGCACCAATGTGTTATAACAATTCATACCCTCCATTTTACTGGAGGGTATCGGTGGCGGGATGTCATCTCCGAACTTCCTTTTTCCTATTGGACTATTTTTTGATCCCTTAGCCTCCCTTCTTGCCTTTAGGGTTCCCATCCATATAGTATACTGATGTCTAAAGACTTGATATCTTACCTCCATCAGAGGCACTTGAGTCCTTAACCCTTGGGGCTTGGGTTTGATAATCATGGAAATGTTGTTAGCCGCTCGTGTGAACTCTCTAAATGTGTCATCTTTGGTCTCACTGGCCAACTGAATTTTGTATTCCTCCAATAGCCCCTCAACATAAATTTATAATAATTTGGCCTCTGCTACACCTTTGTGGACATCCAACTCTCTCTCTTGGAAGCATTTTATATAGTGCATTAGGTCCTCACCAAGATTTTGCACATCTTATGTGAGATGTCTCAGTGTGAACTCATCCTCTGCTAAGAACTTTTGAAAAATTGCATATTCATCTCTTCCCAGGTGGGAATGTTGTTTGATGCCAAGTGGGAGTACCACGTGTATGCTTTATCACTTGGAAGTTTTTATAACTCTCGCAACTTCAACTCCTTATTGTTTCTAATCACACTTAAGTATTCCATAAACCTTATCACATGCTCCGGATGGTTTTTACCCTTTTCTTTGAATTTTATGAACTTTGGAGGAACATACCCTTCTGGGTACGACTTCTCATTGATGCTATTTGGGAAGGGATTATACAGCTTTTCATACATGTGAAAGGACTCCCTTTGAAAGGAAAGTAATTTCTTGACCTCCTCCATAGTGACAACTTTGGAGGGTGACTACTCTGTCCCAATTTTTTTCACCATTGGCGAGCTTCAGAGTAATGCCATCTACTCTATTATGATTTTTCATGCTGGATCCACCGCCACTATTATTGTTATGGTCGTTGTTCCTCCTACAGGGGCCACTATATGTGTGATGCAAGTCTGGCTCAAACTTTCCATATCAACTTTAATCTTCTTAAAAACTCAAAAAACATGATCATCGAATTCATCCCCGTTAAAGGTGTGGTCATTGCTACACTGGTCCTCCCTCCCTGAGGAGCAGGTGCTCTAACTACGATCACTACCACCTTGTCTTGGGTTGTCTAATCACTTTGAACTCCATTATAGCTGGAGTATCTTCAAAGACTAGCTTATTTAAAACATTATATCCTTCTTTATCCATGGTAATGAGAATACCTCCCTAGTGGAGTCACCAAATATAGGAGGTCTGTTATACTAGGGTATACGAAAAACTAGATCTGGTGAGGGGTAACCCACTCCAATAGATGATATTTTCAAGGTCTTAAGAGTAGCCGAAGAAGAAAAATATCGATTTATGGTAACAATGGGGTTTCTATAAATGCTATCTGAGAAGTCAAATGATTATCTATATCTTTTTAACAACAATAATAAGAGAGAAAAAGTATCGCTTGAAAGTGATGGCTATAGGGAGTGAAGAGACAAGCACTTGAACTATCAAGGAGAGAGTAGGGAGAGAATACTTTGTGGTGAGATTTTGATAGAGTAACAGTGCTAGCTGATGTTATTATGTTCTTGACCTTAGCAAAAGGTCCTATTTATAGGTAAAAGATAGGGATAATGTGGCATATGAGACCAAAATCAGACACCCTTTGAGACAACATCTGAAATGTACCTTTTGTCTCTGTTAACTATTTATCCCATATCCCATGTGACAAGTGAAACCTGTGCATACTAAATTCAAAAACTAAATATATTGTGCATAGTGCCAAAAAGTTTGATTTGGTAGATATCTTTTCAAATGATAACTTGGTTAACAATCTTTGAAAACTTGCGATTGGCCCTAGGATTCACTCGCAGATTATTAATTCCATTAAAATACTTTGTGGGTAGTACCTTGGCTACCCACTCTTTTGAATAAGTGTGAACTGTGTGAGTGCTTGAGTGACCTCTTATGTCTTTCTTATTAGTGTTGATACTAAAATTAATATGCTGATATGGACGAATAATATGAGAACACGTGTCAATCTACTTGGCACAATAGCAACGAGGAAGTTCATTTCCCCGACCAACTCATGTTCTCTCTGAGCAACGAGGATACACCGAGGAACTTCAGCACTCCGAGGTACTCTAGCGCTCCGAGGAACTCCTGAGCAACGAGCAACTAAGGCGGTCCGAGCTGCATCTCGGCCATATCATTAATTTCTAGATAATCAACAGTTCAACTATTCATTGAATGTTCATCATCTTGATGCACACGCTGCATTAAATGTATTACCCTTTAATATGTATATCATTTAATGTATCAACCCTTTCATGTACAGCCTAAGAGCTATAAATACCTTGTATCTCCCTCATTCAAAGGGACCGAAATTTCTTGGTTGAACCAAAAACAGAGAATTCCCAAATACTCAGCAATAACATAACAGTGGACGTAGGCCATTCATATAAGGCTGAACCACTTTAAAAATCTTTGTCTCATTTTATTTATCTGTGATTGAAAAATTAGAGCGATCTAATTTTTTACATCAACAGATTGGCGTCGTCTGTGGGAATCGATTGTTACTATCATTTTTCACCAAAAATCATTCATCATCAATGGCGGATAATCCAGAATCTAGCAATCGAAACGCTGGAAATATTGGAAATCCTTCGAATCCCTCTGCACCTCCAGATCTGGCCGGGATTATGACGAATCTGGATCAAGGACAAACCGCCATGCAGGAAACAATGAGGCAACTCATACAAACCCTTCATGGCGGTGCACCTGCACGTTCAGGACATCGAAGTGGTCAGAGGCAAACTTATTTACTTTCTTCACGATCCAGGCGTACTGAGTCATATCGGAATGAGGATTCTGATGATTTCTCCTATCAACCTGGGCGAACTTCGTCAATAAAGGCTACATATACTGATCAACGTATCACTATCTCTCCAGAAAGACCCAGTGCCTTGGAAAGATTGAGTAGGGTGTCTCCTTTCAGTCGATTAGGCCCTAGGAGGAATAGGAGTCCACCTAAGACCATGTCGAGGAGTTTTCGACGACCATCAGATCTAAGAGAAGGATCAGCACAATCACGACCAGTTGCTCGTCAAGATAAATCTCAAGAGGCCACATCAGAACAATCAATTGCTCGAACTAATAAGCCCGAGGAAGGAAACAATGCGTGGAAGGGTTCCATTCAGCGCTTGGAGGATAGATTAGGAGAAATGGCTAAGGCAAAGAATCCCTTACAACGAACTTTTGTTCAAGGGACACCTTTTGTCCAGGCCATTGTGGGTTTTCCTACCCCGTCAAAGTTTAAAGCACCTGTGGTGACCCCCAAATATGATGGAAAGACAGATCCTGTTCTACACATAGAGCAATATCAAGCTGACGCCGATATATATGCTGTCCTCGACGAAATGAGATGTAGAGCATTCTCAGGAACTCTTACTGGAGCTGCCCAGATTTGGTACAACAATCTTCCTCGGGGTAAGATTTCAACCTTCTTCCAGTTGGCTGAGTTGTTCATCGGAAATTTCTGTTTTGGAGCAAATCCAGTAAAACGAGTAGCACATTTGTTAAGTGTTAGACAAAAATCTGGTGAGAGTACTAGAGATTACATAACTCGTTTTAATAACGAGAAGCTGGAGGTCATAGATTACGAAGAGAAGACAGCAATCACCGCTTTGATGAGTGGATTATTGCCTAATAAGTTGTATTATACTTTGGCGAAAGATCCACCTAAAACTATGTCAGAGTTAATGGCAAAAGCGGCCAAAATCATGAATGCCGAGGAAGCTATGGCTGCAAAGAAGAATATAGATAAAGACACCAAGGTGGAAGTCGACAAGTCTAAGAATAAAGAGCATAAGGGCAATGGCGGTGATAAACGCTCCAGAAATAATAAATCATCATGGGAAGTCTTGAAGAAATATGACAATTATACTCCTTTGAAAATGGGTATTCATCATGTCTTGGAAGAAATTAAGAACAACGAGGAGGTAAAATGGCCAAAGAAACTGAGGTCAGACCCTGATTCGAGGAGTAAGGATAAATATTACGAGTTTCATAAAGATCATGGTCACATGACCAAAAATTGCATAGCTCTTCAGAACGAGATTGAAACACTCATCCGAAGAGGAAAGCTAGCAAAATATGTTGATCGGGGAGGTGAAAGAAAAAATAATGACCGAGCTAGAGAGAGGTCTAGATCTCCTCGTCGAGCAGAGGAGAAAAAGAAGAGAAACCATGAAGATGATCCAGAGGATGACCCCGATCTTCCCAAGAAACCAAGGCAGCCAGAATGAGAGGTATTTTCCATACGTTTTGGATCATTTGATTGTAATGTTATTACAGGAGGAGATGCAGGAGGAGGAGACCATACTGCAGAAAGAAAAGCTTATCTCGGAGAGGCTCAAGCTTGTTCATATATTCAACGAATAAATCTGGCCGAGGACGATCGTTCGAGGAAAGTAAACAAAGAGAAGTTGGTCATTGGCTTTTCAAAAAACGACCTGGCAGGTGTTCTTTATCCTCATGACGATCCTCTGGTGATCAAAATAAGGATGAAGGAAGTAGTGATTTCAAGGGTGTTGGTAGATAATGGAAGCTCGGCAGACATCATGTACTATTCATGCTTTGATAGCTTGAATCTGAAATTATCTCAATTGGAACCTTATCACAGACCCCTCCTGGGTTTTGCTGGCGAGAAAGTTTTTCCACTTGGGACGATCAAATTGGATATATTCATTGGAACCTGGCCTGCTTGCCGAATAGAAAGAATACGCTTCTTTGTGATGGATAAAAATGTGCAGTCAGTTTACAACATCATCATGGGAAGAGTTGGTTTGAAGAAGTTCGAGGCAGTTCCATCTACAGTGCATCAATGCTTAAAATTCCCAACAAACTTTGGAGTAGGAGTTATGAAAGGTGACCAAAAAGTAGCTCGGGAATGCTATTATTCATCTGCCGAGCAAGAGGAGCTTGAGGAATCAAGGAAAAAGACTACTACCTACCAGGTGGAAGAAGATATAGAGATTGAAACTCTCGATCCTAGAGATGAATCCCAACTTGTAAAAGGACAGGTGTTGGAATCTACAAAAAATGTTATTCTGGACGACGAGCACCCTGAACGAGTAACCCAGATAGGTTCATCGTTGGATGCTTCAATAAAACAGGAGTTGATAACTTTCTTGAGAAATAGGAAGAAAACTTTTGCATGGAGTCATGAAGACATGCCAGGAATAGATCCAAACTTCCTATGTCATGAACTCAATGTGAATAAGGAGATCAAGCCCGTAAAGCAGAGAAGAAGGGTATTTAGCCCCGAGAAGAATCAAGCCATTCAAGAGGAGGTCGACAAGCTCCAGAAGGCTCAATTCATTGAAGATGTGAAATACCCGGACTGGTTGGCGAATGTGGTGATGGTAAAGAAGAAAAACAACAAATGGAGAATGTGTGTTGATTTCACTGATCTCAACAAGGCCTGCCCAAAGGATCATTTTCCATTACCCAAAATTGATCAGTTAGTGGATGCTACCTCTGGGCACGAGCTGTTCAACTTCATGGACGCTTATTCAGGCTACAACCAAATCAAGATGAAACCTGAAAACAGGGAGAGTACTTCTTATATTACCCCTAGGGGTACTTATTGTTATAATGTTATGCCTTTTGGTTTAAAAAATGCTGGAGCAACATACCAGCGGCTGATGAACAAGGTTTTTGCCGAGCAAATCAGTTGCAATATGGAAGTCTATGTCGATGATATGCTGACAAAAAACAAGAAAGCTGTTGATCATCTAGTTGATTTAAGTCAGACTTTTGATCAACTGGATAAATACCAGATGAAGCTCAACCCAACGAAGTGCACATTTGGAGTACGAGAAGGAATGTTCCTCGGGTACATCGTTAACCAAAGAGGCATTGAGGCAAATCCATAAAAGATCAAAGCTCTTTTAGGGTTGCGATCGCCAACGATGAAGAAAGAGGTGCAGAGTCTTACAGGACGAGTTGCAGCGCTCAACAGATTTGTATCTCGAGCAACAGATAGATGCTTACCATTCTTTAAAACATTTCGAAAAACTTTCGAGTGGAATGATGAATGTGAAAAAGCCTTTCAAGACTTGATTAAATATCTGGGAACACCTCCGCTGTTGTCGAGGCCAATAACGGGAGAAAAGTTGTACTTATACCTAGAAGTATCAGAGCATGCAGTCAGCTCGGCATTGATCAGATTGGAGAATGGAGTCCAGAAGCCAATTTATTACACAAGTAAGGCTTTCCGAGGTGCAGAGATCAGGTACCCAAAGTTAGAAAAATTGGCATTGGCATTAATTGAAGCAAGTAGAAGAATGAGGCCATATTTCCAGGCCCATACCATCATCGTGTATACCGACATGCCATTAAGACAAGCCCTTCATAAACCAGAAAAGTCAGGGAGACTGATGTACTGGGCAATAGAGCTCGGTGAATATGATATTGTGTATGAGCCCAGATCATCATTGAAAGGGCAAGCTGTAGCAGATTTTATAGCAGAGTTTACATATCCTGATACCCCCGAGGAACAAAAGTTGCTCACTGACCAACCTGTGGATGTTACAGGATCAACAAACATAAGTCCAGACCAACTTTGGTTGGTAAAAGGGCTTGTGGATGTAGAAAGATCATCAAATTCAAACCCAGACCAACTCCGGTTGGTAAAAGGGCGAGAAGAAATGGTCAACGAGGAACGAAAATTAACAGAGGAGGATGGAAGAGAACAACAGATATTTCACTGAGGAACTCTATTGGAGAAGAAATTTGAAGACGAGTTACCTACATGGAGATTGTATGTAGATGGGTCATCTTTCACAGCGGGTTGTGGAGCAGGGATTGTTTTGAAAACCCCAGACAAGATTGACATAGAATATGCCTTGCGATTTCAATTCAAAACCTCCAATAATGAGGTTGAGTATAAGGCCATGATAGCAGGTCTTAATTTGGCAAAGATCATGGAAGCACAACAAGTGATGATATTCAGTGATTCTCAATTAATTGTGAATCAGATGATGGGAACATATGCGATTAAAGGAGAATTAATGGTAAAGTATCACGCAAAGGTGATGGAATTGCTGGCAGAATTTAATGCCATTCAGTTGATCAGAATACCCAGAACAGAAAATGCACAAGCAGACGCACTGGCCCGACTAGCATCAGCTACTCGTACCGAGTTGCGAAGAACGATACCAATTGAAGTACTGGAAAGTCGGAGCATAGATGAAGACTTGACGATGAATGTTATTACCCTTAATCTAGGACCATCTTGGATGGATCCCATCAGGGCATATATTGAAGAAGGAGGATTGCCAGAGGACAAGATCACGGCAAAGAAATTGAAGTTTAAAGCTGCCCGGTATGTACTAACTAATGGTGTTTTGTCCAGACGAGGAATTATGGTAGGTTTGCAAAGATGTGTACATCCCTCCGAGGTGAAAGAATTGATTGAAGAGATCCATGAAGGGTCATGTGGAGCCCATGTAGCAGGTCTAACACTTTTACAAAGGGTGATGACACAGGGATATTTTTGGCCGACGATGAGGGCTGATTGTATAGCCTACGCCAAGAGATGTGATAAGTGCCAACGTTTTTCCTCCATCCGACGAACTCCACAAGCTTTGTTGACACCCATAACTTCCCCTTGACCATTTTCCATGTGGGGAGTTGATTTGATTGGACCATTGCCGACCACTCGAGGAAGATTCAAGTACCTCGTCGTCGCAGTAGATTATTTTACTAAGTGGGTAGAGGATGAACCCCTTATCGATATGACGTACGAGAAGGTATACCAATTTGTCTGGAAGAATATCATCTGTCGATATGGTCTCCCTCATGCCTTCATCACAGACCATGGAACACAATTCGACAACGAGGAGTTTGCTGCCTATTGTCAACAATCAAACATCCTGAAGACTCATTCAGCACCAGGTCATCCTCAAAGCAATGGGCAGACTGAGGTGACAAACAAAACGCTACTAAATGGTTTGAAAAAGAGGCTAAGTGAGGCTAAAGCTAATTGGATTAATGAGCTACAGTAAGTATTTTGGGCTTACCGAACAACTCCCCGAGCAGCAACTGGAGAGTCACCATACATGCTGGCATTTGGAAGTGAGGCTGTAATACCTGCTGAGTTGGGTCTCCCAACACACAGAGTGCTAAATTTCAATTCCCCGGTCAGTGACTTGATGAGAAGATTAGATTTGGACATGCTCGAGGAGGTTAGAGAAGAGGCAGCCATTAGGAATGCTGCTTACCAATACCGCACAGCTCTGTTCTACAACAAGAGGGTGAAGAAATGCGTTTAAAAGAAGGGGATTATGTGCTAAAGAAGGTCATTCAGAAGCACAATAAGCTTGAAGCCAAATGGCATGGACCTTACCGAGTTACAGAAGTTGTTCGACCAGGAACTTACAGAATATCAACTCTAGAAGGAGAGGAATTTAAGAATGCATGGAATGCTGAACACCTACGCAAGTATTATCAGTAATGTAAAATGTAAAGCAATTCCTTCATTATGAATAAAACGATGATGTTTCACCATCCTCTTCCTCTTATTACAAGTTTTTTGGGGAATACTAGTGTGATACACTACACTGATAGTTCGAGCATGATCAACTTCGGTTGGTAAAATAGCGAGAACAAATTATACTCCTTTGGTTAGGAGGCGTACACTTGCGTGATAAACTTCGGTTGGTAAAAGAGCTTGTGGACAAGATAGTTCGAAAGAACCTGATAGTTCGAGCGTGATCAACTTCGGTTGGTAAAATAGCGGGAACAAATTATACTCCTTTGGTTAGGAGGCGTACACTTGCGTGATCAACTTCGATTGGTAAAAGAGCTTGTGGACAAGATAGTTCGAAAGAACCTGATAGTTCGAGCGTGATCAACTTCGGTTGGTAAAATAGCGAGAACAAATTATACTCCTTTGGTTAGGAGGCGTACACTTGCGTGATCAACTTCGGTTGGTAAAAGAGCTTGTGGACAAGATAGTTCGAAAGAACCTAATAGTTCAAACCCACGACCAACTTTGGATGGTAAAAGGGAGAGAACAACATTCTTAAAATGCCAATTTTGGCTGGTTAAGAAACAAAATATGCCAACAAGTTTGTCAGAAGGTAAAATCATTCCAGAAAATACAAAATATTCCAAACTGAGCCAAGTGTAGTTGGTCGGGGATAAAAACCCACTAATTATAGTTGGTCAACGAGGAGAACTTATTGACGAGGAGGGTCCATCAACTTGGTTGGTCGGACACATTTTATGAAAACTCTCGCTAATTATACTTGGTCGACGAGTACAATTTTACAACCTTAGTTGGTTGGAATAATTTTAAACATTTTTATACTCATCGAACAACATTTTTGATACTTGTAACTGTTTATTACTAAGTTGGTTGATGAACAGCACAAAATTGTTATCTTTTTAACAGATACATATGCACAGATGTAAAAGTGTTAGGCAAGTACAAAAGAATAGCAATACAGATTTGCAAACAGAAAATGAAAGTCTTTCATTAAAATTCAAAATAAATTACAAGTTACATATGTTTGCTAACTATTACATTGAAAATCCTATTCTATTGGTTTTTTCCCCTCAGCCTTCGATATAGGTTCCTCGCCAGCAGGAGGATCATTTAATGTTTGGGGAGAATTGATAAAATTCAAGTCCCTCAACATTCTAACATTCATTACTGAAGGAGTATCCAAGAGATGCTCGGGACGAGATAATTCAATCTGAGAATGAAGACTATAGTCACTATGATATTTTGAAATTAAGCTCCGAGGAATAGCACGAGCTCGGATCCATTCCCTGTCCAGTTTATAAGGCGGTACAGGCAAGTCTAGTAGCCCAGGAGCATGATAATCCCATAAATAATGACCCTGCTCTAGCTTTAACACACCCAGTGCGTTCAACCATCCCTGTTTATAACCTTCATTATTGGCATTTTCAAGGCGTGCATCCAAGTGACAAAGGGCTTCATTGTAGCTTGCCATCCAAAACTCACGAGGTTGTTTGTGGAATTGGAAAGTTATTCTCTCTAGTTGCTCGTGAAGGCTCCTGGAAAAAACATCTTTATTATTCAAAGCAGACTTCGTCGCAGTAAGTTGATCTTCCAAAGATAGGTTTTTCTTGGACATTTCAGACAAAGCACGATCTTTTGCATTCAATTGGAATGCTTGAGTTTCCAAAGTAGACTGAGTGCGAGCTTCTTCAACATTACGGCTGAGAACTCTTGATCGACTCCAAGCAGGTGGAGAACTTTGCTCCTCGACAACATTTTGAACAGCTCTTCCTCACCCACGAGACCCTCTTCCTCGTCCCTGAGCTGTAGTAAAAACACCAGACTTTCTTAACGTATCCAATTCTTGCCTTAATTTGGCGTTTTCAACCTCTAAGAATGAGAATCCTTCATCAGTGACCGGTACCAAGGCAGTAGAGGATGAAACTGCAGACTCATATTGTGCTAACTTTTTCTGCAAATTGTTGTTCTCATGTTCCAGCAGCTCGGCGATCTGTCTGCAGGCCTCAACTTCACCTTTTAGGGTTCTCTCCCTAACATCGTACCCAGCGATGATCTTTTTGTGACCTGTCTCAGAGGAAAGCTGTTGATACCTATTCTCATATTCCTTGTGCAACAAGGCAGTTGATTCATTATGCTGATTCTGAAGATCTTCTAAGTTACAATGAAGCTCCTCGATTAATTCATAGTAGGCCACATTATTGGCCACAGCTCGGTCAAGTAAAGCTTTCAAGTACCGATAAGCCTCAATTGCCTGTTCTGAAGCATCATGGCCAAGGATGTCAGCAATTTCTGATATACTTAGCTCTGTGTGACCAGCCTTATAGTATTCGTGACATTACTGCATCAGTTTTGTATCATTGGCAGATAGCAATTCCATCCTGGCTATAAACTAATGAAGAGGAGACAACAGTCAACAAAAACAAATCATCAACAACAGAGAAGAACAAAGATGTATTTTATTAGATCATAAAAAGATTACATTGTTTGATTACAAATGATAATGAAAGATAGAAATGATACCGAACAACTTTACACCTTTTCCTTGTCTCCCAAGACTTTCTCGGGAGGCTGGGACGAGGAGCTTGGTTGCTCGGTGGTAACAGCAGCTTGATCAGCAGGAGTTGAAATTTTCTCAGGAGGAGGAAGCATGGAAGAGATGTCCTCGTTGGCGGAAGGTAGAGAGGTAGGGACTTGATCACCCATGTCCATGGAAGATTCATCAGAGATAGCCTCATCTTCTTCTTCTTCTTCTTCTTCTACAATTGGTGGGGGAGGACCAGGGAGGTGTATCTGAAATAGCTCAGAGTCGTATTTGATCTTTAGTTCCTGTAGGGCAGCTACCCAGCCATCTCGGAAGTATTTCAACTTCCCGTATTATACTTGGGATGTCATCGCAGCAATCCCTTTGTCCCATCCTTTATCCCAGCCAGCGCTGAAGGATTTTTTAACTGCGAGCTTTCTTTTCAGTTTCTCCGAGGATAGCTTCTCGGATAGAAGATCCTCGGGAGTCTTTAACTTCGCATATAATTCTTCTTTTTGGCGCTTGACATCTCGCAGGATGGACAACTCTTCCTCTGCCTTTTTCAGCTTATCTTCAAGCTCTCCAAAGTTCTTGAGCTTGTCGTCATATTTTTGATGCTCGACCTCTAAACTTTTCACCTTATTCTCCAAACTCTTGGAGATCTCAGCCAGCTTCACCTTCTCAGCTTCAATTATAGACAACTTTTTCTCCCAGTCAGCTTTGTCCTCATTATACTGCTGACGAGAATCCTTCAAGGATTGGGTCAAACCCAGCAGAGCATCCTCTACCCCCGACGAGGAGCTGGAAGCTTTAATTGCTTCATCTTTCTTCACGATGTTGTTAAAACAATTCACCAGCTGAACAAGGGAAAAAGTGACAGGTCAGTACAAAAATACAAGTATTCAAAGAAAGAGAGAAAATTCAGAGTGTGAGAAATTTACTGAAGCCAGGTGACGGGTAGCTAGGGATGTCAGCATATCCCTAGAAATCTTTTCATCAGTTCCTTAGACCTCGGGTATGATCCAAGTTTTTACTGAGCTCATGGAAGAGCTCGGAGGAATGATGGTTGGAACACCAACACCACCAGCTGGTAGAGAGGAGATGGTTTCAGCCAGATTGACAGTTTCAGCCAAATTGACTGAGGACGATTTCCTCAATCTCCTCAAAGGGACTTCAGCAGTTTCAACCAAGGAAGAGCTCTTGGTCGGGGAGATAGCAGTCATCTCCACAGGAGTAACCTTCTTGCTCGGAGCCACTGGGGGCTTCTCGGTAGCTTTGGAAGGCGCAACACCCACCTTCTTAGTCCCCTCTGGGACATCAATTTTGCTTTTCTTGGCCTCAGCAGCCGAAGTAGTGTCATCAAATAGAGCAGGAGGAGCTCTTTTCCTGCCCATTCTCTGACTTAAAGGGATGTGAGAATCTGAAGAAGAATCCTCTGGAGTTGAGGTTGGCTCAACAGATCTAATCACAGGACGAGCAGTATAAGAAGTCGTATAGCTCCTATACTGCAGCAAATATGATGCAGACCTGATGTGCTCGTCTGCAACATTCTTATGCAAACCCCAGATAAGTTTTAGATGCTTAATATTAACCTCTGATTCCTTTGGAGTTTTTCTTTTACTATCCACTGCAAATAAATACATAATGAAATATCAGTCATACATTTTGTCAAATATGATAAAAGCATAATTTCATAAGTAAAGGAAAATGAGAATAAACCTATCCCATTGCCATATGGGGGGCATTTAGGACCCTGGTATATTGCATCTCCAACCAAGGGGGCATATTGCCAATTTTTAATAACCACCCCATGTTCAAAATAATCTCTATTTGCATCAGGGAGGTTAACTACAAGAGCCCTATTTAAAAACCTAGTTTTTAAGTAATAAACATTATCTAAAATAGCCCATCTATAGCAATACATAATCTCAGGAATCCCTATACGAGTCCCATGAGTTAGATTTAATTTATACACCCCATTAATTATTCTCCATGAATTGGGGGCTATTTTTGCAGGAACAACGTCAAAGTACTGACAGAACTCTAAGCATAAGGGGTTTGGCGAAAAAGAAAATCCACATTCAGCAATGAATAGACTGGGGAACCAATGTCCCTCAGCCAATCGAAAATAATCTGAAGGCTCAGAAAGAACCTCCAGAGTTACCCAGGAAGGAATGGAAAAATCGGAACGAAATTTCTCAACAGATTCCACAAGATAAACCATAGTGAATAAAAGAAATACAGAAGAAAAGAAGAGAATCTTACAGGAAAAAGGAAGAGCTGACAACTAGCGAAGGAAAAGATGAACGCACAAGAGAGAGAGAGAACATAAAGCTTGGATGCAGAAAATTGTAAAAGGTAGAAGACGGTATGGTTACCTAAGAAGTTTAAATACTTTACCTTGGGAAGCTGCGAAGGAAATGATTACACAAAAGAAACTAATACGCCACCGGCGGCTAAAAGGACAAAAATGCATGAAGATCGAAGCACTCATAAAAATTCGAAAAGGCGGATTCTGCGAATTTGGAAGGAAATTCAAATATGAAGAAAAGGCTCCTAAAACCCAGGAAAATCATTTAATATCGCCATATACCGAGAAAGAATGTTCCATACTCCTCAAAGTTCGAAATATGAAACATTGGGGGCTTCTGTTGATACCAAAATTAATATGCTGATATGGACGAATAATATGAGAACACGTGTCAATCTATATGGCACAATAGCAACGAGGAAGTTCATTTCCCCGACCAACTCATGTTCTCTCTGAGCAACGAGGATACACCGAGGAACTTCAGCACTCCGAGGTACTCTAGCGCTCCGAGGAACTCCTGAGCAACGAGCAACTAAGGCGGTCTGAGCTGCATCTCGGCTATAGCATTAATTGCCAGATAATCAACAGTTCAACTATTCATTGAATGTTCATCATCTTGACGCACACGCTGCATTAAATGTATTACCCTTTCATATGTATATCATTTAATGTATCAACCCTTTCATGTACAGCCTAAGAGCTATAAATACCTTGTATCGCCCTCATTCAAAGGGACCGGAATTTCTTGGTTGAACCAAAAACAGAGAATTCCCAAATACTCAGCAATAACATAACAGTGGACGTAGGCCATTCATATAAGGCTGAACCACTTTAAAAATCTTTGTCTCATTTTATTTATCTGTGATTGAAAAATTAGAGCGATCTAATTTTTTACATCAACAATTAGTATTCTCTCTTTCCTTAGGTACTGAAGTGGTTGGGCCTTAGCTCAACCAATAAATCTTATCTCTAATCCACCAAACCAAAAATCCCTAGAGATCCAAGTTGGCCTTCTTGAGCCTTGCTTTCTCGATCAAGGCTACCTATATAATAAAATAATAGTGTTAATAACTATTTATCAAATGATACGTATAATAGTTATTTGACTGTGAGCATCCCCTCAATATTTTGGGTCTTCTTGTCCATTCTCTTTATTGTCTTAGGATTGCTCACTGAGCACCCCCTCGCCATCTTCATCTAGTCTTTGTTCATATTTTTGAACCTACTCGCTGTGAGCCCTCTCCCCAATATTCTATCTTGATTTTCTTCCACTTTTTGGTCTACACACTATGGACCCCCTCGCCAATCTTCTTTCTTGGATTTCTTTATCTTTTGGTTCTACTCACTGTGGACCCCCTTGCCAAACTTCTATCTTGTATTTCTTTTCCTTTTGCATCTACTCGCTGTGGACCCTATCGCCAAACTTCTATGTTGTCTTTCATTAACTAAGGGCGCATTTAGTCCTGCTTGTGTGGCAGTCGCTCGTCCATTTCTGCACCCACTCGTCTGTGGGCCTTCTCGCGTATTAGGTTTACTTGTGGACAGTAGAGTGGGTGACCCTATACATCCTCATAAACCATGTCATATTCTTGCTTCTATATATTTTGTAATGGTTAGTACACAATTGATAACACATATCATATAAATCTAGTTTGCATCTTGTGAATTTGCTTACATTTGGATTAAGTGTGTTAGATCTAGGTTTTACCACTATATTCACTTAATTTAATCATTGTGTGAGTTAATAAAGTAATTTGATAAGGTTCTTATCAAATCAAGTGCTAAGAGTTTTAAAATTGCAATAAATTTTGTGACAGTAAAAAAATTGCCCTTAGGGTTGTAATCTAGTTAAGAATCCACAATTGTAAATCGGGTGTGTATACCCAAGGGTTGTATATGTATATCCCTTATATTTTTTTTTCTTGATATTGTATGGTCTGTTACCCAACAACTTATTCGGGAATATTCTTTTGTTAAACTAAAAACTGTATGTTCATGCTCAGAATTCTCAGAACTTACTATGTTCATGCTTAGTAGTTTGAGAATGTTCCATGGTCATATCACTTTTTAAATGGAAAAGTTTTTGGCAACTGTTTATTTTATATAGGGTCGTTTCTAGTTATAGTTATATTCGATAGTTGATGCTGAGAATAATACACTTACGATTCTTGTTTTAATTTAGTATAAGGTTTGCTGCCCGTTATATTGAATAAGCGGGATGTCACTGGTGGTATCAGAGCATCATGTTCTAGAGTCTTAGGATCTGTGCGTATTTCTACATTCTACCGTAGTGTTTTTGATATAGAGCCCTACTATTGGGATTGTTTTGTTCGTATTACATTCCCGATCTTCTGCTTGATCAATTGCTTGAACTGTGTGTTAATACAATTTATTCTTTTCACAGATACCGCCAAAAATAATTAGTAACTTAATTAGAAAAAGTGAATACTAATTATGGGGTTGTTTTTATAAAATCATTTAATCTGAATAATATTCATAACCCTTTGGGTACGTAGGATTCATGAGTGATTTTGGATTTTATTGGTGTAGGTTGCATGTAGAAAAACCCTAGCTTTAAAATAAATAATTTTTGTGTACGTAAAACTCATGTGATACATGTAGAGATAATAAAATTTGGTTTTGATGAATATATGATGAAAACTTTGTATATTTAATTTAAAATAATTAAATGGGATTAATGACGAGGTGATAATTAAATTAAAGATTTAATTGAATTGGACTATCATGCGTAGTTTTATATATTGATTAATTATGCTTGTTTGTGTGACTTGTTGGTATTATGATGTTGCCTTTGTGACGACGGGTTGTTGGGAATTATTGCTCTCCCTATATTTTAGAATGCCTCTAGGTATGGGACTAGTAGGTATGCCTTTTGATGATTTACGCCTTCTAGGTATGGGACTAGTGAGGGTAGATTATCGCTTTTTTTTTCATCTTGGGGGTGGGCTGATTTTTGGTACTTTATCGTCTTTACGCTAGCCTAAGCATGAGATTAGGTCGAAATTTTAAGTTAAAAATTCATCCTATACATAGGTTAGGACGTATTGATAACTTGGGGACCCTTAGTTATGGGACTAAGGTGTATTTTGAGGGTCTCACATCTATTAAAAGGGTGGGGTGATTATAAATTGAGAATTAATGCCTAAGATAAAAACGGGTGTTAAAATTTGTGGCGAAATAATGTGTCGGGGCCGACAGTTTAAACGGGTCAGAGGACGATTTATGTCGTGTCGTGTGCGGAACCTTGTCATGTGTCGGGGCCGACAGTTTAAACGGGCCAGAGGACGATTGACAAGGGGAAGTGTGACATTATAAAAAGTGAGAACGATAATAAAAGTTGGTTAATTTAATTAAATTAACATCGTGGGACTTGGGAATTTAAAATCATATTGGTGTGCCTTTATAAATGGGGATTTTTGCGGGTAGTTAGTGATTTATATTTATCGCGTTTAATTATTCCGTTTAATTTAAAATATTCTATTGTGATATTTATTGCGTATAATGCTACTGTCTGGATTCAAGGATCCTATTTGAGGGGAGTAGTGTGTATTCTTGCTCGGGGCTTTGTCTCTGACCCATGCGTTGACTAATCTTTTCCAGGATTATAATTGGAGAAGCTGCATAAGTTTATCGGAGTTATCATTTGGAGGTGCAGCTGGAGCTGATTTACTTTATCTATTTGTTTTAGTTTAGACTTTATTTTTCCAGTCCTATTTAATTATGAGACTTCATTGGAGTTTTATTGGACCATTCGGTTCCAAAGTTGTTTAAAGGATTTATGTTGGATTATTCAGATCTTTATTATTCAGGTTTTATTTAATCGTTTTTGGAGATTGAAGTTATTCGGAGTTAGCATGTGATGGATATTTTATCGCTTAATGGTTTATGATCATTTGAGATTGATTCAATTATTTATCTTATGGACTGATTATTTATGTCTCATGCTAAGAATGGTATTTATTTAGTTCACGCCCGACATAGTTCGACGGCGGTGGCTGGCCACCCTGTCTGTCGGATTTTGCGGGGTGTGACATTTTCCCTCCTTAAACCTTCTTTCTCTCTCTCCAAATCTAAAACTCGATGACCTAAATCCCTATTATACTTGTTTATTTTCAAGGTCTCGGTGTACAAATCCCTAGAATCCTTTTGGAGCTCACTTTCATCTCTGCTCTTAAACTCGCTCTCACCCCACTAGAAACACTCGACTCATCATCGTCGCTCTCATGTACACAATCATCGTGGGACAAAATGGGTGTGCCCACACGACTTGAAAAATCTAGACACATCCCATGTGCTAAACCTTTACCAGACTCATCTCCCTTACCTCCCTCACTATCACTAAGAGTAGCAGGCATGGCTATATTCTTCCCTTTTCTTCTTAGACTAGTAGGACACTCAAATGCTCTTTAACCTTTGCCTTTACACTCAAAACATATCATATCATCTAATTCTTCCTCACTTTCTTCTTCCTTATCACCCTCTCTCTCTTTTCACTACCCTCTTTGGCCTTTTCTTTCTTTTTATTTTTCTCAAAAGAATTTTTGTTGGAAAAATTATTTTTGTTCATTTTGAGAAACTTTTTAAAAAATTTCGCAAACAAGGGCATATCGTGAATACTAAACTCTCCCTCAGAATCATACCAAAAAACTCTCTTTCTTTTTCTTCCTCACTTGAGTCTTTAAAGCAACGCCTCTATCATTATCCTTAATGGTTCAGGAAAACATGTCAATCTCATAAGTTTGTAGGTCTCCTACGAGCTCTTCTAACTTAAGTGAATTTAACTTTCCCAACAAATTCAAAATAATGACTTTAGGAATAAAACGTTTTGGGAGAGATCTCAATTTTTTTAACCACACACGTGTTGTCAATTGGCTCACCTAAATTAAAACTTGAGTTAATAATGTCCAACAAACGTGCATAAAGCTCATCAAAACATTCTGACTCAGACATGGTGATAGTCTCAATCTGTGTGGCCAAATTTTGTAACTTTGATTCTTTAACCGCGTTCGTACCCTCATGTGTCAATTAGAGTACATCCCATGACTCTTTAGACGTGGTGCACGTCATAATTTGGCGGAACTCGTCGGGGGTGACGGCTCCAAAAATAGTGCTCAAACCACGTGAATTAAAATTAGACATTTTAAAATCATCTTCAGTCCAATCTGACACAAGTTTCAAAGAGCTAATATTATTAGTAGTGACGGTGGGAGGAGTCCACCCTCTTTAACAAAGAAACCAAATATATTCGCCAATGAATTTTAAATGTGATTTCATACTGGCTTTCCAATAGGCATAATTGGACCCGTAAAAAATAGGCATTTGATTATATAAGTGATCCATCGAAAAAGTTACGATTTTTCACAAAAAAAAATTCAAAATAAATCCATATCACACAATTTATGCGAAAAATAGGAATACGCGATAAATTAGCGCAACCTGCTCTGATACCAATTTGTAAAATACCGTGTGCGATACTGGTTCAAATGGATTCGCAAATTTCGAAATCAAACCTATTTAATTGGATCTCTAAATTTCCTCAAACAAAACTTCAATTTTAATCAGCCCCTAAACATGCATTTACGTGTCAAATTGAATCAATAAATTAAACCATGCGATGATTAAGCTAACAAACACAAATTTTAGGGAAAAAAATTCTTTTGGGTTATTTCCACTATAATATGTAAAAGTCAGCTTACACGAATTATAATGAAACTATAATTGACATACGAAATACCCACAGGTGTCGGTTCAGTTTCATCAGCCCAGGAACACCGCATCACTCCCTATGACACGTAATCGATTAACCCAGTACCTCTTGCAAGTGTCACTTATTGTCATCCCAGTACCTTCCAAGGCACCTAGTGTAGCAGCATAAACTCCCAGCAAATATGTATTGGGTTTCACAAAACAACTCACACAAAACTAATTGGGATTTGTGAATTGTAAAACAAAAGCTTTGAACCCTTTAAATTGTTGGAGAAGAAAACAAACACTCAAAAATGTATTCTATTAAAAATAATGTTTCTCCATTCCAAAAACAAGTAGTCTGACACCCAATATATAGCAGAATTGAGGTGGTGATGTGTCGGCCTAAATGACCTGTCGTTCGAACAACATACAATGTCATTTGAGCGAGACAACATCTCGTTCGTACGACATACGCTGTCGTTTGAAAGACAAAAGCCCTGATCCAAAAAAAAACTTTAGACTTTGAAAAAAGTTGGAAACCTCTAAAAGCAAAACCTATTACGGGATCATAAAACTTTTATATAAAAAATATTTTTTCAAGAAAATGTTTTTGATAAAAACCATTTATAAAAAAATAATAAAATATCCCAACACTTAATGTGAAATGTAAATGAAACTTAAACACAATTTTACTAAAATCATCTTGTTGGGCATGAATGTTGAAGTCCACTTGAAATTAGGATCCGTCTTTTATATATGTTAGCTTCCTCAATCCTTCGACAACTTGTAGCAGTATATTACATAATTTTATTATGAAGGACAATGTTCTTGCACGATGTTGGATTGTTTTGAGAGGTTAATTGTATTTGCTATTCCAGGCCAAGAAATGTTTCTTGTTGCCATGCCTCTTTCGTAGGGAGGTTCAAGCACCCATTTGTATTATATCGAGGATGAGATTTTGCAGGAAGTGCGTGTTTCCTTGGATTCTATTCCGGTGGTTCGAGAGTTCGCGGATGTTTTTCAGGAGATTCCAGGCTTACCTCTGAGTTGTGAGATCGAGTTTGTTATAGATTTAGCGCCAGGGACTAGGCCGATTATGTGAGCACCATACCGTATGGCTCCTGTGGAAATGAGGGGGTTACAAGACCAAATCCAACAACTTTTGGGACAAGGTTTCATTCGTCGGAGTACGTCACCTTGGGAAGCCCCTGTGTTGTTTGTGAAGAAAAGGGATGGTTCTCTGCTGTTATGTGTAGATTACCGAAAATTGAATAAGGTGACAGTCAGGAATAAGTATCCGTTACCTCATATCGATGATTTATTTGATCAGTTGAGAGGAGCTTCTTACTTCTCAAAAATAAATTTACGTACGGGGTATCACCAGCTTCGTATTAGGGAGAAGGATACCTTGAAGACTGCATTTTTTACCCGATACGGATCCTATTATTTTTTGGTTATGCCGTTTGGGTTAACTAATGCCCCTGCAGTATTCATGGATCTGATGAACATAATCTTTCGAGACTTCTTGGACCAATTTGTAATTGTGTTCATTGATGATATTTTGGTCTATTCTTGGATGGAGGGAGATCATGTTGAGCATTTGAGGATGGTTTTGCAGATATTACGGGACCATCAATTGTATGCCAAGTTCAAGAAATGTGGATTTTTGTTATGAGAAGTACAGTTTTGGGGCCTTATCGTGTCGAAGAAGGGTATTTCTATGGACCCAAGTAAAGTTACAACGGTGAGGGAGTGGGATCAACCCATAATACCGACGAAGATTAGAAGTTTCTTGGGTTTGGCGGGTTATTATCTCTATTTCATAAAGGGCTTTTTGAAGATTGCCGAGCCTTTGACGAATTTGACCCAGAAGGGAGTACAATTTGTGTGGGATGATTCCTGTCAATTAGCATTTGACGAGCTAAAGGACAGATTGATGTCGGCACCAGTTCTCGCATTGCCTAAAATGGGAGTGTAGTATTGTAACACCCCGCCTAATTAAATACCGGATGATCAGTCCCATACCTAATTAAATCAAAATATGCAGTTGGTTCATTCTTAGCATCACTGTCAAAAATATTTTCCTATCACCTAATACTCAATTAAGCTGGTGTTAAAAACTTTCCAATAAAAATTTCATTTTTCCATTTCGAACTATTCTACACATTCCATTCCACACCAACAATAAACTGAATAGATATCACAATTGAGTTTAAATGCAACTGGAATAAACTTTCCAGAAAATATCTCAATACATAAATCCCAAAAATAGTAAATATAACACAACGACACGATTATAAAACCCTGACTCAAGTAGAAAAAAAATAGCAGAAATCCTCTGGGGCGACATGCCCTAAATGAAAGATCACTACAGAGTATGAATCAAATAAATGAAGGCGTCTAAACAATACTCCATAGCTCCATAGCTCGTCAACCATCATAATTCTCTATGGCTGGTGTCCCTGCAGATGGACACCTGATATAGAAGATACACGAGAGAAAAGAGAATATGCAAAGAAATGGGTTAGAGTCCGATGGTAAAAATAGTTTTGAAAACAACAAGTGAATAATTGCAATATTTATCACTTATGATATACATGTTAGATTATCGGACTCTCTCTTGAGATTCTCACCTCTTATCTAGAGTGCACACCTAACGCACCTCTAAATCATACTAGTTACTATTCTCCATTCTAACTAGTTCATAACTGTATCAACTAATCATAACCCATATCTATCCCGCATAATTTACATATATCCAATAAGATTCAACATGGATAAGCCTTTTTATTTATTCAACATAATTAAGCATTATCATACTTAATTAATTACATACTATTATCATTTAATTTTACTTAATTCACGCAGAAGATAGATCTAACCATTATATACATATTCATTCAATTCATTATATATATATATTACAATACGGCACCCCGAGACACAGCTGCGGTGCATTCATTACTCTGCTATCATGCCCCAGTATAGCTTGTCGTCGTATAGGGGACTATAGGTTTGGTAACTATTCTTCGAAACACAAATATCAAATCACAAATAATGGAGGCGAACATAGTCCTAAGCTTTTGGGTTATGCACATACCTACGCACACAAATGACCGTTCTATACCATTGTTCTCACTAATGGTAATCAGCCTAAGTCCTATGTTCTCGAGCGACAAGTCAAAAATCCCATGAATTCATCAGGATATGATTGCCCTCACGCACAAACCTCTCCTCGATAGCAAGTAAGGTAGGTATTTTATACACATAAATTATCAATCAATCAAATAGGCATTATCATCTACCTATATAAAATTAGGTACTTACACTACCTATATCATATTAGGAATTCATCCTATCTCAAGTACCCGTCATATTTATTGAATACTATCCACACTTGTAATCACGATTATCATCATTTTTTTTAGTTATCACTCACATAATATTTTATCCGGCCCAAGTACCCGTAAATATATCATTGATATTACCCTTACTTGATATAACGATTATTCTCCTCTAAATCGTAATATAATTATGTAGATATCTCTCACAAAAATTTAATCCTCAAATCCAAATAATTTTTCAACATTAACCAAAGTCCCTCGCTCCTTGTTAACGTACAAAAATTAATAAAATCTCACCATAGGCCAAATTACCATTTTCTAATTTTTTTTTTCCGATAAAGGTATATTCTGCGAGAAATATAAAATTACAATTTTGAGGCTTTTCTGCTCTGATTTTGGAAAAACTTAAAACTGCAAAGTTGTGCAGAACGTGATTTTATATAAAAATCGTGAGCACATTGCCAATTTCCTCTTAAAACAGACCTAAAATTATCATATAATGTTTGTCCTTTTCAACAATTTTGTTTTCATGCGTTTTATCCATTTTCTTTCTCATCAAAACCAACACAAATCAATCCAAAACTTCTCCTAATTAATCTCAATTGATATAGCAAGATATATGATCATATTCTAATAATCAAACAAACTAAAATCATCAAATAGTTTGGATTAAATCCTATTATTCCCAGAATTCTCATAGGTTCTTATTTCTCCAAAAATCATAATAACTCAGACTTCTTCTATCATTTAAAATCCAAAATTCGTGGATTAAATCATTTAAATAGAAAGAGATTTATTCTATCTAATTTTCATATCAAGAACAAATTCTAAAAACTCTATAGTTCATCCTTAAATCATGAAGTTCATACTTCTTACTTCACCTATCTAGCATGGATATTGTAAGCAATAAAATAAAGCAAGAATTACACTTGCCTTAATTATGTAGGTCTGACCCTTTGGTGATGATTGTTTAAAATCCGTTCCTTATTTTTCAGTGACTTTCTGGTGGTGGTGCTGGTGGTAGAAGGTGGTTAATCCCCTTTGGCTTGTCCCAAAAGTCTTTCCTCCTTCCTAAGCAACCTCTTCTCCTCCCAAGAAACTCCTCACTTTCTCTCACACTAATACCTCTCAAGTGTTTCGTGATAAAATGAAATGAACCTACGTTCCTCTAATCCATCACCTTTATAATAAGATAAATCCCGAAATTACTATTCCTCTCCCAAATAAAATGACTAAAATGCCCCTTCGGGGTGTCCTTTCATCTCCTAATTGACCCGAGACCAAAATCCAACACCCGAATAGAATTTTCTGACTATTTCGACCCTTCCGAATGCAACGTAGTACTCAAAACAACCATAAGTTTTATATAAAATAATATTTCCTTTTATTTATTTAAATTAGTCCCAACACGTCCCATACCGCCTCGCAACTAAAGTTTCATAATTACCGTATTAATAACTCACGACAATATAAATAACATCATATTCATATATTAATTAAATATCACTAAGTAATATTCAGAATCATATATTTCAATATCCACAAGTAATATAAAATCCGGATTAATCCCAATTAATTAATTTATAATTAATTCCAATTAATCCCATTAAACTTTTAATTTTAACTCATTTTAAAAGTCATTAAAATTACGGAGTATTACAAGTATTTTGTTTTTACTAATGCATCTCTTCAGGGACTAGGAGGTGCTTCAACAAGAAGATAGGGTGATTGCTTATGCGTCCTCTAAGTTAAAACCCCCCAAGAGGAATTATCCTGCGCATGATTTGGAGTTGGCTGCGGTAGTCTTTGCATTCATTGAGAATTTGGAGGCATTAACTCCTAGGGGAGAAGTTTAATCTTTTCATGGACCACAAGTCATTGCAATATTTGTTCACCCAGAAAGATAAAAAAAATATGAGGCAGCGTAGGTGGTTAGAGTTTGTAAAGGATTTTCAATTTGATATTCGATATCATTCAGGGAAAGCAAACGTAGTAGCTAACGCGTTGAGTCATCGACCCATTGGACAGTCAGCAGAGGTATGGAAATCCAAGTGGAAGGAACTTCGTCAGGATAATGCTGTGGCCAGCGCTTGTATGGAAGTGTTAACAGTCACACCCGAGATGGTTATGAGGGTGGTGAAAGCTCAAGCTGAATATACAGATTGCAAGGACAAGGTGTATAAATTACTGACTGAGGGAGAGGAATCCTACTATATCAATTCTAAGGGTGGATTAAATTTCAACGAGAGGGTGGTAGTCCCGGATGATTCAGATCTGCGACTGTTATGTCGAAATCTCACGAGTCAAAATTTGCGGTTCACCCAGGTGGAGACAAGATGTATCAGGACATGCATCGAAAATACTGGTGGACAAGTATGAAAAGAGACATAGCTGAATTTGTCTCTAAATGCATCACTTATCAGTTAGTAAAAGTGGACCACCAGCGACAATCTGGAAAGTTGCAACCATTGGATATTTTGGTATGGAAATGGGAAAGAATTTCCATGGATTTTATCACGGGATTACCAATGTTACAACGTATCCATGATTCCATTTGGGTTATCATGGACCATTAAATAAAGTCAGCACACTTTTTACCGGTGAGGACAGACTTCACGACAACGCAGTATGCTAAACTCTTTATTACCGAAAGTGTAAGGTTGCATGGAGTGCCGATCAATATTGTGTCCAATCGAGATAAAATCTTTGTCTCCCATTTTTGGCAGAGTTTTTAAGAAGCCACAGGAACTAAATTGAAGTTGAGTACGACATACCACCCCCATACCGATGGGCAAACAGTGAGATTAAATCAAATGTTGGAAGATATTCTTCCCATCTGTATGTTAGATTTTTGAGGAAGTTGGGAACAATACCTACCGCTGGTAGAATTTGCTTATAATAATTCTTACCAGTTTACTATAGGTATGGAACCTTAAGAGGCATTGTTTGGATGCCCATGTCGTTCACTTGCGTGTTGGTTGGAAGTTGGTGACAATGAACTTCTTGGACCAGAGATGATCCAAGACACTTCAAAAAAAATTGAGTTGGTTCGAAACTGCATACGCATTGCACAAGACCGACATAAAAGTTATGCCGATGCAGATCGCAGGCATGTGGAGTTAGAAGTGGGTGACCAAGTGTTGCAAAAGGTATCCCCGATGAAAGTTATAATGAGATTTGGGAAGAGAGACAAACTTGCCCCGAGGTATGTAGGGCCTTTTCTAATTATTGGGAGGATTGGTCTAGTGGCTTAAAGACTTGCCTTGACAGAACGTTTGCAAAGAATTCATGACGTGTTTCATGTCTCGTCCTTGAAGAAATATAGAAAATGTGAAAGGGCTCATTGGCATGTTCTGCTGGAGGAAACTGAATTGCAACCCGATATTTTGTATAAAGAACAATCAGTTGCATTTTAGACGGTAGTGAGCTTAGGCTACAATCGGAGTAGTTCCCTTAGTTCGAGTTCAATAGGGGCATCATAATGCTGATGAGCCAACGTGGGAATGAAAGGATGATATGCGAGCCAAGTACCCTTACGTCTTTCCATAAGGTACGCTTGAATTTAGAGGATGAAATTCCTTTGTATGGGGTGGTATGTAATACCCCTAACTTTCGTATATTTATTTTTATATCAAATTACTGGGTATGTGTGTGATTTAATATAATTGATAATTAAAATGAGAACTTAACATAAATATTGATTTGGGTAGAATAGTTAATATTTATGCGAATTGTCCATTTACTAGTGTGATATGGTAAATATAATCTTGTTGGGCGTGTATTAGCGGTGAGAATTAGTTATTTCTCAATCGGGGCATATTTGAGTGAGTTATATGAGGTTGGGATATGATTTCTATATTCGGATTCTCGAATGACAATTTTGATTGCACGATTAATCGCGGAAGGGCCGAGAAAGTCAAAATGACTGCCCTGGGGTTTTTATTTGGGTTTTGGGGTATTTTTTAGTTAGTTTGACTCAAATTGGGGTATACGAGTCATTTTATGTGTATTATCATTTAAAGTTGGGATTACTAATAATCTGGGTTATTAGGCTTAAGATTAAGTTAATTAATCTCATTTTAAGAGAAAACCCATTTGAGAGAAAAACGTAGAAAGAAGATAAAGAGAAGAGAAAACCTTGGATCTTTGGAAATCTTGAGTAAATCCATGACTTTGAGGAAGAATCAGACCCTACATCTTTGAGGCAAGCGATTAAACTTGCTAAATGCTTATGGGTGTGAGTTATTTCATAATTTTGTGGACAAATTATGGTAGTGTTGGGTATAAATGATAAACCCCAGATTTTGGGTTGAAGTCTAGACTTTTATATGTGCATATGGCTTTGAAGGTGTAAAATGGTTGGATCAATATTGTTGGATGATCTACGATGTTAAAATTTGGTAGAAATGGGGTTTTATTTTGCACTGTAGGAAAATATCGTAGGAACAAAAAATTGAACAGGCCGGATCAGTCCATTTTAGCACCGGATCGGTTCATTTTAAGCATCGAACCGATTCGTTTTTAAAGGTTACTGGTTCGGTTTGATCATAATAGTTTTTCTTTAACATTTTTTATGAGGAACCGAACAGGTTCATTTTTGGGATCTTCGGTGCGGTCCGGTCCTTGCAGATTTTTAACTCATGTTTTACTCCTTTATTTTGGATTTAGAGTTTGAGGAACCCTCTAAGTTGTTGCTATAAGCACATTTATGAGAAAAATGGGGGTTTATGATATGAATTGATGTTGGGGATACATCGAGACAAATATGAAGGTATAATTTGGGAGTTTATTATGTTGTTTCCTTTCGTAAACTCTTCGAGGAGTGGGGATTCTTTTAAGAATGGTTACGGGCTAATGAGTGAGAGGTCATGTGTCCTTAATGATGATAAATTAATGAAAAATCGTATTCGTGTTTGATTATAAATGTTCGAGGGAATGATTGAATCATAAAATAAATAAATTGGGAATAATTATGTTGACTATCGGCTAATATGACGTGTGGCATATACATATAGTAAGGATTGGTAGCATATACATTCAGAGATAAGATGGTTTATACATATATGATGTGAATATTTCTATACAATAAGTTACAATGGTGTTTTTATTATTCATAAGATGGAAAAACACTTCACGCTTCAGATCGAAGCCAACAAAACAACGATCCAATAGTTGAGATTAAAATACCCCTCTTATCATTTTTTCCCCTTCAATATTTGAGTTCCCCCTCTTTTTTAACCCTTAATTTCCTTTCCTCATCTTACCAAAATTCAAATACACGGATAAAATAGGAAATTACTACCTTGGAACCTTTTTGACACTAGCCAAGTACATTTCTCTCTCTCCGTATCTCTCTCTCTTATCAATCGTGGGAAGAACAACTATCCCTCTCTCTCCATTTCTCCTTCTCTTTGTCGGTGCTCCCATGTAAAGGTTAGGTTTTGAAAATATTGGGGATTCTTGGGTTTGGGTACTAATTCCCATCTCCCACTTTAATTTCCCCTCACTACTCTCTCGGTATCCATGTCTTTCACTCTCTCTCTCCCTATTTCATGTCGGTATCAACTTCAGTCCCCCCTCACTATTTTGGTAAGCACCCACCTCTGTTTGTGTTATTTGGTTTTAGAAATCGTTTGTCATTCTAAAGGTTCTAAATATATTCTTTAATTTAAGGGTTTATGTTTGTAGTTATAGGGTTTGTAATCGATTTAAGGGTTTTGTAATTTAGGGTTTGTAATGGATTTAACGTTTTATTCAGGTATTCAGGTATTCAAGCAAACAACACGCTTGAATACAGGTATTCTGGGGTTCAAGTATTCAAACAAACAACACGCTTGGACATAGAGGTGTTCTATTTTAAACTCACCTTCTATTTTGATTTCTTAGACATAACAGGTATTCAGGTGTTCAAGCACTTTTGGTTACTTTTCTTCTAATTTGATGATCAATCATCCTAGTATAGTTCAACGAATATTGTGAGATACATATTTATACTATTTTGGTCATTCTTTAGTCATAGTTATAGCTGGCGTAACCTATGTTTATTCAAGTGCATGGTGTAACCTATGTTTATTAAAGTGCATGAGTGTAACTTATGATCATTCTTTAGTCATTGTATTGAAGCGTGATTTTCAATTTCCCCAACTTCAATATTATTGGGGTTAATGTTACTAATTAAGTTTTTAATATTACGATGATCTCATATTTATGCACTTCTTCATTTAAAGCAGGGGAGGACATGGAATTTAATATGATTGTGTTATGGCGTACTAGTAGAAGTATTGTCTACATTGATTTGATTTTTTAAGTATTTAATTTGATTTTCTTTATAATTTCATGTGTTGCATGTATTCCATGTATTTGCCTAAACTCAGTGGTGTTCTATGTGTTTGGATTTTGGATTTTCTTATTCCATGTATTTGGAGTATTTAGAATGATCACAGAGGCTTCGAAGAAAGAGAATCTAAGGAATAAATCAAGGCCATTTCATTTTCTTATTCCTTATTTGTTTTGCTAATCGGACAATATATAATCGACTTCTTATCTTTGCAGTTGGTAATGGCTTCGATACGAAGATCAACTTAACTAACGGACTGAATGGACCAAAGATGGGAGAAATCATGAACTCTGATAGCATATCTGTGATGGAGTATCCGAGGTACTTTCTTTTTACGAATACAAGTCAGAATACCTGTGATGGCATATATGTGATGGTTCCCTATTTTCATTTATTCCACAAACTAAACCATCATCTTTTATTTTGATAATCGGAAGTAACGTTCATTGGTATTATATTTTTTTAATATGAGTTATTTTCTTAAGCATACCATGCACTATAATTATTTAAGACAACACATCAGATGTTTTGTTAGATATTTTTTCCAAGTTAGTTAATTTCAATGAATTTACTTCATTATTTTTATTACGTTTTTCTTATTCACATGGTTTTAATATTGCACTTCGGTATTTCCCCACACATGGCTCATATTGAAGGAAAACTCATCAAATCCATACATCAAATCATACCTTCTCCAAGTATCCTTACTTATTGTAAATGTTATTTGAATTTAAAGGGCTTTCGTTGAGTATTAAAGGTGTGGTGAGGTTTTACATATCAATGAGTTTGAAAAGACATCAAATTCCCATGTTGTTGTGTTTTGTTAAGAATGTTAACTTCAATTTCAATTTGTTAGTGTTTTTCTTTATTTTATTTTATTCTACATTAGTAACTCATGTTAAGAATGTTGTTTCTCTCTTTTTATGATGTATAATTTTTCCTTTACTATGTATTCATTTTTTTACCATCATTTCTAGAATAAATTTCGACATAAAGAATGATAGAAATTAGTGAGAATACACTCATTATAAATTATGGAAAAAAATGAACGAAGGTGTGGAGTGAAATATTTCCTTTCAACTTCATATGAAGTGAAGTTTGAATTTGCTACAATTATTATTCTTATATTGTGGTTTAAGTGATAAAAAATATTATATTGGTTCCGTTTTGATGTTTGTTGGTTTATGATGGAAATTGTTATATGGTCGATGACTACCCTACCCTCTTGACACATACATGTTTTTGTTTTGGACAGCTGAAAGGGACTTAGTCCGTACAAGCATATTTGCCCCCTCTAGCGTGGATGACCATTTCTTTTGGCATGTAAACCAGTTTGATAAACCAGGTGGATAGTATTTGATAAAATGCCCAAGAGAGTTATATTGCAATTACCTATCTCTTTTTAACCATGTTTGGCATTTTTTTAGATTTATTTATCTTTTTGATTGAATCTCAGATCAGATTCACAGAGGACAAAAACAGTCTGACATCACTACTTTTCTTTTGAAATAATAAGGATTTTAACTATTACTATGGCTCTAAGCTATAGTGTTTTTAATGTGCATTTTTAATTGCCATCCTTAATTAGTGTTTGCTCCACCTTATCTATTACAAAGACCCATTTCATTTTTGTATTCTTTGATGGGCAGATCTAAGTTTTGTATTAGTTTTGTTTTTTGTACTATTCTTTTTACTATTATTTTTTAACTATGGAATGTTACCATTTTTGTTCCATCTTTTCGTTTAAGTTTTAGTTTTCGATTTTTGTTTTATTAAGGTTCAATTTTTTTTTTTTGCATGTTTATTGTTTATATTTTTGGAGTTAAATCCCATCCGTGTTGTTTTTTTAGGACCCATCCTACCATTTATTTTGTTTGACTTCAGTCCTATAACTGTTTTTAAGGTGCTAAGTTTTGAGTTGCATCCTTTCCGCTTATTTCTTGATTTCGTAATTGTTTACGTTTAGGAGTTGAAAATCGTTTCTCAGGCTTCCAAAAATAACTTGCTGGAACACACGTGTTTGGATGAAACTTTTGAAAATAATTACTTCATTTTCATGTAAAACAGGGGACACGTTCTGTTTAGGTTCTTTCTGTGGTTTTGATGTGAATTTCATTATAGAAGACCTGAAAGTTCTTACCTTTCTTGATGCTTATTATTTGATGCATATATTCTTGATGATTATTGTTTTAGCTATTTTGTGTGGTGTGACTTAAAGTCACGAAATAGTAGAGCTTCTCATTGCTCCATGAGGCAGCAACCCTAAAGAAGGCATGGATTGCAGCAACAGAAGGTCCCTCAATAAGGAGCAGCAATAGGTCTATTCATTCTTACATACCGCTGGTATTGCGGCTGTATACACTCGGCATTTGTGACAAAGCTTGATTATCACGAGTGCATTTGCTTTCTTGAACTTCTTGAAGTTATTATTTTCAATGTGAATATGACTTTAGATTATTTTTGTAGCTACTAATTAGTTTGATGATCACTTGAGCATTGATACATGAAAATTAGTTTGGTGATCACTCTCATACTTGATAAAAGAGGGTATGTGTTCTTTAGTCTTATTTTTATTCGAAACATATTCTCAAGTAGGGTATATTCACGTGGTAAGGACATAATATTGTTGATCCCCTCATTTTCTGGGCTATTTTTCTTTTGTATTTTTCTTCAATTTTTTTTGGTATTATTGGTTTGTAGGTTAAATGTTTTATGCACTTTGGGTTTTGATCCATGAGGAAATCTCATATTCCATCGGTGATCTACTCATTTCAGGCAACCGTTTGACATCTGATAAGCTAATATTGCTAAAAGAATGTAATTCTGTAGTTTTGTGGTAATATATTAGTCATTTGATTTAGTTATTTCAAGGTGTTTATTAAGGTGGTGCTTATGCTATTGCTTTACACATTTCATTGGATCCAATATCCTGTATTGATTTAATTGCCAGTTAATTGTGCTACCTGTTCAGTCCAAGAAGGATTATCCATTGTAGTAAGTTCTCCCACCTATTTTTCAATGATAGGTGGATTTTTATTGTATACTTAATATTTTATCTCGAAGTTAAGTGATATAAATTGTAGATGACAATAGACAAGATTTCAAGGTTAATACATGATTATAGAGTTTCATTGAATGTATTATAGAGTTGTTAAATCTCTTATTAGCTTATTAGTTATATGGTGGACAATAAATAATCATTTACCCTCTTATTTGCTTTAGAAAATTGAATTGGGTTCGTTCTTTGAATGCAGAGCTAAGACTAAAAAGTGTTGAATTCCACATATTATGCCTTCTTTGTTTTCCCAATTATTGTTTTAACTTTTGAAAACATAAGTTTTGTACAACCTATTAAGAACAGAGGAAATTTGTGAATATATTAATAATATTCACACCATTTAATTTGTTTTTCTTTGGTCTTTCCCATTGAATTACAGAGAGTGAGTTATGTGGCAGTGTACGTGGCAATGTATGTGTAGCAGCAGTAGGTAGTGTATGTGTATGTGTAACATAAGTACGTGTATGTGGAAGTGTATATATAGCAGCAGTATGTAGCAGTAGTATGTAGTGTATGTGTATGTGTAGCAGCAGTAGGTAGTGTATGTGGTAGTTTGTAAATATATTCATGTACATGTATGTCTGTAGCGGCAGTAGGTAATTAACCTTCTCACATTCAATTATGATTTAACCACTCTATCTGAAGTTAATACAGGGCAGATTGCTATATTCTTTATGAACATTTTTATGTTATGTTTTCTTTTTTCCATTTTATCCATAATTTAGTTCACATTTTATAACAGTCGACATTCTATCCATAACTTAGTTCATATTTCCTACCTATTTAATTGTTGTTCTATTTGTGGTAGGAATCTCCTAGGTAGCAGGAAGACCTGAGCTAATCGAACTCCATCCTTAAATGAGCTTCAAATCAAGTTCGAGCTTGAGTTGTTTGCTTAATGAATGAGCCGAATCTTGGATCAGGAAATAAAATTAGTTAATTTATGCTTTAGGAGACTAAATGACCCGAGTTCAAATCGAGCCTAATCGAGCTTGATTTTTCAAATGGGCTCGAGATCAATTCGTTTGCTTAACATATGACCCGATCTCAATTTATTCATGAATAGGCGAGAGTATGTTGATAATTGAAAAATCGTATATAAGGGAGCATCTTCTTTGAGAGAAAATCCTTTAGGATTTGTGTAGGGTTTTTTATGCTTTTGCACCCCAAACTAACAAACCTTGAATTTTTTTTGCTTCCTATATTTGTAGCTAATGTCACATGTGTTTCACAAATAATAGAGGGTAAGGGAGAATATGGGAGTAAGGAGAAAGATGGCAGTGCCATTGGATTTTAAGGAGAAAGATGGCTATGAAGAGATTAAAATTTTGATTGTGTCCAGGATGGAATCAATTATGTTTTTTTTATACGAGGATCAGGTTGTATTATTGTATTGGTATGGTTTGAGTAGTTTTTAGTTGTGAAACATAATGGATAGTCCTATAAATAAAGGGGATTCTGCCCCAAATTTGTAAACTATTTACACTTAGTGGTGTTGTAATTATGTTTTGACTTAAATTATGATGTTGTTTATACGAGGTCCAAGATGAATTATTACTATTGTTGTTGTTTGGAGAATTTTTTAATTTTTAAAAAGGGGATTGTTTTTAAATAAATTAGACTTTGCCGAAAATTTCTAAAATCTTTACATGGTGTTGTAAAAAAGCTTTATGTGAGGTCCAAGTTGAACTTTTAGTATTGTTGTGGATATTTTTATTTATTAGATAGGGTGAGTCGTCATATAATCAAAGAAAAAATACTAAATGTTTTTTTATTTGTTTACAAATATTTGTGGTATACAAAAGTTAACAATTATTATGAGAATCATGTTGGATTATTAGTATTGCTGTTGGATTATTGTTTTTGTTAAACACGACAAATAGTCATATATTATAAATACAAAAAAAATTGCTTAAATTTTTAAAACTGTTTACAATTACGTGTTGTAAGAAAAATATTTTGACTTAATTAACAAATGTTCAAAACTTGCCCCCTTTTTTAAAACTAATAGGTCCATACCATATTTTATTTCAAAAATTACATATTTTTTTGCGAACTAAATAGGACGTATGGTTTTATCAATGACATACAATTTTGAAAATTAAAGTTGGGGAATGAAATTTTTGTCATTTCCTAATTATGCACTTTCAAAATTTTTATCGTTTTGCGATTACGTACTTTGAAAAATTATCATCGTTTCGCGATTACGTTCTTTGGAAAATTTTCATCGTACCTTCAGGCCGGGCATACGCTAGTGTGTATGTATATATATATATATATATATATATATATATATATATATATATATATATATATATATATTGTGTGTGTTTGATGTAGATTAGATGGTTCATACCCCTCTAGTGCTATCATGGGAAGTCGCACATTGTGGGTGAGGCCCCTGGCTTGAGGGGCAGGGAGCGTATAGTACCTAGGCCATTGCGTCCCATATTTTACCGTGTGTGACTTTATAGGGGTAAGACATCTGGGTATGATTCGTCTTATCGTTAGGTAAGGAGCTATAGCCGCTTCCCATTCATTTGTGATTTATTTTGGGTTCGGTGATAAGATTCTTACCTGGCTGCCCAGGTGATTGTGTAAGAAATCCCTGGAAGATGACAACATTATATATATATATATATATATATATATATATATATATATATATATATATATATATAGGTCAGCTAATGCCCTGTAAGAGTTTTGAAATACATATCTTATATGTGTTATGGATGTGCACTTGATACGGAGTGATTTTTCTTGTATATGTATTTATATTAATGTTATATACACCCTCAAAATAATGGGTGTTATTCTATTTTTATAACTAGGGAAAGTTATTAAGTAATGAATTGGTATATAATCCTTAGGATTTATATTATAATGATTATGTTATGGGTAAGCAAGATACGCGAGTTGGGTAAATGCATAGGTTTGAGGGTGAGTTCTCTTTGGCTGAGTCGGGTAGTCTAATTAAGATCTAATGCACACGTTTAGGTGCACGCTGTAGCTGAGAGAGGTTAAGTCTCAAGAGAGTACGACTCCACTTCAATTATGAAATTGCGCATTTATAACTATTATGCATTTTAATTCACTTGCTATAACTATTTTCGAACCCAGGGCTCTGAACCGTTTATATCTTTTCTCTTGAAATATATTGTGATATATTATAGGTGTTCCTCCGCAAGGGCGCCAATGATGGTTATCTGTTCCAGAGTCTTTTTGGAGCTGTAGCATATGTGGGATGTTACAGGACTTTTGTTATAGACGTAACTCTTTAATCTAGTTAAGAATCCACAATTGTAAATCGGGTGTGTATACCCAAGGGTTGTATATGTATATCCCTTACATTTTTGTTTCTTGATATTGTATGGCCTGTTACCCAACAACTTATTTGGGAATATTCTTTTGTTAAACTAAGAATTGTATGTTCATGCTCACATCTCTTAGAACTTATTATGTTCATGCTTAGTAGTTTGATAATGTTCCATGATCATATCACTTTGTAAATGGAACAAATTTTCGCACCTATTTATTTTATATAGGGTGGTTTCTAGTTATAATTATATTCGACATTTGATGCTTTGAATGATACACTTGCAATTCCTGTTTTAATTTAGTATAGGGCTGGCCACCCGTTATATTGAATAAGTGGGGTGTCACAATACACATACATATACATGAAGATTAGGGTTTCACTTTTAACTGGGTTAAAATAAATAAACATAAACATATACATGAAGATTATGGTTTCAATTTTAACTAGGGTTAAAATAAATAAACATAAACATATAAATGAAGATTATGGTTTCAATTTTAACCAGGGTTAAAATAAACACACATTAACATATACTCACAAATTAGGGTCTCAATTTTAACCAAGGTTAACATCAACACACATTAACATACACTCACAAATTAAGATTTCAAATATAATCAGGGTTAATATAAATTCAAATTAAAATATACGAGAAAATTAGGGTTTCAATTTTAATCAGGATTAAAATAACAAGACATCAACACACACACACACACACACACACACACACACACATACAGGGATGGAGCCAGGAATCCTAATGAATAGGGGTTGAGTTCGTATTGAACACTGGGGATTCGAGGGTTTCTTACTTTATATCTTAAAACTCCTCATATATCAATAATATTGTTAACACACATCATTTACTAACAATAAAAAAAAATCAGAATACATTAGTCTTAAATTTTACAACAAAAATTAAAGCCTCAAATTTAACCACAAAATTTGAAGCCTAGAATCACCTTAAAATTTGAACCAGAACATGGATATTTTTTTGAAGAAAAATTTGTGGGTGTTATCATATATTCAATAATTATATTAGCGCGCACACACACACTGCACACATAAAACAAAACACAATACACACACACATACACATAGCATAGTACACACAGATACACAAATTATACTCACATAAATGCACAAATACACACATATATGCAAATATACAAATACCCAAATACAAAATGTTAGGGTTTGAGAGTTACCTTTGAGATTGAAAGAGAGAGGGAAGTCGAAAACTTGAGATTGAGAGAGAGGGGAGCTGAAAATCGCTTAGGGTTTGAGATTGAGTGAGAGAGAAGGAAATTTTTGTTAAAAATGAAGAAATTTTTCTGGGTTTAAATATAAATACACGGTTCACGAATTTGGGCCGTGACCCATACGTGTGACCATTTATTTTTTACACACATCAGCCGTGACCAAGGCATTGAAATAGGTTTGGTCACGACCTTAGTCTATGACTTACATGCGGGACTATTTTGAACTGCTTACAACCCAAATTTGTGACCCTATTGGATGAATTTTTGTCATCAATCTTGGGCATGTCATTGCCTAGGTCCATGACCACACTTGGAGGAAAATTTGACACAAATTTGGCGCCATGATAGTCACGCTATGATCAGGGATGAGGGCCATAACCCACTATGGTCTGGGCTCAAGGTCATAACCAACTTCAAGTACTTCCATGACCACACTTGGTCATGGAAATAGTCACGCCTATATTAGACATGGTCAAGGCTTTGGGCCGTGAACAGTTTGGAACAAACCAAATCCTTGACCACCCGCCATGAATATTCGCAGAATTTGGTGTAGCACCTCAAAATCTGTGAAAAGTGAAAAAAAATGATTAACCGATCAAATTACCATAAAATGAAATGTTCCACTTATTTAACCGACCATATTTTTTCCTATAAAAGATGACCCCATCCCATTGAGAAAAGGGTTCCAAAACCCAACATATATTATTTCTCTAAAACTCATTAATACATAGCCTTGTCTCGATTATTCCAAGAACAATTATGATATTTAGAGAAAGTGACTTCCGAATCCTGAGAAAGTGTCATTTACATGAGAAAATTTGGCCATCCAGGTGAAGCTCTAGCCGATGGTAGGACCAAATCCATTCCTCTAAGTTTTTACCATGACAAATTTCTATTTCTGATCAATGATACACATTCGCTGAAGTTCAGAACTTGAATTACTAAAAATGCCAGGACTAGAGAATACTTTAGACGTGTATAACACTATATCACCACTCCACTAGGAGGTTGAGCTTCCACTTTATAGGGTTTATGTATTTAAAAGTACACCCTCATCCAGGATTTTCATTATGAACATGTTATTACGTTCATACACTAAAAACAATTGGTCAACATAAAGGCAATATAACTCGAAAGCATGTATTTAATATATCTGAAAGTATTTTTCGAAAATAGTTCTTGCTTAGGATTATTTGTTAGAATGCCATTTAATTATGGCTTTCTAAATTTACAAACATAACATTCATATTTGTAATGGAGATACTATTTAGATATCCAAAATGTAAATATTAAAGCTTTATAGCTTCCATACCTAGTGTCCTAGACCCTATAAACTCATAAACCACAGTGGTATGAACTACGTAAGCTTTGATCCCACATATAATTGCATAATTAAGTGGAATAATGAGGACCACTCGTGAGAGCATGCCCATATTATATATCCCTGATATATCACCACATAATATGCCCAAACATTGAATTTCACCCCAAAATGTCTCAATATCTCCTTATGACACACAATTATCCATCCTATGGCGTGCAAATATGTGAATCCCTACTTGCACTATCACACCATGCCTTAATTAAGTTACAATCATCCTCATAATGCATATAAATTCCCTTTTACAATAATTTAATTGTAATCTCTTGCGAAATAACACACGATTTTTCTTTCCAAAGGCATGTTTATATGAAAACATAACTACCTTTACATGTAACTTGCTAAGTACAAAACAAGAACATCATTACCTTTACATATAACTTACGAAGTACAAAACAACTTTACATGAACAAGTTTATAGTTTAACATTTGCAAAAGTATTGTTGATATCATACTCATACTGCATATCCTCCACTCTTAACATCATAGTGAACTCCAAATGATAGACATAAATGAAATAAAACATTATAGGAGTGTAAACTACAAAAGGTTAGTGAATGACCTTACAAACATGCACCACACATATCAATTTTTTTGGTCCATTAAATTTTTAAACACAAGGATAGTAATCATATTTTTAATATGTATCTGTATCTCTAAATTGTCCTTTTATAGTTATATACCCTTACTTTTACGCTTTAAACCCTTCATTAACTTCTGAGTCATTTAACCTCTAACAGTTGGGGTTGTATTCTTAAAACTATGTATGACGTTTAATTTTTAGTAAATGCTTGACATTTCATTTTGAAATAAGTATCATGGTTGCGAGAACCACTTATATTTGGTTGAAATATATTGTAAACATGTCGGTTAATAGAGCTTAGTAGGAATTTTGGTGAGTGGGATTGATCACTAGGAAATTGGAATTTTGATTGCAGTACTTTTGAAATGTGCATAACCTAGCTAAGGAGTTTAAATCATATCGGAATAGTTGCGATCCTATCCTAATAGTTTATTTTAACTTACGGGAAAATTTTTAATGGTTCAAGAACTTGTTTGATAGTTCGATAGAGAATTGTGATTGGTACATCCTAGGAATGTATTGGACAGGACCACCCATGAGATTTGAGTCTAAGGGCTTTATTATTTGAACTCAGTCAATCTCTAACCATTTGTAAAAGGTGCAGAGATTATTAATTCCGAGAATTATGTGGTTGGAAAGCTCGTGCAAATGTCATTTTGATTACTATAGGTGCAAAATGACTTTATATCGGGTCAAATGATTACCGTACATTGGGTGACAGTTGTGTAAGCAAGTGTGATATACTAATTTGAAGGAATCCATGTATAGGAGATACCATGGATTGTGATACCCCCTTAATAAACTTAGACATTTTATTTCCACCAGTAAAACCCGACCCATAGATTCTTTTATAATACTACTGGAGTTGCAAATAAGTTAAGGCTGAGAATCAAGGGATTGATTAGACGTTGGTTAAAATTCATTAGCAAAAAATCTATTTGACCAAGCGAGCATCGACCACTTAATATGGGGAATCATATTACGTACATAATCAAGATATAGTTAAATTGGAGTGAAGTCGTGATTATTTAGTGGAATTAATCGCGATTAAATAAAGAAATGAAATAATTATGGTAATTTTAATTGGAATATCTGAGTATTTATTTGGAAACTAATTTAACTATATATCTTGGGTCTTTAGTATAGTCCATTGTCGAAGTAGGAGGCCTGAAACTCTTTAAGAGCCGAGTCCTAAACCCCTTGGCCCATAACTATATATAGTGGTCTAAGTTATGGTATTAGAATAAAGATCCATTATGGAGGGTTAAGGGGAGAGTAAAAACATTATTTACATTTTTGTGAAGGGGTTAAGAGAAAGGAGGTAAATTCTCACATATTTTACCATATTCTCATCTCTAAGAGTGCCCACATATAAAGATTACTTTAGGTGGATCATATGCTAGAAGATTCGATATGTTCAGAGCTTTTTTGAAAGGTTTTTGGAGACTTTGGAAGGAAGCAACGATTTTATCATCCTCAACCTTTGTCTCCCAATACGAATCATAACATGATTCAATACGGTTTTGTACTCTTGAACCCTAGGTTTAATATTTAAACCTAGTTATTTTTTTTCTTCTCGATGAATTATTAATCAAAAGATCTTTAGGTCTAAAAAATTTCCACATTTTAAATGTCAATCCCAAATTTCTTACCCAGCAATAATCACCGCCATGACCTATTCCTCTACAGAATTCACACCCCACTATTTGCCAATAACAACCTCAACAACCATTGCCACTATCACCATACCATGATGGAAAACATCCTCCTTCTCTCTCTCTCTCTCTCTCTCTCTCTCTCTCTCTCTCTTTCTATATATATATATATATATATATATATATATATATATATTGAATGAAGGCACGAAAATAATTTTCTAAAGTATTGAGTTTTGTATAATTTAAGTCATGTAAGTTTTATATATAATACAAATAAGTTTACACATTTTAGAAAATATGGACAAAGCTTTATTTGTTTATAGAACTCTCCACCCTATTTAAGAAATAAAAAATAGTCCAACAATAATACTAATAGTACAATTTAACTCTGTTTGTGGAAATAACACCAATACATCAATAAAAATATCAAAATTAGTCGCTGATGCATAAATCTTGTAGACATCTAATACACTGTCTTAATCAACTTAATGCATCACATAATATAATTTGCATATAAAAACCAATACAAGAGGTGGATTAGGCTCTTGTTTATTTTCTTCTACTTTCTCTACTTTATTTTGATCTATTGTATATTGCTAATGTGGATTAGTATGATATGAATCAAATAATTAAACAAATTAAAAATCTACAAAAACACCCATTGATATTAATTGTATAAAAAAGAAGTTGTAAGGACATATTTTACATAGTTCATCTTACATTTGAGTATGTCGTATATCGCTACACCCGTCAAAGAAGTTCAAGTTCATACATGCATCAATATGGATCCGAATATCAAAGTTCTTCAATAACAAGCCTCCGCAAGATTCATTTTGGTAAGGTTGATGTTTAAGTTCCTTAATGTTTCATTTAAGTGTTGGGATATTTTTTCTAAAATGTTTTTTATCAACCTAGGGCATTTTATTAGGTCAAAATAATTTTTCTAAGACCTATAGGCGAGTTTTAAAGAAAAATATTTTTTCGTTTCAGTCGTTCAAACGATAGGAGCAGGTCTTTCAAACGACCGCTTCAAATGACATTGCATGTCGCGTGAAGGGTCGTTTGATGGTTTCATCTAATGATAGAGTACTGTTTCATGTTTTAATACGTCTTTAAAGGGTCGCGCGATCAATGATGAAATGACATCAATTGTTATTCGAGCGACCTGCACATCTCATTCGAACGACCCCCGCCAACTCATTTTTTTTATAAATACCTGATTCTTGAGTCCATTTTGCTTTAGAAGATCTGAGATTTTCAATCTTCGAAAACTACTTTTATAGAATTTTAGTATTCTCCTTTTAAGGTGTTTTTAACTTTATTTTCGATTCACAAATCATCCTAATAACTTTAGTGAAACATTTTTGGAACCCAAGACACGATCTTGCTGAAGTTTTTCTTGTAGGGAAGATTTCTCTACGATTGACGACTGCGATCACTTGGGAATGCTTGAGGGTGTTCCTTGCTGAAGACATAGCTGCGGTTCTTGTGAGTTTGCTGCGGTAAATTCATTGTTGGTTTTAGGTTGTGGCCTATGTGAATGTTCTGAGGAATATTCATTGGTATCAGAGCTTTTCAAGCAATATTATCCTCTCAAATTGGTATCATAGAAGGTTGCTCCAAGTTATCGAGTGATCCAAATTTTTTAAAAGTTTTTCCATATGATACCTTTTGACTACTAATGTTGTCAAATTGGTATCAGTGCGGGTTTCTTTAAGTTATTGAGTGGTCATTTTTTTGCAAAATTTTCGTGCTATTGATTTTTTTTTGAAAAATCTGATTTTGAAATTTTTCTTAATATTTTCGAATGAAAACTTATATAATCGGTTGCCAGTTTTTGACGAGAATAATTATTCCTATTAGAATGCCCACATAAAATCTTCCCTAAAAGTAATTGATTAGCGTGTTTGGGTTGTTTGTTAAAGAGGGTGGACTCCTTCCACTGTCATTGGTAATAATGTCATTAATCTTAAACTTGTGACAGACTGGACTGATGATGAATTTAAATGGAGCGCATTTAATTCTCATGGGCTAAGTGAAATTTCTAGAGCCGTTAACCCTGACGAGTTTCGACGAATCATGATGTGCACCACGTCAAAAGAAATGTGGGATGTTTGACAACTTACCCATGAAAGGCACGAATGCAGTAAAAGAGTCTAAATTAAAAAATTTAACAACCCAATTTGAAACGATTACCATGCTTAAATCTGAGAGTTTTGATGAGTTTTATGCACGTTTGTCTGATATTGTTAACACTAGTTTCAATCTTGGTGAACAAAATCCTGATGCACGAGTAGTTAAAAAATATTTTGAGATCGTTGCCTAAACGTTTTATCCTGAATGTGACTTTGTTGAATTCCTTAGGAAATTTAAGCAATCATAAGTTAGAAGAACTAGTAGGAGACCTCCAGACATATGAAATTGACATGTTTCCTGACATTGTCAAGCTTAAGGATAGAGGGATAACACTTGGAGCCTAGTCTAGAAAAGGTGAGGAAGTGTCCAATAGAGAGAAGAAAATGAAAGTGAAAGTTTGTGAGTTCGAGTCTGATTGCGAATTTCATTTTGATGATGTGGCCATGCTTGCTAAATTTTTTAAAAAGTTTCACAAATTTTTCAAAGAAAATTCTTCCAATAAAATGATTTTTGAGAAAAACAAAAATAAAGAAGAGGCGAAAGAGAGCGGTGAGAAATAGAAAGAGGAATAGAAGAGATGTTTTGAGTGCGAGGGAAAGGGGCATAAGGCGTTTGAGTGTCCCACTAGGCTAAATAGAAAGGAAAAGAAGATTTCCAACCACTCTTAGCGATAGTGAGGAAGAGGTGAATGATTCCGAGAATGAGTCATCACATGGTATGTGTGTCGCCTTTATGTCAAGTCACATGAGCACACCTAGTTTTTTATTTTTTATTTTTTTATTGGGAAGAGGGATTTAACTCCCAGTCGTGTTATTAATAACCAGTGATCAGAAAAGCCTTGATCAGGGGGTTAACAAACCATATCAAAACTTAGTAGAAATAAATAAGGCTTTTTATAATTAAAGCCCTTACAATAAAAAAGCTAAGAGAGATAAAGAAAATATATTGAATGAGTTTTGAAACTCTAACATTAGGGAGGCCCCATTTTTCCATCTTTACCTCTCCTTTACGGGAAGAAGGGAAAGAATCCAGGTGAAGAGACCAAAGACATCGATGAGCTTGACTACCCAACTTGGCCAAAATATCTGCAGGTTGATTGCCTTCTCTAAACACATGAACAAAGGAAATGATGAAATCTTCACAAATTGTCTGAATATCTTCTACTATATTTATGATTTTCCAAGGACATTGCAACTTCTTGTTCAAAATATCAATGATAATCTTCGAATCAGATTCTACAATGATCTCATAGTCCTTTAAGTCCCCATAGAATTTTAAGCCTTCTACTATAGCCAATGCTAGCACACCTAGCTTGTCCCACGATGATGAGGATACGTGTGCACGTGAGAGCCCCGAGGATGATTTGAGTGTTTCGAGTGAGAGTGATAGTGAATGTGCAAGTGATATGTCATGAATATTACATATTTGTGCAAGTTAACTCATGCATCTTAGCCCCCTCGGGTACCTTATTTCCTATAATTAAGCTTATTAACCAGACAACCTCGGACTTGGAAATATATATGCTTTGCAGGGGTTAATTGAGATTTTGTAGGTATTCCGGCACTTAGTGTGAAGTTTTGACGCATTTCGACGAAGTTCGGTACACATACGCACGCGCAAGGGCAATATGGTCATTTAAGAATTTGGGCACCTATCCCAACATCTTCACGAAAGTCGTATCCCTCTGAGTAAGCTTCGTGTGGACGTAAATGGTGCATGAATCCAAGTTCGAACGAAGAAGGTACGGGATTTTTAACGGAAGAGAAATACAACATACCAAAACAAGGGAGGAAAAGCAATTCTGGAGTGGCGAATCGATTCTACCTCTGGCGAATCGATTCGCATTAAGGCAGTACTAAATTTTTCCAGCACCGAATCAATTTGGTCTCTTCCGAATTGATTCAATTTACATAAGTGAAGCATGTCTTTAACTATGAATTGTGTTGTCAATTTTATCAAATACCGCAAGTGCACGAGCTATTATAGAATAGCGAGTGTAAGTACGGGTCGATCCCACGAGGATTTGTCAATTTTAATTTTTAAAAGAATTGCAACTTTCCAACTAGATAAAATGGGATAAGGAATATGTACTAAACTAAATAAAAGAAACTATGATAAATGAGAGTAACGCAAGAGATTTCTAAACAATTAGGAAATAATTAGGATTCGGGGTCCATTTATCACGTAACTAATGTTGCACACTAATTTAATGTTGTCATTCCCATTTTATAACTCAAATTAAACCGACACTCGCCTCATTTAATTCAGAAAATATGACGATTTTGTTCAAAATATTTTTAACGCCTCTACTAGACGACTAAAATCCCTATTCCCTTAGAAAATACAAGGTTTAAAATTTGCAAATGTATTTAAACATGGACTATCAAAACAATCAAAGTGCAAGCATAATCCATCAAAAATTACTACTTTTAAATCTCAAAACTTGATTTGACAAAACAATTTTGAATGTTCTAAAACACACTCTCGTGTCATTTTAAAATGAATGCCGAATCTTTAAAAACAATTAAAACAAGTAGGGAATAAACAACAATCAAATTAGCATGACAATATTAGCTAACTATGATAAACTTCACCCTAATCCTAATACAATAATCAAGCTATCATAATGAAAGAGAAATTGCAAGAAAAAGAAGAGATTTTCATTAATAAATCAAACTTACAATAAGTTATCTCATAATAATCTTCAATCCTCTAAAAACTTGGCCCTCAAATTGACTACAATCTCTCAAAATTACTCTACAAATATCTCATTGTTCTACACACGAAATAATGAGCCCCCAAGGGTTTTATTTATAGGCTTAGGGTGAGGCATTAGGCTTTTGTGGAACTCTTCAACTTCCACCTCTTCAATTTCCCCCCTTCAATTTCCTCCCACTCGAAAAGTCTTCTTTTCTTGCTCAACACGCATGTCAAATTTCGTCCAATTCGGAGAATAAAAATTCTCGACTTTTTTTACGATTTCACAAGGGTAAAAAAAAGCATTTTTTCGAATGACCATAAAATTCTGCTTTTTTGCGCCTTTTTTGAATTGATCATCAATTTGCACCAAATTCCATCATTACCTGCAAAAATTTCACTAGGCAACGTTTTTTCACAAATTAGCACAAGAATATTATAAAATTATTGAAGCACCCATTTTTGACTTGGAATTGCCATTTTAACTATGAATTCAATCATTCTTGTATTTTTTTCCCTTTTTAATAAAATGATCCTAAGAACTTATTAAATAAAATAAAATGGGACTAACAAGGTATAAATTTGGGTATAAAGTATACAAAATAATGCACGCATCAAATACTCCTAAACCTAAACTTTGCTAGTCCTCGAGCAAAACTAAAATTTTAAAATCTAACTCACTTTCTTAGGAATCACGATTGCACTTAGCATGTGCAATAAGCCGTTAAACCCCTAGGTTACCCTAGTGGATGAGTTTTGTCTCGTGAGGGTTTGCAGTGAATATACCCACAAAATTCAAAAACTTGACTCAGAACGAATGACTCAAAAGTAATATAACCAAGTTTGAATACAAACTTCATAAATATAGTAGAACTTCACTTCTCAATCCCAACTTTTTGTGAGTGTGTGCATAGCCAATATAACCGTCCATTTTAAAAGATTTGATCGTTACATTTCTTATCCGAAAGTTCATTTTGATTTCAAAATCTCACAGAATACACTCACAATTGAACACTCGAAAATGGATTATTTTCTCTCGGTATATGTGAATAAAAGAGTAAATTTAGATGAACAAATTTCACATATAGATGATCAAAAATGGATTTTTTTTTTATAATGGATGAATATGATCTCATGAATGGAAAATCGATTACCTGTTGAAAACATTGAATCACACCATAGACCCTATTCATCTTCTCTCCACACTCTAACTAATTTCACTTGAGATCGATTAGGACTTTCTTTGGTTGTATTGTAGGCTCGAATTTTGGCTAGAAATAATGGTTGTTTGGAGTTCAAAACTTCTGAGAATATAAAGGTTTTTCGGTATTTTGACTTTAAGGCACTTTTTCTTCCAACCTCCATTTTTCTTTTCTTTTTTTTTTCAAACTCATTTTTTTTCTCTCTTTCGTTCTTCTTACTTTTTTTTCCTTTTCTCTTCACACATTATTTTTGCAACCTCGTTTTCTTTTCTTTTTTTTAATCTTTTTTTAGCCTTTTTCCTACCGTAATTTTACCCTAATATTATTAGAAAATGGGTATAACTTCTTTTTATGGGCTTTTAACTTCCAGTTGGAGTTGGGTAGGACAACGGGTTTTCAACAAAAGGCTTATTTTCTTTTTGGATCAAATGGGCTTGCAATGGAATATTGTAAAAAGGTTGGAGTTTAGACTTAATTTTGGGCTTCATTAAGTTGATTTGTGTCTCAAGAGGACTTACTAAGACTTCTAGTGCTTAAGATTCACATTTTGACCTTTTGTTTTCACTAATCGAACAAAACAATGAATTTGAGATCATCAACGAATTTATCACTGAAGGAAAGTTTGAGTTATTTTAACTCGGATTGATTTAAATCTCTCGAAAATAATGAATGGCACAAAAATCTTACCGGGCTAAAATATCCACATTTATTCGTTAAGCATATTAACTTTCGCCTCAATATCCATTTTCGATCATATTATTTGGCTAATATGTAAAAAATTTCATAAGTTGAGAGATCCATGAATTAATTCTATATTAAGAAATCATTTCAAAACTCAATTACATTGAAAATATTTTTGGATTTTTGAATTTTTCTGATTTTTTTCAGAAATATCATCCTTACTCCCAAACTTAAATTTTACATTGTCCTCAATGTATGCTCAAATAAAAATATGGACAAAGAAAATAAAATAAAGAAGTAAAATAAGGGTATTATGTTAACTAAAGAAATATATATATATATATATATACAAATAATATGCAAACTAATGAGAATTACCATCATCACCATAAATTAATAATCGAAAGAGTTGTGGGTCATTCCAATTAAAAAACTTTATAGCGCTAAGTGCCAAAACATCATAAATTTGAAAGAATGACCACAGAAGAAAATTTTCAATCTTAAATCTATGGTCATAATGGTGCGCACCGACATTATCAATAATAAACAAATTTGACTTGCACAAATCATATGCCGATACATCACATGGAGGTAATAAATTGCAATAAGGATCCAAATATTTACTATCCTTTTTTCGAAAATAATCACGTAAAATTAGGGATGCATGCTCCACTCCTAAATGTGAGACTTTATGAAAAGAGCGAGAAGAAAAGGTATCACGGGTCAATATGCTTTCTTCATCAAAAATAGGAGGACCGTCATAAATACTTGAAGTATCACTAAAATCGGATAACGAATCCTCAAATAAATTTGCCCACATATAAAAAGAAGCAGTATTTTTCTCAATTAAATTAGGAGTAAAATCTTGACAGAAATCAACATTCAAATCATCACAAATATTACATGTGTCAAGATTGTCAATTTTTTCCTCCTCATCAAATTGATTGTCCCCATTTAATTCATGATTATTTGTAGAAATAGTATCATTATATCGTTTGTTTATCTCTTTCCAATCGATACACTTTAGTGGACAAATAGTAATTACAGGGGTTGGATTCTCATCCATACCTTATTTAATTTTTAAGATTACTACTGACCCATCTGAGTTAAATTGAAATACGTAGTCATCTAAATTTTCAGTATTTTGTAAAAACATGTCCACAGGATCAATTGAGGAATATGAGAAAGATGACGGGATACCAATATGAGGATCACCCATTGAAATTTACAACGCCAGATATTTTTTTTAGAGTTTTTTTTATGAAACTTTTACTAACAAAAATTCGAAAAGTAAAAAAAAACTAGTCCGAAAGTCACAACTTCTTTTTAAAAAATCGAACAAATCTCCGGCAACGGCGCCAAAAACTTGTTTGTCAATTTTATCAAATACCGCAAGTGCACAGGCTATTATAAAATAGTGAGTGTAAGTACGGGTCGAACCCACGAGGATTTGTCAATTTTAATTTTTAAAAGAATTGCAATTGTCCAACTAGATAAAATGGGATAAGGAATATGTACTAAACTAAATAAAAGCAAATATGATAACTGAGAGTAACACAAGAGATTTTTAAATAATTAGGAAATAATTAGAATTCGGGGTCCATTTATCACGTAACTAATATTTCACACTAATTTAATATTGTCATTCCCTTTTTATGACTCAAATTAAATCAACTCTCGCCGCGTTTAATTCGGAAAATATGACGATTTTGTTCAAAATATTTTTAACGTCTCTACTAGACGGTCAAAATCCCTATTCCCTTAGAAAATACAAGTTTTCAAATTTGCAAATGTATTTAAACATGGACTATCAAAACAATCAAAGTGCAAGCATAATCCAACAAAATTACTATTTTTAAATGTCAAAACTTGATTTGACATAACAATTTTGAAGGTTCTAAAACACACTCTCGTGTCATTTTAAAATGAATACCGAATCTTTAATAACAATTAAAACAAGTAGAGAATAGACAACAATCAAATTAACATGAAAATATTAGCTAACTATGATAAACTTCACCCTAATCCTAATACAATAATCAAGTTATCGTAATGAAAGAGAAATTGCAAGAAGAAGAATAAGAAGAAGAGATTTTCATTAATAAATCAAACTTACAATAAGTTCTCTCACAATAATCTTCAATCCTCTAAAAACTTGGCCCTCAAATTGACTACAATCTCTCAAAATTACTCTACAAATATCTCATTGTTCTACACACGAAATAATGAGTCCCCAAGTGTTCTATTTATAGGCTTTGGGTGAGGCATTATGGTTTTGTGGAACTCTTCAACTTCCACCTCTTCAATTTCCTCCCACTCGAAAAGCCTTCAATTTCCCCCCACTTGAAAAGTCTTATTTTCTTTCTCAATATGCATGTCAAATTTCGTCCAATTTCAGAGAATAAAAATTCTCGACTTTTTTACGATTTCACAAGTGTAAAAATAGCTTTTTTTCGAACGACCATAAAATTAAGCTTTTTTGCGCCTTTTTTAATTGATCATCAATTTGTACCAAATTCCATCATTACCTGCAAAAATTTCACTAGGCAACTTTTTTTCACAAATTAACACAAGAATATTATAAATTATTGAAGCACCAATTTTTGACTTGGAATTGCCATTTTAACTATGAATTCAATCATTCTTGCCTATTTTTTCCCTTTTTAATAAAATGATCCTAAGAACTTATTAAATAAAACAAAATGGGACTAACAAGGTATCAATTTGGGTATAAAATATACAAAATAATGCACTCATCAAATTGATTCGGACCCAGAGGAATCGATTCACTCCTTTCCAGCCTTAGAAGATCCTTCTTACCGAATCGATTCAGACACAGCCGAATCGATTTGGTCTTGCAAATTTTTGTTTCTTCTTATTACAAGTTTGCCACTTGGGTTTTACTATATAAACATTTCCTGTTCATTTTGAAGAGATATCTTTTATTTTAATTAGTTTAGGGTTTGGGTTTTGGGAGCTCATCTTCATTTCTCTTTGTGGTTGTGCCCATTTGGGTTTTGTAAGTTATAGTATTCATTATCCTTACCATTAATATAGTTGTTATTTTCTTATTCTAGCTTAGTTTCCATTGTTGTCTTTAAATTTCCATTCTAGTTAATCTTTTATTGTTGTTATTTATTACTTTCCTTGGTTTATTTGTTGTTTAATTTAGTTTTAATCATGCCTAGCCCGTAAATAATGGGTTGGGATTACGTTTTCGCCATTAATGGGTATTGAGCTCCCAAAGTTGGGTTTTGTATAAAATTGCATTTAATTGAAACATCGCGTATCAAAGTCGGATTGTTATGCATTTAACTTTCTTTGTCATTCAACGTTAGTGCTTATTGTGATAATCTAAATTTAATCCGCGTGTGATCATTTTCTATTAAATGTTTAATCTCGCAACTTTGGATTGGATTCCTTATTGTGTGATGTTTATGCTTAATTGAATGCTCGGTTAAATAGATTTCGAACCGAAATTCTAACTATGCGTTGTTTATCCCGGGGCGGGAATGTGATCCCGACTCTCATTTTAATTAGTTGTAATTTAGTTTTAACTTTGCTTTTTCCCTTTTTCACCATAACCTACCATCACCTTTTTCACTTTTATTCTTGAAGTGATAAATCAATTAAAATCTATACGACATTCCCTATGGATTTATTACGATACCCAACTTACCGCTATACTTGTATCACAAGTGTAGTTGTAGTTTAGTTTTTTTTGTATTGAGGTGACAAATCGAAAACAACGACAGTGCTTCTACATGATCACACGGTTCGCGCTCGATCAAAATGGCACCGTTGCCGGGGAATGTTTAGTTATAGATTGTAATTATTTTATTACTTCGTAGTGTTTTTTCTTTTGTATTTGTATTCTTTGTTATAACCTTTTTTGCATGATTGAACAATGGAGCACTAAGAAACTTTGAATTCTCGATTGTGCACCTTCCTACGTGGATTATTCATATAAAAATCATTCGGTAATCATGCCCTATTTTTATATCTATGTCGGTAATTCTAATGATTCTGTATTTAGAGATGGTTCTCAAACCTTCCATTCTCGCGTCTCGACCTATTACCATGGGTGAGGGCCTTCGAATTCTTAAGGATGAAAGGTTTGAAAATATTTATTGGGAATAAAATCTTTGTTGGGAGCGTGAACTGGATTCATTATTTGAATCCAACGACGATTTTCCTTTCGATATTTTTGATATTGAAAAGGAGCTTTAACCAAATGAGGAATCCGAGGATCTATAGACAAGGAAGCCTACTTTGGAAGAACCCTTTCTTCTTTTCACCCAAACGGTGGATAACATTATTATTACTGGATTGGGACTTGAAGAACTTTGCAGTCAGACAGATTCTTTTATGGAAATCAATGAGGAGGTGAAAACTAGTGTTTCACCTCAACTTTTAGAATATCTAATTGAAAGTAAGTCCTTCTCCCCCAAAATTTAATCTCCTTCCGACGATGAGTTGATTGAGATTGAATTTAGTTCATTACCATGTACGTTTTCCATTATCGAACCATTAGAAGTATCGATTGATTCCTATGAGTCGGTAGAAATTATTGAAACTTCTACATCTTTTGTCGATGAGGACTCTTTGCCGGACTTGTTTTCTATGATGGATTTATCCCCGACGAATGCACCACCTCCCATTCCAATTGAAAAACCTTTGGGATATGAATCTACTTTTCTTAGATCCCAAGTGTACCCTCCACCTTATTATCCAAATCGCCTATCGTTCGCCCAAAATTGATAATTGGCGATGGCTCACCTTTTTCACCACCCACATGCCTTCCGTTGTTCAAATGGAATTCATATGTTTTCTTTGGAGGGTTCACCGTTGATATTTCAAAGTCAGATCCCATTTTGGGTGGATCCTCAATTATTTAGACTTCTAGTGTATAGTTAGTGTGAAGTCGAAATATTAGATTGTAAATAATTAGCTTTTTATTCTTTCTTTCTTTAGTTTTTCTTTCCTTTTATTTTAGTCTAGTGTAATTAGTTAAACTTTTTGTTACTGATTTTCGTTATGCTCGATAGTAACTTGTTTTTTAAATTCTTTGGACTCGTGCTTATCGGGGATCGCTCCAATTTTGGGTAATATCATTATTTTCCGATCTTTATGTTGTGCTCTTAATTCACATTGAGGACAATGCAACATTTAAGTTAGGGGGTTTTGGATATTCTTTCGTTTCGAGTTTAGTCCATGGATTTGACCACATGTTAGTTACAAAGGATGATTTTTGTTAAAAACTGAAAATTTCCAAAAATATTTGCTTTCTTTTTTCTCCTTTATTGGGCATTTTGCCTTGTTTTTGATGAGAAATTTCAATAATTGCCTGATCCAATTGACAACTTGTGACAACCCGTGATCCGAGATAAGGGGTGGCCAGCCCGATACCCAAATGTAACCGGAATCATGGATGAATATCATTCTCAGCATCACAAAATATAAACTGAGTATACGGGAAAACCGCCCAATACATCAGAAAACGGGTTGCAAAAAAGTTAGAAATTTAAATTAAAACAACCCCATCTGATAAGCAAGTGGAATTCCACACGAATATATATAATACAACTAAGATGAAAGTAAACAACAGGGCAGAAAAGGCTGTCTATCCACAGCAACATACAATAAAGTACAACAATTTAAATATCTTACATAATACATCCATTAATCAAATACAAAAGTTTGGGCCACACGCCCGAATAAAAAGACCCGATCATATCTAGAACACAAAGATGAAAGCGTCTAATTCAAGATCCTATAATAACCCGCAAAATCTTACATCTCGTCGAAAGCAATGGAATGGGAACATCAAGACTGGCGTCCTTGCGGGGGAGCACCTGAGCGGATACAATCATATATACGACAAGGAAAGTAAACCGGTCAGGGCCGGGTTCTATATAATCACCAGAAGAAATAAAAAGCATGATAGAAATGAACAATTATGCACGAATGATAAGGATGATAAATTTTACATTACAATATAACTAAATGATGAAATGTCATTACATAAAAGAAAGAAAAGTAATAACTTAAATTTAAAACCTTTCCTCATTAATCAAATTTCCATTACCTTGTGTACTCCTTACTAGGAATAAAACCATATATTAACTTCCATAGTTAATTATCTTACCATTTCATCTTTCCATCCCTTAATAGGAATACCATTAATATCAAGTGCACTTTATGGCACATATTTCATTAATCTCATTCCCGTGCTCTTTAAGGCATATATCTATGCTCTTTGTGGCATTTATCATACGCTCTTTGTGGCATTTAACAACCATCAAGTCCAACTTGATAAAAATATAGTTATATTCATATACATAAAACGATTCTAAGATCGCCCGTCCGGGTTTCCCCACTGTGCGCGCCCCTAAATGACCATCATCTTCCAGGGCCTACCATAAGACAACCTGGGATCCTACAACGCAAGACGTCGGGAAGCGGCCATGTGCCTACGGGATAGTCAAGACCACACCCGGAATCTCCTACCCATCGCAGAAAATATATATATAACAAACGCTCACATGGCCTAGGACTATATCCACCCTGCATTCATTAGCCAGGGGGCATCACCATGGGTGCGAACTTCCCTTATGATGTCATTTAGAGAGGTGTGTAACAGTAAATTAACATTTACATTTTTAAATCTCATTATCATATTCAATATTCGTTACCAATTTCCATTTCCATTACCCTTGTGATTAGTTCTTTTTATTTGAACCTATCATTATTAAACAACTGGGTTCCTTCTATTTGAACCAATCATCATTAACACCATTTGGGTCCTTTTTAGTTGAACCTATCATCTTTAAGCATTTGGGTTCATTATACGAACCTAGTTCCCCTCGAATATCGTCATTAATATTCCTCAATTTACATGTCCCTACTAAAATCTTGATAAAATCTTGATAAGCCCTTAAGTGTCCAAACATGGGCTTACAACCCCTATCCTCCTATTAAGAAGTAACAAAAAGAGTGATGCTTAAACATCACTTTGGAACACCCCCTCCTCTGGACTTAACCCCAAGTGAAATTCATTCCACTCTAGGAAGACAACTAGACTCAACTAGGACTCTAAAGGCCAAAGTTTACTTCATTCAAGAAGGTTCCTAAGTCCCTATGAAAAGAAAAGATTTAAAAGCAAAAGTAAAACTTTGGGAAGAAAACAGGGGATCGGTCGACCGGTCCCAAGACCGCGGTCGACCGCGCCTCACATCTGTGCCTTAGAAGGAAAGCAGGAAACTCACTTCGGCAGGGCCGGTCGACCGGTAAAGGGACCGCGGTCGACCGCGCCTCAAATTTTATGCCTTTGAAAGAAAGCAGTGTGCCCTCTCCCGAAGGCCCGGTCGACCGGTCTGGTAACCGCGGTCGACCGGTCATAGCAGACCTAGACCAAAACTCTCCATTTCTTTTCCCAACAACCCAAACCCATATCATTTAATGGGGCTAATACATCACAAACATGTCTAATTTCCATCATTTACAATATTAATCATCCAAATCAATTTCCAAGGGTTAATACCCACAAATCCAACAAAACCCTAAAATGGTTAAACACAACAATTCATAACTATCACAACTAATTATTCTCCTTAAATCATATAATAGCAAGTAGATAACTTGCCTTGATGTAGAAAATCAGATTTGAAGAAGATGCAAGCAAGATCCAAGCTCCAATCTCTCTTTTCTCCAAAGCTCTCTTCTTTCTCCTTTCTCTCTCTAGGTTAACAATTGTGTGTGTTAAGAGAAAATAAGGAAAATAATGAGGTTAACAAGACTAAATCGGACCACTAGTCTAAGATGTCCAACTTTAATGACTAATATGCGATATAATAAGTCGCAACTACACATTTAAGCTATAACCAGTCAAAAGTGTCTGAAATGCCAAAATACAATATGGCACTTATTTTGACTGTCTCGCACCTACCGGGACTAACTACACCCTCCAAATTATCATTTGAAAATTTTATAACTCATTTTAAGTTCCGGTTTCTCATTAAACCAAAATTTCATTTTATATCCTATGACACCATAAATCACCACATGGATATTTTTACCTACTCATCAGGTAATCATACAACATTTCAGTAAATATTAACCTCTCTCATATTAAATTAATATTTACTCAACATCTATCATTTTTATAATTAATTACTACACATAGTAAATAAATATAAAATATGCTATCAAACGTGAGGGTTGTTACATACTCCCCCCCTTAAGAGGAAATTTTGCCCCCAAAATTCAGGTATACCTCGCAAGAAGAAATGCGGATACTTTTCCTGCAAGTCATCCTCGCGACCCCATGTCGATTTCTCGACACTGTGCTGACTATCTTGCTACATAACTAAAGGTACTATCTGCAATCTAAATCGCCGGTCTCCACACTCTAAAATGGCAACCGACTACTCCTCATAAGGAACGTTAAGATGTATCTACTTCGAAAGAAATGTGCCTAATGGCACCAATCACATCTCTTGTACTACTATACAGGAGAGATATGAAACACGTTATGAACTTGCTGCAAATGTTTCGGTAAAGCAAGTTAACAGGCTACCGGACCCACCTTAGCATTCATAGGAAAGGTCCAATGTAAAGCGGTGAAAGTCTTCCTTATACTCAAAATACTCAATGCCCTTCATAGGCGATACTCGCACCAACACTTGGTCCACCTACCTCAAACTCCACATACCTTCACCCCGCATCGACTTAGCTCTTTTGTCGATCTTGGTTATACGAATGCGATTCCGAAGGAGCTCAATTTTTGAAGAAGTACCTCGGATTATTTCAGGTCCGAGAGACTTATCATCTCGCACCTCTGACCAACAAGCAGGAGATCCATAAGGTCTACCATACAAGGTTGTATAAAGCGCCATCCCGATAGTGAATCGATACAAGTCATAATAAGCGAATCCAACTAGTGGGAGATACTGGTCCCAACTTATTTTTAAAGTTAAGTATACGCATAAGGGGTATATGCCCCAACATATGGTTTACTCTTTATGGTCTGGCCATCTGTTTGAGGATGATAGGAAGTACTAAACTTCAATCCGTTTCCCATTTTTAGAAACTTGCCAAAAGCGAGAAACGAAAATCCTATTTCAGTCGGAGACTGCAATCAAAGGCACCCCATGCAATTCAACAACCTCTCCAAGCCCGACCACTACTATTGGCGGCGCATAACTTGACATGTGATGTCGTTACCCAGATGTAATGCAACCTTAGAACCGCTAAATTCCACCATTTCTGCCCTTCTAAAGTCCTTCTCATTCGGGACAAAGATTCTCTTATGGAAACGTACCCCACCCTCAAAGTCAATAGAGTAGGGTTGTGCTCCCTAAATCAGCAGCTTGTATATGTGGTCTTAACCACTCTTGTCTCTCCTACGACATCTTGCAACAAACTATTGCTCGAGCGAAGGTTTAAATTCTGCCCAGGAAGGAGCACCTTCTTTTCCATACGGCGATCACCCCCACGATGAATTTAAATTACATGAGATAATACTCCTCACAAGTCTTAGCTTATGAGGCGCATAAACATTAGGTCTATGCTCCAGTATTAATACTCCCGATCCTGGCAGAGGCTTGTCAATTGAATCCACCCTCGAGCTTAGAAACATGGCTCAGGAATGCGAGTCAATTCACCTTTTCGTTACCTCCGTAGCACTCTACTACGAGAGGCCTCATCTCCTTCGACTTTACCAACCAAACTTCTCGAAATCTCATACTTCTCGTTACTAGGAAACCAATCCCTCTTAGAGTCAACACACAACTTTTTCTTGGTCAACTCCCAACAGCCCTCCTAAACCAACATAACATACTAAAGGCCTTATGTCCAAACGATCCTAAGGTCTACCTACCTATACTATATCCTATCTAAGTCGTATACACCTAATACTAAGTATATCCCTAGTGCCTAAGACCTTTCTCAACTCCCGACATTTGCTCGGTTTCGTGCGTGGGACGTCTCGCCGAAGCGAAATCCAAACAAGGAACCCTCCCGTTACACTACTACCTCGCGTTGTCGGTCATCAAGGCATACAGGTCTAAGACACATGTTCAGGACCGAAAAGATTCTACTTATATACATTACCATATAAATACTGAAGGTTTAACGAATCAGACAAATCCAAACTAAGCCCCTACAATTATATATCCCACAATATAGGTACCTTTTTAAATAGCCTTCTTATCAAGGCATAGCCCAAAGTCTTAACTCGACTTCACATCCCAATCTCCCTCACATCGTTCAGAGGAGAGAACTGTATACGGTGCTTCTATTTCGCACTTTAATATCCACTAATCACTCTTCTACTTGATTCTCGGCTAAACCTTTCCACCCATCTATTAACCATCAAAAATAAATTAAGGTAAAATGAAATTAGCTAACAGAAGAAAGAACAACATTTCTCCACTTCCAACGTCGTTGAGGTTCACGCGTGGAGCGTCCCGCAAAAGCGGAATCCAAACAAGGAACCCCTCCTATACGCTACTACCCAACTTTATCAGTCGTGGGGATAAGGCATACAAATCACATCACACCTGACCATGTCAAGGACGAGTAAATCGGCCTCAAAACATAAAATACCACAATAAATCCTTATACCTACATAAACAAGGTATTTAGCAAACAATTTAGCAAACAACCACTCATAGGAAACTCAACGCTAGTAAAAAAAAATACTCTCAGCAGATCGTATCAAATCTGTAGTCTGAGAAGAGCTCATAAAGTAGATGAGCGCGTAAAGCCTGCATCGAATTACACACAACTTAAGTGTCCCTGAGTGAAACTTACCCTCCTATAACGGGAGGTGCCGACAGAGCATGAGGAAGCATAGCCTCCTAAATTTGACAAATACGCCAATATTGTAGTTGTCCCTGCTATGAAGGAACAACCATAATAGGTGCCGGAGGCGGAAACTGAACATATGGCTGCTGCGGAGCCCTAAGAAATTGGCCCCCAATCACCTGAGGACACTCCATCTTATAATGACCCGCCTCCCCTCAATGGAAGCACCGTCCCTTCATATCCTCCTGACATCGACCCCCTTTATTTCTAAACTAGGAAGTACCTTGGCCCAAAGGGTCTTTACCTCCATGACCACCCCGACCCGTATGTTGCGAAGCACCTTGACCGTGCCTACTGTTATTGCCACTTGCAATAAACCTTCCAAAATGTTGTCTCGTAGATGAAACCCCTTGCCGAGGGTCCCTCTTTCTATACTTACCACCCAAAAGTTAGGATGAGGGAAATGCTCCTCTTCAAGTCCCAAATCCTCTAGGTTTCCCTACTTACCCCAAGACAGTAGCTTTCTTGCTACCTGGTGTATGTAACCGATGCTCATGGCAATGAGGTGAGGATGCATTCATAACCTCAACAGAAATCTATAAGGCTTAATTACGCTGCAATTTCTGCCGGATTCTCCAGTCTAGACCTCACATAAGCTTTGAGATCTTCCTATCTTCCGGAGCCACTTCATCTTGGACGAAATTCACAAATCGTGAAAACCCCTCTTCACGTTCCGCCACAAATATCTCTCCTTGCACAACATCCTAGAGCTTCCTTCTCATCTCCCAATGAGCTGCGAAAGGAAACATACTCACGATCGAACAAAGCCCAAAACTCAGTGATCGTCATTGTCTCTCTCTGCTCTGGCGTGGTTATAATTTTCAACCAAGTATAACGCAGATCCGACTAGCTAAAAAAAAGTGGCAAGGACTTGTTTCTCTTTCCATGTATTGGCTTCAATAACATCCATGCCTCCCTTGAATTTCGAGGAATTGCCCTTTAGAAAGGACTCAATAACCCTTTCTCACGGAGTAAGTCCCGTGGGAGCTTGAACATCGTGAGCCCATTGTTGAGCCTATGGCAATTTGTTTGACCTCTGCGGTTATGGCGGTGTTAACCGCTTGAGCTACTATATTTGCTACATCTGCAGCGTTAACGGTCCCTTATGGCGGAGGTGGAGAATCTACCTCTTCTTCTACGACTCTATTTCGTCATGCTGGGCGACCTCTCTAGGCGGCATTTAAGATAAAGTAACAATAGAGTTAAAATACTATTTGAAACTACCTATCTTGCAGAAGATCACAAACATAGGAAACTACACAGTCCTAACCTTAGGCTCTATATCAAAGAACGCTACGGGAGAACGTGATGAATCCACATAGATCCTAAAGACTCTAGAACTTGATGCTCTGATACCATCTGTGACAACCCGTGATCCGAGATAAGGGGTGGCCAGCCCGATACCCAAATGTAACAGGAATCATGGATGAATATCATTCTCAGCATCACGAAATATAAACTGAGTATACGGGAAAACCGCCCAATACATCAGAAAACGGGTTGCCAAAAAGTTAGGAATTTAAATTAAAACAACCCCATCTGATAAGCAAGTGGAATTCCACACGAATATATATAATACAACTAAGATGAAAGTAAACAACAGGGCCGAAAAAGCTGTCTATCCACATCAACATAAATAAAGTACAACAATTTAAATATCTTACATAATACATCCATTAAACAAATACAAAAGTTTGGCCCACACGCCCGAATAAAAAGACCCGATCATATCTTAAACACAAAGATGAAAGCGTCTAATTCAAGATCCTGTAATAACCCGCAAAATCTTATAGCTCGTCGAAAGCAATGGAATGGGAACATCAAGACTGGCGTCCTTGCGGGGGAGCACCTGAGCGGATACAATCATATATAGGACAAGGAAAGTAAACCGGCCAGGGTCGGGTTCTATATAATCACCAGAAGAAATAAAAAGCATGATAGAAATGAACAGTTATGCACGAATGATAAGGATGATAAATTTTACATTACAATATAACTAAATGATGAAATGTCATTACATAAAAGAAAGAAAAGTAATAACTTAAATTAAAAAAATTTCCTCATTTATCAAATTTCCATTACCTTGTGTATTCCTTACTAGGAATAAAACCATTTATTAACTTCCATAGTTAATTATCTTACCATTTCATCTTTCCATCCCTTAATAGGAATACCATTAATATCAAGTGCACTTTATGGCACATATTTCATTAATCTCATTCCCGTGTTCTTTAAGGCATATATTTATGCTCTTTGTGGCATTTATCATACGCTCTTTGTGGCGTTTAACAACCATCAAGTCCCACTTGATAAAAATATAGTTATATTCATATACATATAACGATTCTAAGACCGCCCGTCCGGGTTTCCCCACTGTGCGCGCCCCTAAATGACCATCATCTTCCAGGGCCTGCCATAAGACAACCTGGGATCCTACAACGCAAGACGTCGGGAAGCGGCCATGTGCCTGCGGGATAGTCAAGACCACACCCGAAATCTCCTACCCATCGCAGAAAATATATATATAACAAACGCTCACATGGCCTAGGACTATATCCACCCTGCATTCATTAGCCAGGGGGCATCACCATGCGCGCGAACTTCCCTTATGATGTCATTTAGAGAGGTGTGTAACAGTAAATTAACATTTACATTTTTAAATCTCATTATCATATTCAATAATCATTACCAATTTCCATTTCCATTACCCTTGTGATTAGTTCTTTTTATTTGAACCTATCATTATTAAACAACTGGGTTCCTTCTATTTGAACCAATCATCATTAACACCATTTGGGTCCATTTTAGTTGAACCTATCATATTTAAGCATTTGGGTTCATTATACGAACCTAGTTCCCCTCGAATATCATCATTAATATTCCTCAATTTACAAGTCCCTACTAAATCTCTAAATGATCATTATGATCCTATAAGTCCTCAAAGTTCATAAAATCTTGATAAGCCCTTAAGTATCCAAACATGGGCCTACAACCCCTATCCTCCTATTAAGAAGTAACAAAAAGAGTGATGCTTAAACATCACTTTGGAACACCCCATCCTCTGGACTTAACCCCAAGTGAAATCCATTCCACTCTAGGTAGACAAGTAGACTCAACTAGGACTCTAAAGGCCAAAGTTTACTTCATTGAAGAAGGTTCCTAAGTCCCTATGAAAAGAAAAAATTTAAAAGCAAAAGTAAAACTTTGGGAAGAAAACAGGGGACCGGTCGACCAGTCCCAAGACCGCGGTCGACCGCGCCTTACATCTGTGCCTTAGAAGGAAAGCAGGAAGCTCACTTCGGCAGGGCCGGTCGACCGGTAAAGGGATCGCGGTCGACCGCGCCTCAAATTTTATGCATTTGAAAGTAAGCAGTGTGCCCTCTCCCGAAGGCCCGGTCGACCGGTCTGGTAACCGCGGTCGACCGGTCATAGCAGACCCTAGACCAAAACTCTCCATTTCTTTTCCCAACAACCCAAACCCATATCATTTAATGGGGATAATACATCACAAACATGTCTAATTTCCATCATTTACAATATTAATCATCCAAATCAATTTCCAAGGGTTAATACCCATAAATCCAACAAAACCCTAAAATGGTTAAACACAACAATTCATAACTATCACAACTAATTATTCTCCTTAAATAATATAATAGCAAGTAGATAACTTGCCTTTATGTAGAAAATCAGATTTGAGGAAGATGCAAGCAAGATCCAAGCTCCAATCTCTCTTTTCTCCAAAGCTCTCTTCTTTCTCCTTTCTCTCTCTAGGTTAACAATTGTGTGTGTTAAGAGAAAATAAGGAAAATAATGAGGTTAACAAGACTAAATCGGACCACTAGTCTAAGATGTCCAACTTTAATGACTAATACGCGATATAATAAGTCGCAACTACACATTTAAGCTATAACCAGTCAAAAGTGTCTGAAATGCCAAAATACAATATGGCACTTATTTTGACTGTCTCGCACCTACCGGGACTAACTATACCCTCCAAATTATCATTTGAAAATTTTAGAACTCATTTTAAGTTTCGGTTTCTCATTAAACCAAAATGTAATTTTATATCTTATGACACCATAAATCACCACATGGATATTTTTACCTACTCATCAGGTAATCATACAACATTTCAGTAAATATTAACCTCTCTCATATTAAATTAATATTTACTCAACATCTATCATTTTTATAATTAATTACTACACATAGTAAATAAATATAAAATATGCTATCAAACGTGAGGGTTGTTACACAACTCAACGATGCATGTTCTCTATTTTAGAAATTATTATACTTTAGGCCTCAAATCATTGATATTATGAATAACTTCATGAATTAAACTTTAAACCCATGAGCACATGCACTTTTCCTATTTTATTGATTTGGTTTAAATTTTTTATAACTCTATAATCTTTTGTTGCATTGTATATACTTACGTCGAGTGAGCTTTGGGATTTTCTTCTTTTGTGAGTGTTATACACTTATCTTTACTCCTTGAAAATGTTGAATTCGTCAGTAATCTCACTATTCTTTCATTGGATCGTTCATTAGTTGAGTTCATAGTTTGAAATGTGTTACTTAAGCATGATTTTCAAAGTTGTTTTAATTCGAGAATTGCGTAAACTTTATGAAATGATCATGGGAAATCTTTGTTATATCACCCATATTAGCCTTGACCTCACCTTATATGTTTCCCCTCCTCAACCCCTTTGAGCCTTAATATATCCTTTCGTTTCATAACCCCCAAAATCCCATAACCAACTCGACATTGGAGTTATAAACCTTACATAATACTTTCCATACCTTTGTTTGGAATGTTACTCGGAATTTAATGATGTTATTGTCTCACGGTTGCAATTAAGCATGAAAATAGTGAGAAAAGAAGAAAAGAAAGAAGTGAAAGAGAAAAAAGAAAAACAAAAGAGAAACATGAGAAAAAGAAGAAAAGAAAAGAAAAGAGAAAGTTGATGTATATAATGTTCAATAAGCTTTGATTACTCTCCTATTGTCATATTTGATGCTTCTCATGGAAATGATTTTCCAATTTTGAAATTTTTCGCAATTTTCCATTATCCCGAGTTTTCATCCCCGAACAGTTTGAATCCGTATATATATCTTTCATTTTGTACCTTAACCCCAAACCTATATTACGACCCTATACAAGTCCTATGTGATCTTAGGGTGAATTTAATTTAAATGTTTAAATAGCTTTGATAGTTTGTGAAAATGCATTTCGCCTCTTTTAATGAGCGGTATCTTTAATTGAGATTATAAGTTTTTATTTCTTATATAGCGTTCTTCATTTGTGACATGTTCACGGCCTAGTTTTCATTTATATTTACTCTTTATGCTCGTGTATCATGTGTATTACCTCCCCTTTCATAGTGATTTCATTTGTTGAGTGTAATGCCCGATGAGTATCGGATTATATGCATACTTTAACGCTTATCCGATTTATTTAAGTTTGTGCCAAATCATACTATTCATGTTCTCGCCTCCCTCCCACTTTTAAGGTTTCAATTATAATAAGTTAGTTCTATAATGTTAATAACTACGGAATTTTGTTTGAATTCGTTCGATATGCTAATAAAATCGATTCAGCCTCTGGCGAATCGATTCGCATCCAGGCAGTACTCAATTTTTCCAGCACCGAATCGATTTGGTCTCTTCCAAATCGATTCGATTTACATTAGTAAAGAAGGTCTTTAACTATTAATCGATTCGGACCCAACGGAATCGATTCACTCCTTTGCAGCCATCAAAGATCCTTTTTACGAACACAGTCGAATCGATTCGGTCATGCAGATTTTTGTTTCTTCTTATTACAAGTTTGCCACTACGATTTTACTATATAAAAATTTCCTATTCATTTTTAATATATATCTTTCATTTTAATTAGTTTAAGTTTTGGGTTTTTGTAGCTCATCTTCATTTCTCTTTGGGGTTGTGCCCATTTGGGTTTTGTAAGTTGTACTATTCATTATCCCTACCATTAATATAGTTGTTATTTCCTTGTTCTAGCTTAATTTCCATTGTTGTCTTTATATTTCCATGCCTTGTTAATGTTTAATTGTTGTTATTTATTGCTTTCCTTAGTTTATTTGTCGTTTAATTTAGCTTTAATCATGTCTAGATCGTAAATAACGGGTTGGGATTGCATTTCCGCCATTAATGGGTATTGAGCTCCTAAAGTTGGGTTTTGTGTAAAATTACGTTTAATTAAAACCTCGGGTATTAAAGTCAGATTGTTATGCGTTTAAATTTCTTTGTCATGCAATGTTAGTGTTTATAGCAATAATCCGAATTTAATCCACGTGTGATCATTTTCTTTTAAACGTTTAATCTCGCAACTTTGGATTGGATTCCTTATTGTGTGATGTTTATGCTTAATTGAAATGCTCGGTTAAATAGCTTTTGAACCGAAATTCTACCTATGCGTTGTTTATCCCGTGGCGGGAATGCGATCTGGACTCTCGTTTTAATTAGCTGTAATTTAGTTTTAACTTTTCTTTTTCCTTTTTCACTATAACCTACCATCACCTTTTGAACTTTTATTCTTGAAGTGATAAATCAATTAAAATCTATATGACATTCCCTGTGGATTTCTTACGATACCCGTCTTACCTCTATACTTGTATCGCAAGTGTAGTTGTAGTTTAGTTTTTGCATTGAGGCGGTTAACCAAAAACAACGACAATGCTTTACACGAGCACACGGTTCGCGCTCAATCAGTAAGTGAGGGTTAAAGTGAACTCCAAAAAGATTTTAGAGATTTGTATGCCAATACCTTAAAGACTGTGGATGGGTATTGTAGATTTATCACATTGTTGCGTGAGGGACCCCCCTCTCACGAAATTCCAAATAATGAGAATTTTAGGGTGAGGGATGCCCCCCCCCCCCCCCCCCCCCCCCTTTAAGCACCTCCTTCCAATTTCAAAGATATTTTGATAATGAAACTCTCTATCCCCTCCTTCCAATTCCAGATATTGTGTGGTGAGGAACCCCCTCATCTCCTTCCAGATTCAAGATGTTACAACCTGAGCGAGGGACCCCCCTCCCCCACCTATTTTTAATTTCCAAGATGATATAGTTTGGACGAGAGACTCCCCCTTGCCAAAACCAGTTGAAATGGTACTTAGGTGAGGACGTCCACAAAATGAGAGACTTCTCTGCCAATACCAGCTTAAATGTAAAATCTAGTGAGGAAGTCCAGCGAGAAGGACTCCTCTAGAAAATGTTCAAACGGTATTTGTTTTACAATGAGAGGGTCCAAGTACTGACCCAAAGAACAAAATATGATAAGATGAGGGGGTCCACATTGAATAGACCCTCGTCATGAAAAAGTTATTCTTTTATAAAACAAACATACTAACACTTACCTTCTTGTATAGGTAGCTTAGTTGAGCAGACCGGGCTCAAATAGGCCAGTTGGGACCCTTTGGGAGTTTTGGCTTTGCAGTTGAGTAACAAAGTTTGTTGAGCAATCTCAACCACTTAGCAATTTACGATTGAGAAAATACTAGTAAAAAGACCCTAGGGGTTACTCAAAGTCCTTATACAATTCACACCCAGTCATAATTGAAGTGAGCAACTAAGAGGTTGCTCACAACGAATGCACTTTTTATAAAAAGATTTTAGAGAAGAGGGTCCTCGAGGCCCCTCTAAAGTAAAAACGATTCAGAGAAGGGGGTCCTCAAGTCCCCCTCAGATTAATGATTTTAGAGGATAGGGTCCTCAAGGCCCCTCTCAAGTAAGACATGATTTTAGAGGAGGTGGTCCTTGAGACCCCCTCAAGATTAATGATTTTAGAGAAGAGGGCCCTCGAGGCCCTTCTTAAGTAAAAAAATGATTTTAGAGGAGGTGGTCCTTGAGGCTCCCCTTAAGATTAATGATTTTACAGGAGAGGGTCCTTGAGGCCCCTCTCAGGTAAAAATGATTTTATAGGTCAAGATTAATCATTTTAGAGGAGAAGTTGTAGCTTTTCATACCCAGATGCTCTTGAGACCTTGAAGGCAGAGTCCATAAGAGTGGGTCACGCCTCACCCATTTTAGTTTCTTACCAGACCCCGTCACACTACCCTCCCACATTTTGCGACTCCGCTGGGGAGGTATCCTCATTACTATGGACAAAAAAGGTTATAATGTGTCAAGGCAACTTATTTTTGAAAATACTCCAGCTAGTAATGGAGTTGAAAGCGACCAGACCACACAATAAGATGTGGTGGTGACAAGAGCTAGAGCACTTGCTTATTAATTAGGACAGACTAGCGCGAAAACAATTATACCAGAGGTGGCGCCGATAAAAAAAATGGTGACCGAGTAAACCTCTAGCAAATAAAGTGGAGGTGGAGGATTCACCCTCAAAGTCACCTTAGAGGAGACTTTACTCACTCTCCGGATACATATACTGAAGAAGAAGAAGAAGAAGAAGAAGAAGAAGAAGAAGAAGAAGAAGAAGAAGAGGAAGAAGAAGAAAAATAAAGTATTCAGGAGCTATGTTCAGACATATCTTATTCTCAATCAGCTAAGTAAACGGTCTTACCTAATTATTTGGTGAAAATTTTCATTTCACAAATGATAATTTATGTTTTAAGAGAATTTTGATATATATGCTAGCTATTTAAGAAATATGATATAATTTATTAAGATGATGTCTTATAGTAGTTTTCTTACTAGCTATTTCCAGAAAAGTAAATATACAACTTCATGTATTAGCCAATGAAGTACGGGCTTACTCGAACGAAGTGATTGAGTGAATTCAAGAGGAGAAATATCTAGAACAGTAGGATAATGATCATATACATGATAAAGACCCATTAAGGGTACATATTTCAAAAACTGAAAAAAAAGACATTGCCTTTTAGAGTGCTTGCCACCTGATCGAGCTATGTGCTTTTGTAGCCCACCTGCTTGAATAATGAATTGTGCCACGTAATGAATTACTCCACGTGCTTGAATTCACAAACATAGGAAAGGTTGCTCGTAAAAATTCAAGGGACCTACAAAGAGCACAAAGAATGGAAAAAAAACTTATCTGAGCAAGGGGATGTAAGTCAAGTATTACTTGTACGTAAGAAATTAAAGAATAAAATATTCCATGCTTTTCAAGTTCGTATGGTTACTCGTCGATAATAAACATAGTCGTTTATTCATAAATCTTTGCAAAATTTAGATAGGTGTAAACAACCCATAGTTTATAGTTGAGGAACTAATGACAGTAAATAGTTATAGAAAGTGTGCTCCAATACTCAAATAGTAAAAAGAAAGTAACAAAAAAACATTAAAAAAAATTGACTAGCAGTTTTGATTCAAAGATTGTAACTTAAGTGTGATTTGGCCGAATAACTTGATCAAATCAGTTTTATTTCCCATCAGAAATAATGCCCGTAATGGTCATATTAGCGAGCCGTTGATAACAAAAATTGCGATGCCCAAAAGTATACCGATATCATAGAGGTTGCTCGATTTTGGGAAGTGCAAAATAAAGTGTTGTTTACTCACAAGGTAACCCGTGATCAGCAAAAGCTTATAGAAAAAAAATTAAATCACCTGAACGAGAGGCCAAACCTACAAATTCCCCAAATTCTTCATGCACTAATAAATAACTCTGGTACGAGCAAGGAGAATTAAAAACCAGATTAATAGCTCATGTTTGGATTGCTCAACTCAAGTTAATTTCTCAAATTTATGCCGAACCTTGCTTGAATCGAACTTATTTGCATTGCTAGAATCAAAACTAAGTGAGGGTAGTGAGACTGTGGTCTATGAATATCTGGGAAGAGTGAGGCATGACCCACTCCAATGGACGTTATCTACAAGGTTCTCAAGAACTTCTGGAGCAGCTTCTGATGAAACCTTCTCCTTTTGGTAAAAATGGAGGTCAAGTTGGAAATCCCTCTCTGCAAGAAGATGAACTTCCACAACAATAATACTAAATTTTCTCAAGAGGAACCCCTGAGAATGATGGCTTTCGGTGAGGAGTGAAAGAACAAGGCACTTAGCACTAGAGAGAGAGCAGGGAAATAATACTAGGAGGTTCTGGTGTGATTTTGATAGAGTAATGGTGTTGTTGAGTTTTTCTATCTCTTTCTTTCTTGACCTTGCCTAGGGGTCCTATTTATACTTGGGCACTAGGGATGAGTTGTAACTTTTAGCGCTAAAAACTTAGAGGGTTGGTGAGGGATAAGGTCGGCAGTGTACTATTTGTCCCTACCTGTGTGCAACAGCCTGTCCCCTCAGGCAGGTGCCACCTGGTGCAAACCAAAGTCAAAAAGCAAATATGTCTCCTAATGGAGACAGAATATCTGATTTGGTAAATATCTTTTGAAATGGTAACTTTTGGTACAAACTTTGTAAACTTGAGGGGGGTCTCAAGGACCACCTCCTCTAAAATCTTTATAAGCTGGAGGGGGGTCTTGAGAACCCCCTTCTAAAATCATTTTTCTTGAGAGGGGATTAGAGGACCCACTCCTTTAAAATCATTTTATAAATAGTTTTTTTCTTATGAGTAACCCTTTGGCTGCTCACCCTGGTTGTGTCTGACTGTGAGGTGTGTGAGGATTGGGCGACCATATGGTCTTTCTACTAGTATTCTCTCAATCCTAAAGTGATAAGTGGTTAAGCTTGCTCAATAAACCTTGTTCCTAAGTCGCCAAACCAAAACTTCCAAGAGATCTCAACTGGCCTATTTGAGCACTACCTGCTCAACTAGACAACCTGTATAAGAAAGTGAGTGTTAGTATTTCTTTTCTTTTAAAGAATGACTTTTCATGATGAGGGGTTACTCATGGTAGCCACTCCCTCATTCTGGCTTATTTTCTAGAAGCTGAGGGGGAGGACCCTGAGGGTTCCTCACCCAAATGTGCTCTTGCAATTTAGGGAGAGGACCCCCTTGAGGATTCTGTAACCAAATGCTTTCTGGGGTTTGGGGGATCCTGGGGGATCCTTATCCCATATGAGTTTTTACTGGGGGTTCCCTCTCAATATGACTTTTTTGCGGTCGAGGGACCTTGGGGGTTCTCTCTCTAATATGAATTTCTGCTATTGAGGAACTCTGGGGGTTCCCTCTATAATATGAATTTCTGCTATTGAGGGACTCTAGGGGTTCCTTCTCAAATTATGTGTTTTTAATGTAGGGGGACCCTGTGGGTTCCTTATTTAATATGAATTTCTGATTTTGAGGGACCCTGGGGTTCCTTCGTTAATTATGAATTTTTGTTGTAGAGGGACCCTGGGGGTTCCTTTTCTAATATGACTTTCTGCTGTCGAGGGACCGCAAGGGTTACTTTTCCAATTATGAATTTCTACTATTGAGGGACCTTGAGGGTTCCTTCTCTAATTATGAATTTCTTCTTTTAAGGGACCCTGAGGATTCCTTCTTCAATATAAATTTATACTGTTGAGGGACCTTGGGGGTTCCTTCTGTAATTATGAATTTCTGCTGTAGAGGGACCCTAGGGTTTCCACCTCCAATATGACTTTTTACTATCGACGGACGCAGGGGGTTCCTTCTTCAATATAAATTTATATTATTGAAGGACCCTGAGGGTTCCTTTACCAATATGAATTTTTCGCGGTTGAGGGACCCTGGGGGTCCCTTAACTAATATGGATTTTCTGCGGCTGAAGGACCATGGGGGTTCCTTCACCAATATGGATTTTATGTTATTGAGGGACCCTGGGGGGTTACCCAACCTCATATTTTCTGGAGACTAAGGATGGGGTATTTGGAGGACCCTCACCCCAAAATATAGTGGTTAAGGTTGAAACACCCTTCTACACTAAGCATAACTTACTCGAATCGAACTTTTCAAAAATCCGTGAGTAGATATGCATCAACTCTAAATAGAAAATAAAGTCCTCAAGGACATAGTACCAAAATTCGATAGTCAAGCTTGATATACCCACATCTCAAATTACAATAATATATATATATATATATAAGGACACAAATTTTCAATTGAGTCTTAATGTAGTGTTGGCTCAATTCCGGATAAAAATATTTGTGTCATAGGATAGTATTGAGTGAGTATACTCCAAGTCTATGACATGCAGGAGTTGAAGACGTAGCAGCCAAGACTTATAAAGCTTCATCGTTGTCGAGTTTCAAGTGCCATGTTTCTACGTCATCAACATCATATTCCATAGTCTCCAAAAGGTATGAATGCATTTCTAAATATATATAGGGAGACTTGGAATAATTTTATAAATGGTGTAATTTTATTTAAAATGAATTTTATTTTTAGAAAGTTATTTTAGAACTTTTAAATAAAAAATTTTGGCCTTAAAATTGAAAAATGAAATTCTGGAACTTCGTTCGAAATTATCGTTCGAACGAGTTTGTCGTTCGAACGAGAATTTCGTTCGAACGAGTTTGCCAATGACTTTTCCCAATTGGCCTCTGCAACTTTGTTACAAGGGTCGTTCGAACGAGACTTCTTTCGAACGAGATTTCTAGCGGGAATTTGTTTTGGCAGTTTTGTCCCACTTTTCCACTACTTTGTCCCACTACTCTTTCACAGAATTTAATTACTTTGGGACCAGAATTTTTCTAAGAACTTTTTCCATCTTCTAGAGAGTGTTTGAGATCTTAATCCTTTCATAAAAAGTTCCCTTGGTGTTTGTTATTCAAATTGATTTATTCAAAGAACAAAACCAAGTTTACACCCAATTATTTGTTTTAATCCAAGTTTCTATCTATGTATATATATATATATATACTTCTTTCCTGGAGAATTTGTTTGGCACCGGATTCATCTCTACCCTAAAAGAGAGTCTCAGTTTGCTTCTACATCCCATAAAGAAGAAGTTTGTTTGTTGTGACATACCCACTTGGAGAAAGGCTCCTTGTTTGGGTGGCGGTGACCAGAAAAAGTCCAATCGGTGGATTCTGAGACCGTGGTGGACCTCCGTGGTTATTCTCTAGGCAGAGGTGTGTACAAGAAGAAGCATCGGGGCTTGGACGGAGTCAAGTCGAGTTTTGTAAGTTCTTTTTGTCTTGTACTTGTAAAACCATACTTAGTGGATTTGAGGCTAGGGCCGTCCGAGTTTTTTTTTCGTTGTGGGTTTTTCCTTGTACATCGCGGCGTAGTGGATATTTTTTTATTTGATCTTTTTTTATATCACATTAGATACATGCTTAGGTAAAAAGATAAATTTGGTTTGGTTTATTTGGTGCTAATTTAATTTGGGTAAAAATTAATTTAATTCAAGTCATTATTTTATTGGATAAAATTTGGTTTGGCATAATTCGCAAAATTGTATTAATTAAAGTTAGGCAAATTTCTACGACTTGGATTGAATTAATTTGGTTTAAGTGAAAAATGTATTTCTTGTTTAATTTAATATCACTTTGAGTTTAATTTAAAATTTGAAATTAGAATTTGTAGTTGATGTTTAGTTGAGCCATCTTTATTCCGCATCTCTAAAAGGAAATTATTTTTAAAAGAGAAACTTTTAAAATATTGGGGGTCCCATCGTTTTCATATGTTGTTGATATCACATGCTTAGTATCTTATGTATCAAATTGGTATCAGAGCGGGAGCGCTAAGTTATTACGTTTAGGTCCTTTTTGGGGCATTTTTGTTTAAAATGGAAAATATGTCTCTTTCAATATTTCCTATGTTTGATGGTTCTCTCATGCTTGCACATGACTCTTCTCTTGCCATATCTTATGAGCAATTGCTTGCATGTCTTATATACTCTAGCTTTTGCGCTTAATGATATATCTTTTTCTAGTTGTATGTTTAGTTTATCATCTTTCTAGTCTATGATTTATAATCAATCACATGCTAGAATTATGATTTTTGTTTATCTTTTGTATTTTATTCTTTCATTTTAATTTGCATTAAATTAAAAATACAAATTGATTTTTGTTTATCTTTTGACTTAATTTTTGTGGTTGGTGAAAAACATTGAAAAACTCAAAATGATTTTATTTTTGTGTGTATTTTGGTTTTACACACATTTTGTGGCATATGTTTGTGTTTGAATCCTCATTTCGCTTCCATGTGAGTAGAACTTTTAGTTAGAATTTTAATCCTTAAAATGTTCTTTATCATGCCTATATGGAGTAGTTTAAGTTTGACTTGCTTAATGGATTCGCTTTTATATGCCTTTACACACATGCACGAGATTTTTGAACCTTAACTTCACATGTTATATTTGAGCTTTGTGAGGTGTTCTCCTACCAATCTAGTCATCTACATACTATGACCTAGGAGGACTAGTGCATGTCAAAATTCATTGCACGTGAGATTTGTGTGATATAAAAATGATATATATATGTGCACGGGGAAGGGCTCCGAAAGGAAATTTATCATTTGCGAGTAAGCCACCGTTTATAATGGACCTAAAAGAACTACGCAGTCCAAAGGCCTAAATGAGAAATGGCATTAAAAGAACAATATTTGCCAATTCCTATTTTATTTAGTTTGATATATTCATTCAAAAGAATTCATTTTCATATTTTGAGGGAGTTTGGATGGTATATCAACGGTTTGCACAATGTTTGTTTATCCTAGTTGCGCTTTCATTGTCATGACTCTGTTGGTGTGTAGAATCATCAAAATTCTAGGCTTGTATGCTTTGTTTATACTTGTTCATGAGTTCACTTTTTGTCACATAAGGCTATATTTCAAGTTGATAAAGTTTTGCAATCAAATGTAAACTCCGTGAACATGTTTAAGTGATTGGGTTTTAAATTCATTAGTATCTAGTTCACACCCCTTCACTTCCGTTTCCATATGACACATTTATGCTATAAAAGTGTGGAAAAACTCATGTTATTTAGTTTTGTGTCATTTTGGTGTTTATATCTATATGTATGTACTTATGCTTAGTTTGAATCGATTGTTTATACATATATATGATATTTTGTCTGGTTTTGAGTCTTTGTCATGTTTTTCTAGTTCATTTATACTTTTAATTCATTTTTGGTATCTATCTTGTTGCGAATTTTGTTTCGATATCACATGCTTATATTACTACAATCAATTGATATATTTTCCTATTGCATCATAGTTGATATTCATATCTTTATGTGGATTAGTTGAATTTTAGTTTCCCATGTGCCTTAATGTTCTCATCATTTTATGAATAATTGCATGTTTAGCTTGTTATCCCATTCTATTTACCCCTTTTTTTAGTTTAGGGGGTCTATATGCTTTAATTGGGGGAGATAAGTTAATTTTTGATTCTTTAGTCTTTGTCTATTCCTGAACAAAAAGGTGGAGAATGATAGGGGAGAAATGATATCTAATCCTATTATAATCGTATCTTAGTTTGGGAGATTTAACTTAGTGGGAGACGTCTTTCTAAGTAGGTCATTTATTTGATAAATGGGAGAATTAATTTAGGGGGAGTATTTAATTAAATTGCATTTACTATTTTGATATTCCCTATGCGTTTAATATTTTGCTTACGTCTGCAAGAATTTTTCTAGCTGTAACTTTCATCGGCAAAGATATTGATCCTTGGGTCTTGAGTCAATTTTTCTATTTTTGGGTGGGATGTTTGCTTAGTCTAGTAGAGCTTGATGGTCCTTTAGGATTTTATTTTGGTTTTTGTCCAAGAATAGCCAAAGGGGGAGATTTGTAAGGACAAAAATTTCTAATTTAGTCTTAATGTAGTATAGGTTCAATTCCGGACAAAAACATTTGTGTCATAGGATAGTATTGAGTGAGTATCCTCCAAGCCTATGACATGCAAGAGTTGAAGACGTAGAGACTAAGACTTATAATGCTTCATCATTGCCGAGTTTCAAGTGCCATGTTTCTACATCATCAATATCATATTTCATAGTCTCCAAAAGGTATGAATGCATTTATATATATATAGGGAGACTTGGAATAATTTTATAAATGGTGTAATATTATTTAAAATGAATTTTATTTTCAGAAAGTTATTTTAGAACTTTTAAATAAAAAGTTTTGGGCTTAAAATTGAAAAATGAAATTCTGGAACTTCGTTCGAAATTGTCGTTCGAACGAGTTTGTCGTTCAAATGAGAATTTCGTTCGAACGAGTTTGCCAGCGACTTTTCCCAATTGGCCTCTAGAACTTCGTTTGAAGGGTCGTTCGAACGAGACTTCATTCGAACAAAAATCTCATTCAAACGAGATTTCTGGCGGGAATTTTTTTTGGCAGTTTTGTCCCACTTTTCCACTACTTTGTCCCACCACTCTTTCACGGAATTTAATGACTTCGGGACCAAAATTTTTCTAAGAACTTTTTCCATCTTCTAGAGAGTGTTTGAGAGCTTAATCCTTTCATAAAAAGTTCCCCTGGTGTTTGTTATTCAAATTGATTTATTCAAAGAACAAAACCAAGTTTACACCCAATTATTTGTTTTAATCCAAGTTTCTATCTATATATAAATACTTCTTGCTTGGAGAATTTGTTTTGCACCGGATTCATCTTTACCGTAAAAGAGAGTTTGGGTTTGCTTCTACATCCCACAAAGAAGAAGTTTGTTTGCTGTGAAATACCCACTTGGAGAAAATCTCTTTGTTCGGGTGTCGGTAACCAAAAAAGTCCGACTGGTGGATTCCGAGACCGCGGTGGACCTCCATTGTTATTCGCTAAGCAGAGGTGTGTACAAGAAGAAGCGTCGGGTCTTGGATGGAGTCAAGTCGAGTGCTATAAGTTATTTTTGTCTTGTACTTGTAAAACCATACTTAGTGGATTTGAGGCTAGGGTCGTCCGAAGTTTTTTTCCGTTGTGGATTTTTCCTCGTACATCGCGGCGTAGTTGTTATTTGTGTATTTTATCTTTTGCTATATAACATTAGATGCATGCTTAGGTAAAAAGATAAAATTGATTTAGTTAATTTGGGGCTAATTTAATTTGGGTAAAAATTAATTTAATTCAAGTCATTATTTTATTGGATAAAATTGATTTGGCTTAATTTGCAAAATTGTATTAATTAATGTTAGTCAAATTTCTAGGACTTGGATTGAATTAATTTGGTTTAAGTGAAAAATGTATTTTTTGTTTAATTTAATTTCACTTTGAGTTTAGTTTAATTTTAATTTTAATTTTAATTTTAATTTTAATTTTAATTTTGAAATTAGAATTTGTAGTTAGTGTTTAGTTGAGCCATTTTTATTCCGCATCTCTAAAAGGAAATTATTTTTAAAAGAGATAGTTATAAAAAATTGGGAGTCACATCATTTTCATATGTTGTTGATATCACATGCGTAGTATCTTATGTATATATATAGATATATATATATATATATATCAACAAAAAATGAACAATGAAACTTTTATGAGAGACCAAATCGCATGTTAGTTTTTGAATCGGAAGATAAAAAATTTTCAACGATTTGCCATAAGATAACAAGAAAACATATACCCGAGTTGAATACTGAATTTCCCTAAATAATAGAAAAGGACCCAAAAGTTTCTCTTCTCGTATCTCCATCTCTGAAATGGAATTGAGATTAATCTCTCTGTTGAGCGCAATATACCTTGATCTGCTCGTCATTTGCGTTTCTCAAAGTTACCCCTTTTCACCCAGCATTTGATGTTCTTGAAGACCCACGAATCGCCAGCAAGCCTTATGTTGAATCACTAGAAATCTTATGACTTCTCGCATGTCCTTTCTAAAAAAGGGGAGAGAGAAATGAGAAAATAATAATTATTGTGTAACCCAAATATATACGCCCAACAAACCCTCGATTTTCACCTGCTCGTAAATCAGTATATCCAGATTTATGATTCAGAATCCAATCTTTCTTTTGAGTGAGTTTCTCACAGAGAGAAAATAAAAGCCATGAGCAACGAAAACCCTTACATTTGGGGGATCTCCATTTTAAGTTCCCCCACTACCTTTACACAAGAACATCTAGCTATGAATTAAAGATAGTCAAAATTGCTATAGTAGATTTGCTATTTTGAACAAAAAAAATAAGGGGACGAGATAACACGAGCTGCTCTTAGTAAAGTGATTGAGCGTGTGTTTCTCAATCACGCACGTGGAAGAGTAATGACGGGCATGACCCCTATTTTTTTCTTTCTTTGCTCACTGATTTTTTTAGGTTCTTTACTCGCCACTTTATCTGGTCGAGTCCCACATATTTTTTTTTTATATATATTCAAGCTCTATAAAATGTAGAGGCTCTTGCTCTGCTCAAAAGTTAAAAAAGATACTCTTAGGTAAAATAGGCCCAGTGCCTGCCTAAAATATTTTTTTTTCATCCTTGAGTATTATACATTATGTTTGTGAAAATTTATAGAATAATCAAGTAGTATACAAAAAATACTCAAATTTTGAAAAAAATGCCGAGGGGGGCTCACCCCCCCCCCTTCCCTAAGTTATGATTTATAATAAAAAGTATGCACAGTTGAATTTTTTTTAGGGGACTCACCCCCGCCCCCATCTAAGTTATGTTTTAAAAAAGTACTAAAAAAATAGGCATAGAACAAGTACCCCACATAAATACTTGCAGTTATGCTTAAATTAATGTGCATAGTTATAAGAAAGTAATCCCACAAAAGAAGTGAGCATCACCAGCCCATAAGTGGGTACTTTGCAGAATAAATAAGTCTCACAAAACAGTAAAAACATATACGAACACAACACAACACAGAGAAAATGAAGGCAGACAAGATATAAAACTTCATTTTCATTATATAAAGGGTACGAAAGTTTAGCACTTAAGGCTCCAAGGGCAACGGAGTGCTCATAATAACCTGAGAACAAAGAAACAAGTTGAGTAGACGAGTAAGTGCTAAGGATGAATAAAAACATATACAAAAGTATGACAACTTAGTACTTCAGTCTCCAAGGGAATAGGAGCGCTCACAGTCTTGAGCAAGTGCCAAGTATAAATATACGGTATAACAGTTTAGTACCTCAGGCTCCAAGGGAACAAGAACGCTCACAGTATTGAGCAAGTGTCAAGTATAAATAAAAGGTACGACAATTTAGTACCTCGGGCTCCAAGCGGATAGGAGCGCTCATAGTATTGAGCAAAGCCAAGTATAAATAGAAGGTACGACAGTTTAGTGCCTTGGGCTCCAAGGGTATAGGATCGCCCATAGTATTAGCCTAAAAATAAATAAACAGGTTAAGTAGACGAGCGAATGCCAAGGATAAACAAAAAGTACATCGGACTAATGTTTTCTCTTTCTTAAGAGAATAGTATAACCTCTACTAGATTAGAAAAGGGTCCATGACACGAAGGTCTTTACTCATTATACTTGGGGGAATATCCATCCCAATAGAAAAGTATATTGAGCAAAGTCCTTATAAACATAATAGATAATTTTTTTACACCAGGCCAACATGAGGTTATCCTCCTAGTAAGTAATAATAAAAAAATGTATATTATTTTTTTATTATTCCATAAAGATTTATAGCCTAGAAAACAAGTCCTAATCTCTATTCTCAAGATTTATTTTTACTTGAGCAGTTTAAAAAAATGAAGAAGGGGATCTACCCCCTCTCTATACTTGTTATTTTTGTAAGACAAAAAGTTCCTAAGAAAAGTTTAGAATGAGGACCCCACAGACCAGGGACAATTTTTAGTATAAGGAAATAATCATTTTCTTTACTAAGTGAAAATCTGTGAAATTTTATTTAAAGTTTGTGGGAAGGAGAAAGGATAACCCCATCTCCGAGTTACTCCATAAGAAATGAATGTGCATAACAAAGTATCCCACAGTCACACGGGGTTGCGCTAAAAAATTATAATTTGCTCATCCTATATGCAAGTACCTCACAGTTATAGGGACAGATCCAAAACTTTAACTTGTTCATCCTATATGCAAGTACCCCACAATTAGAGGGGTCACTTTAAAATTTTAACTTTCTCAGCTATATGCAAGTACCCCACAACTAGAGGGCAACTTCCAAATTTTAACTTGCTCAGCTATATGCAAGTACCCCACAGTTGAGGGAAACTTCCAAATTTTAACTTGCTCAACTATATGCAAGTACCCCACAGTTGAGCATGTACCCCACAGTTAGATGGGTAACTTACAAATGATAAGTTGCTCAGCCTATATGCAAGTACCCCCGGTCAAGAGGGGCACCTTCAGAAATGATAACTTGCTCATATCCCATGCAAGTACCCCATGGAATATGGGGAGATTCTAATTGAGAAAATGCTCACAGTAAATAGAGCAGGTCACAGTTAACAAACACTAACGCAAGACAAAGGCAAAGATAGCTTTGGTGTACTTTTCCGCAGTTAGAAATGAAAATTCTAATAAGTAGCTAAAAGTAAATCAGGTATGACAGTTTAATACCTGAGGAGTACGCAGTATAACACTCCCAAGATGTTCCACAGCTATCGAAACAGCTGCAACACTAACCTGAAAACAAGGAATCAAGGGTGTGATGGAGAGAACACTTACACAATAAAAGCAAGTTTGAAAGGCATGATATACCAAGTGTTTACCTGGGTAGTCTCATCTGAGACACTGGTCAGAGGTCCCACAACAATAATGGGACCTCCACGACATTGACCTTAAAGAAAGTGAAAATAGAGAAATAATAGCAAAAAGGATGGCACATAGAAGAAAGTGCCTCTTGTGAAGGAATGTATAGTACCCATGGAATTGCCTCCACAAGACTCGCAGTAGGGACCATAGGTGGAGAAGTCTCGTCAGTACCAACTTGCGAATGAGGAAAGAAATAAGTGTTAACAAAACACTTGCATACTGATGTAAGAAATATATATAAGTCATAAAAATTATTCTCGTGAAAAACATACTGAGAGGGGCACTATAGCGGTGCTTCCACCATAACTAGTAGCAGTAGGGCCCCCAACGGCTGCAGGGGCCATTGAAGAAGCATCCCTATGGTCCCTCGATATTGAAGAAACTAATGATGGCATACAAAGACTTTTGTTCTTCCCAACACAAAAAAATTTGTACGAGGGGACTATTGTAGAGGGGTACTTCCCCGTAGAAGTAATTTGTGGTGAGGGAGTCAACTATGAGGGACCCCTCTACCAAGACCATGACCAAATGAATGAATGATGGTGAAGGAGTCCACTACAGGGACCCCTCTTCTAATACCACACTAAAGGTACGATTTGAGCGAGGAAGTCCACCTCTAGGTAGTCCTCTTCCAAGATCACAACAAAGAGTTCTTTTATGGTGAGGGAATCCACCACGAGGGATCCCTTAGCCATTCCAAATCAAATAGTGTAATGATGTAATGGAATGAAATTTTTGTATTCCAAGATGAAGTGATTGTTTAGTACAAAATTATTTGGTCTACCCAACACAACGATTTTTATACGGGGGACTTATGTAAAGGGTTATCCACTTGCTATTCTATAATAGTCAAGGGTAGGTGAGACCACCTAGAGGGGCCCCCACCGCCCAAGTTAGCAAAAAAGATTTAGAGCTAGGGGGTCCACCTTGAGTGTCCCTATGACCAAGTATAATACATAGACGAGGGGACTCACAACGAGAAACCCCTCTACCCAAGAATAAGGACACATAAAATGGCCAAAGACGAGGGGGCTCACCATAAGCAACCTCTCTAAACAAGATAGAAGGCTACAGAGAAAAAGGCCAGGGTGAGGGGACTCACCATGAGCAACCCCTCTACCTAAGTTGATACCTTGGAAAAGGAGGACCACCATGAGTTGCCTCTTCACCAAAACCTACAATAAAGTGACAAATCATTTAATGACCCTACGGATAATGATGATGATGAAGCCCTAGGGTCCCTAATTTTTTTTTTAATATTGCATTTATGTCGTAAAAAGACTTTTGGTCTTTCCAATACAAAAGACTTTACACGAGGGGACTAATGTAGATGGGTATTGTAGTTTTATCACAATATTGCATGAGGGAGCCCCCTCCCAAATAATGAGAATGTTGGGGCGAGGGACCCCCCCCCCCCCCCCCCCCCCCCCGCACCTCCTTCCAATTTTAAAGATATTTTGAGAAGTAACCTCTCCATCCGCTCCTTCCACGTCCATATATGGTGTGGTGAGGAACCCCCTCACCTTAATTTAGATTCAAGATGTTACAGCCTGGGCGAGGGACCCCCTCCCCCACCTTTTTCTAGTTTCTAAGATGATATAGCTTGGATGACAGACTCCCCCTTGCCAAAACTAGTTGAAATGATATTTGGGCAAGGGATTCCACAAAATGAGGGACATCTCAGCCAATACCATCTCAAATGTAAAATCTAGTGAGGAAATCCACGGTGAAGGACTCCTCTAGCAATTTACAATGAGAAGGCCCAAGTAGTGACCCAAAGAACAAAATAGGCCTAGATGATGGGGTTTACCATAAGAATCCCCCCATCAAGAAAAAGTTATTCTTTTATAGAACAAAAGTACTAACACTTACTTTCTTCTACAGGTAGCCTAGTTGAGAAGGTAGGGCTCAAATAGGCCAGTTGGGACCTCTTGGGAGTTTTGGCTTGGCGGCTGAGGAACAAGGTTTATTGAGCAAGCTCAACCACTTAGCACTTTAAGATTGAGAGAATACTAGTAGAAAGATCCTAGGGGTTAATCAAAGTCCTTACATAGTTCACACCCAGTCATAACTAAAGTGATCCACAAGGAGGTTGCTCACTAAAAATGAACTTTTTATAAAAAGATTTTAGAGAAGAGGGTCCTCGAAGCCCTTTTTGAGTAAAAATGATTTTAGAGAAGAGGGTCCTAAAGGCCCCCTCAAGATTAATGATTTTAGAGGAGAGGGTCCTCGAGGCCCCTCTCAATTAAAAAATAAATTTAGAGGTGGTGGTCCTTGAGACCCCCCTCAAGATAAGTGATTTTAGAGAAGAGGGTCCTCGAGGATCCTCTCAAGTAAAAAATGATTTTAGAGGAGGTGGTCCGCAAGCCTCCCCTCAAGATTAATTATTTTAGAGGAGCTGGTCCTTAAGTCCCCTCTCAAGTAAAAATGATTTTAGAGGAGGTGGTCCTTGAGACCCCCCTCAAGATTTCTGATTTTAGAGGAGAGGTTCCTTGAGGCCCGTCTCAAGTAAAAACTGATTTTAGAGGAGGTGGTACTTGAGGCCCCCTCAAGATTAATGGTTTCAAGGAGAGATTCGTCGAGTCCCCTTGTCACGAACCCGTCCCAAAATAGTAGTGGGGAACGAGTGTCTTGACATGCAACCAAGGCAAAAAATATTCTGACTTAAATTGTTTCCTTAATTAAATGCAACGGAAATACAATTACATGGTTATGAATCGTAAAATACTGAAATTAAAGGAACTGCGTCATCAGAGCTTTCTAAAAGGAAACTTCATTTATATTACAAGTAACAATGAGTTACAACTTAAGATAAGATTTAAAACTTATTACAAGAGAGACAGACATGCTCTAAATGATAACACAAACATAATAACAAAAAGACCTCTAAAAGCTGAATCTTCAACACAGTCCTTTTTCATTCCCTCTACGAACCTACTTATTTCCTGAAAAATGGTTAGTTATACAACATCAGCTAAAAGTCGAGTGAGAATTAATCTCCAGACATTCCATGGTTTTTCAGAAAATTGATACCTATTCAATGTCCCACATAAGGCATATACATATATGGACAGGAATTTGCAGTAAAATATATAAAGTAAACTCGCAGAATATATTTTCAGAATAATCAGTTCAGAACAGAACAGATAAACCAATTTGAGCAATATATCAATTATTCAATTTATTTTGATGGCCATGTATGCTCTAATACCCAGATAAACAGATAGTGTTACCAAATGTTTCCCCCCGACAACAACACAGGCAGAAAATCCTGATATCTGAAACAACGCCTTATTTAGGGCACACCAGCGATAAACCAGCTGGGAAGGTACCACCCAAATATTTTCACCCGGTAGCCAAGGCCAACATAGTAAGAGAGTTTCCATAGGCCGAATCAGTAATTTTAGAATTCAAATCAGATGTATATATCTAGAGATATACATATATAACAAACGACGAAATCATCGGTATCAGATGTATTTGGGAATAAAATCATTTCATAAAATATATGTACTTTGCATAATATCATATAATCAAAATACACCAGGAATGTCATAGAGTACTCACCTAGAATAGAAATTCGAAGTTACAGAAACAGAGTCTTGGATCGCTCGTTAATCTTGAGACGAAACTTCTTCTTAAACTTTCCACGTATTTTATCTCACTATTTCTCTCTGATATTTGTAATGAATTTTGTGTAACAACTGATCCTAAGGCCTTATTTATAGTTTCCCGAAGTTATTTGGGTGTTGACACGTGTCCCGATGACTAAGCGGCCAATTTGGTGAGTCAGTGGGTCGCGTGTCGCGTACCGGAGCTGTCTTGCAGTCTCAATTCACCCGATGTCGACACGTGTTATAACTTCATCTAATTGCATGACATGTGTTTTGCCCCTTCATTTAAAGGCGACATGTGTACAGTGTGGTGGCAAAAGTATAGCACGAGGTGTCAAGCACGAGGTGTAAAGTTATAAAAGATATTAGGGTCATTTTACACATGAAGGGTATTTAAGTAATTTTACACCATACATTTTCAATATTTCTTAGTTGTCCTTGAAAATATTTTATTTACAAAATGATGCTTTTTATATTTTCATTTTAGTCCTTGAAACTTTCTTTATTTAAAAATTAAGTCCCTAAAGTTTCATAAATTTATAATTTCTACCCCAAAACTTATCATTTAGCTTAGGATATGCCATTAGACTTTGATTTGATCCATTTTGCTAAATAAAAAGGTCATTTTAAGATGTTTAAGTTGGCCTAACTAGATTCCCGTTCCAATCAATCAAAATATAACACATGGTGTGGTAATAAGACAAAATACGACTTAAAGGATGGACATATTTGCCCTTTTATCGTAATTTCGGCATAACTTCTTGCTCGGACCTCTGTTTAATTCACCGTTTGTTATGTTACAAACCTAATTTATATATCTACAACTTTATTGTTTTTACCTCAAGTCAATTGTTATATTATAATGGTGAAAACTAGTCTCCAATAGGAACATTCCTACCGAAAACTTTAAAATTTTATGTTTGTAACTAATTTGATATTTCATGATTCATGAAGGGAGGATTAGAATAAAATAAATAAATTAACATTATACATATCGCATATGAAATAATACAACTTTAAAACTATATATGAAAAAATAAAAATGGGGTCATTACATCCTACCCTCCTTATAAAAAGTTTGGTCCCCAAACTTTACTTACATTAATTTCCAAACAAGTAGGGATATTTCTCCTTTATTTCATCTTCCCACTCCCATGTTGCTTCTTCAATGGAATGATTACGCCATAACACTTTGACCAACGGAATTACCTTGGTTCGTAATATTTGATCCTTATGGTCCAAAATCTCTACTGGATGCTCAATGTATGGCAAATCTTCTCTAACTTGAAGAGGTTCGTGACTTAGGATATGTGTTGGATCCAGGACGTATTTCTTCATCATTGACACGTGGAACACATTATGCACACTAGAGAGTTCAGGGGGTAAAGCTATTCTATATGCAACAGCTCCTATCCTTTCAAGGATTTCAAAAGGTCCTATGTATCTTGGACTCAATTTCTCTTTCTTTCCAAATCAGATTGCTCCCTTTGCTGGTGATACTCGCAAGAACACACAATATCATTTTTGGAATTCCAACTCTCGTCAACGATTGTCAACATAACTCTTTTCACAGCTTTGAGTGGTTTGAAGTCGGTCTTGTATCAATTTCACTTTCTCTGTTGTGATCTGGATTAATTCTGGTCCCAATAATTTTTTTTCTCCAATTTCTATACAACATGAAGGGGAACGACACCTTCTACCATAGAGTGCCTCATACGGATCCATTTGAATGCTTGCTTGATAACTATTATTATATGCAAACTCCACTAACGGTGTAAGAGGGTACTTTAGATTATATATGGAGGCGTAACCCCTTTTAAGTATGGTAATGATAAGTTAATTATCCCAAGACCTTGGATTAATGATAGGACACACAAACACAAACCCAATGAAGATAATCTCAGTTTAAACTCACAAATCTCTCGTGTATAACTCAGAAAGTAGTAAGGGAAGTTAGTAGTAACTTAGCTAAAGGGAGAGGGAAGTAAGCATCCCAGATACACCTTTGTAGGCGTGTAGAAACACACCCAAAATGCCCATTTTCTCTCTGTCAAGTATTAAAAGCTTCATGATTAATAACAATGTGAGTGGGTGAAACTCTATCGTTTGTAATAACTCCTTGATTCTCAAAAGAACACCCCTCTCCTCAAAAGGTGGTTGGGGTCCTTAAATAGCCCCCCACGCCACCCCCGAGGCAACTCAGTCATTTAAGACTATGAAAGACATCCCTCACACTTTATGTCACAACATTAAATGCCTGATGCACTAGTTGTCTCCACGTCATAAACATTAAATGCCAAGACATGCCTTTTGCCTAACCACTGTGTGTCACGGGGCTTTTGTTGCAGAGGTGGCTCACCAATTACCTGACAGCCCTAAATACCACGGTGGTTTACTCAAATGCAGGGCTGACATTGTTTAGCTGGCTAGTGACATCACCTACAGTAGATGTGACATTAAGTAGAGGGTCGTTTGGTTCATGACACAACGCCCGCTGGAACTCCAAGATGCTCCGCCTGAGGTTCCACGACCAGGGTCTTTCGGTGTTTTACTAGGTGTATCTACGATGATCAGGAAAAGCCCCAACGGTGCCTTACTTTTCAATCCTCCAAACCAAATCCCTCTAAAGTTCCCACGGTGAGGTCGTTCGATAGAGCATAAAAGCTCTCTCAGGCCCTGCCAAGCCTGGTCTCTCGCGAGTACCGTTCGACCTCACCCAGGTTCATTATTCTCGTTACATCATTACAATCGTTATAGCTCATAGCCAATACAAACAAAAGATACAATATGACTAAGTAATCAGCAAGCTGAAGTATAAGTTGCCACGCCAAGCTGCCTCTCTTGAGCTGCCACGCTGTCTTAATCCCAAACGCTGTTGCCAATGGGTGGATTATCCCTAATCTCTAGATTACCTCCAAGCCCCCTCTACATTTGCCCCTTCGTGGAGAGATTTATTGGAACAAGAAATGTCTGCACGAAACTTGTAGATTCGATGAACCTTCTCTTTATGAAAACATTCTGGCCTTATTTCACCTGTTAGAACCGCAACGACATAATCTCCTGAAAAAAGTAAATTCTCCCCGATGTACCTAAGCCGAAGCGCCATTCTCATTGGAACTTGGGCGAAGGGACATCGCCGCTTTTTCCTCATGCTGATCCCCAACCGTTCTAGGTCTAATGTTTGAAATTCTCCCGAAAGGCCTACTAACCTTTTCAAATACTCGTTTGGACTTCTGGTAAATGAAATTCTCCCCCGTGGTGCTTCGCTATTTTCGAAAAATGATGGGACATGTGGCGAGGGGACGTCGTAGTTTTGTTGAACCGTTGGGGGATCTCCTTTGTTAGAAATTTATTGGATATGCCTGACAAAATCTTCTGGCACCAAAACTTAAACTTGTTGAAGAAGGCAACGTTTTCTGTTCTCTATGCGTCACTTCATTAATGACGTGGCGTTGTCTTTTCTACTGCCAAAGTACTTCCTGAAGTGCCACGTGTTCATGTGAAATGATTGTAGGCGGCAAGGCACGTGCGAGGGTGGGGAAATCTAAACGCCGAACTCAGAAATTTCAAACATCCATATCCCAACACTTAACCTTTCTTTTCTCTTACTTTGGCTTCGTCTTCCTCAAGCTTCCATTTTACTTTAGAGAGAGAAAGTCTGTGAGAACTCCATTGTTATTAAGCTCTTAACTTCTTTCTTCCGTTACCTTCTATACCACCACTTGTGGTTGTGTTCCTCCATTATCGTTCTCAAACCTTTCCCACTTGAAGCTTTTCTGTTGCTTTATCATTCTTTGTCATAGCGTCCTCAAGCAACCCCACCATATCTGCCGCCGGTGCTCCGCCTGCTGCCTCTACCGTTACCACCACCCTGGATGCTGCCCGCCAGGAACAACTGTGGTTTTACCGTCGATCACCTATTTTTAGTGAAGGTGATGATTTTTCTAGTGCGTGTAAGAGGGTCCATTTTTCTCCTAAGTTTGACCCTTTATTGTTGGGTGATGAAGACGAAGCTTCTACTGAGTGGGGCTTTCTTCCTCCCGAGGGGACTCTTCGATTTCGTTTGGAGTGAGGGGACTTCCCGTGGTCCCACATTGAGTTTGAAGCTCCTGGGGGTTCTCCCGCTCAGTTTGCTGCGTGGAACTTCCACATGCAGAGCTCCTATGCTGAAACACTCACCAAGATTGGGCTGCAACGGGCTAAGTGCTTTGGTGAGTTCACTATCTCCAAGAATAACGTTGCCCTTCCTGTTCTGGTGTCTCGCTCGAACGTTACTACCCATACATTCATCGCCGCGTGGGGTGAGTTCACGGTGACGCTGGAAGACGTGTGTGAACTTCTGGGCCTTGAAGCAACAGGCCACGAGCCCTATACTAATGAGGCTCTGGATGCCCAGGAGAATGCTGACCGTTTAGAGTTGGACCGAATATGCCGAAGCTGCATCGGTTCATCGAACAAGGCCATTTTTCCCCACTTATCAATTATTTCTTCAAGGATTCTGCTGAAGGTAGTTCTTCTGGAGGTGCCCCTGGTCAAGGTACATCGCTGGAACTTCCTGCTTATATCCTTGTCATTCTTTCCCATTTCCTTTTATCGGGAAAACCCAACAATCAGCCCTGAAGGGATCTTATCAATATATCCCTTCGTTTGGCCCGGGGTATCAAGCTTCCCCTGGCTACAATCGCCTTGGGATCTCTCTATACATGGCTCGATAGGACCCTCTTCGACATGGAATGATCTCTTGGTCGTTATAACTTGGAAAATTTTGCCAATTGTGTCCTTGTGACGAGCTTCCTCTATGTTCGTTTCCCTGCCGTAGCGGCCAAGATCAATCGTCCTCTTTTTGGGGAATGAATTCTGCCCCCACTCTCCTACCTTTATCATAAGAAACTGAGTCGAAAGGAGTTGATCCCTATGATTGATCGTTTTGAGGACTTTGTTATGAGACCCTACGAAGAGGACATCTTTGTTCATAACTGTGACTTTTTCCAACATGAGGCCAGGTTAGTGGAGGTAGGCACAGATATTGAAGATCCTTCGCTGGCCGTGGTTGTTCTGTTCTCCCCCGGGTATCTGCCTTCCTATACCGAGTGGGGATATACTAGCGAGCACTACAACCCCAATCGATGCAGCCGCCAATTTGGTTTTGATCAGGGGGCTCCTCGCCCAGTTTTCCAATCATCAAACCCCAAGGTTTCTTTTAGCGAGGCCTGCTCCCTGTTTTTATCTACCGCTGCATGGGGAATAAGTTCTGCAATGGTTGGGGGATTAACTATTCCCAGTAACAAATGGCAAGGGGATGTGTCCTCTCTATTCGCTACATGATACTGGCCGAAACAATTGGCTGATATTACAGAGTTCATCGAGGGGGATCCAGTGTACCCTCCAGTTCTTTCCTTTTCTGCGTTGGAGCTGGGTTTAAAGGGCAACTCCATCCTTGGGGTTGAGTTCCCTATGAGTAAGACCCCTAAGGAATGTCCCAGTGAGCTTCCTACCCTTTGTTCCATGATCCCTACTACTACGCCCAAACCCAAGAGTGTTGCACCCTCTAAGAAGGCTACCCCTTCGACCAAAGTTGCTACCGATGAACCTTCGGGGCAGAAGTCAAAGAGAGGGACTTCTTACAAGTCCAAGTCCCAGACTAAATCTCAAGCTCCTAAGGAGGCATTCCCCATTGCCTCTGTTCCTCCTCATATGCCTGTAGAGATAGCTGAGGAGTTGAGGAGGAAAGTTCAAGCCTAGGTGGCACGCATAAACGCTGAGTTCCAACGGCGTGTTCCAGTTGTTCCTCCACCGGGAACCTTCTCCGTAATCCAAGTTGATCCCACTGTGGCCACGACGAAGAGGAGAAAGACTTCAAAGGCTCCTCAAGGTAGTGGCACTGGTGCATTAGGAACGTGGAAGAAAACTCTGGGTACCAAGTCCCAGAGGAGACAAACTCCTGATGTGCAATTATCTCCTACCCCCTCGCCTATCAGATCTGAGGTATGTATACTTGTTCTATTTTCATTTCCCATTTGCCTAAGGAAAAAAAGGTACATTTGTTTATGCATTTTGGTAACTTTGGTGCAGGAGGTTGAAGAAGAAAATGCCAATCCCCCTAGCCCCCCGTGAGCCCTTTCGTGGGGGGACGTTTCGGTGCTTCGCCACCCGATGTGACTTATCCTCGTTCGCCCATGATCGGGCTTACCTATTCCCACTGTTCATCCTCCCAACGTGCCAGAGATGTTGTCATGGGTGGTGATGTTATTGACTCTGTGGGCGTCTCTTCGCAACCATGGACAATGCCCCCTATCCTTTCTGGTTTATCCTCTCCACCCGAGCTTCTTCTGCCCATCGTTCTGGTCGAAGAAAATGAGCTCGAGGTATGATTTCCTCTATAGTTTGTTTGTTATAACGTCTTGTCAGTTTCACCCCTTTATTTATTTATCATGCTAAACCTTGTAATCTTGGGATGCCTTAGGTGGAAGTGTCCTCGTTTTTAGCCAACATTTGTCTTCCCACGGAGCTATTTAGACCCTTAACCACAATTCCCCTTTTTCGTACCATAACTGAGGTAAGTGACATTTAGAGGTACTTCTCCCTTTTTCTGTGTTTATTCCTCTTTTTCCTTTTTTTTAACATTGGACTTTATGTTGCATCTTTCTTCCAATCTTGCTTCACCTTCTCTCGAAGGTCTGCACGCGTAGAGGGATAAGGTTGGTGCTTCTACCCCCCGTGGTGGTTTTTCTGCATCCACCCCTATTGAGGCCTCATTTGGGAGCCCACCATCTTCTCGCAGTGAAAAACCCATGCTGGCTTTGGTCCCCTATATTGGTGAGGGAGTTTTGCCTGCCGTTGAGGCTTCTGCAACCAGGGATCTCGTTGTGGCTTCTGAGGTAATGAGCCCGCCCCCAACGGTTCCTGCCCCTATGGCTGCTATGGTGACTCTCGTTCTTGCCCCGGCCGTGACTGAGGTATTTTCCTTAATTTTATGCATTTTCTCAAAGGATTTTCTCAAACTCCCCTATAACAGTGACTTAACAACGAAAACACTTGTTAAGTTTTTTTTTCATAAACTCCACCTATAACGGTGACTTAACAACGAAAACGCTTGTTAAGAATTTTCATAAACTCCACCTATAACGGTGACTTAACAATGAAAACACTTGTTAAGTTTTTTTCGTAAACTCCACCTACAACGGTGACTTAACAACGAAAATGCTTCTTAAGAATTTTCATAAACTCCACCTATAACGGTGACTTAACAATGAAAACACTTATTAAGATTTTTCATAAACTCCACCTATAACGGTAACTTAACAACGAAAATGCTTGTTAAGAATTTTCATAAACTCCACCTATAACGGTGACTTAACAATGAAAACACTCGTTAAGATTTTTCATAAACTCCACCTATAACGGTGACTTAACAATGAAAACACCTGTTAAGTTTTTTTTTGTAAACTCATCACTTTTCTTATCTCAGGCTGCACGAAAGACCTCTCCATCCGTTCTTTCGCCTATTGGCTTGCCTCATCGGGAACCTACCGTCTCGAAAGATTCTGGCCATGCTGACTAAGATTCCACGACTGGTGCTGCAGCGGAGAGTGAATCTGAGTGCGAGCTTCCTCTGCCGGATTTGGCTCCTCATGCATTCTGTTTAATGGTGCTTCAACATTCTCCCCAAATGCCCGCCACTCATCGACTAGTGATCGAGCAACTTGCGAATCACCATCCTGAAACCTTCTCGGTGGATTGCTTACATTCCAACATCTCTGTCATGAGTTATAGGCTGCAAGGCATGGCTACCGTTATTGCAGAAATTGCCAGCACTCCCACTGCGATCGTTACCAGACTACTACTCAACCAATTTCTTGGCTATTTGAAGGAGTTGGGTCATGATGGTTTTCATTTTATCCGGCTTATATCATATTTAAAAACTTTGAAGAGCCAGCAACTGATCAGGCAGAGGGAATTATTGCAGAAGCATCAGCAAGACCAACGGGCTGAAGAAGCCAGGTTGGCCGAAATAGCACCGCTTCTAGAAGCAGTTGATAATGAGGTAGATGATGCCGAAGAAGATTTGCATCTGGCCAAGCTGAAACAAGAAAAACTCATCATCCAACGTGCACAAGTTCAAATGAGGTTGGAGGTTTCCATCAATGCCCAACAGTTTTGTACTACAACTTCTTCGGGCCTTCCCGAAGATTTTTTCTCATCCTCAGACCTATGGTTCCTCTTAGGCTAGTCAACACTTGTATATATATCTTCCTCTTGCTTCTTTTTACGTAATTTTTGGGCAGTAGTTCCCAATTTTGTAATGCTCTATCGTTTACATTAGAATAAAAAATGTGTATTTTCCCATTCGTCTGTATGTTACAACTTCTTTATAAATTTCTATATTTCTGTAACTCTTTCATTCTGTTCAAGTCATAACTAAAACTTATATATTCATACCAACATCTATTTATAATCATGGTTCCAACTTAATTGTCTACACATGATAAACCTTTAGCCATTTATTGTTAATTTTAAATGTCTTGTCTTCCTCCATTCTAGAAATTAAGCAATAGCCTGAGTCATGAGCTTCTCTTACAACAAAAGGTCCCTCCCAATTGGCTACAAACTTCGATAGAGGAAGCCCCCTGATGTGCTTCACTGCTTCTTTCAAAATGAGGTCTCCTTCCACGAATTTCCTGGACCTTACCAGGTTATCATATGCACTGGAGAGTTGTTTCGTGTATATTTGAAAGTGTTGCATCTCATTATCTCCGTGTTCGTCTAACGCTTCCAACTGCACGTGTCTATTCTGAGGGAGCATGTTGCTTCGTAAGGTTTATCGGGAAGAGGGAACTTCTAGCTCTACTGGAAGGATTGCCTCCGCCCCATAAACAAGCGAGAATGGAGTGTACCCCGTGGGTTTCCTCTTGGTTGTTTGATAGGCCCATAACACAGTTGGTATCTTGTCGTCCCACGATCCTGGGAAGTCCTCCATTACCTTGACCAGAATACTAACCAACGTTTTGTTAGTCGCTTCGGCATGATCGTTTCCCTTTGGGTATGCCACCGTTGAAGTATGGTGAACAATGGAGTACTTGTTCGTGAGCATCGCTACTTCTGAGTTGACGAAGGGCGTCCCATTATCTGAGAGAATAACCTTTGGGATACTAAAATGACAAATAATGTATTCTCTAATAAAGTTATTCACCACCCCAGCCGGTTCCCTTCTGAGCGGTATTACCTCGGCCCACTTTGTAAAGCACTCTGTTGCAACTAGTATCCATATCTTCCCCCTCGAAGGAGGATGTATTGCCCCCACCAGGTCGAACGCCCAGGTGTGAAAAGGGTAAGGCGTTGCCAGAGAGTGTAAGTCCACCGATCGAGAATGGATCATGTTTCTATATAGTTGGCATTTTTGAACGAACTCAGTAGAATCTTTCTCCATCTTTGGCCAATAATACCCCAACGTCATCAACTGATCATACAACATGGCTCCTCCTATGTGAGTTGGATCGTGTGCCTGTTTAAGGACCTCAGTCACTTCTTCTTTTACGATGCAATGCAATGGTCTGTTGAAGTATCCCCTTCGGTAGAGCTTCCCTCCCTGGATATAGAACCTTGGGTCCCTTCGTTTGAGTCCTACTACATCAATTTTTTCTGTTGGGATAACTCCATCTTGGATGAAGTCGATATAGGGTTATCTCCAGTCGGCCTGAGTTTCAATAAATTGACATTCAGCTGCTTCAAAGAAAAGCTGACACTTATCGCACCTCCGTTGTAGCTCCGTCGCGTCCTGTTTCATTCTAGGCCAGAAATATCCCTCTCTTTGAATTCTCCTATAAAGAGGTACCTCAGTTATTTCGCAGTGCTCCTCATGTGTTTTCTTCAACCTTCTCTCCGCTTCTTCTGGGCCAATACATCTTGATAACCATCCCCCTGCGTTTCTGAAGTAGAGATTTCCCTGGTTTGTAAAATATTGGGCCAACTCTCTTAGCCCCATTGCCCCTTCACCAGACTCTAACTGCTTCCTAATCTCTCCCCTCCAGTCCGCGTCCTCTCCCATTGGTAGCATTGATTGCACCATCGAAGGAGTTGTTCTTCGTTGGATCGTGACGATAGTTGTATCGCTCCTCATGATCATTTTTTGGGCAATAGTTGCATACGCGTCTGGATGGCGATTCATCGTTATGGGATGTCTCTTGATCTTAGTTTGATGGAACTGGCTGAGGAGTCTCTGAATGATCATTCTGTATGGTGACAGGTTTATGTGCTTCAACGCATATTCTCCGTTTACTTACTGGATCACTAAGTTCGAATCGCCCTTAATGCAGAGTGAAGGAATTCCCCTTCAAAAAGCCTCCAGCAACCCTAGTACCAATTCCTCGTACTCTGCTTCATTATTGGAATAAGGGAAATCTAACTTGTAGGAAAGGCAAATTTCTTCCATTCCTTTTAAAAGAGTAACCCCTGCCCCTCCCTTCTTTTCTGCCAAGGATCCATCGAACTGTATCGTCCACTCCTCCTCAGTTGCATCTAGATAATTGGCTTATAGGTCATCTCCTGGAATATCTTCTTTAGGTGGTTCAAACGTTCTTAATGGAAAGATTGCCAATAAATCGGCATACGCTTGGCTCTTGATCGCGCGAGGAACTACACATTTTAAGTCATATTCTGAGAGGATGAGAAACCACCTGGCTGCCCTGCCAATTAATATAGTTTTTTCCAACAAATACTTAATAGGATCGCATTTAGTTATAATATGAATTGTAAAATACAGCATATAATGCCTAAGTTTTTTTGCCACAAAGACTAAGGCTAAACAATGCCTTTCTAAGCTGCTATATCTAATCTCTGGCCTATGTATGATTCTACTGAGGTAGTAGACTGGTCGTTCTTGCCCATCAATTTCCTGTGCCAGCAAAGCTCCGACGGACCTCGTGGTAGATGTAAGATATAACTGCAACGGCGTTCCTGCCCGTGGGGGAACCATGGTTTGTGGTGAAACCTGGAGTTTCTTCAACCCAGCGAAAGACTCATGGTGAGCCTCTTCCCACCTGAACTTCGTGCTCTTTCGCAAAAATTACATCAGCGGGTGTGTTACTTTGGCCAATCCAGGCACAAATCTCCTAAGGTAGGAGACTTTACCGAGGAATCTCTTCAACTCTCTCATCGTTCTAGGACTTAGCATTTCCAAGATCGCCCGCTGTTTGTCCTGGTCCATTTGCACCCCTTGTCGATCAACCACAAAGACTAAAAATTTCCCACTCGTCACTTCGAAAACACACTTCAACGGGTTCATCCTCAACTTATACCTTCTACAACGAGAAAACACCTTCCTCAAATCGCTTAGGTGGGACCCCTCCTCCTTTGATTTGATGACCAAATTGTCCACATAGAATTCTGCAATTTGTGGAAGAAGTCATGAAAGATGGCCATCATCGTTCTCTGGTAAGTCGCCCCGACGTTCTTGAGGGCGAACGACATCACCCTGTACATAAAGTTACCCAACGGGGTCCTGAATGCCGTTTTCTCTACGTCCGAGGGGTCCATCTTGATCTGATTATACCCCACATACCCATCTATGAAGCTATACATCTTATGACGTTGCGTCTATCAGGCTATTGATGGAGGGTAGAGGGAACTCATCTTTAAGACAAGCTCTATTCAAATCTCTGAAGTCCACACAGATCCTTATTCAGTTTTTGTCCTTCTTTCCCACGAGGATAATACTGGATAGCCAGAGTGGGTGTTATATCGGTACGATGAACCCTGCCATTAGCAGGCGTTGGACCTCTTCTTTAATCTTCAGATTCAGCTCGGGCTTGTACGTTCTTGTTTCCTATTTCACTGGAATGGCTGACGGCATTACATTCAACTTGTGGCAGCTTACTTCCTCATCCAGCCCTTCCATTTTCGTGTATTTCCACGCGAAGACATCTATAAAATCTCGAATCAATTCGACCAAGGCCTATCATTTCTGATTGCTAAGATCCTTAGAGATGAGTATGGGTCTTGGATCTTCTCCTTCTTTTTCCAGGTTCAATTGCTCCAACTCTTACGCCTGTGGCTTTGGCTGATTTGCCATGTAATCTGGTTCCTCAGCGACTTCTTCCACGAATTCTTGTATGCTAGAATTGTCTATCACCATGAACTGCCCCAGTTGATCTACCCAAAAGCATTCATATATCGGGTCAACCTCATCCTCTGTTTCTTAGGCCGCCCTCTCACACCGTTACAACCGATACACCATCTTTCCTTCCTCGGTAAAGACTTTCTTGCATTGCTTGTTAGTAGTGGTGGTCTCCTTCCTCTTCTTCTCTCTAGAAGCTTCGACCACTTTTTCTCCTAAGAATCGGCTCATCACGTTCTGCCATTGAACCTCATTCTCTATCGTGTCCACTCTGGGCCTCATTCCGTCTTTAAGCTGCTTCGAGATGCCTTGGGGCCGAGGGGCCACCTGGTGAGCTTTTTCGTCTATTTCCCTTATGTCGCTCGCAACCTCCTTCTTCTGCTCGTTTAAGGGCCCCATCATTTTTCTGATCGAGGGAACCCATGCTCCCCCCATTCTTCTTGTCAAGACCCGGACATCTTCCTCTAACTTTGTGTAAAATGTTGTGTCTACCAAGTGAGCCTATTCAACAACGAAGGGCCTCTTTGTAGCCCTAATGGTCACCTCTGTGCCATTGACATTCGCTTTAGCACATTGGTGGTATGTAGAAGGAACTAGGCCTTGGTTGTGCATCCACACCCTAGCAGATGATAGGAAGTTGCACTCTCTATTACGTGGAACATGATATGGGAACTCAGATTTCCCATTACAATCCCAACGTTAACGTACCCAATGGACTTGGAAGATTGATTATCGTACCCTGAAATCACCAAAGGTACGGGGACCAGCCTTTCTTCTGTAATATTGGATGCGTGGAAGGAGTTGATCGGCATGATGTTGATGGAAGCTCCCCCATCCATGAGAGTCCTTACGAAGATAACTCCGTTGACCCTGGCGGTCACATACAATTGCCTGTTGTGAGGGAACCTTACAACCCTATCTGCATCATTGAAGGTCACCTCTAACAGAAACTTTCTCACCAACCTGGCCATGGGTCCCTTCCATCTCAGCGAAGGGACCGCGTTCTTTTTCGAAATATCAAGTATCGCCTGGTTTATTTCCAACCTACTCTCCTTTGGGATCCCAACTTGTTCAAAGAACCAAGTGAACTTCGGGGATTTTGAAATTGCCCAATATTCTAAGGTCGGGTCTACCTCTTCGCCTTCGGCATCATATACATCCCCCACATCCTTGGCGCTTGCTTCATCGTAAGCTAACACGACGTTGTCCATTCCCCTGGTGCAAATCTCTAAAGTTTCCTCGTACTCCTCTCCTTCATTATAGGCCACCACGAGATTGGCCCCATGTACTGGTAGTGGGTTATTGTTAACGTTTTGTGGGGGGATCTGCAAAGTTACCGCCTTCATGTATTTGTCAATGATTCTTCTTAGTGTGAAACAGCTCTCCGTTGGATGCTGGATCTTCCGATGAATCTGATAATATTTAGGATCCGCCTTCGTTGCAGCGTCGGGTTCTTCTGTCGGAATGCCTTTTGGTTCATAAAACGTTTCCCCTTGGACCATCGCATTATAACAACTCACAGCCTCTTCTATCGTGCAAGGCAATGGTGGAGGGTCTTCTCTGTCTCTTCCAAACTTCCTCTTGTTGTCCCTCTTCGGTTCCTTGCCCCTATCTTCCCCCTCGGTGTACCCTACCCGTGGGGGCTGCGACCTCCCCCCCGCGGGTTGCATCGGTTGCCTGAACATCATGGGCTCTACCACCGGATTGGGTCGCACTACCAAAGAGATGTTTCTCACCGCTTTCAGGAATGTCGCAAAAATTCCCTCGCACGTCTCATTGATAAGATGGCAGATGTATTCAAGAAGCAGTCCCTCAGCACAAATCTGTAATAACTTGGACTCTTTAGCCTTCTCCCTTACATCGAGGGACCTTTCCCTGAACCTTCGAACATAGGCCACCACCTCTTCCCCAGGTCTTTACTTCTCCCTGCCAAGTTGGGTCAAGGTAAACTCATCTTCTTCCAAAAAGAACTTTTGGACAAACAATACATGCATCTCCTCCCACATAGAAACGTTGTTGGGAGTCAAATGGGAGTACCAGGTGTACGCCTTATCAGTTAGGGATTTGGAAAACTCCCTCAACCTAAGCTTCTTATTATTACAATGCTCTCCCAAGTGTTCAACAAAACGCTTAATGTGCTCCTTCGGGTTCCCACCTTTCCCTGCATATTTTTCAAAGATAGGGGGAATATAGTCCTTTGGGTAAGGCTCATTGTTGTACACTTGAGGATAGGGTGTTCGGAAGTCGTCACAAACTGAAGCCACCTCGCCAGCTGATTGCGAGGAAGCCTGCATGAACTTCAACATCTCTTTCTGCATCTCTTTTCTCATTTCTTCCATGGGCGAGGCTACTGGGGCAGCCAGCAGCGGGGCCATGGGCTGAGCGCTTGTTGTAACTGAAACGAACGTTATCGGTGGTGCCGTTGAAACTCCTGAAGTTCCCACTGCTGGATTCACAACAAAGGGTACGCTTTCCGGGATCGTTCCTGCAATACCTGCACATGGTGGGGCCGTTGGAGCTACTCCTGGTGTTACGAAAGCATTAGCCTCTAATCCTCCTATCATAGTTGAAGCTACCAGAGTTTGCAAAAACTCATGAAGCTTGCTCATGAGGAGCGCAATCTGGGCAGGCCCTAACCCCGCGCTCGTGGAAGGTTGTGTCGCCCCTGGAACGCCTGACATCATCGGAACCGAAGGTACTTGTACTGGAGGAGCCGCATCCCTTAGGGCCTCTTGCTCCCTCGCGACCTGTTCTTCATTATGCTGGATATCATCAAAGTTGAGTCTTCGAGTAGCATTATCTTACGCCATACTCCTTACCTAGGATAATGCCTCCCCAGCGGAGTCGCCAAATGTAAGAGGGTACTTTATATTATAGATGTAGGCATAACCCCTTTTAAGTATGGTAATGATAAGTTAATTATCCCAAGACCTTGGATTAATGATAGGACATACAAACACAAACCCAATGAAGATAAGCTCGGTTTAAACTCACAAATCTATCGTGTATAACTCAGAAAGTAGTAAGGGAACTTAGTAGTAACTTAGCTAAAGGGAGAGGGAAGTAAGCATCCTAGATACACCTTAGTAGGCAGGTAGAAACACACCCAAAATGCCCTTTTTCTATCTGTCAAGTATTAAAAGCTTCGTGATTAATAACAATGGTGAGTGGGTGAAACTCTCTGGTTTGTAATAACTCCTTGATTATTAAAAGAACACCCCTCTCCTCAAAAGGTGGTTGGGGTCCTTAAATAGCCCCCCACACCACCCCCGAGGCAACTCAGTCATTTAAGACTATGAAAGACATCCCTCACACTTTATGTCACAACATTAAATGCCTGATGCACTAGTTGTCTCCACGTCATAAACATTAAATGCCAAGACATGCCTTTTTCCTAACCACTATGTGTCACGGGGCTTTTGTTGCGGAGGTGGCTCACCAATTGCCTGACAGCCCCAAATACCACGGTGGTTTACTCAAGTGCAGGGCTGACATTGTTTAGCTGGCTAGTGACATCACCTACAGTAGATGTGACATTAAGTAGAGGGTCGTTTGGTTCATGACACAACGCCCGCTGGAACTCTAATATGCTCCGCCTGAGGTTCCACGACCAGGGTCCTTCGGTGTTTTACCAGGTGTATCTAAGATGATCAGGACAAGCCCAAACGGTGCCTTACTTATCAATCCTCCAAACCAATTCCCTCTAAAGTTCCCACGGTGAGGTCGTTCGATAGAGCATGAAAGCTCTCCCAGGACCTGCCAAGCCTAGTCTCTCGCGAGTACCGTTCGACCTCACCCAGGTTCATTATTCTCGTTACATCATTACAATCGTTATAGCTCATATCCAATACAAACAAAAGATACAATATGACTAAGTAATCAACAAGCTGAAGTATAAGTTCTCTCTTGAGCTGCCACGCTATCTTAATCCCAAACGCTGTTGCCAATGGGTGGATTATCCCTAATCTCTGGATTACCTCCAAGCCCCCTCTACAAACGACAAATGATCATCCCAATTCCCTTTCAAATCAAGTACACATGCCCTAAGCATATCCTCTAAGGTTTGAATGGTTCTCTCAGATTGTCCATCCGTTTGAGGGTGAAAAGCAGTGCTGAAATTCAATTTTGTTCCCATGGCTGTTTGTAGGCTTTTCCAAAAGCGAGACACAAATATAGGGTCACGATCAGAAACAATTGAAACTGGGGTTCCATGAAGCCTAATAATTTCCCTCACGTACAACTTGGCTAACTTTTCTAAAGAATGGGTAATATTAATGGAAAGAAAATGAGAAGATTTAGTTAACCTATCAATAATGACCCAAATAGAATCATTACCATTTGAACTCCTCGGTAAACCTGTCACAAAATCCCTAGTAATATGTTCCCATTTCCACTCGGGGATAGGTAGGGGTTGTAGTAATCCTGATGGTTTTTGATGTCCATCCTTTACTTGTTGGCAAACCAAACACTGAGATACAAATTCCGCTATCTCCCTTTTTATGTTATTCCACCAAAATACTTCTCGAAGATCTCTATACATCTTTGTACATCCAGGATGAAATTGAATATCGAGTAATGACTTTTCTCCAAAATTTACCTCTTTAGTTGGGCATCAACTGGCACACACACTCTGTTTTCGAACCTCAATAGATCATCTCGTATCCCAAATTCAACCCTCTTCCCTTCAATAACTTCTTCTCTAATCTTCTTCAGTTGCGGGTCATTTATTTGTGCAATTTTGATCCTTTCCATTAACATGGGTTGTACTTGTAAATTTGCGATTATTCCACCTTTACTATAAATACGTACATCTATTTCCATCCTTCTCAAATCCTTCAACAGTGCTTCCTGGCTTGTAATAAGACACGCTAAATTTGGTGTAGACTTCCTACTTAAAGCGTCAGCTACTACATAAGCTTTCCCCGGGTGATAGTGAATATTTGCATCATAATCCTTCATCAATTCTAACCACCTCCTCTATCTCAAGTTCAATTCTTTCTGAGTAAATATATACTTCAAACTCTTATGATCGGTATAAATCTCACATGTCTCACCATACAAATAATGTCTCCAAATCTTAAGAGCAAAAATTACAGCTGCTAATTCTAGGTCATGGGTTGGATAATTCTGCTCATGTGGTTTTAACTGTCTGGAGGCATAAGCTACTAATTTTCTATTTTGCATTAGCACACATCCCAAACCATTTTTCAAAGCATCACTATAAATCACAAATCCCCCCGTCTCGGAAGGAATAGTTAAAATTGGGGAAGTTACTAATCGATTCTTAAGTTCTTGAAAACTATTCTCAACTTCCTCAGACCATTCATATCTCACCTTATTTTGGGTTAACCTAGATAGAGGTTTGGCAATACTAGAAAAATACTTCAACAAATCTTCAATAATAACCTGCTAATCCGTCACATTAGTTGGTCTAGGCCAATCTAGTATAGCTTTGATCTTTTGAGGGTCAATCGAAACTCCCTCCTTGGAAATGACATGTCCTAGAAAAGAGATGCTAGGTAACCAAAACTCACACTTCTTTAATTTTGCATATAATTTCTCCTTCCTAAGGATTTGTAATACTGTCTCTAAATGCTTTTCGTGTTCTTCAATACTTTTGGAATAAATAAGAATGTCATCAATAAAAACAACAACACACACTGATCCAAATACTTTCTAAACATCCTATTCATCATATCCATAAAAGCGACTGGTGCATTAGTGAGTCTAAATGGCATCACAAGAAATTCATAGTGACTATATCTAGTAAGAAAAGCTAATTTCGAAATAGCATCTTCCTTAATATTCAATTGTTGATAGCCTGACCTAAGGTCAATCTTAGAAAATACTTGCGCACCTTGCAGTTGGTCAAACAAATCATCTATACGACGTAAAGGGTATTTATTCTTAATGGTTACCTTATTTAGTTCACGATAATCTATACACAACCTCATCGTCCCATCCTTCTTTTTAACAAATAACACTGGAGCACCCCAAGGGGATACACTTTGTCTAATAAAACCCTTGTCTAACAAATCTTATAATTGAACTTTTAATTCCCTTAGTTCTAAAGGTGCCATACGATAAGGTGGTTTCGATATTGGTATAGTTCCGGGAATAAGGTCAATAGTAAACTCTATTTCTCTACTAGGAGGAAGACTCGATAAATCATCTGGAAAATGTTTAGCTATAAGAATATCTTCTAAAATGGGATCTTTTGTTTGCAAATTACTAACACTCGCAAGGAATCCTTGACATCCCTTCTTAAGAAAACTACAATCTTGCATTGCAGAGATAATACGAATGGGAGATCGGATGCATGTTCCTTCAAAGCTGAATTCTGGTTGGTTAGGAATTTGGAAATTAACTCTCTTCTCAAAACAATCTACCTTAGCATGATACGATGCTAACCAATCCATCCCCAAGATGACTTCAAAGTCTTTTATGTCTAAAACTATCAAATCAGCAAATAGTTTATGACTACTAACATCTATAGGGCAAACTTATATAATAAGGTTCCCATCAATAACTCACCCGAAGGAGTAGAAATGTGCATGCTATGATTCAAGGGTTCGAGCTTATTAAGAAGGCGATTAACAAAACTCACAAAAATAAATGAATGGGTAGAACCAGGATCTATTAAAACTTGAAAATGTTGTGCACATATAGAAAGTGTACCTGACACTACTGCATTAGAAGCTTGGGTATCAAAAGTGCAAAAACTCTACCTTGTCTGCCTTGGTCCTTCTTTTCACCTAAAGGCTGTATCGTAATCCTTGCTAGGGTTGGACAATCTTTTATCTGATGTCCCTTCTGTCCACATCTAAAACAAGCTCATGTATCCTTGTAACAAGGCCGTCCTCCATGCATCTTCCCACATTGCTGACATATCTTGTTATTTTACCGTTTGTTATCACTTGCTCCCCCAACATTGGATGTAATCCTAAAATTATTTCTATTATTTGCGTTCTTCCCCATTTTTTCCTCAAACTTCCTCTTACCATATCGAATTCAATTGTACTCCTCGCCATCCCTTTCGGCTATCGTAGTCCTAGCCACAACGTCACTATACGATGTCAACTTTAGGATGGAAATTCTACTACGAATACTCAACCTTAACCTACGTTCAAACTTTTTATCTTTTAAAACATCAGTTATCACAACATAAGGTGCAAAATGGGATAACTCAGTGAACTTTGCCTCGTATTTACTAACCGTCATATTCCCCTGCACTAAACTCATGAACTCGGCTGACATTTCATCCTTCAACGTTTCAGGGAAATATTTCTCATAAAATATCACCAAGAAGTCCTTCAAGCCTATACAAGTATTACTCTCCTCGTGTATTCTCTTAGTCATCCTCCACCAATGTTCGGCTTCACCTTCTAACATAAATGTTGCAAATGAAACCCTTTGTTCATCTTTACACTTAAGAACATCGAACATCTTTTCCATTTGCATCACCCAATTTTCTTTTTCAGTGCGGTTAGGAGTACCTTTAAAAGACGGCGGATTCAACTTCTTGAACTGTTCAATAGTACAGCTAGTTGGTTCAAGATTCCTCGGTGCTCTATTATTCACTTGATGCTCCACAATCTTTGCTAGACTCTCAATCGCCTTTTATGCACCTTCTAGTCCTTCCATACTTGAACCACTTGTTCTCACAGTCAATCTTGGCTTGCTCATTTTCTACAGTCATGGCCAGACATAAGACGTATTATTATACTAACTCAAGATTGCAAATTAGAAGAACAATTATATATAAACAATTATATGTAAACTATAAGACATTTGGAGGGTTATCACATAAGTCGGATATTAAATCCTATATTCTATGTATGGAGACTTAAAATCGATAACGTTCGAAGCTTATGTTCAGTAGTCTACGGGTTCATAACCTATGCTCTGATACCCCCTCTGTCATGACCCCATCCCAAAATAGTAGTGGGGAACGAGTGTCTTGACATGCCACCAAGGCAACAAATATTTTGACTTAAATTGTTTCCTTAATTAAATGCAATGGAAATATAATTACATGGTTATGAATCGTAAAATACTGAAATTAAAGGAATTACATCATCAGAGCTTTCTAAAAGGAAAATTCATTTATATTACAAGTAACAATGAGTTACAACTTAAGATAAGATTTAAAACTTATTACAAGAGAGCCAGACATGCTCTAAATGATAACACAAACATAATAGCAAAAAGACCTCTAAAAGCTGAATCTTCAACACAGTCCTTTTTCGTTCCCTCTGCGAACCTACTTATTTCCTGAAAAATGGTTAGTTATACAACATCAGCTAAAAGTCGAGTGAGAATTAATCTCCAGACATTCCATGGTTTTTCAGAAAATTGATACCTATTCAATTTCCAACATAAGGCATATACATATATGGACAGGAATTTACAGTAAAATATATAGAGTAAACTCGCAGAATATGTTTTCAGAATAATCAGTTCAGAACAGAACAGATAAAAAAATTTGAGCAATATATCAATTATTCAATTTATTTTGATGGCCATGTACGCTCTAATACCCAGATAAACAGATAGTGTTACCAAATGTTTCCACCCGGCAACAACACAGACAGAAAATCATGATATCTGAAACAACGCTTTATTTAGGTCACACCAGCGATAAACTAGCTGGAAAGGTACCACCCAAATATTTTCACCCGGTAGTCAAGGCCAACATAGTAAGAGAGTTTCCATAGGCCGAATCAATAATTTCAGAATTCAAATCAGATGTATATATCTAGAGATATACACATATAACAAACGACGGAATCATGGGTAGCAGATGTATTTGGGAATAAAGTCATTTCATAAAATATATGTACTTTGCATAATATCATATAATCAAAATACACCAGGAATGTCACAGAGTACTCACCTAGAACAGAAATCCGAAGTTACAAAAATAGAGTCTTGGATTGCTCGTTAATCTTAAGACGAAACTTCTTCTTAAACTTTCCCCGTATTTTATATCACTGTTTCTCTCTGATATTTGGAATTAATTTCATGTAACAACTGATCCTAAGGCCTTATTTATAGTTTCCCAAAGTTATTTGGGTGTTGACACGTGTCCCGATGACTAAGCGACCAATTTGGTGAGTCAGCGTGTCGCGTACCGGAGCTGTCTTGCAGTCTCAATTCACCCGATGCCGACACGTGTTATAACTTCATCTAATTGAATGACATGTGTTTTTCCCCTTCATTTAAAGGCGACACGTGTATGGTGTGGTGGCAAAAGTATAGCACGAGGTGTAAAGTTATTAAGGGTATTAGGGTCATTTTACACATGAAGGGTATTTTAGTAATTTTACACCATACATTTTCAATATTTCTTAGATGTCCTTGAAAATATTTTATTTACAAAATTGTCGTTTTTATATTTTCATTTTAGTCCTTGAAACTTTCTTTATTTAAAAATTAAGTCCCTAAAGTTTTATAAATTTATAATTTCTACCCCAAAACTTATCATTTAGCGTAGGATATGCCATTAGACTTTGATTTGATCCATTTTGCTAAGTAAAAAGGTCATTTTAAGATGTTTAAGTCATCCTAACTAGCCTCCCGTTCCAACCAATCAAAATATCACACATGGTGTGGTAATAAGACAAAATACGACTTAAAGGATGGACATATTTACCCTTTTATCGTAATTTCGGCATAACTTCTTGCTCGGACCTCTGTTTAATGCACCGTTTGTTGTCTTACAAACCTAATTTATATATCTACAACTTTATTGTTTTTACCTCAAGTCAATTGTTATATTATAATGGTGAAAACTAGTCTCCAATAGGAACATTCCTACCGAAAACTTTAAAATTTTATATTTGTAACTAATTTGATATTTCATGATTCATGAAGGGAGGATTAGAATAAAATAAATAAATTAACATTATCCATATCTCATATGAAATAATATAACATTTAAAACTATATATGAACAAAAAAAATGGAGTCATTCCCTCTCAAGTAAAAATGATTTTAGAGGAGGTGGTCCTCAAGGCCCCCCTTAAGATTAATGGTTTTAAAGGAGGTGGTCCTCAAGGCCCCTCTAAGTAAAAAATATTGCAGAGAAGGGGGTCCTCAAGGCCCCCGTCTAGATTAAATGATTTTAGAGGAGGTGGTCCTTGAGGCCCCTCTCAAGTTTATAAAGTTTATACAACAAGTTACCATTTTAAAAGATATTTACCAAATCAAATATGTTATCTCCATTAGGATACACATTTTTTTTTTGCTTCATTTGCACCAGGTGTCGTCTATCAGAGGGAACATGTGGCTACAGACCCAGTAGGGACAACAAATATGATTCATACCTTGTACCTATAAGTTTTCCTCTAATTTTTTGTGCTCAAAGTGCCAACTCAGTCCTAGTGCCCATGTATTAATAGGACCCCTGGGCAAGGTCATAAAAGAGAAAAAAACTAATAGCACCTTTATTAAGTAAACCTCACACCAGACCAGACCTAGTATTCTCTTCTTTCTCTCTCTATCTAAGTGCTGAGTGCCTGTCTCTTCACTCCCACCTTGACAGCCATCATTCTTAGGAGATCCTTCTCCTCCAAGTTTATATTGTTATTTGTGAAGTTTCATATTTGCAGGAGGAGTTTCATAGATATTACTCCATTTTTACAAAAACTGTAAGATTTCATACCCAAATGCTCTTGAGAACTTAAAGACCTTGAAGGAAGAGTCCATCGGAGTGGGTCACACCTCATTCGTTTTAGTTTCTTACCAAACCCCCGTCATGCTACCCTCCTACAAAGACGAAGAAGTCTAATAAGAAATTAGGTCTTAGGTTGTTAGATATATATATATATATATATATAGTCATGCTACCCTCCTACAAATACGAAGAAGTCTAATAAGAAATTAGGTCTAATAAGAAATTAGGTCATAGGTTGTTAGATATATATATATATATATATATATATATATATATATATATATATATATATATATATATATATATATATATAAAGAGAGAGAGAGAGATAGATAGATAGATAGATAGATAGATAGATAGATAGATAGATAGATAGATAGATAGATAGATAGACAGACATATAGATAGATAGATAGATAGATAGATAGATAGATAGATAGATAGATAGATAGATAGATAGATAGATAGATAGATAGATAGATAGATAGATAGATAGATAGATAGATAGATAGATAGATAGATAGATAGATAGATAGATAAAGAGAGAGAGAGAGAGATAGAGAGAAATGTTTTAAGGGGATTTGAGGCGTCGGTGAGTCAACTTGAGAAGGTGAAGGTTACTTTCAGTGAGCAGTTCATCATCGTAGGTCAGGAAAAGAGTGAACTTGAAGCTCGTGTGTCACAAATATAGAGAGATCTTTAACGTGATCGAGAGGTAAATGTTACAATAGATGACACTTCTAAGAAGGTTTGTAAGATGCTCCTCGGTCCCTCTTTGGGTAATGTTGAGAGATCAGGGATAGGTTATGACAATGCATCTACTCCCCATGTTTCACCCAAGATAATTACCGAGTTTATGAAAGATCCTTATAGCTCTCAACCTAACCCACCTAGGAGTCCCTTACCCGATAAGAGAGTGTGTCCTAGATTATTTGATAGAGGTGTTCCATGGCCCATGTATGTTTGCACCCATTGCAAGAAGAGAGGACACCTTAGGGAATTCTGCTTTAAGTTGGGTAGTGTGTCACATAAATTTTTGCCACGTGTTTCCACACACACCCCCACACATGATGCTCCAAATGATTACACAAGAGAGTTTGCATATATCCGAGAGCAGGTTAAGTTTTTGGTCAAAACTTTACATGATTTGCTAGATGTTTTTCATAGGATGTCACCACCTTTGGAAAACTCCTCCGCGCCTAACGGTTGAGGTTTAGACTTGTTTACTAGCATATAATGATTTTCATGATGATAATTTATGCCTATTGCTCGTGTGTACCACTTTTGTATTTATCTAGTTTTATTTTTGATATATTTTTTGAAAAACAAAAATATTTTTTGTTTTTGAAAATTTTTGGAAAAAATACGCAAAGATTTTCTATTTTTTGAGAAAAATTCAAAAAGCCAAAAGGATTTTATTTTGATACATTTTTTGGAAAAAGACAAAAATATTATTGTATTTTGTTTACACCATTTATGAATGGACATTTAGGATGACCAAGCCACAACATCATTCCATATCCATGTGACTATTTGATAGTGATTTGAGACGCATCATCATTTCATTTTGTGCTTTACAATGTTTGGAGTCATTGAGATGTAACTAAATTTTACTTCCTACTTGTTTAGCTCATGATATCCTTTAATGCACATGTGCACGGATTTGTTTGATTATTGTAGTTGTCTATCACATGTTGGTCGAAGTGTTTTCATCTCAATTCTGTTTTTAAAACGAACCAAATGCGATAAAACTTGACAATGAAAGTAGTGCATGTAAGAACTGTTGTCGTGAGGAATTTGTTTAAAATGATGAGTGAACAGGGAAGGGATAAGAAATGTATACATATCCTTTGTGATTAATCCACCGTTTAAATTGGACCTAAAAAATGTGGCATTGTAAAAAGTAGCCAAGGTTCAAAGAGGTTGAAAAGAGCCCGAAAAAATTTAAGGCAATAAAAAGATTAATATGCCAAAAAGGGGCCATTAGGATTTAGATTACCTCATTAGAAAAATAAAAGATTTATTATTTATGAGGGTGTCTGGTTTGAATTTAAATCAACAGGTTTGCATGTCCTTAAAAAGTCATGAAAAAGCATTATATAGTTTTAGACATTATTGGTGTGGAAATCATATTTGACTTTGATAAGTCGATTAGATTGAGTCGATGTCATATAAATTCACATTTTAACACCTAAGGAAGATTTTGAGTTCATTCTCTAGGAGTATCCATACTCATCATACACCTATATTATGTTTGATTGGATTGATCTTCCTATCGAATTTTTTCACAACCATTCATTCCATTTCCATGATTTGGTTATCTTAGTGTAAATTCATGGTGTGTTATTTTTGTAAATAATTTTTGCGTGAAAAATTGAAATAATAAAAAATAGTTTGTGGATGCCTTTGAGTATTTCCTTGCATGAGCGCATTTGTTCCATATTTGCTATGCTTGTAGTGACACTCCATGATTATTTTTTATTTATTCATTTCCTTGTCTATTTTAGACAAATAAAAAGGGGGAGAACGAATTATGATTTAATGGGGGAGTCAGAATTTTGGGGGAGATTTTAGTTTAATTTGGTTTATATTGATCTCATTTCAAACTCGAAACATCATGACGGTATTTGTTTCTTATCTCATATGTGTAGGTACAAATGCTGAGGATCATTATTTTGCACACCCTAATAATGACAAAGAAACGATGGAGATTTAAAGATGTTGAAGATTTTTGAAGAATTTGAAGACTTTCATTTTTAGTACCTTTTCGGCTTTTGGGTTTCATGGTAGGGTATTAGATTTGTATAGGACATTTGATTTGATAATTCGAATTGTTATTATTTTGTAACGGCATAGACATAGGGGGATATTTGTAAGGAAATATTTTACATAGTCCGTCCTACATTTGAGCATGTCGTATACTGCTACACCCGCTAAAGAAGTTCAAGTTCAAACATGCATCAAGACCTATCCGAATAGAAAAGATCTTCGACAACAAGCCTCTGCAAGATTGATTTTGGTAAGGTTGATGTTTAAGTTCCTTAATGTTTCATTTAAGTGTTGGGATATTTTTTCTAAAATGTTTTTATCAACCTAAGGCATTTTATTGAGTGAAAATATTTTTTTAAGACTTGTAGGCAGAGTTTTAAATAAAATAATTTTTCATTTTAGTCGTTCAAACGACATATACATGTCATTCAAATGACAGGATCAATTAGTTCAAATGACAACTTTAAACAGCATTGCATGTCGCGCGAAGGGTCACTTGAAGCTCGCTTGATGGTTTCATCTAACGACAATGTATTATTTCCTGTTTTAATACGTCGTTAAAAGGTCGCACGATCGAGGATCAAATGACATCAGTTGTCATTCAAGCAACCTACACAGCTCGTTCGAACGACCCCGCTGACTCAACTTTTTTATAGATACCTGATTCCTGAGTTCATTTTTCTTTAGAAGACCTGAGACTTTCAATCTACGAAAATTGATTTTACAGAATTTTATTCTTCTCCTTTTAAGGTTTTTTTAACTTTGTTTTTAATTCACAAATCATCCCAATAACTTTAGTGAATCATTTTTGAAACCAAGATACGATCTTATTGAAGTTTCTCTTGTAAGGAAGATTTCTCTATGGCTGACGACTGGGGTCACTTGGTAATGCTTGAGGGTGTTTCTGGATAAAGACAAATATGCGGTTCTTGTGAGTTTTCTGCGATAATTTCATTGTTGGTTCTAGGTTGTGGCCTATGTGAGTGTTTTGAGGAATATTCATTGCAGATTTCATTATGTATATGTAGGGTACGATTTACTCTTCATAATGAAATAAAAGGTTTTACCCGAAAGTTTTTTTTTTTGAAATCTCTGTATCCAGTAATTTATGTTTGTGATGGAATAATTTATCCACATAGATGCATGTGTTAGGGTTTAATTAATTAAGATAGAAAATCGACATCTGATTAAATAAGCTTTTAATTAGAAAATTATGAATCCGTCAGGCAATCGATATCACGCAACATTCTCAATTTGGTATCAGAGATTTTCAAGTGATCTTACCTTCTCATAAGTGGGTAAATAAAAATATATAGAAACATCAAATTTAAAGCATGTCTGTGACTATAATAAATTTAACAGAGAAGTGAGATCCGTGCTAATCATTCACATTTTAATTATGGACTATTTAGTAATAAAATGTCTAAAAACACATTTAAGGTTGAATCTAATACCAATTTAATAATATCTACCAAGATAAAGTAAAAATTTAAATATAAAGTTCCCGTTTAACCTAAATAAGACACTTCCCCAATCACGCGTAAATGGTTTAAAAAAGTTATTCCTTCCAACAAAGATTTATTATCAATAGTGGACAACACAATATAAACTAAAAAAGCAGTTAATTCAAAACCATATTTATAAAATATATACATGAAACATTAAATACAATGAACAATTATAGCATAGAAATCTATAAATAGTATCAACACGTGTCTATATGCTTACTTGAATAAATACAACTACTCATCGGAGATTACGATTAAGGGGATAAGTGAACTTGCTCGTAACGACTAATCATATAACGACATTGAGCAGAGAAATTCTTAGAAAAAATAGAACAAAAAATAAAAGAATTATCATTGAATAGTACTGAAACCCACTTTACAAAAAATGCATGTTATTCAAAAATTGTAATTGATATGGAAAATATAACACCCTGCCGCGGACGTTAATCAGGCATGCACAGAAGCTTATAGGCCACGTCCCTACTCAGGGTGCGCCCTACTCAGCACGATACGACACCCACAGTTTTGGTCATTCATACATGCCGCAGCCTTATACTACACAGGGTGCGGCACCCACAACTCTAGCCTCACTAATAGGGTGCGGCCTTCTCGCTCACAGCTCCAGTATAGGGTGTGGAACATACCGCTTGGCTTTACATACAGGTCGCAGCCTTATACTACAGGGTGTGGTACCCACAACTTTAGCCTCATGCCGGACTCAGCCTTCTGCTACGCTGTATGCAGCCTTATACTATGTAGGATGCGGCACTTAATATGCCTGCCTTACAAGCTGCATCCCCCTCATTGACAGCTACTCCAGACTTGATATATATCACGTGCTCAGGGCACGTGACACAACTCACATACCTCCTATAAATAAAGGTCCACACCTCGAGATAGAGGGATTCCATACGCTCGGGGCGGATTCTACAACACAGATTCTCTCTACACGACCTCAACACACAACTTGGAGGCCACACATCTACATCGCAGCCACCTATCTGGCACTCCGGAATCCTCAGTACTGCCATGTACTCTCCTTTATTCTCATATTTGTATGCCACTTTAGGCACGATTATACTGTACAATGCAACGTATATAATGAGAACGGAGCAACACAGTGGATGTAGGCCTATTTTAAAGGCTGAACCACTCTATATCTTGTCTTCTCTCTATTTACTTGCTTCATTTGATTATTACGCACTTTACTCATGATTTGCTGATGCGAGAACAACAAGTGGACGATTTCTCGTATCAACAGTAATCATAGTAGAAAAAAGGATGAAATTGTGAATAATGACTTGCAGAGTATTAAACTAGGGTGCGGTATATGTAGTTACGAATAACTGCAATATAACAAAGAAGTAAACTATTTAATATATGGAAAAGAGTATTCAATCATAAAAGTTTGCAAAATTATTAAGATTAAATACTAGAAACCTCAGTAAAAAATAGTCTGAGACATTAGTGTGATTCATATAGCATCATGCAAGAAGCTCCACTTAAAATATCAACATAAGAAACTGACACATAGTGATATGGATGAGAAATTTTATCTACATTTACAGTAACTGGAATGCTTAAGCCTGGCCTAAAAATAAATAATAAAAATCACGAAGTCAAAACAGTTGTTAAATGAAACCATGATCGGGATATTATAGAATTATGTCATAGTTATTTATAATGTATGAAACCAGACGTAATTAATTTGGCTAGTTTGTGCTTATAAAAATACATACAGACTATATAAGGTAATTGAAATCCCTAGCCAAGTATAAAAAAATAGATACATATAAGTCACGCCATAGTCATATTATATTAACAAAAGTGGGAGCATAAAGTTTACCAAAAGTAGAATATCTAGGCATCCAAAAAATAATATCCCATTATTAGGCATTCATGTTGGATTTCATGGATACATGCTCTTAATCACTCTATGAAATGTCCATGCATCGAGCTCAACGTATTTCCAATTAAGATTAAGGTTTTGCATGACAATATAGAAGAAACATTAATAGTTAGGATGAATATATATATATATATATATATATATCTGTGTGTGTGTGTGTGTGTGTGTGAATGAAGAAACAATATATAGACGATATACCTTATTGTGGCAATATCATTTCATCGATGTGTGGATATCTCTCCACCTTTAATGTCTGAGCATTGGCTCCCAATCCTAAAAAGGTTGCAAAATGGTTAGAAGTTGATAATAAAGTGTCACATCTGTAAAAAGAAATTATAAAAAAATGGTGTACATCTGATTGTGTTTATAGGAGTACTTATCGGTACACAATGTTTGTCATGGTAAGCAAACCATCATCGAGAACGAGATTTTTTATTCAATTTGCACTTTTTGCATAGATATAACACTATATATAACTGGCCATGACTGAAAACTGGTGTGCGCAAGTTAATTCCCACAAACTTTACAGATTGATTTTGTGACTTGTTAATTGCCATATCATATCCGAGTCAAAATGGGAATTGATGTCTTGTTATTTTGATAGGCATTTCTGCTAATGAAGGAATTAAAGAGACTCTTGAAATGAAGACTAAATTTCCACACTTATCCTGAGTTAGTATTTGGGCCTCAATGACATGCTCTGCAAACTTCGTAACGACCAATCATGTGTTGTTGCAAAGACCTTATTTTGGCAAAATATTTTCCAATAATATAATTGGACACACTATTTTTAAGTCCAACTTAAATGGGGATAAACTAAAAGGATTGAGAGAGCTCAAAAACTCATTCGGGTATTGATTATTTACGCCTCTATCTGATTCATTGTCACACAATTTGTGTGTACCGAAATAGGTTTGTATCACCTGAAAAATATTTAAGGCTAAATTATTTACATCACTCGTATTGGCATTTCGCATAGGAAGAATTGATCGTTCAGTAAGGAAGTTTGATGTAATAGTACCATCCACATTCAGTAGTGTATGCACCATGTGTAGGTGGTAATTTCCTACAATGTTTATATTCAATGCATATAAGTTAAATATACATGGTTCGGCAACGTGCCTATGTCCATGGAGTTTAGGGTTTCTCTTATATTAACTTAGAGAACATGTCGACAGAGTTATAGTACTTCACGACGTTACCTAAGAGGGGCAAGTTTACATTTATAGAGCTCAACTAACAGTTATCCTTAGGAGTTAGGACCTTTATCTTATCTTTTCAAGCCGTCCCAAGGGATATATCTGTTTGTATCATGGATTAAAAATTGACTTGATATGTAAGGAACTTATGGTCCTTTAAAAAACACATGTAGGCCATGTACCTCTATAATTCTGGTCTCCAAAATTACCCATAAAACTCAATGTCGCTTTGAGGCCGCTAGGCCTTGTTATAACTTAATCGTCTGGAGACTTTTACAAGTTGGTATGCTAGAATATCTATTATTTTGATCAAAGGTTAGTCTTATAAATGTCCCAAGAATTGAAGGGACTTTTGATCATTGATTGCTCCAGGAGTATGCTAGAAACTATTATACTTTTTTCTTTCTGGCAATAAACTAATTCTTGATCAATCTTCACATACGCATGTAATTATTATTTTATCTGGGAATCGTGAGATAGCTTAAAGCTTGTGACTTCCTTCATTTCACTGTAACAATTTCTTCACTTCATTTTTCTCTAATTTATTTGTTTAGTTCTTTCACTCAGCTTGTGATCCTTAGACACAGTGTACATTATTGATGAGAACAGGTTAGAATAGTTTAGATTTAAATATTGAATCGCCCCATAGGTATTAGTAGGATTAATTGATAGTCCTTGTGACCTTTGTGCTATTGTTGAAGGCCATTGGTTGCCTTTAATCTTCATTGTTGAGTGTGTGGTTAGTTTCACCCCAAATCATTTATTTTTGGAGTTTTGTCAATGCTTAGATTTGGTCCCAACCCAGGTTTCCCCAAACACATGGAGGATTATTGATGGGGTCAATCGTATTAATGAGCTATATGGGACCCATCTCGTCATAACTAAGATTTTATACTATTACCAATGGGTGACGACTACTGAAAATATCAATTATATGAAGTCGAGGGTGGCTAATTCAGTCCCGGTTGAGAACCCTTCCTGATTCCAATAAGGATTATTGGGATCATGGCCTAATTGTGAAATATTATCAATATTACCCCTTCCTGAGGGTATGGCGTATAAAGGGCTAAGATGCCCACAGGACGAATAAGGAATAGGTTAGAAAGTATCTTCTAATGGATCTATGATTCTTCTTTGATTTATTCTAATTCTTTGCTCCTTTCTCTTTTGCAGTGAAGAACAAGAAGAAATATCCCCGTGACAACGATGTTAATTTTGATAATCTTTGGGCTATTTGGTCCATTCAGTAAATAGTTATAGTTTTCGAGCATCCAAGGTCAGTAACATTACTGTTCAGTTCTAAAATCACCGAAAATTCATTTATTGTAAGGTCGATAGAGGGAAGGCCGATCATTCCTATCGCCTTGGACGACCCAGAGACCTCCCCTTCTCCTGATTCAAAGAGGAACTAATGATTCGAGGAAAAGACATCTTTATCTTTTAATCCACTATACATTTCTTTATTCCTTTATACCATTTATCCTTATACAATGGAGAAACGAAAAGTTACTAATTTTTTATGCCAATGTTGGTGTCGCGCACGCAGGTAACATATATCCTATTCCTCATCATCATCATCATCTATTGGTTAAAGAGAAAGAACTTTCGACAAGTAAGAAAGTGATGTTGGGGGTTCCACCAACCCCATGAACCTTGATGACTCTCATATGAAGGGCTATGAGCCTCTTTCAAAGAGGATTAAAGAGGATCATCTTAGCCTACTGAATATTATGGGTAAGAAAGATAATGATAAGGGTAAGGGTGCTTTCTAGTATATAATTTCCCATCCCGATTTGGCCAGGTACCTGAATAAATCCAAGCTTTTCCTGGATGATAGCGCAGCTACCTCCGCTTTTCTCCATTCAAGGTTGTTAGAGCATGCCAATCACACCACTTCCCTTGTATGTTGGGCATCTCCATATTGTTCCTTTATGTCAATTTTTTGTTCTTTTCTCATGTTTATATATCCTATTGTTTTGCAGTTCTTGCTCAACTATGATCAATTATTAGAAAGGAGTGTTGGGATAAAGGAGTCTTCTTTCAATACTGAGTTCGCATTTGAGGGGTTACGTAAATCTCTCGTGGCTTCTCAGTATGCTAACGAGACTCAAGCGACTAAAAACAAGAAGCTTGATGATAAGGTCAAAAGTTGGAGACTGAGAAGGCCGCTCTATAGAAGAATATTAATGACTCTGCTACTATTTTAGCAATCGCCGAGAAGGACAAAAAGGATGTTAGAGAAGAAAATGTCATGGTTGACCTATCCAAAATGCAAGCAATTGAGGCTAAGGCTAAAGCCGAGGAAGCCTTAGCTAATGTGGTTAAGGACAAGGAAGACTCCTTCACCCATGGATGGGATAACCCCTTCGCGAATGACGCCTACCCTAAAAAAGTATTTTTAAATAATGGTTGGGATGAAGCACTGGCTAAGGTCGACACCGTTGAGAGATTATAACTCTTCAATGAACCTCTTCCAGCCCACCCCCCCCCACCACCACCACAATTTGAGGAAGGAGTTGAGGATGAATATGATGAGGTCGTTGTTGAGGAGAAGGTTAATGATTAAACTCAAGCAACTAATGACCAAGCTGTCGACCTGAACCAAACGACTGCTAAGCAGGCGATCGAGAAGGAGAAGGTCGGCATAATGGATTCATAGAATTTTATGTTAGGAAGTGTTGTATTTTTTTTTTCCATTAATGCAAGGGAACACACAAAATGTAAACCCTTTTTAATGTAATTAATGGTTTGATTCAATAATTGATGTCTTATTTGATTTTTGCAAGTCTTAAAAAGTCTTATTTTTAACAAACTCATATATCCATCCAATTGTTCATTTTGGTTTAACATAATGCTTGCAGCACTGGCTGTTGTTCATAGCGACTTTCAACAAAGGCACAAGAGATTATTTTTTACTGGTCATGATTAATATGATAAGGATGATGAGCTTTTCGAGCTCCTAGGTCTTGATGTGTCATCTCAAGCGAAAAGGGTATATTTTAACCATCTCTGCCTTTTTCATTATGCAGTTGCAAATAACGTCACTTTTCATGATATGATTTTCCCTACCCAATGTAACAACAATAAGTCATTATCAATTCTTACATCTGACTTAGAAAAAAAATATGTCCGATCTGATTAGAAAGAGAGGCTTTGATGAGAAGTTGGTGGTTATAGAATCTTCCCATTCAAGGAAGGAATTTATTATCCATTCCGATCTAATGGGCATTAGAGAGGTCGCCATTATCCTTCTGAAAGAGAATTATAATGTAAGAGCTAAGATTGAGGGCATTAAAAATCCTAAATCGAGTGAGCAAGATGGAGAGGACACTTCTTTTTTGGAAGAGGAGAATACCCAGTTGAGGGAGGAGATCAGGAAGGTTAAAAAAGCCAAGGGATAGTCTTCCTTTAAGGGGAAGAAGAGAAATAGCCTAGACAAATAGTTAGAAATGACCAAGAATACTTTTATCAACAAGGTATCCACTATTAAGAGTCTAATCAAGAAGGTTGATCATCTTACATTCCAGTTCCATAAACAACCTCATTGGGTCTAGATGGACCGCTATGATGAGGCTCTTTTAAATATGGATTCTTCCCTGAGTGATGCTCAAAATGTTGGTTACAAGCATGGTTGGCTTAATTCCCTTGCAGTGGTGAAGATCCTATAGAATTCTGAGTTTTGGTATTGGTATGACCCATGCTACTTGGACCATCAAAATCCTCCTTACAATCTCGACACGGCGTGGATCCCAACGGATGTCATTCCAGTTAGCCTTATCAGGGAATACCTTGGAGTCTTTAGATTTAATGGGGATGATAAGCTCTACCGACATCAACACTTGGTTAATAAGGTAACTCCAAGATAAGATATGTGATTGTGACTGTTACTCCTTATTCGTCGGATCTTCCACATTCTGGAGTTAGGAGTTCAATAAATGAGCAATCCCAGTCGCATAATTGATCTATCCATGTTCACTATTTTTTTGTAAATCATTTACTTTTTTTCAATTTACCTCTAATAACTTATAAGTGTCGATAAAAATTTTAAATTTTTTGTTTTCCTATGTGATGTGTGGTCTTCTAGTCTTACTTTAAGGTTATGTTTTCACATCTAACCTTAGGCCTAGAACCAGAAAAGAAAATATGCCCTTGTTTGTGGGGTCATTCCCTAGCGAGGATTTTTATAACCTAGCTGGTTGGACGTGCCTAAGATTCCTGATCAACCTTTCATAAAAAATAAGCCATTGTTCATGTTTTATTATTTTCCAAAACTCTTTGTGTTGGCTGACCTATATCCATAGTTGATTTTCGGAGGTTTAACTAGTGATCGAGCGTGAAAAGTGTGTTCGTGTGAGGACACAATCATTGTGTGTTTCGCCGCCGCGATGCAAAAACCTAAATTACGACGACACTTGCGAGGCAAGTATAGCGGTAAGTCGGGTATCGTAAGAAATCCACAGGGAATGATTAAATTTTAGATTTTAATTGTTTTAAAACTTCAGGAATAAAAGTGTAAAATAAATAAAATAAAAGGTGATGGTTGGGAATGGTGACAAAAGAAAAGAATAAGTTATGCTACGTAAAAGTAAAGCGAGGATCGGGATCGCATTCTACCACACGGATCGAAACAACTACTAATTAGAGTTAAGGCTCGAAAGCATTTAATCGAGCATAATCAATTAAGCATAAACATCACACAGTAAGGAATTTAACCCAAAGTTGCGAGATTAAACTTTTAACTGAAAATGGTCACACGCGGATTAAATTCGGATTGTCTCTATAAACACTAAAGTTGCATGACAAATAAATTTAAATGCATAACAATCCAACTTTAATACACGCGGTTTCAATTAAATGCAATTTTACACGAAACCCTAACTTTCGAGGTCCAAACCCGTAAATGGCGGAATGAAATCCCGACCCTATTTATCTAAGGGATAAGCATGAATAAACTAATTAAACTAAGAAAGCAATAAATAAACACAATAAACTATTTAGGAAATCATGTAAATCTAATTAGAAAGCAAGGAAAATAATTAACAAAGCAAGAAATAATGAAATACAACTATATTAATTGGTAAGGGAGATGAATAGTTAACTTACAATCCAAATGGGGTGTCAAACCAAAGAGAAATGAAGAAGAACTATGCAAAACCCCCAAAACCCTAAGCTAACCTAAGCTAAAATCGTGTATCTACTGAATATTTTCTTATAACAACAAAATTTGTATCTATAGTAAGTTGGAATAAAAGAAAAGAAGAAAGAAAAGAAATGAAAATATCTGCAAAAAACAGAGCCTCGATCGATCGACCAAGGCCAAATTTTGACATTTCAGAATGGTCGATCGATCGACCAGAATCGTCGATCGATCGATCAAGCAGGGTAAAATGCAGCAGCAGCACACTGCATCTTTTCTTCTCCTCTTTTGCTTTCCTTGTTTTTCCTCCGCTGAAATCGCCGTAACTTCTTCGTTATGAATCGGAATCGCGCACCGTTTATGGCCACGCTAAGCTAGCGAGGAGGACTAAAACTTTCATGAGATGTCGGGCCAGGTACCCAAGCTGTGAAAAGACTAAAATGCCCTTGAACGTGCGATTGCGTACGGAACTTGAGAGAAATGCGTCCGAAATTCATACTTAGTACCTAAATACCTACAAAAGCCCAATTAACCCCTGTAAAACATGTTAACATAGAAATCCGAGGTTGTCTGGTTAACGAGCATAAATATAGGGATTAAGATACCTGAGGGGGCTAATAATGATTAGGTTAACGGGTGAAATACGTAATATTTACGTCGTATCACACCCCCTAACTTACACATTGCTAGTCCCTAGAAATGAAATAGGATGCAACAAGAACTACAAGCAAACCAAAAGCAGGAGATAGTAAAAAAGTATGTTATAAAAGCAAAAGGCCACTTTCGTGGGCGATTCGATTGAATTTAGCATATGCAATAAGCCGTTAAACTCCTAGGTTACCCTAGTGGACGAGTGTCATCTCGTGAGAGTTTTCAGGGATGGTACCCACAAACATCACATGGTTTCCTCAAAATATGCCCAACCCAACATGCGACAAACTCAACAACAACGAAAAAGATTTCAAACGCGTTATTAACAAATTGAACGAATTCAAGCTAAAGTCCGTTGTTATTAACAGGTTGAATGCACCTCATAGAATTGAAACTTTAAAAGTGGGAGGGGGGGAGAGCACATGCATAGTATGATTTAGCAAAAAACTTATATAAACCGAATAAGCATTAAAGCAAGCATACATTCAATCCTCACGGGCATTACGCTCATCAAATGAAATTCACTTGAAACAGGGAGGTAACACACGGAACATGCGGGCATAAAGAGTAAATGTAAATGGAAACTGGGCCGCACACATGTCACGAAAGAAGAACGCTATATATACACTGAAAAACTATAATCTCAATGAAAGATACCGCACACTAAAAGAGGCAAAATACATTTTCACAGATTATCAAAACTATTATGACTTTTGAATTACATCTACTTAAGATCACATAGGACTTTAATAGGGATGTAATGTAGGCTAGGCTAGGGTACGAAATGAAAGGAATGTATGTACGGATTCAAAGTGTTCGGAATGAAAACTCGGGATAATGCGGGTAATATCAAAATTGGAAAACGAGTTCCAAAACGACATTAGATATATCATCGGGGAGAGTAATCAAAGCTTATTGAACTATATACAACATTTACAACTTTCTCTTTCTTTTTCTTTTCTTCTTTTTCATGTTTTCTTTTACTTTTTTCTTTCTCTTTTTCATCACTTTTTCACTACTTCCTTTTCTTTGCTTATCAAACTCTCATATGCCTAAATTTCAACCGACATCATAACAACATCATTCAATCCCAAATAACATTCCAAACGAAGGTATGGAAGGTGTATGTATGGCTTATAACTCCAATTGGGAGTTGGTTATGGGAATTTGGATTATGAACAGAAAAGCTTTATTTAGGCTCAAAGGGGTTGACTAGGGAAACATATAAGGTGAGGTTTCGGCTAATATGGGTGATATAGCAAAGATTTCCTAAGATCATTTTATAAATTTTACGCAATTATCGAGTCAAAATAATATATGAAAATCATGCTCAAGTAACACATTTCAAGTATGAACTCAATTAATGAACGGTCAAATGAAAGATTAGTGAGATTACCAACGAAATCAACGTTTTCAAAGAGGAACGAATAGTGTATAACACTCACAAACGATGAAAGGTACAAAGCTTACTCGGTGTAAGTATATACAATGCAACAAAAGATTACCGAGTTATAAAAATCTTAAACCAAATCAATATAACAAGGAAAGTGCATATGCTCATGGGATAAAGTTTAATTCATGAAGTTATTCACAATATCAATGATTTAAGGACTAAAGTCTAATAACTTCTAAAACCGATAACATGCATCGTTGAGTTGTCTATTGGATCGAGCAATTATAAAAATTTATCATCGAAAACAAGTCAAAATGCCCAACAAAGAAGAAAAAAGAAAGAAAATATTTTTGAAAATTTTCAAATTTTTCACAAAAAGGCATAGTTAGTAACTAAAAAGTAAGAAAATCAATGGACTACACATGAAATGGATAGAATATTCTACACTCCCTAACTTAAATGTTGCATTGTCCTCAATGCGCATTAAGAACACAACACAAAGAGAGGAAAAGAACGATATTACCCAAAATTGGAGCGATCCCCATAAGCACGAGTCCAATGAAATCTACAAAACAAGTTAGTACCAAGCATAGCAAAAACAAATAAAAAAAAGTTAACTAATTACACTAGACTAAATAAAAAGGGAAGAAAAAAAAAGAAAGAAAGAAAATTAAAAAGCTAACTATTTACAACCTACTATTTAGGCTTCGCACTAAATATACACTAGAAGTCTAAATAGTTGAGGGTCCACCCAAACAATATTTTGACTTTGAAAGATCAACAGTGGACCCTCCAAAGCCAACATGCCTCCCGGAAAATAGGAATTCCGTTTGAACAACGGAAGGCATGTGGGTGGTGAAAAAAGTGAACCATCGCCAATTTGAAATTTTGGTCGGACGATGGGGGATTTGGATACTATGGGGGACAAGACTACATTAGTCTCAGAAAAATCAAAATCACATCCCCAAGATTCTTCAATTGGAAGGGGATGTGGGGCAAGTGCAAGTGAAAATCCCATGAGATGAAGCATCTCAAAATAACATTCTCGTTCAAGAATCGGGTCAAACTCCTCAAGACTTTCAACCGATTCTTGTGATAAATTTAATTGTTCGGGAATAGTAGGGAGTAAAGGAAAGGAAGGACCAACAACCTCAACACAATCGAAAGAATTAATAAGAGGTTGAAAATTGAAAGTGCTCTTGGCTCACTCTCAATTATTTCTTCAACAAAAAGGGGTGGAGAAGAAATGCAAGTTTCAACCTCAACCCGATTTTGTGAAGAAATAATCTCATCGAGCATGGCATCGGTTTCTAGAAACCAAGCTTGAGAACTTTCGGATCGGTCATTAATTTCCTTTATCATTAACTCATAATCAAACTAACAAGAAGACATTTCATCTTCTTGTGCGGGTTGCTCATAGCTAACGGATTCCCCGCATTCCAAATTATCCTCACAAGGCGATGAGGGATCACTTACATATTCTTGAATTTCATGCTTAATGCGCTCATCTTCAAGAATTTGTAAGCATTCTCTCATTGTTTTGGGAGTATAACTTGGAAAAAATTATCATAACAATTAAGGTTATCTAAAGCGTAATAGCGAGACATTTCAAAATATGCTATTCAATAAAAGCAACAAGCGCCAAAATTTCAATTTCTCGAAACAATCTGTCACAAGTAAAAAAGAAAAGGGAAAATAAATAATACAAATATGAATGAAAGAAATACTACGAAACAATAAAACAATTAGAATCTAAAACACACTCCCTGGCAACGGCGCTATTTTGATCGAGCACGAAAAGTAGCGGCACGTAGGTACGCTAATCGTTGTTTTCGTTTTGCCTACTCAATACAAAAACCTAAACTACAACTACACTTGACAATCAAGCACAGCGGTAAGTCGGGTATCGTAAGAAATCCAGAGGGAATGATTAAATTTTAAATTTTAATTAATTTATTATTTCAAGAATAAAAGTATAAAAGGTGATAGGTTGAAAATAAAGAAAAGGGAAAAACTAAGAAGTTAAGTCTAAACTAGAATTAATAAAACGAGAGTCGGGATTGCATCCCCACTATGGGCTAGACAATTAATAATTAGAATTCGGTTCGAAAATATTTAATCGAGTATTTTTAATTAATCATAAACATCACACAATAAGGAATTTAACCTAAAGTTGCGAGATTAAACATTTAATAAAAAATGGTCACACGCGGATTAAATTCGGATTATCGCTATAAACACTAACGTTGCGTGACAAAGAAAGTTAAACGCATAATAATCCGACATTAATACACGCGATTTCAATTAAATGCAATTTTACCCAAAACCTAACTTTCGGAGCTCGACGTCCATTAATGGCGGAAATGAAATCCCGACCCTATTTATCTAAGGGTAAGATATAAATGAAACTAATTAACAAAGCAATAAACTAATTAAGCAATGAATAAATAACTAAAACTAATTATCTAAGCATGATATTAAACAACAACAATGGAAATAAACTAGAACAACTATATTAATGGTAAAGGAAATGAAAAGTTCAACTTACAAACCCCAAATGGTTATCATCCCAAAGAGAAATGAAGAAAACTTCTCCAAACCCAAACCCTAAGCTAAGCTAAAAATGAAGATATTTCTCTTCAAAATGAAGAGAAAGTGTTATATACAAAATATCCCATATCAAACTTGTAATAAAAGGGAAGAAAACCAAAAATCTGGAGGGCTGGATCGATTCGGAAATGGTCTAAATCGATTCGAAAATAGGGGAAATTCGTTTCTGCAATTCTGCAGCATTCCGAATCGATTCGGATTTTGGCCGAATCGATTCACCCCTACAGGTCTGCAATTATGTAGCTTTGTCCTGTTTTACGGAAAATGCTGCCATTTCTTTGTTATAGCTCGGAATGAGGAACGGTCGGAGGCTATGCGAATATAACTCAGAGGACTACAACATCCAAGAAGACATTAGGCTAAAAAACCAAAATATGAACTGACTAAAATGCCCTTGAATGTGACCTTGAGTGTACTTTTTAAGTAAAAATCATCCTAAAAATGCCATAACTCCATCATTACAACTCGGACCGTCGGTGGCCACACGAAGAGAAATCAAAGGGATTCAACTTCCATGAAGAGCTCAGGATTCAAACCCGAATGCTGAAATTACTAAAATGCCCCCAAAGTTGCAAAAGTCGACGAAACATTTCTGGAAAGTGTCCTAACTTCATACTAAGCATCGAAACACCTACAAACGCTCAATTAACCCTTGCAAAACATGTTAACATAGAAATCTGAGGTTTTCTGGTTGACGAGCATAAATATAGGAATTAAGATACCCAAGGGGGCTAATAAGGCGTAGGTTAACAGGTGAACTACGCAATATTTGCGTCGTATCAAAATACAAAATCTCTAATAAGTCTATATTGAAATAGGAAATCGGGCGACACATGCCCTATCTATGCAGTACTAAATCAAGAGCTGAATCAAGGAAGAGGTCGTCTAAGCAAGGGCCTACAACTCCCACATAAGCTGCAACACGTCCAATCCAAAGAACCTACACTTGACGCCCCTGTGGCTGGGCACCTGTAATATATATACATATATACATAAGAGAGAGAAAATGATAAAAAAATGGGTCAGAGCCCGAGTGTAAAAATAGCTTTTAAAAAGTGATTTAGCAAGTAATTAAATGCTTACTAATTGATAAGACATCCATGTTACACTCTCTTAAGAATTATCACCTCTCATCTAGTGTGCACACCTAACGTACTACTAAAAGCCTCATAAGTCTATCTAACTCATTTCCCATAAATTTTATCTCGAGGATTCACAAGGTTATGATTTTAGTTTATAGATTAAATCTCTTAAAATTTTCTTATGTTACTTATGTGTATCTCAATTCTGTTATAAAGTTCTCGAACACTTGCTATAATTTTGGAGCATTTATTCAATTTTTATCTACTTACACGCACAGTAGAAGGATTCCATATATACATATATATATATATTAATCACTCATATAATATATATATTAATCGCCACCCCACATAAAATCTATGGTGCTGGCATACTCTGCTATCAAGTCCCCGTATCTCTCGTACTAAGGGAAATACTAGTTCAGAATCTCTCGAACTGTATTAACACAATACACACAAAATGGAGGCGAAGCATAGTTCCAAGTAACTAAGAGGTCAGCATATACCCCTCACGTCTGTTAGGACCGTCTGACTATCATTCTCAGATAGCCTGTACCAAGGAATCCTATGTTCTAGGGTACAAGTCAATATCCCCCATAAAGGTCCCATCGAGATAAGACTATCCTGGCGTGGCAACCTCCGTGATAGCAAGTAGCGCGAGTATGATTATATATATATATATATATATCATGCACTGGGTTGTATATATAAATATTCTCATTTTCCAATTAGGTTCGCCCACGACCCATAATAGTATTTTAACCGTACGTAATACAATTTTACCCAATCTTACGCATAAAGCACTCATCTCTTTTTGTTCTTAATTAATAATCATTTTGAAATTTCTTCTCGTCCCTCGAAGTATTATCTCTTCCTAAAGGTAAATTTAGTAGGTACACCCTCTCTAACATTCTGGTCTAAGTCATTCACGAATCTTCCAATTCCTTAGTTACCATGCACATGATTTCCAATACGTGTCAAACCCTCGTTAGCCCACGGTTACATCCCATATAAAATTATATTCAACGGAATCCACTTAGACTCTACTGGTCCTCTTCATGTCCCATTATGATCTTTAAATGATATTCAAGGGTTCCTACAAATTTTATCCGAATTTAACAAAAAGAGAAAAAATATGCAGTTTTCAGGAGGGGTCGATCGATTGATGAACGGGGTCGATCGATCAGGTGTAGCCCAGATTCTGCCATTGTTAACTATGGGTTTCCTTATTTAAACTCAACCAAAACTCCATAATTAAGTCCCAAACTCCCAACGAATTAAACTAATAGTTATATTAACCTACCTACATGATTTTCTACATAAAGCATGCACGAATTTCATTACAAATATAGGATTAAAGGCCCAATTCATAATATTTATCGAGAACCCTAGTTTCATTATAATTTCCAATCTTCTAATTCTTTTCCAGATTTCTCTCTCCTAAACCATTACAATTTTGTGGGTAATCCTCTACTTATGATGAGATTTCGAGAATATACTTATTTCTTCTAAAGCATATGATTGAAATTCCCTAAATCATCAAATTCTTCAAATAAACATATACTATTTCATCCTATTCTAACATGATTGAATTATCCACTAGAAATCAACAAGAAAATTACTTTCCTTAAGATAGTAGGTCTGATTCCACGAGTTTGACAGGTATAGGCTTGATCCCCTCGCTCCGATCTATGTGTTGGTGGTGGTACAATTGGGTTGGTTCTTGGCCTTGGATTCTTGAAAAACTTTTCTTTCCTTCCTCTCACTATTGTTCTAACTTTTGAGAATGTTAAACCTAGAAGAATCTCCTAAATCTCTTATATGAATTTCCCAATTTTCGTCATTTAATTAAGGCCTAATTTGGAAATGACTAAATCGCCCTTTCGGGGTGCTGGTTAGGCCTAAAAATTCCCCGAGACCCAACTAAACCCCTAGGTACACTTTTCTGACTATCTCGACCCTTCCGGACATGTTGGCAGACTTGAAATGACCATACGAGCGACTTATAATTTATTCATTTTTTATAATAATAATTTAGTCCCGACATGACACTGGCGCGTCCTGAATTAATTTCCATTATTGTCATATTATTCACTCGTGATAATTTTAATAAATTCTATTATATATATTACTTTACTCAATAAGTAATATTCAACAAATTACCAATAATTATTAACTCTCGTCACGCTAGTAAATATTTAAAATAAATTTTCAGATTAAATTAAATTAATATATCAATTTAAATTCAATAAATCCCCAATTTAGAAGCCATAAAAATACGGGGTATTACATACTTCCCCCTAATAACGGAATTTTGTCCCGAAATTGGAAAAATAAGTCATACCTGGTAAAAATAGATCTGGATATTTTTCGCGCATATCTGCCTCGCACTTCCAAGTGGACTCTTCCACGTTATGATGCTCCCACTGGACCCGTTAAAGTGGAACTACCTTTTACCTCAATCTCCTCTCGCTATGGTCTAGGATAGGCACTAGTCTCTCCTCATAAGAACTGTCGGGATGTAAGTCATTCTCCTCTATCGCGATGTGAGTGTGGGCCATATCATCTGGAAGATATCGTCTCAAAGACCAGATGTGGAATACGTCGTGAATACGATGCAAGTTCTCTGGCAACCCCAATCTGTATGCCATCGGCCCTATCCTCTCGATAATGGGAAATGATCCTACGTACCTCGGAACCAACTTCCCCATCTTCCTGAATCTCATTACTCCTTTCATAGGAGACACATGCAGTAATACATGGTCCCCCACGCTAAACTCTCAAAAGGACCGCTTTGCATCGGTGTAGATTTTCTATCGGTCCTGGGCTACCCGAATGCGACTTCTGATTAGCTCAATCCTAACTTATATCTCCTGAATAACCTCTGGTCCAAGAAAATTTTTGTCACCCACCTCTAGCCAACAAGCAGGAGAACGACAAGGTCTGCCATACAAAGCCTCAAATGGATCCATGCCGATTGTGAACTGATATGAGTTATTATAAGTAAACTCCACCAGTGGAAGATATGGCTCCCAACCTCCTCCAAAATCAAGGACACACATGTGTAGCATATCCTCCAGCTTCTGATTGGTATGCTCTGTTTGTCCATCCATCTGTGGGTGATAAGCTGAACTCAATCTCAACCCTGTACCCATGGCCTCCTAAAATCTCTCCCAGAAGCGCAACACAAAAATCTTATCTCTATCAGACACAATATCCAGGGCACCCCATGTAGCCTAACTATCTCGATAATAAATAACTGTGCATACTGGCCCGTGGTGTAGTCTGTCCATACTGGAAGAAAGTGAGCTACCTTGGTCAACCGATCCACTATAACCCATATGGAATCGTGACCCCGTTGTGATGTAGGCAACCTAGTAATGAAGTCCATGGAAATACTTTCCCATTTACACGTAGGTATCTCCAACGGCTGAAGTAACCCTGGTGGTCTCTGGTGGTCCACCTTTACCATCTGACAGGTAGAATATTTGGACACGAACTCCATAATGTCCTTCTTCATCCCACTCCACCAGTATTGCCGCCTCATATACTGGTACATCTTATTCTCTCCAGGATGTACCATAAATCTAGACCCGTGTGACTATGTCATCACTACATGATGTAAAGCATCTCCCTATGGGACCACCAATCTCCCATTAAACCTCAAACTCCCATCAGAACTCACTGAAAAAGATTTAGCACCCTCAGCTAGAAGCCGTACAATCTGATCTTGAAAAAATGTATCTGCTGCTTGTGCATGTATCACCCTTGTAACAATCTTGGGTGTAACTGACATAACAAATATAAAAGAACGGGCTACTGCATCCTGGTGTCCCAACTCTTTCCACTTTGCTCTCCATACTTTCGCTACGTCACCTACCGATCTATGGCTTAACGCATCAGTAACCACGTTAGCCTTACCCAGATGGTACTGTATCTCGAACTGGTAGTCTTTCCCAAACTCCAGCCACCTGCGCTGACACATGTTCAACTCTCACTGAGTGAACAAGTATTGCAGCGACTTGTGGTCTGTGAACAAGCGAACTTCTCCCCCAATAAATAATTTCTCAAAATATGCAATGAAAACACGACCACTGCTAACTCGAGGTCGTGAGTGGGGTAATTCCTTTCATAAGGTTTAAGCTTGAGGGAGGCAAAAGCTATAGCCTGCTCCTCCTGCTGAATTACTCCCCCGAGTCCCTGTAGAGAGGCATCAATATACACCAGGTACTCCACTCCTGGAGTGGGTAAAGCAAGAACTGGTGCCGGAGTTAACTTATCTTTTAGCTCGTCAAAAGCCAGTTGACAAGCATCATCCCATACATACGGTACTCCCTTGCGAGTCATATTTGTCAATGTACCCTCTATCTTCAAAAAGCCTCGAATGAACCGCCTGTAGTACCCGTCTAATCCCAATAAACTACACACTTCTGTCGGTGTCGTCGGCTGTCCCCACTCCCTCACCACCGACACTTTGCTTGGGTCAACCGATATCCCCAATTACGACATAACGTGACCTAAAACTACACCTATTGTAACTAAAATCCACACTTATCATACTTATCGTACAACTGATGCTCTCGTGGAGTCTGAAAAACCTGTCTCAAGTTCTCGGCATGCTCCTCCTCAGTCCGTGAATAAATTAGGATGTCATCCACGAAGACAATAACAAACTGATTTAAGAACTCTCTGAATACTCAGTTCATCGAGTCCATGAATATGATGGAGGAATTTGTCAGCCCAAACGACATGACTCTGAACTCATAGGACCCATATCTCGTCAAGAAAGCAGTCTTCGACACATCCTTCTCCCCAATCCATAGCTGATGGTATCTTGATCTCAAATATATCTTCGAAAAGAAGGTTGCTCCTCTCAACTGGTTGAATAGGTCATCGATTCGGGGCAACGGGTACTTATTCCGTATCGTGACCTTGTTCAACTCTCTGCAGTCCATGCACAACCTCAGTTAACCATCTCTCTTCTTCACAAATAATACCGGAGCGTCCCAAGACGAGGTGCTCCTACGAATGAAGCCCTACCTAACAACTACTCTATTTTATCCCGTAACTCCCTCATCTCTGCTAGATCCATATGGTACGGTGCACGTGCTATCAAACGAGTGCCCGTCATCAAGTTAATGAAAAAATCTATCTCTCGACTGGGAGGTAAGCCCGGTATCTCCTGGAATACATCCAAAAACTCATGAACAACTAGAATCGAATCCAGGGGAATCACAATTTTCTTAGAGGTATCCTCCTCTATGTAATACAAATGGGTGGAAGATCATCCCTCTGGGAGAGGCATCGCCACCAAAAACATCTCCTAACCCAAAATGGCAAAGATAATACTCCTACTGAAACAATCTATTATGGCTCTGTACGCAATGAGCCAATTCATGCCAATAATGGCGTCGTGCTCATGCATATATAAAACTAGAATGTCCGCAGGTAAAATTAAGCTACCAATCTCTATACCTATACCCCGTCATATAAAGAATATCAAAGACCCATTCCCTAGTGGTGAGTCTACACATGTCACTGTACTCTCTGTCGTGTCAAATAACCCTAAGGCCCGTGCAAAGTGAGTAGCTATAAAACAGTACGATGCCCCAGTGTCAAATAAGACTCGACCCATAGTGACATGTATAGGAAACATACCCTCAATCGCGGGTGGATCCTGAGGTGCTGCGGCCTGGTGGACGTTATAGACACGTCCATACTGCAATTTCCCCTGCTGAACTGGGGCTGTTGGGAAGGATGGTAGGACTAGCATCTATGCGGACGCTGGGAGGGGGCCGAAAAAAGTGGCATCTGTAGCTCATTACGGGCACCTTACTGCTGTGGGGCCCTATCCCCCTCTGGGCAATCTTGGCGCCTATGGACATTATTGTCACATCCAAAACACCTTCCCTTAAAGTTTCCTCCCCTCTGACCCTGCTGAACACATCCCTGTTGGCCGTTACCACCCCGCCACTAGTCCTGCTAAAAATGTTGTTGGCCCTGCTGACCCTGCTACTGATGGTGTTGTCCTTGTTGGCCATGATGAATGGACTGGACCTATATAAATCCTCCAAATCCCTATCTGGAATCACCGAATCATAATCGCTTGGTTGGGTCCCCCTAATGGGAACTCTGCTCACTGTGACAGGTCTGCCCTTGGGCTGCTGGTTCCCCACCAATACTACTACCCCCTGTCCTACCCTGCTGAATGGAATCCCCTGCTTGCTTGCTCCCTTGCTGATGGAAGTGGTGATCCTGGCAGTGCAATAGAGAGGCATTGAGTACATCAGTGTAAGTACCCAACGATAGATTACCTATGAGGTGCTGATGAATCCTCCAAGCCAATCCATCTAGAAATAATAATATCTTCTTATCCTTAGTGTGGGTGCCTCATCTGTCACTATAGTGAGAAGTCTCGTGAATTCCTCCTTGTATTCAATAACGGTCATACTCTCCTGCTTAAGATTAAGTAAACTCCACCTCATCTCAGTCTGCACGGTAGATGGGAAATATTTACGGTCAAACCGCACCCAAAATGACTGAATCGATATTTTGTCCCTCTTTTCCAAGGTGGTGGTGGACTCCCACCACTACAAAGAGGCCCCCACTAGCTTGAAGGAAGCCAGTAACTGTCTTTTCATGTCAGTTCACTCATACATGAACAGATGCCTCTGGATGTCCTTCTTCCATTGGCTGGCAATCACAATGTCCGAACTACCCGAGAACTCTAAGGGATGCGTCTTCTGAAAGGCATCCCTAACCCGCTCCCATGTAATGGGAAGCTGTGTTGGTACTGGTGCTACTGCCTAAACTTAGTGTGGAGCCTGCTGCACCACCGCTAATGTGGCATTCATCGCCTGAACAATAATGGCAGCTACTTCTATTACATTCATCATTCCCTAAGCCGGAGATGCTAGTTTCTCGGGCTAGGCATTCCTGTCTCGGAGTGCTCGTCTCAGAGGCATCTGAAATGAGAAGGAATTTTATTAGTCTACAATTATTATTAAATCCCAAATAGCTAAAGACGTAAGCGTAAATACAAGAATACAACAGTCCTAAAAATAGGGCTCTATATCAAAGATGCTAAGTTGAAAGCGAAATAAGCCGTACAGATCCTAAAGGACACTAGAACCTGATGCTCTGATACCACCTGTAACACCCCGCCTAATTAAATACCAGGTGATTAGTCCTTTATCAAATTAAAAATCAAGGTGAACGATGTGGTTCATTCTTATCATCACTGTCGAAAACAATTTTAGTTTTAGTCACCCTAATTAATTAATCTAAATGTCAAAACATTTATGATATTATTTTATTTTATTAATTCCCATCGTAAAAAACTTTTTAAGTATAAATCAGTTAAGAACAACATAAATATTAAGGATAACAATCATCTAAAAGAAACATGTTGACTAGATTATCCAAACCAAATTAATAACCATAAGTAAAATCGTCATGACATGAAATAACTCCCAAATGAGTCTGAATACTGAAAACATAAATAAATACGAATTCTCTAATAAGTCTAAACTGAAATAGGAAATCGGGTGACACATGCCCTAGCTATGCAGTACTAAATCAAGAGTTGAATCAAGGAATATATTGTCTAAGCAAGGGCCTACAACTCCCACATAAACTGCAGCACGTCCAATCCAAAGAACCTACGCTTGACGCCCCTATGACTGAGCATCTATAATATATATACATATATACACAAGAGAGAGAAAATAACAGAAAATGGGTCAGAGACCGAGTGTAAAAATTGCTTTTAAAAAGTGATTTAGCAAGTAATTAAATGCTTACAAATTGATAAGACATCCATGTTAGCACACGACACTCTTTTGAGAATTCTCACCTCTCATCTAGTGTGCACGCCAAAGGTACTACTAAAAGTCTCATAAGTCTATCTAACTCATTTCCCATAAATTTTATCTCTAGGAGTCACAAGGTTATGATTTTAGTTTAGATATTAAATCTCGTAAAGTTTTTTTACGTTACTTATGTGTATCTCAATGCTGTTATAAAGTTCCCAAACACTTGCTATAATTTTGGAGCATTTATTCAATATTTATCTACTTACATGCACAGTAGATGGATTCCATATATACGTATATATATATTAATCACTCATATAATATATATACTATCGACATCCCACATAAAATCTATGGTGCTGGCATACTCTACTATTAAGTCCCCATATCTCCCGTATCTCTCGTACTAAGGGAAATACTAGTTCGGAATCACTCTCGAACTGTATTAATACAATACACACAAAATGGAGGCGAATCATAGTTCTAAGGCACTAAGAGGTCAGCACATACCCCTCATGTCTCTTAGGACCGTCTGACTATCATTCTCAGCTAGCCTGTGCCAAGGAATCCTATGTTCTAGGGTATAAGTCAATATCCCCCATAAAGGTCCCATCGAGATAAGACTCTCCCGACGCGGAAACCTCCGTGATAGCAAGTAGCGCGGGTATGATTATACACAAATATAATATATATATATATATATATATATATATATATATATATATATATATATATATATATATATATATATATATATATATATATATATATATACATGCACTCGATCATATATATAAATATTCTCATTTTCCAATTAGGTTCGCCCATGATCCATAATAATATTTTAACCGTACGTAATACAATTTTACCCAATCTTACGCATAAATCACTCATCTCTTTTTGTTGTTAATTAATAATCATTTCGAAATTTCTTCTCGTCCCTCGAAGTATTATCTCTTCCTAAAGGTATATTTAGTAGGTACACCCTCTCTAACATTCTGGTCTAAGTCATTCACGAATCTTCCAATTCCTTAGTTATCGTGCACACGATTTCCAATACGTGTCAAACCCCCGTTAGCCCACGGTTACATCCCATATAAAATTATATTCAGCGGAATCCACTTAGACTATGCTGGTCCTCTTCATGACCCATTATGCTCTTTAAATGATATTCAGGGGTTCCTATGCATTTTATCCGAATTCAACAAAAAGAGGAAAAACATGCAGTTTCCAGGAGGGGCCGATCGATCGATGAAAGGGGTCGATTGAATCGATCGATCGATCGATCGGGTATAGCCCAGATTCTGCCATTGTTAACTACGGGTTTCCTTATTCAAACTCCACCAAAACTCCGTAATTGAGTCCCAAACTCCCAACGGATTAAACTAATAGTTATATTAACCTACCTACATGATTTCCTACATAAAGCATGTACGAATTTCATTAAAAGTATAGGATTAAAGGCCCAATTCATAATATTTATCAAGAACCCTAGTTTCATTATAATATCAAATCTTCTAATTATTTTTCCAGATTTCTCTCTTCTAAACCATTACAATTTCGTGGGTAATCCTCTACATATGATGAGATTTCCAGAATATACTTATTTCTTCTAAAGCATGTGATTTAAATTCATTAAATCATCAAATTCTTCAAATAAACATATACTATTTCATCCTATTCTAACATGATTGAATTATCGACTAGAAATCAGTAAGAAAATTACTTGCCTTAAGATAGTAGGTCTGATTCCACGAGTTTGACAGGTATAGGCTTTAACCCCTCGCTTCGATCTATGTTTTGGTGGTGGTGGTGGTGCAATTGGGTTGGTTCTTGGCCTTGGATTCTTGAAAAGCTTTTTCCTTCCTTCCTCTTAATTGTAATACCCCGTATTTTTGGCAATATTTATTTTTGGGATTAATTAATGAAATGAGAATTAATTGGGAATTAATCCGGATAAAATACTAGCGAGATGTGAGTTGGTATTTGACTATATTGAGTATATATGATGATTTATGAATATTGAATTATGAAATTGTCGTGAGATTGATATACGACAATTTGGACATTTTATTGGGACGCGGGTGACAGTCGCGTCAGGATATAATTATTTTATCAATAAAAGTGAATTTAAATTCTATTAATCGTATGGTCGGTTTGCGTGCACCAACGCGTCCGGAAGGGCCGAGATAGTCAGAAAACACTAGCCGGGGGTTTAGTTTGGGTCCCGGGGTATTTTTAGGCCATACCGGCAATATAAAAGGTAGTTTGGTAATTTTGTATTTTTGGGAATTAAAAGTGACGAAAATTAAGAGTTTTATCTGATTGGGAAGTTACCCACTAAACCCACTAACCAACCCTTAATGACCCATTAAGCTACGGGGGTTATTAGATTAGGTTTCCAAAACTTTCCCAAAGCAAACCCTAGCCACCATAGCCACCTTTGGAGAAGAAGGCTTGTAGAGAGAGAGAGAGAAGGAATTATGCAGAAAAGCTTCATCAAATCAACACTAAAATCAGAGATAAACTCAAGGCAAGTGATTTAATTTCATTTAATTTCAGAGAATGCTTTTCCATGCGTAGGAATTTAACAAAGATTGAATTGTTCTTGGAGTGATATGAAAACCCATGTATTTTGGAACTTAGAACTTGAAATATTGAAGAGAAATTGCATGTAGAATGGTAGGTAGATGATTATTTTGATGACATTAGATATTGGATGAAATTAAAATGGATTTAATTGGGTAAATTAATGATTATAAATTCTAGGGTTTATATTCATGGAAATTGGGGAAAAGTGTAGAGACTTGAAGATTTAATGATATTTAGGATGAATTGATTCCCTAAAATATATTAGTATGTGACCTAGGTACGTTTAGGGATGATTAGAGACCTTAAACAATCGTTGGTTTGATGTTTAGATGAGTTTTGAAGAGATAAATATGGTGAAAAACGAAACTAGGGAAATCTGGGCTCAGAATTCGAACGAGCTCGTTCGAACGAGTTGACCAGTCGCTTCTAACGAGAGAAAATTTCGTTCAATACCTTCGTTAGAATGAGATGTCGTTAGAAGGTGAAGTTCGTTCGAACGAACTGAATCTCGTTCGAATGAACTGAATCTCGTTCGACCAGCCTCGTTCGAACGAGACTTCGAACGAGTTGACAGTTTAGGACTTTTTGGCCTGTTTTGATTTTGGGAGTCCCATAAACTTGTTCGAGGATAGAGATAACATTCCTTTGATGGTGTAATAGTATACTTGGGACATTTGAGATATAATGAGGAGTAAATTATACAACTGTGGATCAAATCAAATAGACATTTGAGTCGAGACGTGAGTGCCTACTACGACGTGAGAAAATTATGGCGCATATAAATATGGACCGGGATTATATAAGTTGAATATATATTAAGTTGGTACGAGAATGCGATAAGTACTACAATTAAACTACGGTGATTACTAAGATGTGTGCTTACTTAGTATTGGTATATGATTCGTGTGTATGACATACCTACCATACTTGCTATCACGGGAGGTTTGCGTTAGCTTAGGGCCCTCTAATCCTTGTGTTGCCCGAATTTAGACTGGTTACCTTGATGAACATAGGTCAGAGAAAGACTTATTGGGATGTTAATAAGTCCGCTGATCGTGGGAGCGTAGGTATGTGCGTGACCCATGTGATGTGACTGTGTTCGCCTCCAGTATTTGTGATGTTGTTATCTTGAACTATTCCTGAGAGATTCGGAATATGTGATCCTTATGTACATGATGTACCGGGATGGATAGCAGAGTATGTGTGCACCGCAGCTTAGTTCTCGGGGTGCTTGTATTGTATATTTATGATGTGAATAATATACACTTAATTAATGGGAACTTTCATATGATATTGTGTGTATAATATGGAAACGTTGCGAGTATATATAAAGGGATAACCTAAAATGAATTGTGTTGCTTAATTGAGAATCGGAATTTACGTTAAGCTCCTATTTAATTGAGATCGTTATAATGTTAATGGGAACCGAGTAATAAGGGTAGAACCTATGACAGTCTAGCTAGATATGATGTCACTTAGCTAGTGGTTTGTGTCATTTTAGATGGGTACTTACGTTAGGAGTGCACAGTTAGACGAGAGGTGAGAATTTCATGTGAGTGCACGTCCTAACATGTACTTTGCATTTAATGTTTTAAATATTTTTAAAGCACTTGCAGGTTTTTAAAATATCTCCACATTCGGGCTCTGACCCGTTTGCTTTCAAATCTATTTTTCTTGTAAAACCATTTTAGGTGCCCAGCCACAAGGACACCATGCATAGGATACTCATTCAGGTGACGAGCTGTAGCTGTTTGTGGAAGCGACAGGGATTTGCTTTTAGACTCTTCTATCATTTGGATTCCAGATTCAGTATCTATCAGTTGTAGGGCATGTTGCCCATTTCTATTAGAGACATCCTTCCATTACAGTTTTTCAGACTTTGGCATGTACTGTTTCAGTATTCAGTTTAGTTATTTCAGTTGTGGTTTTGTAGTGAGGAGTTTTCCTCCAGACTTTATTTACATTATGTGATGGTTATTCTATTTACTTCGTTATGGTGAATGGTGTTATTATTCTTCATTACACTTGTTGCATGTTAATCAGATTTAAATTAAAATTTGGCACTTACTTTTTAAATACTAGGTGGTTAGTAATAATAAAATGTTTTCGACAGTGATGCTATTAACTGAGCCAACTTGGCATTTTGAATTAATTTAATAAAGGAGTAGCTACCCGGTATTTAATTAGTCGGGGTGTCACAGGTGGTATCAGAGCATCAGGTTCTACTGTCCTTTAGGATCTGACGACTTATTATGTTTCTGCTAAGTTTCATTGATATAGAGCCCTATATTTTAGGACTGTTGTACTCTTTTTGTGTATGCTTCGTTCTTCAGCTATTTTAAGTTTATAACTGCGAACTTATAAACTTTATTCTTATTTCAGATGCCTCCACGACGTGCACGACGAGTTCCCAGTGATGCAACTCCCGAACCCCAGCCCGGTCCAGTTCAGGGCATGATGAACGCCGCTGAGGTTGCAGCTATAGTAGCCCAAGCGGTAAATGCCGCAATTGCCGTAGTTCAGCAGGCACCGCCTCAGGCGCCGGTTACCGCGCCAGTACAGGCAAATGCATTCCCGTCTTCTTGGGAGCGTGTACGTGATGCTTTTCAGAAAGCGCATCCGCCAGAGTTTGCAGGCAACTCAGATGTGGTAGTCTCAAGCCAATGTAGGAAGGATATGCAAAGGCACTTGAGGATGTATGAGTGCACGGATGTTCAGAAGCAGGTCCTAGCTACTTTCAAGCTAGTTGGATCTGCACTGCAGTGGTGGGAGTCTATTACCACCATGGAGGAGAGGGATACTCTCACTATTCAGGACTTCTGGGTGCGGTTTGACCGCAAGTACTTTTCGTCCGTTGTTCATACGAAAATGAGGAGGAAACTGATGAATCTGAGGCAAGAGGGTAAGACCGTGGCCGAGTTCACAAATCTGTTGAATATCGTTCCGGATGAGATACCAACAGAGAAGAAGAGGATTGAGAAATTCACCGACGAGTTGACATGGAGGATCCATCATCATCTGTTAGGAAACCTTTCGTTGGCCACGTATTCTGATGTGGTTAACGCTGCTTTGCTACACTGCCAGGATCACCGCTTTCATATGACTGAGGGCAAGAGATCTGGAGAGTCTAGCCATCAGGGCAGGACTGGAAGACATGGTGCTAGTGGGGCACAATCTGTTCAGGGGCAGAGATAGGGTGAGCAGGGTTCCCAGCAGGGGGATCAGAAGAGGTTCCGATCAGGGAACTACAGACAGGGACATGGAGGTTTCCGTCAGGGCCATCAGGGTCCAAACGGCCATCAGGGCCAACAGGGGCAGAATGGGCAGCAGTTTCACCAGGGCTAGCAGGGCCAAGGGAGGAACGATAACGGCCACCAGGGCCGGGGACAGCAGGGGCAGCGAGGAGGGAACTTCCCAGGGAACTGTTTTGTTTGTGGCAAGACTGGATATAAACGACAGGATTGTCCTGATAGGGGCCGGGCCCCACAGCAGCAGCAGCAGCAGCAGCAGGGTGCTCGCCAGGAGCCGCAGAGGCCTATGTTTCCCGCCGCTCTCCCCGCACCGCCACAGATGGCAGCATTGCCACCCATTCCAGCAGTCCCAGCTCAGCAGGGACAGCTACAGTATGGACGTGTCTATAACATCCACCAGGCAGCAGTTCCACAGGCACCGCCCGCGATTGAGGGTACGTTTCCTATCCATGGAACTATGGGTCGGGTATTGTTTGATACGGGGGCTACACATTGTTTTATAGCTACACATTTCGCGAAGGCTTTAGGATTGTTAGCCACAGCGGAGAGCACAGTGACGTGTGTCGACTCACCATTGGGGAGTGGGTCACTTATTTTCTTTATATGCCGGGGAGTGGGGGTAGAGATTGGTGGTTTGGTATTACCTGCAGACATGTTGGTATTAGATATGCATGTGCACAATGTGATTATCGGTATGGATTGGCTCGTAGATTATAGGGCCATGATTGATTGCTTCAGCGGGAGCATTGTTTTTGCTATTCCGGGGCAAGAGATGTTTGTTGTGGTGATGCCTCACCCAGAGGGAGGATCGACCGCTCATCTGTATTACATTGAGGAGGATACCTCTAAGGAGGTTGTGATTACTTTAGATTCGATCCCAGTTGTCAGGGAGTATTCGGATGTGTTTTCGGAGATACCAGGCCTACCCCCCAGTCGAGAGATAGACTTTGTTATAGACCTATTACCAGGTACGAGACCTATATCACGCGCACCGTACCGTATGGCTCCGGCAGAGATGCGAGAGCTACGAGATCAGATAGAGCAGCTGTTAGGTTAGGGTTTTATTCGCAGGAATACCTCACCTTGGGGCGCTCCAGTTTTGTTTGTGAATAAGAGGGACGATTCATTAAAATTATGTGTGGACTACCGAGAGTTGAATAAGGTCACGATACGGAATAAGTATCCGTTGCCTCGAATCGATGACTTATTCGACCAGTTGAGAGGAGCTTCTTTCTTCTCAAAGATTGATTTGAGATCGGGATACCATCAGTTGCGTATCAGGGAGGAGGATGTCTCAAAGACTGCGTTCTTGTCGAGATATGGTTCTTACGAGTTTCGGGTTATGCCTTTTGGTTTGACTAACGCTCCAGCAGTGTTTATGGACTTGATGAACAGAGTGTTCAGGGATTTCCTAGATCAGTTTGTCATTGTCTTCATCGATGATATTCTGGTTTACTCCCAGACAGAGGAGGAGCACGCCGAGCATTTGAGGCAAGTTTTGCAGACACTACGTCAGAACGAGTTGCATGCAAAATATGAGAAATGCGGGTTTTAGTTGAAGGAGGTCCAGTTTTTGGGACACATTATTTTTGACCGGGGGATATCTGTTGATCCGGGGAAGGTATCCACGGTGAAGGAGTGGGGACAGCCCACGACACCAACGGAGATTCGTAGTTTCTTGGGTCTAGCAGGATACTACAGGAGGTTTATTCGGGGTTTCTCGAAGATAGCAGGTCCTTTGACACATCTGACTCGTAAGGGTGTGCCATTCATCTGGAGTGATGCCTGTCAGTCGGCATTCGATGAATTGAAGGATAAATTGATCTCAGCACCTGTGTTAGCATTGCCGAGACCGGGAGTTGAATATTTGGTTTACACCGATGCGTCTTTGCAAGGACTTGGAGGTGTATTGCAGCAGGAGAGACAGGCCATAGCTTATGCTTCCCGTAAGCTTAAGCCTCATGAGAAGAATTACCCCACGTATGATTTGGAGTTGGCGGCAGTGGTATTTGCCCTACGGATTTGGAGGCACTATCTTTTGGGGGAGAAGTTCTAATTGTTCACGGACCATAAGTCCCTACAGTACCTGTTCACGCAGAAGGAGTTGAATATGCGACAGCGTAGGTGGATTGAGTTTGTAAAAGACTACCAGTTCGACATCCAGTATCACCCGGGTAAGGCTAACGTGGTGGCAGACGCGTTGAACCGTAGGCCAGCAGATGAAGTGGCGGAGGTGTGGAAAGCCAAGTGGAAGGAGTTGGGACACCAGGATACAGTGGCCCGATCTTTCATGTGTGTGATGACCGTTACACCGCAGATTGTCACGAAGGTAGTACAGGCACAGGCTAATGACTCGTTCTATCAGGAGCAGATAGTTTGATTACTAGAAGAGGGAGCCGAGTCCTATACCGTTAGCTCAGACGGGGGATTACGCTTCAATGGGAGATTGGTGGTTCCGGAAGGGGAGGAATTGCGACACGATGTGATGGCAGAGTCGCACGGCTCACGGTTCGCGGTACATCCCGGAGGGGACAAGATGTACCAAGACATGAGACACCAGTATTGGTGGAGCGGTATGAAGAGAGATATCGCTGAGTTTGTTTCGAAATGCGCCACTTGTCAGCTTGTAAAAGTGGATCATCAGAGACCGGCAGGATTGCTACAGCCGTTGGAGGTCCCGATGTGGATATGGGAGAGCATATCCATGGACTTTATTACGGGGTTGCCTACGTCGCAGAGGGGTCATGACTCCGTTTGGGTAATTATGGTCAGGTTGTCCAAAGTCGCTCACTTTTTACCCGTAAGGACTGACTACACTACGAGACAGTATGCCCAGCTCTTCATTTCAGAGATTGTGAGACTTCACGGTGTGCCCCTAAATATCGTGTCTGACAGAGATAAGATATTTGTTTCGCGGTTTTGGGAGAGTTTCCAGGAGGCCATGGGCACGGAATTGTGGTTGAGTACGGCTTATCATCCGCAGACCGATGGGCAGACCGAGCGCACAAATCAGATATTGGAGGACATGCTACGCATGTGCATTATTGACTTTGGGGGTGGATGGGAGCAGTACCTTCCACTGGTAGAGTTTGCTTATAATAACTCTTACCAGTTCACTATTGGCATGGCTCCATTTGAGGCGTTGTACGGTAGACCTTGTCGTTCCCCAGCATGTTGGTTGGAGGTGGGGGACAACAAACTACTTGGGCCAGAAGTGATTCAGGATACTTCGGTAAGGATTGAGTTGATTCGGAGTCGCATTCGGGTAGCTCAAGACCGGTAGAAGAGTTATGCTGATGCGAAGAGGTTCTTCAGAGAGTTCCAAGTAGGGGATCAGGTTTTGCTCAGAGTATCTCCTATTAAGGGGATTATGCGTTTCGGGAAGAAAGGGAAGTTGGCACCGAGATATGTGGGACCATTTCCTATTATTGAGCGGATCGGACCGATTGCGTATAGGCTTGGATTACCGGAGCATTTGCATCGGATTCACGATGTGTTTCATATTTCCTCGCTAAGGAAATATCTTAGAGACAATTTGGCTCATTCTCATATTGCTTTGGAGGACATCGATCTCCAACCTGATAGCTCCTACGAGGAGGGGCCGATTGCTATTTTGGACCGAAGTGAGCAGAAACTGCGGTCAAAGATAGTCCCGTTAGTGCGTATTCAGTGGCGACATCATAATGTCGAGGATTCCACATAGGAGCGCGAGGATGAGATGCGCGAACGTTATCCAGATTTGTTCTTACCAGGTATTTTCTAGTTCCGAATTTCGGGACGAAATTTTGTTATTAGGGGGGGAAGTATGTAATACCCCGTATTTTTGGCAATATTTATTTTTGGGATTAATTAATGAAATGAGAATTAATTGGGAATTAATCCGGATAAAATACTAGCGAGATGTGAGTTGGTATTTGACTATATTGAGTATATATGATGATTTATGAATATTGAATTATGAAATTGTCGTGAGATTGATATACAGCAATTTGGACATTTTATTGGGACACGGGTGACAGTCGCGTCAGGATATAATTATTTTATCTATAAAAGTGAATTTAAATTCTATTAACCATATGGTCATTTTGAGTGCGCCAACGCGTCCGGAAGGGCCGAGATAGTCAGAAAACACTTGCCGGGGGTTTAGTTTGGGTCCCGGGGTATTTTTAGGCCATACAGGCAACATAAAGGGTAGTTTGGTAATTTTGTATTTTTGGGAATTAAAAGTGACGAAAATTAAGAGTTTTATCTGATTGGGAAGTTACCCACTAAACCCACTAACCAACCCTTAATGACCCATTAAGCTACGGGGGTTATTAGATTAGGTTTCCAAAACTTTCCCAAAGCAAACCCTAGCCACCATAGCCACCTTTGGAGAAGAAGGCTTGTAGAGAGAGAGAGAGAAGGAATTCTGCAGAAAAGCTTCGTCAAATCAACACTAAAATCAGAGATAAACTCAAGGCAAGTGATTTAATTTCGTTTAATTTCAGAGAATGCTTTTCCATGCGTAGGAATTTAACAAAGATTGAATTGTTCTTGGAGTGATATGAAAACCCATGTATTTTGGAACTTAGAACTTGAAATCTTGAAGAGAAATTGCATGTAGAATGGTAGGTAGATGATTATTTTGATGACATTAGATATTGGATGAAATTAAAACGGATTTAATTGGGTAAATTAATGATTATAAAGTCTAGGGTTTATATTCTTGGAAATTGGGGAAAAGTGTAGAGACTTGAAGATTTAATGATATTTAGGATGAATTGATTCCCTAAAATATGTTAGTATGTGACCTAGGTACGTTTAGGGATGATTAGAGACCTTAAAAAATCGTTGGTTTGATGTTTAGATGAGTTTTGAAGAGATAAATATGGTGAAAAACGAAACTAGGGAAATCTGGGCTCGGAACTGGTCGTTCGTTAGAAGACCTCCCCAGGTCGTTCGAACAAGCTCGTTCGAATGAGCTTCTAACGAGTTGACTAGTCGCTTCTAACGAGAGGAAATTTCGTTCGATACCTTCGTTCGAACGAGATGTCGTTAGAAGGTGCAGTTCGTTCGAACGAACTGAATCTCGTTCGAACGAGACTTCGAACGAGTTAACAGTTTAGGCCTTTTTTGGCTTGTTTTGATTTTGGGAGTCCCGTAAACTTGTTCGAGGATAGAGATAACATTCCTTTGATGGTGTAATAGTATACTTGGGACATTTGAGATATAATGAGGAGTAAATTATCAAATCAAATAGACATTTGAGTCGAGACGTGAGTGCCTACTACGACGTGAGAAAATTGTGGTGCATATAAATATGGATCGGGATTATATAAGTTGAATATATATTAAGTTGGTACGAGAATGCGATAAGTACTACAATTAAACTACGGTGATTACTAAGATGTGTGCTTACTTAGTATTGGTATATGATTCGTGTGTATGACATACCTACCATACTTGCTATCACGGGAGGTTTGCGTTCACTTAGGGCCCTCTAATCCTTGTGTTGCCCGGATTTAGACTGGTTACCTCGATGAACATAGGTCAGAGAAAGACTTATTGGGATGTTAATAAGTCCATTGATCGTGGGAGCGTAGGTATGTGCGTGACCCATGTGATGTGACTGTGTTCGCCTCCAGTATTTGTGATGTTGTTATCTTGAACTATTCCTAAGAGATTCGGAATATGTGATCCTTATGTACATGATGTACCGGGATGGATAACAGAGTATGTGTGCACCGCAGCTTAGTTCTCGGGGTGCTTGTATTGTATATTTATGATGTGAATAATATACACTTAATTAATGGGAACTTTCATATGATATTGTGTGTATAATATGGAAACGTTGCGAGTATATATAAAGGGATAACCTAAAATGAATTGTGTTGCTTAATTGAGAATCGGAATTTACGTTAAGGTCCTATTTAATTTAGATCGTTATAATGTTAATGGGAACCGAGTAATAAGGGTAGAACCTATGGCAGTCTAGCTAGATATGATGTCACTTAGCTAGTGGTTTGTGTCATTTTAGATGGGTACTTACGTTAGGAGTGCACAGTTAGACGAGAGGTGAGAATTTCATGTGAGTGCACGTCCTAACATGTACTTTGCATTTAATGTTTTAAATATTTTTAAAGCACTTGCAGGTTTTTAAAATATCTCCACATTCGGGCTCTGACCCGTTTGCTTTCAAATCTATTTTTCTTGTAAAACCATTTTAGGTGCCCAACCACAAGGACACCATGCATAGGATACTCATTCAGGTGACGAGCTGTAGCTGTTTGTGAAAGCTACAGGGATTTGCTTTTAGACGCTTCTATCATTTGGATTCCAGATTCAGTATCTATCAAATGTAGGGCATGTTGCCCATTTCTATTAGAGACATCTTTCCATTACAGTTTTTCAGACTTTGGCATGTACTGTTTCAGTATTCAGTTTAGTTATTTCAGTTGTGGTTTTGTAGTGAGGAGTTTTCCTCCAGACTTTATTTACATCTTTGTAAGAAGTCTCTGGTATGTCACCCCAGCGTCCGTCAATCCGAATGTCGTCACCCTGTAGTAATATATTCCCAGAGTGGTGATCAAGGACATTCTCTCTGAGTCGACAGTGAACAATAGGATTAGGTAATAACTAGAGTAGGCATTGATAAAGATCATACACTCTTGGTTAGCGGTGGCACCACCAAGTTGTTCTATCTTTTGCAGAGGAAAAGTATCATTTAGGCATTCACGGAAAACTATCCTTTATGCAGACCCTCTACTTCCCTTTATTTTTCCTAACGACTATCGGGCTTGATAGCCATTTGGGGAACTAAACTTATTTTTATGGATTGTGGCTCCAGAAGTTTCCCCACTTCCTCTTCCACAGTTTTATCCTTCTCGGACACAGTTCATCGTGCCTTTTAAGCCATTAGTTGATGCAATGGATCCACGTGGATCCTATGACATGTCACTTTTAGGTCTATTATCGGCATGTCATGTGGCCTCTATAAAAACACGTCTTGGATGGCTTTGAGGAAAATAAACAATTTTTTTCTTTTCTTATTTCATGAGTGAACTTCCAATTGGGAACTTCTTTTTAGTCTAATTATCATCAAGCACAACCTCTTGCAGGGGTTCCATAACGTGGTTGGCAGGGGAAATCCTGGTTTTCTCAGCACCGGATCACCCATATTTTTACTGCTATTTGGAATGCATTGAGCCCTCCTCTTGTTCTATGAATTTTTCTTTCTTCTTCTCTTACATAGGTCGGAGGGTGGCTATGAATTATTTTCTAGCCAAGTCTTGGTTATCGTGTATCTCTATAACTCCTTTCTCCGTAAAGCACTTTATCTTCTAATGGTAGGTGGATGGTACAACCATCATGGAATGTAACCACCCTCTACCGAGGATAGTGTTATATGAGGAGTCTATATTCACCACAGTGAACACAATAAGCTTGGAGATCCCTCCAGCTCGAACGTGGATAACTACCTTTCCTAGGGGCATAGTCATTCTTCCTACAAATTTGATCTATGGAACGGTGGATTTATGTAGGTGTTTTATACACATGTTCAACTGATTAAACATTTTGAGGTATGCAACCTTTGAGGAGATTCATAACTCTAAAAGTGATTAAAAGATCATCGTAATGGGGAGTCCTCACTCCGATCAAATCATAGTCAGTGAAAATAATGAGCTTTGTGTAATCAATGTCCTCTGGTTGCCAATATTTGATCATAATAGGCTTTATTGGTTCAATATGAAAAGCTTCAATGATAGCCGTGAGTTTCTTAACCTTTATCCTAAGGTTCTTCCCCTTGATTTGACTTGGGTTTGATGCTCCATGAATCATTGCAGACTCATAGCTCAAACACTCGCCCAAGACATTGTTCGGTCTTATACCCCCATGGATTATCAAAAATTCATGTTTTATGTGATCTTCTAGGACATTATCTGGTCTCTAGTCATGTACAGATTGCATTGTTCCTTCCTTCTTCTCTATAAAGTCATTTAGGTGACTAGCCTAAACTAGATCCTCGATATGGGGCTTTAGTGCCTTGCAGTTTTTAGTCTTTTGATCGTGATCTGTATGATACACACATTTAAGTGATGAGTTCCTCTTCTTTGGATCTCTGAAAATCTTCTCGGACCTTTTGAAATACTTACATCCCTTAATCTTGTAAAAGATCTTGGAAATTGATTCGGAGAATACTATGTTAACTGCCTTGAATGACTTTTTGAGATTCTTTTTTTGACTTCTTTCTGCTTCCCATTATGCATCCCTTCTACTTTTATTTTTGCCCCTTCCTTGTTCCCATTCTCCCACTACTTTTTTTCTCTCCATTATGGCCAACTTTGGTCATAAGATTTTTTACCTTGGCTTATTTTTTAACCCTAGACATGAGGTCATTGATTGTGATGGCCTCACACTTGGTAAAAGACTGGTAGAGTCTGGAACATGTTGAGAGACCAATTTTATAGGATGCCACCACGACTTTCTTGGTGTAATTCTCCATTTAATTGTTCACCTCCTAATACCTTATAGCATACTCGCGGAGTGTCTCCTGAGTTTTTTTTCTTCATCTTCAGAAGTGAGTCCATCCGCTTAGGATAAGTGTTGTTAGTAATGAACTTCGCTATGAAGGATTCAATAAATTGCTTGAAGGAAGCTACTGATAGGCGAGGCATCTTTTCAAACCACTTTTGAATAATATATCTATAGATGGAGGGGAAAATTCAAAACATCAATCCTTTATTAGTGTTCCATAGAATATTATCTGGCGATATTGCTATACGTGATCGATGGGATCATTTTTACCATCATAAATTTTAAATCTTAGGGGAGATAAATTCTTGGATGGGTCAAACTCTTATATAAATCAAATCAATGGGGACTTTATTTGGCAGACGAGTGCTCTTCTGGCAAGAGTTTTGGTAGTATAATCCTTTTGATGGGCTGGGTGTCTCCCTACCTCCCTTAGAATAAAGTCATAGAGCTCCTTATCTCCTTACTGGTCATCGGGGTATGATTTCCCATTAGAGGACCTTCACTGAGGAGAACATTCCTTTGGTCATTAAGTATTCCTTCCTCGGATGTGAGCTATGCTCGCCTAAGGGCTAGGAGTTCATGAGCGGAATTCATACTTGTGCTTCTCTTTGTGGTCTTCCTTCTCTATCCCTCTCATACCGTAGGCGCTTCTTGTAGTTGTCAAGGAGCCTTGAGATCTGAATGGATTCATTAAGATCATCTTTGTTCACCATTCTATCCTCCTGAGGATGATAATGAACATATGGGGATTAGTAATACTCACCAATATCGTATTAGACCATCTGAGAGGGATGGGTCAATTGGGGGCTGTAAGGACGCAAATTTCCAATTGAGTCCTTTGTAGTTTTGGCTCAATTTCGAACAATAATGTTTGCGTCATAGGATAGAGTATATTGATCATCCTCCAAGCCTATGACGTGTTTGTTTAATACATAGCGGCCAAGTGTATAAATCTTCATCAAAATGCCAAGTTTAAGTGCCTCGTTTCTACGTCATCAATAGTGGTTCCATGCTCCCAAGGTATGAATGAATTACATATATATATAGGAGCTTGGAACGGTTTATAATGGATGTTAGGTTTTAAAACTGGGTTTTTGTTTTTCAGAAATTTTTCTATTAAAACTTATATATAAAGTATATAAAGTTTCTGGGCTTAAAAAGAAATTTTTGAACATTCTGTAAGTTCGTTCGAAGTGTCGTTCGAACGAGATTGTCGTTCGAACGAGATTGTTGTTCGAACCACAAGTCGTTTGAACGAGATTGCCAACGACTTCCCCTAATGGCCACTGGAACTTCGTTAGAATACTCGTTCGAATGAGATGTCGTTCGAACGAAATGCCATTCGAAGGAGATATCAGGCGGGAAAATTTTCTGGCAGTTTTTAGCAGTTTTTACCCTTGTTTCCCACTTGTTTCCCCACTAACTTTTTTCAAAACTTATAATGTGCGGGAACAACTTTTTCCAACTTAACTTTTTCATACACAACCATCTCTAAGAGTGAGTTTGAGAGCAAAATAGTTTAAGAAAAAGTTCATGTTATAAAATGTCCAAGTTTTGAAGAAAAAATTGATTATACACTTTAGTTTTACACCCTTTGTTTATGTTTTCCAAGCTTCCATATATGTGTACTTTGCTTGGAGCGTTTGGCACCAGTTTATCTCTACATTAGTTTGAAGAGAAGTTTGGGTTTTCTTCTACATCCCATAAAGAAGAAGAGTTCATTTTGCTGCGGCATTCTCATGTGGTAAAAGACACCACATGTGGTTGACGGTGTACCTATTGTCCGATTGATGAGTCCAAGATCGCGGTGGAGCTCTGTGGTTATCCTCTTGGAAGAGGTGGTTACAAGAAGACGCATCAAGGCTTGAGAGGGTTCGAGTTGAGGAAGTAAGTCATCTGTCTTGTAAATGTAAATTCCGTACTTAGTGGATTTGAGGCTAGGGCTTATCGAGGTTTTTTCCCATTGTGGGTTTTTCCTCGTACATCGCGGCGTAGTGGATTAATTGTTTATTTTATCTTTTACAAAATCACCTAGAATGCATGCTTAGGTAAAAATATAAAATTGGTTTAATTTAACCACTACTTGTTTAATTCTCGTTGTGGGTTTTTTTCTCGTATATCACGGCGTAGTGGATTAATTGTTTATTTTATCTTTTGCAAAATCACCTAGAATGCATACTTAGGTAAAAATATAAAATTGGTTTAATTTAACCACTACTTGTTTAATTTGGTGCTAATGAAATATTGGGTAATGTTTACGTTAATTTAATTCAAGTCATTTAATTTAATTTGTTAAAAAAATTGGTTTGGCTTAATTTGGAATAATTGCAAAATATTACTTAGGCAAATTTTCTAAGACTTGGATTGATTAATATGGTTTAAGTGGAATTTAAATAAATGTGTGTGTTTAAGTTTATTTCACTTGGTTTTATTTTAATCTTGAAGTAAATAAGAATTTGTTTTTTTTGTGAACCATCACCTTTACGCTTCCGCATATATTTCTATAAAAGGAAATTATCTTTTTGAAGTATAAAAAGTCTTTTGAATTTTAAAATTGGGGGTTCCTCAGGGGCCATCCTGGTCATCGTAGTTTTCATGCTCGTGGGTATGACACTCTTGGTCCTCATAATTGCGTTGTTGATGACCCTCCTTGTCATTCACGTTCATGTTACCTGGGTCGGGTGAGTTAGACATCTCAAAGATTTATCTAGTGGAAAAGAACTCAGATCGTTTCCCACAGATGGTGGTAATTTCCTAAAATGTTTGTATTCAATGTAAATAAGCTAAATAAGGAAAATCATTCAAGAGGGAGGATAAAAAAAAAGAACACAACACAGGAATATACGTGGTTCGACAATGTGCCTACATCCGCGGAGTTTAGGGTTTATCTTATATTAACATAGAGAACATGTTAGGAAAGTTATGGTATTTCTTGACATTACAATTTCACGTGCCCATCCTTAAGAGGAGCGAATTTATATTTATATATGATCTTGAGGGACTCCTAGCTTAATTAATAGTTATCCATGGAAGTTGAAACCTATCTCCTATCTCTTCAAGCCCTCATATGGGATATATATACGAGAGTCCTTCGTGATATGGATTCTCAATTTACTTAATACGTAAGGAACTTATGGGCCCATGCTGAACACGTGCAAGTTAGGTGCCTCTATAATTTTCATCCCCACACCAAGTAAATAAAATCTTCAACATCATAACACTCATGTCTTATCGAAGGTAACAGTATATTTTCAAGTGGGTTGGACCCTATCTAATGAAATGGGAAAAAAGTCAAAGGCACATAGGAGGTATAATCAAGAATAAGTAAAATAAAAGGTGATAGATGATTTAAGAATGTTGAAGATTGTATAGTTTCAACCTTGAAATGGTCGAGTTGCATAATTAGATGTAAGCATGGATGTGATTCCGAAGCGCAGACCGCATCAGTGATGCAACAATAACTTCCTCACGAACCCCTCTTGGGATAAAGTATAATATTTGGTAGCCTCAACACAATGCATGTGCTATATTAGGACTTCATGCCATATGATAAGTTTAGTAAATTTAAATACTTTTCATGGATTCACTACTTTTAAATCCATAATTAGAGTTTTTAAAAATGTCTAATGTAGTGCAAAAGGTTGAATGTGCAGTTAGACTACCAACTAAAAATAAAGAAGCAATCCTTGATGATGTGACAATAATAATCATATGGCCCGAACTATAATTAAAGGTTGTAATTTTATTGTAAATTTTTTTTGCCAGTACCTGCACCCCCATATAAGAAATAAGTTGTTCACTAATTCTAATAAAACATATGAAGTTATCATCGTGTAAGTCATATGTTGCCATCAATACGGTGAGTAATGTCTAATTGTGTGTCACCTTGTGCTACTAATGATTTTAATTGTTGATGTTCCAACACTAATCTATTCCCACCCATAGTACTCCAATTAGGACTTGGTAGAGGCACTAGAAAAACTTCAGATAAAATCTTATGAGACTCTTGAAGAACCTCATTTAAAATATACAAACTATAATCTTAAACTTGGATATCCGTTGGATTTGGAATGGAAAATAGTGTATGTAACTTATTCATCATATCGTCACATATATGAATGGAAAATTGATTCCATAATAAATCCATATACAAAGGGAAACATTGTGTAAGTATAATGTTGAATAAACGTATAAGTTGATGTTTAGTTGGTATGATTGATGTCTCTTAAAATTATTGAACCCGTTCATTATTGTCTTCAAGCAATCCCCTTGCTACATAGGTTGACTTCAAAGTCTCATGTATGACATTTTTTTACCCTGCGTAAGCTCTCAAAGGATATAGGTCCTTTTACAACGGTTAAAAGAAATTGCAAATAAAATATTTCACCTGAACTAGGTCTAGTATATTACATTCAATCAATTTCAAACTCCCGTGTTCTCCTCGAAGTCAAGAATTTTGTTGCAGTTCTCCAAACATAATGTTAAGGAAAACCTTAGTAGGTGTAAGCTCTTGCATAAACATTCTTAGTGCAAAAAGAAAAAAAAGGTTAAAGAAGTCATTTGAACCCTAGATCTTTGAGCAGTCACATTTGTAATTTTGTAGTATTGAACACAACGTGATGCATTCTAGGTAAATATAAATCTAACCTCATAACAAGTGATTTCTCGTGATGCATGTGATTACCAAAAATTTGACAAGAAAATTTTGGGGGTCCAATGTACCTTGCATCTAGATATTGTTGGATTTCATCATCACCTCCCGAAACCATTGTCATGCGATCATAGACCTTATATATGTTGTTAAAATATTTAACCCATCTTAAACCTTCACAAACCTCAACATTGATGTGATAATTGAATAATTGGGACAACTATGGATTACATATCATAATATTTTTATTCTGTACATGTTTTCCTTTTTGAAGTACTATAGTCCCTACCATCTTTACGACGACGATTGATTAGATATCTTTTACCAAAATCTTCAAATTCTCGTGGGTATTTCTTCCTGCATCTACCATTTTACATGCAAGAGGAATGTGACACCCCGATTAATTAAATACCGGGTAGCTACTCCTTTATTCAAATTAATACAAAATGTCAAGTTGGTTCAGTTCATAACATCACTGTCGAAAAACGTTTTAATAATTACTAGCCACCTAATATTTAAAAAGTGAGTTGTCAATTTTAAATAAATCCGATTAACATACAATCCATTTAAATTATGAAATACTAATATCACAACCACACTATAGCCACAATAATAATAAAGAAATGACAATGAATCTGGAGGAATAATCCTCTAATAATCCAAATACTGAATACAACCAAATACAAAGTATGAATCACAAATTAATTACAACCCAAAATCTAAAATAAAATTGAGTAAGTAAGATATCTCTAAAAGTAAGGGGCGACATGCCCTACAGATGAGTAAACCTGAAGTAGAGTCAAGATAGAAAGTGGAGGCGTCTAATATCGAGGTCCTGTAACTTCCACAGCAGCTACAGCACGTCACCGAAATGGAACTCCTACGCTTGGTGTCCTTGTGGTTGGGCACCTAAAATGTTTTTACAAGAAAATAGATTTGAAAGAAAACGGGTCAGAGCCCGATTGTGAAAACATTTTAAAATGCAGCAAGTGTTTAATATCATTAAACAGTGAATATAAAATACATGATAGTGCGTGAACTCACATGAGTTCCTCACCTCTTAACTAATTGTGCACTCCTATCGTACCCGTACCCATTCTAGTTATTTTTCTATCTAATTAGTCCAATACACAACGTAACGTTTCTATACTATCCACAGTTTAATTCCCGACATCTTAATATAAACAGAGAGTTTTACTTTTTATTTCTCAGAATTTATCATAATAATTACTAAGGCTTTCCATCTTTAACTCTACTAAAAATGTCACGATCATTCACACATACATTTATAATGACAGTTCATTTCAATTATCAGTATATTAATCTCATCATAAATATACAATACTTGCACCCCGAGACTAAGTTACGATGCACACATACCCTGCTATCAAATCCCGGTACATCACGTACATTAGGATCACGTACTCCAAATCACTCAGAAACCGTCTCAATAAGTAACAATCACATACAATGGAGGCGAACATAGTTCACATCACATGGGTCACGCACATACCTACGCTCCCACGATCAACTGACTTATTAACTCCCCAATAAGTCATTCTCTGATCTATGTCCTCGAGGTACCAATCTAAATCCCCCCCGTAGGCACACAAAGATTAAATGGCCCTGATCGAATGCCGACCTCCCATGATTGCAAGTATGGTAGGTATGTTATACACAGATAACCACATATACTAAGCATTCACACATCTTAGATATCTTATAATATTGATAGAGGTATATTTTACATTCCTATACCGTCATTAAATGTTGCACGTTTACAACTCCCCGAATAATATACATTAAAGTTGTAAACCCTTCTCACGTCGTAATATTTGGTACTTATTCCTTAACCCATAAATGTCATTCGGTTTACTACATAATCCTAAGTTGTACTCCTCAACGTACTCCAATATCACATCTATACCCACTAGTCAACAAGGAAAGGTTAACGCTCAGTTAAATAAGTCTACTGGAAGTCCTAAATAAAATCAGGCCTAAAAAGGTCATTATGTCAACTCGTTAGAAATCTTGTTCGAACGAATGTCTTCAAACGAACTACCAACTTGTTATAAGGAGTACTGTCATCTCATTAGAAGGTCGTTCAAACGACCTGGGCAGGTCTTCTAGCGAGATGGCAGACTTCACCCAGAAATTTTCTAACTCGTTTTTCTTCATTTTTCTCTTCTCCAAATCCATCCTAAGATCATTCCAATTACGTTTTATTGTTTTAAAACTATTCTAAGTCATCCTAGATCACTCCTTAACATATTATTGGGGTCAAATCTTACTAATCTACATGTAATAATCATAAATTCCCAATCCTTACCCCAAACCCTATGAATATGAACCCAGAATTTTATTGTATCTAAATACCCATAATAAATCCATTTTTAATTCATCAAAGTTATGTTTTGGGATATCAATTTCATCCATAAACATTCTACATGCAATCCCTATTCAAAATCATTAGTTCAACAATAATCCCATAAGGTTTTTCATCAAACTTTCAAGGGCTATACAGTTTCTACACTAAATATGGAGGAAATATTCAATGCAATTAATAACATCAAATCACTTGCCTTATGGTTGTTCTTCAGATTTGTTGTCGTTGATTCTAGGCTGAATTTCCCCTCTTTCTGTCACAAATCCTTCCAAAATGGTGGTGATGGGTGATGGCATTGCTTTGGCTCTTGTAACCTCTCTCCAACTTCTCTCAAAACTCCCGTAGCCCACTCTCTCACTTTTTGGCTGATAATGGACTTAGTGGCACTTTTAATAATATCTAAATTACCTCTAAAATTCGTGGGTTTTAATCCCTTAATTTTTAAAATTACCAAAATACCCTTCTTGGTTGCCGGTTTGGCCTAAAAATGCTCCGGGATACAAACTAAACTCCCGGCTAGTGTTTTCTGACTATTTCGACCCTTCCGGACGTGTCAGCGCACTCAAAATGATCATTCGGTTGATAAAAATATAAATTAATTTTTAATTTAAATAAATTCATTCCTGACGCGACTGATACGCGCACTCCAACTTAATTTCTCAAATTGTCATATTTCTGCCTCTTGACAATTTAAATATTTTCAATACCATATATATTCAGAAATATTTGATTTTATCATCACAATCAAATACCAACTCACATCTTGCTAGTATTTATATCCGGATTAATTCCCAATTAATTCTCATTTAATTCAATTAGTCCAATAAATAAAAATAAATAAAATTACGGGGTATTACATACTTCCCCCCTAATAACAGAATTTCATCCCGAAATTCGAAACTAAAGAATACCTGGAAAAAATAACTCTGGATAACGCTCGCGCATCTCATCCTCATGCATCTCATCCTCGCGCTCCCATGTGGACTCCTCGGTATTATGATGCCGCCACTGAACAAGTACTAACGGTACTATTTTGACCTCAGTTTCCTCTCGCTGTGGTCCAGAATAGCAATCGGCCCCTCCTCGTAGGAACTATCAGGTTGAAGATCGATGTCCTCTAAAGCAATGTGAGAATGGGCCAAATCGTCCCTAAGATATTTCCTTAGCGAGGAAATATGGAACACATCATGAATCCTATGCAAGTGCTCCGGTAACCCAAGTCTATACGCAACTGGACCAATCCTCTCGATGATAGGAAATGGCCCCACATATCTTGGTGTCAGTTTCCCCTTCTTCCCAAAACGCATAATCCCCTTCATAGGAGATACTCTGAGTAACACCTGACCCCCACCTTGAATTCTCTGAAGAACCTCTTGGCATCAGCATAGCTCTTTTGTCGGTCCTGAGCTACCCGAATACGGCTCCGTATCATATCTATCCTTACTGAAGTGTCATGAATCACTTCCAGCCCAAGGAGTTTGTTATCCCCCACCTCTAACCAACATGCTTGGGAACGACAAGGTCTACCATACAATGCCTCGAATGGAACCATGCCAATGGTGAACTGGTAAGAGTTGTTATAAGCAAACTGCACCAGTGGAAGGTACTGCTCCCAACCACCTCCAAAGTCTAGGATGCACATACGCAACATGTCCTCCAACATCTGATTTATCCACTCTGTTTTCCCATCAGTCTGCGGGTGATACGCCGTACTCAGTCGCAACTCCGTACCCATGGCCTCCTAGAAACTCTCCCAAAATCGTGAAACAAATATCTTGTCTCGATCAGACACAATATTTAGAGGTACCCCGTGAAGTCTCACTATCTGCGCAATGAAAATCTGGGCACACTGTCCTATAGTGTAGTCTTTCCTCATGGGCAGGAAATGAGCAACTTTGGTCAAGCTATCCATAATTACCCATATGGAGTCATGACCCCTCTGTGATGTAGGTAATCCCGTGATAAAGTCCATGGATATGCTCTCCCATATCCACATCGGAACCTCTAACGGCTGTAGAAGTCCTGTCGGTCTTTGATGGTCCACCTTTACTAGCTGACAAGTGGCGCATTTAGAAACGAACACGCCAATATCTCTCTTCATCCCTCTCCACCAGTACTATCGTCTCATGTCTTGGTACATCTTATCCCCACCAGGGTGTACCGCGAATCGTGAGATGTGCGACTCTGTCATTACCTCGTGTCGCAAGTCTTCCCCTTTCGGAACGAACAGTCTCCCATTAAAGCGTAATCCGCCATCTGAACTAACGGTCTAGGACTCTGCTCCCTCTGCTAGTAATCGAACTATCTGCTCCTAACATAACGAGTCTTTTACCTGGGCCTTTATCACTCTTATAACAATCTGAGGTGTAACAGTCATCATAGACATGAATGATTGGGCCACTACACCCTGGTGTCCCAACTCCTTCCACTTTGCTTTCCACACCTCGGCCACCTCATCTACTGGCCTACGGCTCAACGCGTCTGCTACCACATTAGCCTTCGCTGGGTGATATTGGATATCGAACTGATAATCCTTCATAAACTCAAGCCACCGTCATTGACGCATATTCAGTTCCTTCTGTGTGAAGAGGTATTGTAGAAACTTATGGTCTGTGAACAAACAGAATTTCTCCCCCAGGAGATAGTGTCTCCAAATCCGAAGAGCAAATACAACTGCCGCTAACTCCAAGTCGTGGGTGGGGTAATTCTTCTCTTGAGGATTAAGCTTACGTGAAGCATAAGCTATGGCCTGACTCTCCTGCTGCAGTACACCTCCAAGTCCTTGTAAGGACGCATCGGTGTAAACTAGATACTCAACTCTCGGTCTGGGCAATGCTAACACAGGTGCTGAGGTCAACTTGTCCTTTAGTTCATCGAATGCCAACTGACAGGCATTGCTCCAGATGAATGGTACACCTTTGCGAGTCAGATGTGTCAAAGGACCCGCTATATTTGAGAAACCCCGAATAAACCTCCTGTAGTATCCTGCCAAGCCCAAGAAACTACGGATCTCAGTCGGTGTCGTGGGCTGTCCCCACTCCCTGACCGCGGATACCTTCCCCGGATCAACATATATCCCCCGGTCTGAAATGATATGCCCCAAAAATTGAACCTCTTTCAGCCAAAACCCACACTTCTCGTATTTCGCATATAGCTCGTTCTGACGCAACGTCTATAAAACCTGTCTTAAGTGCTCGGCATGCTCCTCCTCTGTCTGGGAGTAAACTAGAATGTCATCAATAAAGACGATGACGAACTGGTCTAAGAACTCTATAAACACCCTATTCATCAAGTCCATAAACACGGCTGGAGCGTTGGTTAGGCCAAAAGGCATAACCCTAAACTCATAGGAACCATATCTCGTCAAGAAAGCAGAATTTTATAGATGTCCTATTCCATGATACGCAACTGATGGTATCCCGATCGCAAGTCAATCTTCAAGAAAAAGTAAGCTCCTCTCAACTGGTCGAATAAGTCATCGATTAAGGGCAACAGATACTTATTCCGTATTGTGACTTTATTCAACTCTCGGTAATCTACACACAACCTCAATGATCCATTCCTCTTCTTCACGAATGACACAGGGCACCCCACGGCGAAGTGCTCCTACGGATAAACCCCTGACCCAACAACTGCTCTATCTGATCCCTTAGCTCTCTCATCCCCGCTGGAGCCATACGGTAAGGCGCGCGGGCAATTGGCCGAGTGCCTGGTGTTAAATCGATAACAAAATATATCTCTCTACTAATAACTGGAATCGAATCGAGTGGTATTACCACTTCCTTAGAGGTCTCCTCCTCTATATAATACAAGTGTGTGGACGATCCTCCCTCAGAACGAGGCATCGCCACTAAGAATATCTCTTGCCCGGGAATGGCAAAAATAATACTCCTGCTGAAACAAATAACCATGGCTCGGTACACAACTAGCCAATCCGTACCAACAATTGCATCGTACTCAGTCATCTCTAATACTAACATATCAGCAGGTAAAGTAAATCTCCCGATCTCTATACCACACTTCTACAAATAAGAGAAATCACAGAACCCCTACTCAACGGTGAATCTACGCAAGTAATCATGCTCTCTACAGTGTCTAACAACCCCAAAGTGCATGAAAATCTCGTCGCAATAAAACAATGTGTGGCCCCCGTATCAAATAAAATACGCCCCATAGTCCCCTGAATAGAGAACATACCCTCAATAGCAGGTGGAACCTGTGGGACTTCGACCTGCTGGAGCTGATAAACTCGCCCGTACTGAAGTTGTCCCTACTGGACTGGCACTACTGGAATGGGTGGCAAAGATGGCATCTGGGGTGGTGCTGGGAGGGAGGCGGGAAGCATAGGTCTCTGGGGCTCATGCCGAGCACCCTACTGCTGCTGCTGTTGTGGGGTCCTGCCCCTATCAGGACACTCCTGGCATTTGTGGCCAATCTTACCACAAGTGAAATATTTCCCCAGAAAATTTTCCCCTCTCTGACCCTGCTGCCCACGGCCCTGGTGGTCGTTTCCATTCCTCCCCTGGCCGTGCTGGCCCTGATGAAACTGCTACTGTTAGCCATGCTGGCCCTGTTGACCCTGATGGCTGTGCTGACCCTGCTGGCCATAACGAAAACCTCCCTGTCCATTCCTGAAACCTCTAGATCTGAATCTCTTAGAATCCCTCTGCTGGGAACTCTGATCGCCCTGCCTGTACTGACCCTGAGCAGATTGTGCCCCGCTGGAACCATTTCCCCCTGTCCTACCCTGATGGCTAGACTCTCCTGATCACTTACCCTCTGACAGGTGAAAGCGGTGGTCCTGGTAGTGAAGCAGTGATGCGTTAACCACATCAGAATAAGTGGCCAACGAGATATTACTCAACAAGTGCTGACGGATCCTCCAAGTCAACCCATCCATAAACTTCTGAATCTTTTTCTCCTCGGTTGGAATCTCATCGGGAACGATGTTCAAGAGATTAGTGAATTCGGCCTCATATTCGGCCACGATCTTTTCCTCCTGCTTGAGGTTCATTAACTTCCTCCTCATTTCGGTGTGAACGACTGATGGAAAATACTTACGGTCGAACCGCACCCAAAACTCCTGAATAGAAAGGATATCCCTCTCCTCCGAGGTGGTAATGGACTCCCACCACTGCAACGCGGACCCTACTAGCTTAAAAGTAGCCAGTATATATCTCTGTACATCTGTACACTCGTACATCCTCAAGTGCCTTTGGATGTCCTTCTTCCACTAACTGGACACAACGACATCAGAGCTACCTGCAAACTCCAGAGGGTGTGCTTTTTGAAAAGCATCACGAACACGTTCCCAAGCAAATGGGAATGTATGAGCCTGTACCGGCGCTACTGTCGACGCCTGGGGTGGTGCCTGCTGCACAACTGCTAAGGCAGCATTTACTGCTTGGGCTACAATAGCTGCAACCTCTGCGGCATTCATGGATCCCTGAACTGGTGCAGACTATGGCTCCGGCTGAGCATCCCTGGGAACTCATTGTGCACGTCGTGGAGGAATCGGAAATGAGAGTAAAGTCTTATAAGTTCGCAGTTATTATCTCAAAATAGCTGAAGAGAGAAACATACACAAAAGAGTACAACAATCCTAAAATATAGGGCTCTACATCAAAGAAAGCTCAGCGGAAACATAACAAGTCATACAGATCCGAAGGACACTAGAACCTGATGCTCTGATACCACCTGTGACAACCCGACTAATTAAATACCGGGTAGCTACTCCTTTATTCAAATTAATACAAAATATCAAGTTGGTTCAGTTCATAGCATCACTGTCGAAAAACGTTTTAATAATTACTAGCCACCTAATATTTAAAAAGTGAGTTGTTAATTGTAAATAAATCCGATTAACATACAATCCATTTAAATTATGAAATACTAATATCACAACAACACTATAGCCACAATAATAATAAAGAAATGACAATGAATATGGAGGAATACTCCTCTAACAATCCAAATACTGAATACAACCAAATACAAAGTCTGAATCACAAATTAATTACAACCCAAAATCTAAAATAAAACTGAGTAAGTAAGATATCTCTAAAAGGAAGGGGCGACATTCCCTACAGATGAGTAAATCTGAAGTAGAGTCAAGATAGAAAGTGGAGGCGTCTAATATCGAGGTCATGTAACTTCCACAGCAGCTACAGCACGTCACCGAAATGGAACTCCTACGTTTGGTGTCCATGTGGCTGGGCACCTAAAATGTTTTTACAAGAAAATAGATTTGAAAGCAAACGGGTCAGAGTCCGATTATGAAAATAGTTTAAAATGCAGCAAGTGTTTAATATCATTAAACAGTGAAAATAAATACATGATAGTGCATGAACTCACATGAGTTCCTCACCTCTCAACTAATTGTGCACTCCTATCGTACCCGTACCCATTCTAGTTATTTTGCTATCTAATTAGTCCAATACAAAACGTAACATTTCTATACTATCCACGGTTTAATTCCCGACATCTTAATATAAACAGAGAGTTTTACTTTTTATTTCTCAGAATTTATCATAATAATTACTACGGATTTCCATCTTTAACTCTACTAAAAATGTCACGATCATTCACACTTACATTTATAATGACAGTTCATTTCAATTATTAGTATATTAATCTCATCATAAATATACAATACTTGCACCCCGAGACTAAGCTACGGTGCACACATACCCTGCTATCAAATCCTGGTACATCACGTACATTAGGATCACGTATTCCAAATCACTCAAGAATCGTCTCAATAAGTAACAATCACACACAATGGAGGCGAACATAGTTCACATCACATGGGTCACGCACATACCTACGCTCCCACGATCAACTGACTTATTAACTCCCCAATAAGTCATTCTCTGATCTATGTCCTCGAGGTACCAATCTAAATCCCCCCGTAGGCACACAAAGATTAAATGGCCCTGATCGAACGCCGACCTCCCATGATTGCAAGTATGGTAGGTATGTTATACACAAATAACCACATATACTAAGCATTCACACATCTTAGATATCTTATAATATTAATAGAGGTATATTTTACATTCCTATATCGTCATTAATGTTGCACGTTTACAACTCCCCGAATAATATACATTAAAGTTGTCAACCCTTCTCACGTCATAATATTTGGTACTTATTCCTTAACCCATAAATGTCATCCGGTTTATAACATTATCCTAAGTTTTACTCTTCAACGTACTCCAATCTCACATCTATACCCACTAGTCAACAAGGAAGGTTAACACTCAGTTAAATAAGTCTACTGGAAGTCCTAAATAAAATCAGGCCTAAAAAGGTCATTCTGTCAACTCGTTAGAAATCTCGTTCGAACGAGGTCGTTCGAACGAATGTCTTCGAACGAACTACCAACTCGTTAGAAGGAGTACTATCATCTCGTTAGAATCTCGTTCGAACGAGGTCGTTCGAACGACCTGGGCCGGTCTTCTAACGAGATGGCAGACTTCGCCCAGAAATTTTCCAACTCGTTTTTCTTCATTTTTCTCTTCTCCAAATCCATCCTAAGATCATTCCAATTACGTTTTATTGTTTTAAAACTATTCTAAATCGTCCTAGATCACTCCTTAACATATTATTGGGGTCAAATCTTACTAATCTACATGTAATAATCATAAATTCCTAATTCTTGCCCCAAACCCTATGAACATGAACCCAGAATTTTATTGTATCTAAATACCCATAATAAATCCGTTTTTAATTCATCAAAGTTAAGTTTTGGGATATCAATTTCATCCATAAACATTATACATGCAATCCCTATTCAAAATCATGAGTTCTACAACAATCCCATTAGGTTTTTCATCAAACTTTCAAGGGCTATACAGTTTCTACACTAAACATGGAGGAAATATTCAATGCAATTAATAACATCAAATCACTTGCCTTAGGGTTGTTCTTCGGATTTGCTGTCGTTGATTCTAGGCTGAATTTCCCCTCTTTCTGTCACAAATCCTTCTATAATGGTGGTGATGGGTGATGGCTTTGCTTTGGCTCTTGTAACCTCTCTCCAACTTCTCTCAAAACTCCCGTAGCCCACTCTCTCACTTTTTGGCTGATAATGGCCTTAGTGGCCCTTTTAGTAATATCTAAATTATCTCTAAAATTCGTGGGTTTTAATCCCTTGATTTTTAAAATTATCGAAATACCCTTCTAGGTTGCCGGTTTGGCCTAAAAATGCCCCGGGATCCAAACTAAACCCCCGGTTAGTGTTTTCTGACTATTTCGACCCTTCTGAACGCGTCAGCGCACTCAAAATGATCATTCAGTTGATAAAAATATAAATTACTTTTTAATTTAAATGAATTCATTCCTGAGCGACTGACACGCGCGTTCCAATTTAATTTCCCAAATTGTCATATTTCTGCCTCTTGACAATTTAAATATTTTCAATACCATATATATTCCAAAATATTCAATTTTATCATCACAATCAAATACCAACTCACATCTTGCTAATATTTATATCCGGATTAATTCCCAATTAATTGTCATTTAATTCAATTATCCCAATAAATAAAAATCAATAAAATTATGGGGTATTATAAGGAATTAGGATTCAGAGAGCCGTAGGACCATGTACCATACAACATCAAATGATTTAGAATAACATATAAATGTCAGTGGGGTATAGAAAATCTGTAAAAATGATGTTATCTACTTGGGAACATCTTAATCTTACTTTGACTATCAAGGAGAAGAAGACCATGTATGTGGGGTAAACCCCATTTTTGAAATTAGATTGTATAAACATGGGCAACTTTCTTACAAAAATATTTGTGTCCTTAATCTCCTAAATTAATTCTTTTATTTTTAGTTCAAATACATGTGTGACTCGGTCAGGACGATTGACTGCATTTTGACCCGGTAATAGTTCTTTAGTGATTTCAGGCCATTTAAGATTTACAGTCATTGTGAGAAAAAATATATGGGTGCTGATTGAATTATGTGATGTCCATCGAATCTTGGTAGATCTCAAATATATGTAATGCGCTACTAGTTAAAAAAGATACAAAAATCATTATTCTACCAATTTGCAATGGTTCCAACCCCTCAGACATACAATCAATAAGATCCTTTTTATATTTTAGCATAAAGGGTGCTATTATTAAGTCTATAATAAGTTAAACAATTTAGTTTTATCAAAGCCCAAGCATAGAAGATGAAGTAATGAAATTTTTTACCTCATTTCAAAATTGTAGAGTACACAGTACCATGCTGAAACAAATGATAATTGTAATAATTCAACTGAGTTATTCAATTATCTTAATCGATACTATTTATGACATCCCAAAGCTTCATTTGTGGCTCAGTTGATTTCCCTCGTGTAGGTGAACACTATTATCTCTCACTACAAAGGAATGGTGGCTATTGATAAGAAAAATAACAACATCAATCGATGACGAATTATACCTTATACAGTTTTTATGGTATTGTAATAAAGGTATGATGATAAGTTCTAGTCGACTCGAAAGGATACATATAAAATTTCAAATGCTTGACGATATTTGTATATAAATGGATTATTAGCATCTATGTAACTTTTAATTATATGAAGTACATTACTTTGTAAATGGGTAATTCATTTCCTAATATTTAATTCCACTTCCGGATCGTAAATTTATAGTTTTGCATATGCAACTTCATCTCTAAGTCTTGGTTCTGGTAAAAAGGATCCAGTACGATGACGTAGCTCACCATAAATGGTGAAAGATGTAATATCCCTACCTCTGAGATTCATAAACGCATTATTAACATTATAATATCTAATATGATCCTAAAAAGAATTGCATTGAACATCACTACCATAAAATACTTGTTTAATTTATGGTGGGGGTTCAATTAGTTGTGGCAAGTGAACTTGTACCTATTTACAACACTTTCCAAATAGAGACCACGCCTTCTATGATAACGGTAATCTTTCACCCATATAATGTAAAGAAAAATAATAACAACACGAAACAGTCAGGGGCCCAAGAAAATGTCTACCTAAATCATCTTATGATTCTCGAGACGTACTCATAGTTGCAACATTGTTGATGCGCGGTAGAGTGGCTATATGTATAAAATTAAAAGAATGTAAGAATGTGTGAAGAAATAAAATAAATGGCATTAGATAATTAATGATTAGTAAAAATATAAATAAAAGATATACATGTGGTGATTAACCTCAATTTTGGCGAGAGGTAAAATTTACAACGTATCAGCGATTAGTAGATATTGAAGAAGTTTAGCTACTATCTCAGATGGTTCATGGTGGACGCCATGATTAACAAATGTGCCCATGATAATTGGGTTAAAATCTTATCGAAGGTTGTGGTGAAAACTATTGGATGATATTAATTTGGGCATGGGGATTGGTAAATTATCAGTTAAAGGACAGTCTTCGAAAAGGAAAGTCCGACTGATTAAGGGTTCTTAGTTGTATAAATTTATTAGTTATTATTGAAGGTAGTTTAACCAATGAATTAATAAAGGATAATTGAGAATCCCTTGCTCACTTATGAAAATGCATATGCTTGTAAGGGTAGGTAGAGGCATTGACTTGAAAACTTTGGGAGTATGAGTAGATGGTTGATTGACACTTGATTTATGTAACTTAGGTGCTCATTTTCGATCACGTCATTGTCATCGGGAAAGTGCACATTTTGATATTAAGCTATCATACGGTGCTACATTTTCAACACTTGCGTGGGATTGTGGTGCAGGGGAAAGGGATCGACATATGTAGGTTGTGGAGGCAAAACATCACTCGAAGTTTGAAAGTGAAAAATTATTTCCCTTTCACGTTATTATCGTTGAGCCAGAACACGATTTCAGATTAAGTTGTCATAGAATTTTAAATGTTCAGTGCACAGGGGAGATTGTGGTGGCAAGCTAACTTCATGTGTATTTGGCAAATAAATATATATTTCTCATTCTCGCTGCATTCGTTGCACCCTGGCACGTTTTGAGACTAAGGTTTCATAAGTGCCTAAAGAAGGAAAAAGATTATTAACACTTAACGTGACAATAATGAAGGGGTATGGAATGATGGTCTTAATATAGTAAAATTAGGAATGGAAAGTGATAATAATTGAATATTGGAAATAAGGTAAATATTTTAAATAGAAAGGTGTAAAACATTATGGTCAATATAAGATGTAAACATTTCAGAATGGATTAGTTACCATTTATAGTAATAACTTAAATATTAAATTATTAAAGTAATGAAAAAATATTTCCTGAATAAACATCAGAAAAATGTAATAAGATTAAGAACTAAAAAATTACAGAAGTCATAAAATTAATCATTATAGAACAAAGTAAATGTAAAAGGTGAGCCTATACGTATATGGGACATTATAATGACATAACGGGAAGTATTAGAAACATGCCACTCTAGAAGATACCTTCCCCTCCCCATCCATTTTGCCTATTAAAATAAGTAAATCATATTAAATGAGATGAAAGAAAATTAAGGTACAATTTTGTTTAACTAGAAAATGTAAATGGTAGAAAGTTGTTGAGTAATTTTACCCTATTGGCGACATGTTTTATTTCTCTTTCCCCTTGCCTTTGTCATTTTCATTGTTATGTTTAGTATGCTACTGTTAAAATGTAAGAACGTTGATAGCATTAATGAAATGTGAATAATAAATCGTTTATATGAATTGTCAAGAAAAATAATATTTAGTGGCGATTAGTTACCACAACACATATAGCATTAAGTTGAACAGCGTCACATAAAACAATACCACTATTATTTCCTCTTGGCCTTTGAATTTATGAATATGAAGGAAATGTTGAAAGTCAAAATAAAAAAAGTGGGTAGATTAGAGAGGACAACAGGTGAAAATCAAGGACCCGATTTGTCACACCGCAAACCCAAATATATTCTAATCATTTCATTTATATTATGATTAAATCATAATCTTCCGTCCATTCAAAATATAATTCATTTATGAATATTTTTTTCATGTATAATAAACATAATCATGTTCTTTGTACCATAACATAATTAACATCAGAGTCATAATTAAACGAACATGCTATACTATGACTGACTATGATTAAATATTAAAATCATCAAACCAACCCATGCTAACTCAATATATAAGATGCTCAAGTGTAGTAAAACCTCAGTGTGAAAATGATAAAATCCTCACGTCTAATCCCCAGATCTTTTTAACGGTGAAACTCTTAAATCACTGATCATATGATATCCTAGCTGGAAGCATACAAACCTGAAAATGTTAAAATATAAATCGTAAGCATTAAGCTTAGTGAGGTACTCCTTACCTAAAATGAAATAACAGTTCATTATCAAATATGTGGATATAAAATCCAAATAATCCCGCCTTGCTATGAAATAGCAATTCTATATCAAATCTCTAAATATAACATCCAAATAATCCTTCCCTATAATGAAATAACAATTCTATATCAAATATGTGGATATATACTCCAAATAATCCTGCCCTGCTATGAAATAATAGTTTTATATCAAATCTGTGGATATGAAATCCAAACAATCCCACCCCGCTATGAAATAATAGTTTTATATCAGATCTGTGGATATGAAATCCAAACAATCCTTCATGTTGGCAATAATAAATCCTGGAACATAAGTTCCAACAAATCCTTGTCATAAGACAAATCAAATCATTGGATCTTTGTCCAATTCCAATCTTAGATCATAAGACCCACACAAATCATGAATATTTTAATATACAAACAAATACTGAATATTGAAGTATTCAAACCAATCCTGGATCACAAGACCCAGACAAACCCTGGATATTTTAATATCCAAAGAAATCCTGAATACCGAAGTATTCAAACCAATCTTGGAGCATATGACCCAAACAAATCCTAGATATTTTAATATCCAAACAAATACTGAATACCGAAGTATTAAAACCAATCCTCTCTTAGAGCTATATCCATATTTATATATGAAACAAATCATAAGTACACTCACCTTTGAGATTTAATCAGTCTTTTTCCCTTGCCTTTATCCGGTATTTTTTCAGTAGATTCTTCTTCTATTCCTATCATTCTTACACTATTAGTATCATCATAAGAATAACAACAATCCAAGGAATATCTCAAGCATAACTCAATTCATAAGCATCATATGATTCTATTCAAATCATTTATTACTAGTGAAATTCCATCCAAATTCATGTTAATATATTTGACATATCCAATTCATAAACCAAACATACATTCATTTATTCTTGGTAATTAAATCCTTATCATATTAGGATTCCAATACAAAAGACAACACATAATTTCAAGTTTCCTAGAGCAAGATACGCCCGTTTCTTTACTACATAGCAAATTTTCCCTATAGGTTCTTTTATTGTTCATTCATCTTCCTGGAATTTTCATAATTTTTTAAAAGCACAACTTTCTATGATATTTCACCCAACATCATTAAATATATTAAACAATACAAAATTAAAGTTTCATAATTTTTAAAGTTCATTTTCTATGTCAGGCAAAACATCGAACACATGGCGTGCATACTTTCACCCTTGGGGAAGATTTCTTACCCGAATTTCAAACCATCACCCAAGATTCATTTCTTGGTATTTTCACATGATTTTAGGATATGTCATACATATATGAGTCTATTTTAATCTAAAATTGGAATCAATTAATTCCAGTAAGTATACAAAAATATATGGAAGGTTGAATAAATAAGGTTACTAAACGAAGCAATTTTAAGGGTTTGTACATTAAACTTAACTTAAACTTGCATCTAACCATACATATACATCAAGGGCTGAAATTTTAGTAAAAAAATTATGTTTTCTATCATCTAAATCAGTAATATAATAAAAACAACAATATTGGGGTTAGGATTACCTTTGGGACTTTTATGTAATTTCCACGGATTTTTCTCCAAATTTTCTCCTCACTTTCTTCCTAAACTTTCCAATTCTCTCTTCCTGTCAAGCCAAACTCTTTAATGGCTGAGTTATTCTGAAGGAGGGGATTATTTCAAGCCTTTAAAGTCGGACAAAACCAACCTCCTTCTTTAACCAATCAAAACGCACCATTTCTTAGCCTAATAAGATGAAATATCATTTAACGAATGGACAAATTTGTCCTTGCTTCGTAATTCCAGCATAACTTCTCGCTAGGACCTCCGTTTAACACACCGTTTGTCGTGTTAAAAACCTAATTCATATATATATATATATATATATATATATATATATATATATATATATATATATATATATATATATAGTTTTCTCCTGAAGTCAATTGTTATGTCATAAAGGTCAAAACTAGTTTTAAAGATGAACATTCCTACCGAAAACTTCAAAATTTCATATCTGTAACTGATTTGATATTTCATGCTTTATGAAGGTAGGATTAGACTAAACATAATGACTTAAAATTATATATAATAATAACATATTATCCATATCACATAAGCTAAGCATAATTAATCATAATTATATTCGGGTTGTCACAATTCTCCCCCTGTTAGGAAATTTCGTCCCTGAAATTGACATACCTTGGTTTTCCGAATCAAACAAATATGGATAACGCATCTTCATGGTATCTTAGATCTCCCATATAGCCTCTTCCATGGAATTCCTTCTCCACAAAACTTTCACTAGTGGGATCACTTTTGATCTCAATATTTGTTCTTTCATATCGACGATCGCAAGTGATTCTTCCACATAACTCAAGTCTTCCTTCAACTCAGTAGGTTGTTCCACTAACACATGTGAAGGGTACGCTACATACTTTCTTAACATAGAAACATGGAAAACATCATGTAATCGACCTAAGTCTGGTGGTAACGATAACTTGTAGGCAACCATCCCGACTTTCTCAAGAATTTCATAAGGTCCAATGTAGCGTGGACTTAATTTTCCTTTCTTTCCAAACCTCATAACTCCTTTCCATGGAGATATCCGAAGAAACACATAATTCCCTTTCTGGAATTCCAAATCTTTTCATCATTTACCCGCATAAATTTTCTGTCTCCCTTGAGCTGTTCTCATTATATCTTAAATAATCCTCACTTTTTCAGTGGTGACTTCAATCAATTCTGAACCCTCTATCTTCCTTTCACCCCAACATACCGGTGTACGACATCGTCTACTGTACAATGCTTCCTATAGAGTCATACCAATAGTAGATTGAAAACTATTATTATATGCGAATTCTATCAAAGGCAATTATTCGTCCCAATTACCTTTGAAATCAAGGACACAAGGTCTAAGCATATCTTCCAAAATTTGTATTGTCCTTTCAGACTGCCCATCTGTCTGGGGATGAAAAGCCATACTAAACTTTAAGTTAGTACCCATAGCATATTGCAAATTATCCCAAAATCTAGATGTAAAAGTAGGGTCCCTATCTGAAATAATAGAAATAGGTGCTCCATGCAATCGAATAATTTCATTAACATACAATCTAGCATACCTATCAACTGTATACATAGTCTTGATTGCTAGAAAGTGAGCTGACTTGGTTAACCTGTCTACCACCACCCAAATCGAATCTGACCCCTTCTGAGATCGAGGAAGCCTAACCACAAAATCCATCGTTACATGATCCCATTTCCACTCCGGTATTGGCAATGGTTGAAGCAAACCCACAGGTTTTTGATGTTCCACTTTTAATTGCTGACATATAAGGCATCTAGAAATGAAATCAACCATTTCCTTCTTCATATTATTCTGCCAATAATGCTCCTTCAAACCCCTATACATTTTAGGACTACCAGGATGCATGGTATAAACGGAATTATGAGCCTCATCTAAAATTTTCGCTTTCAATTCATCCACATTAGGCGCACATAATCACTTCTTATACAATAAAGTGTCATCATTAACAATACAAAAATCATCAGACTTACCGTCTCGGACATCTTTCCATTTCTTCTCAAGAAAAGGATCCTGACTTTGCAAATCGTGAACATGGGTAGCTAACAAAGGCCTCAAGCTTATATGAGCAAAGAATCTGTCCCCATCTGCTAGCTCCAATTCCACTCCTATCAATCTCAACTCCAAAATATGAGAAACTCTATCACACTGAATGCAAGATAACCTGACCAAAGCCTTTCTACTCATAGCATCTGCAACTACATTTGCCTTCCCCGGATGGTAGTGAATTGTACAATCATAATCTTTAATTAACTCTACCCACCACCTCTGCCTCAAGTTCAAGTTCTTCTGAGTAAATAAATACTTAAGACTCTGATGGTCAGTAAAAAATTTCACATACTTCACCATATAAATAATGACGCCATAATTTCAAAGCGAACACAATAGCAGCAAGTTCCAAATCATGTGTTGGATAATTATATTCATGTGAACGCAACTTCCTAGAAGCATAAGCAATAACCTTACCATGCTGCATAAAAAAAACAACCCAACCCCTGGTGTGAAGCATCGGTATAAATAACAAAACCATCTCCACCATGTGGAATAGTAAGAATTGGTGCAGTTCCCAACCTATTCTTCAATTCTTCAAAACTATTTTCATAATCAGAATTCCATTCAAACTTAATATCTTTCCGGGTCAAGTTATTCATTGGCAAGGAAATTGAAGAAAATCCCTTAATAAACCCAGCTAAACCCAGAAAACTCCTCACCTGAGTTATATTATTGGGCCTCTCCCACTTTACAATAGCTTCCACTTTCTTGGGATCAACACATATACCATCTCCAAAAATAACATGGCCTAAAAATACAACTTGTGATAGCCAAAATTCGCATTTGCTAAACTTGGCATACAATTGCTTATCTTTAAACACTTTCAAAATAGTTCGGAGATGCTTTTCATGTTCAACTATATCATGTGAGTAAATCAGAATATCATCAATAAAAACTATCACAAATGAATCAACAAAAGGATGCAGTATCCGATTCATAAGATCCATAAATACAACTGGAGCATTAGTCACTCCAAAAGGCATAACTAGAAATTCAAAATGACCATACCGAATACGAAAAGCAGTTTTAGAAATATCACTCTCCTTAACCCTCAACTGATGACAACCCGAACGCAAGTCTATTTTTGAAAACACTTTAGCACCCTGTAACTGATAAAAAAAATCATCTATACGAGGTAAAGGATATTTTTTCTTAGCTATAGCTTTATTCAGTTGCCTATAATCAATACATAAATGCATAGTACCATCTTTCTTTTTCACAAATAAAACTGGTGCACCCCATGGAGATACACTAGGCTGTATGAACCCCCTATGAAGTAAATCCTGCAACTGAATCTTAATTTCTTTCAACTCAGCAAGTGCCATTCTATACGGTGCAATAGAAATAGGGGTTGTCACCGGAGCCAATTCAATACTAGATTTAACTTCTCTCTCTGGGGGTAACCCATACAACTCACTAGAAAACACTTCTGGAAAATCTCGTACTATAGGAACATTAAATAATTGTAAAGACTGCTTCGTAGTGTCAAGAACATATGCAATAAAACCCTCACAACCCTTACTCAACAATTTCCTTTCTCCCACAAATTTAAATTCAAAATCACCAGGCATATTAAAAACAACTTCCTTATAGAAACAATCCATAGATGCATGATATTTAGATAACCAATCCATTCCCAGAATTATATCAAAATCATAAATATCCAATGGAAGTAGATCTATAACTGTATCTCTAACCCCCACAGGCAAAACACAATCACAAAAACATATTCAACTACAACCATATCCCCCATATGCATATAAATACCCAACCCCACATCTAAACGAGTACACGGTCTATTCAGGTATATAGCAAATGCATAGGACACAAAAGAATGTGTGGAACTAGTACCAAGGAAATTATAAACACAATTCTATCAGTAATAAAAAGTGTACATGTCACCACATCCGGGGTAATATGATCATCTTTCATCGTAAAGAGTCGCCCACTTGGCCTGGAACCACTGGCTTATCTCATGCCCCAGGTTTCATCTATAATAACCGAGTTATAACAACCAACACAAATAATTTATAATACTAAATTATTGATTAGTGCATAACTATTCATACATATCATATCAAACCAACAACTGCCATTTAATCGCCACACACGTCCAGAATTAATAACCTAGACGCTCTGATACCACTAATTGTCACACCCCAAACGCAAATATATTCTAATCCTTTCATTTATATTATGATTAAATCATAATCTTTCGTCCATTCGAAATATAATTCATTTATCAATATTTTTTTCATGTATTATAAACAGAATCATGTCCTTTGTACTATAACATAATTAACATCAGAGTCATAATTAAACGAACATGCTATACTATGACTGACTATGATTAAATATTAAAATCATCTAATTAACCCATTCTAACACAATATATAAGATGCTCAAGTGTAGTAAAACCTCAGTGTGATAATGATAAAATCCTCACGTCTAATCCCCAGATCTTTCTAACGGTGCAACTCTCAAATCACCGATCATATGATATCCTAGATGGAAGCATACAAACCTGAAAATGTTAAAATATAAACCGTAAGCATTAATCTTAGTGAGGTACTCCTTCCCTGAAATGAAATAACAGTTCTTTATCAAATATGTGGATATAAAATCCAAATAATCATGCCTTGCTATGAAATAGCAATTCTATATCAAATCTCTAAATATAACATCCAAATAATCCTTCCCTGCAATGAAATGACAATTCTATATCAAATATGTGGATATAGAATCCAAATAATCCTTCCCGGCTATGAAATAACATTTTTATATCAAATATGTGGAGATGAAATCCAAAAAATCCCACCCTGCTATGAAATAACAGTTTTATATCAAATCTGTGGATATGAAATCCAAACAATCCTGCCCGTTGGCAATAACAAATCCTGGAACATAAGTTCCAACAAATCCTTGTCATAAGACAAATCAAATCATTGGATCTTTGTCCAATTCCAATCCTGGATCATAAGACCCAAACAAATCATGAATATTTTAATATCCAAACAAATCCTGAATACTGAAGTATTCAAACCAATCTTGGATCATAAGACCCAAACAAACCCTTGATATTTTAATATCCAAACAAACCCTGAATACCGAAGTATTCAAACCAATCCTGGATCATAAGACCCAAAAAAATCCTGGATATTTTAATATCCAAACAAATCCTAAATACCGAAGTATTCAAACCAATCCTCTCTTAGAGCTATATCCATATTTATATATGAAACAAATCATAAGTACACTCACCTTGGAGATTTAATCAGTCTTTTTCCCTTGCCTTTATCCAGTATTTATTCAGCCGATTCTTCTTCTCTTCCTATCATTCTTACAATATTAGTATCATTATAATAATATCAATAATCCAAGGAATATCTCAAACATAACTCAATTCATTAGCATCATATGTAACTATTCAAATCATTTATTACTAGTGAAATTCCATCCAAATTCTTGTTAATATATTTGACATATCCAATTCATAGACAAAACATACATTCATTTCTTCTTGGTAATTCAATCCTTATCATATTAGGATTCCAATACAAAATACAACACATACTTTCAAGTTCCTAGAGCAAGATAGGCCTGTTTCTTTACTACATAGCAAATTTGCACTATAGGTTCTTTTATTGTTCATTCATCTTCTCGGAATTTTCATAATTTTTCAACGGCTTAGCTTTCTATGATATTTCACTCAACATCAGTAAACATATTTAAAAATACAAAATTAAAGTTTCATAATTTTTAAGGTTTATTTTCTATGTCAAGCAAAACATCGAACACATGGCGTGCATACTTTCACCCTTGGGGAAGATTTCATACCCGAACTTCAAACCATCACCCAAGATTCATTTATTGGTATTTTCATATGATTTTCATATATGTCACACATATATGAGTCTATTTTAATCTCCAATTATAATAAATCAATTCGAGTAAGTATACAAAAATATATGGAAGGTTGAATAAACAAGGTTATTAAACGAAGCAATTTTAAGGTTTTGTACATTCAACTTAAGTTAAACTTGCATCTAACCATACATATACATCAAGGGATGAACGTTTAGTAAAAAAAAATGATGATTTATATCATCTAAATCAGTAATATAAGAAAAATAACAAGATTTGGGGTTAGGATTACCTTCGGGACTTTTACGTAATTTCCACATATTTTTCTCCAAATTTTCTCCTCACCTTCTTCCTAAACTTTCCAATTCTCTCTTCCTCTCAAGCCAAACTCTTTAATGGCTGAGTTATTCTGAAGGAGGGGATTATTTCCAGCCTTTAAAGTTAGCCAAAACCAACCTCCTTCTTTAACAAATCAAAATCCACCATTTGTTAACCTAATAAGATGAAATATCATTTAACGAATGGATAAATTTGTCCTTGCTTCGTAATTCCAGCATAGCTTCTCGTTCGGACCTCCGTTTAACACAACGTTTGTCATGTTACAAACCTAACTCATATATATAAATATCTAGTTTTCTCCTCAAGTCAATTGTTATGTCATAAAGATCAAAACTAGTTTTAAAGATGAACATTACTATCGAAAACTTCAAAATTTCATATTTGTAACTGATTCGATATTTCATGCTTTATGAAGGTAGGATTAGACTAAACATAATGACTTAACCTTATATAATAATAACATATTATCCATATCACATAAGCTAAGCATGATTTAAGCATAATTATATTCGGATTGTCACACGATAAGTAAAAAATGAGAACAAAAAGAGCCTTAATCATAGTTAACCCAGAGCATGTTAAAGCAAATAGTTACAAATTTTTAGGATAGTGTTAAAAGAAATTAAGAGTTGTGGAAAGTTCAACATACCACATGTGAAGATGCATCATCCTTCCGTTCCCTTTATCCTATAGGAAAAGTTCAAGCATATAAAATCAGATGTAATATTATAATGGCACAGGTTGGTAAAACATATGGATTAAAAAAAAAGGTATGAATATGAGAAGAAATTATAACCACATTAGGTGCCACATTTTCTTTTCCCTTTATCTGCCATTTGAAAGGTTTGTAGTTATTATTAGGCTTTACTTGCACATGGGAAAAGAGAAAAATTGGAAAATACATTAATAATGAAGGAAATTGTGATAAGTACTTTGAACGCACTAAATAGTTTCATTTGATTACCACTACACGAACATCGTTCAATTGAGATTCATAATTGATAACAACATTGATATTATTTTCGTGTAGCCTTTGAATCTTTGATTTAAAAATCAATGGTTAAAGTCAAAAGAAAAACATATAGTTGAAAAATGAAAAAGTGGAGGAGAGGGAGTAGTTGCTACATAATATAGTGCATCTTCATCAACCTTTAAGAAGAGAATAAAAAAAGAAAGAACATAATTATTTAGTAAAAAATGAGATAATTTAAAGCCCAGCGAGAGAAGAACTAAAAGTAACATATGTTGTCAAATACAACAAGGCCTCCATATGGAGGAAGAACTAAACTACGAAATGAAAAGATGGATAAATTATTTTCAAATGTTCCCCATGTCTTAAAATAAAGTTTGTAAAATACATATTTGCTGCCTATAATAAGTCATTAACCAACTATGGAATACCAAAGACAGTAGAGATAGTAGAAATACCAACATAAGTTTCCAAAAGAAGCTAATTTAAAATAAAGTATTGAACACTATTGGGATTACATAAAATTTCCTAATAAGCTCAATGAAAATAAAGCATATACATACCAAATAATAAAGTAAACCAATCGTAACCACTTGAAATATATATTTGAAAGCTTCAAAATGTCGTGCCAATTAAATGAGTATATTTAATTTTAATAAATCAATTAACCAACTGTAATTATTCCCCTTTATCTCACCCGCACACATTTCACATAAAACCCACGTCGGACCACACCCAACACTATGGAATCGCCACCCAAATGCCAAACCAATTCTCCTCCACCACCATCATCACCATCTGGAAAAGAATATAATAAATTGTAAAAAGAAAAATTAAATGAAATTAAAGGTATCAATAGTCAACAAAAATAGAAAGTTTGAATAAAATTCATTTCAGTCTTGCCACACATAAAAACAACAAGAACAGGAAAAAAAAGGAAATTACATATGTCACCATTGAACTATCTCCACCAAATTTCCTAACATGTAATGAGTCCATCAATTTCAAAAATCAAACTCAAATGGAAAATCCATCCCTAAAAAAACTCAGAAAGCAACTGTCAAATTTTACCTACTCCAAAGCATACAAATAATTTTAATAATCTTCTCTATTTTTTAAATTTCACCTACTCCGATTTCATAAGAAATAAAAGTAATAATGATACATACAACTCTATTTCATCCCCATGATATAATTTTAATTAAACAATTTAATGGTTTAGAGTTAATAAAAAAAATTAAGAATGTAAAAAAGTGATTGAAACCTCATGAAGTTCATCATGTTATATAACCAACTAAAAGTGGAAGAAGATGAATTAATCTGAATTTAAATAATGCAAATAAACTAATTTTTATGATTCGTGAAATGTTTATAGAATAACAATAATTAATCAATAAATTATGTATGATTTAATGGCATAAAGAATAAATAAAAAGTGCATATAATTAGCCATGAACATATGTAAATTACCTACAGTTTTTAATTCCCCAGAGGCCACATAACCACATCTCCTTTAATCCCCATAAAATCACATCTCCTCATTTCTCATCCCCTTTTGGTCGCATCACCAAACACCACAATATCTATTGCTTACACTAGTGGTAAAAAACCCTAAACTCTAACAACATAACCCAAATAATATATTGTTAACATCAAACTAATCAAGTCACTGAGGTTTCTTACCTTTTAATAATAGCACCTATGTCGTTAGCATTTGAGAATCCTCAAATTCAAGACCAATACCTAATGCTAGTACACTAATAATTAAGGAATCTTTTTTTTTTTTAGAAAGAGATTTTTATTCTGAAGAAAGAATAGAAGAACTGGCCTCTTCTAAATAGCTTACATCAAGGATTCTACTATACTCCTTTAATACCGAAACACATAAATGAGGTTCTTTATATTTGAGAACCCTTACATGATATATAGAGATATATGATGAAATCAATCCTAACTTGAAACCACTAATAGTAAGAATTTGACACCATGAACACTTAAACATTTATAAAATTTGGAAGGCTCCACCTGTCTATGGTCAAAAGGCCTTTTAATTGCTTAGGAAACGCTTGATGAGAGTGTGCAAAGATGTTTTTGTCTTCTTTACTCCCCAGATTAGCAAGATAGTCTGCCACTTTGTTTGCTTCTCTATATATGTGAGAGATGGAGAAATTTATCTTCTGCAGCATTTGAAAAATTACACGCATTAGCCAGTTGATTTTCCAAGGGATAGATGAATTTCCTTTGATAATATCTACCAATACTTTTGAATCCCATTCAATATGAAGCTCATATTCCTTAAGATCCATGTAGTATTCCAAACCACATTTTAAAGCTATAACCTCTGCCTCCATATTTGTTACATCCTTTAGAGATGTGGAAAATGCCCATAGCAGCTCTCCTTCCTGATTTCGAAGAATCCCACCTCCTCCACCCTTACCATTAGACCCCAAAGCACTACCATCTGTGTTAAGCTTCAAAGTACCTTTGGGAGGAAACAACCATCTAATCTGCAACCATCTAATCTAATAATTAAGGAATCGAATTCCCTTCCATACTCATCATTAATATAATCATGCACTATAAGAAAAATAACAATTAAGGATACCGATATTAGGGACAGATTTAAAACTGTCCTTTGAAAAAATATATAAGGGACAGCAAATTATAGTTGTCCTTTTAGATCTATTATATAGGACAGCTAATTTTTTTAGTGTCCTTTATAATAATTTTAAGGACATCAAATATTTACTGTCCTTTATAAGTCCTCTAATAGGAGCAAATAACTGTCCTTTAAAATTTTCGTTTCCCTCTTTTTTTACCTCAATTCCCCAAATTATTTTTTCATTTATTTTTTCATTCCCTCTACTATCAGATAACGGACTCACCCGCTTCTCTCTCTCATCTCCTCACCCGATCAAAGCCAGCACTCACGATATCGTGAAACAGATATCGTGAAAACACAAATATTTATTCTCTCTCTCTCTCTCTCTCTCTCTCTCGTGAAACAGATATCTTCGGACGGTTTTGTGAAACCTTCGAAGGATTTGTGAAAATCTCAATGGCGCTCTCCATTCCCAAAATTTGGAAGCTTCTCTGTTCTCTCGCTCTCTCTCTCTCTCTCTCTAGTAAAACTCATGGGGTTATCTCCTGAAGAATAAACTCTTGAAGAATAAAGGCATGCGGGCTTACTCATATAGAGTTGATTTTTTTATTTGATTTTGTGTTTGATTATAGAACTGATTTTGCTTTTGATTATAGAACTGATTTTGTGTTTGATTATAGACTGATTTTATGTGCAAAGATTTTGTGTTTGATTATAAACTGATTTTGTGTGCAAAGATCGGATTCCGTAAACAAGACTAAGGCGTTTTGTGAATTTTTTTAAAACGGGAAACATTTTCATTGTTGGTGGGTTCTCTACTGCTAATTTTGGCTGAGTAATGCTTTTAAAATCGGGGTGTTCTTGATGCAAGAGAATGCAATAACTTGTTCAGAAATGTAGAGTATATTCTATTTAAGGGGTTACTGATAACAATTTATTTGAAATGTATAATATACCAACTATGCCATGTTTGATTTTTGAGAGTTTTTTGTCCAAGACAAGAATTTGGCAAGTCCCTTACATTTTTGAAGTCCAAATTTGATAATGAAAGTGAAGCCATAATTAGTACTTTATGTTGTTATTTGACATAGCTAAGGTATTAAAAATGAATCAATTGATGTGTGGTGTCTAAATGAGCATACGGGTCCAAAAGATATTAATTAGTGCAATATTGACAACTAAGTAAGTCAAATAAAAGGATTAGTTTTTGGGTACTAAATATTGTCTCTGGTTGAAGCTCTCGGTCGAAATTAACAGTTATGTTTACTTTCTGGATTGTCTTGAAATTAACAGTTGTTTTAAAAAATAATATATAAAATAATGTGAAATTCTAATATTATCCGGCACATAGAAATTCAACATGCATCAATAAATTTTGAATGTCTGACCATCCACAATGTGATACTTTAAATTTATGGGTTTAAGGTGCGAAAGTTGGGGTGAACTCACAATGGGATTTCGTTAATTTTTTGGGGAACAAGTCATAACTTATGAACTACATTACAAATCAGTTATGAACCATACATTGCAAATTTTGTGTGTCAAGCCCTTTAGCTTTCAAGTTATTTCAGAAATCGATATTTATAAGTCTGAGCCTTGGGAGTTTGTAGGTTTCTTTTTTACGATGTAGTTTTAGATTTATATTTATGTATGTCTGAAAATGTGATGATGAAGATAAAATTTTTTAGAATGAGAAAATATAGGCTTGTGGAATGATTTAGCTTTAGAAGGAATCGCATGTATGTTTGTGTGTGTATGTGTGTAGAATTGTAGTTGGAAGGGTACAAATGAAATAAAGGAGTTTGCAGGTTTCTTTTTTACGATGTAGTTTTAGATTTATATTTATGTATGTTTGAAATGTGATGACGAAGATAAGATATTTTAGATAAGATTTTTTAGAATGAGAAAATATTGTCTTGTGGAATGATTTAGATTTAGAAGTAATCGCATGTATGTTTGTGTGTGTGTGTGTGTGTGTGTGTGGAATTGTTCAAACGATGTTTCCTTTAATGTTATGTCACACTAACTCTCTATATCTTGTTATGTTTAAATTGTATATCTTGTATAAGTATGCTAATAAATTTTTGTTGTTTATCGAATTACGTCTTAGGAGTTGATATGGATTAAAGTTGGATCGAATCACGTGATTGGAATTCAAAATAATACATAGATGGGGTTGAAAGGTTTATTAGCTTTGCATATTGGAATGAAAATATGCAATCGTCATGCATCAAATGCCCATGTTGTAAATGTGTAAATAGATTCTACCACAACCTACACACTGTGAAGGGTCACATAGAGATGCATGGTTTTGACATGAGTTATAAGGATTGGATTTATCATGGGGAGTTGGTCGATGCATTGGAGGACAATACATGTAATTTTGTTAATGATGTGTCACTTGATGATATATCATATGAATCGAGCTTGGGGAAAAATATGATTGCAATGGTTCAAGAGGGAAGGGGATTTCCACAGACGCATGCAAATTCATGTAATGATGGACATGGAGTAGAAGATGTGGTGCCCGATGGTGACATGCCAAAATATTTCAAACTCCTAAAAAATACAGAAAGAAAGTTATATGAAAATTATCCAGAGGGTATTACTGAACTCTCATTCGTAGTTAAACTCTTGCACTTTAAGAAACTTAATGGATGGACGAATAGTACTTTCTAAATGTTGCTAAAACTATTGGAGAAGACATTCCCTAATGCCAGAATTCCAAAATTCTTTTCTTCAGGCTAACAAGATCACTTCTGATTTGGGATTCAAGTATGAAATGTGGAATGCGTGCCCTAATAATTGTATGTTATTTCGAGATGAAAATGCAACTTTAGAGAAGTGTGTCATTTGTGGGGCTTCCAGATATAAATCAAATGTTGGCAGTGATGTTGATTAAGTGCAATAGAGTAATCAAAGTACAAAAGTAGCTGCTAAAAAGGTAAGGTATTTTCCTTTAAAACCAAGATTGCAAAGATTGTTTTGGTTATCACATATTGCTTCGTAATGGAATGGCACACCGAGGATCATATTGATGATGGTGTGCAAAGGCATCCGGATGATTTTCGTTCTTGGAAATCATTTGATGAGTGTAATCCATATTTTGCGAGTGATAGTCGTAATGTTAGACTTGGGCTAGAAAGTGATGAATTCAATCCTTCTGGTAATATGAGCGTTGCTCACAGTACTTGGTCAGTTGTACTCATGCCATTGAATGTGAGCCTATGGTTGTGAATGAAGCAACAAAACCTAATTTTATCTATTCTTATTGATGGGCCAAAAGGGTCTGGTGATAAAATTGATGTATTTTTACAACCGTTGATTGATGAGATAAAAGAGTTATGGAGTGATCGAGTGACTACTTATGATGTATCGAGTAAATAAGTTTTCCAGTTGCGTCCAACGTTGTTGTGGACAATTAATGATTTTCTCGGCATTTGCCATGATATCGGGATGGAGCACGAAAGGTTAATTTGCTTATCCTTGTTGTAACAAAGATCATCAAGCGACTCGATTAACTTATGGTAAAAAGTATTGTTATTGGGGTCATCGTCGATTCTTACCTCTACGCCATAGGTTTCAAAAAGAGAAAACAACTTTTAATGGCAATGTTGATTTCAGACCACCTCCATTGAAATTATCAGGATCACAAGTTTTGTAACAGTTAAATGAGCTCGACATTGAAACTGAATACAAGAAAGAAGATTTTTTTAGAAAGAGAAAAAGAGCTTGCGAAAATAACAAAAGATGTGGTGCCGAAGACGAGATTAAATTGGAAAAAGAAAAGTATCTTTTTTGAATTGCCATATTAGGAGAATAATTTGATCCACCACAATCTTGATGTTATGCATATTGAAAAAAATGTGTGTGACAATATCTTATTTACATTGCTGGGCATTAAAGATAAAACCAAAGATAATTTGAAGACCAGAAAAGACCTGCAAGAGATGCGCATCAGACGACCACTACATCCCCCAACACACGAGAAAAATTTGGAGTACATAGCTCCAGCAGAGTTTACAATGAGCAACAAAGAAAAGGATATTTTTCTAAAAGTGTTGCATGATGTTAAAGTATCAGATGGCTATTCATCGAATATTTCGAGATGTGTTCACCCTCAAGAGCGAAGTATATGGGGACTAAAGAGACATGAAAATCACATTATAATGCAATGATTACTATCAATAGCACTATGGAGGGTACTGTCAAAACATGTTGTCAAAGCATTAATTGAACTAAGCAACTGTTTTTCAGTGTCGTGCTCAAGTACAAATACTTTGGTTAATGTAGAAAAATTGGAAGATCGTATAGCTCTTACACTTTGCACTCTTGAGAAAATATCCCCCCCCCCCCCCCCCCGGGATTCTTTAATGTGATGGAGCACTTGCCAATACATTTGGTTGATGAGTTAGTAATTGCCGCTGCAGTAATCTACAGTTGGATGTATCCAATTGAAAGGAATTTGCATACTCTAAAACTCTTTGTGCGCAATCGTGCTCATCCTGAGCCCTCAATTGCTAAATCTGTTATTATGGAAGAATGCTCCACTTTTTGCTCAAGATATATGGCTGAAGATGTGGAAACTAAGTCTGATCGGCCTTCCAGAAATGATGATGGAGTTAATGACCTTGGGCGTGGTGTGAGGCAAGGTCGGAAATTCTAACTTGATTCAGTAACTCATATACAAGCGCATCGATATGTGCTTGCTAACAGTGATGCAGTTGCGCCATTTATTGAGTAGGTTATATATTAGCCATAAGTAATTTTTATATAAAATGCATTATTGAATTCCCTTTCTAACTTGACACACGTATGATATTTTCAGAAAACATATTACTGAACTTACAAAACAATATCCTCACGTTTCACAAAAACATTTCGTGCAACGCCTTCACAATGAACATTTCCACACGTGGTTTAAGAATTATGTAAGTATATTTATTCATTTTTAGTATTCTAATTATATTTCCATATCGTAGTTTTCTTATTTATTGAAATATTAGGTGGATGGATTGCTAAAAGATATCGAATTATCTAGCGAAATATTGAGTTTGGCATTGGGTCCTCTGGAGGATGCGTTAAGCTTCAAGTCATATATTATTTGTGGGTTTAGATTTCGAACAAAGGAAGTTGATAGTCGCCGAAAAACTAAGAATAATGGAGTTATTTTAAAAGCAGAACAGAAAAGCTATGCAAGTCGAAAAGACTCTAATCCTTTGTCTGGGGATGCTACTTTCTATGGACAACTGGCTGAAATTATTGAAATTCAATATTTTTATGGCCAAAAGTTTATACTATTCAAATGCAATTGGATTGAAAATCATTTCGAGAAATGAGTAGATGAGTTCAACTTTACATTAGTATATTTCAACCACTTGTTGTACAAAGATAATCGATCGATCGATGAACCTTTTTTCTTTGCATCCGAAGCAGAACAAGTGTGGTATGTGCAAGACCCTTTGGAACAAGTTGGCATGTAGTTGTTCAAATGATGCCTAGAGATAGGTTTGATAGTTATTCAACCACAGAAGAATAATTAGAAGTGCATCCATTCGAGTCGTTTAGTGTGCAAGAGTTGGAACATGATCAAAACGTATCCTATGTGAGACAGAATTTAGATGGATCCGTAATTGATACATCTATGCCTGATGTTGATGATTGTGAGGATGATATGGACGAAGAATGAGAGTTGATAAGTGGTAAATTTATATATAATCATTATGATATATGTTTCTCTTATTTTTATCATACCATTTGTTATGTTTTATCATATTTTTTATTAATACGATAACTAATCATATATATTATTTTGTTGTAACAGATTCAGTAAGATTAGATCCTCGTCTACTAGCGGAGCGGCACATGCATCACCCCCCATCTCAGATTCAGGTATATAAATTTTTACTTCTCGAGAAGTTCAAATATTGCACTTGACTACTCTCACCCACTTAACCAAGGACCAATAAATGAACAAAACCTACTTTAAAGTTTGATTCCTTTTAAAAATGGATATATGAAGCTGTAACTTGATCACCATTCTCCTTAATAAGCTAAAAATTTCCAATAAGTGACCGAGGAGGTTTCTTAAGATTTCCTTGAATCATATAAACAATAAATTTAGAGACTAATTCCATAACCATGTTTGATAGGTTTAGAGAGGAAAAAAGTCTCAAACCCCTTAATATTTCCATACACTCAGCCTTATTATTAGAATCCAACCCTTCAAAAGCTTAAAAGGATTTAATAAAGAAACCTCTATAATATCTAATGATTCCAACAGACCTAACTAGTAGTAGTTGAACAATCCTTGTATCTGTTCCAGAAGAAATTAACATATAGGCTATCTTGAGTCTTGAGATTCCACTAAATCTCCATGATAGCTAATTTACAAATATCTGATTGATATTCAAAACCAAGACCTCCCTCTTCTATCGATATCATAGTTTTCCATTCAACTAGTAATAATTCTTCCCAAATGCAAGAGAAGATTCCTAAAGTAAATTGTTGAAAACTCTTTAAATATGAAGAATGGTTCTATATAGGGGATTAAATATAGCAAGGACATGGATGCGTATAGAAGATAAGACAATTTGAATAAGATTTCTCCTACCAGAAAATGAAAGAAATTTGGATTTATAACCTCCCACTTTATGTTTTATTTTAATGATCAGCTCTTCAAAGTAGACATATTTGCTTCTACCATAGAAGATTAGGTAGACTAGATATTTCAAATAAATATGTTTTTGTTTGAGGTTTAAAGCTACTGAAATAGGCTTCTACCTAAGGATTCACGCATGGTAAAGCTATTCTTCTTATAGTTGATGACTTGACTTGAAGCCTTTTCAAACTTCTTTAAAAAATTAAGAAGGTTTCTTAAGCGTATGGTTTCTCCATTACAAAATTTATAGAATCATTTGCAAAGATTAAGTTGTTTATTAGAGAACTGCCTTGAGGTTGGAGAAAGGTTCAACAGTGCCTTGAAGCATGAGGTTATGAATGCCTCTATTTAATACTTTAACAGCTAAGACAAATAGGCCAGGGGAGAGGCGATCACCTTATTTTAGACTTTAAAAGACTTGATGAAACTTGGATTTGGACCATTAATAATGATGGAAAACTAGTTATTAGAGATACACCTCCAAATTCTTTCAATCCATACATCAAAGAATCAAAATTTCCTTAGTTTTAATTAGAATTATCCATGCCACTCTATCATAAGACTTAGACGTATATAATTTGATTACAACATTTGAACCATGAGATTTCCTCCCAAGTAGTCCCATCATATCGTGACATAATAGGATGTTGTCAGTGATCATTCTACCTTTGTTGAAGCTAGATTGAGACTTATTAATTATGTGGGGAAAATAGTGGAAAGCCTTGATGCTAAGGTTTTAGTGATGATTTTGAAGCAAAAATTAGATAAGTTAATTGGTTTAAAGTCGAGCAATTGGCAGCATTCTTGGACTTTTGGATCAAAATGATATTAGCGCTAGTCCAATATTTGGGCAGTTCACCTCCAAAGAAGAAATAAGAAATTACTTTTAAGGTATCTCCCTTAATAATTTCCCAGTTTTCTTAAAAACACCATGGAAACCATCTGGATCAACATTAATTTCAGCATTGAGATTATGAATTGCATTCTAAACATCATATTTCATAGAGACATCATCAAGAATTTTGGTTTAACACTAAGTAACCTTCTTATCAATAACCTTAAGAATGTCATCTTCACCCTCTATACAAGCTGATTTGAATAAGGATTAGTAAGGCTGAATGAATTCCTCTTCAATACCCCTAGTAGAATCAATCCATATGCCATTTCCTTATTGATTTTATTAATCATAAGGTGCATTCTCTTAGCTTTCACATAAGCATTAAAGAATTTGGTGCTGGAGTCCCCATCTTTAAGCCATTTCCCTTTTATTTTTTGTTGTGAATAGTATTCTTCATTTTTAAGACAGATGAGGATTTCAATGACTTAATTTCTTTATGAGAGCTCAAAGACTTGGGCTATTCAGGTTCCAAGTATACTTGGACTACTTCCAGATGTGAAGATAAAACCATTTTTTACAGGTTAGACAAAGGATTTTACAACCTACAATGGCACAATGACTTTCCCAATTCATCCATATCCCACCTGAACAAACACTGCAGTGACCACTCCCCTCTTTTGCTTTCAATTAAAAGTACTTTTGATTCATATCCTAAGACATTTAAGTTCTAGAAAATGTGGTGCATCTATAAGTCTATGCAGTCTACAGTGATCTAATCTTAAGAAGCTCCCATTTTGGCCTCCCCTTATGCAATTAAAAATTTAAAGACTCGAGAGGGACCTTAAAATTTAGAATAAAGATGTCTTTAAGGACATTTTCCAAAGTATTAAAGATCTTGAAGATGATTTGATTTTCAATGAAGTTGTTTTTGAAGAAAACCTCAAGATTCCTTATTGGCATCAATATTATTGGCATCAAGAATAACATTAAATGGCTCAAATAAGGGGATACGAATACAAAAACAATTCATTATTTTATGAAAGCTAAAAGAATTTAGACTATATTACTTCCATTATTATCATTTATCTTTTTCAGTGTCTATTATAAGGTTGTTCTTAAATGTAATCATGCAAGTGTTCATTTTACTATACCTTACAAGTACTATGTGCATGAGCCATTTAACATTGATGTTAGAATACCTTGATATTCTTCTCGATTTGAAATTAGAAGGGGTATGAATGACCAATAAGGGATCTATCATCACTCTCTACAATGAAAGAAAATATTTCAGATGTCCCATTTTTTACTAACCTCAAGATTCCTTTGGTAAATGTAATGTTATTTGGAATATACACTACGTTATTATAGTAGTGTTTAATTAATAAAATATCTTCATCAGCTAATGATGAAGTAATAATAACTACCATGACACATGCCTTTAATAATTCCAGCAACCTTTCTTGAACTTTTCAGTATGAAATGAATGTCAGGTAGTTCTTCACAAACAATTTCCTACCTAAAAGGCTTTCAATATGGACAATCATTTTCCCCCTTCTACAAAACTACCTATATAATTATACCATCCTCCATTTTTCTCACTCTTTATTGAAAAGGTGGGGAACGCTCGAATTACATCTTGTTATATTTCTCCTTAGTTTTTTGTCACAAAATTTTTTAGTAATAAAAAAAAAAGACCCAGGTGCTTTTAGCATCGTATTGTTTTATGTTTGGTGTGACGAGTTTGGTTGGGAGAAACTCTAAAAATTTTGAAGATAAAGAGGGAAAAAGATCTATGGGATAAGAGCACATTTCTGACCTCTTTATGGGCTTCAATATACACACTTTTTGGGGATTATAGTATCAACCATTGAGTTTCATTGGAAGAGGTGATTTTTAAGGCTATGTTTTCTCTTTGGTTGTACGGTTTTAATAGTGGGGTCAATGTTTCCATTGGAATTTTGTTTGTGTTTGAGGTTAAACATTTGGGCTGCGATTGTGTTGTACTTTTTTTCGTGTTTTCTTTTACATTGTAATTCTAGCGGTGGTGCTGTGAAAGGGATTGGTAAAGAATTGGAATCTGATGATGTCGATGAAGATAGTATTCTTGATGCTATGGTATAAGGGCACAAGAGTAGGAAAAATGTGGGGAAAACAAGCAAACCTCAAGCTTCATCCCTGAAAGTTCAAATTGAGGTTGATTTTTATGAGAGGGACTTTATGGAGTATAATAATAGTAAAGGTGCTACAAGGAAAAGAGGTAAGAAACAGAAGGGTGGTAAAAGAGCTGATAAAGAAGGAACGGGAGTTGATGCAGTTGAAATCAATTCCCGGGCGGAGGAAAAGAATGGAGATGATGGTGGTTCACACATGGCGAAGGAGGAGGAGTCATCCTCATCCCATTCTTTTGTAGAAAATGACGGTACTGTTAATGGAGATGATCAGTCATAAATGACTCGTAAGGTTTGAAAATAATATATTGAAAGTGTTTTTATTTCCCATTTTCAAAAGCATCTGAGTGTTGAGCCTACCAACCATTATATTCTGGAAGTAATTCCAAATTTGATTAGTGATGACTCTAATGCCTCTCTTAATGAGATGCCATCTGAAAGTGAAATTCTTAAGGCAGTAACTGATCTTAATGCAGACAGCATCTCAGATCCTGATGGTTTTGGTGGTGTATTATATTTTTGGGGGGGAGATTGTCAAATAAGACCTCATCAAAGCAATCCAATCATTTTTTATCGGTGGTCAAATCCCTAGAAGTTTGTCTAGCACCGTTGTGGTGTTGATTCCCATAGTTCAGAACCCCTCTACTTGATCCCATTTTAGGCCTTTAGGTATTTGTAACATTTCTATGAAGATCATTTTTAAGATTATCAACACTAGACCCTCAAATATTCTGCCTTTCAGAACCTCTAAAAATCAAAATGCTTTCACTAAAGAGAGATGCATGTAAGACAACATTCTTCTTGCTCATAAAATGACCAATTCTTTGGGTAAAAAGGTTCATGTTGCTAATTCAGCATTATATTGGATATAGAGAAGGCTTATGACAAATTTCCATGGTTATTCATGCTACAAGTCTTTAGAAAATTTGGCTTTTGTGAAAATTTTATAGACATCATATGGAGACTTTTTATATTTGACTAGTTATTGAATAAAATGAGGTTGTAGTTAAATACACAGCCTTATTTTTTTTTAAATACATTAATTTGTATACATTAAAATTTATATAAACAAAACATAAGTTACAACAACTGTATTAGACCAGCTCCAATCGGGATGGACAGGATTCCCAACTACATAAGCCCGACATAAGATCTTTTTGTATCAATCAAACTCATCTTCCAGATGTTGGTAAGCTGAGCAATAACATGAACATTTCATTAAAGTTTCTGTTGCTGTTTAAACTAATTTGCAAGATAGGTTAGAGGCGACATAAGCCTCGTCGCCTGACCAACTTCGGGGAATATGATGCCCCAACAGTTGACACCCCAAACGGCTAGATTACAAAAATTCAATGTACACCCTCAAAAGATAGTAAATAATTTACCACTTTCAAACAATAAAATGAAAATAAATATACACAGTTTTTGAATAATAATACCATTACAGTTTTTGAATCCACCCCAGAGGGTCTTCACAATTGAATTTGGGATAATTCACCTTTTATACCTTGTACTTTTCAATGGAGCTGCTAGTAACCCGTCTTTTTTCCCACTTTTCAATACTGAAATGCTATTGAAATTCATATTGATCTGATTTGAATAATGCTACTGCATTTGTTGAATAAAATTAAAAGCATACTTTTTTTGAATAGGAAGTATCGATGGTACACCCTCTTGTGGAATGAAAAATGACTTGCAGAGCATCTCACATGATGGTATATAATAAAAGATATCTATACATCAGAATTTTGTAAATTTTTATATATGCTTGCTCATTACTTTTGAATAGGTGATACTAATAGCATGTCCTCTCATAAGAGGAAAGTTAGAGGGAGTGCCAAATAATGGAATGAATGGGGTAATGGTGAGAAAAAGATACTTGGTTGGGACGAAGATTTCCAACCAATTGGACCATATGCGACGAAGTTGGCGAGTCAACTCGGATACTATGTACGTCAAGGGGATTTGTTTCCTTTGACTTTGCCTTCTTGGACAAAAGCGAATCAACGAAAGCTCGACTTTGTTTGGGAACAAGTGAAGGTAATATTAAATTAATATCGTATTAGTAAAATCAAATATTTAAAATTATTAGTATTTCTAACTAATGTATTTTTTTTATTCTTAGATTAACACAAATGCGCCAGACAATTACCGAAATATATGTGTCGTAAGCTTGAAATTCAATGAAGATCCTTTAAGTATGAGACCAAGAAGAAGTATTATATAAAATTAAACACGGATGCAGAGCGTTTAGCAACGACACCCCCCCAAGTCACCCCGAATCAATGGAAAGTCTTAGTGAAACAGCGGGGTCAAGAAACAGCAAAGGTATTACATTGAATTGGTAAACGGAATTTTGTGTGTTATTTTTTTAATTATTGATGTTATGTTGATGATTAAACAAGTTGGATTACATGTAAAAACAAAGAAGACTATGTCGAAATTTTCTAAAAATAATACATTGAATTGGTGAGGAGATTATACAATACCAAGTAACTTGAAATGTCATTAACATTATTTATTTTCACTTGTAGCGAGTGGAAAATAGGAATATCATTAACCGTGCTTATCTTTGTTCCCACCCTAGAATTGGAAGAACTTTAATTGCCGTAATAAAGCAACAAGTTAGTATATGTTCTTACTTTAGTATAATTATATATATGTTCTACTAAACTATGATTATATTTATGTTCTTTTAGGATTTTGTTAACATGTTTTCTATCTATATATAAATTAGATGAAGTCAAAACAAGAGCCCATCGACAAATTGAGTGTTTGGAGATGGACACATAAGAAAAAGGATCTCACATACGATGTCGATGATGGAGCGACTGGTAGAGAGGTATAAATATGTTGATAATTGCAATCCAAACGACTTAGTTACATTACGAATTTTATTTCGGTGGATATTTGCAAGTTTCATTTATGAAAAGAGGTTGATTGTGCTATATGTTTTTTCTCAATTTTTAGGAAATGATTAAAAGACAATTGGATGTGCTGCCATTTAATCAACAAAATCGGATTGAAGTGAGGGATGCTATATTTGAGGACGTGATAGGACCTGACGAACATGGACAAGCATTGTGTATGGGAGTATGCATTAAACCAACTTCTTCACGTTCAACCACATCATCTAATTATTATCATAGTGAGATTGCTCGACTAGTGAAAGAGGCCAATGAGCGAGATACTCATTATCGGAAAGAGGTGGAGGCATGAGAGAATCGTCATCAAGAAGAAATTGATATGGTGCGTGCCGATTTAGAAAATGAAATACAAGAAAGAGTCGCGAGGGCCAAGAGAGAAACTCTAGCAGAAGCTAGGCTTGAAATCGATCGTATGATACGCGAGGCGGCCATCCCACTACCACCAATAGCAGACGCATTTGATACTATCGATAACCAGGCTTGACTATATATTAATGTAACTAACTTAGAAGTGGAAATGACAATTTGAAAGTATGTGGTAGAGTTTATTTTTTGAAGTGTGATAAGACACTATTTGGTTTTGTTATTATATTTAAGGTTAATTTTGGCAATGTCTTTATGTTTTTGTTTTTTAATTTAATGTTATTATATATATATATATATATATATATATATATCTTTTAGGACAACTATAACTGTCTTTTAAAATATTCATTTGGCGCCAAAATATATTTGGGACAGCTACTTTTGTCCCTAATACTTCGTTTTAAAGAACATTAACATCTGTACTTATAAATATATAATAATATATGGATTTAAAAGGACGGAACAAAAAGGACGGCAATTGCTGTCCTATATACTCAAAAAGGATAGCAATTACTGTACTTTTAGCCTTTTATGACGCCCATCTATTAGGGCAGCTCTTGCTGTCCTTATGACTGTCCCAAATGATATTAGGGACAACAAATGAGATTTTGGGACAACAAATTAGCTGTCCTTAATTGTTATTTTTCTAGTAGTGATGATTCTGAATTGTGTGTTAATATCTCCATAAAACTAAAATCAACCACATCCTGTTGAATCTATGCATTCTAATAAAAGCCTGAATTATTTAGATCCGGTGTTTTCAAATAAATACCTAAACAGGACAAAAAAATAGAAAACAAGAAAAATTTTAAATTGTATTTTTTCAAATAAACACACAAACAAAACAAAAAATATAGCAAAAACAAAATTTTTCCAATGTCACCATTTTGTAACTCAATAGCTAATATGGTATCCAACTAGAAAAAAACAACATAAATATATGGTAGCCAAGTGAAAAATAATTAAATATCACTTTTAATAAGTAGAAGGATGAAAACTCTTGAAAAAAATAAATATGACAACCCTTGAAGAGAAAAAAGAAGAAGATTGAGAAATGGTGGTGGAGAGAAATATTGTTGAGCGAGTGGGTTTGTGTGTGTGTAGAGAGAGAGAGAGAGAGAGAGAGAGAGAGAGAGAGAATGGGTAAGACGTAAGAGAATGAGTGGCTATGAGCAGTGAGGTGAGCGGGTGGAAATGGGTTGTTACCAAAATACCCTTGAAATATGGGGGGGGGGGGGGGGGGGGGGATCCACGGATGCAGCTCAAAGAAATGAGGGATAAGGCTTTAGCTGCATGAAATTTTAACCATTGGATTCGACTTTTAAACATTGCATCCTAGCCCCTAATTATCTAATCAAGCTTATATGATAGTAAAACACTCATACTCAATATATATATATTTATATATAATTTTAGATATGTATGTATTTATATAATAGAAGGGAATCGTGTTTTCCTATTCGTAAATGTCTATCTATAATAACAATTGACATTGACTAGAAAAAATAAAGGGTCGAGATTTAATGAATGTAAATAAACCTCTAAAAATAAATATTTAAAATTTAACTATTAGTTATCTCTCACACTTAAGTTTTGCAACACTTAATCACTCGGACCTCTATCTCTCTCAAACTTTTATGTCAAATATGACCACCCCGCTCTCAAATCACACCAAACCCAACATATTAAACGTCTCTCAAATCTCACCAAACACATTATCTCATCATTACTTCAAGATTCAAAAACCCTCTCTAACAAAATATCCCTGTAGCTATAGTAATCCATGGAAGTTATATATATTTGTTTTTTTTTTTGTTTTTTTCTCTTATGGATAGGTTTTGTTTTCAATAAACATCCTACCGCTGGTTCCTAACTGAATGCACAGTAATACCTTATCCCCCTCTCATAAATCTTCTCATCATCTCTCTGTATATTTCTCGAATGCAACTCTTGTAAAGCATTTGCTTCTATATTTTTAAAGGAAAATGTAAATTTAACCCTGAAGTTTGGGTGGTTTTCATTTTCAAACCTTAAGTTCTAAAAGAAAAGTTAGCCCCAAAGTATAATTAGTTATGCATCCTGTGACGCCGTTAAACTTTCATTTATATTATTTGATGGTTTACTGATCGATGTGGCATTTTCTTCATGTTTTCACTTAGACACGTAGCTACTAAGTGGAAAAATGAGGAGACCACGTGTCTTGAGTACTTAACACGTAATTTAGTTGGAAAATCTAAAGATTATCTCATTATTCCAATTTCCTAATCACTCAATTCTTGTTATTATCACTCATCATCAATTTTCAAACTCTGAGCAAGAAATAGTGTTTCGTGTAAGCATTTGACTAAAAATCTACAGGGATATAAGATAATTTAAGTGACATATCGGAACCTTATTATGGTAACAACTTATGACTTTGCGTATTTTTTTCTTCAAATATCTCATGATCTTGTTTATTATTTATGTTATGGAAAAATGTTCAAAAATTTAGGATGAAATGTGTATTAATGATGAATGTTGTGAATGTTCTAGGTTTTTCAACAAATTTGTCACTTAATTTGAGAACCCTAACATAAACCTTCATTTTTGAACATTTTTCTCATTCATGTTCTTTTTTTTACATGATTTAGTGTTATGTCTATTTTTCCATGTCAAAAACCTTACCTTAACTAATATTTGCCTTACTCCTATCTTCACTTTCATTTCAAACAAGGATGATAGATATTTCACTTCGAAAATTCATCATAATTATATATTTGAGGATGCCATTTCTCCTAGAAGGTATATTGGGGGAAAGCTAAATGGGTATGACTTCTGCAACACAAAACCTAATATCCTGACCGTTTAGAAGACCAAAGTTTCAAGTTTTATCATTCCATGGGTAGTTTGTAGTGGATTTAGAGGCTCTAACTTGCACATGTAAGAAGTGGGAATGGTATGGGATTCCCTTCCATCATGATTTTTCAACTATGGCTTATAATGGCCTAGATCCAGAAGAGATTGTACACAACTATTATAGGAGATTAAACTACATAGAGTGTTATGGTGATGAAATGTGGGAGAAATAATGTTTCCACCTATAACACCACCCTCTTATTTGAGGTCACCAGGAAGGCCCAAGAAGAAGAGAAGATTCGAACAAGATGAGAGGACAATATAAAATCCCAATAGGTTGATTAGGAAGATGCATCAAACAACAGTCAAGTGAAGTTTGTGTGAGCAGGTAGGGCAGAACAAGAGAAAATGCAAGAGAAAAAATACAATAGTATGTTCAATTAATTCCATTATGAACTCTTTTATCCTTTAATGTCATTTTGAATGCATCTTTTTCTTTTAAACTAATAATTATAATTTGATTTTGGATAGGGAGAAGTTTATATTAGGCACTAGGTAGAGGTTAGTGACATTCCAAGCCAATTCCCAAGCATTAAACTAGCTATAAAAAGAACCACAGTTGAGAAGAAACAATAAGCAATAGGGGATCATGTCATGGAAGAAGTAGGAAATAAGTATTAGTATTGAATTAGACATTATGTTTTTAGGGGGGTTGAAAACTCATAATTAATTTAACTATTTGGAATTTCAACCTCCTGAGCTTTAAGTACCAACAGTTGAAACAATTCAAATGGTTACCTTTGGGGGGGATTAAAAAATTATAACTGTATGAACTGTTTGGAATTTCCACCTCCTTATCTTTAAGTATAAACAATTCAAATAGTTCAAAGGGTTGACTTTTGAACCGTACTTATGTTTGTACTTGCTTATTTAAGATTTCTTTATTTAAGTGGTACAATTTTGTGTGGGGGATTTTGTTACATAAATTTTTTGGGGGGGACTTCCTTATGTAATTTTTTTATGGGAGATTTTTTTATGGGAAAATATTTCAAACTGTAGTTATGTTATTGGTCGAAATTCAAAAAGGTGCAGTTGCACATTTAAACTGATATGCTGCTGATTGAAACCAAACATTGAAATTCAAAATAGCGCAGTTGAAAAATTAAAATGGTTCAGTTACATTTTACTTCTCAAACTAGTTTGCATTACATGACACTTTGATATACAATAGTAGAATAACTAGAATTACAATGGCAATTTTCATTTTCATCTCCATCTCAATTTCTTTTGATTTTATAACTTCGACCTCCTTACCTTTAAGTACAATGTGACACACCACCTAATAAAATACCGGGTGATCAGTCCTATACCAAATTAAAATAGGAATCCCAGTTGGCTCATCCTTAGCATCACAATCGAAAACTTTTTAAAACTTACTAACCTCCTATTATTCCAAAAGATGGTGCCAAATTTTAACTTTTTAATTAAACAAAACAATACATGTGAAAATAAAGGTAAACCATTCACAGAACGAAATTAAAACAACTGAATAATTAATTAAATAATTTGTCGAATAAACCATCAGCCACCAAAGTAAATAGTCCAACAACAATCAACCAACAATAGAATAAATACATCTGAACTGCAACTGAAAAGTCTGGGCGACATGCCCTAAGGAAACTGAAACTGAGAGATGATTCCTACTCTAGGAAAGAATGAACGATGCATCTAATCCAAGCTCCTTCTAGCATCCACGTATGCCGCAGCTCCGTGTTCCTGGAATAGAATATCAATCCTGACATCCTTGTGGCTGGACACCTAAAAGGTTTTGAAAATAGTTTTATAGCAAGGGTTCGAACCCAAAACCTTTTGAAAATATTTAGCAAGTGAATTAACTGCAGTAATTTAAAATGCATGAATGCGCTTCATATTTAAGTTAGTGTCGCACTCTCTTGAGGATATTCTCACCCCTCCACTAATGTGCACACCTAACGGTTACCTTAACCCCACCTAGTTGTACTACCTCACCCAACTAGTCGTGGTATACCTCCCCTTGCTTTACTACTTTAACCCGAGTATAATTATTCATGAGTTATATGTTATCTCACCAATTAACTTAATTAATTCCTTGTTAAATAATAGCCTATAACCGTAACACCAGTTATATAAAGTAAATACATCACACACTGTATTATTACCCGCATATAATATTTAAAACCATTATATACATACCTTTATTAAAACATCCACACATATATCATATGTATATCCATCCCTCCGAGTATACCCTCACCGGATGATTCCCTCTAAAGTTCTATCTCACTAGGTGTGCTCACATAACCTAGTTACCCAAGTTGGAATCGCTCACCAACCTGGCCTAAAACATAAACGAAGTGGAGACGGTCATATTTCTTCCCTGAAAGTGAGATAAGCCCCTTACCCATATACCGGACGCTATGACCTGGGGATATACTCACCCTACTCCTCAAGCTAGGGGATTCACCCACATCGCGCAACCTCCCTTGATAGCACTAGAGTATATAAATTAAATAAATATCTAGTCACTAATATTTAATAGCACACACAATATATACACATATATATACTATCACTACACCATAAATATATAAAATAAACCCCGACTTTACCGTGTACTCAAAACCCGTAACACTAGCCTGTTATTTCCTGAGTCTCTGGCCTGACTCAACTTGATTAATTTTCTCACTTAATAATCTATCATCTTCCCGAGTCTGTGGCCCGACTCTAATTTATTTCATTCACACATTTATTTATATAATATTTTCTCCGAGTCTATGGTCCGACTCTAATATAAATACTTTACATATTAATTTATATGATAATTGTCCAAGTCTATGATTCGACTCTAATTTAATTAATTAGCACATCAATTAATTTATTACCTTCTCGAGTCTACAGTCCGACTCTAATTTAATTAATTAACACATCAATTTATTTAATACCTTCCCGAGTCTACAGTTTGACTCTAATTTAATTAATTAACACATAAATTAATTTAATACCTTCCCGACTCTACAATCCGACTCTAATTTAATTAATTAACACATCAATTAATTTAATACTTGGCGTCGCCCAACCATTATACTCGGACTCACTCACTTGGCCCGTACCATCATTAATACTCGATTCTATATTTCGCCCCATAACCAATTAATTACACCTAAAATAAGTAAAATATTTTTTATTGTAGAAAACCTTCTCTCACATGCTAGGGTTCCTCCCCTAGGGTTTGCATGGCTGCAAATCAGATTCCTGCCATTCTTCCTCCATCTCTTAAACCTCCCGACCCTCCTAACCCTTGGCTACGTTCTTTTGCAAGTGTCCTATCTTCATCTCCTTCTTCTGAGTCTCTCTTAAAACCTCCAGCAACATATAAAGGAGCCCCTACTGTTATATTCTCGAACGAGGAAATCAAAACTTTGGCAGCTCCTTTCAAATATGCCATCATTGGAAAGTTTTCACATGGTCGACCATCAATGGAGTTTATTCGTAAAACATTTCTCTCTTTCTCTTTGAAAACAGATTACAACATTGGCTTACTGGATTCCAAACATGTTCTTATCAGATTGAACTGTGAGGAGGATTTTGTAAGGTTATGGTCTAAAGAACAATGGTATATAGGTAAATATCCTATGAGAACCTTCAAATGGTCTCCTTCATTCAGACCTGGCGTTGAAACCCTATTACTCCTGTTTGGATTAATTTTCCAAATCTCCCCATACACTTCTTTGATAAATCTCCTCTTTATTCTATTTCTCAATTAATTGGGAAACCTATTAAACTTAATGCTTCAACAATCTCCTTAACCAGACCCAGTCTTGCACGTGTATGTGTGGAACTTGATCTTTCTAAAGATATGGTTGATAGAAAATGGATTGGCACGGGTGATAATGGTTTCTGGCAAGAAGTTTCATATGAAAATTGCCCAAGTTTTTGCTCATATTGTTCAAAGAAAGGTCATGACATTGAAGAATGTATGATCAAGAATCCTGCGAAGAAGAAGATCATTAAAGAAGCACCTCCTCTTAAAGTCACGGAAGAATGGAAAATAAAAGAATCGCATAAAATTACTAGAGAAGACCAGTCAACTCCTAAACCTTCTAAACATCACCAAGATAACTCAAATAAGGAGATATTACATCCCGTAGTACCTGATTCTGTGTTTACTCCATAGCCTTGCCTTCCTTATTACTTGCAGCCTTCAAACCAAGTTTTAGAAGATACTTCAGAAATGGTGATCCTCAATGCTGCTACTTCTATAGAAACTAGTTCTATGGAACCTCTCTCCAAGAGGGATACTAATTTGATAACTAAAGTTAGCCATCAAGCACATGATAAAGATTATTCCTCAGACTCTGATATATTAGGGAAATATTATCTTCCTAGTCAAGCAGATTTGACATTATTTGCCCAATGTTTTGATGTGAAATGGAAGTCTTATCAAGAGGACAAAATTAAAAGTCAGAAGAAGCCGGATCCGCAACCACCTCCCTCACCTTCTGGATTTATTATTCTTCCTAAAATAAAAGCAAAGCATGATCCTATGTTCAAGAGAATCACCAGGTCAGCTAAAAATCTCAACACATCAACTCCTTCCCCTATCTCTCAATGATAAATTTTATTTGTTGGAATATTAGAGGTGTGTCTAATAAACCCTCTATTAGAAGAATGAAAAAATTCATCAGATTATATAATCTTCCTGCCTTTGCATTGCTTGAGCCTAAACTTGACTCATCTTCCATTGAAAGATTTAGATTTAAATGGAATTTTGAAGGATGTGTTTCTAATGTCTCATCCAAAATTTGTTTTTTTTTGGAGAAATGGCATTTCTATAGAAGTTGTTTCAAATGAAGACCAGTACCTCACAGTGAAAATTGTTGATCAAAGCTTTGTTTCTCCCATTTTCATCACTGTTATATACGCTAAATGTTCAAGAGCAGAAAGATTTGATTTATGGGGCTCTTTGGAGCATATTTCTGAGCTGGTGTGGAATTACCCTCATGTCATTGTGGGGGATGTTAATGTGGTGACTTCTCAATCTGAAAAAGCTGGGGGTAATCCTATTGATTTTCATTCCACCCAAGATTTTAATGATAGCATTGTCTATTGTGGCTTGAATGATCTTGGATTTTCTGGTTCTAAATTCACTTGGTGTAATAATAGAGCAGAAGATGGAGTTATTTTTGCAAGATTGGATCGGGCTCTGGCTAATATGAAATGGAATGATATTTTCCCCTCCACGGCAGTCCAACACCTTAATCGCAATTGTTCAGATCACTCCCCCATCCTGATATCAATTAAATCAGATTCAGATTCTTTTCCTAAGCATTTTAAGTATCAAAAGATGTGGTATTCTCATCATGATTTTCAGTCAGTGGTGGATCAGTCTTGGAACTCCCCTTTGCAGGCTTCCCCTATGAAACTTTTTTCTCTTAAACTTAAGAGGCTCAAATGTGTTCTTAAGGCTTGGAATAAGGAATCGTTCAAGGATATTTTTCAGAATGTCAAGAATCTTGAAGACTCTCTGATTTCTAATGAGCTTATGTTTGATCAATCCCCAACTTCAGCTAATAGAATTTCTTTGAATGCTTCCAAAGCAAAGCTAAATCAAGCTCTTAAAGTTAAAGAAACTTACTGGCAACAGAAATCAAATATCAAATGGCTTAAGGATGGTGATCGTAATACTAAGTTTTTTCACAACACAGTAAAATCCAGAAGGAAAAGACTTACTATCCATAAAATCCTAAATCCAGATCAGCAGTGGCTACATTCTCAACAAGAAATTGAATCTGAATTTGTTTCTCATTTTAAAAACCTTCTGTCTTGTGAGCCTACTCTGCCCATATCTGATATGCTTACTGTAATCCCTAACCTTATTCCATGTGAGTTCAATGAGTCTCTAAATGCTTATCCTTCTGAGCTAGAAATTTTTTATGCCATTAAAAGTCTGAATGCTGATGCAGCTCCTGGTCCGGATGGTTTCAGTGGTTGTTTTTATCTCTCATGTTGGCATATTATTAAAGTTGATCTTATCAAAGCCATTACCCCCTTCTTTGCAGGTGGTCAAATTCCTTTGAGTTGGTCTTCTAATTTCATTTTCCTCATTCCTAAAATAGACCATCCATCCTCTTGTTCTAATTTCAGACCTATAAGCTTATCTAATTTCTCTTTCAAAATCATTTCCAAAATCCTTAATTCAAGACTTGCCACCATTCTTCCTTTCATCATCTCCCCTAATCAATGTGGATTCATTCGAGGTATAAGCATCACTCAAAATGTTCTTTTGGCTCAAGAGATCTCTGCTGATCTGGATAAGAAAGCCCATGGTTCAAATCTCATTCTTAAACTTGATATGGAGCGTGCTTATAATCGAGTATCTTGGATGTTTATGCTATCTGTGTTGAGAAAATTTGGTTTCAATGAATGCTTTATTGATATGATATGGAGACTTATCTCAAATAATTGGTTCTCGATGGTAGTGAATGGCAAGTCTGCTGGTTTCTTCAAGTCCTCTAGAGGTCTCAAGCAAGGGGACCCCTTATCCCCTACCCTCTTCATTATTGCTGCTGAAGTTTTATCCAGAGGCCTTGACAAACTCTTCTCAGATGCTGTGATTAAGCCTTATAAACTTCCTACAGGTTCTCCTCTTATTTCCCATTTATCTTATGCAGATGATATTATCATTTTTACAAATGGTAGCAAGAGAAGTACTCTAAAGTTAATGAAATTTCTTAATGAGTATGAAGAGTTCTCTGGCCAGAAGATTAATATGCACAAAAGCTCTTTTACTACTAGGAAAAATACATCCATTGACAGAAGGAATGCCATCTCTTCCAATCTAGGCCTGCAGTTCAAGCCTCTACCTTTAAAATATCTTGGTTGCCCTCTGTACAAAGGTAGATTGAAATTGTGCTACTTTTCTGACTTGCATGATAACATCAGACAAAAGGTGGCAGGATGGAAGGTTAAATTTCTTTCTTCTGGTGGTAGACTCATCCTGATTAATCATGTTCTTGCTTCTATCCCAATCAATACAATGGCTGCTTTTCTTCCTCCAAAAGCTATTATCAGACGAATTGAAGCTATTTTTGCAAACTTTTTCTGGGGTTCTTCTCAAGAGGATAAAGCTAAATATCATTGGACTTCTTGGAAAAAGATTTGTCAACCTCTAGATCAAGGAGGTCTGAACATCAGAAACATGTATTATATCATTCAAGCTGCCAGTTTAAAGCTATGTTGGTCCTTTTTTTCCTCTAGAAGTCTATGGGCCTCTTTCATGAAGCTTAAATATAAATCCTCTTTTCTATCTTCTTCTAATGGTTCACATGCCATTAAAAGAATTAGATCAGTTTACAGCACTTTTGAGGATATTACTCTAAAAGATGGGGACAATTATATATGGTCTACAACATTTGATGGAACCTTTTCATTCAAATCTACATATTTGTCTAGCAGTCCTCAATATCCTTCTTCAATGGTTTGGAAAAGTATCTGGTCTTCTTTTTGTCCCATTAAAATTTCCATTTTCGTTTGGAAATTGCTACACCAGGCTATCCCTTTAGTTTCTCATCTTAAAAAGATCAATTTCCAGTTAGCTTCTAGATGTAGATGCTGTTATGATCATGAAGAGAACATTACTCACACTTTTCTAAAGGGTCCAGTTGCTGTTAAAGTATGGAGTTTTTTTTTTGAAATCTTTTTGGTCTGAAGCTGAATTCCCTCTCTTGTCAATCTATGCTTAATTCTTGGTGGTTGAAGAAGCACAATTCTTACATCAAATTCCTCATTCACCATCTTCCCATCATTATCTTATGGGAAATTTGGCTTGCAAGAAACATATGTTTTTTTGATGGCATTGAGATGAATGAATAGGTTATTATTTCTAATGTTATCTCTCTTATGACCTCTCTGGCAGCAGTTTCAAAGCTCTATGGTAATATCTCGCAAGATGATCTCCATATTATTTCTCTTTTTTGTCTTCAAATTCACAGGAAACAAAATTCATTTTTAGCTATATCTTGGGTAAAGCCCCCTCAAAATATAGTTAAGTTAAATGTGGATGATTCTTCCAAAGGTAATCCAGGAGTTAGTGGTTGTGGAGGTATCATTAGAAATCATAAAGGGGAATTTATATCTGCTTTCTCTTCTTTTTTGGGATTTCAAACTAGCATGTATGCAGAAGTTGAAGGCTTAAAATAAGGTCTTGATCTTTGCCTAAAGCTGAACATTAAAGACCTCATTATTGAAACTGACTCCAAATCTCTTCTTTATATGGTGCAAAAGACTTGGAAACCTCCTTGGAAGCTGAAAAATTCTATTGATTATTGCTCAGTGATTATTTCAACACATCAGTTCTAGATTCGACATGTGTATAGATAAGGAAATAATGTTGCAGATTGTCTTGCAAATATGGCTGCCTCTTCCTCAAGTTCTGTATCCTACACCTCCTTCAGTCAGATGCCAAAAATTACAAAGGGCTGTTTCAAGATGGATAAGATTGGCATGCCTTCAATCAGACATTTCACTTAGTTTTATGGTTTCTTTCATTGTTTTTGTTGTGGTTTTTGTTCAAAGTAATCCCTTGAATTCTCTTTATTTCCTTCAGTAATTGTTTGCCATCTAGGAGAGGCTATTTCTCCTTCAGTTATATAATTTAGGGTTTTTTTTTCCCTTTTCAAAAAAAAAAATTACACCTAAATTACTTTAATAATGTAGTACCACTCAACTACAATACCCAAACATTTTTCTCCGTCCAAAATGAATACTTACGAATTAATTCTCGAAATTTGTTCATCTCATGACATACAATTATCACCCTCCTAAACCCAATTATATCACCTTATAATTGTTAAGGAATATGTGCCACATATGAATTTATCACTACATAACAAGTGGGAAAAAAATCTAAACTAAATTTCCCTTTATACATAAAACTGGCGAAGCTGCCAAAATCCTGGGTCGACCGATCGATCGAACAGGGATTCGTCTTCTCCGGCTTGCTGTTTCAGCCATTGATGAACCCTTAATCTTTTTGTTTCTTCCCAAACCTTTACCCAATCTCAACCAACATTATTTCCACACAAGAAAAGGTTCTAAACTCCCTAGAGACCTTAATCCATCATCAATTTATACATAACCCAAAGTATATTCGATTTGGGTTTTTCACTCGGGTCTCGTTCTACTGAATCTGACCTAACCATTTTTTTAGTCCATTTAATCACTAATACATATTGTAATCCACTCTACAATTCAATCTTAACAGCCCCAAATCATAACTTCACCTTTATTGAGTGATTAAATCTGCCCATTACTCTAAATTCAGAAAACCCAATATAATTATGGCTACACATCCAACACGAATTTTCATATACACATACTATGATATGAATTGATTATCATCAATTTAAGAGTCACAACAGTTAACCACTTGCCTGGAATTATTCGTAGGGTCTGATCCGTTGGTGTAGTTAAGGTGTTAATGACGAACACCCCAATTAGTCCCTTAATTTGGCTCCAAAAGACCCCCAACCGGCTTCTTAATTGGTTTCCCCCAATTTCCTCTCAAACCCTAGGTTTAGAGTTGTGTTAACTGTCATTCAACACTTCTCCAATTAGGTTAAAAATCCCAAATCCCTTTTTTAGCCACATGGGTCTAATTAAAATGGTCTGAATTACCCCGTGTGGGCCTGGCTATGCCCAAAAATGCCCCGAGACCCAATTACTACCCCCGGATACTCTTTTCTGACAATCTCGACCCATCCGGACTCAACCGCGCCCTCAGAATTGCCATCCGAAATACTTTATAACATTTCCAAATTTCGATCTCAAAATGCGACACACATTAAATTCAAACAATTTAACTTAAAGTCACCAATTATAAATAACTCTTCTCACTCCAATAAATTCTCCAAATCATAAATTTAAGTTTATCCAATTTAAATATTTTTATATCTCCCAAAAATAATTAAATATTAAATCCTCAAAATTATGGGGTGTTACATACAACCTCCATAGCTTTAACTTCATCCTCCATATAGCTTTAAATAAAACCTTCATATATTCCTTTCCTTAAATCTCAATCTCCAAACCTTTAACTTCCTCCTTCAAATTATTGAGCCTTCTTAGCAGGCTTGGTATTATTTGCTTCGCCCAAGTACAAATGGGAGGATGCAACCACTTGAAATAGCCACATGTACCACAACTCCTAAACCTCTTTCTCGGGTATTTATCAATCTAAGATGTCCAAATAATAGTATTTTCACCACAAATACAACTTTCCTTCATAAATTTTTGACGCTGGTTTGTTGAAGGACAAGGCATATTTTCTATAGCAGTAACTTTAATGGGAGGAGAGGAGAAAGTTGGGAAGGAATATATTAGTGAATAGGTTTCTTATAGTAAGGGGATTGATTTTGTCGGGCTTTGATTTCGATTTTTTACTCCAATTGACATGGAAAAGGTTGGTTGATCGGTAAATGCCCATATACACAAACACATTTAGTAACCCATTTGTGTTTTAGATGGAAGTTTAACGGTGTATCACATTGCATAACTAATTAAACTTTGGGGTTAAGTTTGCAACTTTTGGAACTTCAAGTCTAAAAATGAAAATCAACCCAAACTTTAGGGTTAAATTTGAATTTTCCCCATAATTTAATGTATTTTATGTCCTTTGATTGCATATCCTTAAAATGGTCCTTCTATATCCATTATATTTTCACTTTGAGAAATATCTTAAAGATCTCTTTATGAGAGCAGTAGGAATTTTTCTTTTTTTATTTTGTTTAATTTTTTACTCTTTCATTAGCCTAGAAATTTGAAGAAAAAATTACATGTTATATACACTCATTGCTACCAATGGCTTGACTATAATTCAAATAAATCGAGTTATAATGTTGTTTTCTATACTTGTGTGTGTATGTGTATATATATATATCCTTTCTTTTCACCTTTGCGCTTATTTTAGTATATCAAAGTTCTGTTAATTAGATTGTTGACTTTGCTTTAGGATTGTTTGAACATATGAACATTAGATTTTGTTTTTAAAATGAACATGTGGCGTATTTTTAAAGAAGCACGAAGTTTGAAAAATTATTAAGTTAAAAGAGAATGTATTAGTTTTGTTCGATATCTTTAATACATATCCCATTTCACAAACATGCATTAATTGAATGATGAATGCTTGCAATAACATTCTTTTTTAACTTTTTTATTCCCATGTTGTTAAACTCGATCGTTATGTATCATAGGTTGATTTTTTTAATTAATTGCATAATGAAAATGTTGATAAAAAATGTGATTTGACCATTCAAAATTAAGTGAAGACCTAATATCATATACATTGGGAGTTATTATATTTAGTTGGACATATTTAAGTTTAGTTAAATGAAAATAATTTCTCACATAATATGCTTTGGGGTGATTTGTAAAAGTTGGTTGTGATGATTAACATCTTACATGTATTGTTTGGATGTAACTTTAATATAAAATATGATCTTTTACAATATTTATGTAAGATTAGACTGCAATTTTATTGTTAAAGTTTATTTTTATAATTTAGTCCATAATACAATTGGGAGATTAATTAATTTTTCCTATCGAACTTCATTTGAATTTATGTCCTATGTTATTTTTCGTTATATGTCAAACTTAAGTATTTTTGTAGGCACATATATTTTATCTTGGGGCTTGGATTCCCCATCCAATATCACAACCATGTTAGGTGTGTCTTTTATATATATTTTTTATAAAATATTTTAACGTGCCTATATATAGAGATTATCTTTAATATCTCCGTGTATACTTATGTATTTTCTATTGGTATATTAAAGTTGAAATTTGTGGAATGAACAAGACTACTTAGTATGTATATGGGTGTGTATTGTGATATCTTCGTCTTCGTCTTCTTGTTCTTGTTCTTCAAGTGATCTCAAGTAAATAATTACGTAAAGTAAAGATTATTTCAATGTTAATGTTAGTTTTACGGTAAATATATACCCTCACAATACATCTATACTTTTAGATTTAATGTTGAAATTACATATTAATTATGAGAGTAAATAATCTATATATCAATTACTCTGAAAGTAATTAATTATTTTTGAAACTTCCTCAACTTATGTATACTCATAGATATATGTGTGAATATGGGAAAAAATCCCTCCCCCCCCCCCCCCCCCCACATCACACATTGACACCCACACCCACATATACACAATCAATCATATTTGTGATAGTTATGGTTTAAAACGGTGTAATACGTGGGAACCTTAATAGTTTGTAACAACATATTACAATGGTAGTAGTGAATTAACTGATGTGATTATTGTAGTTTTTTATAACAATGGTGGTGATGATGGTTGCTATTAATGACAATGGTAATGGTGGTGACAAATGACAACAATAGTTGTTTATATGGTATCGATTGGTTGTCGATGTGGTCGTTATGGTGTTTTTATTTTCTTGTAAACGTTGCGAATTAAACACGTTATGAACCGACACGAATGAATTGGTTGATAGGTTGATGCCTAATGGCTTTAGATCATATTAATGTTAACCCCATAAGACAACATATTTAATGATTGAGTTTGGTGCCAACTCACTTAACCTTTTAAAAGCTTGTTAAAACAATTAATTTAAGGAGATAAGAGATATTGTCAAGTATTTTAGATAATTTATTGTGAAACAGTCATAAAAAAATAATATTAATAATAATTGAGGTGAGATTGACCACTTATTGATGCATACCTTAAAATGACCCGACTCGCCAACACAAATAATAAATGAGTTAGATTAATATCAAACACAAATAACTCGAAAATGACACCCTTTTAACTAATATTTTATGTAGAATATATTGAATATTTTTATTTTATATGTTACATTAATTTTTGGAGACTTAGACGATAAAATTATTTATTTATTTATTACTTATAATTATTACATTTTTGCTTATGACTTGCCTTGGGGCAGTCATCGGTTAGTATTGGGCGTATACCAATATCATACCAATTTTTTCTGTACGTTCGGTTTTGATAGTTTCAATTTTTGAAAAACTTATACCAACACCAAACCGTTCAATATTTTGATATTTTCGGTACATTTCACTTTCGGTAATTTTGATATTTTTTGATATTTCTAGTTTTGGTTTTCTTAGTTTTTCTCATTTTTATTGATTATTTTCAGGTATTTTCAATTTTCAAATAATATATATATATATATATATATATATATATATATGTGTGTGTGTGTGTGTGTGTGTGTGTGTGCATGTGTGTGTGTTTGTTATACATCGTACACTTCAAGTATCCACAAACCCAGATGTAGACTCGAATTCCTCCTATAAGAACTTAAAAGAGTTCGTCTCGGAGACAAAAGAAATGAATAAACACGTGCTCTCAACTCAAAAAAGTTATTTACTTTGTAAAATAAAAATACCATCCACTTTGGGTATTAAACTTGTTGATAAACGACTTCAAATAATGATATAAATTTAAAAATATAGTATAAAAATTGTATATTTGACATATTAAATCAGTAATTTGAACGGTAGTTTTGGTATATAATTTTGATCCGGTAATTTGTGTAAATCGGCCTTTTAAATGTGTAAACCAAAACCAATCACCAAGTTTTTGATAATTTTACTTTGCGGTAAAGAAAAGTAGTAAACCAAAACCATATATTTTAGGACCAAAATAGTACGGTACCATAAAAAAATATATTGTAATCACCTCTAGACATAATTATAATTATTATGACCGGTTAATAAATAAGATGACATTAGTCTTATATTCTAGTTCACGAGTATTCATCTCAAGCTTAACATGACACAAATTTGATTAGTGTTATACATGGCTCGTTTAAAAAATAATTTTTTTACTTAATCCCCTGAAATAATATCTTATTTAGACTTAAGTGTCCCAGAGTATAAAAATTAGATATAATCCGCTAAATTCTGACGGACATTAATTCTGTTAAAAAACAAAATTTATAATTTAAATTTAATCCTATTTTTATGGACTAAAATGCTCTCATCCCCTTCTCCTTTTCATCTTCTTCACCAAACTCTGCAAACCCTAATTTTATTTTTTAAATACATTATTTATTGAATTAGAGTGCAACCCCATCATTTTCTAGGTTCAGGGGAACATCCAGTAGCCGATTTTCAGGTGCAAGTTTAGCGCCGACTGTAACTCCAGATCACAGTCACTCTCTTTATTCTTATTTATCTATTAATCATGTGGGCCCACTCTACAAAGTCAATTTTCCACCTAACATATCCATTTGACATGAGAGTTCAAGGTTAGTAGTGCCAAGTCTTGACTGTAAACTTGACCAATCGACATGCTGGTGAGGAGCAACATAGGTGGTGGAGGTGCTACCCATGTTTTTGTGCATGAATTTGAAAGAGAGGTGGAACGAGTTTACAGTGAAAAGAGTTCATGTGTAGTGAAAATTTGGTGGGTTTATTGATTCATTTGGGCATTTCATTTTCTCCTAAATCTTCATATGCATATGATTGAAAAAAAATATTACTTTTTTTCATTTTTGTGTTTAAAAAAAAATAGGTTTTAGAAATTAGGGTTATAGCATACGAGTTGGGAAGAAGGTTAAGAGTGAAGGGGATGAGGACATTATTATTCAAGTTTTTAAGAGGCTAAGTCAATATAAAGATTATTGAATTTTTTTTGTTAATTATTATTTTTTCACTTAAACGGAGTTAAACATTCGTCCATTTTTAGAGGGTTATGTCTATTTTTTAGCATTGGGGGATTAAGTTTATATACATTATTATTGCAGGAGGTTATGTTAATAATAATAATAATAATAATAATAATAATAATAATAATAATAATAATAATAATAATAATAATAATAATAATAATAATAATAATATGGGTATCAAAATCTCCCCAAAAATTTTCTCCAAAATGACGTGGATTTCACTTATTCTCTCACTTATTTATTAAAAGTTGCCTTGTGGTATGGGTCTCGTCAGGGCACAAAAAAATATTACTTTTTAGGGAAGGTTTTGGAAAAATTATTTGAGACTCATAGCAGGACTCTAAAAAAATTCCTTTAAAATAGAGCATGCATTAGGCAACAGTGTAGGGACCGTCCCGCCTATGTGGCAAGGTTGAGCATGCTACAAGTTCTCACGCACAAATGCATGACTAAGTCAAAGCATATGAAAGAGTATAAATTATTTGCCTTCAACTTTTAGATAAATAAAAAGGTCAAAAGATGTTTTTTTTCCTCAAACAAACAAATTGAACTAAATTTATCTTTTACCCTAGTTAATTGTAAAAACAATACTCTCCAGAAAACAAGTTTTTGTTGTGTTTTTTAGAGTTTTAGTTGTGTCGTGTTCGAGTTAAGTACAAAATAAGATATTTTAGAAATTTTAATTGTGTTGTGTTCCGAGTAAATATGTTTTTCGCAAATAAAACTTTACACAACATAAATTCGTTTTGTTTACCTAATTGGAACACGATATAATTAAAACTCTAAAAAAATATTACCTATACAGAACAAAAAAATAAAATTTCATGTCATGAAATTTTATTTTTTTCCCTAATTGAGACATGACACCATGAAATGCGTTTTTTGTAATTCATATATATCACACTTTATATGTGTCATGTTTGTATTAGATAAATTTTTTTAAAATATTATGACATGATATGAAAATATATTTTTTACTTAATTAAAACACTATACAATTAAAACTTTAAATTCTTGGGGCATTCTCATTTAAATCCTATTAGACTTTTTTTAGACATTCTAGTCTCACCATGTTTTCCTCTTACATATAAGTCATACTCCTAATTTTTTGGAACTTTTTTTTCCACAATTTTACCCTTTTAAAACCAATCATCCGTAACTTCCTTGAGGAAGTTACATAAGTGGTTGAACTTTTTTTTTGTAATCTTCAAATCATCATAACTTTTAATTGACATATCCGTTTTTTGCAAAATTACTATTTTTGAAATCTGCTTGATGAGATCTATCAAACAAGATCCATGAAGCCTATATAATTTCAAAGAAAAAAAAATTACACATACAGTAAACTTTACTATTTGCACCAGGAAGAGAAATATGTTTATGTTTATAATATTTTCACAAACAGTAGCATTTACTGTGTTAATATTACATAGTATACACACACACACACACACACACACACACACATACATACACACATGGAGAGAGTGGATCCAAAACTTTGTTTTCGAAATTATCTTATTTTTAAAGGTCCACGCTATCCAACAACCTTCATCAGAGTTTCGATTTAGGGTGGGTAGGGCTGGCATTGGGTTATGTTTATATCTGTAAAATTTTCACAAACAGTAACATTTATTGTGTTAACATAGTATATATATATATATATATATATATATATATATATATACACGGTGGATCCAAACCTCTTTTTTTCGATATTATCTTATTCTCAACGGTCCACGCTAGCGCCATTCAATTTCCACCACCATCCACCCCCATTGTCAGAGCTACAACAACGTTCATCAGAGCTCTGATTTGGGGTGACATGGGATACTGCTGGCACGAACCTTAGGAAATAAAAGAATATTAGATAAATGGGATTTGGATCCACCGGAGCTCCGATTTGGGGTGAGTGGGGTTGGCATTGAGTTAGGTTTATATCTATAACATTTTCACAAACAGTAACATTTACTGTGTTATAACACAATATATATATATATATATATATATATATATATATACGGTTGATCCAAACCACTTTTTTCTGATATTGTTTTATTTTTAACGGTCTGCGCTAGCGGCATCCAATCCCCACTACCACCCACCCCCATTGTCGGATCTACAAAAACCTTCAATAGAGCTCTGATTTGGGGTGACATGGGGTTCCTCTAGAGCGGACCTTATGAAATAAGAGAATATTGGATAAATGGGGTTTGGATCCACCGGAGCTCCGGTTTGGAAGCATCCAACCCCCACCACCTCCCACCCCCATTGTCAGCGCTACAACAACCTTCATCATAGCTCTGATTCGGGGTGACACGGGGTGCCACTGGAACGGACCTTAGGAAATAAGAGAATATTTGATAAATGGGGTTTGGATCCACCGGAGCTTCGGTTTAGGGTGATTAGGGTTGGCATTAGGTTAGGTTTATATTTGTAACATTTTCACAAACAATAACATTTACTTCTCTATAACACAGTATATATATATATATATATATATATATATATATATATATATACAGTGGATCCAAACCTCTTTTTTCTGATATTGTCTTATTTTTAACGGTCCGCGCTAGCGGCATCTAATCCCCACCACCACCCATCCCTATTGTTGTAGTTCCAACAACCTTCATCAGAGTTCTGATTTGGGGTGACATGAGGTACCGCTAGCACGGATCTTATGAAATAAGAGAATATTAGATAAATGGAGTTTGAATCTATCGGAGCTCCGATTTGGAGTGAGTAGGGGTAGCATCGGGTTAGGTTTATATCTATAATATTTTTATAAATAATAAATGTTACTGTTTGTGAAAATGTTACATCGGCATCCCATGCCACCTCAAATCAGAGGTCTGATAAAGGTTGTTGGAGCTCTGACAATGGGGGTGGGTGGTGGTGGGGATTGGATGCCGCTAGCACGGACTGTTAAAAAAAAGATAATATCATAAAAAGAGGTTTGGATTCAATATATATATATATATATATATATATATATATATATTCCTTAAAGATATCAAAGCAGAATCATCAAAGACTATTACAACTATCAACAAGAATACCTATATTAACCAAACAGACTCATCCCAAGAGTCTACTACAGATGAAGATATCTAGACTATTGAAAAATAATTTACTAATGTTGAATTAAATATAGTAAAAAACTCCAGAGTAACTCCAACCACCTTAACAAAAAATTGGTATACAAGACCAGCACCCCCAGATATGCAATATGAAGAAAGAAATATACACAATCAATTCTCGGTTTCATTGGATAGACTTTATGAATGGAACATAGATGGATTATCTGAACAAGAAATCTTAAATAAAATGCAACACATATCTATGGTTGCCAACAATTACCTAAACAATCAAAATATTCCCCAAACAGAAATAGTTGAGCTTTTAACAACAGGATTCACTGGTACATTAAAATCTCGGTGGGATAAACATCTTACCGAAGAATCAAAGGATCAAATTAAATCTGTCGTTCTACAAGATGCCAATGGCCTCCCAATTTTTTATGAAAACATTGGAATGGGAATTCTAGATGGTTGCTTATTTTCATATCTATACACATTTTTAATCCATCTTTCTGGATTGTACTTATTATCTCCATATGTAAGATTGTTATAATCAATGTGTCCATTTGTGTTACTTAGAACTTCTCTTATTTTATGAGCAAATAAATTTGGTAAACCATTAATAAATTTTTGTTTCCAAAATGGTTCATTACTATCGTCTCTAAGCATTACTCGTGATGTAAAAACATCTTTGTACCATCTAAAATCGCTTAAAGTTGGGCATCTAAGGTTACTTAGTTGATCATGAGTTATTGAGGTTATATTACTCGGAGTTCCTAAAAAATGTTTAATACAAGATGAAAATGAAAACTGAGAGAATAATAGAGAGATGGAGATAGAGAGAGAGTTTGCAGTAATGAGATAGGAAATCGGACTCTGCCTTGAATGGATGACTGAATGCTCTATTTATAGTTGAAACTCCGTTTCTTTTACTTCGGGTGAACTGCTTTAACCTTCGGGTAACTGACTTTAACTTCGGGTGAACTGCTTTAACCCTAGGTAAATGACTTTAACTTCGGGTGAACTGCTTTTAACTTCGAGTAACTGCTTTAACCTTGGGTAACTGATTTTAACTTCGGGTAAACTATTTTAACCTTGGGTAACTGATTTTAACCTTGGGTAAACTGCTAGCTGATAGACTGTAAACCCGTGCGACGGTATTGTTTATGAATAGTAACTTGTCGGGAAATATTTTAATCATTCGGCACTGTTCATGAATAGTAACATGTCGAGGAATATTTTTACTGTTTATGAATAGTAACTCATCATTAAATTATTATCCTGTAAAATAAATTTTATTACAAACTATAAGGGTCTTGGGCATCTTGGAATAATGAACTCGAATATGGATCTGATGTGTTAACTTGGTGACTATTTATTGACTCGACAGAAGAGGTGGGAGAACAATAATTTTCCTCTTCGGCTTCAGGTTGAAGAAGAAGCTGTTTTGCTAAATCTTTGAGCGGCTGGGACTTTTTTGACTTGACTAAGGTTGTATCCATAGAACCTTGACTAGATTTCTTAACTGCTTGGACTACTTGGACTGGAATGACTGGTTGGCAAGGAAACTCCATTTGGACAACATTAATAATCCTTTGTTGATTGAAAGAGTCCCACCATTTAACCTAAAATTGTCGGACTATTGTTGACTGTTGTATTGCATATTGACATTTGAATATCCATGGAACTTTGTATTTACTACAGAACAAAAGTAAAATTGGGAACTGAGAATTATGTTCATTTACTTTAAAAACTGTGAAAAAATATTTAACTTGTTCTTGGAGGTCTGCAGGTAGGATATCTGGGATAGAACCATGTTGTGTCCACCACCGGAAAAACCAAGAAGGAATTTGACTTTTAAATTTTTGATCAAAGCAAAGAAACCAAGAAAGAGTGAATGACTCATTTTGGTAAAAGAGAACTTTAAACCATGCTTCAATATAATCATAATAACTAAACTGAATTTGATGACTTGCGAAGGGTTTTAGAATGGAGGGATGGAATCCCCAATCTTGAAGAGAGATTATATTATTAATGTGCAAGGAATGGTAAAGAATCCTTGACGAATCGTTGCGATCAGTGATTGCTTTAATACGAACTGATTCTGAGGAATAAAGAATATCCATGTAAAATTTTAAAGTCTTGGTAGGATGGTGGGGAGTGAAGTGCCAAGAGGGAGGAAAATAGTTTTTTACTAAATCAATTGGATTTTTAATATGGCTGTGATTTGGCTCAATAGAAAATAAATTTGAAAAATTTGTTTTGAGCACATAATCAGTTTTAGCAGGGTGATTATAAAATTTGGTTTTAGTAATTTGTTGAATGGGATGTGTAGCAAATGGGTCATTGACTAGATATTGAGTAGAAGAAGGTCCAAACTCTGCAGGAGTTGCAAGAGTGGAACTGTAACTAAAATTTGGTCTTGGAATGTTTCCAAGGACCTGGTATCTGTTTGTTACTTAGAGAGGGGATGCAATTTTAGTAGAAGGTTGGCTTGTGGGTAGAGCGAGGGCTCTAGTTGTCTTCTGGGGATTTTTCTCCCTCATTGTTATTCTGTAGAAATTCACGTGTGAGAAAATCAGGGATGGAATTCTCACTTCCTTTAATATACTCAATATCAAAATAAAAAATGCTAAGTGTAGATTGCCATATAGGGAAAATTTGTTTAGAAGCAATATTGTGGACATCCTTTTCTAAAACATATTTTGCACTTTTACAATCCACACGGACTAAAAATTTTTGATTTAAAATGTCACTTTGAAATTTCGAAACACATAAAATAATAGATAATATTTCTTTTTTAATAGTACTATAATTACTTTGCGCTTTATTCCAGACTCCGGAATAGAATCGAACAATTTGTTCAGGGGAATGAGGGTTAATTTTCTGTTTAAGAATACCTCCATAGCCAATGTCAGAGGTATCGGTTTCAATTTTGAATGAATCTGGTGTAGAAGTACCAAGACAAGGTAGGGTTTTAACATGTTTCTTGACATTTTGAACTATCGAGGTATGTTCTATAGTCCAAGGGGGAGGGTTACTTTGTAGCCGTTCAAATAATGGTTTGCATTGTTTGTGAAGATTCGGATAAAATTCAGCAATGTAGTTCAATGATCCTAGAAATCTTTGAAGTTGCGTTTTCTCGAGGATTTCATCCGGAAATTTATCAGCAAATTGGATGGCCCTATCTATGGGACTAATTTTTCCATGGTGAATATTATGACCTAAAAATCTAACTTTTGTTTGGAATAGATTGACCTTCGAGGCTGAAACCACTAAACCATTAATTTTTATTAGTTCAAAAAATAAATTTAAGTGTTTCCAATATTCGTCAATTGTGTGGGAATAGATGAAGACATCATCAATGTAGACAATCGTAAAATGGGATGAAGGGTTAAATATTTCATTCATGATATTCTGAAATTCACTAGGTGCATTTTAGGCCAAATGGCATGACACACCATTCATAGTGACCAAAGGGGGTTGTGAATGCAGTTTTGTATCTATATTTTTCATGGATTTGTATTTGTCAAAATCCACTCTTCATATAAAACTTGGAAAAAATGGTGGCTTGATTTAATCGGTTCATGAGGTCACGTTTATTTGGGATTGGATATCTTATCCATTCTAAAACTTTATTAAGTGGTTTGTAATTGATGACTAGCCTGGGTGCTCCGCGTTCTAATTCGGCATTTTTTCTGACATAGAATGCAGGGCATGACCAAGGAGATTTACTTTTTCTTATAATTCCTTTTTGTAATAAACCATTAATTTCATCTTTACATAGTTTCATATCTTCTTGATTCATTTGGATTGTGATGATGCTTGGATTTAGCACCACCAAATAAGTGTTAGTGAGCTCAAGTAGTAGCAGCCATGGCAGCCATAGAGATATATAAGTGTATAAGTATGTAAGTGTGTAGAAGGGGATGAGTATAAGAGGAAATTAGACAATGATGTATAGTGGTTCAGCCAAATTGGCCTACATCCACTGTGAGTGTGTGATCCACAGTATGGGCACTAATGGTCTTGGATACAATGCACATAACCCTCTCTCTCTCTACTGTGTGTGTACAAGCAGAGTTTTAGCTAGGGCTACTGTTCATGGATCGATCCCCTGTAGGGTTGTAGGTGACAAGTATATATAGGTCTTGGGGGGTGTAGTGTACCCCCCCCCAAGTAAGCATGGTGCATGTGAATGATGATCTAACCAATTCCCTGTTGACACCTGTAGATGCCAAATGATGACATAATATTCCCTCACGTGAGGGTGTGATTCGGTTATAACGGTCTGCCACGTGTCATATGAGTCTGACGCGCACTGTTCCACGCGTGTCCCGAACCACGCGCTGTCATGATGTCACCCTCGGCCTATGAGACGAGGCCGAGGGCGAAGTTTCTTCCGGTAGTGAGTCTGGCTTGATTCTGGACTCGTACTGTCGTACCCTCGTAGGGTCGTCTGGAGCCTGGTGGAGGGTCTGCCCCTCGTAGGGTCGGCTAGAGCCTGGTGGAGGGTCGGCCCCTCGTAGGGTCGTCTGGGCCTGGTGGAGGCCAGCTGGGGTCTGGTGAAGGGTCGGCCCCTCTTAGGGTCGTCCGTTGTGGAGGTAATCCTCATCTAAGCCGAGGATATAAACGGGTATATCAATCACCCCCCAGCCCTTAGCCATAGGTGTCATTGAGATGGCTGAGGGATATTTGCTGAATTCGAGACACGTGTGATCAGTTAGGTGAGTGACACCTGTGGAGATACTCATTGCTGTTCCAGTTTCCAAGGCAGGGCGGCTGTGCAGTGTGCTTGGGGCCTTGTGCCCTAATTATAGCTTTCTTTGGTAAATGGGTCCACTCATTACCAAAGTATTTAAGAGATTTTCAAATTCTCTCTCTTCATCTTCTTCTTCTTCGCGCCCAAGTCTATTCTCTCTCTAGAACCAGTAAGCTTCGCCACTTGCAGCCTTCATTTCGTCAGGTCTCAGCAGCGTTACTCTCCCTTTTTATCAGGTATTCTCCTTCATTAAGAGCTTTCCTTTGTCTTCAATTCTGATTGTTTTTTAGGGTCATAGGGTTACATCAGCTTCGAGTTCCCCTTAACTTTTTCCGGTGTCTTCTCCGGTAACTGGTTCTTGGATCGTTCTTGACGAAAACCTTTAAGTTCTTTGTTCAATCCAAAAGTCAAATCTGGTCAATTCCCCATTTGTTTGTAGCTAAATTAGTCAAGTGTAGTGTAATTTCTCCAAGTGTAGAGTCTTCCCTTTAATGCTTAGGAGGCTTTACAACCTAGTGTCTGAATTCCCACCCTTGAGAGAAAAACTCTTTGCCGAGATCAGACGAATAGAGGAAGAGGAAGAGAGGAGACGAGGGGTCGACCCTAATTGGCTACGACCCATCTTTCCCATTCCTCTTGCCACCATAAGGCCATCTGAACCCTCTGAGTCTTGTGGGTCGTCATCTCGTCCGGCCGACACTCCCAAACCAAGCGAAATGGACGAGAGAGCCTTCTCTCCAACTGGTGCCGGGACGTCTGGTAGAAGGGACACGTCTGATCTTAGCCCTCCCCGAGAGGCCGAGGGTACGATCCCCTCTGAGGCTGTCCCTGTGACAACTCTTTCCCCCAATGCCTTCCAAGTGGCTTTTCCTCAGGGTCCTCCTGCAGGTGATGAGGGGGAAGGGGGTGAGGACGAGGACGACGATACAGATGATGAGGTTGATACCTCCCATGCCTCGTCTTTTATCTCCTCTGTTAGGGATAGGGATCTTCTGATATGGAGGCATATTTACGGAGTGCCCTCTGGGGTAACTATGAGGGTGCCCTCTGAGGCTGAGAGGGTTTTTGAGGGTGAAGAGGGAGAGGTTGCAGTCTACGAGCAAATGTTCAAAGTAGGTGTCAGACTTCCCTTCCACCCTGCCATTGTAGATATTCTGTCGGCTCTGGGCATCTCTCCCTCGCAACTTCCACCCAACTCTTGGAGGACAATTCTGGGGTATATCTCTTTGTGGAAAAACTCTTTCACTGATGAGCCCTCGTCCGACGTGTTCTTTGCCTGCTACAATATCACCTCTTCATCTAAACAGCCCGGATACTATCATCTGGGGGCAAGAAGGTCTGAGAAGAAGCTGCTCCACGTGGCTCAAACTTCCAATCATGATTGGAAAAAGAGGTTCTTCTTCATTTCTGGGGCATGAGGGAGCTCTGCCGAGGCGTCCCCTTCTGCCGGAGGTCCGAGGGTCCCTAACAAATGGTCTAATCCCTCAATGAAAGCTAGGTCAGACCCCGGACTTAGCCTGGAGGAAAGGGATATTGTTGAGTATCTGAGGGGATGAGGGAGAGGGGGTGAGATCCCAAAGTTCGAAGATTTGATGACCCCCCGGTACCTCAAAGAAGCTGGTTTGAGGGTCGGCCCTCTGACGGAACTATGTGAGTGATACAGCACGTCTTCTATTTTTTACTTTTTTGAAGTGTTTCCCATTTATCTCTGTATTTCTGATGCATCGTATCCTTTTCAGGTCGTCCTGCAGGTGTGTCAGATTACCTCTGGGATATGACTGCTCCAAGCCTACTTGCTGGTCTGTCAAAGAAGAAGGGGAAGGAGCCTCAGCAAGCTCCCAAGAAGACAAGGGCCTCAGGGCCGACGGTTGTTGAGCCGACAGCCGATAGCCGCAAAAGGAAGGAGCCTGAGGCTCCTGTTGAGCATCGGCCTGATCCAAGGACGAGGGCAAGACTCGAAGCCTCTGAGGGGACGACCTCCTCGTCCAGCATGGGGGCCTTCTGGTCTCAAAATCTGTCCCATCTGAGGGCCGACCCCTCATCTCTTATTGCCAACTTGAGGGCAGCTAAGGCCTCGATGTTCTCTGCACCGTCGGCCTCTGACTTCGAGTTCTTGGCAAAGATGCCACCAGCCAAAGTGTACGACTACGGTCTGCACTCCCTTGCTCAGGTATTGGTCTTGACCTTCTTTAATTTCACTAACTGTTCCCTCGGCCCCCCTTGATATTTCTTTATTTTTTCTTACAGTCTGTTTGTGCCCTCACCTCAGCCACCAAGTGGATGGCTGAGAACCAACAGAAATTCCATGAAGCTGAGAGGGCCATTCAACAAGAGGCTGACCTACGGACAGAGTTGGACACTGCTAGGGCCGAGCTGGAGAGCACAAGGACTGAGCACGCTAGAGTCCTTGATGAGCTGACGAAGCAACATGATGCCAATCTGCAGGCTAAGGACTTGTTGATCAAGGACAAGGACTTGTTGATCAAGGGCAAGGATGAGGCTTTAACCAATATGGAGGCCAAGCACAAGACTGACCTTGAAGCAGCTGTCCAAAAAGCCGAGGTTGATGCTGTTGAGGCTTACAAGGTCTCTGACGAATTCCAGGGCTTCGGCCTTGAATATCTTGAGAGGGGGATTAGGACGGCCTGTCGGTGGGTCGTCCTAAAGTTTGGCGATGTGGTTTCCTCTATTCGCCCATCACTGGAGGGTGTTCAATTGGACGATCCCCTAATTGCCGAGGCCCTCAACCAGGTGGAGTCCCAAGTCTAGCTCGAAGGGGTCGGTACATCTGAAGATCATCCGGTGCTGGTAACAGAGGAGACCATTCCCATTGATGTTGAGGCTCTGCCCTCTGATGTCGTCCTATAGGGTGGCTGCATGTAGCCCATACCCTTGTTTTTGTATTTTTGTTCTATGTATTGTAAAACACTTGATGCTTTATATTAATACCATCGTCTCTTCCTTTCACAACTGTCTCCCATAACTGCTGTCTTCCATATTTAATTCTGTTATGGTTTGTTCCTTGCTAATTTGCTTCTTCGTTGATGATGATGGTACTAACCCTTCCCTCGTCTTTTTGAGGACCAATGTGGGGTCGTCCCCTCATCAGGCCTCATTATAGCCGAGGGTTCAAATAATCAATTTAATGATTTTTAACGAAGTCTACCCTCGTCTTTCTTGAGAACAGTGGAGGGGTCGTCCCCTCCACTGGTCCTCATTATAGCCGAGGGTTCAACTTACCAAATTAATGGTATTTATGTAGTCTACCCTCGTCTTTCCTGAGGACAGTGGAGGGGTCGTCCCCTCCATTGGTCCTCGTTATAGCCGAGGGTTCAACTAACCAATTTAATGGTATATATGAAGTCTACCCTCGTCTTTCCTGAGGACAGTGGAGGGGTCGTCCCCTCCACTGGTCCTCGTTATAGCCGAGGGTTCAACTTACCAAATTAATGGTATTTATCTAGTCTACCCTCGTCTTTCCTGAGGACAGTGGAGGGGTCGTCCCCTCCACTGGTCCTCGTTATAGCTGAGGGTTCAACTAACCAATTTAATGGTATATATGAAGTCTACCCTCGTCTTTCTTGAGGACAGTGGTGGGGTCGTCCCCTCCACTGGTCCCCATTATAGCCGAGGGTTCAACTTACCAAATTAATGGTTTTTAACAAAGTCTACCCTCGTCTTTTTTGAGGACAGTGGTGGGGTCGTCCCCTCCACTGGTCCCCATTATAGCCGAGGGTTCAACTAACCAATTTAATGGTATATATGAAGTCTACCCTCGTCTTTCTTGAGGGCAGTGGAGGGGTCGTCCCCTCCACTGGTCCTCATCATAGCCGAGGGTTTAACCAACCAATTTAATGATTTTTAATTAAAGTCTACCCTCGTCTTTCTTGAGGACAGTGGTGGGGTCGTCCCCTCCACTGGTCCCCATTATAGCCGAGGATTCAACTTACCGAATTAATGGATTTTAACAAAATCTACCCTCGTCTTTCTTGGGGGCAGTGGTGGGGTCGTCCCCTCCACTGGTCCTCATTATGGCCGAGGGTTCAACTTCTTTGCATGTATACTAGAACTGATAACCACTGGATGAGGGAAAAACTGATACTTCTCATTAATCTTTAATGTGTTCCGTCGAAACAATGCTTATTACACCTGTGGCTTATCAAGACCTTACAACACTACTGGTAGTATTTTTTCAAATGATCTGCATTCCAGGGGTTTGAGAAAGGTTCCCCCTCCAGGTTTTCTAGCCTGTAGGTCCCAGGGATGACTTCATCGATGACCCTATATGGGCCATGCCAATTAGGGTGAAGCTTGTTGGGCTTTTGCCAAGTCTTCTTGAGGACCAAGTCCCCCACTGCGATGGGCCTATGTTTCACCCTCTGATTGTAGATCCTTGCGGTCCTCTGTTGGTAGGAAGCCTGCCTCATCTCAGCATCCTCCCTTCTTTCCTCAATCAAGTCCAGGTCAAGTCTCCTTTCTTCTGTATTTCCCTGGGGGTTATACACTTGGACCCTATGAGTGGGAAACTCGACTTCGGTGGGGATGACTGCTTCTGATCCATAAGCTAACATGAATGGGGTCTCCCCAGTGGAGGTCCTTACTGTCGTCCTGTACGCCCACAATACTGCATATAACTCCTCGACCCATCTTCCTTTTGCCTCCTCAAGCCTCTTCTTAATCCCATCTAGGATTGTCCTATTCGTAACTTCGGTTTGCCCATTGGCCTGAGGTCGTCCTGGGGTGGAGAAAAATTGTTTGATGCCTACCCTCTCACAGTACTTCTGCAGAGAGGCATTCTTGAACTGGGTCCCGTTATCCGAGATGAGGGTGTTGGGTAGACCATATCTGCATATCACATTCTTCCAGATGAACTGGAAGGTCTTCTGCTCTGTAATCGTGACCATCGGTTCGGCCTCTACCCACTTTGAAAAGTAGTCAATTGCTACGATGAGGAACCGATAGTTATTGACTGCCCTCGGTAAGGGTCCTACCAGGTCAATCCCCCATACTGCAAACGGCCATGGGGATGTAATGGAGGTGAGGGGCTGATGAGGTTGGTGAGGGATGGTAGCAAATCTTTGGCATTTATCACACTTTTTAACATATGCGGCAGCATCTTTCCCTAAGGTCGGCCACCAGTAGCCTTGGGCGATCACCCTCTTCGCTAAGGATCTACCCCCAATGTGGCTTGAGCACGACCCTTCATGCACATCTTGCAGAATGGAAGGGACTTCTGAGGGATGCACACACCTAAGTAAGGGGAGTAGGAACCCCTTTTTGTACAGCGTGTCTCTGATGACAGTGAACTTAGCAGCCCTGTATCTCAGCTTCTTCCTTTCTTGGCTTACTTCTGGCATCTCTCCCCCTTTAATGTATCTGATCAGAGGATCCATCCATGACGGTTCTTGAGAAACATTCATGCAAATGCCAAGTGTTCCCTCAACGTCTTCAATAGCTGGCTGAAACAAAATTTCCACTGGGACTGTCCTCCTGATGTCTGTTCTTGTTGTCGAGGCCAGCCTAGCAAGGGCATCAGCGCGGCCATTATCAAGCCTAGGTACCCTCTTTAATTTCACTTCCCTGAAGCCCTTCAGTAATGATCTCACCTTCTCGAGGTACCTAGCCATCCTTTCGTCCTTAGCCTCGTAGGCTCCTAGTATCTGATTTACGACTAGCCTTGAATCACTATGGACCAAAATCTGGCCGACACTAAGAGACTTGGCCAAGGAGAGGCCTGCTACTAAGGCCTCATATTCAGCCTCATTGTTGGAGGCTTTGAAGTTGAACCTCAGGGCGTATTCGACGTCTGTGCCATCGAGTGCTGATAGTATCAGTCCAGCACCACTTCCGCTATCACAGGAGGACCCGTCAAATAAGAGGCTCCACGGAGTCTTTCCTTCAGAAAAATTTCCCTCAGAGAGGGATCCCTGTCTAAAGATGTATCTTCCCTCTTCGTTTTCAGTCACTTTCCTTCTAGCGGTGCTCGTCTCAACCATATCTGCGGGTGTGTCTTCTGTATCTGCCTTCCCGAGGGTCTCACCCTCGGCCTCATCATCTTCCCAGGTGAACTCAGCCACGAAGTCTGCCAAGGCCTGCCCCTTAATGGCTGTCTTAGGCTGATACACAATGTCAAACTCCCCCAGCTCTATAGCCCAGGTCATTAGCCTTCCTAATTTTTCAGGCTTGTGTAGGACCTGCCTAAGAGGAGAGTCAGTAAGGATGACCATAGTATGGGACTGGAAGTACGGTTTCATCTTCCTTGAGGCATGGATCAAGGCATAGGCCAACTTCTCCATCCTCGGGTATCTCTGCTCTGCCCCCTGGAGTGCCTTGCTGTTGAAATATACGGGCTTCTGTATCCCATCTTCGTCTCTTACGATTGCTGCACTGATAGCGGACTCTGAGACAGCAAGGTACACGTAAAGTCGTTCACCCTGCACGGGTCGTGACAGCAGCAAGGGAGACCCTAAGTATGATTTTAGCTCCTTGAAAGCCTCATCACACTCTTTGCTCCATTCGAAGGCCTTCCTGAGGATCTTGAAGAATGGTAGACACCTGTCTGTAGCCCTTGACACAAATCTGTTCAAGGCAGCCACTCTCCCTGTGAGCCTCTGAACGTCTTTAATGGACTTGGGGGTCTTCATCTCAATAAGGGCCTTTATCTTTTCGGGATTGGCCTCGATGCCTCTTTGATTGACAATGAACCCCAAGAACTTCCCCGCTCTGACCCCGAAGACACATTTGGCCGGATTAAGCTTCATCTGGTACTTGTCCATCGTATTAAAGGTCCTCTCCAGGTCTGCCACATGATCCTCTGCTTTTAAACTCTTGGTCAGCATGTCATCCACGTAGACCTCCATATACTTCCCAATTTGGTCTTCGAACATTTTATTTACGAGGCGCTGGTACGTTGCCTCCGTATTTTTTAGACCGAAGGGCATGACCCTATAGCAGTATGTACCCTTGTCAGTGATGAAGGCAGTCCTCTCCGAGTCTTCAGGGTTCATGAAGATCTGGTTGTACCCTGAGTAGGCATCCATAAAACTCATGAGCTCGTGGCCTGCAGTAGCGTCTACCATCTGGTCAATACGGGGGAGAGGGAAGCTGTCTTTGGGGCAGTGCTTGTTGAGGTCTGTGAAGTCCACACACATCCGCCACTTCCCGTTGGCCTTTGGGACAATGACTGCATTGGACAGCCATTCAGGGTAGATGACCTCTTTGATAAATTCAGCGTCTTCTAATTTTTTGACCTCATCCCTGATGACCTCATATTTTTCTCTGGAGTAAATTCTCCTCTTCTGCTTCACCGGCTTCACTCCCTCTACCACATTGAGCTTGTGGCACATGATTTCAGGTTCAATCCCTGGCATATCTACATGACTCCAGGCGAAGACACTTCGCCTTCTCCTTAGCAGTTTAATGAGGTCTTCCTTGATTTTGGGCTTCAGAGACTTGCCAACTTGGACGGTTTTTTCCGTGTCATCCTCATCGAGGATGATGGATTCTACCTCTTCCGCAGCCTCTCCTTTTTTCAGCTTCGTTTCATCTCTGGGGTCTAGGGTATCAATATTATAAGTGGTTGTAACCCTCTTGTGTGCCTCTCTCTCTTCAACGGAGTTGTAGTAACATTCTCTTGCCGTTGTCTGGTCTCCTTGAACTTCCCCCACCCCGTAAGGGGTAGGGAACTTAACCATCTGGTGGACTGTGGACGGCACAGCTTCAAACCCCTTGAGGGCCACACGTCCCAGTATGATGTTGTATGCCGAAAACACATGCTTATCCAGCACAAAGAAATTGACCCTCTTGGTGAGCCATCTTGGCCATTCGTCCCCCATCCTGACATCTGCCTCATATATTCCTAGGGGGTGAACCTTCTCCCCACTGAACCCAATCAATGGATGATGGTAGGGGACAAGTCTGGCACGACTGAGGCCCAAGGCCTTGAAGCATAGCCAAAACATCACATCTGCGGATGAGCCCCCATCTACCAGGATCCTCGGCACTTCGCACCCGTGCACCCTGGTAGTGATGACAAGAGGGTCATCATGCGGGGCCAAGAGGCCTTTGAAGTCCATCCTTGAAAATCCCACTATCAAAGTGTCCATGTCAACCTTCTTCCTTTTTTCTGACTTGACCTCTAGGAAGGTTGAGTGCACCATCTTCGTTACTGCCTTAGCCTCCGCAACATGGGCCTTCCTGTCAGCGACCTCAGACCCTCCTCCTGCTAAACCCCCGGAGATCATTCCTACGCCGAGCGAGATCATATTGAGCCTCTTGACAGGACCGTGGTCGTCTCTCGGCTGGAGGTCAGGGTCGTCCTCATCATCAGAAGGGTCGTCCCCTCTTTTTTGAGGACCTTCTCTGCAGGCATCGACTCGCTTCTTTCTGGGGTCGTCCCCTCGGCCCCTCTTGAAGTCGGCTTTGTCGACGTACTTTCTGAGCTTCCCTTCCTTTAGCATCTTCTCAATCTCATCTTTCAGAGCGAAGCATTTGTCCGTTACGTGGCCGTGGTCTTGGTGAAACTCGCACCACAGGTTCTTATTCCTCTTGCCAGGTGCTGCCCTTAGCTTCTCGGGCCACTTCAGGGATCGGTCACTCTTAATCTCATTGAGAATCTGTTCACAGCTGACCGTCAGAGGGGTGTACCCCGCGAACTTGTCATCCGAGGACCTCTTCTTCCCCTCTTTGTTCTTCTTAGGGTATTTATTCCCACTAGCACCTCCTCTCTCGTCTTTATATTTTTCCGCCATCGCCTCTTCGGCGTTCATCACCTTTCCTGCTGTCGACAGCAGTTCAGCCATCATCCTCGGAGGGTCTTCAGCAAGCTTCCATAACAGCTTCCCCTTCTGGAGTCCTCCAATCAGGGTTGTCATAGCTATGCTTTCCTCATAGTCTTCCACCTCCAGCTTCTCCTTGTTGAATCTGGCTATATAGTCCCTCAGACTCTCACTCTTCCCCTGCTTGACATAGAGCAGGTGGGTGGTCTTCTTCTGTGGCCTCACCCCAAAGCAGAAATTATGGATGAACAGGTCTGCCAACTGCTTAAAGTTTCCGATGGAATTTTTCGGAAGAGATGTGTACCAAACATGCGCAGCCCCTGTCAAGGTACCAGAGAAGGCACGACACCTCATCTCATCTGAGATAGAGTATATGTCTGCCGCCGACTGATACATCTCCACGTGGTGGACGGGGTTGGTGCTCCCGTCATACCTTGGGGTGACCATTGGTGGCTTGAATTTTGACGGCGTGGGGAAGTTGACTGTCTTCTCCATGAAGGGTGAGCCTATGGTGTATCCCCTCTGAAGAGGGTCTCGGCTCTTCAATATATCACCAATCTTATCCTCTAACCACTAAATTGAGTCATTCCAGGGCCTCACAGGGTCGGCCTGGCCGATGTTATCCCCTGCTGCCTCTCCGAGGTGGACGGAGGGTTCTGCTGCAGCAGGCCTGTGTCGACTGTTCACTTCCCTTTGGCCGTCATCTCGTCCTCGGGGTCGGCCATCGGCCGCCTCCCTCCTGGATCTTGCAGCACTCCTTGGCCTGGACAACTGTTCTCGCAGGTCATTTACTGGGCCTAGCCTCTCAAAGGCCGAGCCCCTGCTCAAGCGATGAAAAGCAGAGCCTCTTGGGCGATCATCAGGGTTTGGTCTCCCGCACTTTCCCCTACTGTCCTGGAGGGGTCGCACAGTGTTGTTGGAGACCTCGTAAGGTTCCCAGCACTCTATAGGAGCCTCCTCTCCCTCCAGATCGTCATACCTGTCCTCAGGGCATGGGTTCCCTTGCCTCCCCAGGCGTAAACGCCGGGGGTCAGCAACATCCCTACGCCGCTGAGGGGGTGGTAGGTCTTTGCGTGGTGCCTAGGGTGGTCCCCTGGCCTCATGCTGCCCTGGAGCTGCTGCTGGAGTAATCATCTCAGGCGAAACCCCTGGTGCTCTTAGTATGTTCTGGCTTAGAGCTGTGAACTGCTCCTGCATCATCCGCTGGCTTGCTGCCAGAGACTTTAGGGCTGCCGCCACATCAGCCATCTCAGACTGAGGCGGCGGCTGACTGGAACTGGGTCTTCCCCCCTCATCCGCCGGGGGAAGTGGTAGTGGTGGCATCTCAGGTGCCATGTGCTTAAGCTATGAAAAGTTGAACTGAGGAAAATACTAGTAAGCTTGGGGATCTTGGTGGGTCTCTTTCAATGGTGAAACACCTCCTCTCAGGGGGAGCGTGGTTCACCACCAGAGTTCCCAGTGAGGTCAAGCTGTACAAAGGAAGAGATGTCTTCTCGTTCCCACAGACGGCGCCAGACTGATGATGCTTGGATTTAGCACCACCAAATAAGTGTTAGTGAGCTCAAGCAGTAGCAGCCATGGCAGCCATAGAGATATATAAGTGTATAAGTATGTAAGTGTGTAGAAGGGGATGAGTATAAGAGGAAATTAGACAATGATGTATAGTGGTTCAGCCAAATTGGCCTACATCCACTATGAGTGTGTGATCCACAGTATGGGCACTAATGGCCTTGGATACAATGCACATAACCCTCTCTCTCTCTACTGTGTGTGTACAAGCAGAGTTTTAGCTAGGGCTACTGTTCATGGATCGATCCCCTGTAGGGTTGTAGGTGACAAGTATATATAGGTCTTGGGGGGTGTAGTGTACCCCCCCCCCCCCAAGTAAGCATGGTGCATGTGAATGATGATCTAACCAATTCCCTGTTGACACCTGTAGATGCCAAATGATGACATAATATTCCCTCACGTGAGGGTGTGATTCGGTTATAACGGTCTGCCACGTGTCATATGAGTCTGACGCGCACTGTTCCACGCGTGTCCCGAACCACGCGCTGTCATGATGTCACCCTCGGCCTATGAGACGAGGCCGAGGGCAAAGTTTCTTCCGGTAGTGAGTCTGGCTTGATTTTGGCCTCGTACTGTCGTACCCTCGTAGGGTCGTCCGGAGCCTGGGGAAGGGTCGGCCCCTCGTAGGGTCGTCTGGAGCCTGGTGGAGGGTCGACCCCTCGTAGGGTCGGCTAGAGCCTGGTGGGGGGTCGGCCCCTCGTAGGGTCGTCTGGGCCTGGTGGAGGCCAGCTGGGGTCTGGTGAAGGGTCGTCCCCTCTTAGGGTCGTCCGTTGTGGAGGTAATCCTCATCTAAGCCGAGGATATAAACGGGTATATCAGATTGGTCCTGCTTTGGTAGGGATGAAATTTTCATTAAAATCTTTGGTGTAATGCAAAGTTACTATATGTTTCTTTCTATGTAAAAAGGCATTTGGTAGATCGGAACAGATTTTATTTGTTAGTTTTAATTTGAAAATTTCTATTTTATCTTAGAGAATCTTGTTAGTAAGTTGATCTTCAATCCTTTTGTATCTTACTTCTTCATTTAAAAAATTG